>CM066200.1:37100840-39500840 GCA_033675215.1 Rhodiola kirilowii
TTCACCTGAAAAAAGAGTATGCCGGTACTTGACTAACACTGTGACGGGGTTCTTGCAGCGTGACAATAGGCACATGGAATGTTGCAGGCAAACTTCCGAAAACTGACCTTGAGATCGATGACTGGTTATGCGTGGATGACCCAGCAGACATCTACATTCTTGGGTTAGCACTTAATTAGCAGTCAGCCCATATATCTCTTTTTCTGAACTGCTTACATGGTTTTGGCTGATGGAAAGATTGAAACTTGTTGATTCAGGGTGTCATTTCTGCTTCTTTTTTTTCTCAGGTTTCAAGAGGTTGTTCCTTTGAGCCCCGGAAATGTGTTGGGAGCAGAAGATAGCAAACCCATCCCAAGATGGGAGGGAATAATCCGCAGAACGTTGAACCGAACTCCAGAACCTGAACCAATTCCCAAAAGTTACAGCACCCCTCCATCTCCGATTCTGAACACTTGTGCTGCTACTGAAGAGCTAGCACTCGCGGATGAGGATGATGCTACTGCACAGGTGACTTTCAGCAACCAATCTAATGGTACTGACTTGCGGAGAAAGTTTGATTGGCCTGAATGCTCGCTTGATGCAGCCCCGATAATTTCATCTAATTCAGTGTTGAAGCGAGCCTTGAGCTGGTCAGAGAGACAAGGGTTAATTCAGGATGGAAATATGTTGTTTCGGGGTCCATCTAGTCTTGAAGTTAATGCAAAAAGAGGTCTAAAAAGAGTGCATCATAGTTCAGGGGATCTCATCACATGGGCTCGGAAGCATGAAAAACCAGATTCTCCACTTAATTCACTAAACAGTTATCTTGAGCTGAATGAAGCCTTTGTCAATACTACAGACACAACGGATGAGAGCACAGGCATAGAGCAGTATCCGAAATCTCGTCCAGTATATGTGAGGATAGTCAGCAAGCAGATGGTTGGGATATATGTGTCGATATGGGCTCGGAGAAGTTTGAGGAGGCATATAAATAACATAAAGGTCTCACCAGTTGGGGTTGGACTGATGGGATACATGGGAAACAAGGTAATACTCAAAAGCTAGTATCATTAATTTACTTAGCTTGAACAATCAGCTTACCATCTGGCATTTATGGACTGCTGCATACAGGAAATGCTCCACATCTGACATTTTTGTTGATGCAGGGGTCGGTTTCTGTGAGCATGTCTCTTTATCAGTCTCGGATATGCTTTGTCTGTTCTCACCTGAGTTCAGGACATAAGGAAGGGAATGAGCAAAAGCGTAACTATGATGTAAATGAAATCTTACGACGTACTCGTTTCTCTTCTCTTTTCATTGATGAACAACCGCAAACAATTCCTTGTCACGAGTAAGCACTTTTCCCAAACAGAATATATGAGGTAATAAAAAATTTCACTTATGTTTCTGTTTCTTATCTCGAATAGTCTTTTTATTTCAGTCAGATCTTCTGGTTTGGTGATCTGAATTACCGCCTGAATATGTCGGATGCTGAGGTGCGGAAGCTCGTAGCTGAAAAACAATGGAATAAACTTATCAGGAGTGACCAGGTGAGATTTCTTACAGCAGCTTTAAACTAACATGATGGAGAAATCAATAATGAGTTAAAAATCTAGTTTATTATTTATAGAAACATCAGTCAGCTATGGTTCAAAATGCATTTCCAGACTCCTTATGATTTCACCTGAAATTCTGTTAATGATTTATCATATTCGGCAGCTAAGGAGAGAGCTCGCTAGTGGTCACGTATTCGATGGATGGAAGGAAGGGCTAATAAACTTCGCCCCCACATACAAGTACGACATCAACTCAGATATATATGTTGGTGCCAATCTAAAAGAAGGCGAGAAGAAAAGATCTCCAGCATGGTAACTGATACATACTCATACTCACATTCTTTATCTTGAATGAAAGATGGAAATGAGAATAAAAAACTTTATAATACTCGGGCTAAGGTAAACGATTTATCTTCAGTTGTTTAACAAATGGCACTTACCAGGTGTGACCGCATACTTTGGCTCGGGAAAGGCATAAAGCAATTCTCCTACAACCGTTCAGAGATAAAACTTTCAGATCATCGGCCTGTGAGTTCAGAATTTATGGTTGAGGTTGAAGTCCTAAACCAACGGAAGTTACAAAGGGCACTAAATTACAGCAAGCTACCAATCACCTTTGATGATGATGCAGAGCTAGACTTAGAACTATAGACATTAGTATCTCAAGATTCATTTTTACAGATCACTTACAAGCCACGAATAAGCTCACCGGCGGAGTTCATTAATCCTAGGTTTAAGAGGATCTTGAAGCTGATGCAACAATATGTTTGCTGCAGCCGGAAGAGGTAGCTTTTGAATAAGTACCTGTAGATGTGTAAATAAGGTAAACAAAGGTTCTGGCAATAAATCAAAATGTATAGATATCAAGTAGGAATCACAGCCTTATACACCAAAAAGAGAAGCACTTAGACCATCAAAATCCCCTGTGGATTTGAATAGCAAAAATACCCCCAAAAAAACGAACCAAAGAGAAAACTTCAACAATCTATTGTTGCTGTTATTATGAACATCAGTATGGGAAAACATAGTCCAGCTGCGAAAACTAGGAACTGGAACTGATTTAAACGTGACAATTGAATTTTCGAAGTCATAGAACTGAAAATTTTGAATTGTAAGTTGAACACAATAGACCTTAAAATTTAAGTCACGGAGGGCGGCAGCAGCTGAAGAAATGATATATCAAAGTGGTGAGGCAAGTTAGAGAGACAAAGGCAAGGATAATAATGATAGTTTAACGTGAAACAATTGTCTGCAAATGTCCAGGACAGGAATGATGTTTATTATGCCTTGGATGCGTCATATGATCTCGTAAGTCATTCTTGTGTTTGACGACGACTACGTTGCCTTCTAGCAGATTGCCTCTGGAGCATCGAACTAGTCTGCCTGATTCGAGAGCGTGCGCGTTCTGTCATTCGACTTGCATCCGGTTCTAGTGCAGCAGCAGCATTACGTTGGATTCTAACAGCTTCCTGGAGCCTGCGATGTATATCCAGTATCTCTGTTAGTGTTCTGGGGGTTAATGACATACTGTCTGGGGCCGATAGGATGTTGTTCAACATGCTCCTCGTCCTCGTTGATATACTGTCGCTTAAAATTACACCCAGGATAGGTGAAGTAGGATTTTCGATCACATAGTCACCCACAACCATGCTTCCAGGTGTAGTTGCCCTGACAGTGGTCATCAAGTCGTTCCTTTCTCTTTCTTCTTCCATTCTTTTCCATTCGTTCTCTAGCTGAGGGTCAAGTTCTTTAGGCTTTGCGAGTGGGTGAACCAGCTTCATGTGATTCATGAGATCTTCTAAATTTCCTGAGAACGAGCAGTTGTCTTGCGAACAGCTTCTTTTCATGGTATTAAGTAACTCTCTGGCAGGTTTCACGACAGTCCAGCCTGTCACTTTGCCTCGACAAAGTGGGCAGGAGAGCTCTGCAGACTTTGGGCAAGCTTCCTTGTACCGATCCAAGCAATTGGAGAATTCATAGCTTGTATCACATAAGTAGGGACGGCAGCCTTTTTTGTGTGAGCTGCAGAGTAAAAGAACAGCTTCATGAGGGGACTCCATGCAAACAGGGCAGACTGCATCTTCCCAGTCGTTCTTCTCAGGGGGGCTGGAACCTTTGGCATCTTCTTTTGGTATCTTCTTGGATATCTTATACGAGCAAGATGATGAAGCATGCAATCTCAACTTATTCTTTCCAGTGCTGAGCTCTTGCTGGTCCTTCTTACTTCTTTTTGTCATATTGAATGCAACCTGAAATTGCCAACTACTTAAATAGGGAACAAATTATTAATGAGCAAAATAATATCAGAACAGCTCTAATAGATTTAAGTCAAGTCTCATACAAAATCAGAATGCCACAACTGTTCATCCAAACACAGCAAACACAATACACTAATTGAGTAAAGTGAGATTAATACTAGCACTCCACGAGAAGATGATACTTGCAATCACTTAGAAACTAATATTTCTTGGAAATATTGATCTGTAAAATCTGCAGAAAAAAAATGCATAACCATAGCTACTTTTGCCCAATCTCTGATTCAGAGACACGGTGCCAATAACAACATCATTTAGCTGTCAAACAGTTAAATCTTTATACTTTTTGGGTCAGGCTTGATTGAAGTTCTTTCCAAGTTACACTCGCAAATTTTTGTACCAATGTTACAACAGACAGTCAAGCCAAATAATGAGTATAGACATGCAAAGAACCATATCAATCTCTGTACCATTATTACTACAGACAGTCAAGCCAGATAATGGGAATAGACATGCAAAGAGCTATCTCAATCTTGGTTGAGTGTTGATGCAAGGTCCTTCGAATAACCTATATCAATCTCAGTTGTTATCCCGAACCATTATCCCATCCATCATTTGCGATTACAGTGCTTAAAAACATATTCTCCCCACATTGAGACGGGCAGCTCCATGTCCAGCTTTTGATAGTTTGATACAGTGACCCCTCTATCAGAGTCCACCCACCGACCCACACAAACTGATTCTATGATAATAATCATAGCAATAAACATGAATGAACGGAATGTAGCTTTTCTCAGAAAGATTTAAGTATTTGGACTTAGGAGTAGAAGCAACCTCCTTTCCACCGTTATTATCGTACTCCTGAGATTTAAGTGCAGTGGCCATTTCCAGTATTCGGTAAAATATCCTCATCTTTCCCACCCTTTTAAGCGACACCTCAACCTTTTTTGTTTTCCTTCTGCTTGATTTCAACACTTGTTCTCTCCACCTGCACAAAATTGGGAACTGATATCTTGACAATCACAGTTTCTTTGCTTTTGTTGTGAATTAAAAGGTAAGGACCCGAAGCATCAGTTCCTGGCTCTCTCATAAACACGCTAATTTTGCCCGCTTATCCGTGCACCTATTAGGCATGTCACATTCTTCATCTTGGGATTCTCCTCTTTTGAGTCTGTTGTCAATCCCCTTGAAACCTCTACATCCTTTTTCAACCAACCTTTTAGATCCTCCAATATCTTTTTCTTCTCCAATTACTCATTACCCTTTTCTTCTGTTTTCCCATTCAAGGTCACCCAATTTCCTCACCCATTTCTGTCTTCAAACCTCACTTAATCTCATCAGAAACACGCTGCCGCCATTCATATATCCACCACTCAGTTTCCATCCGTCACTTAATGACTTAACTTCACAGTTCCAGGAGTTTTCACATCTACACCAGGGTTCCACTTAGTTTCCCCCTGTACATCCACACCAGAAGCACACACAACCAAAACTAACACTAGCTGACAGCCCAAGAAAAAAATGATAATTTTCATCACCTGCATTGACCCCAACATCACTAAACAGTAAACTGTACTTATTCCAAGAATCAATGCAGACATCCTTTCCAGATAGTGAAAAAAATAAAACATGTATTCCCTTGTCAACTAAAATTGAGATGAAATAAGCTCGAACTGAATTTGTGCAGGCAACAAACCCTAAATGCTTTTCAACGTTAACTCAATCACAACAGCAGTAGGTTTCACAAAACGAATTCACAACCTGATTTGACTCATCTGAGTACTGAATTAACCTCGTTCAATCAAAGATTCTCAAACATTACCAGAGAAACAGCAAAAGAAAAGTAGGGCACACATAGAGACTAAGATTATGAGAGAGAGGTCAAACGTACTGAAAAATTAGGGATCTGCGGACGACGAAAACGATTCGGGAGTCGTCAGATTGACGGATCAATCCAGCGGCCAGCGGGGACGATTTTATGAATTCAGCTCACCGACCCTTCTGTCTGGGGATGTTCACTGCGCTGTATATATATCTCTTTTTTTTCTCCTACTTTTTATTTATTTATTATTTATTCAGGATTTAAAAAAAAGTTAAATTGTGAAATGTAAAAATTAATGTAAAGAAATATTTCCGGATTTCAAATTATGCAGCATACTTTTCCAATTTTCATTTTGGAGACTTCTTTATTAATTTGCACTATTAAGTTTTCGACCTTAAAGTTCCGTTAAAATTTGAATTCGAAAACTGTTATGAATATAATGTGGTATACTCATTAGGGTCAATATTTGTGGTCATTATTTTTATATTAGAGTAATTTAGTCAATATATGGAGTTAATGTATGGACATTAGAGGAGTTTGATCCACATTTATGGATCTTGCCTCCTCCCCTTTTGCTATAAAAGGAGTGCAAATGCAATGAGAAAGAAGAACAACTTAAGCTTCCATTCTCATCCTAAAAGGCTCTATCTTATCCATCTAACAAACAATATTGTATTAGTGTTTTGTTAAAGTTTCGAAGTTACTTTACATCACCTTTGTTGAAGTTTTTGAAGTCATTTTACAACACGTTATCAGCACGAACACTCTCCACTTCCATACCGTAAGTTCCGAACAAAGGTACATAACGAAATTTTCTCTCTTCGATACTATTGTATAACGTCATTTTGTTATACAACGGGGCTACGCTACCGTATAACAAAATGATGTGATTTATTACTTGTTTTACTTTCTTAATGTATAACAACATATTATTATGCAGTGGAGGGTTATCCCCCCATAGTAAAGTGTTGTGATCTACAAAGTAATTATCTTTACTTTAAATACTTCATTTTAATATTTTTTTGAACTATATTTCCATAAGTTATTTGATGATATTACATTGTTAATTTACTCTTAGCATTTAACCATAACAAGCTAATTACTGCCCAACGGTAACATAACAGCTATTTTTTTTCCTCTATAAATTCGATTTCATTCACCATACAAAATCACATTCATTCTCTCTTCTACTACATAATCTTTTCAAGAAAAAAACATTGCCATAGAATGTCTTGTCTAATACTAGTTTTTATTTCATAATTATTTTTGTACTTATTGTGTTTGTTTCTTCACCGGAGATGTTCTGACGGATGAATTTTATCATTGTTTAGAAATGCTTGTAATAATGTATGTCTTCTTCTTCTTTACAATATTTGTAGAATTTTATGTTTTAAATTAATCTAATAAACTTTTTCTATTTTGTTCTTTTTTTTAGTTACCACCATGTCAAACCTCGCAAAACTTGAGTTCAGTCCACTCGACATCTCAGAAAAAATTACATGCCTTGGACGATAGACATTGAGACACATTTGGATTCAATGAATATTCTCGAAACAATCATTGAAGGGAATACCTCATCGAAAATGGATAAGGCAAAATCTTTGATTTTTCTTCATCGTCATCTTGACGAGAATCTCAAAATGAATATCTCACTGTGAAAGATCCGAGTGAGTTATGGAAAAATCTGAAAGATAGATTTGATCACCAAAGGGATGTGATGCTTCCCTTATATCGGGATAAATGGGCCGCTTTACGGATCCAAGATTTTGTGAAAGTTATTTAGTATAACTCTGAGATGATAAAATAGTGAGTCATTTGAAATTTTGTGGAGATACAATAACTGATGCTGAAATGATGGAAAAGACTTTGTCTACTTTCCATGCATCAAATGTAACCTTACAGCAGCAGTATCGTGTACGTGGTTTTCAAAAATACCATGAGTTGATTGGTACTCTTCTAGTGGCAGAAAGAAACAATGAACTGTTGATAAAGAACAACCAATCTCGCCCAACGGGCTCGAGAGTATTTTCTAAGGTACATTTCATCAACTCTAATGAGAGTAGACTCATGAACTATTTTTAGGGTCGAGGTCGAGGTCGTAGTTTTGGCCAATGATGCAGTCGAGGTGGTTATTCTAATAATCCATCTCATAAGACCACCAATTATCACCAAAAGAGACAGCGAAATGACTGGAACTATGAGAACTCCCACAAAAGGGGAGGTGGTCCAAGTTCATTAAAGAGCCCTGAGACCACTTGTTTTAGATGTGGTTGTAAAGGGCATTGGTTTAAAACCTGTCGAACCCCTGAACACCTATGCAAACTCTATCAAGAGTCAGTGAAGGGAAAATGAAAGGAGGTCAACTTTATTGACCAAACTTCTATGAATGAGTTTACTCGACTTGAAGAATCTGATTTCAATAATGAGCATGTTGATACAGTAGGGATTTTACAAATGCAAAGTAGATCAATTTTATTGACCATGACCCCATGAACGAGTTCACTCATCTTGGGGAACGTGATTTTAGTGATGACTTCCTCGGTGATATAACTGAAAAAATGACTAGTGGGAACTAAAAGGGGAAGTTGTGTAAACCCATGGAAATGAAGCCAAATGGTCCGATGTTTTAATTTGATTTTCTTATGTTATATGTATGTTTTCCTTTAAGCGTGACTATGTTTTCTCACATGTAATAAAATATGTCTACCTTTTCATTTATCTTATCATTTTCTTGTTTACTTAAAGCTTTGAAATGGACAAAACCAAAGTCAACCAAAGGATTAATATTGAAGAAATGTGCATACTTGATAGTGGAACAACGGACACAATCCTGAAGGATAAAAGGTTTTTCTTGATGATAAAACCAACACGAACCATTGTGAATACAATATCAGGTCCTGTAGATCTGATTGAAGGAATCGGCAAGGCAAACTTTGTATTGCCAAATGGCACAAAGTTTACGATACATAATGCCTTATTTTCGCCAAAATCCAAACGAAACTTATTGAGTTTCAATTATATTTATTCTCATGGATTCGAGACTCAGTCTATGACTGAAGGTAACATGAAGTTCATGTACTCACTATGTATAGATCTGGAAAGAAATACGTAGTTGAAAAATTACCAATGCTTCCCACTGGCATTACACACATATAAATGAGATTGAGTCAAATGCGGTAGTTATGAAATCTTCAATATTAACCATGTGGCATGACCGATTGGGTCATCTAGGTTCAAGTATGATGCGAAGAATTATCGAAAATACGCATGGACACCCATTGAAGGGTCATAAAATCCCTCAAGGAAATATTTTTCCATGTAAAGCTTGTTCTCTTGGAAAGCTTATCATAATACCATCACCGGGAAAGGTTGAAACAGAATCACCTATGTTTCTTGAGCGTATTCAAGGTGATATTTGTGGGCCTATTCACCCACCATGTGGACCATTTCGATACTTTATGGTATTAATAGATGCATCTAGCAAATGGTCACATGTATGTTTGTTATCAACTCGCAATATGGCATTCACTAAATTACTTGCCCAAATAATAAAATTGCGAGCTCAATTTCCTGATCATACAATCAAAAAAATTAGACTTGATAATGCCGGTGAATTAACATCCCAAACATTTGATGAATATTGTATGTCAGTTGGGATTGTGGTCGAGCATTCTGTTGCTCATGTCCACACACAAAATGGTTTGGCTGAATCATTGATCAAACGCCTCCAACTTATTGCTAGGCCATTGATAATGAGAACAATGCTTCCTACCTCAGTATGAGGTCATGCAATATTACATGCCTCTTGATCGATCGAGTTTCCGACTGATTTATGGTCATTCTTCACTATAGTTTAGGGTCGTTTCCGACGATATTTTGATGTCATTTGACCTCTATCTCTATATTTCAGGTAGAAAACAAGTTTCCCCCAAGGTCGAAGCCAAAATACAAAAACTCAGGGGAAAATCGAAGATTTGGAACAAAACCGAGTAGATTGATTTTTGCGGCTTGTTCTGGACGCCTAGGGCGCATACGGTGTCCGAATTGGTTGATTCAAAGCTTTTTGGAAAGCTAACTCAAAAGGCTACAACTTTCTAGTTGACGCCAAGGCCAAATTTGGACGGGAAGATCTCCAAAAAGGCCTGGGAAGTGCCAGCAGGTCGACTGAAATCAGCCAACCGACTGACTGAATAAAGATTGAAGGAGGCTTGCCCACGGCCATTCCCAGCCGACCGACTGAACTCTTGCGGCTTCAAACGATGTAATCGGCCAACTTCAGTCGACCGGCTGGATTTGACCTTCAGTTCAGTCGGCCGGTTGAAATCTGCTACAGTACCGAATTTTTACCCGAGGTTATAAATAGAAAGGAAGGGTTTGGACCTAGAGGGAGCGGTTTTTAGGCAAAAATACTCATCAAAGGAGATCAAATCAAGGTCATCAATCACCATCCAACAAAGGAGAAGTGAAGATCAAAGGGAGACATTAGGATTAACCATCCTATTTTTATTTCTCTTTTATTCTCATTTGTTGTGCTTAAACCCTACTCACACCATGTTGTCTTACATGATGTGTGAGTAGTGATGGACCATATTTATATGATTCGTTAAGATAGTTAAACCCACCAAATTGGATGCTTTATCTGTACAACTTTTACTTGTTAGTTTCACTTTTGTTCTACATGCTATTTCAAGGAGTAATGACGAAACGAGCTAAAATGGAGTTCTTAACACTGAAAGTGGATTACGAGTCAGAACTGGCCATACTCCGACAATACTCCGATCAAGCCACAACTAAGTCCCAATGACTTATTCCAACAAAGATCAAGAACACAAGTGAAATGCCAAGTCTAAGTTCCTTATCTTTTGTTATCAACTAAGGAGCAACCAAAGGAGCAATCAAAGGGCAACCAAAGGGCAACCGAAGACCAACCGGAGTTACATATCAACCGATGGCTTTTTGGAGAAAGATCTCATTCCACTCACTTCTCCTCCCCTCCACCTAGCCGGCGGCTTTCCATGTGGAGAAGCCACATGGCCGGCGGCTTCTTGGCCATGCCACCTTGCCCGGTGGCTCTAGCCTCCTCCTCTCATCCCTTGCCATGTGTTGAGCTCTTCTCCTCCCATTTGACAAGTGTATGGTTCTCCTCCCTTCCCCATGCCTATAAATAGAGACCTTCACCTCCTTGTATCCTCATCCTCATTCCATCCCAACATCCATAGTTCTTGATTAGTGAGAGAAGCTCTCTAGATTCTACAACACAATCCATGTAAACACACCACTTTGATATTAAAGCTCCAAGTTTGTTCTTGAGTACTCTTGTCGGTTCTTGAAGTACTCAAGCATTTCCTTTACTTTACGTTGTTCTTGAGTTTACTCCTGTTGGTTCTTGAGTATTCTCCTCTTTACTTTCCTTGTCTTTGCTTTCAAAACCTTTACTTTTCCTGTCTTTTAATACCTTTACTTTTCAAGCACTTAGCTATGGTATCCACCTCTATGGATATTCGTAGCTAAACCCTTCATTCGGTTGAAGGGGTGTACTTGTATCATACAATGTTTTAGACCCTTCTCTTAAGTGCCTCTTTGTGTTCAAAACTTGTTCTATGTGCCATATATTAGGGCAGAACACTATTGGTTGAGTGGATGCTCGAAAGAGCAAAACTCTTCCACGGGTTCGTGACTTCCGTGGATAAGTGGAGGCTCGAAAAAGCACAGCTTATCTGTGGAATTCAACCTCTTTAAAAAATCATTTGGTTGATCGTAACTGAAGATCAAATGGATGCACATAAGCTAAGATACTTTGAAAGGAGAAATTAGCCCAAATAGAACAAGTGTTTTAAACAATGTGGCAAGTCATGAGCTAGAAATAGCCTTGATTCATCTTTGAACACTTAGTATGATCATTAGAGGTCAATGATAAACAGACTATGATACAAGGCCCCTGACACCGAATCTTTCCTTTGATTCAAACATCACCTGTTACTTACTTTCAGTCTTACCATCAACTGCTTACTTTCCAGTCATTTACTTTCAGTCCATATCAACTGCTTACTTTCCGCAAGTCTTGTCCTTCAAGCAATTTCTTTCCGCAAGACTTGTCCTTCAAGCAATTTCTTTCCGCAAGACTTGTCCTTCAAGCATTTACTTTCCGCAAGACTTGTCCTTCAAGCACTTTACTTTTCAGTATTTACTTTCAGTCTCGTATTTACTTTCTTTACTTTCAGTCATTTACTTTTCAGTACTAAAATCACAACCAACCCACGCTACTTTCAGTACTAAAATCACAACCAACCCCCAACTGTTTTACTTTCCATCTTCGAAAGAACAACTATTCCCTAATTCCCTTGGGTTCGACCCCTACTTACCGCTTTACTACCCAATAGTAGAGTACGAGTAGCGGACTTATAAATTTTTTTTGCACAGAGCCATCGCACATTAACGACGGTGTGGTGCGCTCCGTCAAAATTGGCGCCGTTGCCGGGGAATTAGCAATCGGATAGTAGTTCTTTTTTCAATTTTTTTTCCTTTTTGTTCATTTCATGATTCACGATGTATGCATGGATGACTCGACATCTTCCTCAGTTTGGAGGTGCTATCGGAGAAGACCCCGTGGAACACGAACAAATGTTTTACTCCATATGCGGCAGAATGAGGCCCAAGGATAAGTCGCTAGAAGGGTTTATGCTGAATTGTTTTGAGTTTTCCTTAACTGATTCTGCACTATCTTGGTATTACTCATCATATGCAGATTATGAAGGTTGTTATGGGGATCTACGAGCCAAATTTCTAAAAGAGTTTTCCCTGTCAAATTATGGCACTGATCCCTGTCAAAGAGCCCAGCCATCCTTTCGACTTGAAGCCCGCAAGAAGATCAGCACCCTCAAGCAATCCCGGGATGAAACTTTGGATGAGTACTTGTCGTACTTCGACTCCATTGTGGCGAGCTGCCCGCACCATGGATTCACACACGTGTTCCTTCTTCAAAGGTTTCTTGGCGGAATGCTGCCGCATGAGTGGAAAAGGCTCAATGTTTCAGTGGGAGGCTCGGTCATGAAGTTAACAGTGACTGAAATCTGGGCCGTCATTGATGATTTGGAAGAGAGCACAAAACGAGGGCCGATGCACCAAATTGATAATAAAGCGCCAATGGTGGAAGAGGACTCAGTGCAAAATGAGCCCGGCACCACACCCATTGCAAGCTTGCCCGCAGCAAACCCGGAAGAAGACATCAGTACAAGGGCAGTAATGGACGTGGAGGCGGCTCTAAAGGAGCCAACATTGGAGCCCACGGAGCCGACAGAGGATGAGGACCTATGGATGACTGAAGAAGAGCCGGCCAAGCCACTCAAACCGGTCCTCACTGCCGAAGCGGCCGAGGAAATCAAGTTAGGCCCGGTCCTTGCACTCGGAGCACCTGAGACATGCCCGGACCTCACTATCAAAGCACCTGAGGTAGACCCAGTCGTCACTACCAACCTGTCCGAGAAAGACCCGGCTCTTGTGATGGAAGTCCCCCAACTTGTCCCCTCGGTTTGTATGCAGATCACAGCCCCTGATAATAAAGTGATCAATGAGGAGGTGCAAGGCGAGTTGGAAGCGGGACAAAGGCAAGAAAAGCCAACAATGGAGCACTCTCTCGCCACGAGCCAACCAAACAGCCCTGGAAACTCACTCATGCTAAAACGGCCATTGACCTCTGCCGCAAAGAAGAGGGCTAGTGAAGAGCACAACCCGAATGCCAACCGTCCATACACAAAGAAGCAACAAGGACATGGCCCGGTGAAATGGGAGCCCGGATGGAGAAACAAGAAAGCTCGGCTCAAAGGACCAGCAGCTATGGTCAAAGGTTCCTCTCCTACTTGGGAGAATTGGAAGGAAAATCCGCCCGGTCAATGGAGTCCTGGCCCAAGCACATCATCCCGCAAGAAATCGGGGAAAGTCAAGGCAAGAATGAAAGTGGGCGCTTGATGGACCATAATTATACGAATCAAAAACACAGTAAAACCCACCAAATTAGACTGTTTATCTATTTAACTTTTGCTTGTTAGTTCCGATATATTTCTACAGGGTATTTTGGCGCTTAGAGAGAAAACACGCTAAGGAGAGGATTTTACGCTGAAAAGATATTACGAGTCATTCCAAAGTCAAGATCAGATGTCGAATGCAGAAATCTCAAGATCCTGACATTGAATTACCCAATTCAAATCCAACCGAGGAACAACCAAAGTCAGACCGGAGCAAAATTGGACTGATAGTTTTGTAAAAACTACACAAAACTCACACAAACTTCATCCTTATCCAACCAAGACCGGCGGCTTTTGGAGGAGGTGACCAAAGTCACCTCCCCTCCTCCTCTTCCCACCTCCAACCGGCGGTTATGACCTCCATTTCCTCCTCCATTGGATGCTTTCCATGTTGCTTCATCTTAGCCCTCCATTCTCCTCCCCTTAGCCTATAAAAGGAGGCCATCCCCTCCTCATTTCAACATCCTCAAATCAACATTTCACTTCTCTCTCTAAAAGTTTGGTACTTTGTAAGTTTGGTTTTTGAAATAATACTCCTGTTGGTTCTTGAGTATTATAACGGTTTGAAATAATACACTTGTTGGTTCTTGAGTATTATAACAGTTTTAGAGAATACTCCTGTTGGTTCTTGAGTATTCAGTAGGATTTGGGAATACTCCTGTTGGTTCTTGAGTATTCCACCCCCTCTCCTCTTACTGTTTTCAAAAACCCCCGAGTATTTAGCTATGGTATCCACCTCTATGGATATTCGTAGCTAAACTCTTTATTCGGTTAAAGGGGTGTACTTGTATTGTAAAATGTTTTAGACCCTGCACTAAATGCCGCTTTGTGTTCAAAACTTGTTCTATGTGCCATATATAGTCAAAATTTCCAAGGTTGAGTGGAAGCTGTAACAAGCAAAGCTCTTCCGTGGAGATTCGTGAACATACTCGGTAAGTGGAAGCTGTAACAATCAAAACTTATCTGAGGAGTTTGACTTATCTAAAACACCACTCGGTCGATCGTAACTGAAAGATCAGGTGGATGCACACAAGGCTAAGATACTTCAAAAGGAGGAATTAGTCTAAAGTAGAACAAGTGTTTTAAACGATGTTGCAAGTCTTGCGCTTAGAAATGGCCTCGATTCATCTTTGAACACTTAGTATGATCATTAGCGGTCGATGATAAACAACTATGATACAAGCCCCCTGAAATCGAATGTTTTCCTTGAATTATAAAACCCCCTTGTATTTACTTTTCTAGTATAACTGCCTTAATCAACTGCACTCACCTTCCGGAGGACTCGCAAATCACGCATCACCCACTGTAAGTCTTTCTTTTTACTTTTCAGTATTTATTTTCTGTAATTTACTTTTCCGCACTCAAAACCAAAAACAACCAAAAAAAAGTCACTTAGTCATACCGCTAAAATCTCAATCAACCTTAAAACACGCTCCCTCGCTGTACAAATCCTTAAAGAACAACGTATCCCCCTAATTCCCTTGGGTTCGACCCTTACTTACCACTTACTACCCAGTAGTAAAGTCGCGAGTAGCGGAAAATATAAATTTATTTGCACAGAGAACATTGCACCTTAACGACAGTGCACTGGGCTCCGTCAAATTGGCGCCGTTGCTGGGGAATTAGCCATCGGATAAGTTCTTTAAATCAATACGCGCTTCAAAACAACCATGTCTTGCGAAGGAAGCCACCATGACTACCAAGATGACGACGAGATGAACCTGTACGATCGAAATGATGAGGTGCCACTTCCATTTGTGGACGATCCGGAACAACTCATCAGAAACAGAAGAGCTCGTGATAGGGAGGCAATCAGAAGAAATCAAGAACCACCCGAGGACCAAAATGCAGCTGGTCCAGTGCAAATATCCACCACCCCCGCAACCTCGACAAGTGCCGAGACGAGAACCCGCTTTCGATGACTACTACGGAGATAACAACAACTACCGCGAACCTACATTGGGAGAGCTCTCGGCACCAGATTTCAGAATTCAGCCGTGGTGCATTCACGAAGGCCCTGAATTGGAAAATATCGCCATCAACACTTCAGTGGCCCACAACTTACCGAAATTCTCAGGAACGCGTGGAGAATCAGCAATGACTCATCTCCAACGCTTACATGGTATTTGCCAAAACTTAAAACCGAATGGCGTGAACGTAGACGACTTTAAGTTAAAGGCGTTCTACTTTTCCCTCATTGACGCGACAAACGACTGGTTCCTTTCATTGCCTTCCGGAAGCATCAGAACATGGGCTCAGATGCAGAAGAAGTTCTTAGACAAATATTACCCAGCAGGAAGAGCGATGCAAGTAAGGAGGCAACTGCAGGACATCAAGCAAGGACCCAATGAAACCATGTACGATTACCTGGAAAAGTTCAACCGCCTGGAGAGAAGCTGCTATACCCTTGGACTGCACTAGAAACTCACCGTCGAGTATCTCATTAACGGATTAAGACCCTTAGACAAAATGCTCCTGGATGCCTCAGGTTGAGGGTCCATGATGAATCTATCATTAAGTGGCATAAGGGATCTTATCACCAACGTTGCTGAGAATGCCCGATTCAGAGAAGAGACAACTCAGCAGGAAGAATTCTCCCGGACAAAAAATGTGGCAAAAGCTGAAACATCGATGAGCTCTATGCCTGAAGAGATGAAGCAGCTAAAGGAAATGATGATTCAAATCCTACGAAGGCAGCTCGTTCTGGTAAAACCTTGCGAGTTCTGTGGTTCTACAGACCACAAAACTGACGCATGTCCGACATTAATAGAAGAGGAACCGGCAGAAGTGAATGCAGTGGGTGGATACCAAGGATACAACAACAACAGTAATGACAGAGCCGGACAAAACAGACAGTATGGTCAAGCAACCAACCCGAGCTGGCGTAACAACAACTATTCTCAGAAGGAAGCATAACCAGCTGTCCCTCAACTAGCTCAGTCATTCTACCAACCCCCCCACCGGCAGTATAACCAGAACGCTCCATCAGTAGGCCAATATCAGCAAAGAGGACCAAATCAGTACCAAACCGGCCCGCAGAATCAGCAAGAACCAACCAAGTCGCTTGATGAAACGATGAAGGAGCTCGCAGGAAGCATAAATCAATTGGGGTACTTCGCTACACCAATACCAGGCGAAAACTGACGGGGCAATTTCAGAATTGACCAAACAAATGTCCCATCTCGCCACAGCAATGTCAACACTCACTAACGAACCTGGTAGACTTCCTTCACAGACCATCCAGAATCCAAAGGCGAATCTTAGCATGATAAAAAGGTCAAACGTAAAGGCGACACTTGGAGAAGTAGCACGATCCCCAACTTACAAACTTACAAACAAGCACTTCACCCGTAGGCGTCGTCCTGACTGGAATCAAGAGGAAGACCGACCCAATGATGGCAGAACATGGGCTACGCATGCTGACAATGGACGGTACGCATTCACCATGTGCATAACACCACCACCGATCATACACTCTGACATACCAACGTCTGGATGGGATGACGATAACAATTTGAAGTGGGACTCTCTAACTAATATTTATGCTTCGAAGCAAAATATTAAGGGGCCCGATTATACAAATCATAAGCCAAGGAATGGGCAGAATGGCCCGACAATAGAAAGAGCCCTCACTTCAGATCATGAGTCACAACCGGAAAGAGATAAAGACCCAGGGGCCTTTACAGTCACCTGCGGTATTGGTGAAGCACAGATTCATAAGTGCTTAGTCGATCTTGGGGCTGCTGTCAACGCCATGCCCTCCTCCTTATATTACTTGTTAGGACTGGGTCCATTAAAACCACCCAGGTCAAATATCGAGCTAGGAGATAAATCGTGCATCCGTCCGATTGGAGTGCTGGAAGACGTAATACTCCATGTGAGAGAGCTCGTCATTGCTGCAGACTTCTATGTGATACAAACGGGAGAGACCAGCGAAGACGACCCTCCAACAATAATCTTGGGACGACCATTTCTCTACGCTACTAAAGCAAGGATCGATGTGGGCAAGGGCTCATTATCGCTTAAGTTCGGCGGCAAAATTGCATATTTCTACATTGACAATAGCCGCACGGATACAAAGAAACCGCCAGATATAATACCTATCTCAGATCGCGGTACGCAGATTTCCGACCTGCCAAAAGAGACCGAAAAAGTAACAAGACCAGCAGCTATGGTCAAAGTTCCCTCACCTTCTCAGAGACGTTGGAAGGAGAAATCACCAGAACAACGGGAACAGGACCCAAGCACATCGTCTCACAAGAAATCAAGGAAAGGCAAGGCAAGAAGCAACACAGGAACAGTGGCAAAATTCGACCAGAGCCACCCATGGGATCCCAACCAGTGATCCAGGAATAAGGTACTGTCAAGCCAACGACGTTAAACAAGTGCACTGGTCGGGAGGTAACCCGACACTATCTTACTTTCTGTCTTTTTATTTTCTGTCTTTTAGTTTTTATCAATAAGTCGCTCTCACCCACTTGGTGCATAGAATGAATTGACTACTTAGGAATTGGTTTTTGGAGCACGGTCGGATCAGCCAGGCAGCTTCCGTGAACTACCGGGCTTGCGCTGAGAGTTCAAGGCCCCAGCCAAACTCCCTCGATTATCCAGCCTCATGCCATGTCGTTCACTTGACACTTTAAAGGGAGTTCTGATCTTACCTTTCCTTAATATCATTTCCTTCTCGTAATTGTCTGCTTGCATGACTTTTGAACTAAGTAGTGCTGAAAGGCACGCCTTCGTTCAAAAGTGTGGGGTGAGATCCGCATGTGTACATAAATAAATAACATGTTTTTCTTTTTTTAGTGTTATCTTTTTGAAAATATGAACTTAAGAATGTGAAAAAGATAGATCTAAAATTCATGCATTTACCTTGTGAAAATTCAACTGTCTAAAAACTTAGAGCGTAACTTCTCATTTGTCCCTTTGTGCTGAGATAAACTAGGGATGTGGAGTTGATAGAAATGCCCTAGAGAGGCTTGGCAAGCAATCGAAGGACTGAATTTCACTATATGGTTTACGAAGTCAGTGGAGGCTGCACTTCGGGTTTTTCAGTTGGGTCAAGAGTCAGCTCCGCCATGCAGTGTTTATGCATAAAAAATGAAGAAGGCGGGACGGGAATCAAACCGTCCTATCTCTAGTCAAAGTAGCCGGGAAAATAAATGAGCGACCCTCATTTTGACTCGTGCGAAACGACAATGATGAGAGAGAGTGGGGAGGTATTTCCATATGCTCGCGGGCGATGATTAGACCTCCCAAGAAGGCTTGAGAAAATGGACTAGCAAGTCACAAAGAAGTGAAAGCTCGAAGAAGCAAATCAAGAGGCCAAAGGCCCAAAATTGTGAAGGTTTTAACCGAACAAAAGTGAAGTACTCAAAAAAGTCAAATCAAAGGCCAAAGGCCGATTCACTACAAAAAGTTGTCCCTCGCCAAAAGAAGAAAGAAATCAAAAAGGCTCAACTCAACTGTGAAACCCGAATCGAATCACGTGCTAGAGAAAGCTACAAGGAAACCATATAGTGCGAGACAGTCCAGAGGTTGCAGTCCAAGAGCCTAAAAAGGGCTATCTCCCGAAACATCCAGAATAATTTGCATCTCGGCACGAAGGTACAAGTATCAAGTTTCTTCTATTTATTTACGCAGTTCAATTTGGTAATAAGTAAGTAATGCATGAATTAGGATAAGTCTAGTACCACAGTCTAATTTTCATATTTTAACAAACTTACTTAGTGTGCCGCCCTTTAATAGCATTGTTCGGGACGAACAACTAAAAGTGTGGGGTGATCTGATGGACCATAATTATACGAATAAAAAACACAGTAAAACCCACCAAATTAGACTGTTTGTCTATTTAACTTTTGCTTGTTAGTTCCGATATATTTCTACAGGGTATTTTGGCGCTTAGAGAGAAAACACGCTAAGGAGAGGATTTTACGCTGAAAAGATATTACGAGTCATTCCAAGGTCAAGATCAGACGCCGAATGTAGAAATCTCAAGATCCTGACATTGAATTACTCAATTCAAATCCAACCGAGGAACAACCAAAGTCAGACCGGAGCGAAATTGGACTGATAGTTTTGTAAAAACTACACAAAACTCACACAAACTTCATCCTTATCCAACCAAGACCGGCGGATTTTGGAGGAGGTGACCAAAGTCACCTCCCCTCCTCCTCTTCCCACCTCCAACCGGCGGCTATGACCTCCATTTCCTCCTCCATTGGATGATTTCCATGTTGCTTCATCTTAGCCCTCCATTCTCCTCCCCTTAGCCTATAAAAGGAGGCCATCCCCTCCTCATTTCAACATCCTCAAATCAACATTTCACTTCTCTCTCTAAAAGTTTGGTACTTTGTAAGTTTGGTTTTTGAAATAATACTCATGTTGGTTCTTGAGTATTATAACGGTTTGAAATAATACTCCTGTTGGTTCTTGAGTATTATAACAGTTTTAGAGAATACTCCTGTTGGTTCTTGAGTATTCAGTAGGATTTGGGAATACTCCTGCTGGTTCTTCAGTATTCCACCCCCTCTCCTCTTACTGTTTTCAAAAACCCCCGAGTATTTAGCTATGATATCCACCTCTATGGATATTCGTAGCTAAACTCTTTATTCGGTTAAAGGGGTGTACTTGTATTGTAAAATGTTTTAGACCCTGCACTTAATGCCGCTTTGTGTTCAAAACTTGTTCTATGTGCCATATATAGTCAGAATTTCCAAGGTTGAGTGGAAGCTGTAACTAGCAAAGCTCTTCCGTGGAGATTCGTGAACATACTCGGTAAGTGGAAGCTGTAACAAGCAAAACTTATCTGAGGAGTTCGACTTATCTAAAACACCACTCAGTCGATCGTAACTGAAAGATCAGGTGGATGCACACAAGGCTAAGATACTTCGAAAGGAGGAATTAGTCTAAAGTAGAACAAGTGTTTTAAACGATGTTGCAAGTCTTGCGCTTAGAAATGGCCTCGATTCATCTTTGAACACTTAGTATGATCATTAGCGGTCGATGATAAACAACTATGATACAAGCCCCCTGAAACCGAATGTTTTCCTTGAATTACAAAACCCCCTTGTATTTACTTTTCTAGTATAACTGCCTTAATTAACTGCACTCACCTTCCGGAGGATTCGCAAATCACGCATCACCCACTGTAAGTCTTTCTTTTTACTTTTCAGTATTTATTTTCTGTAATTTACTTTTTCGCACTCAAAACCAAAAACAACCAAAAAAAAGTCACTTAGTCATACCGCTAAAATCTCAATCAACCTTAAAACACGCTCCCTCGATGTACAAATCCCTTAAAGAACAACGTATCCCCCTAATTCCCTTGGGTTCGACCCCTACTTACCACTTACTACCCAGTAGTAAAGTCGCGAGTAGCGGAAAATATAAATTTATTTGCACAGAGAACATTGCACCTTAACGACAATGCAGTGGGCTCCGTCAGCGCTCCACAACACTACGACCTGAGCCATCCATGGGATCCCACCTTATGATCCAGGAATGAGGTACTGTCGAGCTAACGACATTAAACAAATGCACTGGTCGGGAGGTAACCCGACACCTATCTTACTTTCAGTCATTTAATTTCTGTCATTTAGTTTTTTGCCTTAAGTCATTCTCACCTTTCCTGTATATATTTGCTTGCATGACTTTTGAACTAAGTCGTGCTGAGAGGCATGCCTTCGTTCAAAAGTGTGGGGTGAGAACCGCCTTTGTATATAGTTAATTAACATGCTTTCTTTTTTTTCTTTTCCCTTAATATTATCTTTTTGAAAATATGAACTTGAGAATGTGAAAAAGATAGATCTAAATTCATGCATTTACCTTGTGAAATCTCAACTGTATAAAAACTTAGGATGTAACTTCTCATTTGTCCCTTTGTGCTGAGATATACAGGGGATGTGGAGTTGACATAAAATGCCCTAGAGAGGCTTGGCAAGCAATCAAGGACTGAATTTCACTATATGGTTTACGAAGTCTGTGGAGGCTGCACTTCGGGTTTCAAAGAAGATCAGAGTCATCTCCGCCGTGCAGCGTTTATGCAAGAGGCGGGACAGGAATCAAACCGTCCTATCTCTAGTCCTAGTAGCCGAGAAAATAGATGAGCGACCCTCATCTTGACCCGCGCGAAACGGCGAGGATGAGAATGAGCGGGGAGGTATTTCCATATGGTCTCGGGCAATGATTGGACATCCCAAAGAAAGGTTGAGAAAATGGACTAGCAAGTCACAAAGAAGCAAAAGCTCAAAGAAGCTAATCAAAGGCCAAAAGCCAAAATTGTGAAGGTTTTAACTGAAACATAAGTGAAGAAACTCCAATTCAACATCAAAGGCCAAAGGCCAATTCACTTCAAAAGCTGTCCCTCACCACAAGGAAATCAAAATGCTCAACTTAGTGAAACCCGAACCGAATCATGTGCTAGAGAAAGCGACAAGTTAACCATATAGTGCGAGTCGGTCCAGAGAATGCAGTCCAGGAGCCTGAAAAGGGATATCTCCCGAAACATCCAAATTAATTTGCATCTCAGCTCGAAGGTACAAGTATCAAGTTTCTTCTAAGTATTTACACGGTTTAGTTTGGTAATAAGTAAGTAATGCATGAATAGGATAAATCTAGTTCCATATTCTCACTTTCCTATTTGAAGTTTTTACTTGGATTGTGTGCGCATCTCTTAAAAAGCATTATTCGGGACGAACAACTAAAAGTGTGGGGTGATCTGATGGACCATATTTATATGATTCGTTAAGATAGTTAAACCCACCAAATTGGATGATTTATCTGTACAACTTTTACTTGTTAGTTTCACTTTTGTTCTACAGGATATTTCAAGGAGTAATGACGAAACGAGCTAAAATGGAGTTCTTAACACTGAAAGTGGATTATGAGTCAGAACTGGCCATACTCCGACAATACTCCGATCAAACCACAACTAAGTCCCAATGACTTATTCCAACAAAGATCAAGAACACAAGTGAAATGCCAAGTCTAAGTTCCTCATCTTTTGATATCAACTAAGGAGCAACCAAAGGAGCAATCAAAGGGCAACCAAAGGGAAACTGAAGACCAACCAGAGTTACATATCAACCGATGGCTTTTTGGAGAAAGATCTCATTCCACTCACTTCTCCTCCCCTCCACCTAGCCGGCGGCTTTCCATGTGGAGAAGCCACATGGCCGGCGGCTTCTTGGCCATGCCACCTTGCCCGGCGGCTCTAGCCTCCTCCTCTCATCCCTTGCCATGTGTTGAGCTCTTCTCCTCCCATTTGACAAGTGTATGGTTCTACTCCCTTCCCCATGCCTATAAAGAGAGACCTTCACCTCCTTGTATCCTCATCCTCATTCCATCCCAACATCCATAGTTCTTGATTAGTGAGAGAAGCTCTCTAGATTCTACAACACAATCCATGTAAACACACCACTTTGATATTAAAGCTCCAAGTTTGTTCTTGAGTACTCTTGTCGGTTCTTGAAGTACTCAAGCATTTCCTTTACTTTACGTTGTTCTTGAGTTTACTCCTGTTGGTTCTTGAGTATTCTCCTCTTTACTTTCCTTGTCTTTGCTTTCAAAACCTTTACTTTTCCTGTCTTTCAATACCTTTACTTTTCAAGCACTTAGCTATGGTATCCACCTCTATGGATATTCGTAGCTAAACCCTTCATTCGGTTGAAGGGGTGTACTTGTATCATACAATGTTTTAGACCCTTCTCTTAAGTGCCTCTTTGTGTTCAAAACTTGTTCTATGTGCCATATATTAGGGCAGAACACTATTGGTTGAGTGGATGCTCGAAAGAGCAAAACTCTTCCATGGGTTCGTGACTTCCATGGATAAGTGGAGGCTCGAAAGAGCACAACTTATCTATGGAATTCAACCTCTTTAAAAACCCATTTGGTTGATCGTAACTGAAGATCAAATGGATGAACATAAGCTAAGATACTTCGAAAGGAGGAATTAGCCCAAATAGAACAAGTGTTTTAAACGATGTGGCAAGTCATGAGCTAGAAATAGCCTTGATTCATCTTTGAACACTTAGTATGATCATTAGAGGTCAATGATAAACGGACTATGATACAAGGCCCCTGACACCGAATCTTTCCTTTGATTCAAACATCACCTGTTACTTACTTTCAGTCTTACCATCAACTGCTTACTTTCCAGTCATTTACTTTCAGTAACTTTACTTTCAGTCCATATCAACTGCTTACTTTCTGCAAGTCTTGTCCTTCAAGCAATTTCTTTCCGCAAGACTTGTCCTTCAAGCAATTTCTTTCCGCAAGACTTGTCCTTCTAGCATTTACTTTCCGCAAGACTTGTCCTTCAAGCACTTTACTTTTTAGTATTTACTTTCAGTCTCGTATTTACTTTCTTTACTTTCAGTCATTTACTTTTCAGTACTAAAATCACAACCAACCCACGCTACTTTCAGTACTAAAATCACAACCAACCCCCAACTGTTTTACTTTCCATCTTCGAAAGAACAACTATCCACTAATTCCCTTGGGTTCGACCCCTACTTACCGCTTTACTACCCAATAGTAGAGTACGAGTAGCGGACTTATAAATTTTATTTTTGCACAGAGCCATCGCACATTAACGACGATGTGGTGCGCTCCGTCAAGTAGTCCCCTTGTGTTTTGAGGGTGTTGTTACCCTCCTTGGTACTCTTGCTCATGTATACACATGTTGGATGATTAATCTATGGTGTTAAATTCACATTTGCTATGATCTTCATTATTGCATGCCACTAGGTGTTTGATGAAATGCCAAAGTGACTTGTTTATCCCAAAACTTGACCTAAGAATCTAGCGACCTTAGGGATGGTTTAGATGTAGTAAATGTGATCATATCTACGGTTTTGAAGTGAACTAGGACTCGAGTTCATGGTATTTATTGCTTGGGAGAGATTCCACTGCTAATAAATGTCATGGAATGAACCAACATCCTCGAGAGAGTGAGGTTCGAGCTATAAGAGAGCTTGACTAAGAATTGATTAGATTAGAATGTGATCTACCTTAGTCTAAGCTAGGTTCAACACTATCTAACACCTTGAATGTGTTTAATTCTTGTATGCATGATCATGGGAAATGCTAAGGAGGGGCATAACCCCTCGAAACTCTCTTTTGATTGATATCCTACCCCTTATTGCTATCTCGTTGCTTGTTCTTGATTGATAACCATCTCATCATTAAATTCTAGGAATAGCCAAGTTGAAAACTTGATTCCCCTAGCGCATAATCAAATTTGCTCCCTTGGGTTCGACATCGGTCTTACCGGTCAACTATAAATTGTTTTTTACTATACGAAAGTTTACGATTGTCACCTCTAAATTAATTCGCATCAGACCAAGTGCATATCATAAAAGTTCTCCACTACAACTTGCATTTGGTTAAGAACCAAATATATCTCACTTAAGAATTTTTGGTTGTGCTATTTATGTGCATATTGCACCTCCTCAAAGAACAAAAATGGGACCACAAAGAAGTCTTGGAATATATGTAGGCTTTGGAAGTCCATCTATTGTTAAATATCTTGAACCTCAAACTGGAAATATTTGCACAGCGTGTTTTGCTGATTGCCACTTTGATGAGGAAAATTTCCCACCATTAGAGGGAGAAAGAAAACAGTTTGAAAAAGAAATTACTTAGTATGTACCAACATTATTGTATCTTGATCCTTACACAAAGGATTGTGAAGGTAGAGTACAAATGATTTTACATTTGCAAGAAATGGCAAATCAACTTCCCGATGCATTTACAGACACAAAGAGAGTGACTAAATCTCACATACCGGCTGAGAATGCTCCCGTACAAATTGAAATTCCAAAAGGGAAGCCGGAAAATAAAGCCACTCATGAAATCACAACATGGTTAAAGCGTGGAAGGCCACCCATCTCCAAAAATAAAAATCCTCGAAAAAGAAAAGTGGAAGAAAAGTGGAAGAAAAGCAAAGCAATCCTATGGTGGAGGAAAGTATTCTTGTAGAAATACAAAATGAAAAGGATCGAGAAATTTCGATTAATTATGCTAATACATGCATACTATGGAACCGAAAAGAGAACATTGATGATGCGTTCTCTTATAAATTGGCATGTGATATTATGAACGAAAATAATGGTGATCCCGAACCACGTTCTATTACTGAGTGTAAAAATAGACACGATTGGGTTGAGTGGAAAAGGGCAATTGAAACTGGACTAGACTCGCTCAATAAACGCAAAGTCTTTGGGCCTATATTACTCACACCTAATGATGTGAAACCTGTTGGATACAAATGAGTTTTCGTACGAAAAAGAAATGAGAAAAATGAAATTGCAAGATACAAGGCTCGACTTGTTGCACAAGGTTTTTCTCAAAGGCCTGGAATCGATTTTGAGGAAACATATTCTCCTGTCATGGATGGAATTACATTTAGATACTTGATAAGTCTAGCAGTTCATGAGAAATTGAATATGCACCTCATGGATGTTGTTACCGCTTACCTATACGGATCGCTTGATACTGAAATTTACATGAAAATTCATGAAGGCTTTAAAATGCATGAGGCATTTAGTTCCAAACCTAGGGAAAGATATTCGATCAAATTAGAAAAATCTTTATATTAGTTAAAGCAATCTGGACGCATGTGGTACAATTGATTAAGCAAATATTTATTTCAAAAGGGTTATATATGTCAATGATCCCCTTTGCCCTTGCGTTTTCATTAAGAAAACAACATCCGGTTGTGTAATAATTTCTGTTTATGTTGATGATTTGAATATCATTGGAACCAATAAAGAAATTCTGGAAGTAATCTCTTATTTGAAGAAAGATTTCGAAATGAAAGATTTGGGGAAAACAAAATATTGTCTTGGATTGGAGATTGAGCACCTCCAGAATGGGATACTTGTGCATCAATCAAATTATACAAAGAAGATAATAAACGTTTTAATATGGATAAATCAAATCCATTTGGTACCCTAATGGTCGTAAGATCCCTTGATGTGAACAAGGATCCATTTCGTCCATGTGAGGAATCTGAACAGATTCTTGATCCAAAAGTACCATATTTCAGTGCAATTGGAGCTCTTATGTACCTTGCTAATTGTACTCGACCTGATATTGCTTTTTCTGTGAATTTATTAGCAAGATTCAGCTCAACTCCAACGAAAAGACATTGGAATGGAGTTAAACATGTATTTCGTTACCTCCAGGGAACGATCGATTTAGGCTTATTTTATCCTAACAATACGAAACCAGTTTTGATTAGTTATGCAGATGCAGGTTACTTGTCAGATCCACACAAAGGTAGGTCACAAACAGGATATGTATTTACTTGTGGAGGAACTGCGATATCTTAGCGCTCCCAGAAACAAACACTTGTTGCAACGTCATCAAATCATGCTGAAGTCATTGCATTACATGAAGCAAGTCGTGAGTGTGTGTGGCTGAGGTCTATGACAGAACACATTAGAACCACTAGCGGTCTTCAACCCATAAACGATCCCATCACACTCTACGAGGATAATGCTGCATGTGTTGCTCAAATGAAGGAAGGATATGTAAAGAGCGATAGAACAAAACATATTCCTCCAAAATTCTTTTCATTTACTCAAGATGAGTTGGAAAAGAATAATGTCACCAACATCCAATACGTCCGTTCATGCAAGAACTCAGCGGATCTTCTTACAAAGGCCCTTCCCACCTCAGTATTCAGGAAACATGTTCATGACATCGGCATGCGAAAGCTACAAAACTTATGAAGAGATCACTCTCGCCAACATCACGGGGAGTTTTACGTGGCTACACTCTTTTTCCCTAATCTTGGTTTTTATCCCACTGGGTTTTTCCAAGTAAGATTTTTAACGAGGCAGCGTAAACACGTAATGAGTATCCTAAGGGGGAGTGTTATGAATATAATGTGGTATACTCATTAGTTTCAACATTTGTGGCCATTATTTTTACATTAGAGTAACTTAGTCAATATATGAGGTTAATGTATTGACATTAGAGGAGTTTGATCCACATTTTATGGATCTTGCCTTCTCCCCTTTTGCTATAAAAGGGATGCAAATGCAATGAGAAAGAAGAACAACTTAAGCTTCCATTCTTACTCATCCTAAAAGGCTATATCTAATCTCTCTAACAAACAATATTGTATTAGTGTTTTGTTAAAGTTTCGAAGTTACTTTATATCACATTTGTTGAAGTTTTTGAAGTCATTTTACAACAAAAACAATATATATGTAAATAGATGTAAAGATCACCAAATTGAAAAAGTTCATTACCTCATTTGAAATCAAACGTAAAAAAGTATGGTACATTAAGTGATTAAGTTCAATTCTTCTAAAATCATCTGTTCTTACTTCCATAGGACATGTGTGAGTATAGAAAAGCCTCCCCTCACCTCTCCACCGTTCCTAGTTCATCGCACCACAGCCTCAGCCTTATAGGCCTCGATATCATCTCCGTCTGGCCTTTCCAAAGACGCGAGTATGTGTGATTCAAAAGTGAACGATCTCATGAACTAGGCATGCCAAGGTAATCCAAATGCTGACCTTTCAGCCTTGTTTGTTACACGAATGTGTTCTGTAGTAATTGTTAATATAATATATAATGTTATTGGCATCAACAGCATGAATAAACAGAAAACCCATGGGCAGTATTGGAGAGTAGACTTTATAAAACTTGCAAACACCAAGTATTACATGAGACTTTGCATTCAACCATACAGTGGAGTATATAAGGAGCAACAAAACTCATAAAACCTGCGACTAGTAAGTACAGCAGATTGAGAGTACAACAACACAGGACCAGAAACACCGTAGAAGCAAATACTGGTGTGGATAAAGTGATCTCAGATGGGACCAATAAAGTTTTCACATATGATAACTCTCACGCAACCATGAAGAGGATGATGATCAATCGGGGTAGGTGTAGGATTATTCTTTGATGACATCTTCTGTTGCGTCATACTCCTCGTCGCTTATATGAAGATCACCAATCAACTCATCTAATGGTACAGAAGGCAAATGCTCGCCATCAGTAACAGAAGTCATCTCTGATGGCTGGTACTCACTGTCACGGTACAAGGAAATATTGAACCTCAGATCAGGATTCTCCTCCAAGTCTCTTAGGAACTGTTCATATTCTGAGCTAATTTTCTCTTGATCAACTTTTCCTTTTGGATCATCAACTTCCATATCTAGAGTTTTGAGCTTCCAAGACCGAGGCTTTGCTCTCTTCTTTTGTCTTTTCTCTTCATAGCTTTTCTTTACCAGTATAGCATAGGGAATTTCAAGGCCCTTGTACTTGTCCATTTCAATGTCATTACTGTTTGCTCCATATAAATCATAACCTAGAGCATAATCCCCAGGGTTCAAAAGATGGCCTAAATGAGTCGTGATTTCAAAAATTGTATCATTGCTCCCAAAATCCGACACGCGGGCTACCTCAGCATGGGCCAGTGTGAAACTCGTTCCGGGTACAGTAACATCCGAGGGAGTGATATTTAACACAATGTATTCTGTAAGCTGCCTGCTAGAAAGAAGGGACTTGAACGAATACCTCCAATACTGATCACCATCCAGGAAGCAGGTCCTCAAAGTCTGTGGGTCCAGTAAAGCAATGCTGTTGCTCACTTTGGTACAAATTACAAGAGGTCCAATATTTCCAAAATTACACCTCACTTTCGGAGGGAGACATACTAAATCCTCACGGCAGATGGGGCTTATTTCCACAGAGAAAGTGTACTTGTAGTTATAGGTATTGCTCTTTCTATCATGAGAAACAAGCTGCTTGTCATGACGACTCTTAATGGGAGTAACTTTACCCAAAAACTCAACAAACTTCATAGCATGGCTCCTATTAGCGAAAAAGAAATCGACCCCCTGATCCATTTGCTTGATTTTGATGGCCTTTACAGCCGCATCATGCTTCAAAATAAGTTGCTCCAAGTAAAAGAAAGTCCGTCTATGTGCCACATGCTGCCTCACCTGCACAGAAGCAACCCACTGATCCGGATTAGCCTGCGCCCTTGAACACGTCTCACACATATGGTCCTGTACAACATACTCAACCCGATACTTCTGCTGCAGAATCACTCCATTCATCACATTCCTCTGAATCGAAAGATCCACCATAATCCTCTTCGAATGAGGCTCAGTCCATATGAACCGTGCATCAAGCAACTTAACTTTACTCAAATTCTTCAACCTCCTGATACAGAAAGTAAGCAATTGAGGCGATTCCAGCTGCGCCTTAATCCAAGTTTTGGGAGGCTGGAGATAGCCACCGCACTCGGGACAGTACATAATCACCACACTCTTCTGCAAATCCTCAGTTATGTCAACCTCAGAGCTCAAACATGTAACACACATGTTCGCAGTATTTGGCTCCATCCTAACACCACATTTGCAGCACAGCACCGTGCCAAAGGTTTGACGCACGGTGAACATACCGGCCTCCTCCGCCATCGCAATAATTCAACCCAATCTCAAATCTGACAAAAATGAATCGCACATCAACAAAAATCATCAAGACAACCCTAGGTCACGTATCCATCCACATCGAACAAATTGCTCACAATTTCAAATTAATTTACGAACGCAAATTCAACAAAACATACACTGAGGTTTCGTCGGAAAAGTCTCCGGTAAGACGATCGTGGAAGCGAGCAGCTGATCGTAAGTCGAAGCGATTCTAGGGTTTGTATTTATTGATTTTTGCTCGAGTAGGGAGGTAACGCTGAACTAGTTCCGAATCATCTCATCTAATGTTGATTTCATTTTGCTATTACCAGAGCCAAAATGGCTAAACAAAAGTTGTTAAATAGATTGGGCCGCCGGTTGGGCTCAAGCAGAACAGGCCTCTGACCCGTGAGACAGAACTGGATCGACCCGGACCCGACCTATCCACATCCAGTCCTCAGGTCAGGCTCCCTCTTTGTCGGCCTTGCTCCTCACTTTCTATCTTCTCAGCTCCGAGACGCAGTCGTTGGCAGCAGCGCCGTTCGTCCAGCCTCGTTCACTCTGAAACTGCTGCGGTTAGATTTACTGTTTTCGTTTAGTTGCGTTTAGAGGCTTCGACTCGATGCGTGGCTGTTTTCGGTGTTGATTTGTGGTTGTGGAGGTTTTTAGGGTTTTGAGTGGTGGGATTTTATTTGATTTGGTTCGATTGGTTTGGTTGTAGTTTTTTTTTCTTCAGTTTGCGGAGAAACTAGCTTGGTTTTTGCAACTGAGATTTTTTGCTGTGGGAAATGGTGTTAGGGCTTTTTATTTTCGGTGATTGGTCGTTTTTGTCGTATGAATTTCCTTTCTGGACTGATATTTTTCTTATGATTCGAAGCCAGTCTGAGCCATACAGTATGATGTGTCGATTTAGTTGATAACTTTAAGTGGTGCGACTAACAAGAATTAAATATTTCATGTGATTTTTTTGGTTTTTTCATGTGTTGAGAACTGGAGGATGAGAAATTGGACTTGTAAAATTTAAAAATGTTGACTATGTGCCAACTGGTTTTTTTTTTATGTTCAGTCGTATGCTGACCTACCAGAATATACTTTATCATATTTGAAGGTGGATTGATACAAAATTATTTGTGTCTGTTTCTCTTCTGTGCTTTATCAATGATATTTTCTTGTTGCTATATGATATATTTATCGAATTGGTGAGCTATGGCAGCTTTTTTTTTGTTTTATTTTTGGAAACTGTGGGTTTATACTGAATTTTTAAGGTCATTTCTTATGCAGATGGATAGGGAGAAGCTTATGAAGATGGCTGGTGCCGTTCGCACTGGGGGAAAGGGCAGTGTGCGAAGGTATTGAATCTAAATGTTTACTTGCACTGTTTATTACTGTGGCACATTTTTTGCTTTATTTGCTATTTGTTTGAATAGGCTTTTCATTGGTATGTTTTCTGGTAAACTTCTTTCTATATTCTCTATATGCAGAAAGAAGAAGGCTGTCCACAAGACCACGACCAATGATGACAAAAGACTACAGAGTACCTTGAAGAGAATAGGGGTGAATTCCATACCAGCTATCGAAGAAGTCAACATCTTTAAGGATGATGTAGTGATCCAGTTTATAAATCCTAAAGGTAAACCCTAGTTTTCTTCTACAACTGTTGTTAGAGCTGTATCTGACCCGGAGAGTGCCATTTTTTATATTTTATTTTCCAGTTCAAGCTTCCATTGCAGCCAACACGTGGGTCGTCAGTGGCTCACCTCAGACAAAGAGTAAGTTGTGTTTCCTTATCTTCAGCATTATATGTGAATCCAATGATTTAGCCAAAGTGTCAAGACTATACCAAGTTTAATTATAAATTTAAACAGTGTAGTTACTGTGGTTGTCTGTGATAGCTTTTGTTTTAACTTTTAACTGTTCACTCTGATCAAGTGGTGTGTTTTGGTCAAGCATTAACCTTAGTCCTGGGCCTACAACTGAAATCTTGTTGGGTAATATGTTGGAGTCTACTTAAGTCGGTATTTATGAACATGGCTCAGCTTTCAATCAAGCAAATTATATAGAAGTTATGGAGGGAGCATTACGTATAGTCAAGATAGGCAGATAGATATTTTGCAACTCTATACTCTTTGGATTTCAAGATCGCGGCACTTACTTTATTGTTTTCGCTGCTTTTTCAGAGCTGCAAGACATTCTTCCTGGCATCATCAACCAGCTGGGTAAGAAGTCAATTCCATATGTTAATCACAATTACATTATATTTTAGTCTTCATTTTACTAACGTCACATTACTTGCTATATTCTCAGGACCCGATAACTTGGAAAATCTAAGACAACTAGCGGAGCAGTTTAAGAAGCGAGCTGCAAATGCACCAACAGAAGCGACAATACCAGAGGAGGACGATGACGAGGTCCCTGATCTGGTAGCAGGAGAAACTTTTGAAGCTGCTGCAGCGGAGGAAACCAGATCCTAGGTTTCGTGCCACCCTTCTGAAAAAGCATGTGCCAAACAAGCTCAGTCTTGTTCTGGCCATTATTCCGTTTCTCAGTGTTTTCATTGTACTTCCCGTTTATTGGCAAAACTTTGGGCTCACACGCCTAGTGAAATTGACTCTAAAAACTTTTGTCAAACTTAGTTTCGTTCTATTCCAATATATATATATATATATAAATTCATGGTTTTTGGGAAAAAATTGAGTCTATATTTTTAAATACATTTATATTTTAGAAATTTGCAGTGAAATAGGAGTATGACTATAAACTAATTATACCAGCAACAAACTCTGCGTCAAGCTTTTGGCACCCGATCGAAGCCCTGAAAAAGACCTTAAAATTCCATTCGCCGAATCCCATCGGAATGGCACAAGCAAGACCTGCGCCTGACGATATCGGCAAGGCGGCGGTATTCGCACAGACGAGGCGAAAAGCGACGACAGGGACAAAGTCGTGGGTGGTGGTGATGGAGTCAGGGCAGCATATGGAGGAGGTCGGGAAACAGACTATCATGGCCAGGACGGGGCTGTCTGCTCGTGATTTGAGAGTGATGGATTCTCTATTGTCATATCCTTCAACGATATTGGGAAGGGAGCGAGCTATAGTTTCCAATTTGGAGCATGTGAAGGCGATCGTTACGGCAAGAGAGGTGTTTATGCCGAAATCGACGAATCCGTTGACGGTTGAGTTCGTTCAGGATTTGCAGCTTCGCGTGGCCTCTTTTGAGGGCACCGTGCCGATGCCGGAAGTGGGTTGTTTTGTTTTGTTCTTTCTCGTTTGAAGATTTTAAGTATGCATAATCATATGTTTGTGTTTCAGCTGACTTTTAGAGGGTAGAATATTTATTAGCTATTTCCATGAGAGTTTGCTGGATGGGATCTAACTGTAGAATTGTTTGTCCTTTCTGGGTGGCAGTTATTGTTAGTGATTTTTGGGTTTTTCGGACCTAGTATTATGTTCCAACGTGTAAGGGTAGCATACCCTAATGAACATGAGAGATTTCAAAGTCTGATTGGGCAAGTTTGAGTTTAGAACTCAGTGGGGATCGCGTTCAGACGTTACATTAACGTTCACCGCGTCCGCAAGAGACATTGCGGTAATGTCAAGTGCGAACGCGGCAACCTAATGTTGGCTGCAAACGCGCGGATCACAACTGCTCAATTGGTTTGGAACTCAGTGCGGATCGCGCTCGGAAAAGACATTAACGTTTACCGCGTTATGGCTTGACATTACGTTAATGTCACTTCCGAACGCGCCAACTTAATGTAGGCTGCGAACGCACTAAACGTGACTATTCAGTCGGCAGTCATGACTCCTGCTCGTATCCGATTGCTGGGCTATAAATTGTGGTCGACTTCTCATTCATCACACACGAAAAATTGATGTGCAATTGTTAGATACTACAATCTCTTCTTTGATTTCCAAATCTACTCAAACCCTAAGCCTGCTGTGTTTTTCCTACCTGAAAACACAGTGTTTCTCTTTTGGATTATATCTCAAATTCAAGTTTCCTGTAACCCAAGGCACAAGTAATAGGTTGGAAATATTGAATTCGGACAGCGAATTTACGTGATCCAAATAGATATCCAAGGGACCGTTCTTATTACTCAATCGAAGAAAGCTACACTCTGAAGATACTCTTGCGGCCATTGAAGACCCTGTACATCTTTGTTGCTGAAAGTGAAGATTCAAGACGACCCAGCAACTACAAACAAATTCAATATCACAATAATCAATGGCGAGCATGCGAGAGATGCTGCACCAGTTTCAGAAGTTAGACAAGTTTGAAGGAACCGATTTTCGGCGTTGGAGGAGGAAGATGCACTTTCTACTAACGAATTTGAAGGTGGTGTACGTGCTGTCTACACCATGCCCTGAAGTTGGAGATGACGCACCGGTGGTTGCATTCCGTGATAGAAGCAGATGGGAAAACAACGACTACATCGCTAGAGGACATATCTTCAACGGTATGTCTGATCCTCTATTTGATTTGTATCAAAATGTTGAGTCTGTAAAAGAGTTGTGGGATACACTTGAATCCAAATATATGGCCGAGGACGCCTCGAGCGTCAAGTTTCTTGTTAGTAATTTCAACAACTACAAGATGGTTGATTCTCGTCCTGTGATGAAACAATTCCATAAGATACAACGTATCTTGGGGCAATTTGCTCAACAAAATCTGAAGATGGATGAAACCATCTCGGTGTCAAGTATCATTGACAAATTACCACCAGCATGGAAGGACTTCCGACGTACCTTGAAGCACAAAAAGGAAGACATGTCTCTTGTGGAACTCGCAAAGGAATTGCGAATAGAAGAGGAACTTCGTGTACGGGAAAAGGACACGATGGAAGTGGATACTAATTTGCCTAAGGTGAATGTATTGGAGACTAGTTCTCAAAGGATGAACAAGAACAAAGGCAAGAAGAGGCCTAATGAATATGCTAGCAAAGGTCTTAACAAGAAGCATCCTTCTAAAAGGAACGTGTGTTGGATTTGCGGAAAAGCGGGGCACTTTAAGCGTGACTGCCGTGTAGGAAAGGGGAAGAGCGAGAAGGCTCAAGACAATACTTTTGGTAATAAAAACCAAGAGCATAAATCTCAAGGTCGGAAATCGTTAGTTTCAAATTTGGAAACGAAGATAGATACATACTCTAATGTAGATTATGTTTCTAACTCTTCTGAAATCTTTGCTATGCAGGATGATGAGACTTCATGGTGGGTTGACTCCGGTACTACTGCACATGTTTGTAGAGACAAGGGATTGTTCAAATCATTTGCCACTACAAGTGAAGGAAGAGTCCTTCACATGGGAGACGAGTCAACTGCCCCAATCCTTGGACTAGGCCGAGTAGAGTTAGAGTTCTCCTCGAGAAAAACTGTTGTTCTTTGTAATGATCTATTTGTACCTAATATTAGGAAAAATATTGTGTCGGGTACTGTTTTAAATAAACAAGGTTATCAGCAAGTGTATGAAGCCGATAACTATGTGTTGTCAAAGGGTGGTATATTTGTTGGTAAAGGATATTTGTGTAATGGAATGTTCAAGTTGAGTCTTAATAAAATTGTTTCTTCTATTTACATTATTTGTGAGCATGAAATCTCTACTCATTCTATGAATTCACATGTTGACTGACAGAACCGCTCGTCGTCAAAGCAATTTGTACAAATAAATTTATAATAGTCCGCTACTCGCAACTATACTACTGGGTAGTACTTGGTAAGTAGGGGTCGAACCCAATGGAACCAGGGGAATAATTGTTCTTCGGGGGGATTACGCAGCGTGGGAGCGTGTTTAAGGTCGGTTGGTTGGTTTTAAAGCTAGCAGCTATTTTGATTGATTGATTGGTTGGTTGGTTGATTTTAATACTGGAAAGTAAATTACAGTTTATAATTAAAGAGAAATGTTCGGTTTCAGGGGCCTTGTATTATATCCTATTTATCATTGACATTTAGTGAATTATCTAAGTATTCAAAGATGAATCGAGGCCCTTTCGTAGCGCAAGACTTGCAACATCGTTTAAAGCAACACTTGTTCTAAGCAAAACTAATTCCTTCTTTCGAAGTATCTTAGCTGTAAGTGCATCCACTTGATCTCCCAGTTACGTTTTTGACCAAGTGGTGTTTTAGATAAGTCGAACTCCTCGATAAGTTTTGCTTGTGACAGCTTCCACTTACCGAGTATGATCACGAATTTCTACGGAAGAGCTTTGCTTGTGACAGCTTCCACTCAACCTTAGAAACTCTGACTTGATATATGGCACATAGAACAAGTATTGAATACTAAGACTAGACACTAAGTTAATAGTCTTAAAACATTTTATAATACAAGTGCGCCCCTTCTACCGAACTACTAGTTTAGCTACTATTCATCGCGCTAAACATTATAACTAAGGAAATAAAACAGTTGAATAAATACTAAGAATTACTTACAACCGTTGAAGCGCCAAGGGAGCTATCCTTTATTTCCAAAGCAAAATTACAACATTACAAATATTACAACTTCTAGAGAGAGAAGTGAAATGAGATTGAGGTGTGTTGAAATGAGGAGGAGGAGGCCTCCTTTTATAGCCAAAAGGGGAGGAGATGGGTGGTGGAGATGGGTGGCAAGTGTTGCATTTTGATTGGAGGAGAAAATGGAGGGAGGAGATGACCACATGTGGAGGAAGAGGAGTGGTGGAGGAGGAGGAAGGTGGTGGTGACATGTGGAGGAGGGGCAAAAGCCGCCGGTCACCACCACCCAAAGCCGCCGGTAGGCGGTGGTGGAAGGGGAGGATCTCCTCCTTTGGCCACCACTTCTTCAAGTGGTCGGTCATCCTGCCCAAATGTGAGTTTTGTACAGTTTTGTGCAGTCTTTTCACAAAACTGTCAATGTGTTTCTTCCCCGGGCTGTCTTGACTCCACTCCTGATTCTTCTGATTAATTTGTTATGGTCAATTCAACGTCAGGATCCTTGATAATTCTTCAGTCGGTATATGATCTTGACCTTGGATTGACTCTTGTTATCTTTTCAGCATAAAATCCTCTCCTTAGCGTGTTTTCACTTCAGTCTCTAAAATGCCCTGTGGAAATATATCGGGACTAATACGTAGAAGTTAGATAGACCAACAGTCTAAATAAGGGGGTTATACTGTGTTTCTGATTCGTATAATTTTGGTCCATCAGATTACCCCCCACTTTTAGTTGTTCGTCCCGAACAATGCTATTAAAGGGCGTAAGTTCTAAGTTTAGCTTTGGAATATGAAAATTAGACTGTGGTACTCGATCTATCCTAATTCATGCATTGCTTACATATTACCAAATTAAACTGCGTAAATAAATAGAAGAAACTTAATACTTGTACCTCCGTGCTGAGATGCAAATTATATTGGATGTTTCGGGAGATAGCCCTTTTTAGGCTCCTGGACTGCAATCTTGGGATCGTCTCTTACTATATGGTTTTCTTGTAGCTTTCTCATGCACGTGATTCGATTTGGGTTTCAGTGAGTTGAGCCTTTTTGATTTTCTTCTTTGGCGAGGGACTGCTTTTTTGTTGTAGTGAATCGGCCTTTGGCCTTTGATTTGACTTTTTGAGTGCTTCACTTTTGCTCGGTTAAAACCTTCACAATTTTGGGCCTTTGGCCTCTTTTGATTTTCTTCTTTGAGTTTTTTGCTTCTTTGTGACTTGCTAGTCCATTTTCTCAGCCTTTTTGGGAGGTCCAATCATCGCCCGCAAGCCTATGGAAATACATCCCCGCTCCTCTCGTCTTTGTCGTTTTGCGCGGGTCAAGATGAGGGTCTGATGAGCCGTATTTATACGACTCATCGAGTCATCAAATCCCACCAATTCCAGTGCTTTTATATGCAAACAGTTACTTCTTAGTATTGTTTCGCATTTCAGGAAATTTGGACGCTCTAAGAGGGATCGCATTCAAAAGACGGCTTTTGGAGCCAAAAACATCACAAGGAGTTTATGGCCGGTTTATATGCACTTAAAATGAAGAATGGCCGAGAAAAATGAAGAATGGCCCGAGGGAATCAAAAGATGGCCGAAGAAAATCAGGCCGCGTCCCATGCGCCCAGGCCACGTCCGGGAATTCCAATGCCCAGCCGACCGCACGTCCGCGCGGGCATGCGAGCATCAGCCCGGCCATGCGACCGGATAGCCGACCGGCCATGCGACCGGATAGCCGACCGGCCATCCGACCTTCATCTCGAGCACCCGCTCGTGCATCCGAGCTCCCGTCCCAGCGCCCAGGCGCGCCGCAGGCTGGCCGTACTCATGGAATGGCACGTCCGTAGTTTCACACAGGAGAGCTCAATTCCAGATCGGAGACCATCAGGTTGTAGGCCATGTGTTTGGCTACATCTCAGGCCAAACCATGTTGGTTTTCGACCAACGAGCAAGGAACGACGGTAGCAGCAACACATGAGCACGATCAGCGCAGATTTCAGGACTGGGTGAGATGCCAACTTTGAGAGCCGCCCCGGCCTTATCCGTCCACACAATGGGGTGACTTCAAGGTCCTAGAATCAAGTATACATGTCCAGCTAATATCCTAAACCAAGAGCCCGGCCAGAAGAGTGTCCGAAGGCGAGTCAAAACGGCCCCAAAGTACCCAGTACGATCAGCATTCATCCGAGTTCCAGCCGAGTTGAAACTGAGTTGGGTCCGAGTTTGACCGAGTTTGACCGAGTTTAAAGCCCAAAATTCGTCCAGCCCAATGTCATATTAGGGCAAACTTACATCTAGGGTTTCAGAATATTCAAGAAGGTTTAAGGTGGCTTAAGTCCCAAGCAAAGAGATAGCTTGAAGATAAAGCAAGATTGTTATGGAAATATTTCCATAGTTATCTCTTGGCTTATTTTGGGAACTTTAGGGTTTCTCAAACCCTATATATAGAGGAGCAAGGCAGCCATACAAATGGTCCCATCATCTCTCAAAAAAAAAACCGAGACTTGTCTTCCCACAAGCACAAGCTCTCGGCTGCTCCTCCATTCTCGGATCGATCATTCCGCATTCAGCCTTGTCTCGGCACCATCAGTCCTCTGCCCGGTTTCGTTCTCAGCCCTCACCGCCAGTTTTCAATTTCCCTCGGTTTTTAGTGAAGTACAATTGTTCTTTTATTTATTTTGTTTTCATCTCATGACTATGTGTAACTAATCCGCTTATTCGGGTTAGGGTTTTGATATTGTGACAAAACGTTTTTGAGACTTGGTTTATTATGCTATTCATGTTTTACTAATTCTCGTGCATGAATTCCATGAAATATTGCTAGACTAGACGTATACTTTGTCGTGAAACCTAGTTGCGCATATTTCTATATTTATCATCTATCTAATACTTTGTCGTTTAGATAGGTAGTACGTCTAGGTTAAATAACACCTTTGTCGGGTTATTAAACCTAGGGGAATTAGAAGCTTAGCACCTTTGTCGGGTTAAGTGGTGGCGTAACACCTTTGTCGGGTTACTTGGGTAGATACTTTTATCGGGTCAACCACACTTAGAAACACGAATTAGATCATTAGAAAGTCAATGATAAAACGCAAGTCACAATTAGAAACCCTAACCTGAATATCTCTCATCATTATTACATCTTCATTGTTTCCTATTTTCGCTTATTTTCTAAACTGTTTACACTCACCCCAATTGTCTTTACTTCCCTTTTTCCCAGAACAAGTAGTAGCCATCTAGCTCTCTAGGGTTCGACCCCTTGCTTGCCGCTATTCTAGCTAAGAGTAAGTGGAGATTATAAATTCAAATTTGCAGGTACAACGACGACCTGTCAAATTTTGGCGCCGTTGCCGGGGAGCTACGCACGGTGAACTTTTGTTCTCTTCTTTTTCTCCGTTTATTTACTGTTTGCTATTTCGTAATTTTGCTATTTCGGTGAATTTTATTTTTTCGTATTTTCAACTGCCTCGATTTTATTTCTAGCTTTTAGAGGGTTCTGTCACCAAGACTTACGAGTCTAAGGGGATTGGGTTTTAAGTGAGACCATTGTGACTCCTCCAATCTCCTGGGGATCCTTTACTGCTAGTTTATTCGTTTTCTGTTTTTCGTTTATTTCGATTTGATTTCTAGCTTCTAGAGGGTTCTGTCACCAAGACTTACGAGTCTAAGGGGATTGTGTTCCAATCTCCTGGGAACCCTTGGTTGCTAGTCTGTGTTTGCTATTTCGGTGCTTTCTACCTCGGTGCGTGCTATTTCTTGCAACATGTCTCATGCAGGAAGTATAGTCGGTGACAACAGTCAAAATAATGAAGTCGAACAGGTGCAGAATGGAGAAATCAGGGGGGCTATCCCGGGACAAGTTCAACAGCAACAACAAAACCAACCTCAGCACCAACTCCAACCGCCATACCCACAGTACCCTCAGTACCCACCACCTTATCAGCAGTATCCACCACCACCGTATCCACAGTACCCACAACCGCCATACCCCCAATATCCACCATACCCACCATTACCATATCACCCACAACATCCATACCCACCACCTCAGAGACCTCAACAACAGCCAGTAGTCAGAGACGATGAAGAGGACGAATATGAAGGACCTACCATGGGCGAGCTTTCGGTTCCCAATTTCAGAGACCAGACATGGCCTATCTATGAAGGACCGGACCTCGCAGCCATAACAGTCAGCACCTCAGTCATTCACAACCTGCCCAAGTTCTCTGGAACCAAGGGAGAGTCTGCTACATCTCACCTGACACGCTATCACGGGTTATGCTTAAACCTGAAACCTCACGGAGCCGACGTCGAAATTTTCAAGCTAAAGGCGTTCTACTTCTCACTTACAAACGCTGCCGCAGATTGGTTTCTATCCTTGCCCCCCGATAGTATCTACACATGGGACCAGATGCAAAAGCAATTCGTCAGCAAATACTATCCAGCTGGGCGTGCAGCGCAAGTCCGGAAGCAGTTACAAGAGCTCAAGCAAGGCCCAAATGAGACTATGTACGAGTATGTGGAGAAGTTCCTGGCCTTGGAAAAGAGTTGCTGCAACCTCGAGCTCCCAGAGAAAGTCATTGTCGAGTACATGCTGGATGGACTACGCAGGCTAGAGAGGAAGCTGTTGGAAGCCTCAGCAGGAGGTAATCTCATGAACCTGACGCCAGCCAGAGTAAAACAGAAGATCATATCAGTGGCAGAAAGTGAGCGGTTCCAGGATGAATCAACCAAGGAGGACGAGTATGCCCGAACAAAGAACGTGTCGAAAGTTGAGCCCTCAATCAGTGCTATGGCCGCAGAAATGAAGGAAATGAGGGAGCTGATGCAACATGTCATCCGAAGGCAACCAGTCCAGGTGAAGCCATGTGAGTTCTGTGCAGCTACCGATCACAAGACGGACGAGTGCCCTACCTTAGTAGCAGACAACCAGGCTGATGTAAATGCAGTGGGCAATTATCAGAGTTATGGCAATCAGCCAGGGCCAGTCAGACAACATGACGCAGCAGCACCCAATCAAGGGGCCAATGGACAGCTTTGGAGAAGCAACAATCAGCAACATCAGCCAGCACGTCAGAATGTGCCTCAACAGCCCTACCAGCACCCACATCATCAGTTTCGGCAGAATACGCCTGGACAGTACCAGCAGAATGCACCAAATCAGTACCAGCAGAGAGGGCAGAACAGTAATCAGCCAGGTCCGAGCAATCAAGGCTCATCCAACAAGGCTCTCGAGGACATGATAAAAGATCTAGCATCAGCTGTGATTCAGGACCGGGCCACAACCAAGGGAGACATAGAAGATCTGAAGAAGCAAATGTCCCAGCTCACTACTACAGTCTCTGACCTCGCAGCCAGTCTAAACACAGGACGGCTTCCCTCACAGACCATTCCGAATCCAAAGGGGAACGTCAGTGCAGTAACATTGAGGAGTGGACGAAATGCAGCAGGACCAGCAGAGCCCGAGGATGAGACAGCCGAACCAAGTACCTCGCCCCAGGACGAGCCTGGACCAGACCTGATCCCTTCAGTAGAGGCCTCTCAGCTAGTTCAGGTGCCCATTATCGAAAATTCTAACGTCCAGGTACCTTTACCTTTTCCTGTGCAGGTTCGAGCTCCGAAGAAGTATGTGATGGACAAGGAAGTGTGGGAACTATTCAGTAAGGTGGAAATCAACATCCCACTCCTTGAGGCCATCAGGCAGATCCCGAGGTACTCCAAGTTTCTGAAGGAGTTGTGCACAAACAGACGAAGAGGAACCCAGCCCGACCAGGAGCTCATGAGCAGGAATGTTTCAGCGGTAATTCAGCGCAAGGTGCCACCAAAATGCGGTGATCCAGGCACATACACCATTCCCTGCACGATCGGTAACATTAGATTAGAGAATTGTATGCTTGATCTTGGTGCCTCTATTAATGTTTTACCATATTCTATATACTCCTGTTTGCGCATTGGTCCTCTAGAACCTGCAGGTCTTACCATACAGCTGGCGGACAGGTCATGCAAGCAGCCCGAGGGCAAGATTGAGGACGTGCTAGTACAGGTGGGCGAGCTAGTATTCCCAGCAGACTTCTATGTGCTCAAGATGGAGCATTCTAGCCCGACAGACCATGCACCGATTCTACTAGGTCGACCGTTCCTCAAGACGTCAAAGATGAAGATAGATTGTGACACTGGGACATTGACCATGGAAGTTGAGGACGAAAGGATCAGCTTTGACATCTTCAGAGCCATGAAGCATCCTACAGAGTACGAGGCGGTCCATGCCTTAGACACCTTGGACGACCTCATCCAGGAGGTACACCCGGAGAGAAGGACCGACCCACTAGAGCAGGTGATTGAGGAGGCTGTATATTCACCAGAGGACTCATATGAGCATACAGAGGCCATCTTGGACGTGCTAGACCAGCTCGAGATTGCTCAGCCACTCACACCAAGGTATGAGGTTAATGCAGTTCGGTTATTCAAATCACAAGTGTGTTTGCCTTCTGTTGTACAGGCACCTACAGTGGAACTAAAACCTCTACCTAGTCACTTGAAGTATGTATTCTTAGGGGAGGATAGCACGCTTCCAGTCATCATTAAGAGTGGGCTCGAGCCAGATCAGGAGCGTAGGTTGATGGGAGTACTGACCGAGCACAGACAGGCCATTGGATGGACACTAGCCGACATCAAGGGAATCAGCCCTACTGTCTGTATGCATCGGATTTTGCTGGATGATGGAGCTAAGCCCTCGAGGGAACCTCAGCGCAGATTGAACCCTATCATGATGGAGGTGGTCCAGAAGGAGATTCAGAAGCTATTGGATGCTGATGTGATTTACCCGATCTCAGACAGTCAGTGGGTAAGTCCGGTACATGTTGTGCCGAAGAAGACATGGATCACAGTGGAGAAGAATGCCGAAGGCGAGATGGTGACTACACGAGTCAAGAATGGATGGCGCATGTGCATAGACTACAGGAAGCTGAATGCAGTTACGCGCAAGGATCACTTTCCTCTTCCATTTATTGACCAGATGCTCGACCGATTGGCAGGTAAGCCTTATTTTTGTTTTCTAGATGGTTTTTCGGGCTATAATCAGATTCCCATAGCACCCGAGGATCAGGAGAAGACGACCTTCACATGTCCATTCGGTACATTTGCTTTTCGCCGGATGTCTTTTGGCTTGTGTAACGCACCCGGCACTTTTCAGCGGGTCGTTACTAGTATTTTTTCTGACATGATAGGTTCATTTATTGAGGTGTTTATGGATGACTTCACTGTGCATGGTGACACTTTTGATGCATGTCTAGATAATTTGAGCATGGTACTTGCACGTTGTGTTTCTATGAATTTGGTGCTCAATTATGAAAAGTGTCATTTTATGGTTACTCATGGAGTTGTACTCGGTCACATAGTCTCACATGAGGGGATAGAGGTAGACAAAGCTAAGATAGATTTGATTGTTACTCTGCCATATCCCTCCACAGTCCGTGATATTAAGTCGTTTTTGGGGCATGCTGGTTTCTATCGTAGATTCATTAAGGATTTTTCTAAAAAGGCGCTGCCTTTATCTAACCTCTTGCAGAAAGATGTTCCTTTTGAGTTTACAGATCAGTGCAGGGCAGCGTTTGACGAGCTGAAGAAGGCCCTCACCAGCACGCCCATCATTAGAGCTCCGGACTGGACTCAGCCATTTGAGATTATGTGTGACGCGAGTGATTATGCTGTAGGAGCAGTTCTTGGTCAGAAGGTGGACAAGAAGCCCGTGGTGATCTACTACGCTTCGAGGACACTGGATGTGGCCCAGAAGAACTATTCGACCACAGAGAAGGAGCTGCTAGCCGTGGTTTTCGCCTTGGAGAAATTTAGATCATATCTGTTATGTACTAAAGTTGTTGTCTATTCTGACCATGCAGCTATTAGGTACTTGATGACGAAGAAGGAGGCAAAACCGAGGCTCATTAGGTGGATCCTGCTCCTACAGGAGTTTGACGTGGAAATCAGGGACAAGAAGGGCATAGAAAACACGGTTGCAGATCACTTGAGCCGTCTTGTCAGAGAGGAGGATGCCGGGCAGATTACAGAGACGTTCCCAGATGAGCACTTGTATGCTATTTCGGGTAAGATGCCATGGTTCGCTCCTCTAGTGAACTACCTGGTAGGAGGTAAGTTCCCGCCCTCTTACTCTAAGGCACAGTGTTTGAAACTGAAGCATGATGCTAAATACTATGTGTGGGATGACCCGTACTTGTGGAAAATAGGCGTAGACCAGATTCTTAGACGATGCATCCCTGATGATGAGATTGTTTCAGTTATCAGTTTTTGCCATGAGTTAGAATGTGGAGGCCATTTCGGCCCTAGGAGGACTGCTAGGAAGATATTAGATAGTGGATTCTTTTGGCCACATGTTTTTAGAGATGCCTACGATCATTGTAAGAGATGTGATAGATGCCAGAGAGTAGGTAATATTTCGGCCAGACAGGAGATGCCACAGGTCCCCATATTAGTGAATGATGTGTTTGACATTTGGGGGATAGATTTTATGGGTCCTTTTCCCGCTTCATGTGGTTTTGAGTTTATCTTAGTTGCAGTTGATTACGTGTCCAAGTGGGTAGAGGCCAAGGCCACTAGATGTGCTGATGCTAAAACCGTCGTAGACTTTTTGCGCACTAACATTTTTTGCAGGTACGGAGTACCTAAGGCCATTATCAGTGATCAGGGGATGCACTTCTGCAACCGTATCATGACATCCACACTGAAGCACTACCATGTTCATCACCGGACTTCCACAGCATATCACCCCCAGACGAATGGGCAAGCGGAGATCTCCAACCGCGAAATTAAGGGAATTCTGGAGAAGATGGTAGGGCCGACTAGGAAGGATTGGAGCCAGCGGTTAGATGAGGCATTGTGGGCGTACAGGACAGCTTACAAGACCCCGATAGGCACCTCGCCTTTTCGGTTGGTCTATGGGAAGGCGTGCCACTTGCCAGTGGAGTTAGAGCACAAGGCGTATTGGGCACTGAAGAAGTGCAATCCAGACTTACAGGCAGCCGGGTTAGACAGACAGATGCAGTTGTGTGAGCTTGAGGAGCTGCGCCTCGAGGCTTATGAGAGCCAAACAGACTACAAGGCGCGGACCAAGCTCTATCACGACAAATTCATACTCAGGCGCACGTTTGAAGTCGGACAGCAGGTGCTCTTGTTCTCATCACGGTTACGACTCATGCCCGGGAAGTTGAGGTCCAGATGGACAGGACCTTACACGATCGTTCAGATTTACAATCATGGGGCACTGGAGTTGGAGAACCCAAAGGATGGGCATCGATTCAAGGTCAATGGGCAGAGAGTTAAGCACTACCACGGAGAGATCGAGGTACCAGCCCAGGAGTTTGACCTAGCCGAGCCAGTAGAGGTTCTAGTTGATGAGGTTCCCGTTGATGAGCCTCCGGACACTTAGAGGAGGTACTGTCGAGCCAACGACATTAAACAAAGGCGCTCGCAGGGAGGCAGCCCTGCATGGTTTGCACGTCTTTACATTTCAGTTTGTTTATTTACTATGTTTATTTTTGAGTCATTATTGTCACATTGTACCTTGGAAAGGATTTGGTTTCATTTTGCAGGGATTGGACTTAGTCGGCCGGAAAATCCCCTTGGAGCTACGCATTTTAGCCCCCGGACTTGATCCGAGTTCAGCCGACCACCGTCTACATCCCAGGGGAGTCTCGTTCTACCCTTTTCCTTACCTTATCTATTTATTGCATGCATTTGTGTGTCTAGATTTGAGTCGTGCCGTGAGGACACGGCTCATTTCAAAAGTGTGGGGTGGGAGAGTCAGTTATGAGTCAGTTATCGAGTCAGCATGCCCACCATACAGAGTCAGCACGTTTCGAGTCATTTTTAAAATTTTTGTACATGATACTTCACTATTTCCTAGACTTGCAGTAGTGGATAATGATTAGGTGAAATAGATATAGCCGATTTTACATGCATGTCTTTGACGAACCTAGATTTGTGCGACTAACATGTGATCTTAAAATCTTTACGTGCCTTTGTTAGTTGAGATAAACAGGGATGTGGAGTTGATAGAAACGCCCTAGAGAGACTTGACAGATCATTCAAAGACCGAACTCAGGATGTATGGTTATGTAGAGCTCGTGGAGGCTAGCACTTCGAGACGACATAAGTACGAGTCTGCTCCGCCACTGCGGCACCCTTGCGGTTGGTCGGGACGGGAAAACTTCACACCTTCCAAGCTCTAGTCCAAGTGGCCGAGAAAATAGGCAAGCGACCCTTGACTTGACCCGTGTCAAAAGGACGATGATGAGTGAGAGCAGGAAGGTTTCTAATCCGAGTAACCGGGAAAATAGACGAGCGACCCTCGGCTTGACTCGCGTCAAAAGGAGAAGAAATCACGGTTCGAGCAAATCACAATCCGCACTACAAAGCAACAAATCCACAAACCATCGTGATAGTCCACGCGTCTCATGTGACACCATCATTGAAATCCCAAATCAGATGACACTATAGCTGGCCGAATAACACTCAACACTTTGAAGCTCGAATCAATCACGTGCAAGAAAAAGCGGCAAAGCATAACCATATAGCAGCGAGTTCGAGTCTGAGAATGAGGGTTCATGGGTCTAAAAAGGGCTATCTCCCGAGACATCCGAATTGATTTGCATCTCGACCCAAAGGTAACACGTATCTTTAACCCATGTTTTCGCACAAAGATATTAGTAGCAAGCATACATAACAGGCGAGATCTAGAATAACCGATTCATATCCATGTAGCATGTCTAGGATGACCGAAGCTTTGTGATGTTCATACTTCATTTATTTCCTCTTATGACCTAGTCCTTGTTCGGGACGAACAAGTTTAAGTGTGGGGTGGTTTGATGAGCCGTATTTATACGACTCATCGAGTCATCAAATCCCACCAATTCCAGTGCTTTTATATGCAAACAGTTACTTCTTAGTATTGTTTCGCATTTCAGGAAATTTGGACGCTCTAAGAGGGATCGCATTCAAAAGACGGCTTTTGGAGCCAAAAACATCACAAGGAGTTTATGGCCGGTTTATATGCACTTAAAATGAAGAATGGCCGAGAAAAATGAAGAATGGCCCGAGGGAATCAAAAGATGGCCGAAGAAAATCAAGCCGCGTCCCATGCGCCCAGGCCACGTCCGGGAATTCCAATGCCCAGCCGACCGCACGTCCGCGCGGGCATGCGAGCATCAGCCCGGCCATGCGACCGGATAGCCGACCGGCCATGCGACCGGATAGCCGACCGGCCATCCGACCTTCATCTCGAGCACCCGCTCGTGCATCCGAGCTCCCGTCCCAGCGCCCAGGCGCGCCGCAGGCTGGCCGTACTCATGGAATGGCACGTCCGTAGTTTCACACAGGAGAGCTCAATTCCAGATCGGAGACCATCAGGTTGTAGGCCATGTGTTTGGCTACATCTCAGGCCAAACCATGTTGGTTTTCAACCAACGAGCAAGGAACGACGGGAGCAGCAACACATGAGCACGATCAGCGCAGATTTCAGGACTTAGCCAAATTCAGGGCCTGTTTTCCGGCTGGGTGAGATGCCAACTTTGAGAGCCGCCCCGGCCTTATCCGTCCACACAATGGGGTGACTTCAAGGTCCTAGAATCAAGTATACATGTCCAGCTAATATCCTAAACCAAGAGCCCGGCCAGAAGAGTGTCCGAAGGCGAGTCAAAACGGCCCCAAAGTACCCAGTACGATCAGCATTCATCCGAGTTCCAGCCGAGTTGAAACTGAGTTGGGTCCGAGTTTGACCGAGTTTGACCGAGTTTAAAGCCCAAAATTCGTCCAGCCCAATGTCATATTAGGGCAAACTTACATCTAGGGTTTCGGAATATTCAAGAAGGTTTAAGGTGGCTTAAGTCCCAAGCAAAGAGATAGCTTGAAGATAAAGCAAGATTGTTATGGAAATATTTCCATAGTTATCTCTTGGCTTATTTTGGGAACTTTAGGGTTTCTTAAACCCTATATATAGAGGAGCAAGGCAGCCATACAAATGGTCCCATCATCTCTCAAAAAAAAAACCGAGACTTGTCTTCCCACAAGCACAAGCTCTCGGCTGCTCCTCCATTCTCGGATCGATCATTCCGCATTCAGCCTTGTCTCGGCACCATCAGTCCTCTGCCCGGTTTCGTTCTCAGCCCTCACCGCCAGTTTTCAATTTCCCTCGGTTTTTAGTGAAGTACAATTGTTCTTTTATTTATTTTGTTTTCATCTCATGACTATGTGTAACTAATCCGCTTATTCGGGTTAGGGTTTTGATATTGTGACAAAACGTTTTTGAGACTTGGTTTATTATGCTATTCATGTTTTACTAATTCTCGTGCATGAATTCCATGAAATATTGCTAGACTAGACGTATACTTTGTCGTGAAACCTAGTTGCGCATATTTCTATATTTATCATCTATCTAATACTTTGTCGTTTAGATAGGTAGTACGTCTAGGTTAAATAACACCTTTGTCGGGTTATTAAACCTAGGGGAATTAGAAGCTTAGCACCTTTGTCGGGTTAAGTGGTGGCGTAACACCTTTGTCGGGTTACTTGGGTAGATACTTTTATCGGGTCAACCACACTTAGAAACACGAATTAGATCATTAGAAAGTCAATGATAAAACGCAAGTCACAATTAGAAACCCTAACCTGAATATCTCTCATCATTATTACATCTTCATTGTTTCCTATTTTCGCTTATTTTCTAAACTGTTTACACTCACCCCAATTGTCTTTACTTCCCTTTTTCCCAGAACAAGTAGTAGCCATCTAGCTCTCTAGGGTTCGACCCCTTGCTTGCCGCTATTCTAGCTAAGAGTAAGTGGAGATTATAAATTCAAATTTGCAGGTACAACGACGACCTGTCAGGGTCGCTCATCTATTTTCTCGGCTATTTTGACTAGAGAGAGGACGGTCTAATTCCCGTCCTCGCCTTTGCATAGATGCTTCTTGGCGGAGTTGACTTCAATTATTCACTGAAAACCCGAAGTGCAGCCTCCACTGACTTCGAAAACCATATAGTTTGATCTGATCCTTTAATTGCTTGCCAAGCCTCTCTAGGGCAGTTTATATCAACTCCACATCCCTAGTTATCTCAGCACAAAGGACAAATGGAAAGTTACATTCTAAGTTTTTAAACAGTTGAATTTTCACAAGGTTAATGCATGAATTATGACTTATCTTTTTCACATTCTTAAGTTCATATTTTCAAAAAGATACTATTACTAAAAAAAGAAAAAAAAACAGCCAGCATGTTATTTATGTACACAGGTGGTTCTCACCCCCCCCCCCCCCCCCACTTTTGAACGAAGGCGTGCCTTAGTTCAAAAGTCATGCAAGCTTAAAACTAAATACTGAATTTAAAAGACAGAAATTAAAGTGCGGAAAAGTAAGATAGTGTCGGGTTACCTCCCGACCAGTGCACTTGTTTAACGTCGTTGGCTCGACAGTACCTCGTTGTGGATTACTGGTTTGGGTCCCATGGGTGGCTCAGGTCGAATTTCGCCACTGTTCCTGTGTTGATTCCTGTTTTGACTTTTCCTGATTTCTTGCTTTGGTTAGAACTCCATGGTTTCGGTAGGTTCTTCTTTTCATAACTCCGAGAAGGTGAGGTTCCCTTGACCATAGCTGCTGGTCCGTCGAGCCGTGCTCTCTTGCTTTTCCTTCCGGGTTTCCATTCTCTTGGCCCATGTCTTTTCCGCTTCTTCATGTATGGCCGGTTGGCATCTTTGCAAGTTTGGAAGTTCAGCATTGTGCCATCAAACATTGGCGACCACACGCATGTCCCCATGTTAAGCCTCTTCTTTGTGGCAGCGACGAATGGTCGTCCTAGAACGAGCGAGTTTTCAGGGCTGCTTTGTTGAGTTGTGGTGAGTGAGAGCTCCGATGATGGCGTGTCTTGCCCTTGATTTACCTCCAACTCACCTTGCACCTCAGCGTTAATTACTTCATTTTCAGGGGCTGTGATCCGCATACAAACCGAAGGGAAAAGTTGGGGAACTTCTACCATAAGGGCCAGGTCTTTCTTGGATAGTTTGATAATGAGGACTAAGCCTGCCTTAGGTGCTTCGATAGTGAGGATTGGGCATGTTTCAGGTGCTTCGAGCGCCAGGACCGGGCCTGCCGTGCTTTCCTCGGATGGATTGGTGATAAGGACCGGTTCAAGTAGCTCGGCTGGTTTGGTAATGAGGACTGGGTCTGATTTGGCTGGTTCCTCTTCGGTTATTTGCGAGTCCTCATCCTCAGTTGGTTCTGTGGGCTCCAATATTGGCTCCTTTAGAGCCGCCTCCACGTCCATTACTGCCCTTGTACTGATGTCTTCTCTCGGCTTTGTTGCGGGCAAGCTCGTAATGGGTGTGGTGTTGGGCTAGTTTTGTACTGAGTCCACTTCCATCGTTGGTGCCTTATCTTCAGTTTGGTGCATTGGCCCTTGTTTTGTGCTCTCTGCCAAATTGTCTATGAGTCGCCAGGTTTGAGACATGGTTAACTTCATGATCGAGCCTCCCGCTGCATCGTTAAGTCTTTTCCGCTCAAGTGGCATCATTCCACCGAGAAACCTTTGGATAAGATTGATTCTGGAGAATCCATGGTGCGGGCAGCTCGCCACAATGGAGTCAAAGTACGCCAAGTACTCGTCCAATGTTTCGTCCCGGAATTGCTCAAGATTGAGAATCTTCTCGCGGGTTTCAAGTCGGAGAGATGGAGGGCAAAACTTCTCAAGGAATTTGGCTTGTAGACCCCCATAATCACTTTCATACTCAGCACATGAGTAATACCATTTTAATGCCGAGTCAGTTAAAGAAAATTTAAAACATGTGAGTTTAAATTCCTCTAGCAATTCATTTTTAAGCCTCATGTGGTTGCATATGGAGTGGAACGTTTGTGTATGCCTTACGGGATCTTCTCCAAGAGCACCTCCGAATTGGGGGAGATGTCTAATCATTTCAAACATAAGGTTGCTACCCCCATTTTTCCAAGGTTCTATGTCGTAGTATGAAGACATGGCGAATTATGGAAAAAAGAACAACTATCCATTTGCTAAATCCCCGGCAACGGCGCCAATTTGACAGAACCGCTCGTCGTCAAAGCGATTTGTACAAATAAATTTATAATAGTCCGCTACTCGCAACTATACTACTGGGTAGTACTTGGTAAGTAGGGGTCGAACCCAAGGGAACCAGGGGAATAATTGTTCTTCGGGGGGATTACGCAGCGTGGGAGCATGTTTAAGGTCGGTTGGTTGGTTTTAAAGCTACCAGCTATTTTGATTGATTGATTGGTTGGTTGGTTGATTTTAATACTGGAAAGTAAATTACAGTTTATAATTAAAGAGAAATGTTCGGTTTCAGGGGCCTTGTATTATATCCTATTTATCATTGACATTTAGTGAATTATCTAAGTATTCAAAGATGAATCGAGGCCCTTTCGTAGCGCAAGACTTGTAACATCGTTTAAAGCAACACTTGTTCTAAGCAAAACTAATTCCTTCTTTCGAAGTATCTTAGCTGTAAGTGCATCCACTTGATCTCCCAGTTACGTTTTTGACCAAGTGGTGTTTTAGATAAGTCGAACTCCTCGATAAGTTTTGCTTGTGACAGCTTCCACTTACCGAGTATGATCACGAATTTCTACGGAAGAGCTTTGCTTGTGACAGCTTCCACTCAACCTTAGAAACTCTGACTTGATATATGGCACATAGAACAAGTTTTGAATACTAAGACTAGACACACTAAGTTAATAGTCTTAAAACATTTTATAATACAAGTGCGCCCCTTCTACCGAACTACTAGTTTAGCTACTATTCATCACACTAAACATTATAACTAAGGAAATAAAACAGTTGAATAAATACTAAGAATTACTTACAACCGTTGAAGCGCCAAGGGAGCTATCCTTTATTTCCAAAGCAAAATTACAACATTACAAATATTACAACTTCTAGAGAGAGAAGTGAAATGAGATTGAGGTGTGTTGAAATGAGGAGGAGGAGGAGGCCACCTTTTATAGCCAAAAGGGGAGGAGATGGGTGGTGGAGATGGGTGGCAAGTGTTGCATTTTGATTGGAGGAGAAAATGGAGGGAGGAGATGTCCACATGTGGAGGAAGAGGAGTGGTGGAGGAGGAGGAAGGTGGTGGTGACATGTGGAGGAGGGGCAAAAGCCGCCGGTCACCACCACCCAAAGCCGCCGGTAGGCGGTGGTGGAAGGGGAGGAGCTCCTCCTTTGGCCACCACTTCTTCAAGTGGTCGGTCTTCTTGCCCAAATGTGAGTTTTGTACAGTTTTGTGCAGTCTTTTCACAAAACTGTCAATGTGTTTCTTCCCCGGGCTGTCTTGACTCCACTCCTGATTCTTCTGATTAAGTTGTTATGGTCAATTCAACGTCAGGATCCTTGATATTTCTTCAGTCGGCATATGATCTTGACCTTGGATTGACTCTTATTATCTTTTCAGCATAAAATCCTCTCCTTAGCGTGTTTTCACTTCAGTCTCTAAAATGCCCTGTGGAAATATATCGGGACTAATACGTAGAAGTTAGATAGACCAACAGTCTAAATAAGGGGGTTATACTGTGTTTCTGATTCGTATAATTTTGGTCCATCATTGACATATCTATACTATGGCATGCACGTTTAGGACATGTTTACTACAAAAGATTGCAAAAAATGTCAAAGCATGATTTAATTCCTTCAGTTAACATGAACATTGATAAATGTAGAACTTGTATGCTTACTAAAATTACTAGGCAACCATTCTCTAAGGTTACTAGAGAAAGCAATATACTTGACTTGATACATAGTGATTTATGTGATTTTCATGCATCACTATCTCTAGGAAACAAGAAATATGTAGTTACATACATAGATGATTATTCTAGATTTTGCTATGTTTATTTGTTGCAATCCAAAGATGAAGCTCTTGATAAATTTAAAATTTATAAGAGTGAAGTTGAACTTCAAAAGAGAACTTCTATTAAGAAGTTACGCACCGATAGTGGTGGGGAATACTTTAGTCCAAGTTATTTGCAAAGTGTTGGTATCATTCATGAAACCACAGCTCCTTACACACCACAACAAAACGGAGTATCAGAAAGGAAAAACAGAGTTTTGAAAGAAATGGTTAATGTCATGCTTTCTTACTCGGGTCTAAACGACGGATTTTGGGGTGAAGCCATGTTAACGGCTTGCTACTTACTAAATAGGGTTCCTAATAGTATAAGCAACCTTACTCCTTATGAAATTTGGCATAAGAAAAAGCCAAATTTGGCATATGTTAGAGTTTGGGGTTGTAGAGCAGTAGTGAGACTACCTCTACCTAAACTTAAAACTTTAGGAGAAAAGGGAGTTGAATGCATATTCATAGGATATGCCCAACACTCATTGGCCTATAGGTTCTATGTTATAGAACCTAGCAAGCACGTATCGATTCACACTATCATTGAATCGAGAGATGCCATATTTGATGAAAAGATATTTCATCAATTAGCATGCCTAAAGATTTGATTTTTGCGCCTAGTACAGTTCAATAATCAAGTGAACCCCAAATTTTAGAAATTAGAAGGAGTAAGAGGGCTAGGAAAGAAAAATCATTTGGTAATGATTTTTAAATGTACTTAGTGGAAGGAACTAGGGAAGATATTGGCTCGCAATATTATATTGACATATCATTGAGGATGATCCTAAGACTTTTGATGAAGCCATGAAATCTCAAGATGTATCGTTTTGGAAAGAGGCCATTAATGATGAAATGGACTCTATAGTAGGTAATAATACTTGGATTTTGGTAGATTTACCACCAGGACATAAAGCACTGGGAAATAAATGGATCTTCAGAAAGAAGATGAAAGTGGATGGTACCATTGACAAATTTAAAGCAAGATTGGTAATTCAAGGCTTTAGACAAAAATTTGGAATGGACTACTTTGATACCTATGCACCGGTTGCAAGAATATCAACAATTAGATTGTTGATTGCTTTAGCATCTATACATAAGTTGCTAGTACATCAAATGGATGTAAAGACTGCTTTCCTAAACGGTGATTTAGAGGAAGAAATATACATGAAGCAACCGGAAGGTTTCGTTGTAACGGGACAAGAGCACAAGGTATGCAAGCTTGTTAAGTCATTGTATGGACTTAAACAGACACCTATGCAATGGCATAAACAATTTGATGAGGTGGTGCTTTTCGATGGATTTATCTTAAATCAATCGGATAAATGTGTATAGCAAATTGGATAATTCTGGAAATGGAGTTATCATTTGTCTATATGTAGATGATGTGTTGATTTTTGGCACTAACCTAGAGTCCATAAATCAGACAAAGGATTTCTTATCATCTAAGTTTTCCATGAAGGACATAGGGGAGGTGGAAGTCATTCTTGGTATAAGAATAGAAAGAATAGAAGGGGTCTAGCTTTGACGCAATCTCATTACATTGAGAAAGTGTTAAATAAGTACAAGTACTTGAACTGTCATCTGGTAAATACTCCTTTTGAATCTTCCAAACACCTTCTTCCCAATAAGGGAGCCCCAGTGTCACAACTTGAATATTCAAGAGTCATTGGAAGCTTGATGTATGCGATGACTAGTACAAGGCCAGCCATAGCTTTTGCGGTGGGCAAACTAAGTCGATATACAAGTAATACTAGTGAGGATCACTGGTAAGCGGTTCATAGGGTACTTTGGTATCTTAAGGGAACGATGAACCTAGGTCTTGTATATTCAGAAGTTCCTTCGGTCATTGAAGGATATTCAGATGCAAGTTAGATTTCAAACGAAGTGGATCATTCTTCTACAAGTGGATGGGTGTTTCTACTTGGGGGAGGTGTCATCTCATGGGCATCCAAGAAACAAACTTGCATCAGTAGTTCAACAATGGAATCTGAATTTGTTGCTCTAGCCGCAACTTCAAAAGAAGCGGAATGGCTAAAGAACATGATTCATGAAATACCATTATGGGAGAGACCGATATCACCCATATCAATTTTTTGTGATAGCGCTGCAACATTGGCTAAAGTATATAGCCATGTATACAATGAGAAGTCTAGACACTTGGGTGTTAGACATAGTGCGGTAAGAGAGCTCATTACGCATGGGGTAATATCTGTGGATTTTGTTAAGTCACAACAGAATCTAGCCGATCACTTGACGAAGGGATTGGTTAGAGATTTAATTACTAAGTCTGTGAAGGGGATGGGACTAAAACTCATATAAATATCTTCTAGTCGTGGGACACCCAATTCACATCCAGTTAGCGCTGGAGCTGAATTCAATGTGGAAAGCCCATTCCTAGAAGATTGATGAACACAAATATGCATCCCCAAATATGTGTTCAGAACCTACATGTGTTAGGTTGAAGATGAATTCTTCTTAATAGATTCTTTGAAAAATTGCTAAGTGTAGGAGCACAATCGGGCGGAGTGACCAACTAGAGAATCTACCTATATAAACAAGAAGTTTCTGGTCGCTTCATGAGATATCGGGTTTAATCTCATACACGTTTATGAATGAATAGGGACTCAAGGGCCATTAAGAGTCAAGCTAGCTTAACAGTTTGTGAAGTAACACATGCGTGTGTCACCGTCAAGTACCCAAATGGATTGATTGGTTCAAACGTTTACGAGCACCATGATTTTCGGGTATATTGTATGCGTGGCTACACTATGCAGAAATTCAATCGTTTACTACATTTCCGCTTATGCGTGTTTTACTTAAAAACAAAGATACTTTGTGGATCAAAGGGAAACCCTAAAATGGGGGAGGATTGTTAGTGATTTTAGGGTTTTTCGGACCTAGTATTATGTCCCAACGTGTAAGGGTAGCATACCCTAATGAACATGAGAGATTTCGAAGTCTGATTGGGCAAGTTTGAGTTTGGAACTCAGTGGGGATCGCGTTCGGACGTTACATTAACGTTCACCGCATCCGCAAGAGACTTTACGGTAATGTCAAGTGCGAACGCGGCAACCTAATGTTGGCTGCAAACGCGCGGATCACAACTGCTCAATTGGTTTGGAACTCAGTGCGGATCGCGCTCGGAAGAGACATTAATGTTTACCGCGTTATGGCTTGACATTACGTTAATGTCACGTCCGAACGCGCCAACCTAATGTAGGCTGCGAACGCGCTGAACATGACTATTCAGTCGGCAGTCACGACTCCTTCTCGTATCCGATTGCTGGGCTATAAATTGTGGTCGACTTCTCATTCATCACACACGAAAAATTGATGTGCAATTGTTAGATACTACAATCTCTTCTTTGATTTCCAAATCTACTCAAACCCTAAGCCTGCTGTGTTTTTCCTACCTGAAAACACAGTGTTTCTCTTTTGGATTATATCTCAAATTCAAGTTTCCTGTAACCCAAGGCACAAGTAATAGGTTGGAAATATTGAATTCAGACATCGAATTTACGTGATCCAAATAGATATCCAAGGGACCGTTCTTATTACTCAATCGAAGAAAGCTACACTCTGAAGATACTCTTGCGGCCATTGAAGACCATGTACATGTTTGTTGCTGAAAGTGAAGATTCAAGACGACCCAGCAACTACAGTTATTACTGATTTTCTTAATTTTACTTTGTTCACCAGCAATTGGTTTACCTAATGCTATAAGAGAAATGGTGAATTATGGTTCAAATAATGGAGAAAGAAGGTTTGAGAATGAGCACTTATTAGCTGTCAGCTGCCTGTCATTTTTTTTAGTCAGAGCTGCCTGTCTTTAGGGCTTGAGGAGATTCGTACAGTACTGAATGATCCACTGTTTTGAAGTTTGGTCTTTTTGAATGTGCAGGCACTCAATGGTAGCAGCTCCGAGGATGTGACATTTGGTGCCAGGGGCTTTTGCTCATTGGAGGAGTCAAATAGAGATGGTGATGAACGTTATGCTAGTGGCAAAAGTAATGAGCCAAGTTCAAGTGGTCAAAAGGTGTTTCCATTTGAGTTTAGAGCTCTTGAAGCTTGTCTTGAATCTGCCTGCAAGTGTTTGGAATCAGAGGTTTGCACGTTAAACTTATTACTTATCAGTTATCACTGTATCTGAAGTGTATTGTTCTGAAACGATCAAGTGGTCAGCAAATTTTGATTGCCAATTTTGTGTTTCAAACCCTGACTCATGAAATTAGCTGATAGAGGTCTACCATATTACATAGGGTAATACTTCCACTTTTATTGGGTTTCATCAAGATATGAAGCATACCAGAAGCAGTTGAGCAACTACGTTGAACTTCCACAAAATGCAATAATATTTCTACATAAAGAGAATACCCTTTGCTCCAACACAAAGAAGCATTTCTAACTGATCTCTGTAGGACTTCTGTTTTCATATATTCCATGACCTGCTCTTTAGTAATTTTAAATGCTACAGCAGCATCTGGTTTTGTAACTGTGAAACTGGTTTTGTACAAGTGATAACTATAATCTTGAATCATTCCTTCTTTTCTACTCTTATTAAGAAATACAACTGGTTTTGTATCCTTGGCAGACTCGTACCCTTGAGCAGGAGGCATATCCGGCCCTCGATGAGCTTAGTTCCAAAGTTAGCAATCTTAATCTTGACCGTGTTAGACAAATTAAGAACCGTCTAGTCGCAATATCTGGTCGTGTACAAAAGGTATATTTTGATACTTCTGGTAAAGAATTACTTCAGTCATTTTTTACTACACCTGACAAGGGGTGGATGTTCCTTCTATTTTTATGAAGATAGTTTAAGTCTGTATACCTTAGCTGACGAATTTCTTTCTCATGGGCTCTATTCTGGAATCTGAAGGTAATTGGCTTCACTGCAACAAAGAACTTGTCAGTAAAGCATTTCTCTTAATATCTCTAGTGGCCAATAAATTTAGAAATATCCGCTGATTCTTGTCTTTCAGTTTCATATATAGAGAATAGGAATTCTGGGCTCTTTGAATTTTGTTAGCCGTTCGAGCACTATTGTTTTTTGCCCAATTGATTTGAAATTTCCAGGTTAGAGATGAACACCTTCTTGACGATGACAACGATATGGCAGAGATGTAATTGACAGAAAAACTCCTTCGGCGTTCCTTAGATCAGATGTCATCTGGAGAGGATGCGGACAATACCGACATTATAGATGAGAATGAAAGGTGAATTATGATGAAATTTGTTTGGTGTTTTCCAGGGGCTTCTTTTTCCTAGCCGGCGTACTAACAGTAACAGTCCATATTTAGTTCCAACTTCCAAAGATATTCTTTCGCTGTAATTGTTAACTTTCTGAAGTGTATATGATAGAATCAGCACTTCCATGTTAAGAATTACTAACACCTTGTGCCAAACAGAATTTCTATTTTCTGCTTCAACTGAAACTATGCTGATTTGTTGAAAGCGATTTGTACGCGAGAGACACTTTGATTTTGGGAATGATTAATCAATTTGGAGGACTGCTGACAGCTCCGGCATCTGCTGACGTTGACAATTTCCGGAAGACGCCCCTGGTCAAACGGGCAGTGTGGTGTCTTAAACCAAGATGTGAGAACTAAGAAGACCTGGGTTGAGCTTTTGTTGTTCTTCCTGTCATTATTGATTATGTATATTTGATCAGTTAAGCTGTTTTTTTCGTCCAGTTAAAATTTTCTCAATGTTTTTTTCAGCATGACAGAGAACATAAAGGGTTATTATGGTATGCTTCTGCAAAGTAGCTAAGTATCCAAAATTTGGCTCCATTCAATGTGGGAAATCTCATGCGTTGTTGTTTATAAGTAAGCTGCTGGTAGCAGGAAGGAAGCACAAAGGTCGATGGAAGATTGACATTACTATTTAACGCACATATTAGAGTTGGACATGTAAAGATCGATATCGATAGTATGAGTGAGATTATCAAGTTGGGAATTAATATCATAAGGGCCAGGCTCAAATCCTACGGAATAATGGACAATGTGGACTTGCGGTTCCTGTATCTGGGATAATGAAGGTTCACTGGGGCGCTGTCTGATCCGTTAGGCAACTCATGTCCGCGCTGGCTCCAACTTTAAAGCGGTGTACTTAACATTGTTGATATATGCTTGCCTTAAAACAGCTTGGTTGTGTCATTTGATGAAAACAGATCAAGCCTGGATTAGTACATATAACTTGAGTGATCAATGCCGTTAAGAACTCGTCCACTAGGATACGCTGGCTGGCTGGCTTTCGAGACAAATTTGGGTAACCCCAATGATGTGTTATATCTACTGAGTTTGATCTGGGTGACGACAAGACAATCAGTTTGGGGGAACTTTTTGACATTTGCTCACTTGGCAAGGAGTTCATATTTGTCCCAAATCCTGGCAGAATTAATTATCAAAGAGTGCCCCGGCCCGTTTCTGTTCCTAATTTCCTGTCAAAGCCCTTACCCTTAGGCTATAATTATAATTTAAACTGGTGTAGTCCGTTTCAGGCTAAATATGCGAGGTTCGAAAACTCTTTTAACTAACAATGGATTCCATGATCAAAGCTGCTACCTGCTGCTGTGCTCGGGAAGGTTGGTAAACTTGAAGCTAAAACATAATGGGGGGTATTCATTTCTTTCTTAGGATGGCCCCATGCTTTCACTGTTCTATCCATAAATCATTGGAACCATACCAATGAATGACTTCCAAAATTCCGCGGACTGCGTTCACTTTTTATTTTATTTTATAAAAAAACTTGTTATTCTCTCGGTTCAATGGTACATACAATTGGACGGACGAACCATCCGTAACATAAACCGAATCACTTCCACGGACCACGCTCAAAAAATCGATTCAGATGCTGGCGTTACCCAACCCGATCAATAATCCACCTGCATCTCGGATATTTTTACTCAGCGAATGCTTCAACGCTTACGATCATGTCAAACAGTCAGCTGATGTTGCTTCACACCTCCGACGACAAGAATGGGGATATGATTATGTAAAAGTGTGAATTTTCCTGATTACCCAATTGAGGAAATGGAAAAATTGAAGGAGATCCCTTTCGTATGTTGATCGGGGATTTAGGGTTTAGGTTTTGTGTGTGTAAAAAGACGGCTGTTTGAGCTATTCTTCTCCTGGTATTTTTAGTTACACATAAATCTATTTGATATTCAAGAAGATCAAATCTATTAAAATGTGAAGAAAATGGCTGTGTTAATAGAGTCAGCTGCATTTTTGATGAGTATGAAGAGCAGTTGAGTACATCCAACTGATATAATTTACTCTTGATTGCTTTATGTCGTCTGCACTTTATTCATCTAGCACTCAATATTCCATACCCGCTCAATGATGTGTGTTCTCATTTTCCACTAGTCTGTCTTTTAGTTCAACATTTTTTTTTGGTGATAAATGAACTATTTAGCCTTGTTTTTCTTTATCTCATATTCTTATTTCAAATTTCATTGATGATTAAAATTGTGGATTTGAGAATAGACAATAGAGAAAGGGTTAAACAATCATGGCTTGATACTTGATTTTGCAGCTTTGCTGATAAGATTTGATACAATTACGCCTCAAAAATTTCTTAATCGAGGAATATAAGACGGGTTGGACAAACAAGGATTGCCTTTGCTTTTGTTTATAAGATTTGAAACCATTACGCGTTGTTCTTCCTCATCTTATTTTCTCATTTCCTATTTCATTGATGATAATATTGTTGATTTGACGATGAGCGAAGGGATTGAAAAATCATGGTTTACCGCCCGTTTTTGTTACTTTTTTCATTGATTTCTTTACTTTTTAGTGGATGTGATTCATCGTTAGTATGGAGTATGATATACAATGACGTTTCAATGCTTCAAGAGTATTCCTACGCATATTTTATTTTTGTGTGGATGTAATTCATCGACAAATATTTTTGAATGCTTTGAGAGCGTTCCTATGCATAGAGTATCTTTATTTTTGTATGGATGTGATTCGTCGCTATCGTTTTTACTTTGTGGATGTGGTTTTTACACGTATAGTATTTTTTATCCACATCTTCGACGCTTCGAGAGAGGTCGTCTGTGCCTATATATTATTTGCTATACTCTTCTCTTCCTCACTTGTCTTTGATTCTTGCTTATTATCTCACACATTTTCTCTTTCAAAGTTTGATCTTCTTGAATCATCAATCTCTCGTAGTTTCCCTTTCTCTGTTCTGGTGTTTAGCGGTTCATCCACAACCAGCAGCCTCTCACAGTTTCCCTTTCTCAATTTCGGTATTGAATGTTTCATCCAGATCTAATCGTTCCTGCTCTATAGTTTTGTGAGATTAAAAAGCTTGATTTCGCTACAAAAAACTAAAGTGGAATCGTAGTTTGCAGCTGCCAACTATTTCCGGTATGCTTTTCTTACATCTCAAATTATATACTTTTCAGAATTTCCATTGATGGTTATTCTGTAACCTTTTCTTTTTGCTGCAGTGTAGCAATTTAATGGAAATCGGGGGAAGCCGCTCTAGACGTCTCCTTTTTCCAGAGCCTGGTGACGGAGACAATGAAAATGAGAATATACATAAGATCCAGAATTATTTCACCATCGAGTCAATAATCTATCAGAAATCGACATTGTAAGTATCTTTTCATGCTCCTGTGGACTTATATACCATTCAGATTTGTCTTCAACAATTTTTTTAGTTGAGTTGTGAAACTTTCACATATTATGTTAAACACCCTTTCGCCCTTGATTCGAAATCTCATATGTTATTTCTTAATGCTGTGATCAGATTGAGTAGAATGTGGAAGTCCACAAATGTGGAATGAACTGGCTCCATGGATAGGGATTGTATCCCAAGATTCAATGGGTATGCAAAATAAGTTCTCTTCATTAAAGTTAAGATATTATCATATTAATTTTCCTAACTAAGTAAATTTGATTGTGATAGAGGCTGTGGTTGCGCTGAAGAAAACTTTGGGTACCTCCAAATACTGAGAAATCCAACATGTATTTCTCCATCATGTTGGAAGGCGGAGGGAGGAGGACTGAAGAAGCATGTAGCATGCTTAAAGGATGATATTTATCCTTTAGAGGATGAATAATGGACGAAACAAAAGAGGCAGCTTGCTATAAGTTCAAAGAGAGCCGCGGCCATTAAATATAGATTTGAATGAGCCTTTATTAGGCGAACAACTTAAGAAACAAAAGATAAGACGGATCACTTCAAAAGTTTGGTACAAAATATTGAATTTTATGTATAAATGGAATATTACTGTAATTATTTATGGATATAGACGGTTGTAAATCTATGAGTATTTATAAATTAACTCGTATCAGTTTAACCTTTTGAAATTGGTTTATCGAATAGCGAAAGGGGTTTTGGTAGAATGGCTTGATCTTTTGACCATTTTTTAGTTTAAAGGACAACTTGACCAGTTGTTAAGAGGTTAAAGGGTCGCTTATCCCGAAAATCATATTTCTTCAAATTTTTGTGTAGGAGTGTTTTCCTCTCTCATAGGTGTTGTTCGTTCGTTGACGAGGTGTTATTCGTTCCCGTGGACGTGTTGCATGCACTTCAATGGACACATTTCAAGTACCTAAAACCTACTATAAAAAAACTCTCTTACCTATGGATTCCATGATCAAACTACCTGCTAAAACTTAGGATCATAACGAAAAAACTTGTATTCGCCAGATATTTGTATCTTATAATTCTGCTGGAGTTAGTGGTGGATCCAGAGCTTTGCAGGAGGGGGTCCCAAATTAAATTTTCATTGAAGAATATAGATGTCGCTCGGATTTAGGCAAAAAAAATTTATTGCACATATATATTCTTTATGTTTCACGATATAAGTTATTTTTAAGTAAAATATCAAAATCAAACTCATATATAGTTCATTGACAACCTAACTTTGAGAGGTCATAAAAATTAGGGGTGATCGTGGGACGGGTTAGGACGGGTTTGGTTTGTCCCTAATTCGACCTGAAATACTGATCGGGTCACTTAGTTCAACCCGAACCCGATACTAAATATTGACCGGGTCGTATGTGATAACCCAAACCCGTCACAAAAATAGACTTATAATATAAATATCAAGTAGGTTAAACAAAATAGCCTCAAAAGTCTCAATTGGAAGTCCATTCTAATATCAAGTAGTTAAAACTGGACATCGAGTAGACTTATAACATTGTTGATATTACTCATTCTAAGATTAGACTCAGGTTAAAGTCCTTTCTAAAATATTTTTATTTTAAAATTTAACTATAAACGTTATTAGATCTTATTTTATTGGATATCAATAGGGACGGGTAACCCGATGACAAACTCGAACCCGACTTATTTAGTATCGGGCCGAGTTCGTATTCGTCCAAATTTTAACCGGGTTGGGACGGATCACCGGGCCGGGACGGGTCCTGCTCACCCCTAATAAAAATCACATCCATATCGAGTCATATGTCATTTAGAAAGATAATTTAATAGGCTACGACTCTTCGGATGATATTAAAATCTAAATCGTACGTTAAAGCAGCTGAAAACATACTCAAACTAAAGTCGTCTAACAAGTGTATGTGGTAAACCATATGTAACCTTAACAACTTTGCAACTCTATAACGAGCGACCGGAGCTCAATTTGGGAATTGAGATTGAGGTGTGTTGAAGTTGAAGGGTATCACATTCGTTTGTTGATAGGGGATTTAGGGTTTAGGTTTTGTGTGTGGGTAAAAAGACGGCTGGTTGAGCTTTTCTTCTCTTAGTAATTTGAGTCTAGTTGGTTTTTTTCATGATTTTGAATTTTAATGACGGACTATTCAAGATGATCATTCTATTCAAATATGAAGATAATGGTTGTCTTAATAATGGCTTGGGGATTTGGATGGTGTCATGAGCGTATTTGATGAGTATGAAGAACAGTTTGAGTACATCCAAATGATATAATTTACTCTTGATTGCTTTATGTTGTCTGCACCTGATTCCATACATCACGCAATGATATGCATGCATTCTCATTTTTCACTAGTGTATCTTTGAGTTCAACCAAGTTTGGTTTGGTAATGCAGAGCAAACGCAGAGAAAACTGAATTTAGGAAAAACTCTAATTCTGTTTTTTCATTATTCAAAAGCTACTGAATCAAATTACATAAGTTTACTTAAATAGAAAAATAAAACGAAGCCATAATACGAAAATTACTAAAAACCGAAAATTTCTAAAAACATTAAAATTCGAAATAAAATACTAAACGACTCCGGAAGCCCAAAAAGCCCATTAAACCCTAATTCGTCATGTTGTTTCGCTCAGAATAAGGTATTATGGGTTGAAAACGGACACCTGCAACTCCAATCTTGCCAACTTGCGCCACTTTCCTCCACAGCCTCAGTTATCAGTAATCTGTCTGCATCATCCCCTCCCGGGTAGAGAAGATTCGTCCTCGAATCCGAACCCGTCTCCCCAACCTGGCACCGCAGCTCCTCATGTAGTGCAAAGGGAGGAGGCTCAGCCGGTAAGGACTCATGAAACACCACCGCAGACTCCCGCATCGCCGCCTGAAACGGGACTCGAGATAAAAGAGTAGTCGAAGGCGAGCTGCCAATAGAGGAAGCAACCCGCGCCTTAGGTGGGACTAGCACAATCTTTTTACCCCGAAAAAGAAACGAATAGGTGTTAGTTCTGCCATCATGTACCACAGAACGATGAAACTACCAAGGACGGCCCAACAATAGATGACAGGCGTCCATGGGAACCACATCAAAATGAATCTCATCGTTGTATGTAGCGCCAATGGAAAAGGATACTAATGCATGTTTAGTAACGGTAATATCAGTACCTTTACTAAGCCAAGCCAGCTTGTATGGCTTAGGATGGGGTGCACTGGTAAGGGCAAGCTTTGACACCGCAACCTCAGAGATCACATTCTCGCAGCTACCAGCATCAATGATGAGGGTACAAACCTTCTCACCAATCGTACAAGAGGATCGGAATACATTGGTGCGCAGCCATTCAGAATGGTCAGGGGCACGTGGGGTTAGGAACGTGCGCCGTAACATCAACGATGTACCCACGTCACCGGAAACAACCTCCTCCTCAACCACGTCATCACCATACACATCAAAAACAGGATCTCCCTCCGGAACAGGTACATCCTTGGGAGCATCATGCGTAAATAGTCCACGGGAACTGGAAACTTTAGGGCACTCAGCTTGACAATGCCCCATCTCTCCGCAGCCAAAACAACGAATACCACCTCCAGACCGAGTCTGGGCAGGATGGTCAGTAGGTCGCCCCACTGGGGTCGCGGGACCATGGGTGGCAGGAGCCGTGGGTGTGGCGCCTGGTGATTGATGAAAACCACCCGACCCTCGTCACGCCAACTGCTTCTCGGCCTGCAATGCACGCTGGTGTGCTTCAGACACTGTGGCAGGATCAAACATGTTCAGGACATCCTGCAACTGAAGTTTCAACCCGCCAATGTAACGGGAAACCAACTGAAGCGGGGACTCATGCACATCCGTACGGGCCAGCAACTGGTAAAAATCACCAGTGTAGTCATCCACAGAACGAAAACCCTGACGGAGATTCTGAAACCATTGATATAGTTCGCGCTCAAAGTTGTAAGGCAAAAAGGCTTGTCGAATATGTTTCACAAACTTTGGCCAACTCGCGATCTTAGCCTTACCCTCACGAACACGACTCTTCTTCACCTGTTGCCACCACGCCTGTGCCCTACCACGCAAGTGAAAAGTCACCAACGACACGCGGCGATCATCAGGGACCTCCTTAAAATCAAGGACCTCCTCGACCAGGGAAAGCCAATCATTAAACTCCTCGGCCTTGAGGCCTCTATCAAAGTCGGGAATATCAACCCGCAACCCAAGCTCCCACCGTCGGTCACGCTGATTGTTCGCCTCTCCCGCGAATAGATTATCCTCAGCCACGACTTCGGCATCGGCACGATGGGCCTCCAGTTCGCCCAAACGGCGAGTAAGATACTCAACCTGCTGGCGCAGGTCCGCAGTCTCACGAGCTCTCCACTCCTCGATATCACGCTCCACAGCAGCAGCACCGCCTCTTGGTCTACCTCTAGCCATCGCGCAGAACCACCGTAGTCTGATACAAGATAATGCAGAGCAAACGCAGAGAAAGTTGAATTTAGGAAAAACCCTAATTCTATTTTTTCATTATTCAAAAGCTACTGAATGAAATTACATAAGTTTACTTAAATAGAAAAATAAAACGAAGCCCTCATACGAAAATTACTAAAAAGTAAAAATTTCTAAAAACATTAAAAATTCAAAATAAAATACTAAACGACTCCGGAAGCCCAAAAAGCCCAATAAACCCTAATTCGTCACGTTGTTTCGCTCAGAATAAGGTATTATGGGTTGAAAACGGACACCTGCAACTCCAATCCTGCTAACTTGTGCCACTTTCCTTTACAGCCTCAGTTATCAGTAATCTGTCTGCATCATCCCCTCCCGGGTAGAGAAGATTCGTCCTCGAATCCGAACCCGTCTCCCCAACCTGGCACCGCAGCTCCTCATGTAGTGCAAAGGGAGGAGGCTCAGCCGGTAAGGACTCATGAAACACCACCGCAGACTCCCACATCGCCGCCTGAAACGGGACTCGAGATAAAAGAGTAGTCTAAGGCGAGCTGCCAATAGAGGAAGCAGCCCGCGCCTTAGATGGGACTAGCACAATCTTTTTACCCCGAAAAAGAAACGAATAGGTGTTAGTTCTGCCATCATGTACCACAGAACGATCAAACTGCCAAGGACGGCCCAACAATTGATGACAGGCGTCCATGGGAACCACATCAAAATGAATCTCATCGTTGTATGTCGCGCCAATGGAAAAGGATACTAATGCATGTTTAGTAACGGTAATATCAGTACCTTTACTAAGCCAAGCCAGCTTGTATGGCTTAGGATGGGGTGCACTGGTAAGGGCAAGCTTTGACACCGCAACCTCAGAGATCACATTCTCGCAGCTACCAGCATCAATGATGAGGGTACAAACCTTCCCACCAATCGTACAAGAGGATCGGAATACATTGGTGCGCAGCCATTCAGAATGGTCAGGGGCACGTGGGGTTAGGAACGTGCGCCGTAACATCAACGATGTACCCACGTCACCGGAAACAACCTCCTCCTCAACCACGTCATCACCATACACATCAAAAACAGGATCTCCCTCCGGAACAGGTACATCCTTGGGAGCATCATGCGTAAATAGTCCACGAGAACTGGAAACTTTAGGGCACTCAGCTTGACGATACCCCATCTCTCCGCAGCCAAAACAACGAACACCACCTCCAGACCGAGTCTGGGCAAGGTGGTCAGTAGGTCGCCCCACTGGGGTCGCGGGACCACGGGTGGCAGGAGCCGTGGGTGTGGCGCCTGGTGACTGATGAAAACCACCCGACCCTCGTCTCGCCAACTGCTTCTCAGCCTTCAATGCACGCGGGTGTGCTTCAGACACTATGGCAGGATCAAACATGTTTAGGACATCCTGCAACTGAAGTTTCAACCCGTCAATGTAAGGGGACATGTTGATATAGTTTGCGCTCAAAGTTGTAAGGCAAAAAGGCTTTCCGAATATGTTTCACAAACTTTGGCCAACTCGCGATCTTAGCCTTACCCTCACGAAAACGACTCTTCTTCACATGTTGCCACCACGCCTGTGCCCTACCACGCAAGTGAAAAGTCACCAACGACACGCGGCGATCATCAGGGACCTCCTTAAAATCAAGGACCTCCTCGACCTGGGAAAGCCAATCAATAAACTCCTCGGCCTTGAGGCCTCCATCAAAGTCGGGAATATCAACCCGGAACCCAAGCTCCCACCGTTGGTCACGCTGATTGTTCGCCTCTCCCGCGAATGGATTATCCTCAGCCACGACTTCGGCATCGGCACGATGGGCCTCCAGTTCGCCCAAAAGGCGAGTAAGATACTCAACCTGCTGGCGCAGGTCCGCAGTCTCACGACCTCTCCACTCCTCGATATCACGCTCCACAGCAGCAGTACCGCCTCTTGGTCTACCTCTAGCCATCGCGCAGGACCACCGTAGTCTGATACCAGATAATGCAGAGCAAACGCAGAGAAAGCTGAATTTAGGAAAAACCCTAATTCTGTTTTTTCATTATTCAAAAGCACTGAATGAAATTACATAAGTTTACTTAAATATGAAAATAAAACGAAGCCCTAATACGAAAATTACTAAAAAACCGAAAATTTCTAAAAACATTAAAAATTCGAAATAAAATACTAAACGACTCCGGAGCCCAAAAAGCCCAATAAACCCTAATTCGTCACGTTGTTTCGCTCAGAATAAGGTATTATGGGTTGAAAACTGACACCTGCAACTCCAATCCTGCTAACTTGCGCCACTTTCCTCCACAGCCTCAGTTATCAGTAATCTGTCTGCATCATTTGGGCTGTAGAAAATGGTGTCATGTAAGCCTTTCATTCCCAAAGTTCTGATTATCCCCCAAAAAAATATACTTAATAAAATTAAAATGTAAAATTTTGGTGATAAAGGAACTATTTAGCCTTGTTCTTCTTTGTCTCATATTCTTATTTCTAATTTCATTGATGATAAAAAATTAAAAATTGTGGATTTGACAATAGAAAAAGGGTTGAACAATCATGGCTTCATTCTTTGATTTTGCTGACAAGATTTGTTGATGAGTCGAGTTTTCGACTCATTTATGGCCATATTTCACTATAGTTTTGAATCGTTTCCGGCGTTATTTTGATGTCATTTGACTATCTCTACATTTAAGGTAGAAAACAAGTTTCCCCCATGGCAAAGGCCTAAATATCAAGATTGGTTGAAAATTAGAAGTTTCAGCGCAAAATTGGGAGTTCCGGGGCAATACCGAGCATATTTGACCTTTGCGACTTGTTATGGACGCCCAGGGAGCATGCGGTGTTCGATTTGGCTGATCTTTAGCTTGTTGGAAAAGTATTTCAAAGGTATATAACTCTCTAGTTGACGCCAAGACCAAATTCGGACGGGAAGACCACCAAAAGAGCCTGGGAAGTGCCAGCCGGTCGGCTGAAATCAGCCAGCCGACCTGCTACGGAAAGTTTCAGAGAACCCTGTCCGAGAGCAACTCCCAGCTGACCGGCTGGAGCCAAGGCAAAGCCCAGCTGACCGGCTCAACTGCTACAGCAGAAATTTTTGCCCGAATATATAAATAGAAAGCAAGGGTTTTGGACCAAGTGTGGAGGTTTTTGGGGAGAAGAAGATTGGAAAAGAGGCTCATCCAAGGTCATCAATCAACAATCCAACCAAGGAGAAAAAGAAGACACAAAAGGGAGTTCAAGGATTCCAAATCCTCCTTCCTTTACTCTTTTCCTATTCTCTTTGTGTTGTCATTAAACCCTACTCACACCATGTTGTCTTACATGATGTGTGAGTAGTGGATCTTGTGTTTTGAGGGTCTTATGACTCTCCTTGGTACTCTTTGATCACATATATACATTGATATTCATACGGATGATTGTTGATTTCATTTTCTCTTGTGTTATGAATGCTGTGCACTCTAGATGTTTGATTAAATGCCTAAGTGACAATTTGGACTAAAACTTAAACCTGGGACTTGGAAACCCTTAGGGATAGTTCTAGGATGGAGAAAATGATCTATATCTTGAATCATGTAAGTGAACCTTAGGATATGGATGCTTGACTAAGGATTGAATGTTTGATTTATTGGAGTTATTCATTGAGGAATCATCAAATAATCCCATCTAATGGTGTCAAACTCATGTTCTCTATGCACTTCATTTATGACATGCTACTAAGAGTTTGATAAAGTGCCTAGTTTGAATAATAGAGAATGTGATCTTATCCAATGTATGCATTTGTTGTTAACTAGTCCCCGAGTTCATAGTAGTTATTACCTTAGGAAGACATTTCAAGGATAATGGTGCTATGGAATGAACCAATATTCTCGAGTGAGTGAGGTTCGAGCTATAAGTGAGCTTGGCTAAGACTAGATTAACATAAACATTAGTCTACCTTAGTCTAAGCTAGGTTTTCCACAATGCACGGGTAGGAAGTGAACTAGGAGTCGAGTTCATGGTATTTATTACCATGGAATGAACCGAGAGGTTCGAGCTATAAGAGAGTTTGGCTAGGAATAGATTCAAGTGACAGTTAGTCTATCCTAGTCTAAACTAGGTTCAATACTATTTGACTACCATGAAATGTTTGAATATCGTGTATGTGATCATTGAGAAAATGCCAAGGAGGGGAGTAACCCCTCAAAACACTTCTTACTTAATGTTTATCCCCAATTACTAACCACATAGGATTTAGATATATACACTCTTTTATACATTTTGTTTAGAATAGCCGAACGGAAACACGATCTTAATAGTGCATGTGCTTGGCTTGCTCCTCTTGGTTCGACCCGGTACTTTACCGGTTAATATAAATGTTTTGACTACATTTGATCCTCTCTTCATTGATACTATTTAGAGGTGAAAAAGAATAGTTTGTCAAATGGCGCCGTTGGCGGGGAGCAACTAGTTAGCACATCCCTAGATTAGATTGTGTGGAAGTTCCGACTATTCTTGTGAATATTTTCCTTTTTTTATACTTGTATATTCTCTTTTTCTCTCATATCCTTTACTAACTTTGTTTATCTTGTCTTTCGAGGATGGATCACTACAACCAAGTCATGCATAGTGGAGATTATTATAAAGAGGATCAACCAAATGCCCATTGTGAAGACTATTGAATGTACAACCACAACCAACAAATCTATTCTAATGAGGGATACTATGAAGAGGAGGAACGTCCATATTCTTATTTTCAAGAGCTTGGCTATCAAACAAATTATTCCACTCCAAATTGGAATGATGGCCAACGCTTTGAAGTTGAACTCTCCTACCCTCCATACTTTCAACCTTCTCATCCTTCAAGTGAACCCTCTAAGCTTGATTCCATAATTGCTACACTCCTTGAGCGTCAAGAACAAATGAAGCAAGAATTTCTCGCAAATCAAGAAAGATTGAATAGAAGCTTTGAAGCTCGAATGGGGGATATCATGAAATTCGATCAAGATATGCTTGTTATGGCCGAGATGCTTCAAGCTAAGATGGAGCAACAAGCAATGGACAATGAGAACTTGGATGGGAAAGAGGAGGTCTCCGAAGAAGAAGAAGTCTGATGTTCCCTTGAGTGGCATGTATTTGGCAAAACGTAGATTAGACAGTTCGAGCAGGAGTTCAGGGGGAGTTCAAACATATCCTAGTACTCATGTACATCGTGGAACAGACGCAAGGATATTTCCCGGAAGGATATTGGACAATGAAGATCTCGTCGATTTGAAGTCGGCCAACGACTTATTCGATCATCAGATATTCGAATGAATATCTATATTGAAGGCGACGTAGATAACTTGGGTAAGAAGTCTTCGTATATTCTTCCAACCGATTTGAGAAAGATATACATCAAATATCTAGGAATATTTCCTAAATATTTGATGGGATTATCTTGTGCAGATAAGGGTTTCGTCCAAGCATATAAATACATTGCTAGGGCATCCTTATTCTGCGTCGCTTTCAAAGATCAATTATACACGACCAAACCCTACCGATTGGAGAAGAAGAAAGCGACAGCCGTTTGTGTTTCCTCACTGGAAACTCATCGGTGCAAGTGCAGTCTCATCACGTGCAACTCAGACTGCATGGAAGCGATCAAACTGCCGCACACAACAAAGGTGAACAAGCTTTCGAGAGAAAGCGTCCGAGCTTCAAGAGAAGGTCGAGAACGTTCGGACTGCAGGTTCGGACGAAGGGGATCGAGGTTAACTGCTGTAAACCTCGGTTGCAAATCTGAGAGACGCAGTGTTAGAGGCTAGGCAATTACAAGGTGTAAGTGTAAGTCCACGTATAAGCACTAACTCGTAATAAAGATTTGCTGTCCCTTCTAGGGTGTGGGAAACTCCCCATAGTAGGCGTGGCCGAACTGGGTTATCATTCTGTGCATCCCTCTACTTTTGTTCTGTTGTCTGAACTATTGTAAAAGGAGTTCAAGGTCTGTCTCAACTATACCTTGAACAATAGCTTGAACAGGGGATAGAATTTCAATTGGTATCGAAGAAAACAATCGACACACTGAGTGGGATCCTGAACTATTCAAGATGACTCTGAAGGAAGGACGAAGCATCACCAAACCTCCGCTACTCGAAGGATCGAACTATGCCACCGGGAGCCCGTGATGAGATCCTTTTTGAAATCTCTAGATGAAAAAGCTTGGAAGGCTGTTCTGAAAGGTTGGACGGAACCCATGATGAACAATCTCACTGGACAACCGATCCCGAAACCAGAAGCACTGTGGACAGAAGAGGAGGACAAAGCATCTATGTGAAACTCAAAGGCTATGAACGCAATTTTTTCTACCGTAGATGAAAACATCATGAAGCTAATCATCAACTGTGAAGTGGCCAAGGAAGCATGGGACATCCTCCAAACAGCCTTTGAAGGCACAGACAAGGTTCGCAACTCACGCATGCAGGCTGTCACAACCAGGTTTGAAGAGATGAAGATGACGGAAAGTGAAACCATCACTGAGTACAACACCAGAGTTCTGGAACTATCCAACGAGGCGTCTGCACTAGGGAAACCCATTGATGAAGAAAGATTGGCCAGTAAAGTCCTGAGATCACTCCCTCCGAGATTTGATATGAAGGTCACTGCCATTGAGGAAATGCATGACATCACCAAACTAAAGCTGGATGAGCTGATGGGGTCTCTCAGAACTTACGAGATCAATCATGATTTCCAAACCGGAGATGTGAAAGGAATCGCCCTAAAAGCAGACATGTCAGAAGACAAACTAGATGCTGGCTGCACCACTGAGCAACTGGCTATGATGGCAAAGAACTTTGGAAGAATGATAAGGAAAATCAACAGGTGTGGTCCAGAACAAAATCAGCCTTCATCAACCAGCTTCCGAAACTGGAAAACCGGAAGATCAAGATCTAGCGATGTGAAGCAAGACTCCTCTGACAAAGGAAAGGAAGAGATTCAGTGCCATGAATGCAAGGGTTTCGGTCATATTGCTTCACAATGTGCAAATACTCTCATGAAGAAGAAGGCAATGGTCGCTAGCTTCAGCGATAGTGAGTCAGACGAAGAAAAAGAAGGAGGTGAAACCACCAACTTTGTGGCTTTCATCACTACTCTGGGTGAATGCAGTAACACCAGTGAAACAGCTCAGTTGGAACTCCCAGCTGAAGACCTCTCAGACAGTGATAATGAAGAACTCACGCAGGAATCTCTGGCTCACACATATAAAGACCTGTATGAGAAGTGGTTGCTTGCTACTGATTAAGATCAACAAGAAGCTGAATGACACAGTTGCAAGTGTCACTATAGAAAAGGACAAGGTCTGGCAAGAGGTCGAGATACTGCTTACACAGAAGGTGGAACTCGAAGGCACAGTAGACTCACTGAACACTCAACTGGCTAAAATGAAACATGAAAGATTGTGTCTTCTTGCTCAGAAAATAGAGCTCCAGGGTACTGTCTCTTCACTGAAAGTCGACATGGAAAGGGATCGTGACACTCATCCTGTAGGCATGGAAGGTCTAAGAAAAACCATCACAGATCTGAAGCGCAAGGAGGTGTTCCAACTAAGGAGGATAGAACAGCTGGAACTTCAGCTAGAATCTGAGAAGATGGATCATTCAGACACTGAGAAGGAGCTCAATCACCTCAAACAGTCGGTAAGGATGCTAGACTCTGGCACTAACGACTTAAATGATATTCTCAGATCTCAGAGGATGGAGTCTGGACATCGAGGCCTGGGATTTACGAAAGAAGGTACTTCAAAAGGCACTACCTTTGCTAAAGCTCAACAAGTGTCGAAACAGCTGCCTGAACAGAAGGTAAGACAGTCCAAAGGAAAGAACCTAGCTGATCACAGGAAGACTCATAGCACACCAAGTGGTGGAAAGACTCGTGAAACACCCGTCCAACGCCGTGACTTCTCACCAGTGAAGCAAAGGGGAGAGTGGCGCACTTGCTAGTATTGTCACCAGATGGGACACATCAAACTGCAGTGTCGCCTGTTTCTTGCTGAACGAAGGGCATACCAACATCAGACCGTACCTCGACAGAAACAAGTCTGGGTTCCAAAAACAGACCAGACCGTTTGCATGGTGGCCTGCTGCTCCTCAAACTATATAATGCAAGACAGTTGGATCTTCGACAGCGGATGCTCCGCCCACATGACAGGTAACTCTCAATACCTTACCCATATTAGACCTGTTGAACAGATGTGGATTGTCACCTTCGGGGATGGTGGAAAGGGTCAGGTGATCAGTTGTGGGACATTGATGGTTCCGGATCTCCCTGCACTCAAGAACACCCTCCTTGTCGAAGGACTGACAAGGAATCTCATCAGCATCAGTCAACTGTGCGACAATGGACATTATGTGTCATTCTCTAGCTACTCATGCCTCGTCCTAGACAAGAATGGTGGTACACTGATGAAAGGAAGAAGGGATGCCAACAACTGCTACACCATTGGGATGGAACCAATGGACGACGAGAACTTCGACAAGCAACAGGTTGCCCTAGCCTGTGCAAACGCCAAACATCGATTTCTGTGAGGGGGAGTGGATAAGACCTTGCACACAAGATCGGATTGGAGTTGCGCACAAATCCATGTTGACAACTGTCCCAGGAAACTGTTTAATCAGAAGGTGTCACAGTTACAGAAGGAGTTTGCATTATGCCCACAGAAATATCCCGGGAACCGAACAAGAAAATATGAATATGGAGGGCACCAGAAGCTGATTACTCTGAGGCATACCAAGACCTTCGTCAACTCTCATGGCATTTCACGGCGTAGAACACCCAGATCCTCAGTGGATCTAGGTGGTGTCAACCACTGAATGCATTCAACGGTGGTCAGTCAAAGTCGAATCTCCAGCTGAACAGTTGGTCTTACCACCTAAGGAAGAAAGCTGGAACAGAAGACTCAACAGCTTTGGAATGAATATTTTTGAATATTCTCGAAGATTTTTCGTGCCGTTATTTGAAATAGGAGTTGTCTAATTTGGGAAGTTGAAAAGGTTGGAGTATTTTTTTTGAAACAACAAAACAGTTCGCAGTCTACTCTCTCTCGTCCAAACCCTAGAACGCCTCAGTGATTTCTCTCTCAATCGCTCATCTACTCAATGGCGATGGTGAACACCAGGAAATCATCTAAGTCCGGCGTCAAATCCGCTGAAAAGAAGAGGGAAAGCATGCAGTCCTCAAAAGCTCTGGAGGCGAAACCCCAAATCCTGAAATCAAGAGTTCCGAAGGTGAAAAAGGCGTCGCCTTTACGCTCCGACACCGAATCTTTGGCCGAAGCAAAGAAGACTACCGGAGAAGTATCCGTTGAAATCCATCCGTCAGTCGCGGTGGATTCATCAATCAACGTAGGTCCGAGTCATGACCTTCCCCAATCCAAGGTATTCTCAAAATCTCAGTCCGTCCCCTCAGTTTCTGCAAATATTCCTGTTGTTGAAAAGATTGTGGTGGACGAAGCTGTGAGTGTGAATGGTGAAGCCAGTAGGGCTGTTAGTGGGAAAGCCAGTAGAGCTGTTGATGGGGATGAAGCCAGTAGGACAGTTATTGTGAACAAAACTGTCAAGAATGTGGAAGATGGGGAACCCAGCAAGGTGGCTGGAGGCTCAACAACTTGGAGGGAAAAGATATTTGCCTCTGGATACGTTCCTCCAAAGCGTGGTCGCAGAAAGAAGATGAAGCGGGCATGTGACTCTCCCAGAAAATATCTAGCGCAGATATATGCCACTAGAGGTCGGAAGATTGCTATGTCCGATGAAGAAACAGAGATATTTGTTGAGACCTCGGGGAAGAGAAAGTTGGTGATCAGTGATGGGTCTGCTGGTGAGCCCTCTAAAAATCTTGAAGGAATCATTGAGGAAGGTTCCGGTAAGCATGCTGAGACTGTGTCAGGAGAGTTTAATCCATCAGAGAAGGCGGATGTGTTGAAAGAAGCCACGCCAGAAGAATCTGTCCCTACAGAGAAGGATGAAGAGTTGGAAAAGATGTACAAGGACATTGATGATGTCATGGAAGACTTGGAAAAAGGAAAGGATCGGGAAGTGGCAAGTTCAGAGGAAGTTCCGCGTGACCAGGCTGATGGGGCAGAAGAGTCTGTTGCCGAGAAAGTTTCAAGTGTTCCAACTGTGGACGCAAGTGTTCAGACTGAAGTTGAGACTAGAATAGTTCCAGAGGAAGTTGGTACTAAGGAGATAGTGGCTGTACTAGTAGTTGTTCAAGATGATCTCCAGAGTGATCATATGAAGGAGGATGGTGAATCAGTTCATGAGGACACTACGAAGCAAGTGTCAAAGGATGCTACTCGTTCGGAAGATGACCAGGACCTTGTTCCTCTTGTCAATCTCAAAAAGGCAAAGAAGGACAATGAAAAGAACAAGGTAGCTTTTGCAAAGTCTACAAGGGGATCAGCTCAAAGTGATGCTGAGAACGGCATCGGTGCAGGGGGAGTCGATTCATCCAAGAAAAGGAAGCGCGATGCTGCGGTTCCCGTCTCCGAGGATGCTGGGAGATACGAAGTCCCATCCCCTGAGTCCGACACTGTTCCAGAAGGTGTGGTCAAGAAAGGAGTATGGTTTGTGATGAGCCGTATTTATACGACTCATCGAGTCATTAAATCCCACCAATTTCTGCACTTAATTATGCGAACAGTTACTTTTTAGTGTTGTTTTGCATTTCAGGTGATTTGGAAGCTCTAGGAGGAAACATGCATAAAAGACGGCATTTTATGCCAAAAACATCACAATGACAGATTGACCTTTGGAGCTTCGCCGGAGGACTGGGAATGCACCGATGATCAGAAAAATACGAGACACATGCCGTTGCGTAGGTGACTCAATTCCCTACAACTCTCTAGTTCACACCGAGAGCATCCGAGGTCGTTTGGAAGGTCAAATCGAGAGCCGAAGTCAAAACAGATGCGCAGAATGGATAAACAGTGTCCGCGGATGAACAGTGTTTTTCGGCTCATAAATAGTAATTCCGGCATGAATAGTAATTCCGGCGTGAACAGTGATTTCGGTACCGTGAACAGTAACTTCGGGAAAAGAAAGTCCAAGTTTCAAGTCCAGCTCGTTCGGCCCAAAAACACATTGTCATATTAGGGCAACATTCAAAAGCTAGGGTTTCGGATTATTCTAGAAGATCAAAGGTGGCTTGAAGATTAAGCAAAGATTATTATGGAAATATTTCCATGATTATCTTGTGCTTATTTTGGGAACTCTAGGGTTTTCTAAACTCTATATAAGGAGGAGCATACAAGGCATAATACTCACCCCTCAACGTGGAGAGCTCTTCTCTCACACGTTCCACCCTTCCTCCACCGGTTGCTCCTCCTTACACGGCAGTCCCTCCTCCCATCTCGGCCAGCAACTCAGCCACGTCCAAGCCCTAATCTCGGTCATTAGTGAAGTTCTTATTTTCCTTTCATTCATGCATTGTTTCTCCATGATCATGTGTAACTAAAACCCTTATTCGGGTTAGGGTTAAAGAATTGTGACTTATGTTTTTGAGATTTGAATCTTAATGCTTGTTTCGTTATTCGATTAAACCTTGTGCTCATTATTTGGATTGAATTGTGAAGTTAAGTGGAGGCTTGGAATGGCAAAGCTTAACTGAACAATTCAACTCCCCTATTTACTGTTTGTTGATACTAGACCGTTGAAAACAAATAGTGCATTAATTCGATATATCTTGGAATGGAGTATTGAATTATTAGGTTTAATTGTGGTGTAGGCGTCCGGAAAGACACTACTTTAGGTTATAACTTGGAATGGAAGTAACCACACTTAGGAATTAGAAACATGATATTTAGAAATCGATGATAAAACAAGTCCCAATTGAAGAAAACCCTAACCTGAATATCTTCTCTGAATTGATACACCTTAGCAATTTTCGTGCCTTATTACTGTTTCTTAAACTGTTGCTTTCACCCAATTGTCTTTTATTTCCTTTTCAGAACGAAGTAGTAACCATCTAGCTCCCTTGGGTTCGACCCTTGCTTGCCGCTGTACTAACCCACAGTTTGAAGTGAGGAAATTATAAATTGTTTTTGCACAGGTACGACGACAGCCTGTTCAGTTTGTCAATTATGATGCTGCTAATAAATGGAGGTGTGTGCTGAAAAGAAAGATCATTCCTGAGAGGTTGCTGGAAGAGTCCAGTTACAAAGGGAAGGAGGTGATTGAAGTGCTGAGACAATCTAATCGGTTTCGGACGTTGGACAGGTGCCAACCCTTCAACGAACAGCTGGTTCGTGAGGCCATGGCAAACCCGCCCCCATGGTTCGGGGTTGTCGGAGAAGCAGATTGTGGGGTCTTCTTCGTTAGAGGAAGAAGGATTAAGATTGATCCTGAGCTGATCAACGTTTACTTCTCCATGGACGACCCAGCTGTAGATGAAGAGGAATCAAGCTTTGAGAAGATTGTGAGCACCATCACTACAGGCTCTGTTCGTTGGAGGCCTGAGTCGGTTGTGCATACAACAGATCTGTCTACGTTCTATTCCATGCTATTTTTCATTGATGTCTTCAACTGGAGGCCGTCTACCCACCGCTCTACTGTCAATCGGGACATGGCCCAACTTCTTTATCAGATAGGGAATAAGCTGAAATTTAACTTGGGCGGAGTGATGTTCAAACAGATCGCTGATCATGCTACTTCGATGAGAACTCTTCACCAGATCTGCTTCCCGTCCCTAATATATGAGTTGATAATCCATCAAGCTCCAGATTTGAAGGCCTCGACTGACCATCTCTCAAAGGCACCCAGCAAGTTCATCGTTGACCACAAGCTGTTTAAAGGACGTCACTTGAACGATCTCAAGGAAGGGAACCAGAAAGGAAAAGATGTTACGGAGTCGAGTCGAGGGGGAGCCAGGATGGGCCGTGATGAGAGGAGCAAGCTGCTCAAGGACTTGCATGCCATCATGGTTGTGGACAAGGATCAGCGTAGACAGATCAATAAGCTAGTTCGTGCCCTCAGCTACCCGAGTGACGATGAGTCTGAGACTACAGCTTTTGAGGATGATTCAATTGAAGAGACGTCTACATGAAGGTCCCCTGCAAAACTTTCTCCCTGAACTGTTCGTTTTAAAAACTTTCGTACTTTGTGCTTGTTCTGGCACTATTTTGATTGGCAGTTCGAACTCAGATTACACCCCTTGCCAGTTTGTGGCAAAAAGGGGGAGTATTTTGGAGGAGACAATTTTTGTTTCCCTCAAAGTTATCTAGTAGATTTGGTTTTGCCAAAATGCCAAGGGGGAGATTGATGTTCCCTTGAGTGGCATGTATTTGGCAAAACGTAGATTAGACAGTTCGAGCAGGAGTTCAGGGGGAGTTCGAACATATCCTAGTACTCATGTACAGCGTGGAATAGACGCAAGGATATTTCCCGGAAGGATATTGGACAACGAAGATCTCGTCGATTTGAAGTCGGCCAGCGACTTATTCGATCATCAGATATTCGAATGAATATCTATATTGAAGGCGGCGTAGATAACTTGGGCAAGAAGTCTTTGTATATTCTTCCAACCGATTTGAGAAAGATATACATCAAATATCTAGGAATATTTCCTAAATATTTGATGGGATTATCTTGTGCATATTAGGGTTTCGTCCAAGCATATAAATACATTGCTAGGGCGTCTTATTCTGCATCGCTTTCAAAGATCAATTATACACGACCAAACCCTACCGATTGGAGAAGAAGAAAGCGACGGCCGTTTGTGTTTCCTCACTGGAAACTCATCGGTGCAAGTGCAGTCTCATCACGTGCAACTCAGACTGCCTGGAAGCGATCAAACTGCTGCACACAACAAAGGAGAACAAGCTTTCGAGAGAAAGCGTCCGAGCTTCAAGAGAAGGTCGAGAACGTTCGGACTGTAGGTTCGGACGAAGGGGATCGAGGTTAACTGCTGTAAACCTTGGTTGCAAATCTGAGAGACGCAGTATTAGAGGCTAGGCAATTACAAGGTGTAAGTGTAAGTCCACGTATAAGCTCTAACTCGTAATAAAGATTTGATGTCCCTTTTAGGGTGTGGGAAACCCCCCAGAGTAGGCGTGGCCGAACTGGGTTATCATTCTGTGCATCCCTCTACTTTTGTTCTGTTGTCTGAACTGTTGTGAAAGGAGTTTAAGGTCTGTCTCAACTATACCTTGAACAATAGCTTGAACAGGGGATAGAATTTCAAAGTCCTTGAATCTAGTGCCTCAAAGGAAGAATGGGATCAAGAAGCGGAGGATGAATTTTGGAGAGCCGCCACCGAAGCTCATTACGACAATAGGGATGGTGAATCTTGTAACGAAGACGAGATGGAATGCAAAAGTGAAGCATCCTTCACTACTAGCACATCTCATGATCATTTGGATGAGAACACACAAGAGCTCACCATCCCATTAACGCTCTCCGATGAGGAATTCTTCAATGATGATGCCTCTTACATAGAGGAAATACCTTTTGTTGATGACAAAGAACTCCCTCCTCCCGGTACAAGCGAGCTTGAATGTGAATCCCGATTTCTTGATGAGGATAAGAGAGAGGAAGAGGATATAAAGATAAAAAGACTTCGAGGGTATGAAGAATTTGTTGAGGTCTATATGGATCAAGATAAAGAGCCTTCTCGCATGCAAGAAGACAAAGGTCTAGGAAGGGATATTGAGAATTGGGCACCCATGGACATCATTGAAAAACTTAAGGAGGGTGTGCCCACCATTCTCGAGACAAGTTATGAAGACCCTTTCTTCACTACTTCGTCTCGAGACAAGTTTTGGAGCTTCTTGCCCTATTTTCAAAGACCAAACGGAAAAAGCACCCATGACCCCTTATTTCTTAAGGGATCTTCATACTTGAAGGGGTCAAAATCCCAAAGGAAAGTTCATTGTAGACTTGATGGGAAGAAATTCAAATGTGATTTAAAGGTGGATTGACACGACCAAATCCAAGGCCCTGTGAGACGGGATCCTAGCAAAGGACTTCTCAACGAGTGATTCTATGGGGCGCTTTGCTACGTCTTTGCCAAGATGGGGAAAAACTAGGCCCTCGCGGGAGGTAACCCGGTTTGTAAGTGTTTCATTCTTGTTCTTTTATATGTTTAGTGTTTGGCATGATTTAGAGTAGCTAAGGCTCTAAAGTGTGGAGTGTGATATGTGTTATTAGTGGGTAAAATTTTAAGTGTGGAGTGAGTTCTACTCTTTCCAATCCCACTTCACACCTCCATGCCCTCCACATTTCCCTTGATTTATCTATGAATAATGATGTTGCCCTTAGTGCTCATGTGCTTTATTGGTGTTTATTAGAGTGGAACTAAATTGTTATGCCATGCTATGACTCTAGTTTGACATTTTCTTGGCACTTAAGATACCTTGTGCACATTATGGAGTATGTAAGTCAACTTCCTTGTTTGAATTCTATGAAATTTATGCCGTGATGTTATCATGTGACTTGTGATGATCTCTTGCTCATACTTGCGTTTGCATAACCTTGTATGTCACTTGTTACTTTTAACCTCTCATGTGTTCTTGTGATCAAGGAAGTTATTTGCACCATGTATGATCACGTTTAGCACAATGACGTCTTTTCTATTGGTGGAGCACATCTACAAACGAGGGGAGTTCCTATGCGCCTTTATCTCATTATTCTTTATTGTTTGCGCTTAGGAACTAAGCTATGCTTTAAGTGTGGAGTGGGTAGTCGCATAGTTCACTCATATTATGTCATGCCTATCATTTTAGAATGGACACTTGCATTCATGTACCTTATCCCTAACGTGAGAGTGTTTTTAACCACAAAGGCTTGTGACTATCGATTCTAAATCTCTATAAATCACATCTAGCCTATATGTCACATTTATTGGATCTTGAACCTAGAACCGACCTAGTCCCTTGAATGTGCATTCTTGTGAATCAATATCATTTCTATCTCTTGTCTATCTAATTTTCTAAGTACTTTCGTTGAAATACCTTGGATTAAGTTTTAGCAAGCACTTAAAAAAATCCATGAAAAACTTAGACCTCATGTATGCTCCTTGGTGACTTGAGTTCTTCTAACTTAGTGCCTTACCTATGATTGTTTGCCGCGCATTCCATACATTCCTTGCACATATTGTCAAGTTTTAAGTGTGGAGTCAAAAACAAAAGAGGGCAAAAAATAGGCCCCAACAAAAAAAAAGCTTCATTTCATGGTCAAAAGAAGGCAAAGCCCCGACCAAAAACTTTCTCAAAGGCCACGAGAAGTTTTGCTCTTAAACATACAAATGTCGGGGGTTAGGAAGAAAAGTTCCCCCTCGAAAGAATTTGTAGGCCAAAGGCCATTTGAAAAAGAAAATAAGAAGCACTTAAAACTTGACTTTATGTTCTTCCATCATCATACATTTGCGCTGGTGCATCATTTGTATTGTGTGCTAGTTAAAATGACCCTTGGACGATCCATGTGCTTGCACGGGAGCTATCATTTGGTCTATGCTTATTTATTAAGGACTCTAGTATCGAACTCCTCTTCCCTTATGGATTATGGTTTAAGCGCCTAAAACTTGGGAATGAGTTTCATGTCGCGAACCCATGGACTAGCCCTAGCTATCATAGGTGAGCGATTGACACTCTTTTGTGCAAACTAAACTATCACTCTATTGTATTGCCTTGAAAATGAGTAGACCTTTGGATGAGACATTTGATAGCTCTAGTATTGATGATCTTGAATGCACAACCTCATGGGATACTTAAATAGTTCAAAAGTTCTTTTGATGATATTGTGATGGTAGTCCTAGCTTGGGGTAAGGGATTAGTTTTGAGAAATCCTCGTCTTGGTTGAGCACTCTTGAATTCATTCTCATGGGATAGGTGCATATGGGATTTGTGAGTATTCCCTTTTCTGAAAACTCTCACGAGACTATAACTCATCCACTAGGGTAGCCTAGGGGTTTAAAGGCTTAATTCATATGCGAAATTCATTCGTTACGCCTACGAAAAGGAGCTAGTTAGATTGTACATACTTGTCATTTTCCTTTCAATAACATGTTTAGAAATAACGATCGAGACCTTGTGAAATCTAGTGGGGCAAATAGATGAAAAACATAGCACCCCTAGCATTTCGACATTTGCATGACCTTGACATATTCTCATACTTTGTTCGGGACGAACAAAACTTAAGTGTGGAGTGTTGATGAGTCGAGTTTTCGACTTATTTATGGCCATTCTTCACTATAGTTTTGAATCGTTTTCGGCGTTATTTTGATGTCATTTGACCTCTATCTCTACATTTCAGGTAGAAAACAAGTTTCCCCCATGGTCAATGCCTAAATATCAAGATTGGTTGAAAAATAGAAGTTTCGGAGCAAAATTGGGAGTTCCGGGGCAATACCGAGCATATTCGACCTTTGCGACTTGTTATAGACGCCCAGGGAGCATGCGGTGTCCGCTTTGGCTGATCTTTAGCTTGTTGGAAAAGTATTTCAAAGGGCTACAACTCTCTAGTTAACGCCAAGACCAAATTCGGACGGGAAGACCACCAAAAGAGCCTGGGAAGTGCCAGCCGGTCGGCTGAAATCAGCCAGCCGACCGGCTACGGAAAGTTTCAGAGAACCCTGTCCGAGAGCAACTCCCAGTCGACCGGCTGGAGCCAAGGCAAAGCCCAGCCGACCGGCTCAACTGCTACAGCAGAAATTTTTGCCCGAATCTATAAATAGAAAGCAAGGGTTTTGGACCAAGTGTGGAGGTTTTTGGGGAGAAGAAGATTGGAAAAGAGGCTCATCCAAGGTCATCAATAAACAATCCAACCAAGGAGAAGAAGAAGACACAAAAGGGAGTTCAAGGATTCCGAATCCTCCTTCCTTTACTCTTTTCCTATTCTCTTTGTGTTGCCATTAAACCCTACTCACACCATGTTGTCTTACATGATGTGTGAGTAGTGGATCTTGTGTTTTGAGGGTCTTATGATCCTTGGTACTCTTTGATCACATATATACATTGATATTCATATGGATGATTGTTGATTTCATTTTCTCTTGTGTTATGAATGCTATGCACTCTAGGTGTTTGATAAAATGCCTAAGTGACAATTTGGACTAAAACTTGAACCTAGGACTTGGGTTTGGACTTGGAAACCCTTGGGGATAGTTCTAGGATGGAGAAAATGATCTATATCTTGAATCATGTAAGTGAACCTTAGGATATGGATGCTTGACTAAGGATTGAATGTTTGATTTATTGAAGTTAGTCATTGAGCGAATCATCAATTAATCCCATATAATGGTGTCAAATTCATGTTCTCTATGCACTTCATATATGATATGCTACTAAGTGTTTGATAAAATGCCTAGTTTGAATAATAGAGAATGTGATCTTATCCAATGTATGCATTTGTTGTTAACTAGTCCCCGAGTTCATAGTAGTTATTATCTTAGGAAGACATTCCAAGGATAATGGTGCTATGGAATGAACCAATATTCTCGAGTGAGTGAGGTTCGAGCTATAAGAGAGATTGGCTAAGACTAGATTAACATAAACATTAGTCTATCTTAGTCTAAGCTAGGTTTTCCACAATGCATGGGTAGGAAGTGAACTAGGAGTCGAGTTCATGGTATTTATTGCCATGAAATGAACCGATAGGTTCGAGCTATAAGAGAGTTTGGCTAGGAATAGATTCAAGTGACAGTTAGTCTATGCTAGTCTAAACTAGGTTCAATACTATTTGACTACCATGTAATGTTTGAATATCGTATATGTGATCATTGAGAAAATGCCAAGGAGGGGAGTAACCCCTCAAAATACCTCTTACTTAACGTTTATCCCCAATTACTAACCACATAGGATTTAGATATATACACTCTTTTATACATTTTGTTTAGAATAGCCGAACGGAAACACGATCTTCAATAGTGCATGTGCTTGGCTTGCTCCTCTTGGTTTGACCCGGTACTTTACCGGTTAATATAAATGTTTTGACTATATTCGATCCTCTCTTCATTGATACTATTTAGAGGTGAAAAAGAATAGTTCGTCAAATTGATACAATTACGCCTCAAAAGTTTCTTATTCGAGGAATAATAGAGGGATTGGACAAACAAGGATTGCCTTTTGCTTTTGTTGATAAGATTTTAAACCATTGATGACAATATTGCTTATTTGACGAATATCCGAAGGATTGAACAATCATGGTTTGACGTTTGATTTTTTTACTGATAAGATGTTAAACTAGTATGTCTTGTTCGCCCTTATCTCATTTTCAATTTCATTGATGATAATTCTGCTGATTTGACAATTAGTGGAGAGATTGAACAATCATGGTTTACCGCCTGTTTTTGTTGCATTTTTCTTTGATTTCTTTACCCCTGTTTGATTGCTGGAAAATTACAAGGAAAGTAAAGTTTTATCCCTGTTGAAATTGTCAATTCATATGAATTACATCCTCATATTGACTCAAAAGCGTCGACGGAGGACAAAGGCACTTGAGCGGGATGGGATCTAAGTGGATCTGGGTGGTGGCGGTGAGACAAAGTCGCTCGAGTTGAGCTGCGGTCCACAAAAGTCAAGAGCACTTCGGGCTTCTCGCACATGTCCAATATTCATTGCACTTAGCCCGGATCGCAACGCGAGCTCTGATACCATGTTGAAATTGCTAACTCATAATAATTACATCCCCATATTGACTCAAAAGCCTAGACTTGTGAGTCATATTTTAGTAATTCAATATAAGCTAACAATTTTTCTCTTCACTTAGCAATGTGGGACAATTTCTTCAAATGCATATTCCCAACAATCCCGAATATCATATTCTCCTCTGTAGGTGAAGATATTGTTTCTTAGAATGGCCGCATGCTTTCACTATTTTATTAGATCTCATTGGAATGGATGACTTCCAAAATTCCATTAGGGCATATGCACCCGTCAAGGAGGTGCTACATCCGGAGCACCTCCTCGGCTAGCACTTCCTCGCACTATTCATCCAAACAGAAGATGCTAGGCGGCTTGTTTATACAGCGGTGCAAAGTCTAGCACCTCCTTGCACTATTCAATAAAAAATAAATTTTTTTTTAAATATCAAATTATTGTGTGAATTATTGGTCGAGATTCTTGATAAGATTTTTTATGAATCGTTACGTTACACGTGTATACTCTTAGATTTTTAGATAACCACCAACGCTGTATAAAATTCGACCATGAAATCATCAAGTTCTCACACCACTTCAAAGCAAATATTTCTCAAATCTTACCGTCATTCGAATCATGAATCCATTCAATTTTGGCGATGAGTTCAATTTATACCAACAACGAAATAGAAGGATGAACGCTATGAATTCGATTGTCACAAATGCAACCGTGATGTCGACAAATGGTGAAGAAGATGAAGTGCCACCTCGTCGGTGACCAAATTTACCGAGACAGAGAGAATCGAGGGGTCAAAATCTCCTGGAAGATTACTTCATAGAGCATCCAATTTTCCATCAACAAGACTTTCGTCGGAGGTACCTTGAGTAGTAACTTATTCAACCGTATCAAGACTAAGCTTTGTAACAATGATCCATTTTGGCATCAACGACCTCATGCCGCTGGAGTGCTAGGCCTCCTTCCTGAACAAAAGATGACTGGTGCTATACGGATGTTGGCATACGGATCATGTGCAGATCAGTGTGCCGAGATCACAAGAATGGGCGAATCACAACACTTGAATGCATGAAGAAATGATGTGCACAAGTAGTCGACCATTATAAAGATCGTTATCTACGATCTCCTAATGCAACAGACCTTTCTCGACTTTTACATAGGGCAGAACAACGAGGATTTCCAGGTATGGTTGGAAGCATCAATTGTATGCATTGGGAATGTAAAAACTGTCCGACAACTTGGCAAGGGTCACACTCAGGACGTAAAGGTCGTCCCACTATCATCTTAGAGGCAGTAGCCTCGTATGACACATGGATATGGCACAGCTTTATCGGTGTTCCAGGAGCACAAAATGATCTTAATGTGTTGTACAAATCAGATATCTTTGATCCCCTTCTTGCTGGAATTTGCCCACAAGTGACATACAAAGTCAATGGGAGCACGTATGACAACAGTTATTATTTAGCTGATGGAATTTATCCAAGGTACTCTTCCTTTGTGAAAACAATTACCAATCCACAAACCGCTGCTGAAAAATTATTTTCACAGAAGCAGGAGTCTTACAGAAAAGATGTTGAAAGGTGCTTTGGAATCTTACAATCTCAATGGGCAATACTTCGTCATGCAGGTATGTGTCATCGAAAAAGTGTTTTGAAAACAATTATGCTAGCTTACACTATAATGCATAACATGATTGTTGAGAAAGAATTCGTTGAAGACGAATTTGAGGAGACTGAAGAACAAGATCTGCACAATCCAACTAGTGCTTTCACAGTGTATGATGGGCCGACCGATCAATATGGTAACCGAATTCGTCATGATCCTGTTGAAAGAACGCAACAATCACAAGCATTTTTATACCGTCTTACGAATCTTCAATCCGCATATCTACATAACCAGCTTCAAAGTGATTTAGTCAAGCATAATTAATTTATGGAAACAGACGAACAATTATGAATGCTTTATTTATGGGCGGACTGCAGTTTCAGGCTTTGTTTTCTCGAACTTGTTATTCTCTCGGTTCAATTGTACAATTGGACGGACGAACCATCCGTTTATAAACCGAACAAATTCACTTGCACAAATTATAACCGGTTCAGCTGCTGGCGTCACTCAACCCGATCAATCCACCACGTTCACCTGCGTATATTTTAACTCAGCGAGAGCTTCACTGCTTACGATCATGTCAAACAATCAGCTGATGTTGCTTCGTACCTCCGACGACAAGAATGGGAATTTGATTAGGTAGAGGTCTGAATTTTGCTGAGTACCCAATTGAGGAAATGGAAAAATTGTGGTCGAGGGTTTGAGGAATTGAGATTGAGGTGTGTTGAAGTTGAAGGGGATCGCATTCGTTTGTTGATCGGGGATTCAGGGTTTAGGTTTTGTGACGGCTGGTTAAGCTATTCTTTTCCTGGTAAATTGAGTGCTTTTATTTAGTTACTGATAAATCTATTTGATTTTTGTCATGATTTTGTATTTCAATGATATGCCATTATATGAAAAGATGAAGATAATTGTTGTCTTAATGGCTTTATGTCGTCTGCAGAGTAAAAATGAAGAAAATATGACTATTCATTATTTGAATGGAGTCATGAGCATATTAGATAAGTATGAAGAGCAGTTCACTACATCCAAATGATATAATTTACTCTTGATTTCTTTATGTCGTCTGCACCTGATTCTTAGAGCACGCATTATTCCATACCCGCGCAATGATATGAGTTGTCATTTCTCACTAGTTTATCATTAAGTTCAACCAAGTTTGTGCTGTAGAAAATGGTGTCATGTCTCCTTTCAGTTGCAATGTTTTGATTATCCAAAAAAAACTTCATAAAATTTAAATGTAATTTTTTGGTGATAAATGAACTATTTAGCCTTGTTTTTCTTTATCTCATATTCTTATTTCAAATTTCATTGATGATTAAAAATTGTGGATTTGAGAATAGACAATAGAGAAAGGGTTAAACAATCATGGCTTGATGCTTGATTTTGCAGCTTTGCTGATTAGGTTTGATACAATTACGACTCAAAAATTTCTTAATCGAGGAATAGGTGAGGGTTTGGACAAACAAGGATTGACTTTTTCTTTTGTTGATAAGATTTGAAACCATTACGCGTGGTTCTTCCTCATCTTATTTTCTCATTTCCAATTTCATTGATGATAATACTGCTTATTTGACGTATATCAGAGGGATTAAACAATCATGGTTTGACGTTTGGTTTCACTGATAGTATCTTAAACTATTATGCCTTGTTCTTCCTTATCTCATTTTCCCATTCCAGTTTCACTGATGATAATGTTGCCAATTTGACAATTAGCGGAGGGATTGAACAATCATGTTTTACCGCCCGTTTTTGTTGCTTTTTTTTTTATTGATTTCTTTACTTTTTAGCGGATGCGATTCATTGATATGTATGATATACGATGCCGGTTTCAATGCTTCGAGAGTATTCCTACGCATATTTTTTTAATGTGGATGTAATTCATTGACATGTGTGGTATACGGTGATTTTACTCACGTTTTCAATGCTTTGAGAGCGTTCCTATGCATATAGTATGTTTATTTTTGTATGGATGTGATTCGTCGCTATTGTGTTTACTTTGTGGATGCCCTTTTTACACATATAGTGTTTTTTATCCACACCTTCGACGTTTCGAGAGAGGTCGTCTGAGCCTATATAATCTCTGCTCTACGCTTCTGTTCGTCACTTGTCTTTGATTCTTGCCCACAATCTCACACATTTTCTCTTTCGAAGTTTTGATCATCTTGAATTATCAATCTCTCATAGTTTCCCTTTCTCTGTTCTGGTGTTTAGCGGTTCATCCATCTCTGTTCTGGTGTTTAGCGGCTCATCCAGAATCAGCAGCCTCTCACAGTTTCCCCTTTCTCAATTTTGGTATTGAATGTTTCATCGTGAACTAATCGTTCATGCTCACTAGTTCTGTGAGATAATAAGCTTGATTTTGCTACAAAAAACTAAAGCAGAATTGTAGTTTGTGGCTGCCAACTATTTCTGGTATGCTTTTCTTACATCACACATTATATACTTTTCACAATTTCCATTTATGGTTAAAAAATATAGTTATTAAACGGCTCGACTAGTCTCGACTAGTCTGCGACTAGTCCACAAGTCGGTACATGGACATCGACTTGTATTGTCGACTTGAAAAAATAGAGAAAGTCCATCGATCAGAAGACTAGTCTCCAACCAGTCGCGACTTAGAACAACTTTTGTTTTTTATTGGACCCAAACGACTTGGTCCAATAAGAAGAAAAAAAAAGAAATCTAGGGTTTTACAATTCTAATGTATGTGCAATACATTCGAAAGATTGCTACGAGGTTTCAAATGCGACGTGAGCAAGGTACCGATTTTAATCCCTTGAATCTAGAAAATTTTCAATGGGATAATGAGTGGGTGAATGGAGATGTTGTTAATGTCGCCAAATCGGAATTATGGCAAGCTGTGGATAGTGCACTTGATGCATCACGAGGTCTTGATAACCGTCAAAATTCTAGAAGAAATGAAGCTCGTGACCATGGCTCTTCATCCCAAATGAATGATCCTCTAAATATGGAGATGGAAGGATATGCATATCATTCCATTTTGAATGATGATATGGATATTGAGAACGAGACTAATTGAGTGGAACTTGATGATAACATTTAGTTGTATTTGGAAGTTTCATTTATGTTTTCTTTTTGAACATCGTTGAACTTTTAATGTTTACATGGCCATGAAAACTTCTTTTTGAGCTATTAAGTGGAACATATAATATTGTCGTTTTATTTCTGTGAAATGTAATACTTAATTATTTATACAACGTATCTCAAGTCTCGACTAGTCTACGACTTTTCGACTAGTCCACCAGGTGAAACTCTCTCGACTTGACTCGATTTGTCGACTCGATAACTCTTAAAATGCTTTCTGTAACCTTTTCTTTTTGCCGCAGCGTAGCAATTTGATGGAAATCGGGGGAAGCCGCTCTAGGTGTCTCCTTTTCCAGAGCCTGGTGATGGAGACAATGAAAATCAGAATATACATAAGATCCAGAATGATTTCACAATCGAGTCAATAATCTATCAGAAATCCACATTGTAAGTACTTTTTCATGCTTTTGGACTTATACCATTTAGATTTGTCTTTCAACAATTTTTTTAGTTGAGTTGTGAAATTTTCACATGCTATGTTAAACTCACGTTCGCCATTGATTTTAAATCTCATATGTGCTTTCTAAATGTTGTGATCAGATTGAGTAGAATGTGGAAGTCCACAAATGTGGAATGAACTGGCTCCATGGATAGGGATTGTATCCCAAGATTCAATGGGTATGCAAAATAAGTTCTCTTCATTAAAGTTAAGAATTAAGATATTATCATATTAATTTTCCTAACTAAGTAAATTTGATTGTGATAGAGGCTGTGGTTGCGCCGCTGAAAACTTTGCGTACCTCTAATACTGAGAAATCCAACATGGCGGAAGAGAACTGAAGAAACTTGCTCGAAGGATAATATTTATCCTTTAAAGGATGAATAATGGAAGAATCTGAAGAGTTTGAAAGAACAACTTGTGCAACAAAAGACAAGACAAGACAAGACAAGACGGATGACTATAAAAAATTCGGTAGAAAATATTGAATTTTATGTATAAATAGAATATTATTGTAATTATTTATGAATACAGACAGTTGTATAACTACACGTCTTTGTAAATTAGAGTGTGGTTTTGGTATAAGAGAAAAGATCGCATGAGAAGTGTATGTTACGGTGAGAAATGAGAATTAAAATTAATCATTAGATTTGAGATCTGATGGTTGTAAAAAACAGAATCTTAAGCATTTTAATTAAATTTAATTAGTGTTAAAGGGCATAATCGGAACTAAAAATCATTCGTGCGTCAATTTCTCCTGTTGGATCCTGTTTTTTCGGCAACCGAAGTCGACATTCGTGCGCAATCAGATCATCCTCTAAAACCCTAGGCAGTCGACGATCGAATATGCGCTAACAGTCGTCACTCCGTCTTGCGCAACCTTCCCTTTCTCTATCGATCGCCGCTGTTGTTTGTTGATTACAATTCCGGTTCGTGTCATGATGAATATTGCCGACGAGATCAATGCAGGTATTACCGATTTCAGTGAGTTTGTTGTTCACCGATCGAACATGTTGGATAATCCAAGTTTTCAATGTGTTTTCTAGCAACATTTTTTATTGTTTGCCGGTGGACAATTAGGATTTCCATTAAGGTTCGATTATGTTGTAATTGAATCCTTCCAGCATGTGTTTCTTAGTTTCAATGTTTGTTGTAAATCATCTAATGATGTGGTCATTATTTTGTTGATCTGCTGAGATTGAAAACAGTATAATTCGTAGCATACAGCTTATACTTTGTAACTGCATAATCTGGTGTTTTTCTGCAGCTAATACCACTTCAGAAAACAATCCCCTTGATGATGAAAGCTGCACTTTTGGTTCTGTATCTAGCAAAAATTGCTGGTTGCAGCAATTAAAAATTATGACAATGCTTACAAAGCTGCATTGAAGTCCCCCAATTTCAAACACCAAATCAAGAGAAATCACGCAGAGGTTATGAAAGAGATGAACATTTACAATGAAAAACTTGGTGGGTTTGAGAAAGCCTTGGTGAATCATGCTTTTGCACCTGAATCAAGGTCTCAGTTCGAGAGAGCCTTGGTGAATCATGCTTTTGCAGCTGCACTTGGTGCACTTCTTCTGGTCTGTTTTGTTTCTTTTTCTTGGATTGTACTCTTCAGCCTTCCAGTTGTGGTTCACCAAGGAATTGATGTTCTCGTGAGTGTGTGTGAGGTTTTCTATGTGGTACTCTCTTTATGGTGTTATCTTTTTATTCCAGGATTACCAGATTTATAATTTGTAGTAACAGATTTATCTTTCGTAATAACAGATTTATAATTTGTATTACCAGATTTACAATTTGTAGTATCAGTTTTATCTTTCGTAATAACAATTTATGTGAAATTGACATTCATTACAATCTTTCAGGTTACATAATGCTACGAATAATAAGTAGAACAAATTGCATCAATTACATACTACGAATCATGTTACATAATGCTACGAATAATGTTACGAATAATGTTACATACTACGAATCATGTTGCATCAATTACAATGCTACGAATAATGTTACATACTACGAATCATGTTACATAATGCTACGAATAATGTTACATACTACGAACCATGTTGCATCAATTACATACTACGAATAATGCTACGAATAATGTTACATACTACGAATCATGTTACATAATAATACGAATCAGAAAATTTATACGAATTATAAACTGAAATATATGGTTACTACGCAAAATAAATGATACAAACTATAACTACGAAGTTTTTAAAACAAAATGAACATCTCAGTTATCATGAACGCCAGCTACGAATGATATAGCTGAAGCTTAGCGTACGCCGCTTTAATCGACGAAACTTCAGCAAACATTTTTGCAACAAACGCTTGAATGAGCCATGAGCAGCAATTAGCGATGCTCTGCTTTTCATCTCCATGAGCAGCAAGCAGCAATTAGCCATGAGCAACAAACGCTTGAATGAGCCATGTAGTTGCTCTGCTTTTCATCTCCGTCTTCATCGTCGTCGTAGTCTTTCCCAACGCCTGCTGCCATGAGCAGCAATTAGCGATGCTTGATTCGTTGTTGATGTCTCTGTTCTGTCTGTACAGCTTGCTCTTAGTGCTGGTCGGTATGTGGACGACTCTCGAGAATGACCTTGATAACCTCGACCTCTTCGAAAATGAGTCAGATCTCAGTTCCTTCATTAGACCGAGCAGACCAACTACATCAGTGACCCAGTTTAACAAGAAGCGCCGAATGGAGTTAAAGGTCGAGTCTTGGATGTGAAAGTGGGTCGCCGAAGAAAACCGGAGGCAGCGGCGAGTCTTGGATGTGCAGCTACGAAGTTTTTTCGAATACGTAAATTGAGATGTCTGATTAGGTTATTTGTATTGCGAAATTAACGGGATTAGGTTTCTTAATGATATTTTGGTTCCGAAATTACCCTTAACATGCTATTTAACCATATTTTAATTAGGAATTATGATTTATATTTCGATTTATATCAGCCACAGATCTGATTAAATGAAAGGTTCAGATCTGTTCTCATTTCTCACCATAAAACCTCTTCTCATGGGAATATGACTCTTTGGTATAAATCAGATTTATTTATGTTAACTTTAAAATGTCTACATTTATACGCTCAAAAAAGTTATGTTATTCATAAATAAGTCTCTTTTGATTTTTGATGTTTATAATAGAGCCCTACATTTTGAATGGTTGTGAGTGTCACGAGTCCAATTCTTAAGTAGTTAATAGTTAATAGGGAAAAGTACAAAAATATAATCTGAACTACCACATCATTTCAAAGCAAGTACCAAACTATCAAAAGTTTCAATTTAAGTACTGAACTATCATCTCATTTCAAATCAAGTACTAAACTATCAACAGTTTCATTTTAAGTACCGAACTATCAATTCTTTTCAATTCAAATACCGAAACATAAAATTATTATTATTACTTAAACACTTGAATATTAAAAGTATAAAAATAATAATTGTAATACAATATAAAATTATATATTTTTAATGATGAGTATTTTTAGGTCACTTATCGTACGATATTACTTATATAATAACTTAACAAATATTTTAATTGATCTAATTATATTCCCTAAATTAAAAATTATTTATCTGTTAAATTAAAATAATTGAATTGAAACACATAACCCAAAATAAAAGGCATATAATTTATTATTAAAAATATGAAACATACTTGTATAATTTATGTGAAAATTTTGTCATTTGACAATATTTATAATTTATATGATCATTATGTAAGTTTTATAACTCAAATGATAAAATTAAAGATAAATATTTTCATTTAATTATTTATTCGGGTTAAAGATTAACACATAATAGTTCATTTAATATTTTACTTAATAAAATTAATTATTAAGAGAATATATATGTTTTTTTTATATTGGAGAGTAGTGAATACAAACAACCAACTGGACAAACTCGACACAACTCCACATCTAGACTAAATTACAAGCCTTCACTCAACAAACTCCAAGGTGCAATAGGAACTCAAACAAGCCGGTATGGCTTCGGTGTTCATCCAACTTCATTTATCCTTGCACGCTTTCTTAGCCAGGACATCATCCCCTTTGTTGGCCTCCCTCCAAACATGAGAAAGCTCCCACTCCGGACGATGCGAGAAAAGATCTGAACATCGAGTACTCCAAGTCAGCTTTGATTGCTCGTCCAAAACTCCGGCAAGGATGCCCGAGATGACTTGAATCGAGTCCAGTTCAACAACACCTTGTCCCATTTCAGCGAGTCTACAAATCCTGAAGAATATCCCTGCCTTCCGCCTCCAATTCGCTACCCTTCTTGCTCTTCCAGCTTGCGAAAGCCGCCATATGACTGCCCCCTTATCATCTCTAACCAGACCAGCATATCCCATAATATTCGATTGCGGACACCACGCTCCGTCACAGTTAATCTTGAGGAAACCTCTCTTAGGAGGCTTCCATTTTAGTGGGTCACAAACGTAGTCTGTGCTCATTAAAGGGGTCTTGTTTCGCCAAAGTCTACAATACAACTCTACTCTGCGCGAGGTCCAACTGATATTGCACAGCTCCTCGCCATGCCAACCTTCATTTCTATGCCTCCAGATGAATCACACAATTCTGAGTATCTCATCCTCTTCCCTTGTCAAGATAATCCTCCAGAACCAGTCAGGTGTGTTAACTAGTAGGCCCTCGTCAACAGAGAATTGGATCCCTAGCAAATTCCACAGTGTCTTAGACCACCAACACTGAGATAACAAATGCAATATCGACTCCTGGTGATATCCACATATCTTACAACTTATTTCCACACTAATTTCCTTGGATGCGAGGTTCTGTGCCACCGGCCAAGAGTTATGATATAATCTCTACAATAGAAGTTTAACCTTGTTGGGCACATGAATCCTCCATAGCCGATTCCAGAAGATCTTAATCTTTCTAAAATCTGATGGTTGGCCCTCTGCATTGATTTGGCAACCTCATAACCTGACCTAGTAGAGTACAAGCCCGAACTACACTTGTTCCAGAAAAATTTACTTTCTTGTGCATCCCAAACCAAGCCTTCTTTCAAAATATATTTAACACTCATTAAACTCTTCCACACCAAAGAGGGCATGCTTCCAACATTCGCATCCATGTAGTCTGAGTCGGGGAAGTATCTCACTTTCATTACTTTACTCATGAGCAAGTCTGGTCTTGTGATTATTCTTCATGCCTTGTTTTGCAATGAGAGCCTCCATCATTAACTTAAAGTTTCTAAATCCCAGCCCTTCGTAACTCTTGACTTCTTCCAGCTTCTCTCTTCTCACCCAATGGATGCCACTACTTGTCCCTTGTTTGGACCACCAGAATTTTGCAACCACACTTGTCATCTTGTTCAGAATTCCTGCGGGTAAAGAGAAACGGGACATGGTATATAAAGGAGTAGCTAAAAGGACTGATTCAATCAGTACCTCCTTCCCTGTAATGGAAAGTAAATTTTCCTTCCAACCATTGACTCTGCTCCACAGCTTATCCACCTTAAAGTTGAAGGTGTCGCTCCTTTTCTGACTCATAGCTAGAGGTAGACCAAGTTACTTGGAATGCCCAAGCACCTTGGAAACTCCCAACATGTTACTCAGTGCCTTCCTGTCTCTATCCTCGACATTGGGTGAGAAGTAAACTTCGGATTTTGAGTAGTTTACTCTCTGCCCCGCAACAGCTTCATAATTCTCCAAAATACTTTTAATGGCAGCAAAGTCATTCACATTCGCCCTCAAATAGACCATACAATCGTCGGCAAAAAATAAGTGATTAATTTTAGGTGCTCCTCTAGGGAAAATTTCTTAATTTACTCAAATTTGGAATTTGAGTTTCAATTTTACACAATCTACAGATTGGTTTCCCAATTTATATTAGTTTTCTAAGACGTTGTTGGCAATGTCGTCTTAACATTAAAACGCTCCTGCCAACAGCGGCTTAAGCCTCGTGACGTTTTTGCACCAAAATATGCGAGTCAGCAGCTGATGTGGATCGTTTAAATCTATTTTTTATTAAAACGCCGTCCTTAATAGCGGCTTAAGTTTCGAGCCCTAATGTTTCTCTTCATCGTTCTATTAGAACTCTCCTACCAACAGCGTTTTAAGGTATGACGATGTCCCCAACAGCGCCTTACGCTTGTTTGGTAATATTATGGCACATGACTGCATATTTTACGCAAAAATGCCACGAGGCTTAAGCCGCTATTGGCAGGAGCGTCTTAATGTTAACGGTGTCTTAGAAAACTAGTGTAAATTGGGAAACCAATCTGCAGATTGTGTAAAATTGGAACTCAAATTCCAAATTTGAGTAAATTGGGAAATTATCCCTCCTCTAGCAACAGAAATGCCCTTAAGTGAGAATATATATGGTTTTTGATTAACGGGTACTTGAGTTGAAAATAATTGGTAGTTCGGTACTTGAATTGAAAATTTTGATAGTTCGGTACATGATTTGAAATGAGGTGGTAATTCAGGTATATTTTAATACTTTTCCCTAGTTAATATGGTACAGATGTAGTTTACATTTGATCCGTTTTCTTATGAATTAATTATTATTCTATTTACCTTTTAAAATTTGTCTCCTGAATCGTATTATTAAAACGAATATAATGTTATGATTTTATATTTATCAACTTATTCTTCCAAATCAAAACGTAAATATATGTCATTACCAAGAAAGAAAAGAAAGGGAAAAGTAAAAATGGTCTCCGAACTACCACTGTTTGCCAAATTAGGGCACGAACTAGTAATTTTTTGAATTAGGGGCAAAATCAAAAAAAAATTTAGAGTTAACGGAATTTCTTAACCCGTTAGTCAACTTTGTTTGACTATGATTAAAATGACATTTAAATAATTTTTAATTCAATTTAATCTATATATCTCACATTTTAATATAATATTGTAACTACTAATTTTATCATTTTTTTTTTGAATTTCATAAGTCTCATACAATCATAATACGTATGGATATTATTTTTAAATTTATTATTAGAGGTGTTATAACTTACCATATAACATATATGAATGGAAATTATTCTTTTTTTCATACTACTTCCAAAATTTGTATTCTTTTAAAAAAATCATTCTCTTATGAACATGAATTAAGAAAATAACAACTTAATTTTTATTCATAAATGTTATATGGTAAATTGTGACACCGCGAATAATTATCTTGAAAATAATACTCACTCCTAATATGAGATTGAAAGATACTTGAGAAATTACATCAAAATTAAAAGTTGAAAATTTATTAGTCAAATGGAAGATACATAAATAAAATTGAAAGAAAAACTACTTAATTATCATTTTGACCATAATCAAACAAAGTTGACTAACGAAGTTAAGAAATTCCGTTAACTTTAAGTGGTTGAATTCATGCCGTGTATCCACAAGATAGAGGGTTAAAACCCCACCACAATTTTTTTTCTGCTAGATGATTTGTGTTTCAACAAATGATCAAAGTGCAAACTACACATTCCACCATTCAACAAATGATCAAAGTTCATTTTTTTCAAAATGACTTGTTTGAGTTTCAACATATCCAAAATGACCAAAATGAAGTTGACATTTCAGTTTTGACCTGTTTTTAACAAAACTGAAGTCCCAGGATCCAGTTGTATGTGCAAATGAGAAGACGTACGAATGAGAGAACTTCATGTCTTCTCGTGCACATAAAACCGGATCATGTGGATCCGTTTTTATTTAGAATAGGCCAAAACTGGAGTTTTTCTTAAAAATGACCCATTTTGAGTTTCAAACTGCAGAAATGACTCATGCAAGTTTGCTCTTTCAAAAATGACCCATAATAAAACCGGATCCTCGGAATCCGATTTTCTGTGTTTTTCATAACACCGGATCCCCAAGATCCGGGTTTTCTGTGTTTTTTACAAAACCGGATCCAGGGGATCCGATGTTATGTGCGCGTTCGAATGAGAGAACTCACGTGTTCTCGTTTGCACATAACACCGGATCTCCATGATCCGGTTTTGTAAAAAACACATAAAACTGGATCCTGGGGCCGATTTTATTAAAAATGGATCATTTTTGAAAGAGCAAACTGGCGTGGGTCATTTCTAATATTTGAAACCCAAAGTGGGTTATTTTCAAAAAAAAATCCCAAAACTGAAATGTCAAACCAAATGAGTCAATTTAGATATGTTGACACTCAAATGGGTCATTTTGAAGAAAAAACTCTTATTTCACTTATCAGTCCATCCGAGCCGTCCATGCTGTCATACTGCGACGTGTACGTCCCAGATTCAACCAAATCTCATCTAATAACCAACCGACAAACCTCCAAAATAACGGTCGAAAAAATCCCCTCGCTGAGCCCTCGACCACACAATTCCACACTCTCACTCCCAAGCCCAATGATCGCCAGAGGAGCTCTGAAGCTCCACCTCGGAGCCCAATTGCAGCAATCGGATCGCCAATCGCAGCCGAAGTGCGCTGCAGTGAGTTCGTGGAGCTTCCGCGCTTCCCGACGATGCCGGAAACGCGTGATTTCGTGCTCGATTGAGAAGGAGAGCGGGTGGAAGAATCCTAAAGTTTACTTTTCGGGGAAAAGCAGAAGAAGGAGGAGCGGGGATGAGGGAGAGGAGGTTGGTGGAGGAGAGACGGCGAAGGTGCATTGTGAGGTGGAGACGGTTTCGTGGAGGGAGCGGAGGATAAAAGCAGATGTTGTGGTTAATGCTGAAGTGGAAAAGGTTTGGAATGCTCTTACGGATTATGAGAGGCTTGCAGATTTTATACCGAATTTGATTTACAGGTAACTGGATGATTTAAATTGTTGTAGGTATTGTTTTAGGGCTTGTGTTTGATTGATGTTGGAAATGAGGAAATGATTTTGGTTTGATGGTGATGATATAGTGGGAGGATACCTTGTCCATTTCCGGGAAGGATATGGTTGGAGCAGAGAGGACTGCAGCGAGCATTGTATTGGCATATTGAAGCACGAGTGGTTTTGGATTTGCAGGAGTTCCTTAACTCGGTATTGCACTATTTTTAACCGGCACCAGAGTTTACATATTTTCTTATAAGTGTGATATTTTTCGTTAGATGAAAGTCAATTTTCAATCCTGACTAGTTGATATAAGGCAACCCCAACATCGGACTAACATTCTGTAGCTATTTAGGCATATTAGGAGTGTAAGGAAAATTAAGAGTCTATTGGGCATAGTTATCTTTTGTCAACCTTGTCTTATTTTTGTTTTATCCTTCTAAGTTCAGCCTGGTGATCGTGAACTACACTTTTCTATGGTTGACGGGGACTTCAAAAAGTTTGAAGGGAAATGGTGTGTGAAATCCGGGAAGAGGTAACTTATGAAGTTGTCTTTTGTATGTTCCTTTGGCATACTTTTGAGTACGGATTATTTTGAAGATGTGAATGATGTCAAGATCAGATGAATAGGATATTGAAAAACTGGATTCAGTATTGATGAAGTTTGTTTGGGATCCAATATCTGTTGAAAGTGTAAAGTCAGTGATTTATCATTAAATGGGTGCTCCTTGTGGAAATATTCATCCGAAAAGTAGTTTTAACTCCTTAGTTCTTCTTACTTGCTATAGGCCTACATCATCAACTTTGTCATATGAGGTTAGCGTCATACCAAGATTCAGTTTTCCGGCCATATTCTTGGAGAAAATCATTGGTTCTGATCTTCCTGTGAATCTTCAAGCACTGGCTCGTAGAGCTGAAAAGAGTAATGAAGATAGTTTAAAGATGTCATTCTTGGAAAGCACTATGGCTAAAACTTCGTTGGCTGTTCTTCCATCCCCTGCCATAACTGTCCATGAAACATTAGAAGATAATTTGTCTTTTCGAGACTTTAAGGAGAGTTATGCCAGCTCGAATTTTGGTCCTTTGCCTCCATCAACTGAGACTAACAGCAAGTGGGGCTTATTTGGTAGGATTTGTAGAATTGACAGGCCATGTATGGTTGACGAAGTTCATCTTCGTAGATTTGATGGCTTATTGGTAACCTGTTGTCCTAAGTCAAACTGTAATCGCTTTTGTGTTACTCAAAAGACAATTAGTTTCAGCAGCTGACGTTATCCTTTTGGGCTGAAGGAAAATGGAGGTGTTCATCGTTGTGTAGTTGCTAGCATTACAGTCAAAGCTCCTGTTCGTGAAGTATGGAATGTTATGACTGCTTATGAGAGGCTTCCTGAGTAAGTTCCTTAATAAGTTGAATCTTTTTTAGTGGGTTGTGCAAAGAAAAGGGCACTCTCAATTAGACAAATGTTGCCTTTTTTCGTTTCTTAAGTCCATTTATTTATTTTATTTACTCAGAACAGCTCTGCATTGCATCCCTATACTTTTGATATTGATATATCTTTTCTCCTCATTTCAGGATAGTCCCGAACCTTGCAATCAGTAGAGTTTTGTTCCGAGACAATAACAAAGTTCGCATTCTTCAGGTAATTGACAGATTTGCTTGTGCAACTCATGATTATATCATCGGAATGTCTTTAACAATTGACATACAATAAATTCTGAAACAAATAGCTTGCTTTTGCACAATATCTATTTTTTTTTTGTATTCTTAGACATTTTGTCATAGTCCGAGTGTAAAGTGTGTGCATTTTGCAGGAGGGATGCAAGGGTCTATTGTATATGGTACTTCATGCACGAGTTGAGCTAGATTTATGTGAGCACCTTGAAGAGGAAATAAGCTTTGAACAAGTTGAGGGGGACTTTGACTCATTTCAAGGAAAATGGATATTTGAACAACTTGGTAACCAGCACACTCTGCTGAAGTACACTGTGGAGTCAAAAATGCATAAAGATTCATTTCTCTCAGAAGCTATCATGGAAGAGGTATTTACAATCTTTTCAATAAAGTTTAATCTTTCCTTTCTCATGGAATTTTCAGTGTATCCAACACTGATGATGCTATCATCACTGCAGTCATTGACAACTGAATAAAAGGATCGGGTGGATCATAATTTGCTAGACTTATATGCTTGCTTTTAGAAAAAAATTTACAGTTCTCTGCACTCTTAATCCATTTTTCCGCTATGAATTTAATTGGTGCCATTGTTTGCATTGTTTTCTGACAGGTTATTTATGAAGATCTACCATCAAACTTATGTGCCATCCGAGATTATGTTGAAAAGATGGAAGACGAAAAAACATTGGACTCACAAAGCCATTCATATAGTTCAGAGGCAGATCTTCACTATAAGCCAGTTGAAATAGGTCCTCACATCAGTAATTCACATCCATCTCAACGCAGGCCAAGAGTACCAGGCTTGCAAAGGGATGTTAAAGTTTTGAAATCTGAGCTTCTCCTATTTATATCCCAATATGGGCAAGATGGATTTATGCCCATGAGAAAGCAACTACGTGCACATGGAAGGATTGATATTGAAAAATCAATTACTAAGATGGGTGGTTTTAGGAGGATTGCAATGCTAATGAATCTCTCACTTTCTTACAAGAATAGAAAGCCAAAAGGTTACTGGGATAACCTAGAAAATCTGCAAGGAGAGGTTAGTTTAACTGAATCTGCATTTTGTGCAGTGATTTTTCCTCATCTTTAGGTAACACAAACCTAATTCTAAATTGGATGCTAAGTATATTCTTTGCTTAGTTTTTAGTTTAGCACTACACTGCAAGAATGGGGTTTGATAAGAGAGCTTTCATTTATCTTAACAGATTACTCGGTTTCAAAAGAGCTGGGGAATGGACCCATCAATCATGCCCAGCAGGAAAACCTTCGAGCGTGCAGGTATGTTGTATATAAGTCAAAACGGCATGTTATTTTATGCATACATATGTGTACATGCTGCAATAAAAGTTCTATTCCACATATTTGATCTAACATATTAGTTGAAGTCGTACTCAAAATAAGTATACTCTAACACGTGCTGCAGGCCGCTATGACATTGCACGAGCATTAGAGAAATGGGGAGGGCTTCATGAGGTTTCTCGCCTATTGTCACTCAAGGCCAGGCGCCCCCACAGACAAGCAAACATAGCTAAAGACAACAAAGCTGAGAATGATGTCCAACAAAATCTGGTAGATGCAGACCTGAAAAAAGGACCATCTAAACCTCCCTATGTATCACAAGATCCTCATAAATGGCTCATTGAACTCAAACATCTGGACATCAACTTAAACTGGGTTGAATAACATGTTTGAGGACTAGTTTGTTTGTGAATAATAAAACTCGTAACAGACATTTACTGAACAGGCATCACGGATCAAATGCTGTTAAATCTACGAACTCAGTTTCTGTGAGCAGACTCTGCTCAGCAGAGACATATATTTCAGGGTAACAATTTGGAAGGCTGGCTGTTACTCCTGTTCCCAGCTGCTCTACATCAGACGTACTCTTAAACAACTGGTTTTAATTAGGTATGTATTATCTACCATTTGTGTTTATTGGCTGAGAGAGTTTTAGAATTTCCAAAAGATGTGATAAACGAGATTGTAGAAATGGTCAGGTCCTGTTGAGGGGAAAACTGAAAAGAAATCTTGTTGCTTAACATTGCCAATGGCTTATCCAACTACCAAATTTAACACGTGCCCTAACTCCAACATTCATTTTATGAGCACCACTTGACATTATCATCATTACTCATTATCATCTCCATCTATTTTGATCACACTTCAGAATCTACACAGAATATGAAAATTATGAACTGTATTACAATCTTCAATATCTGCTATGTCCTCATCCTCCTTCCACCAATATGGGCAGTTCAGTTGCAACCCTTAAGTACTGAAGATTATGCTGAGGTCAACAGATCTCATTTCCCATATGGATTCCTATTTGGAGCAGCATCTTCATCCTACCAGGTCATTCCCCAGCTTCTTATACTTACTACCCTTGTTTTTTTTACTTCTCTGATTTTTCAGCTCCCAGCTAGCTTGTAATGGACTAGAACTCAGAATGTAATCTAGATTGGGAATTGATCATTGTTGCAGGTTGAAGGAGCTTTTCTGGAAGACGGTAAGGGTTTGAACAACTGGGACAACTTCACTCATCTGCCAGGTCAGCAATCTTCAATTTCCCCAGCAGCCGGTTACTTGACAGATCAATTGTAACTCCTTTCTGAGGACTGATTCACAGGTTCTCTATTGGAGATGGAAGCACTGGAGACATTGCTACCGATCACTACCATCACTATTTGGTACACAAGGAACGAGCATACCCATACATGTACATACATCTTCAACATTGTTAGGGAGTAGATAATGAGCATAAATCTTGACTATATTTATGCTTCACATTTAGTGGATTATCGATCATTTCCTTATTCTTATGAGCTTGTTTTGATGCTTTTAGGTGAAAAAAAAAAGAATCCAAGAGAAATAAAGTGTTTTTGAGAATTTTGGCAAAAACAGTGCAGAAATAGGAAGATAGACATCCCTACTTGTCGCGCACGCCCAGAGCTCATACGGTGTTCAAATGCATTGATCGTTGGCTTTTTGGAAAATTGAGATGAAGGGCACCAACTTTGTAGTTTAGACCAAGAGCTGATTCGGTTTTTAAAGGGGCCAAAATTGGAGCCAAAGAGCCTATCTCACTATGCGCTTGTATCGCCTATTTAAGTGACACTGGTGATACTAGCCAGAGAAATTCAGCTCTCTGGTTTTCTCGTGTCACATTTTAGGTGATACTACTGACACAAGCCAGGCGGGCAAAAACGCAATTTTGGCTAAGTTCGGAAAAATGCAAAAAGGCAGATTTTGAACAAAAGAAAGAAAATGATTTTCAACCGTCATACATCATACCAAAATTCTCCACATCCAACCACGCCCACACACTTGGAGATGACGAAAAAGAGAGAAGGGGACTCGAAAACGCAAGGATTTTGATCGGATCGAAGATGTGAAGGGATTATCGACATCAATTCAAAGGGTGTAGTAATTCCTTTTTTCTCTTGTGTAATCTTTGTTTCGAACAAAACATGACTTGTATTTCCATGACGATGGATAGTGAGTAGTGATCCATATTTTGGGGTCCTACGAATCTTATTCGACTTTGAATCGTTTAATATATTAATGGTTGCATGATTTGGATTGTTTTACATGATTTGTGTTTTACTTAGCGCCTAAACCCAGCGATGCATATTAGGTGTTTGAGAAAATGCCTAAGTGTATTGCTTTGAGACTTTAAGCCAATAGCACCGAAAGGGTGAGGCTAAATGTCTGACTATTAAGTAAAATACACGTTACGAACTCGGTGACTACGAGAGTAGCCCAAGTTTATAACGGGAAAGGCTCGTTCTACGACAAGGACTCCCCATGTTTACGCGACGAGAGTTGGTAAACATCAGCGAGTTTCTTGATTCGAACCAATAGCGCCGAAAGGGTGAGGTTCGTAGTTTAAGGTACATTTCTAATATAAACCAATAGCGCTGAAAAGGTGAGGTTCATACTTGGAGTGTGCGGCTATTTTCCAATCAATATAAGTAAATCCTTGCATGCTAGTTAATAAACTCGATTCTAATGTTGGGTAAGTGAAGTAGTTCCCCGAAATACTTCTCGAAATTCGTTAAATCCTTTTCTTACGTTCTTGCATTTTTCGATTTATTAGCCTTAAAAACCAAAACAAAAACTCTTTTCGGACTAGGATAAATAGAAACACAACCTTACATAGTGCATAAGTTTACACTTGCTCTCTTGGACGATCCAATTCTTACCGGCATTATAAATTGTTTTTGCCGCTCAAAATGCTACACGTCAAAATGGCGTCGTTGCCGGGTAGCAACGCATTAACTTTTCATTAGCCTAGGTTGTGTGGATATTTCGACTAGTCTTGTAAATATTATTTTTTTTCTTTTTTTGTATGTCCTCTACACATCTCTTACTAACTTTTGTTCTTTTTGTTTTGCGAGGATGTATTCATTGATAGTGCTAAAATATATGCATTTTAGGCGACATCTATGCTTATTGTTTTGTTTGTTTTATCACGATTTCACTTGCTATTTGATGCCTTGTGGTTCATTTCAGGCGAGTTACAGAGTTTAAGCTGAGAACACAAGTGGGCATTGATTTTGGAGCAAAACCGAGCATTTCGGAGCAAAAACATGGACTTTCGGGCAATCGAGACACGCAGACCTCTCCGGAGTATTTTGGACCTACAGATCTCATGTGGTGTCCGATTTGGTCGATTCAAAGCTTGTTGGAAAGCTAACTCAAAGGGCTACAACTCTCTAGTTGACGCCGAGACCCAAATCGGACGTTAAGACAGCAAAAAGAGGCCAGCAAGAGACCATGCGTTCGCACAATAATTTCATGCGAACGCACAGACTCGACCAGTCGCATGAGAAAGTCATGCGCTCGCATGAAAGGCTCCAGAGCTCGCATGGCTTCGACCAGTCGCATGAGAAAGTCATGCGCTCGCATGAAAGTCTCCTAAGCTCGCATGAACTTGACCAGTCGCATGAGAATCTCATGCGGTCGCATGCCTCAAGCCCAAGCTCGCATGACCAACTTTTACGCATTCATGCGCTCGCATGGTCCATCCATGCGCTCGCATGATAATTTCATGCGCTCGCATGAAGTCGTAAAAATCAGATTTTTAACTTTGGGGTATAAATAGAAATTTAGGGTTTCCAAAACCCTCTCTTGGATTTTCTGGATTTTCTGCTGGGTTTTTGGAGAGAAAATAGCTTGGAGAAGAAGATGTATTATTTCTATCATCATCAACAACTCGGATCGTGGATCATCCTTCGTAACTATTGCTCCATACTGGTTCTAGCTTCCATCACTCAACTTTCTACATGTTTTTCTATTTTTCTACCATTGTTATGGATTGTGATCTCCCCATGAGTGAGTAGTGATTTTGGTTGGGGTTCTACGAACCCCCTAGACATGTTTGTGACGTTGTGAATACCATGAATACATTTGATGAATAATTTTACACATGTTTCTTCTTCGTTTGAACTTAATGTTTTTGAATTACCTATGACGTGTTTTTGACAAGTCCGAAATAGGGATTCTAGTTGATTTCATGCTTGATGTAGCTAACCCCTGAAAAGTATGATTTCAAATGAACTAAATGAAGAAGCATTAGGATAATTGTGTTATATGGCGATGCTTTGATCCTAATGAGAATAGCTTGAGTTTAACGAGTGCATGATGTACCTAGCTAATAAAGCGCGAGTGTGAGGCTAGATGAATTATGTCCTATAGCACCAATAGAGCGCGAGTGTGAGGTGCTATGCGAGGTGTGACAAGCGTATTTTTAACCCTTTATAGTTGTCAAAGTATTAGTTTTAGGGGTCAAATTGCAGTCAAACAAAATTTATAATCCTTGGTAAGTCAAGGGTCGATCCTAGGAGCAATGCGTGTGAGTACTAGGTAACAAGTGCCCTATTTAGCTATTCCGAATGACAAAGGTTTGATTTGGTTGTAAAGTGCAGAAATTAAATAGCAGAAAATAAATGTTGTGTGTTTATTCAGAGAAAGAATCCCAGAATCCGTACTTCACCCGTGCTAACCCCCTCTAATCATGCAATCATTCTACGCTAATTATTCATGCTATCGAATATGGAATATAACCGAAATAACACTAGACAAGCCGCCCATCCACGGATCATTGTCTAGATTAATCTCCATCGTTGAACGCCGCCCATCCACGGATTATCAACGATTTCGATTTACTAAATTAATGGTTTTCCTATTAATTCATGTAAACATGACTTAATATCAATTTCATGCGTTCCGGTTAATCCCTAGGGCCCATCCACCTTTCGGCATATAACCTAAATACGTTGTATCAATGCAAACATACCCTTTGATGTAAATACATGCATAGAACGATAAAATTAAGCACACGATGAAATTGAATATTCAAATCGCATAAATAATAGACTTCAATTGATCACATGAGAGTTAGGGTTACATAGCACGGGATCCGTAGGATCCCGGAATAGAGAAGACTACTTGCTATTCATGGCGATTAACAAAAAACAGTGTAATATGAAAGGAAGAAACGAATAAACCGTAGACGATTGACTCGTTGATCCTCACGCTTGAAAGCTCTGTCTTCTCTCCCAAGTTAGGGTTTTTCTCCAAAGAATCAACAACAACCCCATTCTGATAGTGTTTCTTTATATAGACCGTCTAAAAGGGCTAAAAAGCCCAAAACCAAACTTAGAAACAATTTGTAAACTTTGCCAAATCTGCCGTCCCGTTACAGCCGTGCATACAGCGTCTGTAACGGTTGTAATGGCTGTAACGGGCGGAGCTAAAAGCTTCGGATGAATTTGATACCCGTTACAGCCGTTACACCCCTGTGTGTAACGGTCTCCCAGGCTTGTAACGGGTGGTCTTCGAATCACGGGGGAATAATGCAGCCGTTACACCCGTTACAGCCTGGTGTGTAACGGCCGGTGGACCTGTAACGGGTAGTGCAGGCTTAATTCTGGTTTTTGGTCTTTTTCGATTGATCTTTCCGTTCTTTTGACATTTCGACTCCAAGGGGCGATGATATGTTGATTGTACCTGAAACACTAGAGAAAGACATCAAATACAGACAATTTGCCGGGAGAAATGAGCGAAATCCTTCATCGAATGTAGCGAATGATTAGTCGAAACATCGACTGATCAAGGTGTAACCTCTTGATACTAAATTACACTAAATTACAGCCGGGATAAATGGCATAAGTATTTGGTATTCTTATTGAATATTTACACTAAATTACAGCCGATCAAATGGCGCCATTGCCGGGGATGGGTTAATTAACTAGGTGCTATTAGATTATTCTTGTAAATATTTTTCTTTCTCTTATGCTTGTATATTCTTCCTTTTCCCTCATATCCCTTACTATTTTTGTTAATCTTGTTTTGCGAGGATGGATCACTATAACCAACAAGTCATGCACGATGAAGATTATTATGATGAAGATTTTTCCAATTATGCGATAAAAGATCAAATGAGTGATTTGGAAAAGAAAGTGGATAGCATGATGAGTATGGTTAAGGCTTGGGTTGACAAAAGAAAGTATGAAGACAATGAAGATTATTATGAAGATGATCAACCAAATGCCCATTGTGAAGACTATTGGATGAACAATCAAAGTCAACAAGTCTATTCTAATGAGGGATACTATCAAGAGGAGGAGCACATGAATTCTTATTATCAGGAGCATGGCCATCCGACAAGTTATTACACTCCAAATTGGGATGATGGCCAACGCTTTGAAGTAGAACACTCCTACCCTCCATACCCTCAACCTCCTCAACCATCAAATGTGCCCTCCGATTTTGAAGCCATGATTGCCACATACCTAGCAGACCAAAAAGACATGAGAGCTCGCATAGATAAGCATCTAGCTGAGATGGCACAAATAGCAATGGAAAACGAAAACTTGGATGAAGAAGAGGAGGTACCCGAAGAAGAAGTCCTTGAATCTAATGTCTCAAGGGAAGAATGGGATCAAGAAAGCGAGGTTGAACTTTGGAGAGTCGGCACCGTAGCTCATTACAACCAAAGGGATGGTGAATCTTGTGATGAAGACGAGATGGAATGCAAGAGTGAAGCATCCTTCACTACTAGCATATCTCAAGATCAATTGGACGAAAACACACAAGAGCTCACCATTCCATCAATGCCTTGGCTCTCCGACGAGGAATTCTACAATGATGATGCCTCTTACATAGAGGAAATGCTTTTTATTGATGAAGAAGAACTCCCTCCTCCCGCTATGAGTGAGCTTGAATGTGAACCCAAACTTCTTGATGAGGATAAGATAGAGGAAGAGCCTATTGAGAGAAAAGGACCTCGGGGGTATGAAGACTTTGTTGAGGTTTTCATGGAAGAGACTAAAGACTAACCTCGCATGCAAGAAGACAAAGTTATAGAGAGGGATATTGAGGAGTGGGCACCTATAGACGTCAATGATAAACTTAAGGAGGGTGTACCCATCAAGCTCGAGACAAATTTTGAAGACCCTTTCTTCATTATAAAGTCTCGAGACAAGTTTTGGAGCTTCTTGCCATACTTTCAAAGATTATTTGAAAAAAGCTCCCATGACCCCTTAATTTTTAAGGGATTTTCATACTTGAAGGGGTCATGCTCCCAAAGGAAAGTCCATTGTAGGCTTGATGGGAGGAAATTCAAATGGGATTTGAAGGTGGTTTGACATGATCAAGTCCAAGTCCCCGCTTGAGGAGGGATCTTAGCAAAAGACTCCTCAAGTGTGCTTCTTATTCCTTACAAGGAGATTCGGCTCCGTCTGAGCCAAGACGTTAAACTAGGCTTGTGAGTGTTTCTCCCCTACTTCCAAAATGTCTATGTTGGTTGGATTTCTATTAACCTCGATGAGTGAACTATGCATGTGTGAAGTTGAAGATTTGAACTATGAATGTACGTGTGCCTATATTTGATGATTAGCATTTCTACATGCTTTGCACTTATGATTTGCTTTGGATGATGTTGATACAATCATGGATCTTTTGATGATAATTTCTGAACGAATACATTTTTGATCACTTCTATGATATATATTACATTCTTGATGCATTTTGAAGATTGTATGATCATCGCAGTACGAACCGATTCATTAAGCTCAGTTTTGTCAAGGTCGCATAACATTCATGCGCTCGCATGAGTTTTTCATGCGACTGTCTTCAGTTATGCGAGCGCACAACTAATTCATGCTATCGCATAAAACTCTAAAATGCGAAGGGATTTTTTGTGATAAAACTTTGAGTTGACTTGCACATTGTTGATACACTTTCGATGATGATTTCCCCTACCTAGCGTGTTTAACACTCTCATTTTCAGTTTCGTACCTTATGAAGAGAAAAAGGAGAATCATCACTCAAATCTTTGGAGCAAGTTCAACTCGGCAAGCATAGCAACATCTCTACCTTGAAAGGGCTACCTCCAAACGAGAGAAGTTTCTCTTAACTTCCTATTTGCTTTTCACTCTATTCATTGCTTAGGGACTAAGCAATTGCTAAGTGTGGGGTGGCCTATGTTTGACATGTTTTAACTACATGAGTTGTTTGTGCTTGCTTGATATGCCTTCACGTTTAAAATCCAATCAACCAATGCTTAAGGAAAAACACTTGCATTACCACACAATTCATCCAAAATTTTTGAAATATTAATGAAAACAAAAAGTCTAGGCAAGGCTACACTTTCGAAAACTTTCATCTCTAAATTCAACTAGTCGTGCATGATTTTACTTGATTGATCCTTTAGATGACTAATGATTGGATTGTTGACTTTCATTCTTGAGGATCAAAGCATCTACTAGCATTTCTTTATCTTTTATTCTAAGCTTTTTCTCGTTGAGACTAAAGAGTTGACCTTTGAAAGCATAAAATCGAAAAAATTTATAACTCCAAAACCCTTGCATGCCATGATTGCCTTTAGGTGACCTTAGTGACCTTGTTTATCTAGTGGATTTCGTCTTGTTGGTTTGTCGTGCTCCATTTTTAACACTTAGCCCTTTGTCAAAGTTCTAAGTGTGGGGTCAAAAGAGGGCGAAAAATGGGCCCCAACAAAAAAATATATGCTTCACTCTTATGGTCAAAAGAGGGCAAAGCCCCGACTAAAAACTTTTTCGAAGTACAAGAAAAGTTTTGATCAAAATATACAAATGCCGGGGGTTAGGGAGGTAAGTCCCCCCTTGAAAGAATTTGTAGGCCAAAGGCCATTTGAAAGAAAAAAGAAAAAGAAAATACGAAGCACTTAGATTTGACAATCGGCTATCCCGCCATTCTCTAGCATGAAAACCAATGAGGCAATTGATACTTACTAGCAAGAATTCACTAAGGGACGAACCTCGTATTCTTTTATACTTAGGCATGATATGACTTGCAAGTATTTACAAAAAAAACTATAATGTTGGAACTCCTCTTCTCTTATGACAAAGTTACCATTGCGTCCTAGGCTTGAGAATGAGTTCAAAGCTCACAAGCCAATGGACTAGCCTCCTTGCTAGCATTAGCAAGTGATCCAACAAGATTTCTTTGCAATCATTAGATTATTTTCTTGAAGTCACTAACATAGAAAATGACTAGAATCCTTGATTAAAGATTTATTAGTCTATGCTTTGATTTGCTTGAATGTCTTAATTCATGAATTTTCATAAGGATTTGAAGAGGTCTCATGTGGTGATTGAAATGCACATATCTAGTTGAATACAAAAATGAACTTCATGAAAAACGCCTTGCCTAGTACTTTGAAAATTGTGAGTTTAAAATGCCTATTTGGATGATTATTCTCTTCATGGGATTTGTGAGTATTCCCGTGTCTGAAAACTCTCAGGAGACTATAACTCCTCCACTAGGGTAGCCTAGGGGTTTAAAGGCTTGGTGCATTCGCTAAATGCACTCGTGTCACCTACGAAAATGGTTTATCATTAGTAATAACTATTTCCTAATGTTTTAGTTAGTTTCATAACCGTATGGAGTTTCCTCTGAACAGATCCTTAGTAGTTGAAATGCAATGTTGTTGATGATCTATATGATTAGTTTGCTCGGGACGATCAAACGTTAAGTGTGGGGTGATTTGATAGTGCTAAAATATATGCATTTTAGGCGACCTCTATGCTTATTGTTTTGTTTGTTTTATCACGATTTCACTTGCTATTTGATGCCTTGTGGTTCATTTCAGGCGAGTTACAGAGTTTAAGCTGAGAACACAAGTGGGCATTGATTTTGGAGCAAACCCGAGCATTTTGGAGCAAAAACATGGACTTTCGGGCAATCGAGACACGCAGACCTCTCCGGAGTATTTTGGACCTACAGATCTCATGTGGTGTCCGATTTGGTCGATTCAAAGCTTGTTGGAAAGCTAACTCAAAGGGCTACAACTCTCTAGTTGACGCCGAGACCCAAATCGGACGTTAAGACAGCAAAAAGAGGCCAGCAAGAGACCATGCATTCGCACAATAATTTCATGCGAACGCACAGACTCGACCAGTCGCATGAGAAAGTCATGCGCTCGCATGAAAGGCTCCAGAGCTCGCATGGCTTCGACCAGTCGCATGAGAAAGTCATGCGCTCGCATGAAAGTCTCCTAAGCTCGCATGAACTTGACCAGTCGCATGAGAATCTCATGCGGTCGCATGCCTCAAGCCCAAGCTCGCATGACCAACTTTTACGCATTCATGCGCTCGCATGGTCCATCCATGCGCTCGCATGAAGTCGTAAAAATCAGATTTTTAACTTTGGGGTATAAATAGAAATTTAGGGTTTCCAAAACCCTCTCTTGGATTTTCTGGATTTTCTGCTGGGTTTTTTGAGAGAAAATAGCTTGGAGAAGAAGACGGATTATTTCTATCATCATCAACAACTCGGATCGTGGATCATCCTTCGTAACTATTGCTCCATATTGGTTCTAGCTTCCATCACTCAACTTTCTACATGTTTTTCTGTTTTTCTACCATTGTTATGGATTGTGATCTCCCCATGAGTGAGTAGTGACTTTGGTTGGGGTTCTACGAACCCCCTAGACATGTTTGTGACGTTGTGAATACCATGAATACATTTGATGAATAATTTTACACATGTTTCTTCTTCGTTTGAACTTAATGTTTTTGAATTACCTATGACGTGTTTTTGACAAGTCCGAAATAGGGATTCTAGTTGATTTCATGCTTGATGTAGCTAACCCTTGAAAAGTATGATTTCAAATGAACTAAATGAAGAAGCATTAGGATAATTGTGTTATATGGCGATGCTTTGATCCTAATGAGAATAGCTTGAATTTAACGAGTGCATGATGTACCTAGCCAAAAAAGCGCGAGTGTGAGGCTAGATGAATTATGTCCTATAGCACCAATAGAGCACGAGTGTGAGGTGCTATGCGAGGTGTAACCTCTTGATACTAGGTTGTAGCGCGAGTTGAACTTGGTATCAATGTTACATAGCTAAAATTCTAAATGTGTGTATGAGAATTCATCAATGGTGTTTCAATTTACCGTCGCAGTAATTGTCTAGGTGGGGAATTAGAACCCTAGTCATCCTTGAATTTACGAGGATTAAACGCCCCCCCCCCCAACCGTAAACATCCTAAATCAAATCGTTAGCACTATTAGTTTGATCACCTGTCCTTTGGGTACGATCTCGGACTTCCCGAGTCAAAATATAAATTGTTTTGATTTAACGTGTTTGGCATAAGTATTTGGTATTCTTATTGAATATTTACACTAAATTACAACCGATCATTCATACAACCAACAAGTCTCGTACTATGAAGAATATATCCAAGAGGAGGAGAAACAAAATGTTTATTGGGAAGATCATGACTATCCAACACACTCCTACTCACCAAATTGGGATGATAGCCAATGTTCATTCGAAGAAGACTCCCACTACCAATATTATCCAATTCCTCAACCTAACGGTAGACTCTCCAACATGGAAATGCTACCCATTATTGCGGCTAATCAAGAAAAGATCTTTCAAAGATTGGACGAATCGGCCACTCACAACATAATATTGGAGACCCAATTGGCGCAACGAGAAATAGAAAATGGGAATTTGGATGATGAAGAAGAGGACTCTGAAGAAGAAATCCTTAAATCTAGTGTCTCTAAGCAAGTATGGGATCAATTAGTGGAGAATGATTTCTTGAAATTTGCTACCCAAGCTTACAACGAGGTGTGACATGGTGTGGGGAAAACCACACCGGTTTAATAACATGCTCTCACATTGGTTTGTGCACATAGCTCATTGACGCGCATCGCCTGACGCGTCAAACTGAATATTTATAATCTCCTACAACTACTAGCTAGCGAGAAGCAGGGTCGAACCCAAGAGAGCTGGTTTTGGAAGTTGTATCTGTGGACAAATTAAGAAACAGGGGGTTTGTGAGCAGTTGTGAGTGCAAAAGAGGCAAAAGCAAGGAAGGTTTCAATCAGAGAGAATATTCAACTTAGGGTTTCTATTTTGACATGTTTTATCATAGATTTCTAATGATCAAATCTTATGTTTCTAAGTGTGGAATTCCAACAAAGGTAATCCCTAAAGTATCCCGACAAAGGTGATACAACACATCTAACCCGACCAAGGTGTTGGATTTCTAGTTCTTTCCTAAACACAATAATCTGACAAATGTATTATTAAATCTAGGTATTACGATCTAACTTTACGACAAAGTTTCCAGTAGATATTAACGATAAGAATTAATTGTTTGATTAAACTTTGCGACAAAACTTCCACTAAACCTAACAAATTAATTCATGTGATGAAGCACAAGGACTAGAAAAATATAAAATTGCATTAAGAACGGAATCTAAAAACATAGTCACAATATGCGAAACCCTAAACGGAATTAGGATTTTAGCTACACATGATTGAAATAGAAACACAATGCATGATGAAAAGTAGAAAAATCTCTTCTCTCGTCGAAAGTTTCGTCTTCTCCTCCAGAGCCGTCTTCAAACGTCGTAGAATAATTGATGATTCGAAACCCTAACCTTTTATTTATAGCAAAACTGGGTTTCTAAGTCCGTTTTGGGCTTGATTTCCAAATTTTGGGCTTGCTGATGTCATCAAAACGCGTGCTGACAGTAGCGGACGCGTCCCGCATTGACGTTACACCCGCGCCCAGCCTTAACGTTAGCACTGCGCTAATGTCTACTGTGGGTGCGGTATCCACTGTGTCCTGACTTCGGCTATTGATTTGACCATCCAAATGACCTCGGATGCTCTTGGTGTGAACGAAGAGCTGTAGAGAAGTCAGCTACGCAACGGCATGTGGTTCGTATTTTTTTGATCGGCGGTCCATTCTCAGCACTCCGTTGAAGCCCCAAAGGTCTAATCTGCCATTGTGATGTTTTTGGCATGAAATGCCGGCTTTTATGCGCGTTTCCTCCTAGAGCTTCCAAAACACCTGAAACGCAAAACCATACGAAAAAGTAATTGTTTGCATAAAAAAGTGTCGAAATAAATGGGATTAGTTGATTCGACAAGTCGTATAAATATGACTCATCACTCATGGTGTAGGGTAAACCACCGCACCTGTTAACTTCTTTCATAGTTCTTTACAAAAACTAACATCCCCATCTCTTCCATGCTCGATCATTGCTTGTTACTATATTACTTATTGAATGTTCTCATCAGCCTCTTCATCGTCCTCTGCACTAGCCTATTCATCGTCCTCTGCACTAGCGTATTCATCGTCCTCTTCATCGAATTCTTTATTGTTCATTAAAGTAGCCACTATAGCGCTAGACTCTTCATCACCATCTGGATCTTCCTCTAGATCAGCCTCTGCACCAGCCTCTAAAGCAGCTCCCTCAATGCTGTACAAATGCCATAGCTTGATTGACGCAATGGAATCACAGAAGGAATAGCAAGCGTTAAATCTAGGATTGATGATCGAATCCACCAGAAAAAATAGCAAAGCAAAAGTTTTTATTCAAAATAAAAGATGTGTTTCTGAAACACTAAAGGGGGTTTAAATAGAAAAATACAAATGCTAAATTTGGAAATAAAACTAAACAAAACTAAAAAAGAAACTAATAAAATAATATGAAAATTTCTAAAAGATTTTATTACCAAATCTTTCTCAATCTCATACAACATTGATAGTATTATTCTGATATGAACCAGCTATCACCATATCAAGGGGTGAGATTCTACTTTGTCCCGGTCGAAGTCACTGGATCGTCTCATCACTAACCTTCCAGTGTCTTTCTTCAACATGTAAAGGCAGGTCCTTTCAGACCCGCTTATGACATATTCTGAGTTGGGGCCAAAAAAGCACGGGCGTGTATGGTATAAATTGCGGAAGTGCCCTATCTACTCTTGGATAGCATCAGCTATCGAGAACAAATGTATGATGTCATCATAATGTGACACCAAGAGCTCTCCTTGATGGGAACAGAACAACCCATCTATGTGAATAATATCTCTTCTGGGCGTAGGTGCGGGCGTAATCAGACGCTGAGGAATAGCAGAGTACACCGGACTTTCAAAATCAACATGTATGCGGATGTCGTACACCCTAGCATACTTAAGATGCTCTACTAAGGGTGAAACTGCTGCAAGATGATATGACTCTCTGGGATTTACTGCTATGTGAATCACCTCCCCAAAAAGTCTTTAGTACATGTTGAGAGTCCTTACATCGAACTGCAAAAAAAAGACAAATACATATATGAAAAGAAAGATCATAAAAAGTGATTTTTAGTAAAATTGACTTACTCAGAAGGTTCCTTCCTCTCCTACGCCGTAGAAAATACTCGGCATTCCCGGTGCAATAGCTAATCTACATACTTGATGTTCGGGCCTCGATAATCTCACAATTTCACCAAGCCCTCTCTCTTGAATTCTAAGATGCCGAACCTGGAAAACACAAGTTAATTATGATAGAAACATATAAATACCTCGCCGTGTATATTCCGGAGTCTAAACCATTGGTAATGATAGTACCATCTTCCAAAAATTTAGCATCAAATACAATGCGCAAATAACCTGTTTCAACGGGATGTGTTACTCTTCCTGCCACCCAGTTCCACAGGAATACGCGAGTATCATCACCAACTCGTGTTGATGCAAGAATGTTGCCATTGGTGTCCGATTGAAAGAAACGTTGATGGTCCTGCACAACATATGTGGGTCCCCCAAAGTACGGAATAGGCGTAGTCCCTGTACAAGATCCTAAAATATGTGGAAAATAAGTAAACAAAGTTCTCATAGATAGATTTAATCATACACAATTCTACTGAAGATTAAAGTTCATTCACTGCATAGATAATATTAGGGGTGGACAAAACCCGGCCCGACCCGAAAACCCGGCCTGATCCGGTTCACTTAATGTCGGGTTAGGGTCCACTTAACCAACCCGGTATAATTTTCGGGTCGGGTTAGGGTTGAGGCTCGGGTTACCCGATTTCATAAGTAATATAAAAAATACTAGATTTTTAATGAGATTCAAACATTATACCTCATCTGAATAAAAATTTATTTGTGTTCTCGTGATATATCACACTACATATGAATATGTAATTGATTTGCAATGAAAAATAAAACTATAATACTAAACTTTAAATTATTTATATCATGATAGATGACCATGAATGTTTTATGTCTTTTAAAAATTTTAGTTTTAGGGTCGGGTTCGGGTTCACATAATTGATCCGGTCTTTCGAGCCGGGTTAGGGTTCGAATAACTGACCCGATCATTATTTCGGGCCGGGTTAGGACCAAGCGCAACCCGTCCCAACCCGTCCAACGCCCACCCCTAGATAATATTACAAGACACTTTTCCCACTTAATCCTACAATGTTAAGTCAATTCAATCTAAACCTGTTAGAAAATTTGCCCTTGCAATATTCAATACTTTAAATAATAAATGTCGCAGTCGCAGGTTTCTTCTCATCTTCCTCGGAGCTATCAACTTCATCAACAAAGTCGCTTGCATCCATCTTCACATATATATTAGATTTGGATGTGTTTAATTAAAATAAGAAATTAAGAAAGAAAAAAATAGGTTCGACGTTCGTAGGAGCTGGTTGAAAAGTGAGTTAATTCTCAATGCGGGGTTATTGGCCAGATTGCCCCTTTTTGAAACTCAAATAGCTCGTTTGCCCCCTTTCAAACTCAAATAACCGGATTGCCCATTTTCTTTATATTCTCGGTTTATGATTTACCGGTAATATGATTTTTCAACATTCCCGGTTTATGATTTACCGGTAATATGGTTTTTCAACATTCTCGGTTTATTATAAACCGGTAATAATGTATTCGATTTTTTGAAAAATTTGATTAAACACCCATCTTTGGTCACTATTTTTATCAGCTTACCCTTTGAATTTGATTTTTGAGTAAACATGAAAGTTATAGAACATTCAATTATCTTTCTAACCATACAAAGAACATCTTAAACGGATACCGGATGACGCCTCTATGAGCTTCCGAATGTTAGCTCGGACCCCCTCGGTTTCGACAAATTTTGATCGAACATCCATCTTTGGTCACTATTTTTATCAGCTTACCCTTTGAATTTGATTTTTAAGTAAACATGAAAGTTATAGAACATTCAATTATCTTTCTAACCATATAAAGAACATCTTAAACGGATACCGGATGACGCCTCTATGAGCTTCCGAATGTTAGCTCGGACCCCCTCGGTTTCGACAAATTTCGATCGATCATCCATCTTTGGTCACTATTTTTATCAGCTTAACCTTTGAATTTAATTTTCGCGTAAACATGAAAGTTATAGAAAATTCAATTAGCTTTCTAACCATATAAAGAACATCTTAAACGGACATCGAATGACGCCTCTATGAGCTTTCGAATGTTAGCTCGGACCCCCTTGGTTTCGGCAATTCGAAATTAGCCGAAACCGAGGGGGTCCGAGCTAACATTCGGAAGCTCATAGAGGCGTCATCCGGTGTCCGTTTAAGATGTTCTTTATATGGTTAGAAAGCTAATTGAATGTTCTATAACTTTCATGTTTACTCGAAAATGAAATTCAAAGGTTAAGCTCATAAATATAGTGATCGAAGATGGGTGTTTAATCAAATTTTTCAAAAAACCGAAAATATTATTACCGGTTTATAATAAACCGAGAATGTTGAAAAACCATATTACCGGTAAATCATAAACCGAGAATATAAAGAAAATGGGCAATCCGGTTATTTGAGTTTGAAAGGGGGCAAACGAGCTATTTGAGTTTCAAAAAGGGGCAATCTGGCCAATAACCCCTCAATGCGGCACACCTGCATGAAATTGATGTAGTTACCAAGATTAGATTTAAATCTGAAATTCAAGGGTTTAATGACAAGACAAATACCTGAACAATCAAATTACCATCCATGATGATAATAAACCGCGTATTAAAACCAAATCGGGACTGAACCACATGTCCACATATTAACCTTGCTCTCGTCTAGTGGTTGAGTTCCTATCTTGCATCCAGGTGGAGGGTTCTAACCCCCACCCATGACATTTTCCTTTCCTGGGACCTCTTCCTCCATCCTTCGCAGATGGTGTTATGCCCTATCCTCTCATGGAGGCGTGCTTAGGCGCTGCTATGGCATTACCATGGAAATGTGTGTCAAGTCGTGAGTTCAAAATTAGAGGTGTCAGATGGCCTGTACTTCAACGAATGATTCAAGTAGAAGTTCAAATGCGGGGTGGTGCCTTTGTGTGGCGCGTGCTTCAAAACATACTAGAAATATATGTGTACCCGAAAAATGTGATGTATGTAATGTTTTACTTGTACTGTTCGATGTAAACTCACAATAAAAAAACCATTAGTTATGTACTCTTAGAAACAATAACCTGCAGAGTTGAAGTCGAAGCATATGGCAAACTGCCTAAGGGCACCATTTATGGTAATCTTAAAAAAAAGATCATGACACACAATTTTCTCAATTCGGTCATCCCACAATCTTTTTCACAAATAACTTCTTAATAATGAACATAAAAAAGATCACCATATTCTCATTCTTTGTTTTTTTTGTTCTTATTGTCTCTCGTTGTAATGTTAATATTTTGTATCATTTCATGTCTAAACCATATTAAAATGGATTTCTTTTTATAGAACTCAAAAAAACAAATTTATTGATATAGTTTTTATAAAATGTTGTGTTACAATTTTTGAGTTATAGCCTTTGGAAAATCTGATTTTAAACATTTTTATTGGCCACTCTAAAACTGACACATGACAGCTGACTACCTATCCATTAACAAGCTGACACGTGGGTAGTTGATGAAGAAGTTTGGTCATCAGATCGATCGTATTATAACATTTTTGACGATCGTTCATTGGACAATCTTACTATTAAGAGCAGAAAAAGAAAAGATTGGACCTATGATCTTTGTTTTCACCCTTATTATAGTAAGAAGGAAAAAAAAGATCGTGGTTCAAATCTTATATTTTTCCTCTTAATAGTCCCTAAAACAAAGATCGTGGCACAAATCACAATCGGTCATCAATTGGTTGTATGGGACGAGTGGTTCCACGACCAAAATGGATGCATGTCATCGTGACACGTGTTTCTTTTGATATGATAAAATTTTCAAAACAATTATAAGTATTATAATTTCAAAATTATAAATCAAAATAAAAAATAAAAGTAATCAATAATTTTATCTTTTCGATTCATATAAATTAAGATCCAATTATACTATGTCTGGGACACAATTAGTATATGCTGTTATACTAGATTATATTGATATCTTCTTTCGTACTTAAGATGATCTTTTTTATCCTTGTTCATTGTTAAGAGAACCAACTAAAATAAAATTGCTTCACAATCTTTAACCTAGAAAAATATTATTAAAGAATTGATGATCTTATAAAAGATCATCATAAATGATGCCCTAATAGTAATAGTTGTCCCACATGATATTTTTACAAAATTTCACAGTCAACGTAATGATAAAACGACTTTCCCTAGACCAGCACCTTCCATCCGAATACAATCTAAAACGAACAGTTCAAGGGGAATGCAGAAACCATTCAGTTAAGAGAGGCAGAGCAGCTACAAAAGGTGGCATGCAATGGCTGTAAAAAAAATTTTCTTCCGTGCGTAATAACTGACAATTACTTGTTTGTTTGCCATACTTCACCCAGAAGCTGATTCTGGTCGGCTTGCTTCTTGTCTCGGCCTTCTCTTCTTAGGGGACGAGCCATCCTTTTCCGCTCATACCTTCGGCTCTCATATTTTGAGTCTCTTCTTTTGTTCGGTTGATAAACATGGTAGTTTCCAGGTATGATCTCTCCATTTATATATTTATCACCTTTAACAAGAGAGTAAATAATGAAGTGGATTATTGGGTTAAAATTGCATTGCTATCAATGACAAGATCCCGCATTCTTTGAAGAGGTTATTTACCTCCGTAGTCCTTGTTTTTGACATCAATGTAAGAATCAGGCAGCACCCAAAGAACCCCGGGCAATCCCGATTACAATAAAATTAGATACAAATTATCAAGAACGACAAGTATATAGGGTGTCCCTTGTGCACATACTTACCTTTGAACTTTTCAGACGTCTCTTCCGATACAGTACATTGGAATCCGGTGTACGTTGTGGTGCTAAAAGGAAACAGTGAGGCATAATGGTAAATGATGGTCATGAAGGTTGGAACCCTCTCAACCATATGCTAGTAGACAATTTCTTTGCCTGCTGCTTATAGTTAAAGCTCTTTGATCATTCACCAAGTAACGATGTTGTGACATTTAGTCAGTTCAGCAAAAGCCACAAGTTAAGACCACCCAACATAACGAGTTTTTCAGTGTGCTTAATGCCCAAGTGCACAGACCTCATAAATACAAAACATAGACAATCGATATTACAAATAATAAAGGCTTTGAAAATGAAGCTCGGACAAAGATGCTATTACGTGGCACAACTCGACTTTTTTTCACCACTAGCAGGACTCAGTAAGAGAAATTTCCATGAAATGATCATTCTCATCTACATACTTAAAGCAGCCAACTATTCCATATTAGTAAATTTCGATTACCCGGCACATCAAGTGGAACATCAGACAAAGCCTCGCCCCACAAGCTGAGGAATAGGCATTCAAACCTCGAAATTACGTCCCAGCTGCAGGAGCCCTGTCTACTAATTCTAAACAAAACAAAGCCAGAGATGATATGTGCCTCCGTTCATCAGCTCATTTAGTATTTATCAGTTCAATCAATTTCAGCAATTCTCAAGTGTCTCATACTAACAACAAATTCATATCATTTCTAGAACAACAGCTTACCAAGATACAATGAATCAGCAGAAATTCCACATACCAAACCATATACATAAAACTGAAAAAAACATAACATTTTTAAAAAGAATCATTTAACAGTTGGAAAGATGCTCACCTTCCGAGAACGGTAGCAAGGGTGTTCAAATAAGTGTCAATCATCTGCTCTCTAGTCGGAGCCGGATCCTTAGGAAATTCCATAACAATCAGCCAATGGTTGTAATAGAAGCCAGGCAACATTATCGTCTCCCTCGGCTCATTACTGCTACTCCTCCTCGACGAATAATCAGAGTCAACTGCAGCTCTATTTCTAAACCTAAATGACGATTTAGCTACCGATTTCAAGGAGAATTGAGTTGAGAATGGAAACGACGACGCGATGTGGAGGTTGGTTGGTGAGGCAGAGGGAGTGAGAACTGAGGATATTCGATGGGGGTGGAGTGCGGTTAGGGTTTTCGGAGTGAGATTTGTTAAGGTCGCCATGGCTGTTGGTGACAACTGAGAAATGAGTGAGATTTTAATTTTATGGATACCGAAGTAGCAGCAGGAAGATAAAACTGCGTAATTTTAAGCCGAAATTATGAAGTTTTGAAAAGTGATTCAGTTATCATTTTAGGGATTATATACATGAAATTTTTTAATATTATTTTATTAAAATTACGTTGTTTTTGAATGACTTTAAATAGTTTGATTGCACTAGATATGAATCGATGTACATGCTCTAAGGGCATCTGCAGTAAGGAGAGCAATAAGCAATAATAGAGAAACTTTATTGCTTATTGCTCTCATGTAGTAAGGGAGCAAAAAAAAAGCAAAAAGTAATGCTTGATAGGTGAACAATAATGGAGAGGGTGTGGCCGTGTGGGATAGGAAAATAATAAGTAGGCTCCACATTTATTTATGAAGAAAAATAAAAGTAAATTACATTTTGTTGGTTTTGAAAGAATTAAAAATTAGAAATGTCAAAAAATGAACGTTAGATGGACAAAAAAAATAAAAAAATAAAAGAATCTTGGGGCTAAACAAAAAGATGAAGTAATAGAAGTGATAATTTTGGATAATTGAATGGTTATGGAAGAAAATATTGCATTTTGACTATATAAAAAATGTTGCATTTTGCTCTTAGCTCTTTGCTCTCTTGCTGCATTGAAATATATCGAGCAAAGCGTCATTTTCGCTCATTGTTTTTTGCTCTGCATGACTTTTATGAAAAATGCTATTTTTGCTTATTGCTCATTGCTTATTGCTCTCTTACTGCGGATGCCCTAAGAGCAAGGATAAGATCCAAAAGTGTCATTTTTTGAAGGGACAATGTGATGTATATAAGTGATTAAAGTACTCTTAATTTAGTTTTCTTTCAAGTTATATATATGTTAAATACCTAATTGGGGGCGCGCTCCCTTGAAACAGAGGTAAAATGAGATAGTGAGGCATGTTGTGAGCCACTCATTTAGATGATGTGACAGGGAATAGTTTTTTGTTGTTTGCTTTTACTTTTTGTTTTTGATGGATTTTTTTGTAGTGGGACACGTGTCATGAGGAGATGAATTTGACGGCTGAGATGGTGCCTCACTGCCTCATTCTAATTTAGTTGCCTCATTTGAACGCTCTTCTACCTAATTGTATCTAAAAAATTACACATGTTAATATCCGATGGATCAGTAAATTTCAAATTTCGATACATGTAGTATTACTCTTTAAAAAGATTGTCTTCCCAATTTATCATCTACGATAAATATGTATAAGAAACGACACAAATTTGACTTAAACAGCCTACTAGCGATCATGTTGAATTCATTTTTACTAAAAATGACGAGGGAAGCCAATCTTTAAAGGGTGGCGTTTCGAATTTTACTGTAAAAAAAACAAAATTCCATACTGATAAAAATGGATGAAAGGGTACAGTACAGGTTCAAGAACTTATTTGACTCATATATACATTTGTTATATACATGCATGTATTTACATTAAGGAATGATGATATTTACAAACACGATGCTCGTAGGGTGTGTGTCATGTTTGGGGCGTGGCTAGCCAGAGCCTAGAGATCCAATAAAGGTCCACTAAGATAATGCTTGAGGTGCAAACCTCTTCCTCCGGACGAAACCTCCTGACCCCTACTCAGCCTACCGATGCCGAATATCACTGTCGACGTGAAAAAGATGGCACAAAACTTTCCCCATAAAATTAACACAAGAAGAGTGACAGGGAGGAAGCAAGCGCTAAATTTGACGCGTTTTTTTATCCGTGAATCCCTTGACAATAAACATATGGTTGTTATATCTGAACCAGTTGGTGATGAAAGCTGATCCGTGGCTTCAGGTGAAGTTGGGTTCAGATCCACTGACCCGTCCTCCGACGAGGGCTCCCTGATTTCCCATTGCGGCGGCTGCCATCTCAGCTTCCTGTTCCTAATCTTCCTCGCCTGAAAATAAATCAAAAGTTAATCCAACACGCACTTCACGAAATACTTCTTTATGAAAAAGAGTCGAAAATGTAGAGAGTTTGAGACCAAGGAAGTTTCGATAAACACGGCCCTTATGACTCTCGAGATCCGCTTCCTCTTTTTAAACCCTCCGCCGGGCTGATCAGGGGTTACGGATGCTGCGTTCGACGACATGCTTGCTCGTTAGTAATTGCTAGCTTCTCTGCTCGATTCGAGCGTCGTTTAGTTCGTATTGGATGGATGTTGAAATATATGGATTGGATAATGGATTTTTGTGGTGGGGAAATGGAGTCCATTTTTACCGATAGATTTAGACAGAAATTACACAGAGGACAGGAGTGAGTTTTGAAGCTAGAATTTCGCGCTTCTTCTGCAACAATACACCTTAAATAACTAAGATTTCAAGTAAGAGATTCCTCTAAAAAAGGTGATTTTTTTTGTTGAAAAGATTATTTTATTTGATAAAAAATAAATGCAACCTGATCACCTGTGATGTGATATGATATTCTGTAGTCTCATCATCACTTGCATGAATGACTTGGTGATTTTCATTATTTCCTAGAGACTTGAAGACCACTACTTGGGTATTACGAGTTTAAGACTATGAGAAATGAGAATCTCCGTGGTCTTGCCATACTCAAATTGTTGTCATCACCACTATTTATCTTTCACCAAATCTATAGTGTAGTGATAATTTGCATCATCTGAGGCTTCGCAACAATTATTGCTAAATTGTTTTTCTGATTAGGCTCTTCACTAGTATATCTGAGGCTGCATCAGCAACCACAGCTTTCTTCTTTCTACAATTTGCTAGAAAAAGTTAAACTCCATCACAGCATACTCCTGGGTTGTAAAAGGAGTAACTGGCTTACCATCAATTGACGCGCCGGGAGATCCACCAGGGGAAAGCGAGGCACAAGCGTCGGTTTGAAAGCAACTGCCACCCGAACGAGGTAGGAACTCGGCCAGGCGGGAAATCGAGTGACAGGTGGATGCGGTTCGGAAATCTTGGCCGTACCAGCCACGGTGGAAAGACGTGCGGAGTCACGAGAGAGACTATGGGATGGGACTTCTCCGCTCAAAAAGCCAGCATGAGCTATATATCACCAAATTATAAATTGAATGATCGATGACTATATTCAGAATTCGTTGAGATTGCAAAGATTCAGAGACGCGACATCTGTGATCCCTTGTGTATGATTATTTACACTTGTGTTCTGATGGAAGCAATGGAGCTTTTTGAAGATAGAGGCTTCTCAGTTCTTGCCCGGACGGCATCTCGAGTTGGTTTTGTTGAGGACTGGTTTAAGTTACTTATCTCAAGAACTTGCCTAGAAGAAACGCATTTCGCTTTGTTGTTCTCTAAATTAAGCCCAGCTGTGAGGCATGATTGACCATCCGTTCAGTGATGAGCAAGCCTTTCTTCTTCGGATTGTAGGAGATATCCTGAATGAGCGACTAAAAGAAATAATTGCCTTGCATCCACTGTCATGGACATATATTTTCAAAAGCTGTTGCATCTGCTGATTTTACCTCAAGATGCAGCACTGGCCTACCAACCGAATCACCTTTGATTAATGTTCTTGGATATTCACTCACCCTTATGTGCTCAAGGAGATTCTAAGGATGGTTGTTGTTGATTCCTTGGATCTCCTCAGCATGTCGTTTAGAACTACTCTTGGATCTTCTCCTCCAACTTGAACCTCCAGCAAAAGTGAAAAAAGGGCAAGGAACAAGCAGGATCATCCTCGCCTTTTCCGTCAAAGCTATGTCCTTATAAAGGGTTTAGTAGAGACAACTGTGCATTCCATAGAAAGCACGTCCAAGATTACATCAGAAAAAAGAATGGAATAATTCTACTTCTTCAGCAATGTGTGAGTGTGACTGATGAGGAAAACCCATATTTGAGGGAGTGGGGTCCATCAGAAACCTACTGGAAGACAATCCAGAAAATCTAAAGGAGGTTGCTGAGTTGTAGATTCAAGGAGTTGTGGATGTACCTGAGCTTAGCCTTCTTGGCCTCAAGCTGGAATTTGGCAGGCAAACCGGTCGAGTCAAACTTGTGAACACCCCATCATGAGCCTATTTGACTGTGTGCTTTTTTTAGTCCAGTAGAAAGTGAGTCTGCTTCTAGTCCAACGGAAAATGAGACCTCTTGTCATTTGCAACTTATTACTATAGGATAAATTACTGCAATTAAAATGTGAATTGGTCTCATACTCCCATGTTTATTCTTCAAGTAGTTTGGATTTTGGATAGGGTGTACAAAATTGAGTCTCGAGGGTCCTGAGTTTGGTCCGACTATGTCAAGTTCGACCTGGCCAGTTGAACGCCCCTACATTCACTCACCTCACCTATTGGATCAATTATTTTTTTTCATTAGACTTCTATTTGATCGAACTTAAATTGACATGGACTTTGAATCAATTATTTGATCTCAATCTGCATCGTGCCAGCCTGCCACCCATAAATGATAAATCTCCATTCTATACACTGTCAGTCAGTTTGCTTGTCACCCTTTTAAAACTATTTTAAGAAATAAATTAATTTTTATTAATAATGTAATTGACCAGCACAGAATCTTTTAGAAATATTTATAACAGACCACAAACTTGAACAGTTGCACTTACGTTGACAATGGGCTTATCCAACTACCAAGTTTTACACTTGCCTCATCTCCAACATTATATGAGCACCACTTGATAGTTCATCATCATCATCATCCATTCATCAAAAAAAAAAATCATCATCATCATCCATTTTGATCACACTTCAGAATCTACTCAGAATATGAAAATTATGAACTGTGTTAATGTCTTCAATATCTGCTATGTCCTCATTCTCCTTCCACCAATATGGGCAGTTCAGTTGCAACCCTTAAGTACTGGAGATTATGCTGAGGTCAACAGATCTCATTTCCCAGATGGATTCCTATTTGGAGCAGCATCTTCATCCTACCAGGTCATTCCCCAGCTTCTTATACTTACTACCCTTGTTTTTTAACTTCTCTGATTTTTCAGCTCCCAGCTAGCTTGTTGCAGGTTGAAGGAGCTTTTCTGGAAGACGGTAAGGGTTTGAACAACTGGGACAACTTCACTCATCTGCCAGGTCAGCAATCTACGATTTCCCCAGCAGCCGGTTACTTGACAGATCAATTGTAACTCCTTTGTGAGGACTGATTCACAGGTTCTATTGAAGATGGAAGCACTGGAGACATTGCTACTGATCACTACCATCACTATTTGGTACACAACGAAACAAACAAGCATAAGTCCGTACATCTTCAACATTGTTGGAGAGTTGGATTTTTATATTTGTGTCATTTTTTGTAGGAAGACATCGAATTACTACACGCAATGGGAGCTGATTCGTACCGTTTTTCCATATCATGGTCTAGAATTTTACCCAGTATGTTTCTCCTCCATTCGGCTAATATATCGAGGTGTTTATCAGTTTGCCCGAGCTATAAAAGTTACCCTTGACATCGGACGCTGCAGGTGGGCGTTCGGGAGAAGTTAATCTATTAGGAATCGCATTCTATGACAAAATAATCAATGCCCTTGTTGTCAAAGGTGTTAAATATCTAGCAAGCCCACAACGTCACTTGTAGAAATAGCTATTTTTACCATCTCATGGAATAATCTTACATTAACTTTGCAGGAATCAAACCGTTTGTAACAATCCATCATCACGACTATCCTCAAGATCTCGAGGCCAAGTTCGGTGCATGGCTTAGTCCCCTTATGCAGTAAGTACTTCAGAGTTACCTCTCTGACTCTTAAAAGTTCCGTTACAAATTGCTTGATTTGAGCTTATTTCCTCTTAATCTGCAGGGACGAGTTTGTAGCATTTGCAGAAGTATGCTTCAGAAGTTTCGGAGACAGAGTGCAGCACTGGACGACTATAAATGAACCAAATTTGTTCGCGTGGATGGGTTACATGAAGGGAATATACCCACCTGGCCGCTGTTCAGCACCTTTCGGAAACTGCTCTGCTGGAAACTCAGTTACTGAACCTCTAATTGCAATGCACAATATGCTACTGGCTCACGGAAGGACAGCAAAGCTTTATCGTGAAATATACCAGGTGGGTACAATCACTTGCAGCTAGCAGCTCCAATTTTAATCAATAAGCCTGTCTAGCTATTTCGTACTCTTTATTTTTGAGATTTGTGTCAGGCACGACAAAGCGGCCTAATAGGAATCGTTGGAAGCTTTAATATGTATGAACCCTTAACAAACAGTATAGAAAATCTGAAAGCTGTTAACCGCGCATTTGCCTTCAATTGGGGTTGGTACGTTCTTGTCTGCCAACTTATGCCATGCTGTAACATTTGGCTTCAGTTAACAGCAACATTGTGAGTTGAAATGTTCTTACTGATCAGATTCTTGTAACAGGTTGTTGGACCCTCTGATACTGGGTGACTATCCACTTGAAATGCGGAGTATTCATGGGAATGACTTGCCATCATTCTCGCCTATTGAGATGCAAATTGTCAAAGGAAGTTTAGACTTCATTGGGGTAAACCATTACACAGTTTTATACGTCAACGAATGCTTGCACTCCTCATCTTCATGCTCCCCCCAAGACACAAATCCAGCAGCTGGATTTCTAAAAACAGGACCTACCCGAGATGGTGTCCCAATAGGCGAACCGGTAAAATCCACAACTGTATTTCCTTTCTAACATTTCTTTGAATACAATCGCCTCAGCATTCAGTTTCCTCTACATCAACTATCACTTGCTACTAAATAAGTTGTCATTAGGAAGATAATGCTTGTCCTGAAATGACTGTTTCCAGACAGCGTATTCGCGTTTCTGCGTGGTTCCAAGAGGAATTGAGACAGCTGTGGAGTATCTCAAGAACAAATACAATAACACTCCGTTGTTCATCACTGAAAATGGTCCGATTTTTCCCAAATCATCCCATATACGATCCGTTCTAACCCGACACAGATCACACGACTTTCATGATTATTGATTGACAATGTACAGGTTATGCCGGAGAAGCTAAGGAAAACATTAAAGACTCACTAAATGACATCAAAAGAGTCCAGTACATGAAGTCATACCTTTCCGCATTGTCTCGGGCAATCAGGTATTGTAAAAAACACCACCTTAATTATAGTTATAGCAAACCTCTCAGATCTGTATTGGGTTGGTCAGGTGATGCTTGCTTTGATTTTTTATTGCAGAAACGGAGCCGATGTGAGGGGATACTTCGTTTGGAGTTTGATGGATAGCTTTGAATGGATACATGGGTATAAATTGAAATTTGGTCTGCATCATATTGACTTCACAACTCAACGAAGGACTCCGAAGCTCTCTGCAAAATGGTATTCAGAATTCATGGCAGAAAAGGATGGGCGTAAACCAGGGCTGATCAAGGAATACCGTGGGAAAGAAGACGGAAAATTGATCGATCGACGCTAGGGTTTATCAATTCAGCTTCGATCCTTCTGCAGATCGTAGAGCTCTCCGTAAACAACAGAATATATTTTAAGTCAAAATTTCACATTGACCGTCGACGTCATCTTTCTTACTTCTTCGAAGAATTCTTACAGCAAGCACTTTGACGTATGTCTTGTATTGTGATCAATGGAAACTACAGGGACTGAATTGAAAATTAACAAACCTCAAACTAAACTCGTTGACTTAGACGTCATCATTTCTTCGAATTCTTCTTGCAAACGAAGATACTGCGAGAGTGGAAATGGCGGCTGAGATGACGATGATCGTGACCAACACGCCGGCTCGAGAATTTTTGCACACGAATCACGCATACTTCTCGCCTTACGATGACAGGAAGTTTGTGGTTCCTGGATCATACATTGCCCTCGCTTCATTTGGAGATGCCTGACGATATCATATCCTTTCAAAGTTTGTTTGCATTTTTGACATGTGTGTTTGTTGATTATTTCAGTCAGATGATGACAAAACTCGTGTTGTAAGGGAGCAAAAAAAAAGAGCAATAAGCAATGCTTGATAGGTGAATAATAATGAAGAGGGTGTAGGATAGGAAAGCAATAAATGGGCTCCACAAGTATTTATGAAGAAAAACAAAAATAAATTACATTTTGTTGGTTTTGAAAGAACTAAAAATTAAAAATGTCAAAAAATGAACGTTCGATGGACAAAAAAAATAAAAAATTAAAGAAAAATTAAAGAATCTTGGGGCAAAACAAAAAGTTGAAATAATAGAAGTGATAATTTTGGATAATTGAATGGTTATGAGTAGGGTTGCGTATTTATGGAAGAAAATGTTGCATTTTGACTATATATAAAAAAAATGTTGCATTTTGCTCTTAGTTCTTTGCTCTCTTGCTGCATTGGAATATATAAAGCAAAGAGCCATTTTCGCTCGTTGCTTTTTGCTCTGCATTGCTACACGACTTTTATGAAAAAATGCTATTTTTACTTATTACTCATTGCTCCCTTGCTGCGGATGCCCTAACAAATCTAAATTTCTTTGTTGGCGTGGATCATTTGATATTTGACAAAGTAAAATAATCTTTTTTAAATTTTTTTTATTATAAGTGAGTGTGGCCCAATATGTAAAACGCCCATTACCCATCGAGGCCCAATAATCTCCTTCACCTGCTGATCGGCGATTCAGGCTCCGACGTCGTGCCGAAATCCGCAGCTCTCTCAAAGCTTCAATTTGCTTCAAGTTTCATCTCTCAAAATCAATCTTTCCTCAGATCGGTCACCTCAATCTCAGGTTAGCTCAGTTCTCCATTATTGATTTTACCTGAATGAGTTTAAATCGAATCTAAAATTGATTTTTTTTTTTGAAATCTGAGTCGCCAGGACATTCTGAATTGATTCGAAACTTGAATCGCATTTTCTATCCTGTGAGCAGCTTACACGATTGTTTGCGAAATTGGTGTTGATTTTTTCTTGAAGAAGAAAATTTGAAAATAGGTTTTTGTTGATTTGATTTTTATTTTAAATATTTTGCAGGTGGTGGATGTGAGATTTTTGTGAGTGGAAATGGCTACTACTGCAAGTTTTGTTATTGTTAGCAGGAATGATATTCCTATATATGAAGCTGAAGTTGGATCGGCAGCCAAGGTATATAGTATTATTATTTTCATATTTTGCTTACTTTGTGATGACTATAATGTCATTTACAAGATCATTGAAATCATAAAGTGAAATATTTTACTGGGTTTGTGGAAAAAATTTGGTGCAAGAAAATGATGACTTGAGTAGTTAAGTGTAAGATATTTGAATTTGTATTCCTGTTCATACACTGATTCATGTATTCGTTTTCTTTATTCGAATACACAAATTTACATTCTACATTAGATATAAGTTGAGGAAAAGTTCCATGTTGGGTGGGGTTGGGAATCATGCTACGAGCTAGGGGATGCTCTAAATTTACTCTGTTATAGATCTTTTTATAGATAACAGAGTAATAAAGAATGGGGGAAATGTTTTGAGGTAAACTATAAACTTATTGGATGATGCTCGTACCATCTTAACTGCTAAACTAAAGAAGGCACATTATGTTTCTGGTTTTTTCCCTTTATTACTTATTACACCTTTAGTTGATTGTAAGTTTTGTTTATCTGTGATAGAAAGAAGAAGCAGCCCAACAACATCAGTTCATACTACATGCAGCTCTTGACATAGTTCAGGATCTTGCATGGACTACGAGTGCCATGTGCGCTTTTATAATTGCAAACTTCAACCATTACTTTATTTCATCTGGTTCCGTTTCATTATTGGTTCTTGTATTATTTTTTTTTTCGCACAGGTTTTTGAAGTCTGTGGACAGGTTTAACGACTTGGTTGTTTCGGTGTACGTCACTGCTGGTCATATCCTTCAACTGGTCTTTATTTTGGAAATAGATATACGTTTTACTAATATTAACATGAAATTCACAAAGTTCATAATAAGATCGCCAGATAAGTGATACTCTTGTGATTGTTTGAACCTGAAAATGACTCACTGAAACTAGTAAAATGCGAAATTCATTCAAGTTCTTACTGTTCAGACTCACTCATGATATTGTTCTTTTATTTCTCCTACTTGAGTTCATATTTCTCTGATGACTTGGGGAACCCCGGTATGTTATTTCCTTAATCTTACTCTTGTACATACAAGACTGATGCTACTGCACGACTCTCGCAATGATGATGGAATCAAAAGCTTTTTTCAAGAGGTTCATGAGCTCTATATAAAGGTAATTTTTTGTTCCTCCCCTGTGAACAGTACAATATCAGGATTTGAGGATATGCGGTAGTCATATGAGTTTAAGATTATTATTTGAAGGTTACACATTTTTTTAAAAGGATATGTGAAAATGAGAACCAGTTATGTAACTGGTAATGCGTGAGGCAGCAATAGAACAAGCATACTCCTACAACACCGTCAACAAGCAGAAGTCGCATCTCTTTTGATATTAAAAAACACCATGCATTGGATTGATGTGTTTTCATTCTGTCTTATAGTCATTTTACATATGTTCATTATCCATGATCACTTTTACCTTTTGACTGAACAGACTATTCTCAACCCCCTGTACTTGCCTGGCTCTCGCATCACATCATCCCATTTCGACACCAAAGTGCGAGCCCTTGCTAGGAAATATCTTTAAAGAGCATTAAGGACACTCCCTCCCTACTTATAAAGCAACAGAAGTCATTCTGCAAGCAATTTTTACTTATACTTTAGAAAACTCTTTCCTTTTCGCTGTGATGTCATCATGTCAATGTACTGTACATACCAAGATGTTTGGGCCCTGTAAAACAGTTATTATATTTTGTATGAAGGTTCTTAATCCTAATCTTTTGATGAGTATCCTCCTGCTTGTCTTGGAGAATTATGAAGTACAGAGTCTTTTGCTAAATATTCAACCCAAAAATGATAACTAAAAATAAATGACATCAGTCGGCAGCCTTAACTTGGGCTTGTTGCATTATCATCATCACCTCCACAGCCATGATCCCTTTTCAGTGGCTAACCTTATTGAACTACTTCAACCCAACTGCCAGCTGAACACCTAGAAGCAGCCATGGATATATTTACATTTGTTTTTACAAGCCAAGATAGCTGGCATTGAGAGCAAACTTCAGCTCAGGGCCTTAAGAGCCATGTAATCAGTCATCAAAAGTTGTCACAGAGAAGAATAAGTATGCAGGGCTAAGCACTACGACACAATTTAGGGAATACATTTGACAAAATTTCTCTGTTCAAAATTGTGGCAGTTATGCCAATATAAGAAACATATATTTACGACACTGAGCCTATGATACAGACTATAGTCATGTACAACATGGCCTAAAAGGAACTGGCTATGAGACTCTGATCTGGTTGTAAGCATTGGACATGTCTGTACACATGCTCTCCAAAGCACCAAGCACCATAACCAGTTCATCTTTCAGGACACTTGAAGCCACAGATTTCATTTGCTCGAATACCCCAGCATGCACTGCCTTCAGCTCTTCAAGATTCTTCATTGCGTGGTCGAGCTCTTTGGCATTGTCTCCTACTGGGCGACTCTCTCCATGGCTGGAATTGGCCTTTATCCAGCTTTCGATGAACTCCATCCGAAGCCTCAGAGCTTTTTCTTCATTTTGCTTTGCCCACAGATTGTGTAGGGTCAAAGCAAATGCTTGTAAGGCTTCGGAGGCTCTGGAAACCAAAGTGGTTTCCAGAGCTTGGAGCCAGTCATGGCAGGAGAGGACAATATCAGGAGCTCCCATCCTGCCTGGTGAGAACGGGGCAACCCCATCTTTGGTTTCCTCGGCCTCCTCCAGGAGAAACTTGGAGAGCCACTCAGTCAGGAGAGTGGCGAGTGCTCTCTGTGTAGTGATTAGATCACAGAGGCAGCTTCGCCAACTCAGGACCTTCAGCTTAAGATCCTCTGTGTGCTTCATGTCCAAGTGCAGCACAATATTAGCATGGTTTTGCTCGTTGGCGTCAGCTGCAACTTGGACTTGGTTCTGGTGGCATTGACCCATGGACTTCCACATTTTACTCAATCTGTCAGAAAAGAAAAATACTGTAAGAACCATAAATGTGAGGCAACAAGGTATTTATTACGAGAATATTAAAATACAGATCTCCAAAATCCCAGTCAATCCAATTTCACAACATATGCAATGACAAAATAATAGCGTCTGTTACCAAAAAGTGACAAAAACAGACGCCATCAGTCAGTCAGTCACCAAAGACATAAAATGTGCAACCACAGGGACTTCCAGAAGCTAGGACTGACTAGGATCAGAATCAGACCCACACCAGGAAAACTACTGCGTAATAAAAACCACAGACAAACGGATATACTAATAGCCAAGGAAAAAAAAGATTTCAGTGAAGATAAGCGATATGATCTAGAATAGTTAATAAATTTCATATGAAAGAGTAACATCAAATGCATTATAGCTGTAGATGCGGCTAAACATGTTTATCAAAATATTCAAAACTATAGTGGCATGCCGAGTAATCAATGTTCCACACATTAAAAAATAACATACAAAGAATCATTTGAGGCTTAAGCACCATGAAAAATGCAGAAAAGTATTAAACTGAGCAACATCATGTCATAATTGAGCAAAAGAAGTGTTGCGATAGTATCTTAATTTCCTAGTTGCTAATTTGTAATAGATAGCCAAGGGGAAATATCATACACAAGTGATGTTCCTAAAATATAACTAGACATTCTAAGTGACAAAGATGACTACCTTTCGCAACCAGAGGCACTATACGAGGGGGCAGAATCCTCATCGAGAATCAGAACTCAGCAAATGACACAATGAATGAAGAATAGGTGGGCTATTGAACCACAAAATTTCTAGAGCATAGAGTTGAGGCTCAACTGTTGACGAGTTGGGCTGTTACACAAGCGTCTTTTGAAATACGCATAAACGAGATAGGTTCTATTCGCTCCGATGTGGGATATATCAATATGTACAAAAAAAGATGACTCTTGTTATGTTACCGTATTTGTTAATGTACCTACCAAAAAAATCTTTTGAATGGGGAAAGGGCTCTAAAGTTTTCTTTCTGATCTACATTCTATATATTGGCGACTACTACTAAGATATAAGTGGTAGGAAAAAATATTTGGGGATATAAAAGTCTAGGAACTATGTGCGATGCAAGCTACAAATATTTAGAGCTTATTATTCCACAGAAATCTAATAGAACCACAAAAGCCATTATCAGGGAAATGCTCGTAAGTCAAGCAAGGATTTTTGAGTAGATAGTTGGGATTGATCACCAATAGTGTAAATCGATTCATTACTTCTCTAAGTTGGATGATCAATAAAACTAAGGTGTTATTAAATGAGCAAATCTGGTACCAAAAAAAAGAGCAAATCTGGTCCCCCAAAAAAAATGAGCAAATCGATATTAAACTCTCATTTAGCTAAAAGCCGGGTATGTTAACAGCTCTCTTGAACTAAAAAAAATTTCATCCCCGCATAGACTTGATCTCTTGGGCCTTTCCAACTCACGACCTTCGAGGATTTATCATTGTCCGCAATGCATTTAATCTGCTGAGGATTTATTGCGGTTTATTTAGTTTTGACAGCTAACCATAATGTTTTCGGCTAGGATTGTACCGAGACTTAAACATTTGTTATATACTTCAGTTATTGTAAGTCTACTTTCATTCACAAAAGCTTGTGGATACCCCAATGTTGAGAAACTTGAGATTTCTTCTATCCTTAAAGTATCTCATTTTCACTTGGCCGATACATTCTATTATTATTTGATTTTCCAACCGTAGTTTGCATTTGATTTTACGATTACAAACTAGATCTCCTAGTCTTATGACAGTCGAGGGAGAATAAATTTAACCCGACGACATGTTAATGTTTCTTAGAAAATGATAACTGATTGATATATGTCAAAAACAAGCCTCATTTTGTGAATAGGATCCTCAGATGATTCACCATCAGGGTCGAATATAAAGATAATCCATTATGTAAAGTTCTTAACCGGTCCCTTGTATCCATCTATATGATTAATATTCCCTTCCCCGACGCCCCTTCATTTCATGCTATAATATTATAAGACTAAACTTCAAACTAGCCTTGAGACTTCGCTTATGAATAAGATATCTCTGGCCACGTCGTCTTTGAGAAGCATCCTTAGGCAAATTACTCCTCGTATCATCACAAATCATTGGCAATGAATGTGTTCATATCTTCTCAATGGAAACATCACTTGTATAGCACATGGAGCATACACATAGTGACATAGGTGCCTAGCCAGCCCATAACAGGAATGGCGGATGTTCTCTTTTTATTTTCCTTGGTCGGTCTGGGCTTGCATACTTCATATCATTGAGGAGTTTCAGATACAGCCGGAATTATGATATCCAGTTACGAATGGATTTTTATCTTATTATTTTGAATTACTGATGGATCTTTGAGTGGACCAAAATTATCCCTATTGAACTGCCGTTATCGCTCAAGGATCAGTGTCAAACATGCTATTTTCCACGGAATTGAATGAAACAACAACCCCACTCCATTATGATTAACCAATAATCACAGGATATTCTAAGATGTGCCCCTATGTTTCATTAGTTTCAAGTGACAACGAAGACCTCGTGCTTAAGATACTAATATCCTTAATAGCACATAATTCTGTCGATATCAATATCACTTACCTTTTAGATCAAAAACTTGTAATGTATCCGGCAAAAAGCAAGCAAACACAAACAAATAAAAATGGATAAGACAATGACATCAAATGAATTGGTCTAGTAAGTAATACATACCCATGAATCAATCCACTGACTTGGGGATACAGTTCTTCGTCCCTGGCATGTTGTATGTGTTTTGATATGACACGCACTGCTGATACTGAGACGTTAATTTCAGGAAGCAGCCTTTTGATCTTCATTTGTACAGCGTCAATCTTGTCAGACTCAGCACCTTTATTTACTAGTCTTTTACTTCTTTTGCATAGTTTGTCATATACAGCTCGGAGGTTCTCCTCGATCTGAAACAAAGTTATCAGAATAAATATTTTGTGGATGATGAACTGATCAAAAGAAGGAAACATAAAACATGCAGATTATCTTTTGAAAAAAGTTAGATGCGATCTTATATGCTATTTCATACCTTGACCTCTCTATATAGCCTCTTTTCCCACATGTATAACTTATCCAGAGTCGACGTCATCATTCCATGTCTGTGCGAGTTGTCTTTAACCATTCGATCCCTCCCAAGCCTTGTCATCTTGAGTATTTTATGTGCTGATTGCTTACGCAGCATGTATGTCGTCTGCAAGCTCACAGTTGAAGGCGCTATGGCACCCAGGATTCTGCGGTAAAAACCTGGAAGAAAGGAAACAACAAATAAGCTAATCACTAAACTCACTTGATAATATGCTTAGTGTGAATGGGACTCAAATATTGATACAAGTTTCAAATTTGCTTATCGCTAGATTAGTTTATGACATAGTCATTCATATCAAAAGTGTCGATAACAGAATCAAGTCGACTTAAAATTATGAAGTTTCATGGTTTCCCCAAAAAGAAAAAAAATTAAAAGAGAAACAAAGATATTAAGAGCATTTTTAAAATATCAATGGTTGGCTCAATTGCCGCCTAATTTGGAATATTTCAAGGTTTAACGCCCACCTACTCGTTACCACTCACCGGTTCTGATAAGACAATGCAACAGAAAAAAAGATGCACGCGTGTATTTGAACTCACACACGGTACAGCAAACCTACCCTTCAGAGCAGAACCTGTAGGCAGATGAGGGATTTTCTCAGCCTCGAGAATTTCTGTGACTTCTTTACCGCTGGTGTAGGCAGTCAGGAATGAGTGATTGATCTCCTGCACTGCTTCTAAAATATCAAAAACAGGACGTTTAGGAACTATAGCCTGCTTCAACTGACTAGAAGGTTCACCCTCATCGATGATTTTACCATCTCCAAGTGAATTGCCCACATCTGTTGAACCAGCCTCCTTTTCCACTCTATCTGTTAAAATCGAAGTATTAGCAACATCATTATCCTTTTCTACAGAAGTATGTACACAGTGAATCTCGTCTCCTCGACCATTTTGGTTACAGTCTTTGCCTCCTGCCATGTGTCCTATATTCGATTCTACTGGGTTTTCCTCTGAGGTACTGCGAGTTGCTTCAAGCTGAGTTTCTTGGGCAGCTTTAGATACGTCAAATGGTTCACTTGGTTTGTCTTCTACAATCTCTTCCAAAGGAGGGATCCCTTCATCTTCGCGCAGATGGTTTAGATCAGGGTACTCAGTTCCTAATCCATCCTCATACAAATTTCTTGAGTAATAGCTCGAGTAAAAATCATCCGTGAAACTAAAAAGGTCGAAGTAGTCCGTTGTGAAGTTGGCCATAGGAGGACTAGGAATTGGACTGGGATTAGGTTGTGCATAAGGCTGATAATCATGAGAAGTATCCCTATAATAACCCATAGGTTGCCCACTTTCATACCCGCCGACGCTCTGACCCTGTACTGAAGAATTTGCAGGAAAGCTAAAAGCCGACTCATCCCCATAATCAGAAAAATCATTTCTATTGTTATAATGTGTGTACGTCGTGCCACTAGAACGTGTTCCAGTTCCATCAACTGGAAACCAGTAATCATTCTGAGGAAAACCATCTGGATGGTGGTAGATAGACGGCATGCTACGCGTGTACTCCACGTCAGGTTCAAGCAGCTCTGTAATAGCCTCAGCAGGAGACCTCATCATACGACTCACATTTTCTCTCATCAAAATCTCAGTCTCATTCTCACCACTACCAACAGACGCCCTTGGTGAAGAGAGTTTCGACCTTCCATCCTTCTCGCCTTTGAGGACCTCATCAGTCAGTGATCCCAAAAACACTGACTCTGAGTCGGCAGACGAAAGATCCAAATGGGAACCTTCAATCGAATGTAGAGGAGAATCAGCCACAGAGCTGCAGGAAGGCGACTCAACACTAACCACCTCTGCATCCTTAAAAAACACATCCAACGCTTTGCTGAATTCGAAAAGGGACTGAAGATACAACACATTTGAAGCTGACAGCGCATACCTACAGTCTCTGGCAGCACCAATCAAATCCTTCCTCTGCTTACACAAACTAACTAAGCATCCCTCTTCCTTACACAGATTCACAAAAGACCCTTCACTACTTCTCGACGCCCCACAACCCATTTAATCAACAAAAAAGAAAAATTGATCTTTACCCCTAACAGAAATCCAAAACAGAACCAGATGCGATTCAGAAACCTAACTACACCAACAAGGCCTCGTCAAACCACAGAAAATCGTACGCGCACACTTGACCACACCAAACTAGCTGATTGATTTTTTCAATCAAATCACCATCAAAACTCAACTTGGATGAAACTGAGGAGAATTGGGAAACTGCGGACGCCAGAGAGCGAACCAGTTCGAAAAGTTAAGTAGATGCAACACCAGATAGAATCAATAAATGAGCAGAAGCTCTCTGGAAGCAGTGCATCACGCAGATGAGAACAAAACTACACTTTTTTTTATGTTTGATTTTGATTTTTGACATACAAAAAAAGTAAACAGAAAAAAAAGGCAATGTACCCAGAAATCCAAAAAGGAAACAAAGCAAAAATCACAGATACATGTACAAAAACGCGCATTCATGAATTTTCAATTTTACAGAATTTTAGGAAAAAAATCATACCGTTGAGTTTCCATTTCCACCTGGATCTGTGCTGGATCATTATCGCCATCGTCATCTACATCGTCGGAGGTAACTCGATGGTAGTTCATTGACGTCGTCGTCTACGATCGAAAAAAAAGAAGAAGCGAGAAGCTTGGTGGCGATTGAGTTGTATTTTGGGGGTTAGGGTTTTTTTTTCTGGCGGGAGAGAGATCGTCATTGTTGAGTTGAGAGAGAAGATGGTGGCGCGTGTGTTCGCCGCGTGTTATTTATTTTCTATATTTTATATTTTGGAATATTAAAGAAATAAAAAAGACTTGTATTGTGAAATCGAGATTGATTTTAAATTGATTTGTTTCTTTTTTTTACAGGAGATTTGTTTCTTTTTTTTAATGAAGGAAAAAAGATGCATGTACGATGTACCATCCATTTACAAATATTTTTCCTCAAATATTTTTTCAAGTTATTATGTTTCAAATTACAATCAGTTTTGAACTTTATAAGTGAATTTTAAACATAGTTTGTACCAGTCACCTATGTCTATAAGAACACCGAACACGGGAAAATATCATATGAAGTGATAAATTTGGTTAGAAAAATGAGAAGTAATCATAATTATTTGATGTTTGATCCAACGATTCTTTATTTTGATTTTTTTTATTTGAATATCTATATTATATGTTCGTAAGAGCATTATTGTAAAGTCGTATCCATGTAATAATCGGTGTTACGAATTTTGTTCTTTAAGACTACGAATTTTGATTCTTTAAGTTTTAGTATTTTTACTACGAATTTTGTTCTTTAAGTTTACAAATTTTAATTCTTTAAATTTTACTATTTTTACATTACGAATTTTGTTCATTAAGTCTACGAATTTTTATTCTTTAATTTTTATTATTTTTACATTACGAATTCTGTTCTTTAAGTCTACGAATTTCGATTCTTTAAGTTTTACTATTTTTACATTACCAATTATATTCTTTAAGTCTACAAATTTTGATTTTGTAACTACGAATTTTATCATGAATATGAATTTTGATTTGTCATGAATCGAATACGAGAATAACGGGATTACGGTTTAAAATTTGATATTAACGTTTGCCTAATTTGCCCTTTAGTCGTATTTAATGATGAATTAATTACGAATTTTTAAATTAATCTAGATGTATTATGCTCGATGGATGAGATAATTTTGTATTTCTCACTTAAAATAAACTTCTAATGAGAAGACATTTAATTTTGGAAAAATTGCTGATGACAAACCGACATATGACACCAATACTTCGTCGTTGTATTCTCAAATGCTTAAACCTCGCTATAGGGTTTAAGGCTGCGTTTTCCTGTAAAAAAAATTTTCTTAACTTCTCGACGGAGATTTCTGACCACAATCAGATGCTTCACGACCATCAAGAGATCAACGATTGCAGCTCCGGCCAAGCTATTTCATCGTAATGGCTTGTCAGATTTCACAAAGCTTCGACTATTAACGAGAAATTTCAACACTTATCATCTTCAACCATATTCGTATTATGGAGAGCAGGTAAACAGTTACCAGGACGATCCATGTTGAAAGTATTACGTGAATCGAAATGCTTATATGTTGAATCCTAATTTTACTCATTTCATCCGTGAAAGAACGGGCCACATCCGAGATTTGGGTATCAGTTTAGGGGTGATTTTAGGAAAATTACGATTCAGCGGCAGCAAATCATACAAACGGAGCACAACAATGGACTTAGTTCAGTCAAGAATATAAATCCAAGTGCTGAATTGTATCAGATTCCTTCATCGCCATCATCGAATCTTATACTTAAATCCCCCGCCGCTGCCGTTATTTACCAACGCACATGACAATCTCGTTATACAATTCTTCAACCTTCGCCGCCGATGGCCAATACGAAGCTCAGCTCGCCATCATCCTCGTTAAATCAGTGCAAAATTTTATACTTTAAAACAAAAAAAATTTAAGATACTGGTTTCGGGGGAATTGGTATTCCATGTGGACTTAATTTTTTAGCTCATGATTCACATACGACCCAAACGTGACACATATGAATCAATCGGTTTCAAGGAAACGGTATTAGTTGAAATGTAACTAATCGGCTTTTCAGGAACCAATGTTGTGCATATTACCGATTCCTCTCGAACTGGTATTGTTAAAAAGAAGGCAATCAAAATATACGAAACTCGTTTGGGTATTTTGGATATGTGAGTTTAAAAGTGGGGGCAATTTGTATAGAAACTCGATCTAGGGTTTAAGGCTGCATTTTCCTACAATTTTTCTTCTTCTCAACTTCTCGGCGGCGATTTCTAACCATGATCAGAGGCTTAACGACCATCAAGAGACGGTCGCAGCTGCGGCCAAGCTTTATCATCGTAATGGCTTATCAGATTTCACAAAGCTTTGACAATTAGCGATAAATTTCAACACTTATCATTGTCAACCATATTCGTATCACGGAGAGCATGTAAACAGTTACCAGGACAATCCATATGAGAAGTATTACGCGATTTGAAATGCTTATACGTTCAATCCATATTTTGCTCATTTTTACCGGGGAGTGAACGGACCACATCCGAGATTCGGGTATCGGTTAATGGGTGATTGTAGTCCTTATCCAGTTGGGGGTGCTTGGAGGAGTTTTGGACCAGAGTATCATTGTAGATTTTGTGGTTGTCAGCAGTTTCCCCCTGTGAATTATGGTGTGAATTGGAATTGGAATCGAAATTCAAATGTTGAGATGTATATGGGTAGGGTAGTTCAAGGAAATGGATATGTTGACCAAAGGATTGATTATAATCGTAGCGACTGGTGTCAGATGAGACGTGACACTTTTCAAAATAATACAGGTAGTGGTGATAAGTCGTAGTTGTACGACTATTTTCCGTGTTAATACCCCGCCTCTTAGTGGTTGCCTGTGTATTATTTCACTACCGGTGTGTAGTTTTCGTTCTCAGGTGCATTCGGAGACCATGGAAGGAATATCGGCTAAAAGGAGCCTGTTAGAAGATGTTTTGCGAGCGTGTTCTTGGACTGTGCAAATGCACACTATTTTCATGCCATGAGTCTGAACCATGCGAACACACACTATTTTCATGCCGCGGGTCTAAACTGTGCGAACGAAAAAGGCCCGCTTACGTCTGAAGAATTAAATGCGCTTACGTCTGAAGAGTTTCGATTATTGTTTAGACCTCCGCGGATCATAATTGAAGAGACGTCCGCGGAGTCCAGCTGGCAAAATTCAGATTTGTAATCTCGGGAGGAAAAATAACAGAAGACAAGGAGCCATATTCTCGAGGAAGGAGAAGGCTGAATTCGAGGAGGCTGACTAACGAAATTGGAGAAGATTAAAAGGGAAGAAAAGGGGAGAAAAGGTGTGGATTTTAAGTGAAGACTTGGGGACGATTTTGGGAGACGATTTTGGTGTGGATTGGAGGACAATTTTGGAGAAGAAAGCTTGGATACGTGCTGGTTTCAAGTGTTGGAGTAGAGCTGCAGCTTGGTGGAGAAATCGTCATCAGTAATTTTGTTTCATTTCATTCCATTAAAAACTTGATTATGTATTCCCTTTCGATGAGTAGCTAAACTCGTACGTGTAGGCTAGAACTCGACATTGTGATGTTATGACTTGAGACCTATATTGATTTTTTGTGTTTTGTGTCATATTACTATGCAATGTTTATGGAATTGATGTGCTAGCATGAGTGAAACCCTAGCGGGGAGCTTTTGTTTGTTTGTTGATTCCGATTGTCAAGTTTACTAGCAACCTAGCGGGGATAGCGAACTAGGACACGAGTAATATACCACTAGGATTAAACACCCTAGGACAACTTGTTTAAATCTTCATGCAACTCTAGCAAGTTAGGGTCTTGATTATCGCTAGAGCGAGATTAAGTACTAGACAAGAACGGGGAGTGTAACCTTAGCGGGGGAGCTCTAAGTTGTAGAACATTAGAAATCAAAACGAATTGGTCCATGATTTGGTCTTGCATCACATTCGAAAGTTCTAGCTTGCACTGCTCTTTGATATATTATACTTGAATCTTTGCGACGATTTCTCTCTTGATAAGTGATCATTGTTGCTTCTTTGTGTTATTATTTACTTGTTTGAATTTTCCAACCCCATTATCACTCTCATACTTAGTGAACAGATTCTCATATCGATCTCTGTGGATACGACCCGACTTACCACTTGCTAGTCGGAATCATAAATATTATTTTTGACGGGTACAACGACACCTGTCAAGTGGCCGGGGTAATTCTAATGGTAATGATGGTATGAATCTTGGGCCTTTTGGTGCAAATTCAAGTGATTTTCTAAGAAATCAAAATGAGCATGAGGGAAGAGATTATAATGCGAATCAGAATGTTGGACAACACATGCAGAATTTGGGCGATAGTTACAAGGAGAGGCAAGAAGTGTCGCGTGTAAATAGGTTCGAAGAGCAGAAGATTGTTAATGATGGTTACATGAGGCCTTAGGATGCATATAGATGGACCAATCAGAACTTCACTGAGAACGATGGAAGGGATAGACTGGAGAGAGTTCACGAGTCCTAGATGTATTGAGAAATGATAATAACCATAATAATGGGCGGCTATCGATGGTCAGTTTCAAAATTCTACTGTAAATGAACACCCAATGAACTTAAATATGGCTGATGGGGCGAGGAGTACAAACGAACTGGACATAGTTCACGAGTCCCAGATGTATTGAGAAAGGATAATAACCATAATAATGGGGGAGCTATCGGTGGTCAGTTGAAAAATTATACTGTAAATGAACGCCCAATGAACTCAAATGGGGGCTGGTGGGGGCGAGGAGTATAACCAGACTGGACAGAGTTCACGAGTCCCAAAAGTATTGAGAAAGGATAATAATCATGGTTCAAATAAGCATAATTGGAGTTTCACAGCACAGTCTAGTAGTGATTACAGTCGAAATGATGTTATGGGTTGTAATGGACACTAGAATCTGAATATGCCTCGTCATGAAAATTTGAAATCCTTTCAGCAAATCTTGAATATGAGTCACGGGAATATTTTGAATGGTAATCCATTTGGCGGACATTATGAGAAGAGATTCAATGTTGCCAATAGTGGTGAAGCTAGCCGAATATTTCAAGATAATAAAGGTATGAAACAGGATAGTGCTATTACATGGGTTGACGTGTTCTGGAATGGAAGTGACTTGGGAAATCTGTACGACCCGCTATCTGATTTTACTACAAATGAACCATTGAACCTAAGCAGGACAAATCTCAAATGCAAACATTAATGATACTAGAAACAATGGAGGACGCCCTCCACACACTATAGTGCATGATAGTAATGATGCTACACGTATGAGTATCGATGCTTTGCGTAGGTGTCAACAAATAATAGATGTTATGGAATCTGAAGACAAAGAGTTTCCAGACCAAACAGGACAAATACGTAGAATAATGGGATGCTAAACATGAATGACACAAGCAATGCTGAAAATCTCTGTCAGATGTTGGCAAAGAGACCGATGATTGAGGCTCATATTGTCTATTTGTAAGCATTTCCTATCTTATTTGGTTTATTTCTTTTTGGAGATTTGAGGTGACTTTTAAAACTCAGTTTTAACGTTCCTTTTACAACTTTTTGGGGTCTTTAAAATAAGAACTAGAGTTTTTATGCATTTTGTATATTTTTGCTATTTGTGTATATCCTCGTTGATGTTATTTCAGTTTCCATCAATTTTGTGTCGTGTCACCTTCCAGCCACGAAGATAAAATTAGGGCAATTACGATTCGGCAGCAGCAAATTATACCAAAGGAGCACAATAATGGATTTGGTTCATAGTCAAGAATTGTGTACACAATAAATCTATTTGAGAGCATTGTCAGTTGTGAAAGATGGGATTTGAATATGAATCGAAGTGCTGAATTGTATCAGATTCCTTCTTCGCCATTGTCGAATGTGATTCTAAAATCCCCCACCGCTGCCATTATTGACCACCGCACGTGATAATCTCATCGTACAATTCTTCAACCTTCCACCGCTGATGGCCAATATGAGGCTCAGCTCGACATCCTCCTCGTTAAACCAGTGCATGTTTTTATGCTTTAAAACAATTTTTTAAGATATCGCTTTCTGGGGATCCGGTATTCCATGTGGACTTGTTTTTTTAGCTCAGTTGATTCACATACGACCCAACGTGCCACATATGCATCTATCTGTTTCGGGGAAATGGTATTAGTTAAATGCAACTAATCGAGTTTTCAGGAACTTATATTGTGCATATTATCGATTCCTCTTGAACCAGTATTGGTAAAAAGAGGGCAAACGAGATATACATAACTCGATTGGGGTATTTTAAATATGTGAGTTTAAAAGTGGGGGCAATTTGTATAGAAACATGATCTAGGGTTTAAGGCTGCGTTTTGCTGCAATTTTTCTTCTTCTCAACTTCTTGGCGGTGATTTCTGACCATGATCAGAGGCTTAACGGACATCAAGAGATCAATGGTCGCAGCCGCGGCCAAGCTTTGTCATCGTAATATGGCTTGTCACATTTCAAAAAGCTTCTACCATTATAGAGAAATTTCAACACTTATCATCGTCAACCATACAGTCCTTAGTTTGCTCATTTTCACCTGGGAGTGAACGAGCCACATCCGAGATTTGGGTATCAGTTTAGTGGTAATTTTAGCCCTTATCCAGTTGGGGGGTGCTTGGAGGAGTTTTGAACTAGAGTATTGTTGTAGGTTTTGTGGTTGTCAGTATTTTCCCCCCTGAGAATTATGGTGGGAATTGGAATTGGAATCGGAATCCGAATGCTGGGATGTATATGAGTGGGGTAGTTCAAGGAAATTAATATGTTGACTAGGGGATCGATTATAATCGCGGCGACTGGTCTCAAATGAGACGTGATACTTTTTGGAATAATACAGGTGGTGCCCGTTGTAATTTTAGTGGTAATTATGGTAGGAATCTTGAGCCTTATGGTGCAAATTCGAGTGATTTTTCAAGAAATCAGAATGAGAAGGAGGGAAGAGATTATAATGTCAATTAGAATCAGAATGTTAGACAACACAGTACGAATTTGGGTGATAGTTACATTGAGAGGCAAGAAGTGTCGCGTGTAAATGGGTTCGGAGAGCAGAAGATCATAGGAGGCCTCAGGATGCAGATAGATGGAACAATCACAACTTCTATTAACCATTGAACCCAAGCAAGACAAATGCTCAAATGCCGAACATTAATGATACTGGAAACAATGGAGGACACCCTCCACACATTCTATTACATGATAGTAATGATGCTACACATATGAGTATCGATGCTTTGCGTAGGTGTCGACGAATAATAGATGTTATGGAATCTGAAGACGAAGAGTATCCCAGACCTAACAGGACATATATGTAGAATAATGGGATGCCAAACATGAATGACACAAGCAATGTTGGAAATTTCTGTCTGATGTTGGCGAAGAGACCGATGATTTGAGGCTCATATTGTCTATTTATAAGCATTTCATATCTTATTTGGTTTATTTCTTTTTCGAGATTTGAAGTGACTTTAAAACTCAGTTATAGTTTTCCTTTTACAACTCTTTGGGGTGTTTGAAATAAGAACTAGAGTATTTGTGCATTTTGTATGTTTTGTTGTTTGTGTACATCTTCATTGATTTTTTTTGCAGTTTCCATCAATTTTCTGCAGTGTCATCTTCCAGCCGCGAAGATAAAATTAGGGCAATTATGATTCAGTAGTAGCAAATCATACCAAAGGAGCACAACAATGGATTTGGTTCACAGTAAGGAATTATGTACACAATAAATCCAATTCGGAGCATCGTTAGTTGTAAAAGATCCGCCGCTTGTGAAAGATGGGATTTGAATATGAATCCAAGTGCTGAATTGTATCAGATTCCTTCATCGCCATCGTCGAATCCGATTCTGAAAGCCCCCGCCGCTGCCGTATTCGACCACCGCACGTGACGATCTCGTCGTACAATTCTTCAACCTTCCGCCATCGATGGCCAATACGAGGCTCAGCTCGACATCCTCCTCGTTAAACCGGTGTAGTTTTTTATACTTTAAAACAAAATTTTGTACGATACGTATTTTGGGGGAACCGATATACCACGTGGACTTGTTTTTTTAGCTCAGTTGATTCACATACGACCCAAACGTGCCACATATGCATTTATCAATTTTGGGGAAACTGTATTAGTTGAAATGCACCTAATCAGGTCTTTAGGAATCGATATTGTGCATATTACCGTTTCCTCTCGAATTGGTATTGTTAAAAATCGGGCAAACAAGATATAGGAAACTTGTTTGGGGTATTTTAGATTCATGAGTTTAAAAGTGGGGGCAATTTGTACAGAAATTAGATCTAGGGTTTAAGGCTACGTTTTCCTACAAATTTTCTTCTTATCGTTGGCGATTTCTGACCATGATCAGAGGCTTAACGACCAACAAGAGATCAACGGTCGCAGTTGCAGCCAAGCTCTGTCATCGTAATGGCTTGTCAGATTTCACAAAGCTTCGACCATTAGCGAGAAATTTCAACACTTATCATCATCAACCATATCCGTATTACAAAGAGAAGGTAAACATTTATCAAGATGATCCATTTATGAGGTTTACGCGAATCGAAATACTTATCAGTTGATCCTAACTTTGCTCATTTTCACCCGGGAGTGAACGGACCACATTCGAGATTTCGGTATCAGTTTAGGGGTTATTTTAATCCTTATCCAGTTAGTGGTGCTCGGAGGAGTTTTGGATCGATGTATCGTTGTAGGTTTTGTGGTTGTCAAAAGTTTTCCCCTGTGAATTATGGTGGGAATTATTGGGGAGCTGATGTTAGGCACCAGCTTAAGTTGTGTGGGTGCGACTGTGCACCGCATTGGGTAAATGGTGATGCCACATGGAATCGGAAGACTGTGGATATATATGGATTCGACGTGCATGAATGGAATGTGAAGCCTCTGATAAATATGGATTAATGTGGCAATATGGTTGGTGGCCGGCCTTATTGTGAAAATTTGAGTGTCTTTTGACCCATATTTTTAGATGTTTACACTTGAGACTAGAATTTACGTGTAGACTTTTATCCATACCAATTAGACATCCACTATTTGTGTACTGACGAAACTGAAGATCTTCAATAGAAGGAACAACCGGTGAACCCGGACTGGATATGCGGGCAGTATCCTCAGACATAGGAGCATGATATGGTGCACAGTGGAATGACGTTGCTGCTAGACAAAATTATCGGTTACAAGACGTTTATGGATTGCACGGACATGACCAAACGGCTAGGCCTCAGTGGACTATGGATTATAAGTACAATACAACTACGAAAAGTGGTAATTTAGAAAGACTTGATGTGAGATTTCAAAGACATGAGTTCGCTAATAGTTCAACTACATCTCAGCCGAAATCCACAATGAGCTATAATGTCGACGATCAATATGTCAATCCAAACGTTGAACAGTCTCCGCAGAGCCTGAGCAGTACTCCTAGCGGAAGAAACATAGTACTTCAAGGAAATGGATTTGGGCACCTTAGTGTTGTTTATGAAGGTTACAAGCAGTCCAGGGATGAATCTAAGTTGAGAAATGTTAATGACCAACCTTAGATTTAAACAAGTGAGCAGTATAACATGTCTTATTTGGAGATAAATAACGGGTTCCAGAAAAATTTGACTGAACATGGATGTACTTTCAATGGTAGACATGGAGCTGGAGGACCACATTATGCCCGAAATAGCAGTTATATGAATGGTAGAGTTCACAGCAGACCTGAGGTTGAGAACAACAACAATGTTAACTTAGGTCATAAGGACAACATCGATGGAGATAGATGGAGAGATGCAAAAGACCAGCCAAAAAAGTTTACTATGAAGGATTAACCAGCTAATATGAACGATAAAATGGGGAACCTTCACCAAAGCCCAGAGACTTGTCACCAAGCTTGGTGATCGATGTGCTGAGGTGGTTCAAGAGTTAGATTCAACTCACTTTTCTGAGGAATTGAAGGCAGGCCTAGCTCCATGAACATGTTCAAATCTTGAGACAGATACATTAGGAAACATGAATAGGCCTCATCTAACTGATATGAACGTGATACTTTTTGGAATAATACAGGGGGTGGCCGTGGTAATATTAATGGTAATGATGGTAGGAATCTTGGGCCTTATGGTGCGAATCTGAGAGATTTTCTAAGAATTAAGAATGAGAATTAAGGAAGAGATTAATGCGAAACAGAAAGTTGGACAACACTGGTAGAATTTGGTTGATAGTTACAATGAGAGGCAAGGAGTGCCACGTGTAAATGGGTTCGAAGAGCAGAAGATTACTCATGATGGTTACAGGAGGCCTCAAGATGCATATAGATGGAACTATCATAACTTCACTGAGAATGATGGAAGGGATGGACGTGACCAAGTTGGTGGGACTCAATCGAGAAGTAGCTATAATCACTATGGTCCCGAGCACATAGCGAAAGAAAAAGATTAAATCAAGGAATTGGATATGTAGATCGAAAGAATGTTAATACTGACAACCAGACTAGGCTTGAGAAAATTGGGTAGCTATCGGGGGCCAGTTTCAAAATTCCACTGTAAATGAACGCCCAATGAACTCAAATGGGGCTGGTGGGGGCGAGGTGTACAAGTAGACTGGTCAGATTTCACGAGTCCCAGATGTATTGAGAAAGAATAATAACCATGGTTCAAATAAGCATAATTGGAGTTTCAACTCAAAGTGTGGTAGTGATTACAGTCGAGACGAGGTTTTGGGTAGTAATGGACACGAGAAGCTGAATAGGCCTGGTCATGAAAATTTGAAACCCTTTCAGCAAAACTTGAATTCAAGTGATTTTCTAAGAAATCAGAATGAGATTGTAGGAAGAAAATATAATGCAAATCAGAATCAGAATGTTGGAGAACACAGGCAAAATGTGGGTGCTAGTTACAATGAGAGGCAAGAAGTGTCACGTGTAAATGGGTTCGAAGAGCAGAAGATTGCTCATGATGGTTACATGGGGCTCAGGATGCATATAGATGGAACAATCATAACTTCACTGAGAATGATGGAAGGGATAGACGTGACCAAGTTGCTTTGACTCAATCAAAGCTGTAATCACTATGGTCCCGAGCACAGATTTCATGGCGAGGGTGAAAGATTAAATCAAGGAACTGGATATGTGGATCAAAAGGATGTTAATACTGACAACCAGACTAGGCGTGCGAACAATGGGGGAGTTATTGATGAGTCGAATTCTCGATTCATTTACATATCCATTTATGAAGAGTTTTGGTCTATTCCCGGTGCTAATTCCATGCCATTTGACCCTATTGCTTGCTATTTCAGGTGAGAAACACACTTTACAGTCCCCGGGTTCAAAAAGATCAATTCTCGCAGAGTTTCGGAGCAAAAATATGGATTTTCGGGCAAAACGGGACGGACTGACCTTTGGGGCTTATTTTGGACGCACAGATCGCATTTGATGTCCGATTTGGTTGATTCAAATCTTGATGGAAAGCTAACTCAAAGGGCTACAACTCTCCAATTGACGCCGAGACTAAATTCGAAGGTTAAGATTGCCACACAGCCGCCAGAAGCTCACCTGAGCTCCAGAAACCCAGCCGAGCTCCATTTCCATCAACCCAGCCGGGACTCGCCCGGGTCCCTCTACACCCGCCCGGGTCTCCTCTGCTGCGTGCTCTGCTCCATTTCACACTCAAGACTCGCCCGAGTCCCACCAAGACCCGCCCGGGTCTTCCCTGAAAATCAAATTTTTGATTTTCGAACTTATAAATAGAAAATGATGGTTTTGACCCAAAGGGTGGGGAGCTAGGGTTTTGGGAGCACGAAAAATTGAAAGTTTCTAGAGAGAACAAGCTACCAAGGCTTCAAGAGAGGATCATCCATTGAAGATTGAAGATCATTGGTTCATTCCTTCCATTGTATCTTCATCTATGTACTCAATACAATTTGTGTTTGTCTATGAACATGATTTGTGAGTAGTGTTTTGTATTCTAGGGTCCTATGGACCTCATGTGTGTTAATACTCCTAATCTATAATGAATCAATGTTAGTATAACATGTTTGGATGATTGTGAATCTACTTGGATGAAATGTCAACTCTATGCCCACCAAGTGTTTGATAAAATACCTAAGTGGTCTAGAAACATGAATTTGAAGTTGAGTGTTCTAGCAAACGAGACTAAGAGTTCTAGAATGAGAGTAGACTCACCCTTGCTAAGTGATGATCACTAGCGTGACTCATTTTGGCATTGAGATAGGCTTGTTCTTAAACCGCACATTGGATATTGATCATTCAACTAGCGTTGATGATTGAGAACCTTGAGTAGGACGTGAGCTAACAACATCTAGCGATTGAAGCTCACGTGTGAGGTGCTTCTTCCTTAAATCAAGTAAAAACATCTAGCGATTGAATTTGATTTAATAGTAGCACGCCTTAATCTAATCATCTAACATGATTGTTCTTGCATGAAATTGAATTCTTGGAGTCTAAAAACACACATGAGTGAAGTAGTTACCTAGAGTACACCCTTTGCCTTGGTAGTGACACTATCTCTAGTTTCCTTAGATTGTTTACATTGTTTATATGCATTTGCTCTAGCAATCACATCAAAACCAACCCTTCGTAATTAGGATAGACTTATCGGAACGAAATTGAATAGTGCTCATAAGTTTGGACTTGCTCTTTGGACGACCCGGTACTTACCGGTCAAATATAAATGTTTTTGATCATGCACTAAACTGCACGTCAAAATGGCGTCGTTGCCGGGGAGCAATGAATTAACTAGAGCACTAGAGTAGATTTTGTGAGATTTGGACTATTCTTGTAAATATTTTTCCTTTTCTTTTCTACATTCTTTACACTCATTTCTCTTGGTAACTTTTGTTCTTTTGTCTTGCGAGGATGTACTCATACAACCAACAAGTCTCATACAACGAAGAATATTACCAAGAGGAGCAACAAAATGCATATTGGGAAGAGCATAGCTATCCGAAACATTCATACTCTCCATATTTGGATGATAGCCAATGCTCATTCAAGGAAAACTCCTACCCTCCTTATCTTATGAATCCTCAACCTAGTGCCAATGAACCCACCCTCAAAGAATTACTAAACTCCTTGAAGGCAAATGAGAAGGGTAAACAAGAAGAAGACTCCTACCCTCCATACCCTTAAAATCCACAACCTATGGACAAGGAGCTCTTCTACAAGGAATTGCTAAACTCTTTGAATGAAGGTGAGAGGGTTAGACAAGAAGGGATGGCCTCCTATGAAGCTCTTAATGCCAAGATCTCCCAAGATCGCCTAGACACGCAACAAGCTTTCCAAGCTTTGAACCAACGCATGGATGAACTTATAGCTCAAAGAAAAGTGTTGGAAAGCACATTAGCGCGACAAGCAATGGAAAATGGGGACTTGGATGATGAAGAAGAGGTGTCCAAAGAGGAAGTTCTTGAATCTAATGCCTCAAGGCAAGAATGGGATCAATTAAATGAGGAGGAGTTCAAGAGAGCCGCTCTCCAAGCTTTTTATGAGGGGTGTGATGGTGAATCTTGTGACGAAGACGAGGTGGAATGCAAGAGTGAAGCATCCTTCACTACTAGCACATCTCAAGATCATTTAGACGAGAACACACAAGAGCTCACCATTCCATCAATGCCTTGACTCTCCGACGAGGAATTCTTCAATGATGATGCCTCTTGCATAGAGGAAATGACTTTTATTGTTGAAGAAGAACTCCTCCCTCCCGCTATAGAAGAGCCTAAATGTGAATCCCGAATTCTTGATGATGATATGGTAAAGGAATAGGATATTGAGCCACAAGAACTTCAAGGGTATAGAGACTTTGTTGAGGTTTTCATGGAAGAGACTAAAGACCAACCTTGCATGCAAGAAGACACAAGTCTAATAAGGGATATTGAAGAGTGGGCACCCAAGGAAATAATTGAAAAGCTAAAGGAGGGTGTGCCCATCAAGCTCGAGACAAGTTTTGAAGACCCTTTCTTCACTACGACGTCTCGAAACAAGTTTTGGAGCTTCTTGCCCTACTTCGAAAGATCAATTGGAAAAAGATCCCATGACCCCTTAGTTCTTAAGGAATGCACATTCTTAAAGAGGTCATGCTCCCAAAGGAAAGTCCATTATAGGCTTGATGGGAAGAAATTCAAATGGGATTTGAAGGTGGATTAACATCTCAAATGTCCAAGGCCCCGTGAGAAGGGATCCTAGCAAAGGACTTCTCACGAGTGATTCTATGGGGCGCTTTGCTACGTCTTTGCCAAGACGAGAAAAACTAGGCCCTCGCGGGAGGTAACCCGGTTTGTAAGTTTTTCATTCTCGTTCTTCATGTTTAAGTGTTTGATATGATTTTGAGTGACTTAGACTCTAAATGTGGAGTGTGAAATTTATGATTAGTGGCTCAAATTTTAAGTGTGGAGTGAGTTCTACTCACCCCAATCCCACTTCACATTTCCAAGCCCCTCCACCTCACCCTTGGTCTATTTATGAATGATGATGTCGCCCCTTAGTGTTCATGTGCTTTATATGACTTTGTTGTATTGGAACTACTTGTCGCTATGACTTAGACACCTTGTGCATTAAGGAAGATGTAGTTTACTTTACTTGCTTGAACCCCCTTAAACATATATGCCATGATGTTATCTTGTAACCTTGTGATACCATATTGCTCATACTTGAGTTGGTTATTATTTCTATATCTATCACGTGTTACGTTTAACCTCTCATGTTCTCTTGTCATCAAGGAAAGTTATTTGCATCATGTTCAATCACGTTTAGCACAATGACATCTTTTCTATTGGTGAGGCACATCTACAAATGAGGGGAGTTCCTATGCGCCTTTATTCTCATTTTCTTTATTGTTTACGCTTAGGGACTAAGCTAGCTCTTAAGTGTGGAGTGGGTGTAGTCACATAGTTCACTCATATCATGCCACCCCTACCATGTTGAATGAACACTTGCATTCATGTATTCTATCCCTAACATGAGAGTGTTGAAACCACATAGGCTTGTGACTATCAACTCTAAATCCCATAAATCACATCTAGCCTACTTGTCACAATTATTAAATCTTGAACCTAGAACCGACCTAGTCCCTTGAATGTGCATTCTTATGAATCAATAACAATGCTATCCCTTGTCTATCTAATTTTCTAAGTATTTTCGTTGAAATACCTTGGAACAAGTTATAGCAAGCACCTTTTGAAAATCACGAAAAACTTAGACCTTTTGTATGCTCCTTGGTGACTTGAGTTCTCTAACATGGTGCCATGTTCATGTTTGATTCTCGCACATTCCATACACTTTTTGAACATATTGTCAAGTTTTAAGTGTGGAGTCAAAAGAGGGCAAAAAATAGGCCCCAACAAAAAAAAGAGAAAAAAAGTGTTTGCGGTCAAAGAGGGCAAAGCCCCGACTAAAAACTTTCTCAAAGGTTTAGAGAAGTTTTGTGCAAAAATATACAAATGTCGGGGGTTAGGAAGGTAAGTTCCCCCTCGAAAGCATTTGTAGGCCAAAGGCCATTTCAAAAAGAAAATAAGAAGCACTTAAAACTTGACTCTATGTTTTTCCTCCATTCTTCATTTGTGCGGGATTCATCATTTGCATTCTGCACTTGTTAGAACGACTTTTGGACGATCAATGTGATTGCATGGGAGCTACCACTTGGTCTATGCTTGTTTTATAAGAACTCATAGTGTTGAACTCCTCTTCCCTTATGGATTATGGCTTAAGCGCCTAAAACTTGGGAATGAGTTCCATATCGCAATCCCATGGACTAGCCCTAGCTAGCATAGGTGAACGATTGACACTCTTTTGTGCAAACTAAACTATCACTCTATCGTATTGCCTTGAAAATGAGTAAATCATTGGATTAGACATTTGAAAGCTCTAGTATTGATAATCTTGAATGCACAACCTCATGGGATACTTAAATGGTTCAAAAGTCCTTTTGATGATATTGTGATGGTAGTCCTAGCTTGGGGTGAGGGATTGGTTTTGAGAAATCCTTGCCTTGGTTGAGCACTCTTAAATTCATTCTTATAGGATAAGTGCATTTTGAGATTTGTGAGTATTCCCGTTTCTGAAAAATCTCACAAGACTATAACTCGTCCACTAGGGTAGCTTAGGGGTTTCAAGGCTGATCGGTCAAATTCTTGACCTATTATTCACTTCATTCGATGATGGATTATGTTTGTTTTCCCAACATTTTATTGTCATTTGATCTCTTTTCTAGTGTTTCAGGTCATATATCATATATCTAATACTTTTGGATTGACCCGAAGTAAAGCAAAGCAATCGGTGCAGATTTGGGCAAAAACAGGACAAAACAGGGCAGACAGACCTTTGCAACGTATTTTGCACCTACATGTCGCAATTGGTGTCCAAATGAGTCAAAATTTAGCTTGTTGGAAAGCTAATTCAATTCCCTACAACTTTGTAGTTTACACCAAGAGCAGATTCGAAGGTTTAGACCTCCAAAAAGGCAAAACAAGTCAGCCCGTTACAAGTTCAGCAGCCGTTACACCTTGAGCTGTAACGGCTGTAACGGGCATGAATTTTCTCAGAGGTTTTTGCTTAGCCCGTTACAGCCGTTACACCCAGCTGTAACGGGTGTAACGACCCCGTCAAAGTATTTTGCAGGCACAGATCTCATACGGTGTCCAAATTGGTTGATTCAAAGCTTGTTGGAAAGATAATTCAAAGGGCTACAACTTTGTAGTTTACGCCAAGATCCAATTTGGAGGTTAAGACCATGATAAATCGACCCGAAGTTGCTGCCTTTCTTCCAAATCCATTTTTGGCAATAGAGCAGTTTTTGGGCTTTTGGCCCTTTTTGGGAGAGATATATAAGGAAACACGACCAGAATAGACAGGGTGTTGTTGATTCTTTGGAGAAAAACCCTAACTTGGGAGAGAAGACAGAGCTTTCAGCATGAGGATCGTCGAGCTACACCGCGTCTTTACGGTTTACTCGTTTCTTTCTTCCCTTATACACTGTTTTTGGTTTACTACCATGAATAGTGAGTAGGTCTCCTCTATTCCGGGATCCAACGGATCCCGTCCTATGTAACCCTAACTCTCATGTGATCAATTGAAGTTCATATTTATGCAATTCGATTATTCAATTTTAATGTGTGCTTAATATTATCGTTCTATGCATGTATTTACATCAAAGGGCATGTTTGCATTGGTAGAACGTACTTAGGTTATATGCCGAAAGGTGGATGGGCCCTAGGGATTAACCGGATTGCATGAAATTGATGTTAGGTCATGTTTACATGAACTAATAGGAAAACCTTTAAGTTAATAAATCGAAATTGTTGATAATCCGTGGATGGGCGGCGTTCAACGATTGAGATTAATCTAGACAATGATCCGTGGATGGGCGGCTTGTCTAGTGTTATTTCGGTTATATTCCATATTCGATAACATGAATAATTAACGTAGAATGATTACATGATTAGCGGGGTTAGCACGGGTGAAGTACGGATTCTGGGATTCTCTCTCTGAATAAAAACACAACATCTATTTTCTGCACATTTGTTTTCTGCCATTTAAATTCTGCTTGTTTCAACACCACAAAACCCTTTTGCCATTCAGAATAGCTAAATAGGTCAAACTGTTAGCTAGTATTCACACGCACTGCTCCTAGGATCGACCCTTGGCTTACCAAGGTTTATAAATATTGTTTGACTGCAATTTGACCCCTAAAACTAATACTTTGACAACTATGAAGGGTTAAAAATACGCTTGTCAACGATTGAGATTAATCTAGACAATGATCCGTGGATGGGCGGCTTGTCTAGTGTTATTTCGGTTATATTCCATATTCGATAACATGAATAATTAACGTAGAATGATTACATGATTAGCGGGGTTAGCACGGGTGAAGTACGGATTCTGGGATTCTCTCTCTGAATAAAAACACAACATCTATTTTCTGCACATTTATTTTCTGCCATTTAAATTCTGCTTGTTTCAACACCACAAAACCCTTTTGCCATTCGGAATAGCTAAATAGGTCAAACTGTTAGCTAGTATTCACACGCACTGCTCCTAGGATCGACCCTTGGCTTACCAAGGTTTATAAATATTGTTTGACTGCAATTTGACCCCTAAAACTAATACTTTGACAACTATAAAGGGTTAAAAATACGCTTGTCAAAATGGCGCCGTTGCCGGGGAGCAGCGTTTAGTGTGATATTAGAGTAACGTGTGTAGTTTAGACTATTCCACCTCGTTTATTATCTGATTTTTCTGCCTTGAACTCTTCACTCGCGGCAATTCTTGGCTCTTGCAGGTACTAGCTAGTTCATGCCAAAGCAAACATCCAGACGGAAGAAGCAGATTCAGATTTCAGACGAGGACACACCGGACCGACGAAGAAACAACCGTCAGGCCCAGAACGAAGCTCAGCAGCTACGAGCACTGAACCGCAACTTCGCAGCAATAGAGATGAATCGGAACAACCCAGCTTTGCTGAATGGAGTGGCTGGCGATGACCAGCAGGGACATTTGCAGACACCAGTGCGCAGGACACTTGGGGACTACACTACTCCACGTGTCACAGGATTCCAATCTGCCATTGCACCGCGTGGGATTGAAAACAACACTTGGGAGCTTAAAACCGGACTCATCCAGATGGTGCAGAATAATCAGTTCTCAGGAAGGATTAATGAAGATCCTCATCAGCACCTAAAGCGGTTTGTCCAGATGTGCAACACAGTAAAGACTAACGGTGTCCCTCCAGAATCCTACTATCTCAGGCTGTTTCCGTTCTCATTATCTGACAAGGCTAGTAGGTGGCTCGACAGTCATGCAGGAGAGACTTTCACCACATGGAATAAGCTGGCCGAAGCCTTTCTCCAGCAGTACTTCCCACCATCGAAGACAGCTCATTTCAGGAACAAAATCATATCGTTCCACTCTATTGATGGCGAGACTCTGTACGACACTTGGGAGAGGTACAAGGAGCTGACAAGGATGTGCCCGCACCACAACCTAGAGGAATGGTAGATTATTGACACCTTTTATCAGGGAATCGATCAGGGGATGCGTACATTGATGAATCAAGTAGCAGGTGGGGGACTGAACCAAGTCCCGCTAGAGGACACCTATGAGATTATAGAGAGGGCAGCTCAAGACTACCACCTCTGGACGAGTGATCGAGGTAACCCTAGGGACAGGAAGGGCGTGCAGGATTTATGCCAAGCTGAGAGCACTAATGACATCGCTTGGTTAGCTGATACAATGAAGATACTTGCCACCGAGATCCAAAGCATGAAGCTAGCAAACAGCATGAAGTCCTCAGACGTCGCTCACGTTGGCGTATACTGTCAGATTTGTGGCTCCCCTTCTCGGATCAGATAATCAAGGCAAAAACCAGGAGGATGCTAATTATGTTGGGCAGAATAATCAAGGGACTGGTTTCGGCTATGGTTCAGCAAATAATAGGTGGGACAACCAGAACAGGAACAATCCTAACCTCTCTTCTAAGCCGCAGAATCAGGTAGCACCAGGATTCCCTTACAGGCAGCAGCAAGGCAATGCTCCCTACCAGCCGAGGAATCATTACAACAACCAGACCCAGCAGCAGCAAAATCAAAATTCTGGGAGCTATAACAATCGAGATCAGCCCCAGTGAGATCAGAATTCAGAATCGACGTCAAACATGGAAGCCATGCTAGCCAGCTTCATAGTCGAACAGCGAAACACGTCTGCTGATCAACACAGAATGTTCAAGGAACAGCGAAAGACATCCGAGCAAACCACCATTGAGGTAAGAAACCTGCAAATGACGGTCGAGCAGCTCGCTATCCAGAACAGAATGCTGGAGACTCAGGTGGCTCAGCAGGCAAATTCAACACCGAGAGAGCTTGGGAAACTCCCTTCAAAACCAGAGCACCATCACAGGGAATCTGTGAATGCCATCACTCTCCGAGGAGGAAAACATATTGAAATGGTGCCAGCTCAAGCCACTCGTACTCCAGCTCCAAAATCAGCACTTGATTCTATGCTTGCCGAAGGGGAAACATCGAAGGAAGCTGAAACCTGAGCTAAAAATTCTGCGCCAACCGTTGAACCAGCTCCCTATATGCCTCCGATCCCTTTCCCTCAGCGACTCAAGGGTGCAAGAAGAGATAAAGAGTTCATGCAGTTCGTCGACAAAGTTCGTACTCTTTACATCACGATGCCCTTCACCGATGCGATCACCCAGATTCCCACTTATGCGCAGTTCATGAAGGAGATTATGAGTGGGAAAAGAAAGATTGACGGGACTGAGAATGTGGCCCTGAGCGAGGAATGTAGTGCAGCCACACACCAGCCCATGCCACCCAAACTTCAAGACTCAGGGAGTTTTTCTATCCCTTGTGATATTGGTGGTATTATTGTTCGTCGTGCTCTGTGTGATCTAGGTGCTAGTGTGTCTATCATGCCATATTCTATGTATGCTAAACTGAAAGTGGGTGACCTCTGTCCAACTAATATCACTATTCGCCTTACGGATCGTTCTTGTAGACTCCTGACAGAACCGCTCGTCGTCAAAGTGATTGTGCAAATAAATTTATAGTCCGCTACTCGCAACTATACTACTGGGTAGTACTTGGTAAGTAGGGGTCGAACCCAAGGGAACTAGGGGAATAATTGTTCTTCGGGGGGATTACGCAGCGTGGGAGCGTGTTTAAGGTCGATTGGTTGGTTTTAAAGCTACCAGCTATTTTGATTGATAGATTGGTTGGTTGGTTGATTTTAATACTGGAAAGTAAATTACTATTTTAATGATTAAGAGAAATGTTCGGTTTCAGGGGACTTGTATTATATCTTGTTTATCATTGACCTTTAGTGAATCATCTAAGTATTCAAACGGTGAATCGAGGCTAGTTACAGCTCAAGACTTGCAACACCGGTTTAAAGCAACTCCTGTTCTATTTCAGTCTAGCGCCAATACCCTAAGGTATGCTAGCCTGGGTGCATCCACCTGATCTCACAGTTACGCTCGACCAGATGGGGTTTAGGATGAGTCGAACTCCTCAGATAGCTTTGCTTGTTACAGCTTCCACTACCTGAGTATGATCACGAATTCCCACAGTAGAGCTTTGCTTGTTACAGCATCCACTCAACCTTGGAAACTCTGACTATATATGGCACATAGAACAAGTTTTAAATACTAAGACTAGGCACTAAGTTAATAGTCTTAAAACATTTTATAATACAAGCGCGCCCCTTAGACCGAACTACTAGTTTAGCTACTATTCATCGCGCTAAACATTATACTAAGGAATTAAAGACAACAGTTAAATAAATAAATACTAAGAGATACTTACAACCGTTGAAGCGCCAAGGGAGCTTTCCTTTATTTCCAAAGCAAAATTACAACGTTACAAATATTTCAACTTCTAGAGAGAGAAGTGAAATTGAGATTTTGGTGTGTGAAATGAGGAGGAGGAGCTCTCCTTTTATAGCCATGGGAGGAGGAGGAGATGGAGGCAAGTGTTGCATTTTGATTGGAGGAGAAAATGGAGGGAGGAGATGGCCACATGTGGAGGGAGGAGAGGAGGAGGAAGGTGGTGGTGACATGTGGAGGAGGGGCAAAAGCCGCCGGTCACCACCACCCAAAGCCGCCGGTAGGCGGTGGTGGAAGGGGAGGAGCTCCTCCTTTGGCCACCACTTCTTCAAGTGGTCGGTCATCTTGCCCAAATGTGAGTTTTGTACAGTTTTGTGCTGTCTTTTCACAAAACTGTCAATGTGTTTCTTCCCCGGGCTGTCTTGACTCCACTCCTGATTCTTCTGATTAATTTGTTCTGGTCAATTCAACGTCAGGATCCTTGATATTTCTTCAGTCGGCATATGATCTTGACCTTGGATTGACTCTTGTTATCTTTTCAGCATAAAATCCTCTCCTTAGCGTGTTTTCACTTCAGTCTCTAAAATGCCCTGTGGAAATATATCGGGACTAACACATAGAAGTTAGATAGACAAACAGTCTAATTAAGGGGGTTTTACTGTGTTTCTGACTCGTATAACTTTGGTCCATCAACTCCCGAGAGTTATTCTGAAGGATGTTCCAGTCAAAGTGAAGAACCTATATTTTCCTGCTGATTTCATAGTGTTGGACATCTCTGAGGACGTAGATATCCCAATTATTCTGGGTAGACCATTTCTATACACAGCTAAGGCAGTTATCGACATGGATAGAGGTTTCTTAGCTTTACGAATAGGAAATGAGAGAGTCGTTTTTGATTTACCTGACATGTCTAAGAATCCTAGTTTGTTTGCTGACTGTGATAAACTGGACTGTACTGATATTGATGATCCTATTTTGCTAACCTCTATCGAACCTTACAGAGTTTTACAGGGCTGCCCCATCCCAATGAATATATGCGCAGTGAGCACAGAGGGAGCAGCTGATGCTGAGCAGACTATCGGTTCAGGTAAGGAACCTTGCGAGGGAGAGCCGCAACCGCTACATGCACATGGCATGGGTGAACTTCTCGACCCCGGTGATGTCTTTAAGGAGAGAACGACAAAGTGGCACTACAAACGAATGGTGCGCAGAAAATTCAGAAGAGGCAAGCGGATTCTTCTCTACAAATCACGTCTCAAGTTATTTCCTGGGAAGCTGCCCACCAAGTGGAGTGGTCCTTACACAGTGGAGAGAGTACATTTAGACGACCACCAGTATGGTACCAAGGGAGGAAAGTCAGTGGCGGTCGACAGGCTATGCCTTAAGCATTATCACGTCCTGAAGCATCGGGAACCGCCTGACGACATTGATAATAACATGCTTCTCGGAATGGGCTCTCAGCGAGGGACCTCCCGAGAATGCTTCTAGTCCTACCTCCCTTGATATGTCTCGCCAAGACGTTAAACTAGGTCTCTTCGGGGAGTAACCCGCGCTGTAAGTTTTTGTTATTTGCATTTTTTCATTTGCATTATGTGTGGACATTTCAAGGTTCTAAGTGTGGAGTGCCCCTCCATGATTTTCGATGCTAACCTATTACTTATGAAGCTCTGTGTTTTTATCTATATATCATCTATCAGCTCACAGGTCGTATTTCACTCACCAGCCATCGTTTAATCTCTTTTGATTTTGCGCCATCACGCACGAGTGAAGTTCCTATGCACTTTTTCTTGTCTTTTATTTCTGCGCTTAGGGACTAAGCTCAATTTTAAGTGTGGAGTGGGTAGCACATAGACACATTCATCGCATGTCACACATTCACTCTTGCATATGCTCAACTGTCTATGTATTGCGATTGAAATCCTCGTTTTCTACGATACTCCTTGACTGATTGACACTCATTTGGATTTGAAGTCTATGACTTGAAATAGTTTTAACCGTGTGTGTATTCTTTTGAGTCAGTATCATTGCTAGCCTTTGACTATCACATGTTCTACGTATTTCTTAAAGCATGTTTGAGACTTGAAATTAGTAGGCACCGGTTCAAAAATGTCAAAAACTTAAACTACATCTCTTTTTCTAGGTGACCTTAGTGCTAGTACGTGTTTCTCTACACTCGTCGTGATTTGCATGCACCCGCCTTTATTCATACACTATGTCAAGCTTTAAGTGTGGAGTTAGACAATTGACCTTCAAGTTTTCCCCTCAAAAACAAAGTTCTCAATTCTAGAAAGTGGGTGAAACATTGGCCCCAAGCAAATTTGTTTTTGAAAGAAAACCAGTTTGAAAAAAAAACTAAAATGCTTTTGTTGATTCTGCGAAAGCAGAAAATACCAAGGACCTGTTGAGAAAAGTCACCACTGGTATATGGAAAACACTCTTGAAACAATTTCTGCCCCCTTCTGCTTGATGTAGTGTAATTCTACCTTCTCATTACGTGCAAACCGTTACTTGTCTTGAGAATTCACATGCTATAATCTAAGGGACGATCCTTGTGCTTGCACTGAATTTTTGATGCAAATTTTCGTACTATTTTTCAGAAATTCTTAAGCCAAGTTCCTCTTCTCTTACGGGTCATTGCCTAGTCCTTGGCACTTGAGAATGAGCTTTGCGCCAAGAGCCCGTGGACTATCCCTAGATAGCATAGGTGAATGGCGAGCATGTTTTGTGCGAATTTTCATGCTCTTAACCCGTAGCGATAGAACTATTTAGAACTTGTGATGAGGCGTTTGTTAGATCGTTTGAATGCATAACTCGTTTAATCTATGATTGTCTGAAAACTTTGATGAAGATGTTTGACTTGAAGTTGAGGTAACACGATGAATCCGAGGTATGACATGACTTTACTGTGACTCGTTGAGCATCATTCATGCATACACGTTAGTTAGTTGTATAGGGGATTTGTAGGTAGTCCCATTCCTGAAAACCTTCACGAGACTATACTCGTCCTACTAGGGCAGCCTAGGGGTTTAAAGGTTTGATGCATATGCTAAATGCGTTCGTGTCCTCTACGACAGTTAGTTATCTTTTTATTTTTTGTTTTAGTTAGAATTGATCACATGACACTTGGTAACTATTCTGCAGATTATTGACTTGTGCTTAATGTTTGTTCAGGACGAACAAATCCTAAGTGTGGAGTGCTTTGATCGGTCAAATTCTTGACCTATTATTCACTTCATTCGATGATGGATTATGTTTGTTTTCCCGACATTTTATTGTCATTTGATCTCTTTTCTAGTGTTTCAGGTCATATATCATATATCTAATACTTTTGGATTGACCCGAAGTAAAGCAAAGCAATCGGTGCAGATTTGGGCAAAAACAGGACAAAACAGGGCAGACAGACCTTTGCAACGTATTTTGCACCTACATGTCGCAATTGGTGTCCAAATGAGTCGAAATTTAGCTTGTTGGAAAGCTAATTCAATTCCCTACAACTTTGTAGTTTACACCAAGAGCAGATTCGAAGGTTTAGACCTCCAAAAAGGCAAAACAAGTCAGCCCGTTACAAGTTCAGCAGCCGTTACACCTTGAGCTGTAACGGCTGTAACGGGCATGAATTTTCTCAGGGGTTTTTGCTTAGCCCGTTACAGCCGTTACACCCAGCTGTAACGGGTGTAACGACCCCGTCAAAGTATTTTACAGGCACAGATCTCATACGGTGTCCAAATTGGTTGATTCAAAGCTTGTTGGAAAGATAATTCAAAGGGCTACAACTTTGTAGTTTACGCCAAGATCCAATTTGGAGGTTAAGACCATGATAAATCGACCCGAAGTTGCGGCCTTTCTTCCAAATCTATTTTTGGCAAGTTCTGGTCCTTTTTGGCAATAGAGCAGTTTTTGGGCTTTTGGCCCTTTTTGGGAGAGATATATAAGGAAACACGACCAGAATAGACAGGGTGTTGTTGATTCTTTGGAGAAAAACCCTAACTTGGGAGAGAAGACAGAGCTTTCAGCGTGAGGATCGTCGAGCTACACCGCGTCTTTACGGTTTACTCGTTTCTTTCTTCCCTTATACACTGTTTTTGGTTTACTACCATGAATAGTGAGTAGGTCTCCTCTATTCCGGGATCCTACGGATCCCGTCCTATGTAACCCTAACTCTCATGTGATCAATTGAAGTTCATATTTATGCAATTCGATTATTCAATTTTAATGTGTGCTTAATATTATCGTTCTATGCATGTATTTACATCAAAGGGCATGTTTGCATTGATAGAACGTACTTAGGTTATATGCCGAAAGGTGGATGGGCCCTAGGGATTAACCGGATTGCATGAAATTGATGTTAGGTCATGTTTACATGAACTAATAGGAAAACCTTTAATTTAATAAATCGAAATCGTTGATAATCCGTGGATGGGCGGCTTGTCTAGTGTTATTTCGGTTATATTCCATATTCGATAACATGAATAATTAACGTAGAATGATTACATGATTAGCGGGGTTAGCACGGGTGAAGTACGGATTCTGGGATTCTCTCTCTGAATAAAAACACAACATCTATTTTCTACACATTTATTTTCTGCCATTTAAATTCTGCTTGTTTCAACACCACAAAACCCTTTTGCCATTCGGAATAGCTAAATAGGTCAAACTGTTAGCTTGTATTCACACGCACTGCTCCTAGGATCGACCCTTGGCTTACCAAGGTTTATAAATATTGTTTGACTGCAATTTGACCCCTAAAACTAATACTTTGACAACTATGAAGGGTTAAAAATACGCTTGTCAACGATTGAGATTAATCTAGACAATGATCCGTGGATGGGCGGCTTGTCTAGTGTTATTTCGGTTATATTCCATATTCGATAACATGAATAATTAACGTAGAATGATTACATGATTAGCGGGGTTAGCACGGGTGAAGTACGGATTCTGGGATTCTCTCTCTGAATAAAAACACAACATCTATTTTCTGCACATTTATTTTCTGCCATTTAAATTCTGCTTGTTTCAACACCACAAAACCCTTTTGCCATTCGGAATAGCTAAATAGGTCAAACTGTTAGCTAGTATTCACACGCACTGCTCCTAGGATCGACCCTTGGCTTACCAAGGTTTATAAATATTGTTTGACTGCAATTTGACCCCTAAAACTAATACTTTGACAACTATAAAGGGTTAAAAATATGCTTGTCAAAGGCTTAGTGCATATGCTAAATACACTCGTAACACCTACGAAAATGAGTTAGATTGTAAATATGTGTTAGAATAGTTAGGAATAAAAGTTGAGACTTTAATAAATGGATGACGAGAGCAAATGGGCGTTAAACATAACGACTTATCCTTTTGCCATTTGTTTCTCTTTGGCTTGATTTCATTATTTGCTCGGGACGATCAAACTCTAAGTGTGGAGTGTTTTGATGAGTAGTATTCTCGACTCATTTACATATCCATTTATGAAGAGTTTTCGTCTATTCCCGGTGCTAATTTGATGCCATTTGACCCTATTGCTTGCTATTTCAGGTGAGAAACACACTTTACGGTCCCCGGGTTCAAAAAGATCAATTCTCGCAGAAAACCGAAGTTTCGGAGCAAAAATATGGATTTTCGGGCAAAACGGGACAGACTGACCTTCGGGGCTTATTTTGGACGCACAGATCGCATTTGATGTCCAATTTGGTTGATTCAAAGCTTGATGAAAAGCTAACTCAAAAGGCTACAACTCTCCAGTTGACGCCGAGACCAAATTCGGAGGTTAAGATTGCCACACAGCCGCCAGAAGCTCACCTGAGCTCCAGAAACCCAGCCGAGCCCCATTTCCATCAACCCAGCCGGGACTCCGGGTCCCTCTGCACCCATCCGGGTCTCCTCTGCTGCGTGCTCTGCTCCATTTCACACTCAAGACTCGCCCGAGTCCCACCAAGACCCGCCCGGGTCTTCCCTGAAAATCAGATTTTTGATTTTCGAACTTATAAATAGAAAATGATGGGTTTGACCAAAAGGGTGGAGAGCTAGGGTTTTGGGAGCACGAAAAATTGAAGGTTTCTAGAGAGAACAAGCTACCAAGGCTTCAAGGGAGGATCATCCATTGAAGATTGAATATCATTGGTTCATTCCTTCCATTGTATCTTCATCTATGTACTCAATACAATTTGTGTTTGTCTATGAACATGATTTGTGAGTAGTGTTTTGTATTCTAGGGTCCTATGGACCTCATGTGTGTTAATACTTCTAATCTATAATGTATCAATATTAGTATAACATGTTTGGATGATTGTGAATCTACTTGGATGAAATGTCAACTCTATACCCACCAAATTTTTTTGGGTTTTTTTTTTAAAAACTCAATCAAGAAACTCAGCATTAGCCCTAGCAGTTTAGATCCAATTCCAAACTGTCCTGTTTTCACTTCTCAATCTCCGCATCAGTTACAAAAAATTAAAATCAATCGAAGATCGAACGTGGACAAGAGAACGGCCGAGCCTTAGATCGCTTCACCGCGAGTGCACCATTCTGGATTTCTGGTCATATTGATTTCGTCGTTTACTCGTTTTGTTGAGGCGGCCGGTGGGGATGTGTTTATTTACCATTGCTGATTTGTTCGGTTTTTGCTTATTGGGGTTTTGGTCTTTTGGAGTAAGCAGTCAGGATTTGCATAATTGAGGTAATCTACTGACTACTGAGTACTGACTAATGACTATTAGCTAAATTTATTGTTAATTTGCTAACTTGTCTTCTTTCTCAGCTCAGTGTTATTTTGTTTATGTGTTTCATCTACCAGCATCTACTAGCTAACTTTTTATATGCAAGGAACACATATTGTCTCTACTATCTATCTTAATTACTTGTTATTTTGTTATAGGTTTATCAAATGCAATGACTGATAAAAGCAATGTTGGACCCTTGTGTTTTGATGATAACAAACACTTAACTAACAATCCACTTGAGTGCGCAGAAATCACTGTCTGACAGGTAAACTCACTGGGCATCTCCGCGAGAGAGTAGAGCTGCGAGAGAGATGCGCTCTATGTGAGAGTTACACCGACTTCGGACCAGATCAGATCCGGGAAAAGATTCTCGAAGATGCATATCAAAGATACAAGAGAATATGCGTGTGATATTTGATTAAGATCATTAATGCAAATATATACACGGAGATAGTTCGAGAATATGCCAAGAGAAGATTGACGCCAGGATTGGCAAGTATATATATGACAGAGTAAAAGATATGCAAATCATATCACATCTACGAGATCACAATCAGATCTGTGATGAAGATCTGTGAAGCCGACTTGAAGACACTATAAAAGAAGGAAGAGTATTCAAGTGAAAGTTCGGCTTTTGGAGATAGCATTCGGAGACTGCAGAGTTATCAACTTCCGTGAGCTGACAAGGTACTGCTGTGTGCAGACGAGTAGATCGTATTAGTTGACCTTTCGAATTGAGTAGTTCTGTTAGTTGTCACTGTGTGAGACAAGTGTAACGAACTACAAGTATATTCCTTTGTCAATAATACGGATCTTGAAGCCCTTCTGGAGCTGTCCAGAAGGCAAGTGGTTTTCAGCCTGCTGCAAAGGTTGCAGTAAGGTTTCCACTATAAATCGTGAGTATTTACTTTTGGTTTCATATTTCCTGTACGAGAGTTAATTTCCGCTGCCATCTGTCTAAGGGATATCACTCTGGGATCTCCCTCATATAGTTGGCTAACCTAACGATCCATCAATTGGTATCAGAGCCGGGAAGCTCTAGATTGTGTGTTAGCCTTTGCAGGAAATCATGTCTAACGGAAGCGATTCGTTCTGGAAGCCGCCGGTGCTCAGTCCGGGAGAGTATGACTGGTGGAAGGACCAGTTCGAAGCCCATGTCTGTTCCCTGGATGGGAAGCTGTGGCGAGTGTTTGAAAAGGGTAACTTCCCTATTCTGGATGTGACAGATCCTAACAAACCAAAAGAGAAGGAGAAAGACGAGTACACTGATGATGACTACAAAGCTCTCCAGCAGAATGCCAGGGCCAAAAAGGTTCTTAACATGGCCCTCTCCCCAGGAGACCAAGTAAAGATGGCTGTGTACAAGACTGCAAAGGAGCAGTGGGATGGACTTGCTCGACTGTACGAGGGAAACGAGGACATCAAAAGGAACAGAATCCTAGCTGCCACAAAGGATTACGAATCTGTCGAACAGCGCAAGGACGAATCTCTGGATGACTTCTACACCAGATTTCAAGTCATCGTCGCGCAGCTGAACTCCCTGGATGAGATACTCCCTTAGTGGAAAGTAACTCATCAGTTCATGCAAGCTCTCTGCTCCAGATGGGACACAGTGACTACTGCTCTCCAAGCTCAGAAGGGGATCAAAGATGTCACTCTGGAAGAGCTCGTGGCGAATCTGCAAAGCCAAGCTGGAATAGCCGAGAGGAAAATGGCCCGGAGACAAGCTGGAAAATCTCAGGCTATAGCGCTTAAAGTTGAGAAGGCCTTAGACATAGCTCAAGTAAGCCTGCCATCTAAAGGAGAGGACGAGGAGATAGCTCTTCTCTCTAGGGCTTTCAAGATGGCGAACACAAGCAGAACGCAGAACAGAGGCAACTCTGGCGGAGGACGAAACAGTCAAAGGTGGAACAAGGGATCCTCCTCAGAGGAAGGCAAGACAAAGGCTGGAGCAAAGGAAGAAAGAATCTGCTATCACTGTCAGAAAAAGGGACATCTCGCTAAAGACTGCTACAGCAAGAAAAAGGGGGAACCACCTGCCCCAAAGGAAGCCCATGCCATGTTTGCAGCATGGAGTGACTCTGATGAGGAACAAAGTGATAGAAAGCTTGTCAAGGAGCCTTGTCTGATGGCGAATTCCGCAAACGATGAGGTAAATGAATCTGACTCTTTCATAGATCAAGTATTCAGTGAATCTGACTTTGCAGAAAATATCGCCGAATTGTTAAAGAAGATCACTAGCCTCAAGGAACAGATTGAGGTCATGAAAGAGGAACATGACGATGACATGGAGAACAATCGTCTCTGGTCAACCAAAGCTATGAAACTCGAGAGACAAATGGAGGAGCACATCTGCAAATGCCCCACCTGTGACAAAAGGGACACACAGATCAGTGATCTAAGTGACAGACTGAGTAGCTTAAGAATTGACGATACCAGGAAGGTACGGTCAATTGCAGAATCCGACAGATTCCAGTTGGACAACGAGGAGCTCCGTCAGGCTGTTGCAGATCTCAGACAAAAGGAATCGGAGAGAAAGAAGGTCTGGCTTAGAGAACTAGAAGCCAAAAAGGTCGAGGAGGTAAAACAAGATTACAACAGAAGGTTTGCCAGACCCGGACTTGGGTATATGGAAGAAACCAATAAGGAGGGAGAAAACAGAAGGAGTGCCAAAGGAAAGGAACCAATAACTGAAGTCGGAGAGGGATCCCATCAGCAGAGAAAGATGGAACCCACAAGACAGTCGGGAAAAGCAGCCTCATCTCCTCAGAACAGTTATCTCCACGACAGAGACTCTGATCCTTTCCAAGCTGGGAAGGCATTTGAAATATGGAAAAGGATGAGCTCCAATCGTCAATCCTTCTCCATCGACCCTCAGGCACAGAGAAGGATACCAACACACGTAAAGAAACATAAGAAAACTGGTACACTCTACTACCGTGTCTGCTGGCACTGCGGACACTCCGGTCATTACAGAGCCAGCTGTGAGAAATGGAAAGAAGTAAACGAAAAGAATCACAGCCATCAGAGACAGGCCGGCACCGCCCCTACTCCTAGGAGAAAGGCTTCTCTTAAAAAGGGGGACAACAGACCGGAATGGGTTCGTTCTCACCATGACACAGCCATCCACGGACGACCCAGAAGAACCCCCAGGATGAAAATCAACCTCATGGATGACAATGATTCTCGTCCCTCGAAGCTCCCTTCTGCTGCCAAAACTGTCCCAAAGCCCAGTAAGCCCAAGCTTGTCTGGGTTCGTAAAAACTGACCTCTCTTTTTGCAGGGTGGAGTGAGGAGCAAGCCATGGTATCTGGACAGTGGATGCTCCAAACACATGACGGGGGATCCAGGATGGTTCATCTCACTCCAAGCCTACTCCGGAGACAACATTATCTTCGGAAACAAGAGCTCAGGTAAGGTAGTAGCTACTGGAGAGGTAAGAATTTCAGAAACCATTAGAATTCGACAAGTAAGTCTGGTTGAAAATTTGAGATATAACTTATTGAGCATATCACAATTGTGTCAACATGGAAGAAACCAAGTGATATTTAACTCTAACGACTGTGTTGTGAAGTGCATTGAGACAGGGAAAATAATTCTTTGAGGTGTCCGGGAGAATCAGATATATACAGTGGACCCAGAATTCGTCCCAGACGGGGAGCTGTGTCTGTCAAGCATCACTGATGATACATTGCTGTGGCACAAGAGATTTGGACATGCAAGCACGAGGCTGATTCATAAACTCCATCAAAATGAATTAGTGGTTGGTCTACCAAAAGTGGAAAGCTCGTTTGATCAGATATGCAGCGCCTGTGCCACAGGTAAGCAGGTACGTACTTCGTTCAAGACAAAACAATCGGTGAGTACCTCAGCTCCTCTGGACATGATTCACATGGATCTATGCGGTCCAGTCAACGTCGTTAGCCGTGGAGGCAACAGGTACATTTTAGTCATCGTGGATGACTATTCCAGATATACATGGACCATCTTTCTGAGCTCTAAAGATGAAACTTTCTCTGAGTTTGTGTCATGGCTGAAGCTAATTGAAAACAAGTTGAGTAAGAAATTAGTATCTATTCGAATTGACAACGGAACCGAGTTTCGAAACTCCCAGTTTATCTTCCTGTGCAGGACAGCTGGGATAGATCACAATTTCTCAGCACCACGGACTCCTCAGCAGAATGGTGTGGTAGAGAGAAAGAACAGGACACTGGAAGACATGTCAAGGACAATGCTGATTGCCAGTGGTGTTCCCAAGGGATTCTGGGCCGAGGCAGTACATGCCGCCAGCTACATACTGAACCGAGCATCACTACGCTTTCTGATAGGAAAAACACCTTACGAGCTGCTGCGAGGAAGAAAGCCTAACATCGCTCATCTGAAAGTGTTTGGTTGCAGGTGCTACGTACACAACAACGGAAAGGAAAATCTGGGAAAGTTCGATCCAAGGAGCGATGAAGGCGTGTTCGTAGGATACCCAAGCCATAGCAGAGCATACAAGGTCTACAACCTGAGGTTGGAACGGGTGGAAGAAAGCATTCACGTAACCTTTGATGAGCGCGCTATGACTGGACACCTTGTGAAAGATCCCTCCTCACAGGATGATGGAGAACTTCAGCTTACTGACAGGACTGATCCCGACTGGGTACCTGCCCAAAACAAGACTGCAGAACCAGCTCCAGAGGTCGTTCAGACTGTTGCTCAAGAACCTGCTGAACCAGCCGAAGCTCCACAAACAGAGATATTAGCTGAAGAGCAGGGTCCAGACGCACAAGTAATAGAGGTTAACGCAGACCCCCCCAATGAGGAAGTGACTGCGAATAATCCTCCTCCGGCAGGGACCGCAGAAGAACCCAGAACCACAAGGAGTGGGAGAGTTACTCAGCCCCCTTCCTGGACAAGGGACTACCAATGTTACTCATCGCAGAACCAGTTAAATTTAGATGAGCTATGTCATTTCTGTGGATTCGCCTCTTTTGTATCTCATGCAGAACCAAAGACGGTTGCCGATGCGCTGAAGGATCCAGAATGGGTCAATGCCATGCAAGAGGAACTGCATCAGTTCGAAAGAAACAAAGTGTGGCGACTGGTTCCCAGGCCTGAAGACAAGAATGTGATAGGAACAAAGTGGGTCTTCAGAAACAAGATGGACGACAAGGGAGTCGTCGTGAGAAACAAAGCACGCCTGGTGGTCAAGGGGTACAACCAGCAAGAGGGAATTGACTACGATGAGACATTCGCTCCAGTGGCAAGGTTAGAAGCAATCAGATTATTAATTGCTTATTCGACTTACCATGGCTTCACTCTACAGCAGATGGATGTGAAAACGGCTTTCTTGAACGGAGTTCTGAAGGAAGAAGTATATGTCAGTCAGACACCAGGGTTCGAGGATCACTCTCACCCTGATCACGTCCACATCCTTGACAAGGCACTGTATGGACAGAAGCAAGCACCCCGTGCTTGGTATGAGAGACTGTCTCAGTTCTTGCTATCCCACAGATATGTCAGAGGAGAGGTGGATAAGACTCTTTTCCTTCTGAAGGAAGGGCAAGACACTCTGGTTGTTCAGGTATATGTGGATGATATCATTTTCGGTTCAACTAACCCTAAACTTGTCAAGAAGTTTACAGACTTGATGTCAAGCGAGTTCGAGATGAGCATGGTAGGAGAGCTCAAATACTTTCTTGGACTTCAATTTGGTCAAAGAGAGGATGGTACCCGCATTCATCAGCAGAAGTATGTCAAGGAGATTCTAAGGAAGTTCGGCATGGAATCTGCCAAGACATGTGCCACACCGATGTCTCCAAATGACACCCTGTCAAAGGATGAGTCCTCACCTCGGGTGGATCAAACTCTCTACCGGGGAATGATTGGTTCGCTGCTATATCTCACTGCTAGCAGACCTGATATCTTATTCAGTGTTTGTCTGTGTGCAAGGTTTCAGGCTGATCCTAGGGAAACCCACGTGAAAGCAGTGAAGAGGATATTGAGATATCTGAAAGGAACAGATGATTTATGCCTGTTCTATCCAAAGGGAGGTGAATTGCGCCTGGAAGCATACACCGATGCAGACTATGCTGGGTGCAAGACAGACAGGAAGTCCACATCTGGGATGGCTCAATATCTCGGCCCATGTCTCATCTCCTGGGCTTCAAAGAAGCAATCCTCAATTGCGCTGTCCACCGCTGAGGCGGAATACATCGCCGCTGCTGCATGCTGCGCGCAGCTGCTGTGGATCAGGCAACAGCTAAGTGACTATGGTGTTATTACAAATTGTGCTAAAATTTTGTGTGATAACACTAGTGCTATTAACATCTCTAAAAATCCAGTGCAGTTCTCTCGTACCAAACATATAGAAATTCGGTATCACTTTCTGCGTGACTGCGTAGAAAAGGGAACAATTGAGATGGAATATTGCAGAACTGAGGAACAGATTGCAGACATATTCACAAAAGCTTTGCACAGAGAACCCTACGAGAAGCTGAGGCTGGAACTAGGTATGGTTTCTCTTCCTTAATGCTATGCTAAATTGTTACTCCCTCAGTGATTGGCTAGACTAGATGCATATGAGTCACGTCTGATGGAGAGTTTAACATGGATGTTCTGTGCTAGTGATAAAGTAGGTTGTGTTCATAATGTATCCATGCATAGTTGTTATGTGATTGATGACTGCATTAGGGACCGAAAAGCATGAAATTCTGAATTCTTTCTGCCCAAAAGAGACCTCCATTGTTGATCCCTCACTATAAGCCCAGGAGGTTCTCTAGACCAACCTTAGCCTATCTTCGTGTGGAATGCTCCTATGAGCCCGTTGGTATGCTTCCTTTTCTGGAATTGTTCCACATGAGGTACGAAGAAAATATGTCTTATTTGGATGATTTTACGTTCTTCTTGATTGGGTGTGATGTTATTTGTACCATTTGGGTAACGGCAGCGCATCATACCAAAACCTTGTGTACCCATGAGACAGTAAACTGGGTTGAATGTGAACGGATCCCTTTGTCTGGATATGTTCTGTATGTCCATCATGGAGCTAAGCAGTTACTTGTCCTCTGGTAGGCTTAACGTGGCCTTGAGAAAAGGCAAAAGTGATTTGAAAGGTGAACAGTCTCTATTGCAGGAAGATTGTCCCATCCGGACATTTAATGAGGCCACACGCATGATTACAGATGACACGTGGCGCTCCCCTGCCTATTGGTGTTTATCTGATTTTGGTAAGGATTTAATATGGAATCGTTTTGGAAGGGAAGAAGAGATAGTAATTGCCAAAATTGAAGGCGGTTTACAAAATTGAAAGGAGGTGTCGCTTGGGATTTCAGTTATCTCACAATCGCTAGGGTTTGCAGAGGATATTTATAGCAAGCAGACGGAGCGTGTATCGCATCTCTTTACTCTCAAACAACAGCCTCTCTCTCAAAAGCTCAGAAGTTTTTGAAACCCTAATCTATGGCGTCTTCAAACCCCAAATCAAATCTCTCTTCCGATGAAGCTGCCGCCATGGCCGCTCAGTTGCTCGCGAGCGGTGTTAAACCCTTCGACCTGGAGTCTATTCTTCAGTCGGTCACGCCGGACGATTCTGGTCTGACAGGCTCTACCGTAGCCAAACAGGTGGTCCGTTTTGAGGAGCGCCTCGATGCTCTGCGAGCGGACTCTTCCTCTCAGCGCCAGGTCAAAAAGGAGTCATCGGTGGCTGCCAGGTCGGCAGGCAAACGAGCAAGGAAACCTGCTCCCTCATCCGCCAGGAAAAGTCAGAGATCCGGTCGGACCTCCACTCCGCATGTTGAAGATGTGGCTGAATCAGATGATAGTGGGGAAGAATCCGAGGAAGCAGTGAAAGGGTTTGCACAGGAGTTGGTGCTGGATACAGAGTGGATGATGGCGAATGGGTTAGGAGAAATTGTGGATTTAATGGAGGCCCAGGGATGGGGCAAGTTGTTTAAGAAACCTGTAGTGGTTGATGTGAAGTTAGTGAGGGAGTTCTATTCCAAGATGAAGCTGGTTGAAAAGGAAGAAGGAAAGGGTAACTGGGAGCTCTCGGCTGTTGTAGGAGGTGAGTCGCACTCTGTGAGCCTGAGAGAGTTGGCCTCTGTGCTAGGTGTACCCAAGGGCAAATATGCCACTTACTCCAAGGGAACATGGCCAAGCTCTGTGGCAAAGGCAGAGGTGTTTGAGCGTCTCGGGCTAGATTCTACAGCAAAGGGCCAGAGGGAGAACACTCACATGGACGTTCTTCCCAGGATTCTGCACAGAATCCTTGTGTCCAACATCTCTCCGAGGAAGCACAAACACTCTACGGTCACTTTCCAGGACATGCTGTTGGTAGACCAAATCTTGCGGAAGCAGTCAGTGAGCCTGCCCTTTCAAGTTATGAAGCACATGGAGAATAACAGGGATAACCCGTCTAATGGGCTACCCTTTCCGGGTTTTGTGAAGGAGATACTAAAGTATTGGGAGGTTTATGAACCGGAGTCGGAGAAAGTGCTTTCGTATGCGCTTTGTGATGATCACATTATCAAGCTGGGGTTAGAATACTCTGAGGGAGTCGGGTGGACAGTTCCTGCAGTCGAAGAAGCGGCTGAGGCAGAGGAGGATGATGTTCAGGAGGTGACCCCTATCAATATTGCTGCCCCTGCAGGTGGCGAAGAGGCTCTCCCCTCTGAGGGGTTAAGCGAGATGCTTGCACTGCTGAAGGTGCTTAGGGCAGAGGTGAAGGAAGTAAAGAATGAGCTGAGGGAAGTAAAGTCCGAGTTGGTGGAGGCAAAGGATGAGTTGACTGTGGTCAAGGATAAGATGATAGCCCTGGAGTTGGCAATCACAGTCGACTCAGGGGCAATGTCAGTGGCTGTCGCGACATTCCCTCAGCAGATGAAGGACCTGGCCGCGGAGATTGTTGAACAGATGAAGAATTCGTTCACAATTGAGACCTCGTCCTAACTGTCTCATGGGACCCCCTCCTTACTAACCCTCCCACATCAACCCCCTATTTTTCTTGCTCTTTGTTTTGAATTTCGTGCTTTAGTTCCCTTTGCTTTTTGAACTCTCTGCTGCATGTATGGTGTCGGCATGACACGCTTATTACTTGCGAGCATGAATGAAATGTTTTTCTTTCCATTACTCTGTGTTCTTATTTGCATATCTTTTTGATGATGCCAAAAGGGGGAAGAACAATAAGTGCATACACAAAGGGGGAAAATCAGACCGAAACTTAAGCGGATGCCTATCTGAGGGGGAACTGCGCTAGCTAGACTTTGAAAATATATTTAGTGAATAAATTCTGAAGCTGCTAGCTATTCTAGGGGAATCTAGATATGAGTTCGGTACTATCGCTGTGTGTGATTTCTTATCCGTGAAGAAGTGTTTGTCATCATCAAAAAGGGGGAATTTGTTGGACCCTTGTGTTTTGATGATAACAAACACTTAACTAACAATCCACTTGAGTGCGCAGAAATCACTGTCTGACAGGTAAACTCACTGGGCATCTCCGCGAGAGAGTAGAGCTGCGAGAGAGATGCGCTCTATGTGAGAGTTACACCGACTTCGGACCAGATCAGATCCGGGAAAAGATTCTCGAAGATGCATATCAAAGATACAAGAGAATATGCGTGTGATATTTGATTAAGATCATTAATGCAAATATATACACGGAGATAGTTCGAGAATATGCCAAGAGAAGATTGACGCCAGGATTGGCAAGTATATATATGACAGAGTAAAAGATATGCAAATCATATCACATCTACGAGATCACAATCAGATCTGTGATGAAGATCTGTGAAGCCGACTTGAAGACACTATAAAAGAAGGAAGAGTATTCAAGTGAAAGTTCGGCTTTTGGAGATAGCATTCGGAGACTGCAGAGTTATCAACTTCCGTGAGCTGACAAGGTACTGCTGTGTGCAGACGAGTAGATCGTATTAGTTGACCTTTCGAATTGAGTAGTTCTGTTAGTTGTCACTGTGTGAGACAAGTGTAACGAACTACAAGTATATTCCTTTGTCAATAATACGGATCTTGAAGCCCTTCTGGAGCTGTCCAGAAGGCAAGTGGTTTTCAGCTTGCTGCAAAGGTTGCAGTAAGGTTTCCACTATAAATCGTGAGTATTTACTTTTGGTTTCATATTTCTTGTACGAGAGTTAATTTCCGCTGCCATCTGTCTAAGGGATATCACTCTGGGATCTCCCTCATATAGTTGGCTAACCTAACGATCCATCAAGCAATCTCAATCCCAATCTCAAGCTTTTCAAAAGTATTACACAATGGTTAGAAAGTGCTACTCCTTCAAGTGTAGTTGAACTTGAAAGTGAGCATCATGAGGAAGAGATTGTGAATGATGAGCCTCTCAATGGGTTCAGAACGTCAAAAAAAGGTGTGAGGATGAGCCTCCCAATGAGTTCCAAACCTATAAAAAAAATTTAGCCCTACATGAATTTGAATCCTGGCTCCGTCCCTGCATCCACTTCAGCATATCCACCTTCGGACCATCACCAGCTCCTTCTCGACATCCAGATCTTCATTTTTTTTTTCACTCCACTCCATCACACCAACACTCAAATCATTCTTTTCTTTCACTCACATTAAACACTCCTGTTTTTCACTCCAATCACTCAACCACTCTAGCCACACCATTCACTCAAGCCACACCAATCACTCAAAAACTCTAGTCACTCCGGTCTCCACTCCAACACTCATTCACTCAAACACTCCCTCAACCTCTCTGCTTTGTCAATTTTCGACGACACCTTCTTCTCCCAATCATCACGACCCATAAACTCATCTCCTGACAATGCCAGCCGGCAAACTTTTCAATTCCCTCGGTCAATCTGGCTCGCATCAATCCGGTGCTGCATTTTTGAATGAGTACCGCCGAGGGGAGTCTCATCCTTCCACTGCAACATTGTCTCAGCGCCTCCATTATTTGTCATCATCGGACTTGATGTTGCGCAATACCATTCTTCTCCGACAATGATCTGGCCACCATCCGCTCTTCTTCGGATTAATTGGAGAAGATTACTCCAAATCTCAACCGACGCTGCTGACTCAGATCCTCCCACATGTCTGCAGTTGTTTCATATTCACTCCATTTTCCTCAAACTTATGTGAAATATGGAGCCATACATCGAGTACAGAGTACTCCTATGGAAGCCTCATCTGCGCGCTACCAGCCTCAGCCTCACCATAGCTGCTCTTCTCCATCATCCTCGGCAAACATCCGTAATTCCCTTCCTTAAGCCTCAGCGACGACACACCTTTCAACTGTTACACATCCCAATCAACTGTCACCGGAGGCCTCTTCTCCCTTTCTCGCTTTAGGACAATAGCCCAACCGTTACCACAAGTTCCCATCACAACACACCAGCAAAGGAATCGCCTTCCACCTTTCAATTTTCATTGCCAATTGACTAAGCCAGTGCCTCGCAAGCCGCTGCAACTCGCAAACCATTGCTGAGACTCTGCGCATGTTCATCAGCGGCAGCTCTTCCTCGTCGTCGTTAGAGGAGTACTCATTCTCACCTGAACTCCCAACATCTAATTAAGGTTGCACTCAACACGACTAACCTTTAAGAAAATCCGGCGGACAGCAGCACCGAGACTACTGTCGCCGGAGCACAGGATCTAACTCGCTCTGATAATACTTGTTAGGTTTAAGAAAGATAGAATCGAAATTTCTATTTTATTGATTGATTCATACGACTTAAATAATTTAAACATAATAACTGAACTCCTAAAATAAAGGCATGAGCCCACTACTAAAACAACTATCCTACTATATTGACTAAATCAACACTTATCTTTAACAGAAAGAATAATAACCATGGTTCAAATGAGCATAATTTGAGTTTCACCTCACAGTTTCGTAGTGACTAACGTCAAGATGAGGTTATGAGTAGCGATGGACCTGAGAATCTAAATAGGCCTGGTCATGAAAATTTGAAAGCCTTTTAGCAAATCTTGAATATGAGTCATGGAAAATTTTTGAATGGTAATCCAATTAGCGGACATTATGACAAGAGATTCAATGTTGCCAGTAATGGTGAAGCTACCCGAATATTTCAAGATAATAAAGGTGCGAAAGAGGATGGTGTTATTGCATGGGGTGATGAAGAGTCTTGGAATAGAAGTGACTTGGGAAATCTGTACGACCCGGTACCTTATTTTACTTCAAATGAACCATTAAACCCAAGCAAGACAAATGCTCAAATGCCGAACATTAATGATACTGGAAACAATGGAGGACCCCCCTTCACACACTATAGTGCATGATAGTATTGATGGTATACACGTATGAGTATTGATGCTTCGCGTAGATGTCGACGAATAATTGATCTTTTGGAATCTGAAGACAAATAGTATCCCAGACCAAATATGACAAATACGTAGAATAATGGGATGCCAAACATGAATGACACAAGTAATGCTGAAAATATGTTTGATATTGGCGAAGAGACTGATGATTTGAGGCTCATATTGTCTGTGTAAGCTTTTCATATCTTATTCGGTTTATTTCTTTTTGGAGATTTGAGGTGACTTTAAAACTCAGTTATAGCTTTTTTTTACAACTTTTTGGGGTCTTCGAAATAAGAACCGAGTTTTGTGCATTTTGTATGTTTTGCTGTTTGTGCATATCCTCATTGATGTTTTTCAGTTTCCATCAATATTTTGCCGTGTCACCTTCCGGACACGAAAATAAAATTTGGGCAATTACGATTTGGCAGCAGCAAATCATACCAAAGGTACAGAACAATGGATTTGGTACACAATGAAGAATTGTATACACAATAAATCCATTTGGGAGCATTGTTAGTGGTAAAAGATCCGTCGCTTGTGAAAGATGGGATTTGAATATGAAAAATCCAAGTGCTGAATGGTATTAGCACTGGCCTGGTTTTATTTCTTGTTATATAGAGACAATAATGACGCAAATTTTACATGCAAAACTCAAATAGAATTCAAAAGGTTCAGTTTGTTATGCCTCTTTTTTGAGTAATCTTCCAGAAAAATTATGAAATGCCATCAAAGTATTATTAAATATGTGGAAGGCTTTCGTTGCTACCTTTGATGAAAACCAGTTGATTTATGTCATATTTGATGTTCAAGGTAGGCAATGCACAACTTTCAGTTTATGTTTCATTTAGTCTGACATCAAGTTATGAAATTTACATGTTTAGCTTTCAAGTTATGAAATTTACATGTTTAGCTTTCAAGTTAGAACATGTCTGATTGTTAGTTTTCGAATATCTTCCGTGGTTTTTTTATACGGCCAGATTGGGCTCAGTGTAGAAAGAAATGCATTACAGTATTAGTATTGCTTTAGTTTTTTTTACTTTGTGTGGATTGTGTAATCGTGTTAATTCACGACATCGCTTTGTCTCGCAATAATAATGTGGAAGCTGAATTCGGTGAAGTTGTGAGTTATGACCAGGGACGGAGCCAGCACTTGATTCTAGGTAGGGATAATTTTTTTTGTTGAGGTTTAACTGAGTGGGAATTTCTAACTCTGAATCCCAACAAGCAACAACCCATCAATAGTATAATTAGCACATTCCGACATCGACAAAATGAAAAACTTGACTTGACGACGCAGACATAACCTGATCATAGTGGTGCAGCAACTGTGACTTAGGGCTAGCGGCAAAGCTTCCGATGCTTGCGACTGGCGTTTAACTTTCGTCTTTCAATTGTGTTTTTTATTACTAAATATATTGAATTTTAACTTAAAGAAAGTGAAATTTGACAAATAATACTCATAACAGTTTGGAATATGTAGCCCAATTTTCCCAGATGATTTTTAGTATAAAAGAAAAAAATTTAATCGGCCCAAAACCACTCGGGCTTGAGCCCCATTTGCATCAAGCTAGCTCCGTCCCCTGGTTATGACAACTTGCCTACATGTTATAATCTTGTGAGATAAGTAATATACATGGTTGTTCATATCACATTTCAGGAAGATCATTAATGTTCTCATATTTGTTGAAATGTTTTTACCCGTTCTCTGTGCTTCGGATTGTTCGAGTGACGATACATCTAGACTTGTTTTGAGTTATTTTTGCCCTTTAACTTACTTTCGATGACCTTTTCTCATTTTCTTTGCAAGTGGACTCATAACTTCATCCTCGACATAAAATTACTTGAAACACTATGAAAAGAGGTTTAAATGACGAATAGAGTTCATAAATAACACTGAAATTTACTACGTAATAATCGATTGAGAATTCAACAAATCACGTATTAGAGAGCCGTGCCGATCTCATATCGAGTCGTTACTTTGAGAATTATTTGATTTTCTTATTGCAGTTCACGACTATAATATTGGCCCATTGCCATATGGAAAAAGCTTTTATTTATTTATTTTTGTCAATAAAATTAAATTGAGGATTATTTGCGGGGAGTCCAGGTCCAGCCAGGTGTGTATCCATCAGTCTTCTTCTTGGGTTATTGACTCGTTTGCGTCTTTTTGAAACTCAATTCATCCGTTTGCCCCCTTTCAAACTCAAATAACTGGATTGCCTCTTTTTGTTAAATTCTCGGCTTACCATATACCGGTAATATTAATTTTGCACATTCTCGGCTTACCATATACCGGTAATATTAATTTTGCACATTCTCGGTTTATGATTAACCGGTAATAATATTTTCGGTTTTTTGAAAAATTTGATTAAACACCCATCTTTGGTCACTATTTTTATCAGCTTAACCTTCGAATTTCATTTTCGAGTAAACATGAAAGTTATAGAACATTCAATTAGCTTTCTAACCATATAAAGAACATCTTAAACGGACACCGGATGACGCCTCTATGAGCTTCCGAATATTAGCTCGGACCCCCTCGGTTTTGGCAAATTTCGATCAATCATCCATCTTTGGTCACTATTTTATTCAGCTTAACCTTTGAATTTCATTTTTGAGTAAACATGAAAGTTATAGAACATTCAATTATCTTTCTAACCATATAAAGAACATCTTAAACGGATACCGGATGACGCCTCTATGAGCTTCCGAATGTTAGCTCGGACCCCCTCGGTTTTTTGAAAAATTTGATTAAACACCCATCTTTGGTCACTATTTTTATCAGCTTAACCTTTGAATTTCATTTTCGAGTAAACATGAAAGTTATAGAAAATTCAATTAGCTTTCTAACCATATAAAGAACATCTTAAACGGACATCGGATGACGCTTCTATGAGCTTCCGAATGTTAGCTCGGACCCCCTTGATTTCGGCAAATTTCGATCGATCGGTTTTTCAAAAAACCGAGGGGTCCGAGCTAACATTCGGAAGCTCATAGAGGCGTCATCCGGTATCCGTTTAAGATGTTCTTTATATGGTTAGAAAGATAATTGAATGTTCTATATCTTTCATGTTTACTCGAAAATGAAATTCAAAGGTTAAGCTGATAAAAATAGTGACCAAAGATGGGTGTTTAATAAAATTTTTCAAAAAACCGAAAATATTATTACCGGTTAATCATAAACCGAGAATGTGCAAAATTAATATTACCGATATATGGTAAGCCGAGAATTTAACAAAAAGGGGCAATTCAGTTATTTGAGTTTGAAAGGGGACAAACGGGTGAATTGAGTTTGAAAAGGGGGCAAACGAGGCAATAACCCCTTCTTCTTCTTCTACTTAAACCTAATCTCTAGGGTTTATTTTACTTGGGACTCTGTTACAGCATTTGACTAATTGTGGCATTTGGTTAATTGTGGCATTTGGTTAATTGGGTAAAACAGAAATACATGTAAATAGGGAGGCGTCATGTTGTAAAGGTCATTCAGAAAAGTCCAGTTCGTTTTGTTCTTCTTCTGCTCTTAGAGCTCTCTCAAGCTAATCCGTTGGGATCTTGAGGTAGGAATTTGTTGTTCATTGTAACATCATTTCCTTGTCAATACAGTGTGTGATTTCCAGAAGCGATTTCCTTATCGATTGCTGTATTAGACTCGTTTCTTCAAATTACGCAGAGTGACAGTCTCTCCAAAATCCTAACCTGTCCCACCAATAATGATCAGAGTAGCAAGCTCCCTCACGGCTCTATCAAAGGTATGGTCTCGTGTAGATTTGATAAAGCCTTCATTTTTAACCAGGAGCATCAACTGTGCTTATCATAATTACTCAATTCCACCTGCTGGCTATTGGCCGGAATATCATCATGAGCGCAGTCCCAGCTTTGAGAATTGCGGGTCGTATGGGGCTGGTTCCACATTTGGGTATAATTCCAGAGATATGAATTTTGTAGCTGGTAAGAGCTATGGAGAACAAAACTCTTTTTGGGCTTATGGTAATGAATTTGGTGGTAGAGGGAATTGGAATGGTGATCAGTATGTTGGACCTCTTTGGCGGCATTATGGTGAGGTTTGTAGCAATGGCAGTGGACGGTTTGAAGGATATCCAAACTGGGAAAATAGGTACTGTCCTCATAGCCGAGAGGTTTATTATTGGGGAGCTTATGTTAGGCACTCCCCCATTTGGGGTGGTTGCAGGAGTTTTGGACCGGAGTATTGTTGTAGGTTTTGTGGTTGTCAGCAGTTTCTCCCTGTGAATTATGGTGGGAATTGGAATTGGAATCCGAATGCTGGGATGTATAGGGGTGGGGTAGTTCAAGGAAATGGATATGTTGACCAGGGGATCAATTATAATCGCGGCGACTGGTCTCATACTTTTCAGAATAATACAGCTGGTGGCAGTGGTAATGATGGTAGCAATCTTGGGCCTTATGGTGCGAATTCGACTGATTTCCCAAGAAATCAGAACGAGAATGAGGGAAGATATTCTAATGCGAATTGGAACCAGAATGTTGGACAACACAGGCAGAATTTGGGTGATAGTTGCAATGAGAGGCAAGAAGTGCCGCGTGTAAATGGGTTCGAAGAGCAGAATATTGTTCATGATGGTTATAGGAGGCCTCGGGATGCATATAGATGGAACAATCACAACTTCACTGAGAATGATGAAAGGGATGGACGTGACCAAGGTGCTTGGACTCAATCGAGAAGTAGCTATAATCCCTATGGTCCCGAGCACAATTTTCATAGCGAGAGTAAAAGATTTAATCAAGGAACTGGATATGTGGATCGAAAAAATGTTAATACTGACAACCAGACTAGGCTTGAGAATAATGGGGGAGCTATCGGTGGTCAGTTTCAAAATTCTACTGTAAATGGATGCCCATTGAACTCAAATGGGGCTGGTACATATGTATTGAGAAAGGATAATAATCATGGTTCAAATGAGCATAATTGGAGTTTCACCTCACAGTCTGGTAGTGATTACTGTCGAGACCAGGTTATGGGTAGTAATGGACACGAGAATCTGAATGGTAGAGTTCATAGCAGACCAGAGGTTGAGAACAACAACAATGTTCACTTAGGTCATAAAGACAACATCAATGGAGATAGATGGAGAGATGCAAAAGACCAGCCAGAAAAGTATACTGTGAAGGAACAACCTGCTAATATGACCGATAAAAGGGGGAACCTTCACCAAAGCCCAGAGACTTGTCACCAAGCAAGTAATGAGACTGCCACAGATTCTCAGAGGCATTTGGGTGTCCGAAATATTGAAAGGAAAGAGAAGCAGCAACCTCGGGACAATAGTAATCGTTATACACAGAAAATGGACCGGAACCGGCATCCAGCTCAGAATCAGAATTCGGACAGATCAGAGGTGCATCTGAATGTTCCAAGTCCCACATTGAGCGAGGAGCATCCGAATGAAGTTCCTCAAGTTTTAAATTGTGAAAGGCCTGTTGAAAACCTTTCACGTGAACAGATCAGAAGCACTGCTGAGGAGCTCGAAAGTTTCACCAAAGATGGAAATCTGAAGTTAGCTGTGGAAGTCTTGGATGTCATGGAAAAAAAGAATGAGCGTTTGGATCCAGAGCGTGATATGTCCAAGGTTAAGATGCTAATTCGGGCATGTGGTGATTTCAAGGCTGTAACAGAAGCCAAAGCTGTCCATAAGCACATTGTAAATTTGATGTCTCCTCTAAAATTCAGCTTATACAATAAGATATTGGATATGTATCTGAAATGTGGCGCCGTGGCAGATGCATGTTCAATGTTTTATAGCATGTCTGCCCACAACTTGACTTCTTGGGATACAATGATAAAGGGGTTAGTCAGGAACAACCTTGCTAAAGAGGCACTTGATGTATTTGCCGAATTCAAGAATACCGAATCAGAACCCGATGGTCCGATGTTCCTTGGCGTCTTCTCTGCATGCCGTCATGTTGGTGATGTTACCGAGGGAATGTTGCATTTTGAGTCAATGACCAAGCATTATGGAATCACCCCATCAATGAAGCATTACATCAGCATTGTTGATATGATGGGCCATGTAGGGCATTTGGAGGAGGCTATGGAATTCATAGAGAAAATGCCTGTAGAGCCGTCAGTAGATGTTTGGGAGACCATGATGAATCTTTGCAGCATCCATGGGAACACTGAGCTTGGTGATCGATGTGCTGAGGTGGTTCAAGAGTTATATCCAACTCGCGTTCCCGAGGAATTGATGGCAGGCCTCGTTCCATTGACAGGTTCAAATCTTGAGACAGATAAAGTAGGAAACGGGAATAGGCCTGGTCATGAAAATTCGAAAGCCTTTCAGCAAATCTTGAATATCAGTCATGGAAATTTTTTGAATGGTAATCCAATTGGCGGACAGTATGAGAAGACATTCAATGTTGCCAGTAATGGTGAAGCTAGCCGAATATTTCAAGATAATAAAGGTGCGAAAGAGGATGGTGTTATTGCATGGGATGATGATGAGGCTCGGAATGGAAGTGACTTGGGAAATCTGTACGACCCGCTACCTGATTTTACTGCAAATGAACCATTAAACCCAAGCAAGACAAATGCTCAAATGCCAAACATTAATGATACTGGAAACAGTGGAGGACGCCCTTCACACACTATAGTGCATGATAGTATCGATGGTACACGTATGAGTATCGATGCTTCGCGTAGGTGTCGACAAATAATAGATCTTTTGGAATCTGAAGACAAATAGGTAAAAAGAACATTATAAAACCACTACATCATTCTTTAGTTCATCCGGTTATCAGGACAATGATTGCACGCGTAAGGTTGTGTATTTCATAGGTAAAAAGACTCAACAACCTGTCCTTTCCTTCTCTCCTTCTTCGATGGTGTTTGTACTCGGGTAAGTGGTAACATCTCATACTACAATTTCATTTGCATATTTTTCAAACTTAACTGTCATCAGTTGTTATTAAAAAAATATTGCTAATATTAAGTCAAATCTTGTGTGAGATAGGCAGGTATGGAGCTCTCTCTATGTGGACTAAAACTTGTAGCACTTTGATTCTGGCGATTTTTGGAGCAACCATACCATATCTTGTAGAACCTAGGTGAGAGCCTTTTTTGTTTGTGTAGACTGTCATAATGCCCTGAAGATCATCTCAAAGTTTGTTGGTAGGGAGCTCATCATGCGAGATGCCAGGTGATTGCAGCATTTCAAATATGGCCCGTTTTAATGCAAAGACTAACAGCAGTTGTCAAAGGCTAAGGTGTGACAACTTGTATGGGATCTTTTATTCATATTCTGTTGCCCCAAAACTTAACTGAACGATTCTTCGTCTATCTGAACATGGTATTTCCAGTGAAATGTCTTGAATCCCCATCTTGACCATGATGTCTTGTATTTTCCGGTAGATTCTAGTGTAAAATATTTTCAGCTCTCAGGTTTTCTTACATTTACTTAAGCCAAGTTGCTGTGGCTGAGTTTATAAAGTTGTTCTAGATTGTGATTTATGTGAGTTCCACTATCATGCAGGTCTGTCCATGACTCTAAAGAGCAGGAACATTGGCTTCAATGATGTTTCATACTTGAGGTGGTAAAGACAAAGATGTTATATTTATACAACCTTCAGAGCTTGGTACTCCACTGTTGCTGAACACCAAGAAGCATTAGTTAGCTCTTTCTGTTGTGTATTAATGGAAAACATATATCAAATATTGATATACAATTCTTAGCACGCAATCTCTTGAGCACATTTGTCAAGACTTTTGTGAGCTATCTTCTCTTCAAGTGTGGCGTACTCTCAAGATATAAACAAGTTGGGGATTGAAACAAACACCGCAGTAATAAAACAAGAAAGTAAAAGCCAAATTGAAGGAAACACAATATTTATTCGCCCAGTTCGTCAAAACTGACTACGTCTGGGGGCACTACCAAGCCAGGATGATTTTATTATGAGTTGTTTCACCAGAGATTTCAAGACATACATAAAACAATTCTTGCTCCTCCTATTTATAATAAGCTAGGGTTAACCTATTTGGAAACCCTAAACCTAAACAAATTAGAAACCCTCACCGAATTAGAAATCAGCCCAATTCAGCCCAGCTCCACAGCTCAACAATCTCCCACCTGGAGATGCGGCTGAATTCCGCTCGATCATCCTTCCTGCTCCGGTTGGTAGTGCCAGCTCCTCCGGCCTAAGTCCCAGGCCCAGTTGAAGTCACGCCTGACTTCAACTCCTCAATCCCGAAGCTAACTCTTTTCTGCTTCTGATTCCCGTGGTTACTCCCACCGCGCCGCCATGTACCGGCATCACTCCCTTGTGCGCCCTTGATGCCTCTCTGGACCGTACTCATCACCTACAAAGTTCTATTCTTTCTTCCCCGAGCTACAATCCTAGCTCCTTTCACTATCTTCCAGCTCTCGCAGTTAAAGGTCATCTTGTAACCATCTCTATCCAGCTGCCCCACTGATAGCAAATTTTTCCTCAAACCAGGAACATGTCTCACATCACGTACCTGCAGTACAGAGCCGTTTTCACCCTTGATCCGAGCACAGCCTTTACCTACAACTTCCAAGGCTGTACCGTCACCCAGATACACCTTCCCGAAGCTTCCAGCGGTATAACCTTCCATCATTCCTGCCTCACTGCATAGATGGAACGACGCTCCAGAATTCAAAATCCATGACTCCTCTGAACAGTTCGCCCTGACAGTCCACCCCTTTTTTGAGTCATCTGTGCCTGCTCTGCTCGACCTCTGCAGCTCTGGTTCACTCTTCTCAACTCAATTATCATCAGGGATCATGGCACTCCCACCCGAGCTAGAAAGGACCAGCGAAGAATCATGATAATCTGCACTTTTTCATGCCTGCAGCGCTCCCGTGGACGCTTAGCAATTAACGTCCACGGACCCTGAACAATTTGCAGAAATTCAATAGCCTCCGCGGGTGCTAATTCAGTGGCGTCCGCGCGGCAACCTGCTGCAGCCTTTGAAATCCTTCTGAGACCCAATTTCGACCTTCTTCCACCACATGTGCTCAGAAACAACGCTTCTCCTACGTCTTCTACAGCCGCATTCACCGTGGAATTCCTGCAGTCTTTCTTGAGGTGTCCAAAATCGTTGCACCTCCAGCATTGCACCTTGCTCATATCTCCTCTTCCTCTGGATTTGGACCTATCACCCTGCTCTCCCGGTCTGTGCCCTGACCTGCCTCTGAACTTGCTTCCAGCACTCAACGCTGAACCACTTGAGCTGTCAATACCTGACTCCTTCCTGCGAACATCCTCGCTCACAATCAGGTCTTTAATCTCGCTCAACTTGTACGGTTCCTTCCCGCGTGTAGCAGTAACGGCTGTGACAGTCTGACTCCAGCTCTCTGGTAGGGATTGTAACAACGTAATTGCCTGCAACTCCTCATCAATCTTGATATTCACCGATTCAATCTGGTCAAGAATCATACCGAATTCACTCAGATGCCTAGTTGCTCGTGTCCCCTCTGCCATCTTGAATTTGAACAAGCATCTCACCACATGGAACTTGTTCGCACCCGAAGACTTTTCATACAACCCTGCTAGAATTTCCATCATCTCCTTGGTAGTCGCCGCCTTTGCTATGTGATGAGCAACCTCCCTGGAAAGCGTCATGAAGACCAAACCTATGGCCTTCGAATCCAGAGCTTACCACTCATCATCCTTCATCTCCTTAGGCTTTTCTCCTTTCAGCGGAAGGGCCAAATCCTTAGCATTCAGATAATGCTTGATTTGTAGCTTCCAGAACCCGAAATCCGTAATGTTGAATTTCTCCAAAGTAAACTTCTCTACCATTGCTGCAAAAGAACCTTAGCTCTGATACCAGTTGTTAGGGATCGAAACAAACACCACAGCAATAAAACAAGAAAGTAAAAGCCAAACCGAAGGAAACACAATATTTGTTCGCCCAGTTTGTCAAAACCGACTACGTCTGGGGGCACTACTAAGCCAGGATGATTTTACTATGAGCTGTTTCACCAGAGATTTCAAGACATACATAAAACAATTCCTGCTCCTCCTATTTATAATAAGCTAGGGTTAACCTATTTGGAAACCCTAAACCTAAACAAATTAGGAACCCTCACCGAATTAGAAATCAGCCCAATTCAGCCCAGCTCCACAGCCCAACAAAACACAGGTTGTGCAACTGTTAGATGAGCAATATATCATACATGTGTTCTTGAGTGCACACCATACCATCATTGAAGGTGAGACAGACAGTGCCTCTTGTAAGAATTCGTATGATTTTCTTTCATTAACTTTAACAGATATCTTAATTTTGCACTCAAACTAGAAAAATGTAGTTCAGACCTCAGTTTAGAAAATACTAGTAGTACTTAGTACATCAGTTTGAAGTAAGGACCAATCCCCAATACTACGCATAGTGACATTACCAGCTGCATTACCTACTATATGTTGGGTATGTTTCAAATTATGTTTTGTTTTAAATACATCCCAACTGGTATTCTTTTAATAATTACTTTTTAAATTTTAATGAATTAATTCATTTAATCAGGGTAATGCTTCAAACATATTAGTAATTTCTTTTATTTCTTTTCTTCTGTTCGGAAGATGACCGAGTCTTGTGTTTGGCGGATGTGGTGTTCATGGAGATCAATTCTTTAGGGAAATCGTTTCTCAGGCCATGATTCTCTCAAAAACGTTGCATATTTCTTCTATATGAAGTGATTGAGTGTAGACGTTGTTAGCCGCAAGAAAAGAGATTTAGGGTTCTTCTGAGTTTTTCCCCCAATTTGATTTGAGAGTTCCATCTCCTTCAATTGAGTGCACAATGGTAAGGAGAGCAGAGTAAACCCTGGAGTGAGCCGCCTTGGTTATCTTGCACCAAGGATTAGGCAGTTTTTCGCTCAAGTGCAGTAGTATTTACTACGGCTCTGTAACTTTTGAGTTTTTTCGATTCTGATTTTCCAACAATCTTGAGCGAAAAATTATATTCAATCTGAATGTCGAAGAACCTTGCAGTGCCTAATCTGTCAAAGCTGTAACCTTTGGAGGGGCCTAACTATCGTCGCTGGTCAGAGGAGTTGCTGTTCTTTTTCAGAGAGCTTGGCCTGCACTATGTTTTATGTGATGATCAACCTGTTAATCTTACAAAGTCTGTTGATGCATTGGGCACTCCTACACCTGCTACACCTGCTACACCTGTTACACCTGCTACAGCTTCTGCTGTGGACAAAGACAAACCAACCTCCACTTCGGTAGTTTCTCAAGGTGTTGGCTCTATGCTTATGAGTAAAGACAACCCTGCTGGTTCCTTTGAAGATCACAATCGTACCTTCCGTGGTCACATACTGAGGCATCTTTCTGAGAAGTTATTTGACATCTATGTCAATTATGACTCATCGAAGGAGATTTGGAAAAATTTAAAGAAGAGGTATGGAGCTGAAGATGAAGGCAAGAAGCAGTACATCACTTTCAAATGGACTTCATTCCAAGTAAAAGATGATCAACCTATCTTGGATCAGCTTCATGAATACGAAGCTATTGTATCTAAAATTCAAGCTGAAGGTATTCCTATTGATGAGCACTTGGCTGCGTTTGTGCTTATTGATAAGCTACCCCCTTCATGGAACGACTATCGTTTTAAGTTGAAACACGACAAAAGGAAGATGTCCCTTGATGAGCTGATTGCTGATTGAGGATGCAAATAGAAAATATTTAGATAACTCTCATATCCCTCGTTCATTATCAGTTAATGCTAATGTGGTGCAAACCGTTGCTGGTGGTAAGAATAGGTTTCAGGCCTACAAAAATAAAGGAAAGGGTCATGCTGCAAGACCATCTGCTGAATTTAAAAAGAAGCTGAAATGTTGGAATTGCAACAAAACTGGCCACAAGAAGCAGGGTTGTCCTTTGCCTCCTCAGCCGAAGGAAACCAACAAATCTCAAAGCAATCTTACGGAAGATCTGATTGCTGTTACAACTGAGGTACATGCTGCGGTTGATGTGGTGGAGTGGATAATTGATTCTGGTTCCACCCGTCACGTTTGCAGCAAAAAGTATCTGTTTAAAACTTTGGTTGAATCTCAGCATGACAATGTGTACTTAGGAGATGCTAGTGCTCTGCAAGTTGCTGGAATTGGAGATGTTGCTTTGAAATTGTCTTCTGGAAGAGTTTTAACTTTGACGAAGGTTTTGTTTGTTCCAAATATGTGTAGGAATTTAATTTCTAGTGCTTTGCTGATGAAAGCTAGATTTAAGCAAACTTTTGATGCTGGAAAATTAGTTATTACTAAGAATGGGGCTTATGTAGCTAAAGCTTTTTGTACTGGGAATCTCTTTGTTCTTGATGTTGAAAGTGAAATGAATGCTAGTGCTTCTTCTTATATTGTGTGTTCTTTGGATAAATGGCATGGTAGACTGGGACACTTGAATGTTAATTCTATCAAACGTCTGAAGCATGTTAACTTGATTCCTGATAACTTAGAAAAGGATGTTTCTAAATGTGAAATCTGCATAGAAGCAAAGCATGCTAGAAAATCGTTTTCTTCTCCGGTTTATAGAACATCAGAATTACTTGAACTTATTCACTCCGATTTGGCTGATTTTAAAAATACTGCTAGTAGAGGTGGTAAGCACTATTATATTACTTTTGTGGATGACTTCTCTAAATACACTAGAGTTTATCTTTTGAAATCTAAGGATGAAGCTTCTAAAATGTTTTTGCAGTATAAAGCTGAAGTTGAAAATCAGCTTGATAGAAAAATTAAGCGGCTTCGAACGGATAGAGGTGGTGAATATGAATCTGATTTTTTGAAATCTTTGTGTTTGAAAGAGGGCATTATACATGAAAGAACTGCACCCTATACTCCTCAACAGAATGGAATAGCTGAAAGAAAAAATCGCACTCTTAAAGAAATGATAAACGCTATGTTGGTTAGTTCTGGTCTTCTTGATCAACTGTGGGGGGGAGCTGTCCTTTCAGCTTGTTTTATTTTGAATAGAGTTCCTCATAAAGGAATATCAGTCACCCCATATGAATTGTGGAAAGGTTATCCTCCTAATTTGACCTATCTTAGAGTGTGGGGTTGTCTTGCTAAAGTTGGTTTGCCTGCATTCAAAAGGACTAACATAGGACCTAAGACTGTGGATGCTGTGTTTGTTGGCTATGCTCATAACAGTGCTGCTTATAGATGTTTGACATTTAAACGTGATTCTTTGCAGTTTGATAGCATGATTGAATCTAGAGATGTTGAATTTCTTGAAAGTGTATTTCCTTTTAAGAGGAAATCAGAATCCTCTTCTAGTGATATTTTAGGTAAAAGAATTGTTGATGAAGTTTCTGATGAACCTCGTAGAAGTAAGAGAGTGAGAACAGAATCTGATTTTGGTCCTGATTTTATTACTACATTTCTTGCTGAATGTGATGAGATTAGTCAAGAGTTCTTGCATGCTTATTTAATTGAAGAAGATCCTAAAAGCTTTTTTGATGCTATGAAATCTATTGATGCTATTTTTTGGAAAGAAGCTATTAATAATGAGATTGATTCTATTATGTCTAACCATACATGGGAGCTTGTAGATTTGCCAAGAGGCTGCAAACCAATCAGGTGCAAGTGGATCCTAAAGAAAAAGTTTAAAGCAGATGGTTTCATAGATAGGTTCAAGGCAAGGCTGGTGGCACGAGGGTTTTCTCAAAAACAGGGATTTGATTTTGATACTTATGCTCCTGTTACTAAAATTGCTACTATACGAATATTGCTTGCACTTGCTTCTATTCATAAATTAGTTGTGCATCAAATGAATATGAAAACTGCATTTTTAAATGGTGACTTGCATGAAGAGATTTATATGTTACAGCTTGAAGGTTTTGTTGTGCCTGGTCAAGAACAAAAAGTATGTAAACTAGTCAAGTCTCTATATGGCCTTAAACAAGCCCCAAAGCAGTGGTTTAAAAAGTTTGATGATACTTTGCATAAAGATGGCTTTGTTTCTAACTTTGGTGATACTTGTGTATTCTGTAAGATGCATGAACATGGATATGTCATATTATATGTAGATGGCATTCTTATTCTAGGTTATGCTGTTAGTAGCCTGAGTAGGTATACTCATAACCCTAATTCTGATCACTGGTTATCATTAGTGCGATTGATGCAATATCTGAAAGGAACTATTGATTGGAACTTGTGTTATTCTGGTTTTATGTGTGTAATTGAAGCATATTGTGATGCTAATTGGGTGTCCGATAACGATGAAGTCAATTCAACTAGTGGTTTTTTATTTACGTTAGGTGGAGGAGCAGTAGCGTGGAAGTCTGCTAAGCAAACTTGCATTGCTCGTTCTACCATGGAATCTGAACTGATTGCTGTTGAATTGGCAGGTCAAGAAGCTGATTGGTTGAGAAATCTACTTGCTGACATCCCAATGATAGGAATGCCGTGTGCTGTTGTTTCTATTAGATGTGATTCTCAAGCTGCAATTGCAGTTGCAATGAATGCAGTTTATAATGGGAAGAAAAGGCATATTCGTGTGCGACATAAGGTGATACGCGGCCTAATTGAAATAGGTGTGATATCACTGGAGTTTGTAAGATCAGGGCGGAACTTGGCTGACCCCCTGACAAAAGGACTGTGTGGACGAATGGTCCTGGACACAACGAAAGAAATGGGACTCAAGCCTCTATCAGATTAGAGTTATTCTTGATACCCAACCAAGAATTCAAACAAAATGTGAATTCTAGTTCAATGAGGTCAAACGAAAGAATGATTGTAATTTGATGTCAAAGATCAGTCCTTTTATGTTGTTGATTGGAAGGTTGAGATATTTGATCTCTTAATGAACTCATTCCTGTATGGGGGTGTGCAACAACACACACTTGATGAGTCACCTAAATAAGTGTCAAGGTATAAGGCTGCCTAACTAGATGAGTTATAGGCAACTCACTAGGACGCTTATTATGCAGGGTTTGGTGTAAGGCTTTGTGATACACTATTGTATTTGCGGAACTCTCAAATTTTTGTTTTGTTGATTCAAGTCCAAAAGACATCAACATGTGTTTTATTTTTGAAACATGTGGGGGATTGTTGGGTATGTTTCAAATTATGTTTTGTTTTAAATACATCCCAACTGTTATTCTTTTAATTATTACTTTTTAAATTTTAATGAATTAATTCATTTAATCACCGTAATGCTTTAAACATATTAGTAATTTTTTATTTCTTTTCTTCTGTTCGAAAGATGACCGAGTCTTGCGTTTGGAGGATGTGGTGTTCATGGAGATCGATTCTTTAGGGAAATCATTTCTCGGGCCATGATTCTCTCAAAAACATTGCATATTTCTTCTATATGAAGTGATTGAGTGTAGACGTTGTTAGCCGCAAGAAAAGAGATTTAGGGTTCTTCTGAGTTTTTTCCCCCAATTTGATTTGAGAGTTCCATCTCCTTCAATTGAGTGCACAATCGTAAGGAGAGCAGAGTAAACCCTGGAGTGAGCCGCCTTGGTTTGCACCAAGGATTAGGCAGTTTTTCGCTCAAGTGTAGTAGTATTTACTATGGCTCTGCAACTTTTGAATTTTTTCGATTCTGATTTTCCAACACTATACATTCACTTCATAAACAAATGCAAACATCACATGAAACCAAAGCAGGACAAGTGATCAAATGTGGAACATCAATGATACTGGAAATGATGGAGGACGCCCTCCACAAACTATAGTGCATGATAGTAATGATGCTACACGTATGAGTATCGATGCTTCGCGTACGAGTATCGATGCTTCGCGTACGTATCAACGAATAATAGATCTTCTAGAATCTGAAGACGTAGAATAATGGGACAAATAAGTAGAATAATGGGATGCCAAACATGAATGACACAAGCAATGCTGAAAAGCTGTCTGATGTTGGTGAAAAGACTGATTATTTGAGGCTCATATTGTCTATTTTGTAAGCATTTCATATCTTATTCGGTTTATTTCTTTTTGGAGATTCGAGGTGACTTTAAAACTCAGTTATATTTCCCTTTACAACTGTTTTGGGTCTTTGATATAAGAACTGAGTTTTTGTGCATTTTATATGTTTTTGTTGTTTTTGTATATCCTCATTGATGTTCTGGATTCTAAAGATTATCCCAGACCAAACAGGACAAATACGTAGAATAATCAGATGCCAAACATGAAAGACAAAAGCAATGCTGAAAATCTCTGTCTGATGTTGGCAAAGAGACTGATGATTTGAGCTCAAATTGTCTATTTGTGAGCATTTCATATCTTACTTGGTTTATTTCTTTTTTGGAGATTTGAGGTGACTTTAAAACTCAAATATAACTTTCATTTTACATCTTTTGCGGTCTTTGAAATAAGAAACGAGTTTTGTGCCTTTTGTTGGTTTTTGGTGTTTGTGCATTTCCTCATTGATGTTTTTTCAATTTTCACCAATTTTTTGACGTGTCACCTTCCAGCAACAAAGATAAATGATAGTAATTATAAGAGTAAAGATGTTACGATTCGGCTGCAGCAAATCATAGATGTTCTGGATAATGAAGTATCAAAGGAGCACAACAATGGATTTGGTTCACAGTCAAGAATTGTGTACATTGGTAATTGTAAAAGATCCGCCACTTATAAAAGATGGGATTTTGAATTTGAAACCAAGTGTTGAATGGTATCAACAGATTTCCAGGTATCATTGTAGTGAGAGTGGTGAAGTATTTCATGGAGCTAAGGTTGGAAACCTTGGAGGGTTTCAGTGGATAGAGATTCTAACCTTGTGAGTTATCTTTCACCATTTATTCACTACTACATATCAGTCATTATGCATCGGTTCAAAAATAACAATAGGCATCGGTTCTACGTTATGCATCGGTTTATAAGGAAACCGATGCATAATGTTTATTATATGCATCGGTTTTTACTGAACCGATGCATATAGTAACAATATGCAATGGTTTTTATAAACCGATGCATAAAGGTTACGATATGCATCGGTTCATTAAAAACCGTTGCATATATTAACAAATATGCAACGGTTTTTTAAAAACCAATGCATATTGGTTACGATATGCATCGGTTTTTAATGAACCGATGCATATTGTGTAATAAAACACTTAGGTTTTTTTGAACTTCGGCAGTCCACCTATCGTAACCATACTGCCTCCGTCGCGTCGCCTCCAATCGGAAACCGCATCGTCTCACTGCCTCCGTCGCGAACCGAGTCCGTCGCCATTGTTCCTCGCTAGTGTCTCCGCGCCACTCGGTCCGACGCAGCTCATTGCCATCATCGCCATTGCTCCTCCTCCTCCTCCAATCTGCTCCGAATACACAGGTTAGGGCTGAGATTTTAGTATGTAATAGTTAGGGTTATTTTGGTTGAAATTGTAGTTGTTGCTCTATCATTGTTGAATGATATGATGTAAATAACTAATTGAATTCATGTGTATGCTAATATTTTTGTTTGAAAACATAGATTCAAGCGGCGTATTACTTCTATACGGTGGGAGTTGTACTTTGTTTATCCTCCAAACATCATATCAAGTAAGGTATTCTATTGTGTTAATTGTGTATAGCTTTCGAAATTGGACATTATGTTGCTCTTTCATCGTTGAACATAGTTAATAACTAGTTGAATTTAAGTATATTAATTTAATTGATGTTCTTTTGTTTAGGGTTAACACTTGCGATCTACATCCTCTTCCCGTTGGTGGTTATTTGCTTCTTCAAGTTCTGGTATTTGATGTTTATCGATCTTTCTTATTTTCCTATGAACATGGAGATTTGAATTTATTTTTCCTTGTTTACTAATTTGTTTTTGTTGTTTATAGCTCTCGTCCGTACTTGTTGCACACCAACCATTAAGATTCTTCTTCGCGAGCTTCTATTTTATAAGGTAAATCGCAAGTTTATGTGATTTACTACTTTTTAATTGTTGGAGTGCTTATAATTCACTCAAATGTAAATGTTTGTTTGTGTAAATTAGTAGTAGTAACTAATAATATTTACACATTTCATGTAGTGAAATTATAATGAATCGAGAGTGGGTGTCCGGTAATAGGTTGAGTGATGAGTACGAGAAAGGGATTATGGATTTCTGTGCGTTTGCGTCGGCATATGCGTCTAAAAACAACATTGAACGTGTCTTTTGTCCGTGTATGGGTTGTTGGAATTTCAAAAAGGTCAAACCGAAGAAGTTACATAAACACCTTTTGTTAAAGGGGATTAACCCACAGTATACGGTGTGGTATTTACATGGGGAGGGTGAACAACAAAACTTTGAGCCTCCACTCGTAGAAAGCTTGCCGGAGGATAATGATGATTGGGAAGAGGATAATCTAATCGAGATGGTTAACAACGTCGCTAATGACTTCGTTGATACGCCACATATTTAGGAGTCATTGAGGAATGACTCCGAATTACCATTGTATGAAGAGTGTTCCAAATATACAAGGCTATCGGCAACGTTGAAGTTGTTCAATCTCAAAGCAAAAAATGGATGGAGCAACAAGAGTTTTACCGAATTATTGGTGCTGGTGAAAGACATGCTTCCTGAGGGGAACACCCTACCTAACCGTACTTACGAGGCTAAGAAGGTTATGTGTCCCATGGGCCTCGAGTATGAGAAAATACATGCATGTCCCAATGATTGTATCTTGTATCGAAATGCCTACAGTGATTTGAAAGAATGTCCAGTGTTCAAGGCTTCTCGCTACAAGTTAGACAAAGAACTGAAAGGTAAATCTAAAGGCACTATTTCGAAAGTACTATGGTATCTTCCACCGATCTCCGGGTTTTAGAGATTATTTGCCGACATGGAAGATTCCAATAATATGCGTTGGCATGCTGAGAAACGTGTTGCTGATACGAAAATGCGCCATCCTGCCGATTCACTGCAATGGGCTAAAGTAGACAACACATTCCCAGAGTTTGGAGCAGCGTCTAGAAATTTACGGCTTGGCCTTTCTACTGATGGGGTGAATCCACATGGGAATCTCAGTAGTCAGCATAGTACATGGCCTGTGATTTTGGTTATCTACAACCTACCTCCCAAGTTAACCATGAAGCGTAGATATATGATGCTTTCTTTGTTAATATCGGGTCCTCGGCAACCTAGAAATGATATTGATGTATACTTGGCTCCTCTGATAGATGATTTGAAGCTTTTATGGGATGAAGGAGTACGCACATATGACGCATCGAGGCAAGAATATTTCAATATGCGTGCTATGTTGATGTGTACGATCAATGACTTCCCAGCTTATGGCAACTTGTCCGGATATAGTATTAAAGGGTACAAAGCTTGTCCTGTATGCGGGGAAGGGACACATGCGCGCCATTTAAGCTATTGTCAAAAAATGGTTTATATGGGACATCGACGTTTCTTACCGAGACATCATCCTTACAGGCGAAAGAAAGCTGCCTTCAATGGTGAGACTGAGCACGGAATAGAACTGCTACCGGCATCTGGCGCTGAAATACTTCAAAAAATACAGAATATTACAAATCGATTCGGGAAACCATATTCGCGCACCGAAAGTGCTCCATGGAAGAAGCGGTCGATTTTTTTGATCTCCCTTATTGGCATTCTCTTGACATCAGACACTGTATTGATGTGATGCATGTTGAAAAGAATATATGTGAAAGTCTGCTTGATACTTTATTAAACATTCCTGGAAAGACAAAAGATGGAATTAAAGCAAAACTTGATATGCTGGAGATGAATATTCGTACCAAATTAGCACCTGAATCTCGAGGGCAGCGTACATATTTACCGCCGTCGTGCACCACACTCTCTAAGAGCGAGAAAACTAGTTTGTGCGGATGTCTGAAGGGAGTTAAAGTTCCATATGGGTTCTCTTCAAATATTGCCAGCTTGGTTTCAATGAAAGATCTGCGATTGAATGGCTTAAAATCTCATGACTGTCATACATTGATGCAAGAACTCCTGCCTATTGCAATCAGAGGTATAATGTCTCCCAAAGTAAGGACAGCTATACAAAGACTTTGCGTCATTTTTAGCTCTTTATGTGCTAAGGTTATTGATATATCGGAGCTTGATGGACTTCAAGAGCAAATAGTTGTTACACTTTGCCAACTAGAGATGTTTTCCCTCCCAGCTTTTTCGATATAATGGTGTGATGGACCATAATTATACGAATCATAAACACAGTTAAACCCACCAAATTAGACTGTTTGTCTATTTAACTTTTGCTTGTTAGTTCCGATATTTATCTACAGGGTATTTTAGAGTCTAGAGAGAATACACGCTAAGGAGGAGTTTTTAAGCTGAAAAGATATTACGAGTCATTCCAAGGTCACGACCAGATGCCGACTGTACAAATATCATGAACCTGACGTGGAATCACTCAAAACAAGTCCAACCGAAGAGCAACCAGAGTCAAACCGGAGCTGAAAGGAGCCGATGGCTTTTGTGAAAAGATCACAAACTCACACATGTCCTCTCCTCCTCCTCCTCACATGGGCGGCTAAGCCACAAGCCTCTCCCCTTCCTCCACATGGAGGGGAGGCTCCTCCTCACATGGGGGGGGCGGCTAAAAGGAGGACACCTCACCTCCGATGGCTTTTGCTTCCTCCTTCCATTTTGTGACAAGTGGCTAGCTCTCCTCCACATCCATCTCCTCTTCATGGCTATAAATAGAGCTCATCTCTTCCCTTGTATCATCATCCCATATCCATAAATCACTTATCTCTCTAAATTTTTGGCACTAATCTTGTAAGCTTTTGTGTTAAATCTATAATACTCCTGTTGGTTCTTGAGTATTCTAGTAGTTCTTGAGTACTCTTGTCGGTTCTTGAAGTACTCAAGCTTGTTTTTACTTTTCACTGTTCTTGAGTACTCTTGTCGGTTCTTGAAGTACTCACCCCTTTCCTTTACTGTCTTTTACTTTCAAAACCTATACTTTTCCTGTCTTCCAAAACCTTTACTTTTCAAGTACTTAGCTATGATATCCTCTTCCATGGATAATCGTAGCTAAACCCTTCATTTGGTTTAAGGGGTGTACTTGGATCATAAAATGTTTTAGACCTTACTCTTAATGCATCTTTGTGTTCAAAACTTGTTCTATGTGCCATATATTAGGTTAGAACTTCCAAGGTTGAGTGGATGCTTTAACGGGCAAAGCTCTTCCGTGGGGTTCGTGAACATACTCAGGTAAGTGGATGCTTTAACGGGCAAAGCTTATCTGAGGAGTTCGACTTATCTAAAACACCATTTGGTTGATCGTAACTGAAGATCAAATGGATGCACATAAGGCTAAGATACTTCGAAAGGAGGAATTAGTCTAAATAGAACAAGTGTTCTAAACGATGTTGCAAGTCTTGTGCTAGAAATAGCCTCGATTCATCTTTGAACACTCAGTATGATCATTAGCGGTCAATGATAAACAGACTATGATACAAGGCCCCTAAGACCGAATACTTTCCTTATATTTAAACACCACCTGCACTTACTTTCAATTTTAGTATAAACTGCTTATCAACTACTCACCTTCCGGAAGACTTGCCAATCACGCAACAACTGCTGTAAGTCTTTTTCCTTTATTTTCAGTATTTACTTTTCTGTCATTTACTTTTCCGCATTAAAAACCAAAACCAACCAAAAAAACACTTACTTTTCCGCACTAAAACCTCAATCAACCTAAAACACGCTCCCTCCCTATACGATCCCTCAAAGAACAACTTATCCCCCTAATTCCATTGGGTTCGACCCCTACTTACCACTTGCTACCCAGTAGTGAAGTCGCGAGTAGCGGACTTATAAATTTATTTTGTACACATTGTCTCGCGACAAGGCAGTGCTGTCATGGTGCATCTTACTGTTCATTTGATTCGTGAGGTTTGAATTCTTGGACCAATTCATATGAGATGGATGTATCCTTTTGAGAGGTATATGAAGGTTCTTAAGAGCTATGTGAAGAATAGACAAAGTCCCGAAGGATGTATAGTGCAAGGATACATAGCTGAAGAAGCTGTTGAATTTTGCACTAACTTTCTCGGAAATACAACTGCGGTTGGGGTTCCAAGGCCACGTCATTTTGATCGATTCTTGGGAAAAGGCACAAGTGGACATCAAATGATGCCTAAGTCATTTGATGAGTTAACGAAAGCTCATTTCTATGTACTGCAACATATACCTGAAATAACACCTTTTATCGAGGATCACATGAACATACTGAGGAGTAAATACCGAGGCAAATCTGAGCAGTGGTTGCAAAAAGAACACAGTCGATCATTTTGTGAATGGCTAAGGAATAATGAGGTTTTAAATAATCAGACCAACTCGGAAGAAGAATCTGATGACGTGGTGAAGTGGCTTATGGCAAGCCCAAGACCTATTGTACAAACGTGGAAAGCTTATGATATTAACAGATTTTGTTTTCAAACAAAAGATCAAGATGAGCACACCGTTGTGCAAAATAGTGGTGTCACACTTGTTGCCGAAACCACTCATGTTTCTAGCGCAAGAGATCGGAATCCAATATCTGTGCCTGTGAATTACTTTGGGATTATCCAAGAAATATGGGAGTTGGATTACGTAAACTTTCGAGTACCCATTTTTAAATGTAAATGGGTTAACAATTCGGCGGTTCATATCGATAAATTTGGAATGACATTTGTCGATTTTCGAAGAGAGGGATCTAAGGATGAGCCATTCATTATGGCCGAACAAGCAAGACAAGTGTTTTACGTCAAAGACCCTTCGAACAACAATCAGTATGTTGTGATAAATGGAAAACAACAGTTAATCAGTGGTACATCTGAAGAGATGAATGTGGATTGCCTACCCGTTTGTACGACAGTTTCAGTAGACAACGACGACAGCGAAGTTGATGATGAAATACAGTTGCGAGAAGATCACGGCGAAGGAATTTGGATTGATAAAGAAACTTAATTTGTGCGTATAAATCTCTACTTATTTATAAAGAAACTTAATTTGTGCGTATAAATCTATACTTAATTTGTGCATTTAATATGGATTGATAAAGAAACTTAATTTGTGTGTATGTTGTATATGCTAGTTATTTCGTTATCACACGTCATTTTATTTGTTTAATTATCGTTTTCATTTATGTATTCATAAATTTAATGTGTTTAATCTGACATTTAATGTGACTCTTTTACAGAATCATGGCTAGCAGCAGCAGCAGCGGTGAGGATGATTTTTGTGTCTCTGCCCGCACACTGAGCCACAAGAAAGGCCCTGTATACATGGCGAAGTTGATTAAGCAACACACAAAGGCTGGTACCAAGCTTACGGTCAACTTCGATAGTAAGGGGAATCCCAAAGGACAGAATGGAAACAATTGGAGGAGCTTCTTGGGTACAGTGGCTCGTTCTCGAATTCCTATCACCTATAACGATTGGAGGAAGGTTCCTGACCATTATAAGCTCACTTTGTGGAGAGATGCAACTGTAAGTTTTTCTTTAATTGACACTTATATTTGTCAGTGAAGTTGATTTTATTTTTATTAATTATAACTTGTTATATGTCTCTTTAGGTAATTTTTGATGGATGCGAGCCGCATAAAAAGCATGAGATGAAGGTTGCTGGTAGCATATGGAAGAATTTCAAGTCAAGACTGGCAAAAGAGTATATCCACGGTGCCAAGGTAAATGAAGATCCTTTGGGTGAGTATGAGTATCTTGACAAAGATACTTGGAGGATATTTAAGGAGCAGAGGCTCTCTGAAAATGCTATGAAGTTAAGAGAGACTAACAAAGAGCTTGTGAAGAAGAATGTGTATACACACATACTTGGTCGAGGAGGCTACAGACAACTTGAAGAAAAGTTGACAACTGAGAAGATAGCCGAGTTATTTGCGCAGGGCGCAATTGAAGAGGTGCATTCTTCTGTCACTATAGATAGACATGAGCTGTGGAAGAGGGGACGAAAGAAGAAAAATGACGAGTACGTCAGCGAAGCATCCCAGCGAGTGGCAACAAAGATTGTAAGTTATTTTTTATGTCAATTTCAATAGTTAATATGATACACTAAATTTTGGTATTTAATGATTGTTTTATATAGGATGAGTTAGTGGAGAGCTCCTCTCAAGGACAGTTCTCGTCTCGTAATCGATGACATGACATACTGACTGAGGCGCTTGGGACGCCGGAGCCCAAAGGACGCACCCGAGGAGTCGGGTCACACATTCCGTGGAGGGTTGGGTTACCGATCTCCACCTCCTCGGGTGGCACGCCCAGTTCAAGTAATATTTTTCGAAGGGATGCGTCTGATCACTGCAGCCTTCACTGTCCCATTGATTCAGACCCGTGGAATGACATACCAGAGGTACATTTTTAATTATTAAATTTATTATTTATGTTGGTTAAATGTATGTAATACTTTTTGTGTTTGTTTACAAATTATTACTTCTACTAACAGGGTGGCCTGAAGAGCCTATTATACATCGAGGGGCAACTTGAAGGTGACAAACTTCTTGTGGCTATCGGTCGAAGCATAAATGGCCGGTTTGTTAACTTTCGAGCAATACCCGAAGATACCGTGAAGGTGAAGCTCGATCTAGTACTTTTACGAGGTCGAGGTGCAGTATTGCCAACAGCCCATCCAAAGCTCTCGACTGTTCAAGACGCAGTTAACCATCACGTGGCTTGGCCGAAAGACTTGGTCGTTGTCGATAAAAGGGTGAGATCATTGAAGATTATAATTTCATTTGCTTTTCATTGTGTTACACTACAAATAAAATAAGATATTTAAGCTTCACGGAAATTTAACATGCAGGCATATGACATACACTTCTACGAGTCTTTGCCACTCACTGGCGATGATTTCGTAGATGAAATGTCTGTTGACTGTAGACTGCTACGTAATGTGTGGAAGACTTTGGGTAGAGCATCGATTCAGGTAACTGCCAAAGCTGAGGTTTTCGGTGACGACTACGATATCTACGTGTTTGACGAGGAAGTCACGGACCTATTAAAGTTTCAAGCGTTGGGGAACGCAGCAGCTGAGTTATATATATGGTAATATTTATATCTTTAAAATGATTTTTTTGTAATTAGTCTAACTAACACAAGTGTTTACTTTGCAGTCATTTACACGATCAGATGCTTCATTGGGATATTAAGTTTGGTTTTTTTATTCCGTCATTAATGACCCCAACCATGGACAAAAATGAGAGATTGGCGACGTTGGTAGGAAGATTGAATATGCCAGACAAAGATCAACTTTTTTGCTACTTTCTCCCTTATGTTGATCACATTGAGTGAGTTCATCACTTACTTTATAAGTTGTTAACTTCTTTTCTGAACATATTTGTTTTTAAGTTAGTGTGTTTTTTTAGGTGGCATTGGATGTTATGCGCATTTTTCCGAGACAACATATGGTTCTTTGGCTTGATTCATCTATAGAAGAGAAGGATATACGCGCTGATGCAAAAGAGTTGGTGGACATATAAGTTTCGAAATTACTTTTATCTTATAACTTGTATTAAAAGTCACTAATAATTATATTATTGTGTTTGTTTTAGGGGATTAGATCGATACTACCAAGGATGTGTACCGAAGAGTACACGTAAAGTAGAGTGGAAGAAAGTTTTGGTATTAACAAATGTCTGGACATTTTTATTAAATATTTTTTCATTTATAAAGTATGTTAACTGTGATTATTGGTATCGTGCAGTGTCCAAGACAACCACCTAGCTATTTTTGTGGTTATTATGTCCTTCATTATATTAAGGACATTATCGCATTTGTACGGGCTAATAATGGTGCAGAGGTTGAAGACATTAACCAAGTGAGTTTTTAGAGATATATATACATATGTTATTCATTTAACTGTATGTATTTGTTGATTGTTGATTTAGTTCTCTTATTTTCACTCTTTAATTGTTGAGTTAGCTTTATAGACGTTAGTTGTTAATTAAGCTTTTGAAGGCTTAATCGTTTTCACTCTTTAATTGTTGACTTAGTTCATTCTCTTGTTTTTTTATAGTACTGTTTTCCTAATGGAGCAGAGTCATACGACGTCGACAAGATTCATGGAGTTCGGGATGAAATCGCCAACTACCTACGTGAATATGTGACCACTCATCCTACACTACTATAGGACATTAAATTAGAAAACATTTGTTATGTGATGTTTTGTGGCGTATTTGTGCCAAAGAGACAAATATATGTGTATGAATGATATTGTATGTTGCAAATTTAGTGAAACGATGTTTAGCATGTAAGTTATATTGTATTTGATAGTTGGAATAGCAGGGTTCAATATTGATGTTTAATTTCTGGTGGATTTGAGCTTTTGTAAAGCTAAATCTGCCATTTTTTTTGAACATTATGCATCGGTTTTCTAAGAAACCGTTGCATAATGTCTGGACAGGTTTGGACATTATGCATTGGTTCAATGAAAAACCGATGCATAAGATCTGAACATTATGCAATGGTTTTTTTGAACCGATGCATAATGTCTGGACATTATGCAACGCTTTATTATGCATCGGAACCAAAACCGATGCATAATATCAAAAAAAACCGATGCATAAAGACCAGTTTGTAGTAGTGATTTGCTGCACTTACTGTTGTTCTTAGTGTTTGCAGACAAATTCAACACAAAAGCTGTATCTGCTCCTCAATTCGGGCCCTGAAGCGGCTAAATGTTGGAATTTGAATTCCAACTTGGGTTATGGTTTTATTTTATTTCTTTTTATACAGAGACAATAGTGATGCAATATTCACATGGAAACTCAAATTGAATTCAAAAGATTCAGTGTATGTTTCATTAAGTCTGACATCTTGTTATGAAATTGACATGTATAGCTTTTAAGTTAGAACATGTCTGATTGTTAGTTATTGAGTATTTTTTCGTGATTTTTTGATACGGGCAGATTTTGCTCAGTGTAGAAAGAAATGTGTTACACCATTAGTATTGCTTTACTTTCTCGACTTTATGTGAATTGTGTAATCATATTAATTCACGCCATTGCTTTGTCTCTCAAAATATTGTGAAAGCTGAATGCGATGAAGTTATGACAACATGCCTGCAGGTTGTAGTTTTCGGAGATACTATTATACTTTGTTATTCATACCATTGATCACATTTCAGGAAGATCACTCTTATTATTTGATCTGTTTTTACTAATGCCGATTTCTGGAACACTAATATTTTGATAAAACACATATTAACGATATCACGGGAATCGTTATTAACTCAATTTGACAGATCAGATGTGAACGCATTAAACAGCCGGTCTTGTATCGAGGAGTCTTTTTTAAAACTGACCCTTTTGAGTTTGCCCATTTCAAAACTAACCCCCTCGAGTTTCACATTTCAAAACTGACCCTTTTTTAATAAAACCGGATCCCTGTGTTCTGAATTTTGAAAAACCGGAAGTCGGAAATCTGGTTAGTTGGGATTTGTAACTAACCGGATTGCCGAGTTCCAGTTTTTATTAGACCTGGCTGATGTGGACGACGGTCGAATACGTGGCTTCCACGGTAAGACTAGAATTATCCATTCCGTATTTTTTTTTAAAACGGAATACGGAATTCCGGTGTTTTGCGAACTTAAATCTCCGACACAGCTTCTTCTCTTCTCCCCCATTCGAAACCCTACCCTTTTGAAACCCGCCGGATCTACTTCTCCCTCATCCGATTCCGTCCGATTTCTCTCCAATTCCGTCTGACTTCTCCCGAATTTTGAAACCCTACCCCAATTCTGTCCAAAATCATACCCCAATTCGGCCCGATTTCGTCCGATTTCTCCCCCATTCACCACCTCCGAAATTGATAGGTAATAAAACTTAATTGTGTAGTTTGTGTTATTGAATTGTTTGTGAAGAATTGTTGTTGTGAATTTTGATATTAGTGTTGTTGAATTATTTGTTTTTGATATTAGTGCGGTTAATTGTATGAATTTTGTGAATTTTGTGCATTTTTTAGTGTTATTAAATTAGTATATTGGAATTTGGACATTTTTTGTTGTAGTTGAATTAACGTATTGATATATATATATATATATATATATATATATTGTGTTTTTCTTCATGAATTGGTAATAAATAATATCTGTTGTTTTTATAGAAATGTCGTCAGGTAACAGGCGAAGAAGCACTAGCCAACGCGATGTGCCGTCTTCTTCACGAGCGACTGCTAATCCAAACATGGATATGGATGATTATCTTTATCCTAGACCCAGCGATCCATCCTTGTTGATGATGCAAAAGGAGCATCGCACTGAAGCGATTTGGAGAAATCAGGTATGATTTTCATTAATTAAATTTTTTTCAATTCATATCATATAACAATGTTTAATTAATTGATTACATATTATAGATGGATAAAGATTTTATGTCTTATAAGTCATTGAAGGTAATGGGTCATACTGTCGTAAGTATGAACCCTCGAATTAGGGATTATGTTGCAACTGCCAGTTTTCTACCTTGGACCGAAGTATGCAACGTGAAAAGGGATCCTAGATTAATCACCGCACTAGTGGAGAGATGGCGCCTCGAGACACACACCTTCCATCTAAATGGAGGGGAGGCTACAATTACACTACAGGACGTGTCTCTTCTTACTGGATTACCCATAGATGGGGAGCCCGTGTCAGGATTTGGGGAGTTCGAATGGGAGCCTGTTTGTTTGAATTTATTGGGTGCTGTGCTCGACTATCCTAAGCAGAAATCGATGGGTACCAAGACATGGTTCGATGACTACTTGACTCATATACCGGCCGATGTGGATGAAGAGACGTTGAAGAAATACGCTAGGGCGTACATTTTATGTCTATTAGGATTGACTCTCATGGCAGACTTGTCCGGTGATATGGTATCGCTCCACTTCCTTCCATTATTGGTGGACTTGGATAACGTCAGGAGATACAGTTGGGGGAGCGCGGTTTTAGCGTTTCAGTACAGTCAGTTGTGCAGAGCGAGTTATATAAAGAAGTCACAAATCGATGGATGTCTCGAGTCACGAGAATTATGGGTGGCTGATGTGCCACTTATTTGCTTCAACATCATTGAGTGGCATCATCCTGGTCGTACTATGAGACAGTTTGGATGGAAATAGACCGTTTCAATTGCTCCTATAGCATTTACGCATGCTCGCCACGGAATAGAAAGAAAAAAGAGAGTTGATTGGAGAGTGTACTTGGTCCAGGATGTTCAGATATGGAATAGTAGATGGGAGAGACTAATATATGGGGATCGGGGCGAGGAAGGCGAAGACATTGATATTCCCAGTGATGAATATGTGTATTGGTATTCAATGATCACACGTCGCCTTATCCAGCCCAAATTGTAAGAAGAGGACACTCAGGCGTATCGCCCTAGTGCCCATGAATTACCTAACAATGTAAGTTTTCACATATTTTATAATATATTATTATTATGCTGTTTTACAATAATGTAACTAACAATTTGTTCATATAGATTCGCACGTTGCTCATCTGCGCTTCGCAGGCTGCAGAAGGATTCACCAGTAGTGCAGACTCGCGACCAATATTTCATCACATTTTCCATACCGCAGTGGAGGAACTACGAGTGTTGGGGGAGTTGCGGCTATTGAATATCAACCCTGATATTATTTAGTTTGGAAACGGTCCTCATTTAAATTTTATATGTAATTTATTCAACTAATATACTAATACATTTTAATTATAGGTGACGATGATGATATGAGTGTAGACGATGATCATGTCACCAACCTTGACTCACAGACACCATGTTATGATCGTCCATCAAGCTCACAGGCACCACCTTCACAACCATCTCGGCCATTCATCTCACAGGCCACACCTTCACCACCAGGTCACGGGCACCTAAACTGTCATGGTTGCAGAGGTTACGTAAGAAGAGAAAAGATTGAGATTAAATTTAACTTTAATGTATTGTTTTGTTTTATTTGTGCTACATTTTGTAACAATGTCTTAATTTCATCTATCAAAATAACTCATGATACGTTTTCTATTGCACACGAAGAAATCTAATAATAATTAAGGAAATTATTTTTTATATTTTTAACAGTTCGAATTTCCCGGATCTGATTTTTTAAATGCTACACTATCCCCGAATCTGGTTTTTTTTTCAATTTCCCCGGATTTGACTTCGTACGTAAAAATATTTTTTTGTTTTTTTAAAAACTGGATTACCCGGATCCATTTTTTAGGGAAAAAAACAAAAAAAATTAGGTTACCAAAAACTGGATTTCCGAGATCCGGTTTTCTCCGGGACCTGAATTTCTGATGCCTCGACCAGAAGTGACCGGACGGACATGGTCGGGATTCCCTTAAAACTAGAATCCGGCAATCCGGTTTTTGACGCCTTATATATATTCATGATCTCTCGTTCAATTTCTGCATCCAAATACACTTCAACTATAAATCTCTCATCATTCGACTCGTTTTAGCAACTTCCTTCGACATGGAAACTCCAACTCTTGATAATTTAGACGTTCCAATCATGGACGAGTACCATCGGGGAGAAATGGAAAATTTGGAAATGGTCGTTGTTCAGAATCCGCAGGAGGAGAATGCAATATCCCATTACGTATGGGATCATCCAGATTTTGAAGATATTTCGGCATGGGAAACCAATCAACCAGCCGATGAGTATATGAGAGGAAATTTCGGCCAACCGGATCTCCACGAATCCCTTGGAGTTGCCAGTGAGTTTGACTCAAAAGAACTTACCATACATGCGGTGCGGAAATGGTCGATAATGAATCAGGTGGAATACGTGGTAAAAAATAACCCTTCTTTTATTATGTTTCACTGTCGAAAAGGTGGAGAAGGTTGTCGATGGGGCCTCCGGATATCTGCACTGAGAAACGGTTACCGTTAGGAAGTGCGAAAAGCACCACATATGTCAGAACGACACAATTATGGCCAACAACGTTCATATGACGCCCAAGTACATCGCTAAAGAACTGTGGGATGTGATGACAGAAAAAATACGGTTGAGTGGAGCAGAGATACAAGCAAGAATTTATAAAGACTATGGGCTTGAAATTTCTCCATTGAAAGCTTGGCAAGCGAAGCAACAAACAATGATTAACTTATTTGAAACATGGGATGGCTCCTTCGCATACCTGCCGCGCTTGATGAAGGCTTTAGTTGATAATAGTCCGGAAACAGTTGTCTATTGGAATACTAACGAAATCGATGGTGAGTACATTCAGGTTAATCGTGTTTTTTGGGCATTTACTGAATGTATTCATGCATTTAAGCATTGTCATCCCATATTATCCATTGACGGAACTCATTTGTATGGTAAGTACGATGCGAAGCTCCTTGTAGCATGCTCATTGGATGCAAACAATGGTGTTTTACCTGTTGCGTTTGCTTTGGTCGAGAGTGAAAACACCTCCAGCTGGAGTTGGTTCATGAGTTGCATTCGAGAGGGTGTCACTTCACGTCGAGGCTTGTGCGTCGTATCTGACAGACACGGAGGAATAATGGCTACTATGAATGAACCACAATGGTCGCCTCCTAATGCTTACCATCGTATCTGCGTTCACCACTTCCAGAGCAACTTCGACACCAAGGTGAAAGACTCTTATTTGATGAAAAAAACTAGGCAAGGTTGTATATGCCAAAAAAGAGTACAAGTTTGCAACTCAATATCAGAAGCTGGTGAATCTATTGAAAGACAGACCTGACGTACAAAATGTGTTGCATGCGCAACGTGGACCCTCATTTATGGTCTTTGGCAATGGATACTGATGGTATGAGATGGGGCTCAATGACCACGAACGCTTCGGAATCATTCAATAACGTTCTCAAGCACGGACGTGATTTACCAATTTCAGCATTGGTTATGTTCACTTTCAAACGGTTGAATAAATACTTCCACACCCGTCGTTATCGTTACGACAATATGGAATCGGCTTTTGCACCGAATGTACACGAGAGGTTGGAGGTACTCCGAGAAAGGGCACAGTTCCACAGAGTCGTACATTTTAACCCGTCCCAGGGAATTTATCAGGTTACCGCGGGAATTAAGCATCATATGTGGAGAGTTTGCATACCCGAGAAAACATGTTCCTGTGGAATGTGGAAAATGGACGACACTTCATATTCCCTGCAGTCATGCAATTGTAGTTTGTAAGTTCACGAACAGAGAATACAGCGACTATGTGCCTCATGAGTATACACTTAAAGCTTACAACATGACCTGTAGTTACCATTTCAGTCCATTACCTCATTCTGACTTTTGGGAACCCTATGTTGGACTTCCTCATAAGCTAATCCTCACTTCAAACGTACAAACGTCGGTAGAAATCCGACAAGCCGAAGGCGTACTGAAATGGACCAGAGGGATGTCGGCCAGTCCAGTACTCAAGGAGAGGCTTCATCATCACAACCCCCAGGCAGAATTCAAAGGTGCAAATTATGCCAACAAACTGGTCATAACAGAAGGTCTTGTCCCTTCGCCAATGCAAGCTAAATCCAATATCCGAGTACCTATAGTACTGTTGTTGTTCACTATTATTTTACTACAACTATGTTTCTAATTTCCAACTTTCAATGATTTCCAAACTGCTGTGTATTTTTATTGAAAATACGGACCGTAATAACGGGCTAAATAAAACAAATTTTAAGTTCCTTAAAAACCGGATCTCCGGAATCCGTTTTTTAAAAACATAACCGGATTGCCGTATTCCGGTCTTAGGTGGAAGCCACGTATTCGACCTTCCACATCAGCCAGATGTCATTAAAACCGGAACTCGGAAATCCGGTGTCATTAAAAAAAGGTCAGTTTTGAAATGTGAAACTCGAGGGGTTAGTTTTGAAATGAACAAACTCAAAAGGACCAGTTTTAAAAAAAAACTCCGTATCGAGCCATTACTTAGAGAATTATCTGATTTTCTTATTGCAGTTCACGACTATATATTGGCCAAAATCATATGGTAAAAGTTTTTTTTTTGTCAATAAAATTAATTAAAAATCATTTGAGAGGAGTCCAGGTGTAAATCCGTCTTTAGGGTTTATTTTACTTCGGACTCGTTTCTTCCCAACTACGCAGAGTGACAGTCTCTCCGAAATCCTAACCTATCCAATAATGATCAGAGCATCAACGACCATCAAGACGTACACGACCCGCGCAGCGAGCTCGCTCACGGCTCTATCAATGGTATGGTCTCGTGTAGATTTGATAAAGCCTTCATTTTTAACCAGGAGCATCAACTGTGCTTATCATAATTACTCAATTCCACCTGCTGGCTATTGGCCGGAATATCATCTTGATCGAATTGATGATGAGCGCAGTCCCAGTTTTCACCCGGGAGTGTACGGGCCACATCCGAGATTCGGGTATCAGTTCAGGGGTCCTTATCCAGTTGGGGGTGCTTGGAGGAGTTTTGGACCGGAGTATCGTGTTAGGTGTTGTGGTTGTCAGCAGTTTCTGCCTGTCAATTATGGTGGGAGTTGGAATTGGAATCCGAATGCTGGGATGTATAGGGGTGGGGTAGTTCAAGGAAATGGATATGTTGACCAGGGGATCAATTATAATCGCGGCGACTGGTCTCATTCTTTTCGGAATAATACAGCTGGTGGCAGTGGTAATTTTAATGGTAATGATGGTAGGAATCTTGGGCCTTATGGTGCGAATTCGACTGATTTTCCAAGAAATCAGAATGAGAATGAGGTAAGAGATTATACTGCGAATCAGAATCAGAATGTTGGACAACACAGGCAGAATTTGGGTGATAGTTACAATGAGAGGCAAGAAGTGCCGCGTGTAAATGGGTTCGAAGAGCAGAATATTGTTCATGATGGTTACAGGAGGCCTCAGGGTGCATATAGATGGAACAATCACAACTTCACTGAGAATGATGAAAGGGATGGACGACGTGACCAAGGTGCTTGGACTCAATCGAGAAGTAGCTATAATCCCTATGGTCCCGAGCACAATTTTCATAGCGAGAGTGAAAGATTAAATCAAGGAACTGGATATGTGGATCGAAAAAATGTTAATACTGACGACCATACTAGGCCTTCGAACAATGGGGGAGCTATCGGTGGTCAGTTTCAAAATTCTACTATAAATGGACGCCCATTGAACTCAAATGGGGCTGGTGGGGGCGAGGAGTACAAGCGGACTGGACAGAGTTCACGAGTCCCAAATGTATTGAGAAAGGATAATAATCATGGTTCAAATGAGCATAATTGGAATTTCACCTCACAGTCTGATAGTGATTACAGTCGAGACCAGGTTATGGGTAGTAATGGACACGAGAATCTGAATGGTAGAGTTCACAGCAGACCAGAGGTTGAGAATAACAACAATGTTAACTTAGGTCATAAAGACAACATCAATGGAGATAGATGGATAGATGCAAAAGACCAGCCAGAAAAGTTTACTGTGAAGGAACAACCTGCTAATATGATTGATAAAAGGGGGAACCTTCACCAAAGCCCAGAGACTTGTCACCAAGCAAGTAATGAGACTGCCACAGATTCTCAGAGGCATTTGGGTGTCCAAAATATTGAAAGGAAAGAGAAGCAGCAACCTCGGGACAATAGGCCTGGTCATGAAAATTCGAAAGCCTTTCAACAAATCTTGAATATGAGTCATGGGAAAATTTTGAGTGGTAATCCAATTGGCGGACAGTTTGAGAAGAGATTCAATGTTGCCAACAATGGTGAAGCTAGCCGAGTATTTCAAGATAATAAAGGTGCGAAACAGGATGGTGTTATTGCATGGGATGATGAGTCCTGGAATGGAAGTGACTTGGGAAATCTGTACGACCCGCTACCTGATTTTACTGCAAATGAACGATTGAACCCAAGCAAGATAAATGCTCAAATGCTTAACATTAATGATACTGGAAACAATGGAGGACGCCCTCCACGCACTATAGTGCATGATAGTAATGATGCTACACGTATGAGTATCGATGCTTTGCACAGGTATCAAGGAATAATAGATCTTCTGGAATCTGAAGACGTAGAATGATGGGATGCCATACATGAATGACACAAGCAATGCTGAAAATCTGTCTGATGTTGGCGAAGAGACTGATGATTTGAGGCTCATATTGTCTATTTGTAAGCATTTCATATCTTATTTGGTTTATTTCTTTTTGGAGATTTGAGGTGACTTTAAAACTCAGTTATAGCTTTCCTTTTACAACTTTTTGGGGTCTTTGATATAAGAATTGAATTTTTGTGCATTTTATATGTTTTTTCTGTTTGTGTATATCCTCATTGATGTTTTTTCAGTTTCCATCAATTTTCTGCCATGTCACCTTCCAGCCACAAAGCTGGGGCTGTACATCGGGGCTGTTACTTATTTGGGGGGTTTTGCTATAATATGCCCCAAATGACAGATTTGGGGCTTGTTCATTGGGGTTTTGGTATTCTAGGCCTGTCATTGAGCGAGGAGCATCCGAATGAAGTTCCTCAAGTTTTCAATTGTGAAAGGCCTGTTGAAAACCTTTCATGTGAACATATCAGAGGCACTGATGAGGAGCTCGAAAGTTTCACCAAAGATGGAAATCTGAAGTTAGCTTTGGAAGTCTTGAATGCCCTGGAAAAAAAAGAATGAGCGTTTGGATCCAGAGCGTGATATGTCCAAGGTTTAGATGCTAATTCAGGCATGTGGTGATTCCAAGGCTGTAACAGAAGCCAAAGCTGTCCATAAGCACATTGTAAATTTGATGTCTCCTTTAAAATTCAGCTTATACAATAAGATATTGGATATGTATCTGAAATGTGGCGCCGCGGCAGATGCATGTTCAATGTTTTATAGCATGTCTGCCCACAACTTGACTTCTTGGGATACAATGATAAAGGGGTTAGTCAGGAACAACCTTGCTGAAGAGGCACTTGATGTATTTGCAGAATTCAAGAATACCGAATCAGAACCCGATGGTCCGATGTTCCGATGTTCCTTGGCGTCTTCTATGCATGCCGTCATGTTGGTGATGTTACCGAGGGAATGTTGCATTTTGAGTCAATGACCAAGCATTATGGAATCACCCCATCCATGAAGCATTACATCAGCATTGTTGATATGATGGGCCATGTAGGGCATTTGGAGGAGGCTATGGAATTCATAGAGAAAATGCCAGTAGAGCCGTCAGTAGATGTATGGGAGACCATGATGAATGTTTGCAGCATCCACTGGAACACTGAGCTTGGTGATCGATGTGCTGAGGTGGTTCAAGAGGATCCAACTTGCTTTCCCGAGGATTTGAAGGCAGGCCTCGTTCCATTGACAGGTTCAAATCTTGAGGCTGATAAAGTAGGAAATGGGAAAAGGCCTCATCTAACTGATGTGAACGATGTGGAAAAATCAACACCAAGCCTCCTCTTCCCGCTAAAAAGGGTTTTAGATATCCAGCATGATGATGAAGATTGTGGCAACATCATGTTTGCTTAACATTGTAAAACCACTACATCATTCATTAGTTCATCCGGTTATCAGGACAATGATTGCACACCTAAGGTTGTGTATTTCATAGGTAAAAAGACGCAACATCCTGTCCTTTCCTTCCTCTCCTTCTGCGATGTTGTTTGTACTCAGGTAAGTGGTAACATCTCATACTCCAATTTCACGTGCATATTTTTCAAATTTAACTGTCATCAGTTGTTATTATAAAAATATTGCTAATATTAAGTCGGATCTTGTGTGAGATAGGCAGGTATGGAGTTCTCTGTGTGGACTAAAACTTGTAGCACTTTGATTCGGGCGATTTTTGGAGCAACCATACCATATCTTGTAGAACCTAGGTGAGAGCCTTTTTGTTTGTGTAGACTGTCATAATGCCCTGAAGATCATCTCAAAGTTTGTTGGTAGGGAGCTAATCTTGCGAGATGCCAGGTGATTGCAGCATTTCAAATATGGCCCGTTTTAATGCAATGACTAACAGCAGTTGTCAAAGGCTAAGGTGTGACAACTTGTATGGGTTCTTTTATTCATATTCTGTTGCCCCAAAACTTAACTGAACGATTCTTCGTCTATCTGAACATGGTATTTCCAGTGAAATGTCTTGAATCCCCCATCTTGACCATGATGTCTTGTATTTTCCGGTAGATTATAGTGTAAAATATCTTTATGCGCAGTTGTTTTGTTCGCATGGCTCACATTTCATGGTCGTGATTTATGCCATTTGGAACCTGATGAATTGCAAGTTGCTGTGGCTGAGTTTATAATCTAGATTGTGATTTATGTGAGTTCCACTATCATGCAGGTCTGGCCATGACTCTAAAGAGCAGGAACATTGGCTTCAATGATGTTTCATACTTGAGGTGGTAAAGACAAAGATGTTATATTTATACAACCTTCAGAGCTTGGTACTCCACTGTTGCTGAACACCAAGAAGCATTAGCTCTTGCTGTTGTGTATTAATAGAAAACATATAAATCAAATATTGATATACCATTGCATAGCACGCAATCTCTTGAGCACATTTGTCAAGGTTGTGCAGGCTGCAGGGTAGAACTTCCCTTTCATAGTCTACTCTCGACTGTTAGATGAGCAATATATCATAATCATACATGTGTTCTTGAGTGCACACCATACGATCATTGAATGCGAGACAGACAATGCCTCTTGTAAGAATCCGTACGATTTTCTTTCATTAACTTTAACAGATATCTTAATTTTGCGAGTATTTTTTTTTCTCTATTTTAAATTCAAATGTCGACTTTGTCCTGTTTTTAAAGAAATCGGTTTGAGAAAAACCGGTTTCGCTTATTTTCGAGGGAAACCGGTTTCTCCCAAATCAATTTGCTGACTGTGCACATATTTGGTCCTACGTGGACCGAAAGAAATGTAATTGCGACCACGTGTAAAATCGGTTTCCGCCAAATCGATTTGACTGGTCAACAACAATTATTTTTTATAAATTTAACTAATCACCACCCAATTCAACTAATTATCACCCAATTCAAGTAATTAACACCAAATTCAACACAAACATTTTAACTAATTATGTTTGTGTTGAATTTGGTGTTAATTATTTGAATTGGGTGGAATTGAGTTTTGATTAGTTAAAATGTTTGTGTTGAATTGTTGAATTGAGTGTTAATTAGTTAAAATGTTTGTGTTGAATTTAGTGTTAATTATTTGAATTGGATGATAATTAGATGAATTGTTTGGGTTGAATTGGGTGGTAATTAGTGAAATTTGTAAAAAATAATTGTTGTTGACCAGTCAAACCGGTTTCCGAAACCGGTTTTACACGTGGTCGCAATTACATTTCTTTCGGTCCACGTAGGACCAAATATGTGCACAGTCAGCAAACCGGTTTGGGATAAATCGGTTTCCCTCGAAAATGAGCGAAACTGGTTTCTCTCAAACCGATTTCTTTAAAAATAGGGCAAAGTCGAAATTTGAGTTTAAAACAGGGCAAAAACGAGATTGAGTTTGGAAAACGGGGCAAAAAAAACTCTAATTTTGTACTCAAACTAGAAAACGTAGTTCAGACCTCAGTTTAGAAAATACTAGTACTACTTGGTACATCAGTTTGAAGTAAGGACCAATCCCCAATACTACGCATAGTGCATAGCACAAGGGCATTACAGTTGCATTACAATACATTCACTTCATAAACAAATACAAACATCCCATTAAATTCAGCTAACATAACATAAATTAAATTAAACTAAAATAAATTAAAATAAATTGTATTTGATTTAAGTTTATCACCATCACCATCATCAATATTATCATCATCATCATGTCACCATCATCATCATCATGTCACCATCATCATCATGTCACCATCATTGTATCATCATCATCATCATGTCACAATCACCATCATCACATGACATCATCATCATGTCACCATCATCATCATCATCACGTCACCATCACCATCACCACATGACATCATCATCATCATCATGTCACCATCATCACATAATATCATCATCATCTCATGATGATGATGATGATGATGATGACATGATGAATAGTAATATGATGATATGATGAATAGTAATAGGATGATATGATGAATAGTAATAGGATGATGATGAATAGTAATAGGATGATATGATGAATAGTAATATGATGATCATGATGATCATGTCATGATGATGATGACTGACAGGCGTCGTTTGACCTGCACATTTATATTTATAATTTCCTTGCGAGAACCCTAGTAAAGTGGCAAGCAAGGGTCGAACCCTAGAGAGCTGGTGTTGGTGAAGTCGTTCTGTAAACAAAATTGATTGGGGTTTGTGTAAGCAATTTTTGAAAAGTGCACGAGAAAATAAAACGAGAGAGTAATTCAATCAGAGGAAGCATTCGGTCTAGGGTTTTCTATTGTGACTCGTTTATCATTGACTTCTAACAATCTAATTTTGTGTTCCTAAGTGTGGTTACTCCGTTTCAGGTTATAACCTGAGGTAAGGCCGTGTCAAGCACTTACTCCACAATCTACTCCGTTTCAGGTTATAGACTTCTAGTTTTAGCAAACCTAATACTCCGTTTCAGGTTATATCAGGTTAACGTGCAACTACTCGTTCTAACAGTTTAGTATCAAACAAGCAGCCAAAAATAAGGGCTGAATTGCTCGGCTAAGTTTTACCGTTTCAAGTCTCCACTTAGCTTCGCAATTCAAACCGAGACAAATAGCTCAAAAACTAGTGGAACATAAAATAGCATTAAGCAAAGAATCTCAAAACTTTGTCACAATATACTAAACCCTAAACCGAATAACGAAATTAGCTACTCATAGTCATGACAAAAAAACAGAAGTATTTTTGAATGAAAGTAGTAGAAATTCTCTTCTCTTGTTGAAAGCTTGATCTCCTCTCGAGCCGTTTTTTCTTCAAAGCTGGGATTTTTTTGATTCTCGGAATATGGTATGCGATTTTTTTGATGTCGAAAACCTAATTCATGAGAAAAGGTTTCTAATTTTGTTTTGGGCCAGATTTCCAAATCCCGGTTTGCTGACGTCAGCCACGGACGCTGCACAATTTAGCGCCGCGGACAATGAACATATTAACTTCCGCGGACGACCCTCTTAATCTTGCCAGCGTCAGCGACCTGGTCTGAGGTGCATTTCCTCTTCTGCTCGTCAGTCTTGACTTTGGCTCTCGATTCGACTCCATGAACTCCATGTGATGATTTTAGCATCGAAATGCCATCTTTAAGCGCATATTCCTTCCAGAGCTCCCGATACACCTGAAATGCAAAATAACACTAAAAAGTAACTGTTCGCATAAGAAAGTGTCGAAATAGACGGGATTAGTTTATTCGACGAGTCGTATAAATACGACTCATCAAACCACCCCACACTTAAACTTGTTCGTCCCGGACAAGAACTAAGTCATAGAAGGAACAAAAAGGCATCACACTCGTTCTTCGATGTCTTGAATAAATGCACATGAATATGAGTTGCTAGTCTAGACTTGCTTTTCTATGCATAGCTCAATCATTACTCAAATCATCATGCTCAATCATGGAATTAACTTGATACATGTTACCTCAGAGCTGAAATCCAAATCAATTCGGATGTCTGGGAGATAGTCCTGTTCCGAACTCTTGCTATATGGTTACGCTTCATTGCTTTTTCTTGCACGTGATTGATTCGAGCTTCAAGGTGTTTGAGTTCTTTTCGGACAGCTTGTAGTGACTCAGTTTGATGTATCAATGGGGCACTTCAGTATGTTGCGGTGTAAGATTTCACAATGGAATGAATTTGTTTCCTTGTGCTGCGATTGTGATTGCTCGAACCTACTTGCTCTCACTCATCCTCGTCCTTTTGACGCGAGTCAAGCCAAGGGTCGCTTGACTATTTTCCCGGCTACTTGGACTAGAGTTTGGACGGTGTGATGTATTCCCGTCCCAACCAACCACAAAAGTACCGCAGTGGCGGAGCAGACTCGTAACCATGTCGCCTCGAAGTGCTAGCCTCCACGAAATCCACATAACCATATAACTCGAATTCGGTCCTTTGAATGTTCTGTCAGGTCTCTCTAGGACGTTTCTATCAACTCCACATCCCTGTTTATCTCAGCTCAGAAGACACGTAATGGGTTAAATTCACTAGTAAAAGCATAATTCGAATTTCACGAGAGAAGTGCATTTAATCAGCTCATCTATTTCACATCAACATTCAATACTGCATATTCAAGAACAGAAGAGAGATTTCATGCTTTCAATTTTTTTTAATTTTTTTTAATGAAACGTGTTGACACAACTGACTGACTCTCCCACCCACACTTTTGAACCAAGTCGTGTCCTCACGGTACAACTTTAGTTCAAAGACAAACAAACAAATGCAGACACAACAAAACGGGGAAAGAAAATAGAAATAAAGAACAGCGGGACTCCCCTAGTCTGCGTCTGAAGATGGCGACTGTGGTGGAATCATGTACGCTGGGGGAATAGGCTGATCCAGCATCCATCCTCGTGGGGCTGGGACTGGCTGAGCTCCCGGCATCACGTGGTACAGCACTCTATAAGTGTTGAACGCTATGTCCAACTGTTCCTGTGGAAGCTGTGCTGGCTGGGGAGCGAGCTGTGCTGGCTGGGGAGCGAGCTGTGGCTGAGGCTGCTCTTGTGTACGGCGACGACGAGGTGCAGAAGGACCTGCCTCGTGTGCATGGCTGCGACGTCTCTCAACAGGTAATGGCTGACAATACTCAGCCACTGCATGGTATGTCCAGGCAAACTGATTCGGGACGGTGGGTCTCTTCTTGATCGCCTTCATGGAAGTGAAGGCCTTCATGTCTAGAAATGCTGCTGGAATGATCTGGTGGTCCAGAGCGGGCTGCTCGTGCTGACGGCGCATCAAATATGTGATCAAACCACCACAGACGACCGGCCCAGCAGTCGAGGGGTGCTCCCAGAAATAGCACATCAAATGGCAGTAGTCGACACGCCTCCCCTGATCCATAGCACTGAGGCAAATCATGTCACTGTAGGTGAACTTGTCGATCCCATTCACCCGAGCAAATATGGTGTTCCCCAACAGCTTCTAAATATAGAACATCACTGGGTCCTGAAGGAAGTTCACCCTCGTCTTGCTTGGTATGAATGTGCCTCCACCGGGAATTCTGAGCCTGGCCCAGGCATCTACCAGAGCGAACTCATCACGAATCCACTCTCCTCCTTCTTGCCATCCAAACACTTCTCGAATCTGAGGAGGAGTGATGGTGTGCCACTCTCCTCGGTGTCTGTAGGTGATTTCCTTGTGATCGACGTAGCAAAAGGAGGCCAGAAATTCACATGTGTCCTCTACATCGGTCTCACTCTGGAGTGTCAGGAGTCCTGGCCAACCACTGACCGTCAGCAGCTCTCGAACTCGATCCTCGAATCTGGTAAGATGCAGAAAGTCTGCATCCACAAACCTGCTCGCTGTATGTTTGCGAGCCATCAGTCCCGCGTACAGTTCTTCGAATGTAAGAGCTGAAGGCGCCATGACACTACAAATAATAAACACGGAAAATATCAGATTATCAGTAGGAAATTAAGCCAATAAATTGAACCGGTCAACGCTGGTCAACGAACTCCGTGGGTCATGTACACTTTAATTGTGTCATCCGCGGACATAAACTCTTCTTCATCCGCGGAGATAAAATTCTAAGGATCCGCGGCGATTCTGCAAACCCAGTTCGGGATTTTGGTTGAATCCTTCGATCCAAACTTCAAATCCAAGGCGAAATTGAGCACAAGCACACTTATAAACTTCCAAGGGAATGAAGATAATGTAGTTCGAACACCAATTGAGAACAAAACAAGCAATTCCACTTGGATTGAAAACCCCTAAATATCCAACGAGAATGAACCCCAAAAATACCTCAATCCCCGGCAACGGCGCCAAAATTTGACAGGCGTCGTTTGACCTGCAAATTTATATTTATAATTTCCTTGCGAGAACCCTAGTAAAGTGGCAAGCAAGGGTCCGAGCGACGCTCCGATGGTGGTGGATTGAAGCTGGATGATGGCTGAGAACGGCGGTGTTGGGTTGTGAGAGCGGCGGCTAAAGTGGGAGTTGGGGAGGAATAGGAGAGAGGCGTGTGAGATTTGGGTTTAGGGTTTCGAGTCAATAACAGGCCGCGGGTCATGACCATTTTATGTCCTGCGGCCAACCCTTAATATCCTCGTTGTCCGCGGATTTAATCTCTCCTTTGTCCGCGATCCCGTCTGAGAAAGGCCAGTCTGCTTGGTCAATGCATGAGCCGCGGGTGATGCCCATTTTATTGGCGCGGTCAATCCTTAACCTCCTCATCGCCCGCGGATGTTAATATCATCATTACCCGCGATCCCGTCTGAGCAATACGCCTCTTCCTGTCAAAATAGATTTCTTTCCCAAGACTGTGTAAAATGCGACTCAAGACTCAAATAAAATAGAGAAATAAAATAAAAACGAAAAACAAAAAAGGAAAAAATGCCGGGCTGCCTCCCTGCGAGCGCCTTTGTTTTACGTCGTTGGCTCGACGTTACCTCTCTTATGGTTCAGTGGGAGGTTCGGCCAGGTCGAACTGCTGAGTGGGTAGTTCGGCGTCGCCGTGATAGTGCTTCACCCGTTGTCCATTGACCTTAAAACGGTCGCCATTTTTCGGGTTCTCCAGCTCAAGTGCTCCATGGTTAAAAACCTTTGTAATTATGTGGGGACCTGTCCATCTAGAACACAATTTGCCAGGCATTAATCGTATACGTGATGAAAATACTAGTACATGCTGGCCGACCTCGAAAGTGCGTCGTAGAATGAACTTGTCATGGTACAGCTTAGTCCGCGCCTTGTAGTCTGATTGGCTCTCGTAAGCCTCCAAGCGCAGCTCCTCAAGCTCACTGAGCTATAATTTCCTGTCCAATCCTGCAGCCTTCAAGTGCACGTTGCACGTCTTAAGCGCCCAGAAGGCCTTGTGCTCTAGCTCGACTGGAAGGTGGCATGCCTTTCCGTACACCAACCGAAAAGGCGATGTGCCTATCGGTGTCTTGTAGGCTATCCTGTACGCCCACAGTGCATCATCTAGTCTCTGACTCCAGTCCTTCCTAGTTGGCTTCACCATTTTCTCGAGAATCCCCTTAATCTCTCGGTTAGAGATCTCTGCTTGTCCATTCGTCTGGGGGTGATAAACTGTAGAGGTGCGGTGATGCACGTGGTAGTGCTTCAAAGTTGCTGCCATCATCCTGTTGCAGAAATGTGTCCCCTGATCACTGATTATGGCTTTAGGCACTCCGTATCTGCAAAATATGTTAGTGCGAAGAAAATCTACAACAGTTTAGCATCATCGCATCTAGTAGCCTTAGCCTCTACCCATTTAGACACATAATCTACTGCAACAAGAATATATAAATAGCCAAACGACGCAGGAAAAGGACCCATAAAATCAATCCCCCATATGTCAAAAACATCATTAACCAAAATAGGCACTTGGGGCATCTCGTTCCTAGCAGAAATATTGCCTACCCTCTGACATTTATCGCATTTCTTACAATGATCGTAGGCATCTCTAAACACATGTGGCCAGAAAAAACTACAATCTAAAATTTTTCTGCTAGTCCTCCTGGGGCCAAAATGACCACCACATGCATGCTCATGACAAAAACTAAGCACAGAAGCAATTTCATCATCAGGAATACACCGCCTAAGTATCTGGTCTACGCCAATTTTCCATAAATACGGGTCATCCCACATATAGTATTTAGAATCATGCTTAAGTTTCAGACATTGAGCTTTTGAGTAAGAGGGTGGAAATGTACCTCCGACCAGGTAGTTCACGATGGGAGCATACCATGGTACTTTACCTGTAAGAGCATACAAGTGCTCGTCTGGGAAGGTCTTTGTGATGTGCCCCGCATCCTCTTCTCGTACTCATCGGCTCAAGTGGTCAGCTACAGTGTTCTCTATTCCCTTCTTATCCTTGATTTCTAAGTCGAATTCCTGTAGCAGCAAAATCCATCTAATCAGCCGCGGCTTGGCCTCCTTCTTCGTCATCAGATACCTGATAGCTGCATGGTCAGAGAAAACAACTACTTTAGTACCAAGCAAATAAGACCGAAATTTCTCCAAGGCAAAATCTACTGCTAATAATTCTTTCTCAGTGGTTGAGTAGTTTCGCTGAGCCGCATCCAGCGTTCTTGAAGCGTAGTAAATAACTACAGGCTTTTTATCCACTCTCTGGCCTAGAACAGCTCCCACAGCATAGTCGCTGGCATCGCACATAATCTCAAATGGCTGGTCCCAAACTGGTGCTCGAATGATAGGCGTGCTGGTAAGTGCCTGTTTCAGCTCGTCGAAGGCCTCCCTGCATGAATCTGTAAACTCAAAAGGAACATCTTTCTGCAAAAGGTTAGATAAAGGCAGAGCCTTCTTCGAGAAATCCTTAATAAATCGACGATAAAAACCAGCATGCCCAAGAAAAGATTTAATATCACGCACCGTAGAAGGATAAGGCAGAGTAAGAATTAAGTCAATTTTTGCTTTGTCTACCTTAATACCTTCGTGTGAAACAATATGACCAAGTACCACACCATGAGTAACCATAAAATGATACTTCTCATAATTGAGCACCAAATTCATAGAAATGCAACGTTCTAGTACTCTACTCAAGTTATCCAAACATGCATCGAAGGTGTCACCATAAACAGTAAAATCATCCATAAACACCTCAATAAAAACACCTATCATGTCAGAAAAAATGCTAGTAACCACCCGCTGAAAAGTACCGGGTGCGTTACACAAGCCGAAAGACATACGTCGAAAGGCAAACGTACCGAATGGACATGTGAAGGTGGTCTTTTCCTGGTCCTCAGGTGCAATGGAAATTTGATTATAACCATAAAATCCATCGAGAAGAGGAAGAGGAAAGTTGATTACATGCCAGCCTGTCAAGCATCTGGTCAATAAACGGAAGAGGAAAGTGATCCTTACGCGTCACGGCATTCAGCTTCCTGTAGTCGATGCACATGCGGCATCCGTTCTTGACTCTAGTAGTCACCATTTCACCCGCAGCATTCTTCTCAACTGTGATTCCTGTCTTTTTCGGGACTACGTGCACTGGACTCACCCACTGACTGTCTGAAATCGGGTAAATCACGTCGGCATCCAGCAATTTCTGAATTTCTTTCTGCACTACCTCCATCATGATCGGGTTCAGCCTCCTCTGAGGCTCTCTGGAAGTCTTAGCTCCATCCTCCAGTAAGATACGGTGCATGCACACAGTTGGGCTGATTCCTCTGATGTCTGCAAGCGTCCATCCAATAGCGAGCTTGTGGCTACTTAGCACCTCGATCAATCGCCTCTCATGGTCTGTTTCTAGCCCATTTTTTATGATGACCGGCAGCGTGTTATTCTCCCCCAAAAATGCATATTTCAGATGCTCAGGTAGAGGTTTCAGTTCCAGTTTCGGTGCCTGCACAGTAGAAGGCAAAAACACGTTAGATTTAAATAAACGAACCTCATTAACTTCATACCTAGGTGTGAGAGGTTCCACGATCTCCAGTTGAGATAGCACATCAAGAATCATCTCAGTGAACTCGTAGGAGTCCTCATGTGAGTAAACCGCATTTTCTAGCGTGAGCTCGAGTGGGTCTGCTCTCCTTTCCGGTCTCACCTCCTGGACCAGATCATCCAGTGTATCTAGAGCGTGTACCGATGCAAAATCTAGTGGGTGCTTCATTGCTTGAAAAATGTCGAAGCGAATCACTTCACCCTCCACCTCCATAGACAGTGTGCCACTGTCGCAGTCGATCTTCATCTTTGAAGTCTTTAAGAATGGGCGACCTAATAAAATAGGAGCGTGATCCGTTGGGTCACTGCTGTCCATCTTAAGCACGTAGAAATCGGCGGGGAACACCAGTTCCCCCACCTGTACCAGTACATCCTCAATTTTACCTTCTGGTTGCTTGCATGATCTGTCTGCTAGCTGTATGGTAAGACCTGCAGGTTCTAATGGACCAATACGAAGACAGGAATAGATAGAATATGTCAATACATTAATTGAAGCACCAAGATCGAGCATGCAATTCTCAATGCGGATATTACCAATAGTGCAAGGGATGGTGTAAGTACCAGGGTCACCGCATTTAGGAGGTACCTTTTGCTGAATAACAGCTGAGACGTTCTTACTCAGTAGTTCCTGGTCGATGCCAGTGGAACGTCTCCGATTGATGCACAGCTCCTTTAAGAACTTCGCGTAGCGCGGAATTTGTTTGATCGCCTCGAGGAGTGGGATGTTGATTTCCACCTTGCTAAATAGTTCCCAAACTTCTCGATCAATCATATGTTTCTTTGAAGCTCTGACCTGCACAGGAAACGGAAGAGAACGATCAGATTTGAAATTTTCGACAGATGGAATCGCGGACGGTGTACATTTTAGTGCCGTCCACGGACCGTTAACCTCTTCATGGTCCGCGCCTGTAACTTGGTCTTCGTCCGCGGAAATCTGTTCCACCGCGGGCTCTTTGCAGTTTATACCCGCGGGCTCTGGGCATTTTATCTGACCGTGAACGGCATTAAAATGCTCTTCGTTCGCGATCCGGTCTGAGGCGGACTCTTTTGTTGCGTCGTTCAAATCTCTCCCACTTCGCAGTGTGACTGCATTCACGTTTCCTCGCGGGTTAGGTATGGTCTGTGACGGTAGCCTTCCCGGTTCATTCTTGAGCTCAGAAACTGTAGTGGCTAGCTGAGACATCTGCTTGGACAGCTCGGAGATTGCTCCATCAGTTTTGGCCTGATTCTGCTGTACCGTGGCGGCCAGTCTGGTTGTAATTCTGCCCACGCTACTGATACTGGCTCTGATTATTATAGTTGTTGTAGCCTCCCTGTTACTGGCGGTAGCCTTCCCGGTTCATTCTTGAGCTCAGAAACTGTAGTGGCTAGCTGAGACATCTGCTTGGATAGCTCGGAGATTGCTCCATCGGTTTTGGCCTGATTCTGCTGTACCGTGGCGGCCAGTCTGGTTGTAATTCTTCCCACGCTAATGATACTGGCTCTGATTATTATAGTTGTTGTAGCCTCCCTGTTGCTGGCGGTATGGTGGACGGTAGTAACTGGACTGCTGGGCTTGTTGAGGGGCTGCCTGCTGTGCCGGTTCCCTCGGTGCATGGTTATCATTCCTCCAGCCTTGATCGTTGGCTCCTTGCCCGTACTGTCTGTTCGGTCCAGTCCTGGTAGTCGCCCACTGCATTGACTTCGCCCTGGTCATCCTCCACTAAAGTCGGGCACGCGTCCATTTTGTGGTCTAATGCTCCACAAAACTCACATGGTTTGGCTTGAACCGGCTGCCTCCTGATGACCTGCTGCATCATCTCTTTGAGTTGTTTAATTTCTTCGGCCATAGTACCAGATGGGGGCTCGACTTGTGAGACGTTCCTGGTCCGACTGAACTCTTCTTCGTTGTTGGACTCGTCTTGGAACCTTGCATTTTTGGCCACTTCCACTATCTTTCTTCGCACACCGGCTGGAGTAAGTCTCATGAGGATTCCTCCGGCCGAGGCATCCAGCAATTTCCTGTCCAGCTTCCTCAGTCCATTGAGCATATATTCTACGATTAGTTTTTCTGGGAGTCCGAGGTTGCAACAGCTTTGCTCCAAAGCGTGGAACTTTTCCACGTACTCATACATCGTCTCGTTCGGTCCTTGCCTGAGATCTTGCAATTGCTTGCGTACCTGCATTGCTCTTCCCGCTGGATAATACTTATCCTGGAACTTCTTCTGCATCTGTTCCCATGTCTGGATGCTACCTGAAGGCAGAGACAAAAACCAATCGCTAGCAGCATCTACAAGTGAGAAATAGAAGGCTTTTAATTTAAAGTCCTCCACTTCGACTCCATGTGGCTTGAGGTTCTGGAAGATTCCATGATAGCGCTGAAGGTGTGTAGTTGCGGACTCTCCTTGGCGTCCCGAGAACTTGGGCAGGTTATGGATAACTGCCGAATTGATGGCTATTTCCTCAAGTTTTGGTCCCTCATAAATGCATCAAGGCTGATTCCGAAAGTTTGGAGCAGACAGCTCTCCCATGGTGGCCCCTTGAAGGTAGTCCTCTTCCTCTCTGAAGACCGGCTGTTGTGGAGGCCGTTGATACTGCTGCTGAGGCGGGTATTGTGGGTAAGGCTGAGGTGGGTATTGTGGATATGGCTGTGGGGGGTATGGTTGCGGTGGGTATTGTGGATATTGTGGGTATGGTTGCTGTTGATATGGTTGTGGTTGATATGGGATAGCTCCGTGTGGTGCGACCGGGGGTCTTTGGTTTACTGGGGCAGCCCCCCTGTTTTCTCCATTCTGAATCATCTGATTCTGATTTTCATGCTGTGGAAGTAGCCCTCCCATGTCCTGCATGCCTTGCTCGACTTCCTCGTTGTTGTCACCGACCTGGCTACCTGCATGAGACATGGTGAAACAAGTAGCAAGCACGAAAAATAATTAAATAAAAACAAACAAAAAATTAAAACAACAAAGAAACAGCTTCACCGAAGCGCAGCTCCCCGGCAACGGCGCCAAAATTTGACAGGCGTCGTTTGACCTGCAAATTTATATTTATAATTTCCTTGCGAGAACCCTAGTAAAGTGGCAAGCAAGGGTCGAACCCTAGAGAGCTGGTGTTGGTGAAGTCGTTCTGTAAACAAAATTGATTGGGGTTTGTGTAAGCAATTTTTGAAAAGTGCACGAGAAAATAAAACGAGAGAGTAATTCAATCAGAGGAAGCATTCGGTCTAGGGTTTTCTATTGTGACTCGTTTATCATTGACTTCTAACAATCTAATTTTGTGTTCCTAAGTGTGGTTACTCCGTTTCAGGTTATAACCTAAGGTAAGGCCGTTTCAAGCACTTACTCCACAATCTACTCCGTTTCAGGTTATAGACTTCTAGTTTTAGCAAACCTAATACTCCGTTTCAGGTTATATCAGGTTAACGTGCGACTACTCGTTCTAACAGTTTAGTATCAAGCAAGCAGCCAAAAATAAGGGCTGAATTGCTCGGCTAAGTTTTACCGTTTCAAGTCTCCACTTAGCTTCGCAATTCAAACCGAGACAAATAGCACAAAAACTAGTGGAACATAAAATAGCATTAAGCAAAGAAGATCAAAACTTTGTCACAATATATTGAACCCTAAACCGAATAACGAAATTAGCTACTCATAGTCATGACAAAAAACAGAAGTATTTTTGAATGAAAGTAGTAGAAATTCTCTTCTCTTGTTGAAAGCTTGATCTCCTCTCGGGCCGTTTTTTCTTCAAAGCTGGGATTTTTTCGATTCTCGGAATATGGTATGCGATTTTTTTGATGTCGAAAACCTAATTCATGAGAAAAGGTTTCTAATTTCGTTTTGGGCCAGATTTCCAAATCCCGGTTTGCTGACGTCAGCCGCGGACGCTGCACATTTTAGCGCCGCGGACAATGAACATATTAACTTCCGCGGACGACCCTCTTAATCTTGCCTGCGGCCGCGACCTGGTCTAAGGTGCATTTCCTCTTCTGCTTGTCAGTCTTGACTTTGGCTCTCTATTCGACTCCATGAACTCCATGTGATGATTTTAGCATCGAAATGCCGTCTTTAAGCGCATATTCCTTCCAGAGCTCCCGATACACCTGAAATGCAAAACAAAACTATAAAGTAACTGTTCGCATAAGAAAGTGTCGAACTAGACGGGATTAGTTGATTCGACGAGTCGTATAAATACGACTCATCAATGACATGATGATATGATGAATAGTAATACGATGATGAAGAATAGTAATACGATGATATGATGAATAGTAATATGATATGATGATGATATGATGAATAGTAATATGATGATGATGTTGTTAAGTTGGTATAAAATATAAGTTAAACTAAAATAAATTAAAATAAACTAAATTCAGCTAAGCTAACATAACATAAATTTCCGCTCAATCGGACAGCCTAATAGACTAAATTCTGAGATTAAAATTGTTATTCTAGATTATGTTGCCAATCGAAATGCGAACTGGAATTCTGAGATTAAAGTTGGTGTTTTGCAAGCGTGTATTCGTTTTTCATTTTCTATGTTAGCTTGCTATTCGTTGAAGTTGCAAGTCTGGTTTAACGACGCTAATTTTTTTTAGGATGTATATACTTTCGAAAAAGTTATTTTATTCTAAATAAGCATGTTTTAATATTTGATATTTGCAAAACAGTTCTGAATTCAGATTGACACTGTCACATGTCAAATTATTGAGCGGTTTATGGTTTAATGTATATAGACGAGGTTTATATTTGATCGGTTTTCATTTTTATTTGACTGAGATTATTATTTAAAATAATAATTCATATGTAATTTTATAAATACTAAAATATTTTGTTATGCCAAGTAAGGGAATGTACTTTCTTATAATAAAAAAAGGGAGCTGCTAATCGCACCCCCCAGGCGACAAAAACTTCCAGCCAAATGACTCTTTTGCCTTCTTTTGTTTTCTTAATTACATTCATATGCCAATAGTTTATATATTCTTTAATTCAATTAAATGATTATTAAAATTCAATTAAATGATAATTAATATTCTATAAATTAATTGTACCATATTTATTTATTATTATTAATCAAAAAATATTCTATAATAATTAATAGTAAAAAATTAAAATAAAAATACAACATGTAGAAATTTTTAAAAAAATTATATTCTACTTGATTTTTTTTAAAATTTTAATAGAACTTATAATTAGGAGTGAGTGAGTAACTAGTTTTATTTTATTTAGGGCGAATAATAATTTATTTCGTTTAGTTTGGATTTAGGACGAATAATAATTGATTGGATAGCTCAACATTAAATTAGATTCAACAAAACATGCAACGGTGCTAAAAATAAATACATAAACAAGTAGACATATTTAATCAATATTTCCTCCAAATTGTGCTCCTGGAGGCCCCATGCTTGTGATTTCGCGCCATAAATCAGCTCGTACTTGATATGAGGATGCCCATCCTTTAGCTTCGTACGATGAATGATTCCACCACCATGTTGGTATAGGTGGCACCGGATGATAAGGGTGCAAAAAAAGTTGTACGAAGTGATTGCCAACGTGTCCGATAACTATTTCCATGCGCTCATTGTCTCTAATCGGAGGGGATCTTAATGGCAAATGGGTATAACAACTCCAATTAGTTCCGCCAAATATATAAAGTACAATATTATACCTTGATGCTATGACAGTTCCCAAAGTCATAGACTCCATCCAATGCCTCTCAGGTGCTGGTGTCTCAAAGTAATTCAGCAAAATTAGTAGATTGTCTGATGTACTGTTATCTGGGAAAATGACATCATATTGAGCCTTATTTTGCTGAATCTCATCAATAAGCTCCGCTCGTACTTGCATCCAACCCTCTTCGCCGTATCCGATTAGTGCGGCTATCGCCCTAAATCCACAATGACCATCTGGTGCAACGTCAACAATTTTAGAAATATATTGATGCATAACCGCAGGTAATTGATCAATGTAGATGTCATAAGTACTCGGAAATCTAGAGTGGTCATTGTTTGGTGTAGTACTACGAACCCCAGATCCACTCTTATGTCGGCCCCTCTTTGGCTCTATTAAACTTTTTTGATTGACCCCAGATCCTGAAGTTGATATATCCACAAAAGAAGGCATGCGGCGTCTGTTTCGCTCGTCTTTATCACTAGGTCGTCCTTTACGCTCTACATTGTACGAAGGGACTCGAACTGTGCTTTGGGATGGATATGCCATATCAAGAAACCGATCTATCATATGGTCCCGCATTTCTGGATTCATCTTATCTAATATCTCAACAACGTAAGATGTCCTATCTCGCCGTGATTCCTCATTAGGTTGGTTCCATGCGTGCATTGATAACCTCCTCCAGTGACCATGGATACTTATTATAGGAATTGGAATAGATAAGTGGCATCTATAATCAAAACAGATGAGAAATTGACAGCAAGGGCTAGACTCTTTGGATGGAGACAAAGGATGTCAGTAATTTCATTTGTATCTGGGTCTGTCAAATAATCATGTAGGTATCCTTTTTTGATTAGTTGCTCCAAGACATATTGAACTTGAGTTAGACCACCCCGTTTTGCAGACTTGTTTGCTCTAATCACATTGTAAATGCTTTTTACCCCTGTACTGTTTGACGAATCTTTTTGTTTCAGAATACTAAGAATCTCCCGAGGTGCAGTGCTATTAGCCATGTCCAACACAAGTTGTTTCTCCATTGGTTTTAACCTTGACGGGTACTCGTGGCCATCCATGAACTCTACTGTCGGATGGTTGTGAATATCACATAGCACCCTCAAACCCCACATGACACCATCTGGAGGAACTGGAATACCTCTTAACTCAAATGGACATTCACATTTCTTGGTTCCGGTATTTCTTATTTGGGATGTCTCTGGTCTGTACTTCCCTCCTCTTTCACATGCAAGAATACACTTCGGCATCTTACCACCACTTTTTTTTGCAGAATTTTTAATCACCACTACAATGCCATTTTCCAAACCAACCCTCTTTGCCCAATTTAGCATATCTTCTCTATTTTCAAATATCTGCACAAATGGTGGACATTTATGATGTTTTTTTAATTATGTAAATAAGCATACACTAATGACACTAACCTGGTTTGTGGTGAATTCGGATGTATAATCCCGATTCTTGTTGGATATACTTTCCTCACTGCGAGGATCACTCCCGTATGACCAGCTATTTGAAAATCCCGCAAAACTATCATTATCCATGGTAGAGAGATACGGTTGTCTTAAAGAAGTGTGAGTGAGTGACTTGCAACTTATAAGTCTATCCATTATATATACTACATTATGTACGTTTAAAATTTGAAATCCAAAAAGTTAGTGGGAAATAACAGATTTGACAATACATTACGAAACAAAAATAGACAACTCACTGCCAAGATTCTCTGGCAAAAGCAAATTACACTATTCATAGGTAGTGGACAGAAACAGATTTGACAATACATTACGAAACATAGATTGACAACTCACTGACTAGATTCTCTGGCAAAAGAAAATTATACTATTCATACATAGTGGACAGAAACAGATTTGACAATACATTACGATAGACAACTCACTGATACATTACGACAAAATAGACAACTCACTGACAAGGTCCATAATTTATTTTTTTGAATTAACAGTAATATCTCATTAATTAATATATATTACATATATTAACTTCTAAATACATGTAAGTTAAAATTATTAACTATAATATATGTAATATATTAATACTAATTTTTAAATATTTTTAAATCATCATTTATAGTATATAATATATATTATATTAATACTAAATTTTAAATATTTTTTAAAATCATTTGTATATATTAATACGAAATTTTAAATATTTTAAAATCATTTTTTAGAAATTTTAAATATTTTAAAATCATTTTTTATAATATATATAATATATATAATAAGTAGAAGGGCATAATGGTAAATTTACCTGGGCCCCACATGGGGGGTGTGGGGGGTGTGGGGGGTGGGGGGTGCGATTAGCAGGAGCCTAAAAAAAGAGTAAGGGAATGTACTTTGAACTACATCTCTGTTCTTTTAAGCTTATTTTCACCTTAAATAAGTTAACTTTCAATCTTCTGATTTCTCTCTCTCTAGAGAGCCTGAGATTCAGCAGATGCTAAATCTTGCTGCCGTGAGTTATTATAGCATTGATTTTCATCTGAGTTTTTGAAGTGTTTTGGTGAGCTTTTAAAGATCTGTGTGTGAGTTGTGGTTTCAGAGTAAGTGTTGTTGGTGAGTGTGGGTCTAACCCTCTCTACCGTGATGGAGAAAGACGTGGAGGTATTATCTAGTAAGCTCAAGGGGGAGTTGACAGTGTCTATCAGGAAGGAGGTTCGTAAGAAAGCTGAAGAGGAGTTCAAGTGGGCGGTGGTTCTTAAGTTGAGCAATGGCAGGGCTTTCAACGCTCCGGCTCTAGTTGCTGCTATGAAGAAGGCCTGGAATATTAAACGTGAGCTGGGTTTCCAGGAGATGGTGCTGAACAGGGTGGTTATCAAGTTGATAAGTGAAGAGGAACAGAAGAAAGCTACTGAAGGTGGTCCTTGGAATTTCATGGGATGGGCGGTTTTAGTAGACAAGTGGAGGCGCGGTGCTGCTCCGGGCGATTACTGTTCGTCTAGTATAAGGATCTGGGTTCAGGTTCATAACATCCCGGTGGAGTACAGGGAGAGGGCAGTGCCAAGTAATCTCGCGGAGCTGGAAGGAAGGGTCATCAAGGATGAAAACCAGGACAAGAAGAAGGATCCGAAAAGAAGGAAATGCCCCAGATTTAGGATTGAGATTGATGCCGGTAGACCAATCCTGCATGGGGTTTACTTAGCGGAGGAGGATATGGAGCCAGTTTGGATCGAGTTCGAGTACAAATATGAGCGACTGCCTATTGTATGCGCCAGATGTGGTTGGTTAACTCATGACGCTAACACATGTGAGTTTGAGAAGGAGGAGCCAACTAACAAGAGGTTTGGAGCGAAGTTGAGAGCTGACTTTCAGGCTACCGTTGATTCACCGGGCAGTTCATCGGAGGAGGAGCATGTCTCAGGCCATGGCATGTATGCGCCCGAGGAGGGGGAGGTTCAAAGTCCGAGGAATGGGGAGGATCAGAGGAAACACGCTAGCAGCCAAAATTTAGAAAAATCGAGTAGTATGCTTATTGAGCACAGAATGACTGACTATGCTGGGCATGTAGAAGGTAGCAATTGTGTAGGGATAAAGGCTATTGGCTCGGAGCTGACCTCGGGTTCTGGGGAAGTGATGGCGACAAGTCAAAAGATGTCTAGGGCAGGGTGCTCGAACGTTGTCGATAGGATGGGGACAGATCACTCTGCTGATAGGTATGTTGCTGGAGACAGTATTTGACTTTGGTCAAATCTTGGGCTTAACTAGTGGGCCAAGTACAAAAGAAACTGGGCTGAACATGATGGACAAGACTGTTAGTGGCGTTGGGATGAAAGAAAGGGGCGGTGTGGTGAGGCCCAGTAAGCTACCGATCAAGAAAGGGAAGGATGTCAGTGCGGGAGCTGGGAATATGGCAGCGGCGGAGAATTGGAGATTTCACCCTTACATTAAGAAGAGGAGTTGGCCGGTTGGTAGTACGAGGAAGGATACGGTCCCTTTGGTTTCTTTCTCTGGAAACATCATTGATGAGGTAACGGCGAAGGCTGGACCCCAGCCCCGCCGAGGGCAATGAGAATGATTTGCTGGAACTGTCGAGGGTTGGGGAGACCTCGCACAGTTCGTGCCCTAAAAGACGCAATTAGGGTTTTCTCTCCCCAAATTGTCTGCTTAATGGAGACGAAGAAGAGAGTTGTAGATGGTGATTGGATTCGGCTAAAATTAGGGTTTCGTAATTATTTCGCAGTTGATTGTAGAGGGCGAGCTGGTGGTTTAGCAATGTTATGGGATGGAAGTACTCAGGTCAGTATCGTTAGTTATTCTTATAACCATATTGATGTTGTGGTGGAGGATTCTTGTGTTTTTCGATTGACCTTATTCTATGGAGAGCCCAATGTTAGTGATAGAATCTTGGGCTGGAACTTGCTCAGAAGGCTTTGTGGAGGTAGGGATATACCATGGGTAGTAGTTGGTGACTTTAATGAGGTTATAAGCTCTTCTGAGGTCCTTGGGAGTATAGGGAGGCAAAATTGGCAGATGGAGAACTTCAGGAGGGCTTTGGAGGAGTGTGAATTGTCCGATCTTGGCTTCTCTGGCTATCCGTTCACATTCTCAAACCGCAGAGAAGGTGAGGCGGAAGTTAGGGCTAGCATTGATAGGGCAGTTGCTACGGTCGAGTGGAGAAGAGCCTTCTCGAGAGCCAGTGTCCGGCATGTTCAGCTCCATGTATCTGATCATCAGCTGATTGTGCTTGACACCGAAAATAGATATGTATTGAGGAAGAAGAAGATGTTCCGTTTCGAAGCAATGTGGCTTGATCATCCGGCGTTTAGTGAGTTGGTGAACGAGTTTTGGGACAGCACTGAGCACCATAACTTGAGATGGTCGGCCAGATTAAGAAGATGCAGGGAAAGATTGAAATCTTAGAACTCATCGGTGTTTGGTAATGTTCAAAGGAGAATCAGTAGACTAAAGTAGGAGTTGGTGGAGATCAGAAAGGCTGGCAGGAGTCCTGAAATGATAGAGAAGGAAAAATGTCTGAAATGATAGAGAAGGAAAAATGTATCTCAGATGATCTGGATTTCTGGCTGGCTAGGGAGGAAACCATGTGGATGCAGAGATCGAGGGCCCTTTGGATGGAGCATGGGGATAGGAACACAAAATTCTTTCACGCTAAGGCCAATAGTAGGAAGAAGAAGAATTGGATTTCGAAGCTTAGAGACTCTCAAGGGAACTTATGTGAAGGGGAGGAATCCATTCTGGGCATTGTGACTGGTTATTTTGGTAATATTTATCGGTCTTCTATCTCCATGAGCGCAGCGGAAATTGAAGCTCAGCTGGAGGATGTCACCTATTGTATTACAGGGGAGATGAATGGTATGCTTTTGGGAGACATTCTGGAGGAGGAAGTTAGAGATGCTGTCTTCTCTTTGGGTCCATTGAAAGCGCCTGGTATAGATGGATTTCCTGCTATTTTTTATCAGAAGTTCTGGAGTAGATTAAAGAGAAATATAATGAGAGAGGTTCAGCGTTTCTGGTTGGATGGAGTTTTAGATGACTAAATTAACAAAACTCTGATTACTCTGATTCCCAAGAAAAGTGAAGCTGATAGAATGGAGGATTGGAGACCAATTAGCCTCTGCACCGTGGCTATGAAAATTGTTACCAAAGTTATCGCCTCTAGGCTTCAGAAAATTCTTCATTTGGTGATTTCTCCTTTTCAAAGTGCATTTGTGAAAGGGCGCAATATTATTGATAACTTTGTTGTTGCTCATGAGATTGCTCATTTCCTTAAGAGATGTAGAGATAATGGTAAGAATTATGCTTCGATTAAATTGGATATGAGCAAGGCCTATGAACGAGTTGAGTGGCCCTTTTTGGAGAAGCTGATGTTGAAGATGGGCTTTGCAGAAAGATGGATGGATAGAGTTATGAGGTGTGTCAAGTCAGTTTCGTATCAAGTTAGGGTGAATGGGAATGTATCTGGCGTGATTAAACCAGGAAGAGGCCTCAGGCAGGGTGACCCTTTGTCCCCATACTTGTTCCTGCTCTGCACAGAAGTTCTTAATGCCAAGCTGTGGTTGGGTGAGATTAGAGGACAAATCAGTGAGGTTAGGATCTGTAGAAGAGCCTCTGTCGTTACTCACTTGTTATTTGCTGATGACTCTATATTTTTTATTAACGCTGAGGCGGAGTAAGCAAGGGCGCTTAAGAGTATTCTAGCTCAATATGAGAGTATCTCTGGTCAGAGGATTAATTTGGAGAAGTTTGAGATTTGCTTCAGTCGTAATTCCCCAGCTCATATCAGAAATGAGGTGTGCAGGGTAGTTGGAGTAGGGCAAGTTGGGAGTCACTCTAAGTATCTAGGCTTACCTCTGATTTTTGGACAACAGAAGACTGATTCGTTTAGATGCATTATTGAGAAGGTATGGAGAAAGATTAATGATTGGAAGTCTAAACTATTGTCCGCAGCTGGGAGGGAAGTTTTAGTGAAGGCCATTATCCAAGCAATGCCGGTATATATGATGTATGTGTATCAGTTTCCCAAGGTGATTGTAGCGGAGCTTAATAAGCTGATTCAACAGTTTTGGTGGAACAAGAAGGAGGGGCAGGGTGTTAGCTGGTTGAGCCAGGACCTGCTGCAGAAGAAGAAATGAGAGGGAGGGCTTGGTTTTCAGAATCTGGAGCTCTTCAACTGGGCTATGCTAATGAGAGTGGTGTGGAGGTTGGTGAAGTATCCGCAAATGCTGATGTCCAGATTGCTACTGGCCAGGTATTGCGATAATCTTAACATATATCATGCCAGATTGGGATCTTCGCCTTCTCATATATGGAGGGGTATTATGAGGAACCTTGGTGTCTTCCTGAATGGTATATGGTTCGATGTTGATGGAGATACTTATAGGTGGAAGCACAGCAGTAATGGTGAGTTCTCTGTTCGGTCAGCATATGAGGCTATCAAGATCAACGTCTCCAATAGCGGTAATTATGTTGGCGAGCAGTCCGACAAAAGCAGAATCCACCATTTTTGGAAGAGAGTTTGGGCGTGCAGAATTTCGAATAAGATCAAAATGTTTTGCTGGAGGTTCTTCCATGACAGCTTGCAAGATGCGAAGAATCTGCACAGGAGAGGGGTGTCGTTAAATTTGCAGTGCAAGGTGTGTGGATTCCGGAAGGAATCAGCTCTTCATGTGGTCAGAGGTTGCTGGTGGGCTCAGGCTTTGTTTCAAGAAGTTGGCCTTGGTTTGCCGCTGAGTTTGCGAACCATTGACATCCCAGCAGATTGGTTATGGCACTTCTCTTGTTTGTGCGATGAGGAAGATTTCAGGACTTTGCTGGTGGTATTATGGCTATGTTGGAAGAATAGAAACATGATCTGGCATGGGGAAGATTGCTGGAGTGTGAGGAAGGCTGATATAATTGGCAAACAACTTCTGAAATCTCAGAGTTCTTTGTTGAGTTTTAATCCTCTGGATAGTGCTGTTTTATTTGAGTCCTGGATTCCGCCTGAACCAGATGTGGTGAAGATCAACACTGATGGATCTTGGCTTGGTATGTCTAGATCAGCTGGCATTGGTGTGGTGGCAAGAGACCATATGAGGACTGTGCTATGGTCCTGGGCTGAAGTTTGTAGTAGCTGCTTCTGTTCGGGTGAAGTTGAAGGGAGAGCCTTGTTGAAGGGGATGGTGTTGGCTAGCAGGATGTCTATTAGGAAGGCTATCTTTGAAATAGATTCCTTGGAGGTGTATAGAGCTATTATCGGCTACTTTGGAGTTTCTGAATGGTGTGAGTCATGGTTGCAAGATGTTCTGGCTCTGCTTTGTCGGTTCCCTTGCTGGTCCATCGGCTTCAAGCGAAGGGAATCTAACGTAGCTGCTGATGGTTTGGCATTTAGAGCTAGTTCTCAAGGTTGGATCTGGAGCAGGCTTGATGCCATCCCGTTTTGTTTAGTTAGTCTCGTGTAGCTGTGTGTTTGTCTTTTTCTTTGTTTGTCTTTGTTCGGTGTTTGTTGTTCGTTGTTGGTGTCTGTACAATCAAAAAAATAAGTTAACTTTCAGTTATGCTAAACGTGTACATGCTTACCTAAATTAAGGCACTATTTATTTGAACTCTATTTTGTGATGGTTAAGATAAGATAAGTTATTTTCAATCACCAAAAGTTACTTTCAGTCACTATAAGTTAATATAAGTTTCAGTTAAGTTAAGTTAAGTTAAGTTACTTTCAACATACCATCATCATCATACCATACCATCATCATCATACCATACCATCATCATATCATCATCATCATACCATCAACATATCATATCATCATATCACCATCATCATCATATCATATCATCATCATCATACCATCATCGTCATCATACCATCATCATCATCAAATTACTATTCATCATCATAACATCATCATAACATCATCATACCATCATCATCATCATAATATTTATCAACATAGCACTATTCATCACTGTAGGCACTAAAAGTTCAAGGACCAAAACAAAATTATTTAAAGTATAAATGGGCTGGCCCACAAGTGATATTTGGGTTAAAGCTACAAGCCCGGTCCATGAGTTAAACTCAGCCCAAAGCACGGGCCCAATCTCAAGCCCACTAGTGAACTCTATAAATAGAGTATTTCACTTCACAAATGAAACACTCGGAAATTTGAGAAGAAAGCACAGAGAAGAGTGCTCTCAAAAGAAGCGTCAGCCGGCAGCAACCGACAAGTACGTGTCGTCTGCCCAAGCATCCCAGCGCCGTCTGCCAAAGCATCCAACCGCGACGTAGATACGTGAGACCAAGTCCCCGCGACCCTCACTCCGCATCGCAGACACGTGAGACCAAGTCCCCGCGACCCTCACTCCGCAGCGCAGACACGTGAGACCAAGTCCCCGCGACCCTCACTCCGCAGCGCAGACACGCCAAGTCCCCGCGACCCTCACTCCGCAACACAGACACGTGAGACCAAGTCCCCGCGACCCTCACTTCGCAACGCAAGACACGTTGCACTACGCCTTCATCCGCACACATCAAGCTGAGTAGACCAAAGCAAGCAACACCGTAGAATCAGAGGAAGCACTTGAGATTACGAACACAACTTCCGCTCTCAAGCAAAAATCATTTGTAAAACATTATTTTGTATTTAATACGAAATATTGTGACGCTACAAATTTTGGTGAACCCGACGTGAAGATCTCTACCTCTCATCCCTACGCTAAAGCTAAGATGTCTGCTCAACCTACCAGTCTACAAACTCCCAAGAAAACTTACGCCGCAACTGTAGCTCAACCAACCAGCATCTGCACAAGAGGAATGGCTCAGAGGATGGCTGTCAATGCTGTTGCTGCAAGCCTACGAGCTTCTCAAGTGCCAAGGAGGGAACGCACATATACCGTTGCTTCCATCATGGCTGCAGCTAAGGCAGTGATTGCCTCCAACTCCCCACAACACAAGGGAAGTGTGAAAGCTGGCGGAACACCCTCACCAAAAGCGAAGGTGGCTCTGCCAGAACAAGCCGAGACACCCAAACTCTGTGTAGCCTCTGTCATGACCATAGGCACCAAGACCATGGAGGAGCAGATGCAAGAACTAAGAGAGATGCTTGAGCTAGTCCTGAAAGACAACCAGGAGAAGAACAAAAAGCTTGAAGAACTCCAGAAAGAGGTGGTTGGGCTCGGGAAACGAAAGGATGAAGAAGTCAATCTGACGGCAGGAGATGATGACAATAATAAGATGATCCCTATAGAAACCAATAGGAACGGAGGTGTTGCGTGCAACGAAGACCAACTTCAAGTGCTGATAGCCAACGCGGTCAAGAGCCAGCTAGGTGGAGATTCTTCTGGTGGTACACGCTGTGCCAAACCCTACAGCAAGAGGATAGACGGTCTGCGCATGCCACATGGATATCAGCCCCCCAAACTTCTGCAGTTTGACGGAAAAGGAAGTCCAAAGCAACATGTTGCCCACTTCATAGAAACGTGCAACAACGCGGGTACTGAAGGGGATCTGCTGGTCAAACAATTTGTGCGGTCTCTAAAAGGCATTGCTTTCGATTGGTACACTGACTTGGAGGCAGAGTCTATTGACAGCTGGAGTTAGATGGAGGACGAGTTCTTCAACCGATTCTATAGCACCAGAAGGGTTGTCAGTATGAGTGAACTGACAAATACGAAACAATAGGAAGAAGAACCCGTGGTTGACTATATCAATCGCTGGCGTTCATTATGCCTTGAATGTAAAGATCGCATCAGCGAGACGTCAGCTGTAGAAATGTGCATCGATGGAATGAACTGGGATTTGCTACACATCCTTAAGGGTATCAAACCTAGGAATTTTCAAGAGTTGGCCACACGCGCACACGACATGGAAATCACCGTGAAAGGACATGGAAGGAATCCCATATCCTCGTCAAAGGCAATCATCGATAAGAGGGAATACAAGAAGCCTGAAAGGGTCAACAAAAATGCTCCGAAAGAGGCCATGGCCATCAGCACCAACGACGCTCCTGTAAAGATATCATCAAAACCAAAGCAGGAGAAGAGGAAAGAAGTCACCTCAAAAGACTTCAAGCGCACAAAGCCTACACTGAAGGAATTACAAGCCAAGAAATATCCATTCCCTGACTCTGATCTGTCAGGCATGCTCGATGACCTGTTGGAGAAAGGCATCATCAACTTACCAGAAGCAAAACGCCCAGATGAAGTCAACAGGACTAATGATCCCAAATACTGCCGCTATCATAGATTGGTTAGCCACAGTATCGAAAGCTGCATCACTTTCAAGGAGCTTATAATGAGATTAGTCAAAGAAGGACGCATCGAGCTCGACACAGATGAGATAATAGAAGCAAACCACACCTCCGTGATGACTAGTTGCGACTCACTTTGCAAGCCACAAGAATGGTGCATGCAACAAATCCAATTTGGCACCCTTGAGCCAACAAAAGTGTGGATATCAAAGCCATCTATTGAAGCTGAATCAAAAAAGTTGAGATGCGATTATAATCCAAAAAGAATCGAAACTTATGGGATTATGAAAGAGGTTGAATGCATGGAGGATGATGAAGGATGGACTCTTGTAACTCGAAGAAGATCAAAGAAGCAAGTCAGTCCACAACCAGAACTTGTCCGTCGGAAAAAGAAGCAGGTGACCGAGAAGAGACCACGTCAGACGAAAGGGGAGAGAAGACTCGAGGGGAGTCTGGGGTCACATATACTGCCTATTGATCCTTTGATGCAGATTCCACCAAGTCCCATTATCTTAGGAGATTTCCTTCCGGAGGATTACTTTGGTAAAGTTGGGGTCAACACAACCTCAGGAACAATAAGCGAAGGAAGTGAAGAAGAACACAAAGCTGAGCAAAGGAATGAATCTCCAACCACAAAGACACAACCACCTTCGGATCCTCAAGATGACGCTGATGTGCTTGATATCCTGGAAACTCTCCCTAAACATGAGCAGTGGGAGCAGATTTTCTACTTGCCAGAGGAATCACGACGGCGAATAGCACAAGCACTCCTACATCCAAAGCTAAAGGAGGACGTCATCAAAAATGCAGAAAAGCTAAGGAAAAGTCAAGCCGAATGCACCTCCTGCAACACGACCTTGACATTTTCTGACGAAGATCTTCTTCTTGGATCCAAACCTCACAACAGACCTCTATATGTTACAGGCTACATCCGAGGACAAAAGGTGGGAAGAATCTTGGTGGACGGAGGATCTGGAGTAAACCTCATGCCAAAAGAAACCATGGATTTATTGGGAATCACTATGGACGAACTCTCTAATAGCCAGCTTTTAATTCACGGATTCAACCTAAAAACTGAACGTGCGATTGGCATGATCCGCGTTAATCTAGCAATTGAAGAGCTATCGGCCGATACCTTGTTTCATGTCATTGACGTTAGAACTTCATTCAAGTTGCTACTCGGTCGACCATGGAAGCATGAGAACGGAGTTGTGGCATCAACTCTTCATCAATGCTTGAAGTATTATCGTGACGGTGAAAGAAAGATAAATGGGGACGTCAAACCATTTACCAAGGCAGATTCATTTTTTGCAGATGCTAAGTTCTATGAAGAAAACGGTGTGTCAAGTGAACTACTGCCATTAATCATCCCTTCCACTAGAGAGAACGATAAGGAAAGACCGAAAGCAAACCAAAATCGGCCAAAGATAAAATCAGAAATTGAATCAGAGGCCAGAAGCAGAGCATGTGTCATGACACCTGTACAAACGCAAAGGCCGACTCCTGAAAGCACGCTCCCTACCTTGCGATATGCACCTAAATCTCGACGTAAAGCCGGACAAAGCCCCTTGGAAGACTGTCAAAAATCAGAGACAAGCTTTACAGATCAAAAGAAGGTCAGAAGGATGGTCAAACAAGAATGGGTGGCAAAAGTAGTCATTCCATTACCCAGCGCAAATACAACACAGGTTCTGAGGCCTCCACCAGAAGAATTCATTTCGGAGTCAATCAAACCACATGAAGGGAATGTAAGTTTGGAGGGGAGATTTGATCCAAACGCCTATAAGTTGATGGAGAAGTCAGGATACGATTTTAAAAGACCAGCTGTGCTCGGAAAAGTGATCAAACCTCATCCTTACAGTCTCGCCCAGATTCACGGAACGGCTCACAAACATGCTGGTCTAGGTCACAAGCCTCCGCCACCTGTGAAAATTTCCATCCATCGTCGAAAAGATGCTATATCAGCTCACCAAATCACTGCAGATGAAATCAAAAACAATGAAGAGGAAGACGTAACGGAGTATGATGTAGTGACAGCCTACCACGTAACTACCGAAGAAGTTCCAAATAAAGTCGAAGAGGTAGAGGCTGATCAAGCTCCAGAGGTACTCGAAGACGGCGGGCAATCAACTGTTGATGACTTGAAAGAGGTGAATCTCGGAACCACCGAAAATCCGCGTCCAATATACGTTAGCACCCTACTAACCGAAGAAGAAGAGGGGCAGTACCTCAAATTATTGGCAGAATACAAAGACGTTTTTGCTTGGAACTACACAGAAATGCCAGGGCTTAATCCAAAGATAGCTTTGCACCGTCTAGCAATCAAGAGGGGAGTCGGACCAAAGAAACAATCCCAACGACGATTTAGGCCAGAGCTGGTTCCTGAAATTGAGAAAGAAGTTAATAAGCTCATCGACGCAGATTTCATTCGTGAAGTTAAATATCTGACGTGGATAGCCAACATTGTTCCAGTAAGGAAGAAGAATGGGCAGCTGCGAGTGTGCGTGGACTTCCGAGATCTCAACGAAGCATGTCCAAAGGATGACTTCCCCTTACCAGTTACGGAACTCATGATAGATGCAACAACTGGACATGAAGCTCTCTCCTTCATGGACTGCACGGCAGGGTACAACCAGATACACATGGCGCCTGAAGACCAAGATGCTACAGCATTCCGAACTCCGAAAGGGATCTTCTGCTACAAAGTCATGCCTTTTGGCCTAAAAAATGCGGGAGCCACATATCAGCGTGCGATGCAAAAGATTTTCGAGGACATGATGCATAAAACGATAGAATGTTACGTCGATGATGTGGTGGTCAAGTCAAAAGCCAGGAGTGACCATGTCCAAGATCTTCGTACGGTTTTCAAAAGACTCCAAAAGTGCCAGCTCAAAATGAATCCACTCAAATGTGCATTTGGCGTCACATCGGGGAAATTCCTTGGCTTTGTAGTCACACACAGGGGCATCGAAATAGACCAGACAAAAATCAAAGCTATTCAAGAAATGCCCGAACCAAAAAGCTTAAAAGAATTGCGCGGATTACAAGGACGACTGGCTTACATACGAAGATTCATCTCCAACCTCGTGGGGCGTTGTCAACCGTTCAGTCACCTCATGAAAAAGGATGCTCCATTCGTTTGGGATGACAAATGTCGCAGAGCTTTTGATAGCATAAAGAAGTACTTGTCTACTGCACCAGTGCTTGGGGCACCCACTCCAGGAAAGCCACTGATACTTTACGTTGCCGCTCAAGAGAAGTCGCTTGGGGCAATGTGTGCACAAGAAACCGACGAACGAAAAGAAAGACCCCTCTATTACTTGAGCCAAACTTTGGTGGGAGCTGAACTCAACTACTCTCCGATCGAGAAGATATGCCTTGCATTGGTATTCGCAGTACAGAAGTTGAGGCATTATATGCAAGCGCATACAGTACACGTAGTTTCCAAAGCTGATCCCATCAAGTACATACTTTCAAGACCAGTCTTGTCAGGTCGACTAGCAAAGTGGGCTATGCTTCTCAAGCAATATGATCTAGTGTTTGTACCTCAGAGGGCAACAAAAGGGCAAGCCATAGCGGACTTCTTCGCTGACCACCCAGTTCCTGCTGAATGGGAGTTTTCCATCGATCTTCCAGGCGAAGACATATTCTACATCGATGTGCTACCTCCATGGCAGATGTTCTTCGACGGAGCTGCAAGACGCGATGGAGCTGGAGCGGGAGTTGTGTTTGTATCACCAGAGAATCATCTTCTCCCCTTTTCATTCACACTCACTCAACTATGTTCAAACAACATGGCGAAATATCAAGCACTTCTCGGGACTTCAAATGGCCAGACAAATCAGAGTCGACGAAATGGATATCTATGGAGACTCACAGCTAGTAATCAATCAAGTACTTGGTGAGTACGAAGTCAGGAAGGATGACTTGATCCCTTATCATAGACATGCGACACAACTGCTTAACGAGTTTGACTCCATCAGTATAGAACATGTTCCGAGAAGTGCCAACAAGTTGGCTGACGCGCTTGCTAACCTCGCAGCCAATTTGGCACTGGGGGCAGAGGAGACCATGTCCATTCCAGTTTGCAGTCGTTGGGTAGTACCGCCGTTGGAGGAAAACGAAGAAAACATGGAGTCGTCAAACGTGGTATATGCCTACGAAATCGAAAGAGAAGATTGGCGTCAACCTATCATTGACTTCTTGGATCATCAAAAGTTACCAACCGATCCTAGACACAAGGTAGAAATCCGCCGACGCGCCCCAAGGTTTATCCATTACAAAGGGACATTATATAGACGCTCGTTCCTGGGGTAATGGTTAAGGTGCTTGAACGAAGAAGAAGCAGTGGAAGTTATGCAAGAAGCTCATGCCGGCATTTGTGGTGCTCACCAGTCTGGTCCGAAACTTTATGATCGCGTCAAGAGGATGGGGTATTATTGGCCAACCGTCGTGCAAGACTGCGTAGATTTTGCAAAGAAATGCAATGCATGTCAGTTCAATGCAAATTTCATACATCAGCCTCCAGAACATCTACATCCGACAGTTGCATCATGGCCTTTCGAAGCGTGGGGACTCGACGTATTAGGACCAATTAATCCTAAAGCATCCAACGGACACACGTATATTCTTGCTGCAACCGACTACTTCTCCAAGTGGGCAGAGGCAGTGACGCTACGTGAAGTAAAGAAAGAAAACGTGGTTGAATTCATAACAAAGCATATCATCTACCGACATGGCGTTCCACAAAGAATTGTGACCGATAACGGAAAGCAGTTCTCTAACAAACTCATGACAAACCTCTACGAAAAGTTCAAATTCAAGCAGTACAAGTCGTCAATGTACAACGCTCCTGCAAATGGACTGGCCGAAGCATTTAACAAGACCTTGTGCAATTTGCTGAGAAAGGTGGTGGGGAAGTCAAAACGTGATTGGCACGAAAAGATCGGTGAAGCACTGTGGGCGTATCGAACAACATACAAGACACCGACCCAAGCAACCCCGTATGCTCTAGTATATAGAGTGGAAGCAGTATTGCCACTTGAACTTCAAATTACATCCATGCGCATAGCCATCCAAGAAGGACTCAGCAGTGATGAAAACGACAAGCTACGCTTAGCAGAGTTGGAAGCCCTCGATGAGAAGAGATTGCAAGCACAACAAAGCTTACAATGCTACCAAGCAAGGCTTTCACGTGCATTCAATAAGAAGGTGCGTCCCCGCTCCTTTCAAAAAGGAGACTTGGTTCTAGTAGTAAGAAGGCCAATCATCACCTCACACAAGACGGGAAGCAAGTTTAAAGAGAAGTGGGACGGTCCCTACGTGGTGCAAGAAGCTTACACGAATGGGGCATACAAGATTGTGGATCAAGAAGGATTACGCGTCGGACCAATCAATGGAAAGTTCTTAAAGCGCTACTACTCCTAAAGCTGCAGACTGATACTCCTGGCCCGCAAGAGTATAAACTGTGAACGGCTAAAAAAAATTTTGAACTGCGTTGACTTGATCTTGCAAAGTGTCACGCACGTGACTTTGTAAGTACGTAGGTAGCTTGAGTACAAAAAAATGTGTTCAAGTGCAGTCTCAAAAAAATAAAATAAAATAACAAGGTAGCCTGACGGTTCTAATGCATAGCTGCCTGGATGACTTTCCTGCATTGATCCAACTCACGCTTCACCTGCGCCAGGTCGTCAGAGTTGTTCGAAAAGTTCTCAATTCATCTAACTTCTGTTGAAGTGCACTAACATTCGACTCGGCCGCAGCAATTACATCCACTTGTCGGCTTTGCTGGTGTCTTATACTCCCTGCCTCATCGTGCAAAGCTCGTAATTTGGCTTTAGCTTCCTCTATCGCCTGCGCCACTACTTCTCCCTGTCTCTCCAAACTCTTGCTAGTTTGGAGAGCACCCTTATAAGTCACTCGAGCAGAACATAGACTGCCCTCAATCGCAGAAATCTCACAGGCATGACAGGCGGAGTTACTAACAACACCCTGCTGGACTACAAAGAGTTTGGCAACGCTCTTTACATATGCATCAACGGCCGCCTGAAGAATGGAGGTGTCATCGCCAACATTTCGAAGACTAGCAAGGAAGTGGATAACACGCGCAGCTACATCGGTGACTTCTGCGTAGGGAGCTTCCGTTAGGTTCTGAAGGATAACCATCACGAGCTGGTCACTCATCTTGACAGTTTGGCATGAGGAAGGTGAAGCGGTGACAGCCCCAGCGCTCGGTACTTTGCTGCCCTGCGCTCGCCCAGAGGAAGATGAAGCATCGGAGACCTGTTGGCTATGTCGTCCCGACCGTATAGAGCTCTGTCCTCCATTATCAACAAGTGTCTCAACCGCGGCATCACCAATTGGCACTGGGGGCAGAAGAGCACCATTGCGCCTGCCTTCTTTTGGTAGAGACTTGTATCGCAACGTGAGTTTGTCACACAATGAAACGACTATGCCCAAGAAATTAAGACAAGTAAGGAATTCCCAGGAAATTGGAGGAGTCACAAACGGTCTCACTTAAAAACCAATTTCCTTAAGACTCGTAAGTCTTGGTGACAGAATCCTCAAAAGCTTATTTTTCTTGACACAATGAATTCAAAGTGTGAAACTACCCCCGATGGATAGCAGTTTTACGCAAAGAAGGATAGCGGGTTGGTCTCTCAACAACAAGCCAGAATACCATCAACAACAGCGCATCAACGTGAGAGCAGTAAAAAGCGGCAACTGTGGATGGAAGGGCGCCTAGTCATGAACAAGGGAAAGAAAATCAAGGTTTTGCGGAAAGAGATGCGAATGTGGATAAGACAAAGTTCAATAATGTTTTTGTGAAGAACCTTGCAGAATCGACAACTGAAGATGACCTGAGGAAGATTTTTGGTGAACACGGTCCGCTCACTAGTGTTGTGGTGATGAAGGATGCGGATGGCAAGTCAAGGTGCTTCGGGTTTGTCAATTTTGAGAACGCTGATGATGCTGCAAAATCTGTTGAGGCTCTTAATGGGTACGAATTTCAAGAAAAAAGAGTGGTATGTTGGAAAGGCGCAGACGAAATATGAAAGACAAAATGAACTAAAACAAAAGTATGAACAAACCGCAAAGGAGGCTGCCGACAAGTATCAAGGGCTGAACCTCTATGTCAAAAATCTGGACGATAGTGTTGATGATGAAAAGCTGAAAGAGTTGTTTGCTCCATTTGGTTCCATCACCTCATGCAAGGTTATGAAGGACCCTAATGGTATTAGCCGAGTATCAGGATTTGTTGCATTCTCAACCCCGGAAGACGCATCCAGGGCTCTCTCGGAGATGAATGGAAAGATGGTCATAAGTAAGCCCCTTCTTGATTTGAACTTGAAAAGGAAGAAACGTCCATGCCTTAAATGCCATCAATTACCATTTGACTTGTGAGTCAAATGAGAATCTTCTTCCCATAACTCCATAAGAAACCGACGCCCCATGATGATGCCCTTTTAATTGACATGAAGTTGAATTCGAAATCCCCATGAATGCGGCGCCTTAATGGAAAATTCCATAATGGGGAAACCAACAATTCGAACCTCTTGTGTTATTCAAATCATGGGCTTTCCTTTCTTGGGCTTTGCTTATCTCTCTTTGGGTTGGATGATATCCTGGGTCGGCCATGGAGCGGATCGGATAGATTAGAACCCCCGTGATCCAAGATCGTGTGTGATCCAAAAGACTAGATCAGATATCCTTATACAAAAAAATGGAGTGTCAATCATATACTCCATGAAGTGTCAAGGGCAGTGCTGACCCCGAGCCATGATGGACTATTCTTGCTTTATATCAAGTTGGAGAACAACATGGTGACAACAAAAAAAATTATGTGGAAGCTCTTATGACAAGTTCGACATTCACAAAAAATCATAAGTCAACCGTCAAGTTGGAGAACAACATGGTGGCTCAACAAAAAATTATTATTACGTGGAAGCTCTTACGACAAGTTCGACATCCACAAGACTCTCAAGTCAATCACTCACGATCACGTCGCGCTGAGACACTCAAATTGTGTCGCACAACATGATCATAAGGGGGCAGTTTGTAGGCACTAAAAGTTCAAGGACCAAAACAAAATTATTTAAAGTATAAATGGGCTGGCACACAAGGGATATTTGGGTTAAAGCTACAAGCCCGGTCCATGAGTTAAACTCAGCCCAAAGCACGGGCCCAATCTCAAGCCCACTAGTGAACTCTATAAATAGAGTATTTCACTTCACAAATGAAACACTCGGAAATTTGAGAAGAAAGCACAGAGAAGAGTGCTCTCAAAAGAAGCGTCAGCCGCCAGCAACCGACAAGTACGTGTCGTCTGTCCAAGCATCCCAGCGCCGTCTGCCAAAGCATCCAACCGCGACGCAGATACGTGAGACCAAGTCCCGGCGACCCTCACTCCGCAGCGCAGACACGTGAGACCAAGTCCCCGCGACCCTCACTCCGCAGCGCAGACACGTGAGACCAAGTCCCCGCGACCCTCACTCCGCAGCGCAGACACGTGAGACCAAGTCCCCGCGACCCTCACTCCGCAACACAGACACGTGAGACCAAGTCCCCGCGACCCTCACTTCGCAACGCAAGACACGTTGCACTACGCCTTCATCCGCACACATCAAGCTGAGTAGACCAAAGCAAGCAACACAGTAGAATCAGAGGAAGCACTTGAGATTACGAACACAACTTCCGCTCTCAAGCAAAAATCATTTGTAAAACATTATTTTGTATTTAATACGAAATATTGTGACGCTACAATCACCATCATCACAACCATCACCATCATCAGTATATTACTATTCATCACCATCATCACAACCATCATCATCATCAGTATATTACTATTTATCATCATAATATTACTATTCATCATCATCATCATCATCGTCAGTATATTACTATTTATCATCAGTATATTACTATTCATCACCATCATCAATCATCATCCCAGTATATTACTATTCATTATCATAATATTACTATTCATCATCATACTATTACTATTCATCACCATCATCAATATATTACTATTCATCATTATCATGTTACTATTCATCGCAATCATCACAACCATTATCATCATCAGTATATTACTATTCATCATCATATTACTATTCATCATACCATCATCACAACCATCATCATCGTCAGTATATTACTATTTATCATAATATTACTATTCATCATCATCATATTACTATTCATCAGTCAATATAAGTTTCAGTTAAGTTAATATAAGTCACTATAAATTACTTTCAGTTAAGATAAGATAAGACACTATAAGTTAGAGTTCAAATGGACACACCCTAACTTAAGCTAAGTGAAGCCAAGAGAAGCATATGCAGCGGTGAGTAGATACAACACATCTTTATCCAATACCTTCTCCAAACAAAGTATATAATTAGGAGGAGGTAATCTCTCACATGTTGAAGTAGTTTAAGTTATTGCTAACAAATTCTTATGTGACAATATTATGATGATTCACCATTACTTAGCGTTAAAATGACATGCAACCTAAGACGATGTTGGCAAGAGCAATTTAAGTATAAAACGATGTGACAATATCGTCTATTTTGAAAAACAATCAAGGAGAACGAGTTCAATAATAAACAAATTGCTCAATGTGAGATATTTGGAATGTAAAAAAACCCACTATAAAAAAAGTGAGATACGGATCAAATACAAACCCACTATTATAATAAAAATTACAAATCCATAAAAATATTGCCACGTGTAAATATCGACCAATCAGAATTCATCTCGTTCGGGGTTCTTTTTGTAAATAAAAAAATACACGCGGACTTATTTAAAAATACATAAAAGTTAGGAGGGGTATAATCGTTCTAAAATTTGCTACAGTACGATTCTAAGTCTGATCATCATGCGTAAAATTTTAAAATTTGCTACAGTATAATTTGAAATTTGCTACAGTATGATTCTAAGTCTGATCATCATGCGTAAAATTTTAAAATTTTCTACAGTAAAATTTGACTTATGCTGCAGTATGATTCTAAGTCTGATCATCATGCGTTAAGTCTGATCATTTTGCGTAAAATTTTAAAATTTGCTACAGTACGATTCTGAGTCTGATCATCATGCGTTAAGTCTGATAATTATCTTTTTAAATTTGATCATTGTTTTTTAAGTCTGGTCGTTATCTGTTTTAGTCTGATCATTGTTTTTTAAGTTTGATCATTATCTGTTTTAAGTCTGATCATTATCTGTTTAAGTCTGATCATTTGTGTTTTAAGTCTGATCATTGTTGTTTAGAATCTGATCATTAACTGTTTAAGTCTGATCATTATCTGTTTAAGTCTGATCATTAACTGTTTAAGTCTGATCATTGTTAATTTAAGTCTGATCATTGTTTTTTAAGTCTGGTCATTGTTGTTTTAAGTCTGATCATTGTTTTTTAAGTCTGATCATTAACTGTTTAAGTCTGATCATTATCTGTTTAAGTCTGATCATTGTTTTTTAAGTCTGATCGTTATCTTTTAAGTCTGATCATTGTGTTTTTAAGTCTGATCATTATCTGATTAAGTCTGATCATTGTTTTTTAAGTCTGATCATTAACTGTTTAAGTCTGATCATTATTGTTTTAAGTCTGATCATTGTTTTTAAGTCTGCTCATTATCTGATTAAGTCTGATCATTGTTTTTAAGTCTGATCATTAACTGTTCAAGTCTGATCATTATCTGTGTAAGTCTGATCATTATCTGTGTAAGTCTGATCATTGTTTTTTAAGTCTGATAATTAACTGTTTAAGTGTGATCATTATTGTTTTAAGTCTGATCATTATTTTTAAGTCTGATCATTGTTTTTAAATATGATCATTAACTGTTTAAGTCTGATAATTATCAATTATAAGTTTGATCATTACCAATTTTAAGTCTGATTATTGTTTTTTTAAGTCTGATAATTAACTGTTTAAGATGATCATTATTTTTTAAGTCTGATCATTGCTGTTTTTTAAGTCTGATCATTTTCAAGTTTAAGTCTGATCATTAACAACTCGAGGACTAAATTGAAAATAACATTATTAGTTTTATACCCTTTTGTGTGGAATGACTATAATACCCCTCCGTGTGTTTGTTCGTAATTTCGACTAAATGAGACTCAGCTTAAAATTCAGTAATTTTTATATATAAATCGATTTATACCTGAACCGCACTTTTGAAAAATTTTATAAAATATCCGGCATACAAAAAAATTAGATGTTTGTCCGATAGAAAATCAAACCCAAAATACTCTGGTTCAGTTAATGAACCGGTCGTTCAGCTCAAAGTGTCCGTTCAATATTTGTTGGTTCAATCAACTCTCTTTGAAGAACATCTACAGAGAGTGGTCGCATCGATCCTCACCTTCATCTGCAACTCATCTCCGCAGTAACATAATTAGGGTTTATCGATCATTCCCCCACACACATATGCTCCGATTCGAACTCCGATCGCGCGATCCGAAATGAGAAGAGTCACATCCCTGTCGCCATTTCGGCTCCTGATCTTACTCATCTTTATCCACTTTACCTCACTCTCCTCCGCCTGGAAAAAGGACGAGTTCCGCAACTGCAATCAAACCCCCTTCTGCAAGCGAGCCCGATCACGCGCCCCTGGATCCTGTTCTTTGATCGCCACCGATGTGTTGATCTCCGACGGCGACCTCGTTGCGAAGCTCGTGTCCAAATCTGGGGAAGAGAATAATGGGACTGAGGAGGTGAATCCGTTGATTTTGAGATTATCGGCGTACTACGGTGGGATTTTGAGGGTTAAGGTGGACGAGGATCAGAGTTTGAATCCGGTGAAGAAAAAAAGGTTTGAGGTGCCGGATGTGGTTGTGAGTGAGTTTTTGGAGGAGAAGCTGTGGCTGCAGAAAGTGGAGGGCGAGAGGGTGGATGGGGATTCGGGAGTTTCGTCTGTGGTGTATTTGAATGATGAGTATGAGGCTGTGGTCAGGCATGATCCATTTGAGGTTTATGTGAGGGAAAAGGAAGGTAAGAAGAGAGTCATTTCCGTGAATTCGCATGGATTGTTTGATTTTGAGCAGTTGAGAGTGAAGAAGGAGGGTGAGGAGTGGGAGGAGAGGTTTCGTTCGCATACTGATAGTAGGCCATACGGACCGCAGTCTATTAGTTTTGATGTTTCGTTTTATGATGCTGATTTTGTGTATGGGATACCTGAGCATGCCACCAGCTTAGCTTTGAAACCGACCAATGGGCCGGGTGTGGAGGAGTCTGAACCGTATAGGTTGTTTAATTTGGATGTGTTCGAGTATATTCATGATTCGCCTTTTGGGACCTATGGATCAATACCATTTATGTTGTCTCATGGTAAAGCACGTGGGAGTTCGGGGTTTTTCTTGTTGAACGCTGCGGAAATGCAGATTGATGTTTTGGGCGCTGGTTGGGATGCTGAGTCTAGTATTTCGTTGCCTACTTCGCAGAAAAAGATTGACACATTGTGGATGATTGAGGCAGGTATCTTTGATGCATTCTTTTTTGTGGGTCCTAAGCCAAAAGATGTTGTGACCCAGTACACAAGTGTTACTGGTAGGTCTGCAATGCCACAACAATTTGCCACAGGGTATCATCAGTGTAGGTGGAATTATAGGGATGAGGAAGATGTGAGAAACGTAGATGCAAAGTTTGATGAACATGACATCCCTTATGATGTCTTGTGGCTAGATATTGAGCATACAGATGGCAAAAAGTATTTCACATGGGACAGGATGCTATTCCCAAATCCGGAAGAGATGCAAAATAATTTAGCTGCAAAGGGTAGACATATGGTCACAATTGTTGACCCGCATATTAAGCGTGATGACTCATTCCCATTGCACAAGGAAGCTACTGAAAAGGGCTATTACGTTAAGGATTTGACTGGTAAGGATTATGATGGATGGTGTTGGCCTGGTTCATCGTCATACTTGGATATGTTGAGCCCTGAGATCAGGTCATGGTGGGGCAAGAAGTTCTCCTTGGAAAATTATGTAGGATCGACTCCATCATTGTACATTTGGAATGACATGAACGAGCCTTCTGTTTTCAATGGTCCCGAGGTACTATATTTTCTTACCTGTTATTATTATATGTTTCATTAGGCTTTGAATATTTTAATAGCATTATAATAACAGTTAAATTTTAGCAAAAAGAGATTTCTCAAATGAGAATTGATGACACATCTCTCTCATATTCTAACCACACCAATCTGCATTTGTAAAGTTTAGCATACTTGGTCGTAGGTCTATAGCGGACAGGGAACTAATTTCGGCATACATTAGCGATTTCCGTGCTACGGAACAAGTTCATCAGCAGTATACAAGCTGACCTGTTTTGAGCAAATGGAGTTGCTCAGTTAGCTAAGTGACTATTCATTATGATTACACCATTTTAAATATTGTGAATTTGGGCAACAAAATAGAACGCTTCACGTCCTCTGATTATTATCTGACAATTTTGACGTATTATTTGAAGGGCGATATGTTGATTAACATGTGATGGCATTGTTTAACAGGTTACAATGCCCAGGGATGCCTTGCATGTTGGAGAGGTAGAGCATCGGGAGTTACACAATGCTTACGGTTACTACTTCCACATGGCTACATCTGACGGGCTTTTAATGCGTGGAAAAGGAACAGACAGACCATTTGTCCTGTCTAGAGCAATATTTGCTGGAACTCAAAGGTATGGGGCAATCTGGACAGGTGACAACACTGCTGATTGGGATCACCTCAGGGTATCTGTTCCCATGATTTTGACTCTTGGTCTTACTGGAATGTCGTTTTCAGGTGAGCACTCTTTTCATACACTCCATTATAAGCAGTGCGCTATCTTTTTGATGTTTTGCTCATAATATCTGTATTAATTCAGGTGCGGATGTTGGTGGATTTTTCGGTAATCCGGAGCATGAGCTCTTGGTCCGTTGGTACCAACTGGGAGCTTTCTATCCATTCTTCAGGGGTCATGCCCATCACGACACTAAAAGACGAGAACCTTGGTTGTTCGGGTGTGTAGTTTCTTGCATCTATTATTTGAAACTCAGATTTCTATGAACAGCACCAATAGATATCCACACATTATCTTATTCACATCACTTTTTGCAAACATAAATTTTCTTTCTTTTCTTTTTTGCAGTGAAAGAAACACTGAACTCATCAGGGAGGCCATTCATCTTCGTTATTCATTACTGCCATATTTCTACACCTTATTCAGGGAGGCCAATACTACAGGTGTTCCAGTCATGCGGCCACTGTGGATGGAGTTTCCTTCTGATGAAACCACCTTCAGCAATGATGAAGCTTTTATGGTTGGGGGCTGCATTTTGGCACAAGGGATCTACACTGAGGTACTACCACCACGATGATAGGTTATACTCGTGTATACTTTAGTTATCAGGTTAGCAAACACTTGGTTGTGTGATAGCGAGTTGCATGTTAATATATTGCATTCTATTTGCTAGAGAGCGAAACAAGTGTCCGTCTATCTTCCTGGAGAAGAATCCTGGTATGATCTGAAAACTGGTACTTCATACGAGGGAGGTAAAAGCCACAAGTTGGAGGCTAGAGAAGATGGTGTCCCTGCTTTCCAAAAGGCTGGAACCATCATTCCACGGAAAGATCGTTTCCGAAGAAGTTCAACCCAGATGGTGAATGATCCATACACTCTGGTATGTATTGCTAGTTGCTACCAAATTATAGGTTAAGGTCTTTGTGCATGAATATGTTCGTTCATGAACATGACTAGTCCCCCCTAACATGTCTCGAACCGGGTGTTATCCGCATTACTATACTAGTTAATATCTTTAACAAAGGAAACTCTCACGAAACAGTTACCTAAGCCTTAATTCCCATAAAATAAATTATAGAGCAGTCAGTTAACCCACTTTATAATTTTATTCATCTAGAAATGAAAGTTAATGTCGCACAATTCCTGTTTTATTTTTTCCCCTCTTTTCCCTACTATCTCAGTTGGTTTCATTTGTTTGTACAGGTAATTGCTGTCAACAGTTCGCAAGCAGCTGAGGGTGAACTATATGTAGACGATGGCAAAACCTTTGAATTTGCGAAAGGTGGATTCATCCACCGGCGGTTTGTATTCTCAAATGGAAAATTAACATCCTCAAACGCAGCCCACAACGGCAACCAATTCACAACCAAGGTTGTTGTTGAGAGGGTCATTATTTTAGGACTCCCTCGTGCACCCACCAGTGCACTCATTGAACCTGCAAATCAGAAGGTCGAAGTTGAGTATGGACCCCTTTGGCTACTTAATCAGAAGTCTCCAGCTGCAGTGACCATTCGCAAACCCAACCTTCCAATCTCAGAGGATTGGACAGTCAAGTTTGTGTGAGAGCATATGGTTTTAATTACTGATAGGTCGAAGAACACCTGATACAGTTTCCTAGATGTAATGTATGTACTTGTTGTGGTGAGATTGTTCGCAGATTTCTCTTTGAGAAGTGACAACTTAAATGCAGCTGTTTTTTTGTTAGCTTTTCCGTGAAAAGGTTGATACAGTCGTGCAGTTTGATTTTTTGGAGTTTTAATGCTCATACTCCTGGTGGGTTTTTTTTTATACATTGGTAGCCGAGGACTTCGAACCCTGAATCTTTGTGATACGCGGAGGGTGCTCCACTGAGCCACCCGCTTGGCCTCTACTCCTGGTGGGTTCTGAAAAATAATGTTGTTGAAAAGCATAATTCATGAGATGTGCAAATAAATTATTTAAATCACAATCAAACTTAGGTCTGTTTTTTTTTACTTTAAAAGTTCAGCAGTTGAGTTCAACCGTTAAAAAACATATAATTAGTAGAGAAAATGACGAAAGGGGTATGAATTATCGGTCATTGATAAATTATGATCCGAACTATGAAAATTGACAACTAAGGGCAATTTCAAAATATTTTAATCCTCAATTTTACAATTAAGGGCAAGAATGTTTTTTCAATTCATTCGTTTAGTTAACTTTGTTAATTGATAAAGTGATATTCCATCAATTATAAGTGTTATATGGAGATCAAAATATTTTAAAATTGCCCTTAATTGTCAATTTTCATAGTTCGGACCGTAATTTGTCAATGATTGATAATTCATACCCCATCTTTGTCATTTTCCCTAATTAGTATTTGATTTATCGGATGGTTATGATTACTTCTCATTTCTCACCAAATTTATCATCTCAAATGATCTTTTGGTTTAAATTTCATATCATTTTTTAACTTTCAGCTGCCCAACACCTGATCTTTATCCTAAAAGTTGAGTACTATAGTCAAAATATTTAATTCAATCCTCTTATTTAGCTGATTTTAGTACAAAATCATTAAAGTGTACAATCTAATCCGTATTATAAAAAAAACTAGTAAAATCTAATGGGAAATAACATTTCCAAATGATTGGAAGAACAATATGATTTGAATCCGTGACTTTGTCATGGCAGCAAGATGTGCAATCAACTCATCCACCCACTTTGTTGATAATCTTGTTAATTAAGTTAAGTTCATTTCTTCAATTCAATTTCAAAACACACCAACTTTGAATAACTTCAGTGTTCCTAGAAAGACCTTTGGATCATTTCCTACTTCCTAGCATCCGCAACACAGAACATGTAAAACATAACCACAACACAATGCAGCCACCCATAGATATCATAAGATAAAATAAGCCTGCTTTGAAGTTCTTCCAAGACATAACCATTCGAGCAACTATTGGAACAGACCTACCCAATGGTGCATATAGAAGTTATGGTCCTGAAAATGCATGTACCTCGACTACTGGAGTACTTGATGTCTGTTGATACTGCACATAGCCGTACGGCAATTTATGGTAATTTGAACTTTGTGCATATTTTTCTCCAAGCCGATGAGAAAGGGATTCCTACGTTTCTTGATAGCACTGAGAAACTACCATCACTCGTAAGAGTCTGAAAGTTATCCAGCTTTAGAAGGGGTTCGTAAGTTTGACAACTTGGGCTCGACCTAGCATGAAACGCACATCTCTTGATGAAGTGTTTGAGGCTACTGGTGTCCAAATCCATCCCAGCAGCAATCTGATTAAGTCTCTAGAAAGAAGAGTTGCAGAGAGGCGGAAATGACCGACTCTCCACTTATTTCCATTTGTTGACTGTCTGATCAGAACGAAATGTATCAAGTTCCATAGGTTGTATGGCTTCAACCGATAGCTCTGATTGTCTAAATCTTCTTCAAGTTTGCCCATAGAGTGGGTAGCAGTGGATGGATTGCTAGCTAACTTTGATAGATAAATTGCAATACATCAACAGGCTGCTTTTGTGCAGTGATTGCTAGTATACTACGATACCATTAATTAACCGATACTCATCCTGGTGATCAACGCGTTCATATCTTCTTCAATTCTCCTGGTTGGTACAGTGGCGTAGTTTGATAGCTTAGCTCGACTTGCCAATTATTTTCTGTCCATCTGACCAAAAAACTTGTACAATAATTATCGCCTATATGGCTTTAATTGATAGTTCTGAAACTCTGAGCCAAAAGTTATTGATTCTTCATCGAGTTTCTTCTTTAATCTCCTCCAAGTTCTTAACTTATCCGACTGTATCAGCCCTCTATACAGCGTCTCAAATGTGATCTTCTGAGGTAAAAAGCCCTTCTCTATCATTTCAACAAAGAACTCGCAAGCTACCCTCCACCTTTGCTTTTCGCATAATCCATGAATAACCATCGTGTATGAATCTAGGTCTGGCCCGATGCCACTGTTTTTCATATCATCCCATATCTCTCGCACAATTACCAACTTATTTAACATCAGAAACATCCCCAGTAAGATGTTATAAGTATGCATGCTCGGCACGCATGAGCCCTCCTCCTTCATCTTCCTATACAACTTCAGTGCACTGTCTGCATCCTTCCTCCCCCTGTACTCCTTAAAAAAACAATTGTAACTCTCCACGCCCGGACTAACCCCAGAAACAACCATCTCATTCAACAACTCCTCTGCATCCTCCAGCCTCCCACAGGAACATAGACACTTCACAACAGACGTGTAAGTCACCGCATTCGGAGATATCCCACGCTCCTTCATCACTTCCAACCTATCAAGCACCAGCTGCGGCTTATGCGCCCTACTATAAACATGAATCACAATCGAATAGCTAGTAACATCTGGCTCAATCCCTCTGTCACGCATTTCATCAAACACGTTATCTGCAGCCCTTATCGTCCTCTCGAACCTCTCCTCAGGATGCAAACTCGCCTTCCTACACACTCCATTCAACAATACATTATAAGTCACAACATTAGGCTCCAATCTGCAATCCACCATCTCCCTCAAAAACCTCTCCGCCATGTCTACTCTCCCAATCTTGCACCAGCCGTAAATCAGCACAGTATAAAGCTTCACATCAGGATCAAACACAGACTTCCTCTGGTTGAAAATCTCAGTAGCAACCTTCACATGTCCATACTTACAAAGCGTGTCGATCAAAAAGATGAAATCTTTCACACTGACTTTCCTTTCCACGAAGCTCTCCATATCGTCAAACGCCCTCAAGGCCTGCCGCGTCAGCCCCGCCGCAATCAACCTCCGGATCAAAACCAGAAACGTCGTCGAGCTCGGCGTCACTCCACTCTGATCCATCTCGACGATCAGATGCCACGCGGCGTCGAACTGCCGCACTTTACCCAACGCATCGATCATCAAATTGTAAGCGTCGCGGTCGTGCTTGTAACCTGGTAAATTCGACTTCGCGTAAGAGAAGAAAGCGAGCGCGACTTTCGAAACGTTTCTGAGTCGCGCTAGGGTTTGGTGGACTAGATGAGATGTGAATGTGATGCCGTTGAGCTGGAGCGAGGACTCCATGACGTGGAATGGGTTGTGGTGGTGGAGAAGGATGGAGGCGACCGTTTCGGCTTCTGGACATGGCTGGACAGTTGGCAGCGACGGCTTGGAGAGCTCTGGCAATCCTGGAGGGTCCGTGTCGGAATCAGGGTTTGTGAATTCGGCGTCGTTTTGGTCTTCATCGGAGTAGGTTGAGATGAATTTGAGAGAATGAAGCTGGGAAGATGAGATGATACGGAGAAAGGTGCTAGCTTGGAGCGGTCGGAGAATCGCTGCCGCCATTGTTGCTCTGCGTCAAAAGCTTCTTCTTCGTCTCTTTCTCGAGGCAGTCGAACTTTTCAGTATTACAAAAATACAAACTAGCCCTGATTGTTGTAAACGTATGAATATTATCCCAATGTTACGCTAAATACAATAGGTAGCTTAAGTTCTAAGTATTTATAATCGGACCCCGAGGTTTGTTTAGTTACAAAGGGAGGCCTTATCTTTAACAGCGAAGGGCGGAGGCGAAGCGCTCCAGAGTCCAGAGTATTCTGGAGAGAGAGAAATGTCGACGCTGCAACCGATTGCGGCTTCGTCGCTGAGGGGGCTGGCTGGTAGCTTCAGACATGGTACAACTGCTTGTACTTTCCACACTGTAAGGCGATTGCAGAGCGGATGCGCATTCAAAAGAGGCTTTAGCGTGTCGATGTCTGCTGCGACGGAGCCGCTGGAGGTGTGCGTGAAGGCTTCGATCACGACGCCGAACAGGCTTGGGGACTGTGAGTGTAGTTCTTTTGTTGTTGTTGTTGTTGTTGTTATTGTGAAATGTGTGTCGATGTCGGTCTAGTATTGCATTGGGAAGATTAAGAAATTGAATTGTGCTTGATGAGCGGCTTCTGAAGTAGTTCTTGTTACTCAGAGAGGAATTAGGTTTTGATGAATGAGTTGGGAAACTGGGATTTCACATTTCTGATATAGGCTTTATGAGGTGTGGACTTGGAGGTGATATAAATGTTTTAGAAGTTAAGGGTGAGGCTGACCTGTTCTTCAAATGTAGATAGGTCTAAAGATCCTTTGGCCTGATAACTTGGTCTATGAGGCTTTCATAAACCAATTGGCAAATGCTTTCAGGGATTGAGCATGTCAGACAAGTTGCCTTCAGGGAGACAGAGTGGTGTAAATGGGATGAATAAGAATTTCTGTTGAGTTTCACCATGTAGATAAAAAACACTGGCTGGTTAGCCAATTATGTTGCTCTAACTTGACTTTTGCAGGTCCGTTCTGCCAAAGGGTGTTATTAACATTGGAGGAAAAACATCTTCCTTACGACATGAAGTTGGTCGACTTGGCTAACAAGCCTGATTGGTAATGGTTAAAAGTACTATTTTCCCTTGATGTTTAGTTCCATTTTGAATGTAAATTACACAACGTCCTTCAACTGTAATTATTGTCCTCTTTTGCAGGTTCTTAACTCTCAGCCCAGAAGGTAAAGTGCCCGTCGCAAAACTTAATGGAAGCTGGATTGCAGACTCAGATGTTATTACTCAAGCGCTGGAAGAGAAATTCCCAACACCTCCACTTTCAGCACCTCCTGAGAAGGCTGCCATGTAAGCACATTTCAGATTCGTGTGTTGGCATGGCTAATATATATCCAGAATGCTCCTTGGCCCTGTTTAAGAGTGCTAAAAATGCAGAATAACTGAGAGATAAATGCATATGTAGCAATCTTCAACTTTAAACCAAAATGATAGCATAGTTAGCTTTGCAATAGTTTATTGAAGTGAAAAGTTGCTGTCCAATTTTTTTTTGTTACCCCTATGTTTCTGTTGTAGAGGATCAAAGATCTTTTCGACATTTATCGGGTTCTTGAAGAGCAAAGATCCTTCAGATGGAACTGAGCAGGCATTACTGAACGAGCTGACTTCTTTTGATGACTACATCAAAGAAAAGGTGAGTCACCCTTAGTCATCAATAATACTTATGCAGTTTGAAGCGTGGTTGGCCTTTAAAAAAAAAGGAATTCCTGATCTATTGTGTGATTTAAATCTCTCATAATGTGCAACTGTTATCCAAGGTTACATGTATAATGAAGTGCCATAGTAGTATCTTATCTTACGGTAAAACTGTAACTTCGAATTGGGAAATCCGTCAATATAAAACTTCAAGAACTTACTTTCTAGCTCATTTTTAATCAAGTGAAAGATTGAGGGACCAGTATAGTCAAATCCAAGTTTATGTTGGTGATATGGAAATTGAGAAAATTTGTTGAGTGATCATGCTGAACTATGGTTGCAACCCATCCTAATTTTGATTTGTGTTTATTGTGAAGGGTCCGTATATTAATGGGCAGGCAGTCTCTGCTGTAGATTTGTCACTTGGACCAAAACTGTATCACATGGACATTGCGTTGGGTCATTATAAGAATTGGATAGTTCCTGATTCACTACCAAACCTGAAATTTTACATGAAGGTATGTTTTATCTTATTTAGAGTGGCACATATACTCGACTATTCTGTTTTAGTGACCTAGAAGTCTCTTTCTTTTGCATGTATATCTCTGGATTAGAGGCATGCCTACAAAGCTGTGCTTCAGCATCTTCTCTCTATCATATTAGTTATTGAACTGAAAAGAAAACTGGAACACATCCCAACCTATCCGTTTAATTCGTCAACCAATTTCCAGTTCTGTGGCAACTGCAAGAAATTTCTGACAGCGTGTTCTGCAGAATGTTACACGTCCTCATTCCGTAACCTAGACATTCAACTAAAATATGTTATCCAAGATTTGTTAACATAGCAACATGACTTAATAAGATTCAGTCAGAATGTGATTCTTCATTCTAATAACAATGTTCTGTACTCCAAACATTTCCTTGATAATGACCGTCTGTTCTACTATAGTATTTACTCGCCTTTAACTTTTCGATCTTATGCTGAACAGACAATCTTCTCCTTAGACTCATTTGTAAAGACAAGGGCTGCTCCGGAGGATGTAATTGCAGGATGGCGACCAAAAGTCATGGGACAATCTTCTTCTTAGGATTTTTCTTGTTGCCACTTGTAAAGTAAAGCCAGCCATTTTGTAATATTAGAGCATTGCCTTAAACAATAAAATATGTGTATTATGGATAAAGTGTTGAACAGAATGAATATAGTTCGCGTTTGAGGACACAAATTAGTGTTTTTGAACTTTTTAGTCTTTTGATTGTGTTGATGTTTAACGAAAATGTACACGTGCATTTTCTGAACACATCTTCTTCAGTGTTGGAACGATCCAAATTGCCTTTCAACGCAGCCTCCATAAATTTTGCAAGGATTAGTGGCTCAAGCATATTATGGTAAGATTTATGCTTATAGGACACTACCAAGATCAGTAATTTAGTGAAGAACTATTACTTTATGTCCTGTGAAGTAGAAGTTGAGAACAAGAAATTTGGTCTTATTATTGTGTATGCTAGCAACAATCAAAGAGATAGAAAACAGATGTGGACTGAGATTGAGAAGGCTGGGGAGAAGTTCAATATGGGATGGATTTGCTTGGGTGACTTTAATTGTGTGAAGGAGCAAAAAGAAAAATTGAATGGCAAGAGGGTTAGAGAGGCAGACACACTGGACTTCAGAAACTTCCTAGTGATGTCCAGCCTGCAGGATCTCCCAGCTTCTGGGGTACCAGTTTACTTGGAGTAATAATCATGTAAACAGTGAGGATAGGATTTGGTGCAAATTGAATAGGGCTCTAGGCAATGATCTATGGTTTGAGGAGATGGAAGGAGCTCATGCCTAGTTCCTTCCTCCGGAAATTTCTGATCACTGTCCGGTTATTGTTCAGTGGGGTGAAGAGAAAAGGTTCATTAGGAACTTCAGATACTGTAATTTCTGGGAGCAGCTGGATGATTATGACGAAGCTATTAGAAGTACTTGGAATAATGGGGAGGTGTGTAGGAACTTGTTTATGATTCAAACAAAGTTGCAGAGTATGAAAAAGATGTTAAAGCAGAATTTTGTGGGAAGAACTAGAGGCATGGATAAGAGGGTGAATATGGCTAGAGATGCGCTTATGGATGCCCAAAGCAAATATGAGAATAACCCTACTGACAGTGAGCTTTGCGCGATAGAAAGGAGTTTGGCCTGGGAGTTCCGGAAGTTGAAATACAACCAGTTTTTGTTTAACAAGCAAAGGACCAATGCCCAATGGATCAAAGAAGGAGATGCTAACACAAAGTTTTTCCACAGTTTATTGAAGAGTAGAAGAAGGAAGAATAGCATTAACCAGATTACCCTCCAAGATAGCTCTACCTCTACAGATATCGACACTATAAAGCACGAATTTTTAGGCTATTTCAGGGAGCTGCTGGGAGTCGGAAGCACGGAAACGCCAATCATGGCTCCATTGCTTTCCGAAACGTTTCGGAAACTTGGAAGCTAGAAGCGGCAGGAAGCGGCACCCACCCTTTTTTTTTTCTCTTTCTCGATTTCACCGTGTATATGATAAATTTTATTGCTAATATTTGTTTTCGATCTTTCTAATTTGGTTCATGGAAATTATATCTTATTTAATTGAAAATACATGAAAACCGATGCATATATCAACAATTTGATAGGAAAAATTCAAAAAACAATCACGACTTTTCAATTTATTGTGTTTCAAAACCTTTTTTTGTATTTTAAAGAAATATATATTATATATAAATATAATTTAAATCGACGTACCCTGCCGTTTCCACTTTTTATATTTTTTTATTTTTCCGCTTCCACGTTTCCTGCCATTTCCGTTTCCAGCTTCCCGTTTCCGTTTCCGTGCTACTTAGGCTGGGACATGTCAAAGAGTGTTGCCCTGTTGATGCAGATGTGGTGGATCAGAGCCCAGTGGTCACAGGGAGCAGTGCGGGTCCCTGGTCAGAGCTGTGAGCGATAAGGAGATTTGGGCTGTGCTTAATTGTATGGGTGATGACAAAGCTCCTGGCCCGGATGGATTCTCCGCTAGCTTTTTCAAGAGAAATTGGCATACTATTGGGAAGGAGCTTTGCGATGGGGTTAGGCATTGTCTCCGGTACAATTTCATGCCCAAGGGAGTGAATGCTGCATATATCGTTCGGATCCCGAAGAGCAGCCAGGCTTCTAAGCCGGAGGATTACAGACCTATTTCCTGCTGTAACATTACTTACAAAATTGTTTCTTCTCTTTTGGCAGGAAGGCTCAAGGATGTTCTACATCATATTATTAATCCGGTTCAAGGAGCTTTTGTCAAGGATCGCTCCATTGTGGATAATATCTACCTAGCTCAGCAGCTCTTCCATGGTTATGGTAGAAGGAATATTAGGGAAAGGATGGCTTGGAAGATTGATTTGCGGAAAGCCTATGATACTATTGACTGGAAGTTCCTTATCTCGATGCTTCGTATCCTGAAGTTTCCCAGCAAGTTTATAGCCTGGATGGAGATGTGTTTACAATCCACAAGTTACTTTATCATGATCAATGGTGAAATGAATGATTTCTTCGAAGGTAAGAGGGGCATTAGGCAAGGTGACCCCTTATCGCCGTTCTTGTTCACAATTGTCATGGAGTGTTTATCCAGAATGCTGCAAAGATTAAATAAGGCTGATGGCTTCTATCATCATCCCAAGTGTCACCGCATCAAGTTGTCCCATATAATGTTTGCGGATGATCTTATTGTGTTTAGCAGCGGGAGGAAGTCAGCTATTAGTGCTATCAAGAATGTGGTGTCGTAGTTATTTAAATGCTCGGGCTTAGCTATTAACTTCCAGAAAAGCCATCTCTTTCTGGGAGGTATGAATGCAGCCAAAGTTGAGTGGGTTGAAGAGGTTATGGGAACTAGAGCGTATCCTCTCCCGATGCGATACTTAGGCCTTCCTCTTACGGCGAGAAGTTTATGTAAGAAGGATTGCAACGTTTTGATTGAGAAGATCACAGCTAGATTAGAGTGCTTGAGTAACAGATTTCTTTCTCGAGCAGGCAGGAAAGTTTTGGTGGCTTTAGTGCTCCAAGCAATGGTTTTTTTCTGGGCCCGGGTATGCGTCCTTCCTAAAACAGTCACCCATGCTGTCAACGCCATTTGTGCCAGATTCTTGTGGAAGGGTAATTGCGACAAGAAAGGTGGGCATTTAGTGAAGTGGAATGAGGTGTGCAAGAGCAAGGAAGAAGGGGGCTTGGGTTTGAAGAACATTGAGAGAATGAACCTTGCCATGGTGACCAATCAAATCTGGGGGAAATATTTGGGCAGGTCTAATTTATGGACTGACTGGCTTGAAAAGTATTGGAGCAAGGGCAAGCACTGGTGGGAAGAGGATGTTAAGGCCAGCAGCTCCTGGGTCCTTAAGCGTCTGATGCAATGCAAGGAAGTTGGATTACAGTGTGTATCCATTGCTAACAACTCTGCGAGATGGAGAGGTTCTGGAGAAGGTTTTGGGGTGAAGGACGTTTACAACATGCTTTCTGACCATAATGAGCCGGTTGATTGGTTTAAGCTGGTTTGAACGCTCCGAGGGACTCCTTCAATGCGTGGCTTGCGGTCCTAGACAAGCTGCCGACTAGAGATAGACTGTGTCACTTTGGGTATCCAAATCTCTAAATCCTGTGTGCTGTGTGAGCCAGAGAACGAAAGCCGTGATCACTTGTTTTTTGAATGCAGATTCACTCAAGAAGTGTGGACTAAAGTGATGGGCTTCTTGCATATCGTTCCAGCCTTTAACAGATGGGAATTCTTGATCCCTTGGTTCAAGGGGCTGCCTCAAATGAGGTTGAAAACGAAGATGGCAGCAGCTGCGATCACTAGGCTGATAAATGGTGTTTGGACTGCGAGAAATAAGAAGATTTTCCGAGAAGAGGATACTCCCACAGCGCTGATTATTCAAGAAACTATATGGTACTTAAAGATGAAGTTAGGAGCAATCAAAAAGGATGGGTTCTCTATTGCAGATAGGGCTTGGTTGAAGGAGTTGGGATTCATTTATTAGTTTGTAGTGTTGCTTTTTTATTTGCCTGTGTTTGTGTATCTTGGTTGTGCGCCACGCTTTTCAAGAGTCGGGTTTTGCTTTTTTGGTTTGGTCTGGTGGGAGTTTTGAGTTAGCTTGTACATTCCTTTTTGTTTAATGATATCATCATTCATTCAAAAAATAAACAAATGATGATTATATTATTGAGTAAGAGGCCAGATCTGGTGCAAAGCCCAGATCTGGTACAAAATACAAAATAATCCTATCCATCCATTTGCATAATCCTGTGGATGTAAATTAATAAGATTAAAATAATAAATAAATGTATTTTGAGTGTCTAGTACTCAGTCAAAGGGTATAATTGACCACACAAAAAAACAAAAATTCAACTCTCTCTCTCCTCCTCCGATGAACATTACCAGATCTGAATCTCCACCACCCCTCTCTCCTCCATTCTCCCAACTCCATCATCTCTACAAAATCAAAAATCGGACTTAAATCGATCAAATTGAAGGAGTAAAACTTCGTTGAACTCAATTTTTTCACACTCTGGATCATCTTCGACATCAATGGAACTCAACCCAAACTCAAATCAACAGTTTTCATTAAGAAAAAATCGAAACTGAACATGACGAACTATAAAATGGTCGTGACGAATTATAAAAAATCGGACTTAATTCGATCAAATTGAAGGAGTAAAACTTCGTTGAACTCAATTTTTCACACTCTGGATCATCTTCGACATCAATGGAACTCAACCCAAACTCAAATCAACAGTTTTCATTAAGAAAAAATCGAAACTGAACATGACGAACTATAAAATGGTCGTGACGAATTATAAAAAAATCGGACTTAATTCGATCAAATTGAAGGAGTAAAACTTCGTTGAACTCAATTTTTCACACTCTGGATCATCTTCGACATCAATGGAACTCAACCAAAAATCAAATCAACAGTTTTCATAAAGAAAAATTTGAAACTGAACATGACGAACTATAAATTGGTCGTGACGAATTATAAATTATCATGACTATATATACAATGATACTGCCAAATGTTGACGAATTATAGACCTATTGTGATGAATTATGTCATAATTCGTCGACAGTGCCCTATAATTCGTCGAAATATGGATGAATTATAGTCCAATTTGGATGAACTATGACATAATTCGTCCGAATTGGACTATAATTCGTTACGAAGGGAGGCGGTTGCGGCTGAGTATCAACAGCAGCACCGCAAGCCTCACAAGCACCGCCATCGCCGCCATTATCAGAATCCAATCTCCGACTTCCAAGCTTTCCTCTTAAAGCATCCAAAACGACTCACCTGGGAAACAGAGGAATAGTGAGTGAGTGAGTCAGCTGGTTGTGTGGCTGGTGGAGATGAAGCGGCTGGTGGAGGAAGACAAGGCAATGCGTGTACCTGTCCGATCTGAGAAGTGAAGAGAAGTGAGCAACTTGCCTGCCTACCTGGAGTGATCTGTGCTGTGAAGATGGAGAAGTAGAGAGAGTCTTGTGACACTCTGCAAATCTGAGATAAGGTTTTGAGCAGGTATGAAAGGGAAAGAGAAGGAGACAGGTGTCGGTTTTTGATTTAGTCAATTAAATAATAATATGATATGGTATACCATATTTGCCCCTGTTCACATTAAAATATGAATTTAACAAATTTAAACTTAATTAATCCTGATCATCCAAATAATAAAATGAAGGGTTGGTGATTAGTTTGCATTTTTTACAATAATTAGGACTTTGTACCTGATCCTTTCTCTATTGAGTAAAACAAATGATAAAGTTATACAATTTTCAAATTGATACGATTTGTCACCAGTTTAGCCCACAGGAATTCTGTTTTTACGTGACGCCTCTTATGGCCCTGTGAATATTTTTCAACTAATAAGGTGCCACAAAATAATGCAGGATACCAAATAATTTGAATATGAAAATCAGTCTAGACATATATTTTCATCAAACTTTGGAAGTTGAGATCCCAACTCAAAATTTTCAAATAATTATGTAATTCTTACAACAACAAAAGTGATTAGTTTCAATCATACTCCTAGGAGAAAGGAATACCAATACAAATAGTAAGATACTGACTTCAAACCCGAATTACTGTCCTCCAAAGATTATAACTCCTCTTAGTCAAACAGCATTTATGCTTGGACCTTCCGAACTTCAATGTGGTGAGTGGAATCTCTACGCCATATTGACTGTGTCCCACTTTGGACAATAGTCACATGCTGACCCTCCTTGATAAGACCCTTACTCTACAGAGTGAAACTTGAATTAGCATACACTATTTGATGAACGTCACACAAGCAAAATGTTCACTGATGATGAAAACAAACCTGCAAAATATTTAGAGCTTTAGTGAAGGTCTCCTCAGCGTCACTTGAGAATTCAATGGTTATGGGCATCACGCCTTGATAAAGAACAAGCCTTTGTTTGATCTTGTCGCTGTTAAGTTTCAAAACATACGATATTTGGATGTGACTTTTATGTAACACAACATCATAGAGGGAAAAAGAGCTTCAGATTATATAAGCAGACACTCTATTCTAGCATTAGACAGCAGAAAGCAAAAAGGCTCAAAGAGTGAACGTGAACTGTTCAACAACCATATCAACACCGACTGATATAAACTAAAATCCAACATTTGTAAAAACTGTACAACTTACTCATCTGTAAAAGCAAAGATCATCGATGAAGGACGATAATGACTTAAAAGTACAGCCATAGATCCAGTTTTCGTGAAAACTATAATGGGGGTGTTAAGAGTATTGGCCATGGTTGTGGCATGGCATGCAAACATTTCTCCTGTATGACTCTGCAAGAAAAACCCAATCAAATAGCACATATATGGAATTCTTCCATAAAATAGACAGAAAATTCTCACGTCTGCATTATAATTATATGCCATGTCCTATATGTAGTACATGTACACTCATGCTGTGGTAAGAGTAAGACCCATTTTATTCATAAACAATGGCAGAAATCTGTAAATCCTATATTATTATGACAAAACATACCACTGAAGCAGCGGATCTAAGCGGAGGGTTTGTACTATTTGGTAAACTTGACTCAGTCCTCAGGGCCACACTGTGCATTACTTTAACGGCCTTCAAAGGGTACCTACATAATAGTAAGGAGAACCATTAACAGGATTAGTATGGAACCACAAGAGAAATTAATACACCATACATATCATTGTACGATAATGATATATCCTGACAGGACAGAATAAGACATGCTAACATAGTTCTAAATGCTGAAGTCTCACACTGGGAATCAGATTTTCAAATGAAAATCGATGATAAGGTACATCTGTTTATTGACCAAAGAACATCAACAAATTCTTAGTTATAAGAATGTCTATTTGTCATAATAGAAGCATCCGAAGACACAAGTCAAAACTTAGTCGTCTTTCATTTATGTTGAATTATCAATCAATTGATGGTAAAAAATTAATTCTTACTTTCCATGAGCAGTTTCTCCGGAGAGCATAACAGCATCAGCACCTTCACGTACTGCTATCGCAATATCTGAGACTTCAGCCCTAGTTGGTGTAGGGTGAACAATCATGCTTTCCAGCATATTGGTAGCCACAATTACTGGTTTCTGCATACTATGACACCGTCTAATAATGTCCTCCTGTGACATTAAAATAGCGCAGCTGAGTACCAAAAGACCATATTGGACCTTCCATTTGCAAACAATTCAGTCTTAAGTAATTAACAGATATTAGTATGGCCATGCATTTCATAACTGCCTGAATATTGATGAAATTTGTTGTGAGATGCAACCTACGCCACAATTAGAAACCAAACTTGTTTCTTGGAGTCAAATTCGACGACCTAACATGCAACAATGGCAGGCATAATGGAACATGATATTGCTTGATTGCCACTATAGTTACCTGCAACAAAGGGACTTCCTCAATTGGTAGTTCAGCTCCAAGGTCTCCACGTGCCACCATAGCCTATAGATAGCGAATTCCAGATGAAATCGACTAATGCAGAATCAAAAGCTAAAAGTAGTGAGGTGCCGTAGGTTTGTATGTTCAGCCGCGAGCAAAGTTAACATCATTTTTTTTTTATTATGATCATTTTGTTGTTTTGTTTACGAACTAGTATGATGATGATGATGAAAAAAAGATTAGCAATGCCGTAAGGTGTCTATTAGTATGACCGAGTTTCTAAATTGTTCCAGTTTTGATAAGCCATGCGAAAAGGATAAACGATATGTTTTTTGAAGATATTAAAGCTAACCCCATCAGATGCTGAAAGTATGGAATGAAGATTCGGTATCGAGTCAGCACTCTCAATTTTTGGAATCACATGGATATCTGCGCCGCAACCTACATGTAGACAGAAACCAAGGAAGAGTTAAGAGATTGGAATGCTCAAAAACAAGGGTCAGTTGAGGATAAGAAGCATACCTTTAAGATAATCTTTTAGCTCATGAATCACCTTAGCATCTTTCACAAAAGATACAGCATAGAAGTCAATGTCATTATCAACCCCAAACTTAATATCTTCCCAATCTTTGTCTATCAAAGGTATCATCCATGATTGTGATCAAGTTAGCATCCCAAAAGTTCCAAGGTCAATATTATTGAGGGCATGTCAGAAAATGTCAAGAAAGGGGCACCTGTGATTGAGGGAAGAGTAGCACTTTTTCCGCGCACGTTCAAATGGCGCCTTGATTTAAGTTCCCCTCCGTCGACCACTATGCATTTCACTGTATCATTTGACTTGCTCTTTACAGCCAGTGACATCATTCCACCTATTGAACATATAGCATGGGTGTTAAGTTGAAAGTGCATGCATAACTAGTTAACTACGAAAGTTGAGCTCTGCGGAAGTGAAACTGGCAAACAGAAAAGAAAAAAAAATCACTGCATATGATTAGTAGCAGTACTCTAGTACATACTAACCATCAACCAGGAGAATGTCGCCAGCCTCTACATCATTCACAAAATCATCATAGTTTACACTGACAGTATTCTCAGTGCTAACTCCTCTTTTGATGGTAAAGTTGAATTCCTGTCCTTCTTCGAGCATAATGGGCTGTGGCACGTCTCCACTCCGAACCTCAGGTCCCTGGAAGAATGGTTCTGTGAGTAAATGTTGGAAATACAGGAAAAACATCAAGTCAGCAACCAGTATATGTCTAATAAGAAAGACCATGAATACAGAGTATCATGTCAATATCAAGCTCTGTTTTTCTTTTTACATTCAGAGTAATGAATGCACGTGAAAACTGGTTTCAATACTCCTTTTTTTTTTATCTTTTCCAATTAGTAGAAGAACAAGAACCTGTTTATTTTGTTTTGACAGAGATCCCCCTGATATCATAAGAATTGCAGAGCACAACTATAAAAATATAAGTATTGCGCTCAACCAAGGGTTTATCCAGTGCACACTCAAAGAGCAGTGGCTGGAGTTTCTTCCCCTTTCAAAAAAAAAAAACTGTTAAAACATAAGAATATTTTGAAAAAATCTCTTTACTCCAAGGGTGTGGTTTCAAGAATAGTGAAGGTTTGGAGAAGTTTTGATTACCAATAGTAATATCATGCGGATTAACCATATAACTAACTCCATAAAAGGAAATGTACCTTAGTATCAAGCATTATAGCAATAGCTTTATCCGCAAAATGAGCATTATACTCCTTGACAAGATCTATCGTCTTCTGATGCGAGGCATGGTCACCATGCGACATATTCAACCTCGCCACATTCATCCCAGTTTCCGCCAACTTCCATATCATTTCTCTTGAACTCGTGGACGGACCAATCGTGCACACTATCTTCGTCTTCCGCATCTCTGTCCCAGACGTAATGGGGGTCTCGCCAACATATCCATCCCCATACTGCACGAACGCAGCTTTCTCCTGTAAAAAAAATCACACTTTCCTTTCATCAAACACTTACAAACCACTTACCACGCACTATAACTTCACCAACAAATTCAACTTCTCGTAACTCCAAGTATCAACCAAATCTCAAGTTGTAATCAAATCATAAAATAGAACATATTTCAAATTCAAAAAATTAAAACCGAACACAAAACATAAAATTTTAAGAAAAAAATTCTCACATCGAGAAATCCACGGCCATGCTGCGCCTTGCTCTCTTCAGTGAGACGCACCGATCTAACAACAGACACAGCCGGCTTGGTCGCGGATCTGCTCCATCTTCGCGGCTCCGAGAAGGCGCTGAAAAGTTGCTTGGAGGAGTTGAGGCGATCGGAGCCTTCCGATTTCCAAACTGAGCATCCGGCGGGGAGATTGATGCTCGGCATCACAACAAAATCAAGCACAGAGAAAATCGCAAAACAAATAGAGGGAGAGAGAGAAATGGCGGAGAGGTAGGAGGAAGAGGGAGCAGCAGAGATGTGGAGTTTTGATGCGTCGTTCAAGGCTTCGTCTTGTAGGTTTGTAGCATATTCGCCTTGCGCATTCCACTTCGAACACTCCGCCACATTTTCTGGTGGTTAGTTGTTTGGCATGAGATCCACCTATAAACCCTCAAAGGAGTTTTTTTCCCCTACTTTCAGACTTTAGTTTCACTTTTACCTTGCGGAAGAATTTCAGTTTTGCCTTATTTTTTCAAAGACTATTGTGGGAATCGGTTTTGTCCATTTTTGAATATAACACTTATTTGGGAGAAACCGGATTGTTTGATTTTTGAATACATTCGATTTGGGAGAAACTTATTTGATGAGTAAGCGCATGTTTTGGTCCTACGTGTATCCAACGATATGTATTTATTTGCGGGGAACCTAGTTTCAATTAAATCAACCGATTCGAGGAACTCGGTTTCAATTAAATGAAAAATATTGATAATGATTTATTTTGGAAACAAATATTAATAATCGAATTTTGTTTTTCGATTTCAAGGGACCATCATTTGCCACGATTTTGGTTACATCAAATCTAATTAAGAAATATTTTGACGATTAAATTTAATGATGAATATTTTTTATCTGATTCATTTAATAAATAGTTAAAAAATAGGGAAAAGTATGGTTTGGAGACTTGAACTATTACCATTTTTCAACTTATGGGCTGAACTATAAAAACTTCCAAATAAGGGGCAAACTATCAAACAATTTTCCAACCAAGGGGCACTGTCTAATGTCGTTAGGATTTTCACTAATGTCGTTGGACGGCGTTAACTCCGTTTCATTAGTTAATAAAATATTTTAAATTTTAAATTTGCCAATTTTTTTAAAAATGTTAAAAATTTGTAAAAAATTAATAGAATTTATAAAAATCATAAAAAATTGAAAACTTTAATTTTTAATAAAAAGCATATAATTTTTTTATCCATAATACCTCTTATATAGTACAAAATAAATAGAAACAATAATTAATATTTTCTTGAATTATTTATAGGGGAATTTTGTAACAAAAATTTAAAAATAGTTTTCATTTTGTGTTTAATTTTTCTAAAGTTTCTAATTTTTATTTTTCAAAAATTGTATAGTATTTTTATTAAAAATTAATTTTTTTTATTAATTCGTTTAATTTTTACAACTTTTTAACAATTTTTAAAAAGTTTGGCATTTTGAATTTTTTTAAATTTCTTACATTATTTTATTAACTAACGGAACGGGTCCAACGGCGTTAGTGAAAATCCTAACGGCATTAGATGGCGCCCCTTGTTAGGGATGCACACTTTCAGACCGGACCGGACCGAATTTTACAAGTCGGTCCAAGACCGGACCGTGAAATTCCGGTTCCGGTCCGGTCCACGGTCCATACTTTTTATAAATTCTAATCTATCGGTCCGGTCCGGTCCACTTTTTACACAAAATCCGGTCCCGGACCATATATACCCGATCTGATTCATGGTCCAAAGTTTTGAAAAATTCCGGTCCACCGGTCCGGACCGGATGTGCATCCCTACCCCTTGTTTGGAAATTTGTTTGATAGTTCGCCTCTTGTTTGGAAGTTTTTATAGTTCAGCCCACAAGTTGGAAATAATGATAGTTCAAGTCCCCAAACTGTATTTTTCCTTAAAAAATATGTGTCATAGATTAAATCCAATGTATGTTTATATAAGCCACACTTTGTAACATCCCTAAATTGGCGGATCCGTGAATAACCTATTTTTTTTATACTGGATGTACTTAATGTATGAAAAAATATCGTACCGCCGTTTTGTCATTTCGTACTCATCGTTTTCGCATGGCGCGATGCAATGCTGTTACATTTTTTCGTGCACTAAGTCCAAAACTCGTACATATAAAAAAATAAGAGATTTAAAATTCATTGATTTTTGGAGATTCATTTGAGTGCTTTTCTATTTATATTTACATAATATATAAATATTTATACGTCAGATCCGGTGCTGTGCAGCTAATGATTCCAGCACGAAAACGACACCGTTTTGATTTTTCTAATATTTTACCAATTTATGTCACGTGACCCTCCCTCTGATGTTTCATGTCCACATCCTATTTTTGGCTCACATCTGTTGGAGATTTTAGGTTTATACTATGTAACACATGTATAAAACCTTGTAAGAGTGTTGTTTGAATGAAATGAATCATTTACAACTCTTGTTCATCTGTGTTTTGTGACAGTCGGAAATCATGCGTGCGATCGCACGAGAGTCATGCGAACGCACAAGGTGAACTGTGCGAACGCATGAGGTTGTGTTTTGTGCGACCGATCGAGAACGCATGAGTACCATGCGAACGCACGAGAATCTTGTGCGTCGGGTCTGTCTTGTGCGAATGCACAAGTTTGTTCAACGTGCGACCGATCGCGAACGCATGAGTACCATGCAAACGCACGAGAATATCGTGCGACGGGTTTAGCTTGTGCGAACGCACAAGTAGGACTGTGCGAACGCACAAGGTGACAGTTCAGAGCAGTTTTTGGCAGTTTAACGGCAGTTCTTGGCTTTGTTCCGGAGGTCGATTGGACTGAAAAAAACATAGAAAAAGGGAGAGAAAAAATTCCCAGAAAAGTTAGAGCTTTGATCTCCATCAATTGGTTTTGTTCGATTTTGTTTCGAAAGATCAATACACCAATTTCACTATCCAATACAAGGGGACTGTTGTCTTATCCGTATTTGTTGATTTCGTAATCCCTACCCCGGTTGAAATAACAAATCAGGAAAGCGAAGGAACTTCGTGAATCAACATCATGCAAGATTTTCATCATTTGAAGCATCAAGAGACAACCGGGCGACTTACAATCTGATTTGTTAATTTCAAGATGTCTGCTGCTTCGGCGAAAGAGATGATGAAGAATTTTGGGAAATTAGAGAAGTTCGAAGGAGTGAACTTCAGGAGATGGCAACAAAAGATGAACTTTCTTTTGACGAATTTGAAGGTGGTGTATGTACTGTCTACTCCCATTCCGGAAGTCAGCGACAATGCTCCGATTGAAGCAATTCGGAAGAGGAGTAAATGGGAGAATGATGACTACATCTGCCGTGGTCATATCCTAAATGGTATGTCTGATCCCCTTTTTGATCTTTATCAAACTGTGGAATCCGCAAAGGAATTGTGGGATGCTCTTGAAGCAAAATACATGCAGGAAGATGCATCAAGCAAGAAATTTCTTGTGAGTAACTTTAACAGTTACAAGATGGTCGATGCTAGACCAGTGATGGAGCAATTCAATGAATTGACTCGCATCTTGGGGCAGTTTGCTCAGTATAAAATGAAGATGGATGACTCCATTGCAGTATCTAGCATCATTGATAAGTTACCACCGCTGTGGAAGGATTTCAAGCACAAGCTTAAACATAAAAAGGAGGAGATGTCTCTTGAGGAACTCGGTGGAGAGTTACAAGTGGAAGAATCAATTAGGATTCAAGAAGAGGATGCAAAATAGAAAGAGACTATTGAGTCGTCTTCTGGGCATGTAGTGGAAGACAAGGGAGGTCTTCAGAAATTCAAGGGAAAGAAACGTTTCAATGAGAAACATGGTAGCAAGTTCGACAAGAAACCTAAGGGTTTCTGTTGGATTTGTGGAAAACCAGGACACTACAAGAATGAGAAAGGAAAAGGAAAGATGAAAGTTGGGGATAAGGGCAAAGAAAAATGCCCTTCCAACCTTCAAGGTAATCTTTCTATTTCTGATAGTAATTCGAATGTGAATTATGTTTCACTAATCCCTGAAACATTTTATGTTCAGGATGATGAAGTGGCGTGGTGGATTGACTCGGGTGCTAACAAGCACGTGTGCAAAGACCGTCACAGTTTCAGCACTTATGAAACGGTGAAAGAAGGAGCTGCCCTTTACATGGGAAACGAGTCAACCGCACCGATAATTTGCCAAGGATCAGTAGTGTTAGAATTTAGTTCAGGAAAAACCCTTGACTTGTTGAATGTTTTACATGTACCTCTAATCCGGAAAAACTTGGTCTCCGGTAGTTTGTTGAACAAATTTGGTTTTAAGCAAGTGTATGAATCCGACAAATATGTTTTGTCGAAGTGTGGTACCTTTGTGGGATTTGGCTACTTTTGTAATGGCATGTTTAGGTTGAATGTAAATAAAGTGGTGAATTGTGTTTACATGTCTTCTACGAGTGATGACTTGACTTTGTGGCATGCTAGATTAAGACATGTTCATTATGAGCGCATGAATAAAATGTCTAAGGAAGGTTTAATACCTAAAGTTGACATAAATGCGATAAATGTTCTACTTGCATGCTCACAAAGATCACTAGGTTGCCATTCAAAAGCATATCAAGATCATCAAACTTGCTTGAACTAGTTCATAGTGATTTGGGTGACTTATATTCTACTCCATCTTTAGGTAATAAAAAGTACTACATAACTTTTATAGATGATTGTTCTAGATATTGTTATGTGTACTTGTTGCATGCTAAAGATGAAGCTTTAGACAAGTTTAAAGTGTTTAAAGCTAAAGTAGAATTGATGCATGATTTGATTAAGAAGCTTAGAACTGATAGAGGTGGGGAATATTACGATCCGGTATATTTCCAGATGAATGGTATCATTCATGAGACTACAGCACCTTATACACCACAGCAAAATGGTGTAGCTGAAAGGAAGAATAGAGTTCTAAAGGAAATGGTTAATTCCATGTTATCCTACTCTGGTTTGAGTAACGGATTTTGGGATGAGGCTATGTTAACAGCCTGTTATTTGCTTAACAGAATTCCTAACAAAAGGAATGATATGACCCCATATGAGCTTTGGCACAAAAAGAAACCAAATCTGAATTATCTCCGAGTTTGGGGATGTAGAGTGACGGAGCCCACTGCACTGTCGTTAAGGTGCAATGTTCTCTGTACAAAAATAAATTTATATCTCCACTACTCATGACTTCACTACTGGGTAGCAAGTGGTAAGTAGGGGTCGAACCCAAGGGAATTGATGGATTAGTTATTCTTTAATGAAGCTTATGCATAAATTAAATGCGATTGGGGTTGGGTTTGAGTGTGCTTTGAGAACTGAAAGTAAATTACAACAGTTGGTAATGGACTGTAAGGAAAGGATTCGGTTTAGGGGTTTCATATCATATCATCGTTCATCATTGACCTCTAACGATCATACTAAGTGTTCAAAGATGAATCGAGGCTATTTCTAACACAAGACTTGCCACATCATTTAGAACACTTGTTCTATTTAGACTAATTCCTCCTTTCGAAGTATCTTAGCCTTATGTGCATCCATTTGATCTTCAGTTACGATCAACCAAATGGTTTTTAAAAGAGGTTGAACTCCTCAGATAAGCTTTGCTCGTTAAAGCATCCACTTATCCGAGTATGTTCACAAACCCCACGGAAGAGCTTTGCCCGTTAAAGCATCCACTCAACCTTGGAAGTTCTAACCTAATATGTGGCACATAGAACAAGTTTTGAAACACTAAGTAGCATTAAGCATAGAGTCTAGAACGGTTTATGATATAAATACTCCCTCTACCGAATACAAGCTTTAGCTACTCGTATTCATGTCAAGGAATACAAGCAAACCATGGCTTTGAACAAGGATACCGAAAAGGAGAATAACTTTAAAGTAAGAACAATATATACGGAAAGTAAAGGACAAGTCAGGGAAAAGAAAGCTGTGGCTTTTGTACCTACAATAAGTGGAGGAGAGGAGCTCCTAAGCAAGATCCAAGCAAGGAAAAGTAGCTCCAAAATGAAGAACAAAGTGTGTATTGAAAGTGAAGAGAAGAGGGTTAAGCCCTCTATCTCTCTAAAGACTTGTGTATTGTGGGATGGGATTACAAAGGGAAGGGCATGCTCTATTTATAGGCTAAGAGGAAGGGATGGATGTGGACGAGAGCAAGCCACTTGTCACAAGGGAAGAGGAGAGCCAAAAGCCATCGGAGGTGAGTCATCACCTCCCTTAGCCGCCCCCCCATGTGTCACTTCCTCCTTGAAGCCGCCGGCCATGTGAGGTGGAGGAGAGTGAGTGGTGAGTTTGTGATCTTTTCACAAAAGCCATCGGTCCTTTCAGCTCCGGACTGACTCTGGTTGCCCTTCGGGTGGACTTGTTTTGAGTGATTCCACATCCGGTTCTTGAAAGTCAGAATTTGGTCGTGACCTGGAATGACTCGTAATTCATTTTCAGCTTTAAAAGTCCTCCTTAGCCTGTATTCTCTCTAGACTTCAAAATACCCTGTAGATAAATATCGGAACTAACAAGCAAAAGTTAAATAGACAAGGAGTCTAATTTGGTGGGTTTAACTGTGTTTATGATTTATACAATTATGGTCCAACAGATCACCCCACACTTTTAGTTGTTCGTCCCGAACAATGCTTTTTAAAGGGCGGTGCACACAATCCAAGTAAAAACTTAAAAATAGGAAAGTGAGAATATGGGACTGGATTTATCTTAATTCATGCATTACTTACTTATTACCAAATTAAACCGTGTAAATACTTAGAAGAAACTTGATACTTGTACCTTCGCGCCGAGATGCAAATTAATTTGGATGTTTCGGGAGATAGCCCTTTTTAGGCTCCTGGATTGCATTCTCGGGATCGACTCGTACTATATGGTTTCCTTGTAGCTTTCTCTAGCACGTGATTCAGTTCGGGTTTCACTGAGTTGAGCATTTTGATTTCTTTTTGGAGAGGGACAGCTTTTGTAGTGAATCGGCCTTTGGCCTTTGATATTGAGTTGGAGTTTCTTCACTTTTGTTCGGTTAAAACCTTCACAATTTTGGCCTTTGGCCTTTGATTAGCTTCTTTGAGCTTTTGCTTCTTTGTGACTTGCTAGTCCATTTTCTAAGCCTTTTTAGGAGGTCCAATCGTCGCCCGCAAGCATATGGAAATACCTCCCCGCTCTTTCTCATCCTCGCCGTTTCGCGCGGGTCAAGATGAGGGTCGCTCATCTATTTTCCCGGCTACTAGGACTAGAGATAGGACAGTTTGATTCCCGTCCCGCCTCTTGCATAAACGCTGCACGGCGGAGATGACTTCAATCTTCACTGAAACCCGAAGTGCAGCCTCCACTGACTTCGAAAACCATATAGTTAGATTCGATCCTTCGAGTGCTTGCCAAGCCTCTCTAGGGCAGTTTATATCAACTCCACATCCCCTGTTTATCTCAGCACAAAGGGACAAATGAGAAGTTACATTCTAAGTTTTTAAACAGTTAAATTTTCACAAGGTAAATGCATGAATTTAGATCTATCTTTTTCACATTCTCAAGTTCATATTTTCAAAAAGATAATATTAAGGGAAAAGGAAAAGAAAAAGCATGTTAATTAACTATGTACACAGGTGGTTCTCACCCCACACTTTTGAACGAAGGCGTGCCTCACAACATGACTTAGTTCAAAAGTTTATGCAAGCAAATATATACAGGAAAGGTGAGAATGATTTAAGGCAAAAAACTAAATGACAGAAATTAAATGACTGAAAGTAAGATAGATGTTGGGTTACCTCCCGACCAGTGCATTTGTTTAACGTCGTTAGCTCGATAGTACCTCATTCCTGGATCATAAGGTCGGGTCCCATGGGCGTGTGAGGTCGAATTTCTTCTCGGCTGCCCTTTTGCCCTGAGAGGGTGAGGCTTCATTGACCATAGCTGTTGGTCCAATGAGTCGTGCTCGCTTGTTACTCCTTCCGGGTTTCCATTCTTTCGGCCCATGTTTTTGCCGCTTCTTCATGTTTGAATAGTTGGCACCTTTGCGAGTTTGGAAGTTTGGTTTTGTGCCATTAAATTTAGGCGACATTAAGCACGCGCCTCTGTCAATCCTCATAATTGTGGCAGTGATGGATGGTTGTCTTGGAACGAGTGAGTTTTCAGGCGGTTTTCCTTGGCTTGTGACGAGTGAGAGTTTCTTTGTCGGCTTTTTTGGCTCATGCTCCTCCTCTAACTCCCCTTGCACCTCATCATTATTGATTATGATCTTTGGTGGCTATGATCGGCATAAAACACGAAGGGTTAAGTTGGGGCACTTTGACCATGAGGACTGGGTCTGTTTCAGGTGCTCCGACAGTGAGGGCCAGGTCTTTCTCGGACAGTTTGGCAATGAGGTCCGGGACTTCCTCGGGTGCTTCGAGCGCAAGGACCGGGTCTGGCTTGATTTCTTCGGCCGCTTCGGAAGTGAGGTTCGGGACTTCTGTTGGCTCGGCAGTTAGGACTGTGATTTCCTCGGATGGATTGGTGATAAGGACCGGGCCTGATTTGGGCAGTTCTTCTTCTAACTCCCAGGGATAATCTGAATGGAGTTCTTCTTCAGGCATCCATGGGTCCTCATCCTCGTCATTCATATGGTCTTCGGGGGCAATCATACTAAGGTCCGAGTCTGTTTTGGGCAGTTCGGCACTGAGGTCTGGGTATGTCTCGGGCAACTCTTCAGTTAGGACCGAAATTGATTTGGGCAATTTGGCAATGCGGTCCCAGATCAGTTGTGTAGCTGCCCAGAATTCCTCATTTTCGACCTCGTCTTGGTGTATCGGGGCACTCATTTGCTGGATGCTAGCTGCCAATTCTTCCTCCTTGTCCTTGAGTGGCTCGGCAATGTGGACCTAGGCTTCCTCGGGCATTTCGGAAATGTGTACCGGTACTGATTTGGGCTGCTTGTTAATGAGGTCCCGGAGCTGGTTTGATGCTTCTTTTTGAGCCACCCATAATTCGTTGCTTTCGACCTGGATTTGGTGTACCATGTTGGCCAACTGCTGGTTGCTAGATGCCAGCTCCGTTGTAACGTCCTCAAGTGGCTCGGCCTGATCTTCTCTTGGTCTTGACCATGCGGCCAAATCGTTTATCAATTTCCAAAGATCATCCATGTTTAAGTTATTTACCGAGCCTCCTGCTGCGTCATTAAGCCAATTCCACTCTTGTGGCATCATCCCATTGAGAAACCTTTGAAGAAGATCGTGGTTGGTGAATCCATGGTGCGGGCAGCTCGTTACAAGGGAATCGAAGTACCATAAGTACTCGTCCAAAGTTTCATCCCGGGATTGCTCTATGTTGTTGATCTTCTCGCGGACTTCAAGTTCGAAGGGTGGTGGGGAAAACTCCTCATCGTTCCAAGGCTCATTTTCATAGTACAATGACATGGTGGATTGCAAGAACAAAAACAAAAATAAAAAGAACAGCTATTCCGTTTCACAACTCCCCGGCAGCGGCGCCAATTTTGATGGAGCCCACTGCACTGTCGTTAAGGTGCAATGTTCTCTGTACAAAAATAAATTTATATCTCCGCTACTCGCGACTTCACTACTGGGTAGCAAGTGGTAAGTAGGGGTCGAACCCAAGGGAATTGGTGGATTAGTTGTTCTTTAATGAAGCTTATTCATAAATTAAATGCGATTGGGGTTGGGTTTGAGTGTGCTTTGAGAACTGAAAGTAAATTACAACAGTTGGTAATGGACTGTAAGGAAAGGATTCAGTTTAGGGGTTTCATATCATATCATCGTTCATCATTGACCTCTAACGATCATACTAAGTGTTCAAAGATGAATCGAGGCTATTTCTAGCACAAGACTTGCCACATCATTTAGAACACTTGTTCTATTTAGACTAATTCCTCCCTTCGAAGTATCTTAGCCTTATGTGCATCCATTTGATCTTCAGTTACGATCAACCAAATGGTTTTTAAAAGAGGTTGAACTCCTCAGATAAGCTTTGCCCGTTAAAGCATCCACTTACCCGAGTATGTTCACGAACCCCACGGAAGAGCTTTGCCCATTAAATCATCCACTCAACCTTGGAAACCTAATATGTGGCACATAGAACAAGTTTTGAAACACTAAGTAGCATTAAGCATAGAGTCTAGAACGGTTTATGATATAAATACTCCCTCTACCGAATACAAGCTTTAGCTACTCGTATTCATGTCAAGGAATACAAGCAAACCATGGCTTTGAACAAGGATACCGAAAAGGAGAATAACTTTAAAGTAAGAACAATATATACGGAAAGTAAAGGACAAGTCAGGGAAAAGAAAGCCGTGGCTTTTGTACCTACAATAAGTGGAGGAGAGGAGCTCCTAAGCAAGATCCAAGCAAGGAAAAGTAGCTCCAAAATGAAGAACAAAGTGTGTATTGAAAGTGAAGAGAAGAGGGTTAAGCCCTCTATCTCTCTAAAGACTTGTGTATTGTGGGATGGGATTACAAAGGGAAGGGCATGCTCTATTTATAGGCTAAGGGGAAGGGATGTATGTGGATGAGAGCAAGCCACTTGTCACAAGGGAAGAGGAGAGCCAAAAGCCATCGGAGGTGAGTCATCACCTCCCTTAGCCGCCCCCCCATGTGTCACTTCCTCCTTGAAGCCGCCGGCCATGTGAGGTGGAGGAGAGTGAGTGGTGAGTTTGTGATCTTTTCACAAAAGCCATCAGTCCTTTCAGCTCCGGACTGACTCTGGTTGCCCTTCGGTTGGACTTGTTTTGAGTGATTCCACGTCCGGTTCTTGAAAGTCAGAATTTGGTCGTGACCTGGAATGACTCGTAATTCATTTTCAGCTTTAAAAGTCCTCCTTAGCCTGTATTCTCTCTAGACTTCAAAATACCCTGTAGATAAATATCAGAACTAACAAGCAAAAGTTAAATAGACAAGGAGTCTAATTTGGTGGGTTTAACTGTGTTTATGATTCATACAATTATGGTCCATCATAGAGCGGTAGTGAGATTACCGACTCCCAAAATAACTAATTTGGGAGAAAGAGGTGTTGATTGCATCTTCGTTGGATGTGCTGAACATTCCAAAGCATATCGGTTCTATGTAACTGGAACAAATGATTCAATTTTGGCTCACACCATAATTTAATCAACAGATGCAATTTTTGATGAGGAACGATTTTCATCGATACCTAGACCTCAGGATTTGATTTCTAGCTCCACAAGAGCTGTGTTGGAAGATGATGTTGACACATCTTCTAATGCTACATCGTATGAGCCTCGAAAAAGCAAACGAGGAAGGATTGAAAAATCCTTCGGACCGGATTATCAAGTTTACTTGATTGAAGGCTCTAGAGAAGATATTGAGTTTCATTACTCATATTGTTATCACATTGATGATGATCCTAGAACCTATGATGAGGCTATGAGGTCTCAAGACGTGTCTTTCTGAAAAGAGGCTATAAACGATGAGATGGACTCTATCATTGGAAATAATACTTGGGTATTATTGGATCTTCCACCGGGTTGCAAGCCATTAGGTTGCAAATGGATTTTCAAATGGAAAATGAAGGTTGATGGATCGGTTGATAAATTTAAAGCCAGATTGGTAATCCAAGGCTTTAGGCAAAAGGAGGGTATTGATTTTTTCGATACTTATGCTCCGGTTGCAAGGATTTCTACTATACGATTGTTGATTGCACTGGCTGCAATTGATAATCTAGTTATACACCAAATGGATGTCAAGACAGCGTTCTTGAATGGGGATTTGGATGAGGAAATCTATATGAAGCAACCGGAAAGATTCATTATGCCGAGAAATGAAACTAAGGTTTGTAAGCTGATCAAATCATTGTATGGGCTGAAACAAGCACCCAAACAGTGGCATCAAAAGTTTGTTGATGTAATCTTGTCAAATGGATTCAGGTTGAATCAAGCAGACAAGTGCATTTACAGCAAATTCGACAACTCCGGAAATAGAGTGATCATTTGCTTGTATGTTGATGATATGTTGATTTTTGGTACAGACCAAAAACAAGTGGACCTTACAAAGGATTTCTTATCATCAAACTTTTCTATGAAAGATATGGGACAAGCGGATGTGATTCTTGGTATTAGAATCAAGCGTGAGAACAAGGGTTTAGCATTGTCACAATCTCACTATGTTGAGAAAGTGCTTAAGAAATTCAACTATTTGAATTGTTCTCCAGTTAGTACTCCCATGGACCCAAATGTGAAACTTTTACCTAATACGGGTGATGCAGTTTCACAGCTTGGGTACTCTCAAGTCATTGGTTGCCTAATGTATGTTATGACGAGTACAAGGCCTGATATAGCTTATGCAGTGGGAAAATTGAGTAGATATACTAGTAATCCTAGTACTCATCACTGGGAAGCTATAAGGCGGGTACTCAAATACCTTAAGGGGACCATGAATTATGGCTTGGTGTATGCTGGTTTTCCCTCGGTCCTAGAGGGATATACTGATGCAAGTTGGATTACCAATTTAGAAGATCATTCTTCTACAAGTGGTTGGGTATTCTTGCTTGAGGGAGGTGTCATATCATGGGCTTCCAAGAAGCAAACTTGCATCACCAGCTCGACTATGAAATCTGAGTTTATAACATTAGCGGCTGCCGGTAAAGAGGCAGAATGGCTAAGGAATTTAGTACATGAGATTCCATTGTGGCCGAAGCCAGTAGCTTCTATTTCTATCCACTGTGATAGTAAGGCAACTTTGGCTAAAGCGTATAGCCAAATGTACAATGGTAAATCGAGACACCTGGGCGTTAGGCATAGCGCGGTTCGTGAACTGATCACTCACGGGGTGATTTTGATTGATTATATCCGGACACATCAGAATCTAGCTGATCATTTGACGAAAGGATTAGCTAGGGACTTGGTGCACAAGTCATGTATAGGGATGGGCTTAAAGTACATCTAAGTCTCTTATCGTAGGACACCTATATTCCCTCTTAGTATGACGCTAAGAGATGAATTGTGGAAAGCCTATTCTGAGAGACTTGAAGCACATGGTTATATCCATCCCAAGGTTGTGCTTGTATTACCTGCAGAGAAAGGGAGGATGAAGGTTATCTTCTTAATGGATCCTTTGGAAAAGTGCATTGCAGGTGCATGCAAAAGGAATCCACCTATGTAAGTGTGAAGTGAGCCGCTTCAATTAGTTCGTGCTTGGCTAATCATACACTTATGAATGGATAGGGATACATGGCTATAATAGTGTCCAGTTGTACTTGGATAGTAGTAAACTATGTGCGTGTTTTATTTTCCCGTATTCAAATGAGTTTATGGGTTCAATCCGTAGGACACCCTGATTCTCGAGTACTGGAAAATATTACACTATGTGAAGTTCAATCCGTGGGACACTTCATTTATGCGCAAGTTTTGTTCGGTGTGATTGTTTGCAATCAAGAGTATAATCCTAAAATGGGGGAGGATTATTGGAGATTTTAGGTTTATACTATGTAACACATGTATAAAACCTTGTAAGAGTGTTGTTTGAATGAAATGAATCATTTACACCTCATGTTCATCTGTGTTTTGTGCCAGTCGGAAATCATGCGTGCGATCGCACGAGAGTCATGCGAACGCACAAGGTGAACTATGCGAACACATGAGGTTGTGTTTTGTGCGACCGATCGCGAACGCATGAGTACCATGCGAACGCACAAGAATCTTGTGCGTCGGGTCTATCTTGTGCGAACGCACAAGGAGAACTGTGCAAACGCACAAGGTTGTTCAACGTGCGACCGATCGCGAACGCATGAGTACCATGCGAACGCACGAGAATATCGTGCGACGGGTTTGGCTTGTGTGAACGAACAAGTAGGACTGTGCGAACGCACAAGGTGACAGTTCAGAGCAGTTTGTGTCAGTTTTTGGCAGTTTAATGGCAGTTCTTGGCTTTGTTCTGGAGGTCGATTGGACTGGAAAAAAACACAGCTGTCTTCAATAGTGACTACAAGTCCGGCGAGATTGACATTCTCATGCTCTTCTTCTTCATCGTTAGATTCATTGTCTGGACCCTCATAGGCTATTCTGAGAATATCCCATGCTTCCTTGGCAACCTCACATTCAGCAATCAGTTTGAACACGTTCTCATCCATTCTTGAGAAAATTGCATTCAAGGCCTTTGAGTTTCCAGTAGCGCCTTTTTCATCTGCATCAGTCCACAGAGCTTCAGGTTTTGGCACAGCTACTCCTTCAGGGTTGGCCATCGTGGGTTCTGTCCATCCAACCAACACAGCTCTCCAAGCCTTTACATCGAGAGATTTCAGAAAGACTTTCATCTTGGACTTCCAGTAGAGATAGTTTGGTTCTTTAAACAACGGTGGTCGGTTAGTGCTCTGTCCTTCCTTCAAACTCATCTTGAACAGTCGTCGGATCACACTCTGTATGTCGAGTGTCTGCTCTGATACCAATTAAAATTCTGTTGTCTATTCAAGACCAGTTCCAGGTTGTGTTCTACCAGAGACTGGAACACCTTAGCATACAGTACCGTAAACAGAACAAATAGGAGCACACACGATATGATACCCAGTTCGGCCTTGCCTACTCTGGGGGCTTCCCACACCCTAAAGGGTCACAAATCTTATTACGAGTTTAGAGCTACAAGTGGACTTACGCTTACACAATGCCTTGTTTGTAATAGCCTAGCCTCTAACACTCCATCTTTCGGATTTGCAATCTCGGTTCACCGCAGCTGACCTCGATCCCCTATAGGTAGGTGATGGTCCACAATTATCCGAATCAAAAACACAGTAAAACCCCCAAGTTAGACTGTTTGTCTATCTAACATCCATCTGTTAGTCCCGATATATTTCCACAGGGCATTTTAGAGACTGAAGTGAAAACACGCTAAGGAGAGGATTTTATGCTGAAAAGATAACAAGAGTCAATCCAAGGTCAAGATCATATGCCGACTGAAGAAATATCAAGGATCCTGACGTTGAATTGACCAGAATAAATTAATCAGAAGAATCAGGAGTGAAGTCAAGACAGTCCGGGGAAGGAACACACTGACAGTTTTGTGAAAAGACTGCACAAAACTGTACAAAATTCACATATGGCAAGATGACTTGGTGACTTGATGAAGAGGTGACCAAAGGAGGAAAACCTCCCCATTCCACCACCCACTACCGGCGGCGCCACCCCTCCTCCTCCTTGGTGACCGGCTACTTGCCTTGGAGGTGGAGGAAACAACCCATTGCTCCTCCACCACAACCGGCTACCGGCGGCTGAGCTCCACCACTCCTCCTTCGCCACTTGGTGGCTCCTCCTTGGCTCCTCCTCCTCCCTTGGATCAAACCAATCTCCACCACCTATCTCCACCCATTTTTCCTATAAAAGGAGGTGCTCCTCCTCCTCATAAATCATCCCAAAAATTGTAATCACTTCTCTCTCTACATTTTGTTACTTGTAAGTTTGGTTCGGTTTTGAAATAATACTCCTGTTTGTTCTTGAGTATTATACTGGAAATTATAATACTTTTGTCGGTTCTCGAGTATTATAATACTGTAGAGAATACTCCTGTTGGTTCTTGAGTATTCAGTAGGAATTAGGAATACTCCTGTTGGTTCTTGAGTATTCCACCCCTTTCCCTCTTACTGTTTTCAAAAACCCCCGAGTATTTAGCTATGGTATCCATCTCTATGGATATTCGTAGCTAAACTCTTTATTCGGTGGAAGGTATTTTCTTGTATTATATAATGTTGTAATATCTTTTAGTTTCATTTCTTTGTATTCAAAACTTGTTCTATGTGCCATTTATAGTCAGAATATCCAAGGTTGAGTGGATGCTACGAAAGGGCAAAACTCTTCCGTGGGGATTCGTGAACATACTCGGGTAAGTGGATGCTACGAAAGGGCAAAGCTTATCTGAGAAGTTCGACTCATCTAAAACACCACTTGGTCAATCGTAACTGTGAGATCAAGTGGATGCACAAAAGGCTAAGATACTTTGAAAGGAGGAATTAGTCTGAAATAGAACAAGGGTTGCTTTAAACGATGTTGCAAGTCTTGCGCTACGAAAGGGCCTCGATTCATCTTTGAATACTTAGAAAAGTTACTAACAGTTTATTATATACATGTTATAATACAAGAGTACCTGAAACCGAATGCTTTTATTTACTGTTAAACCGCAATCACCAACTGCTGATCTACCGGAGGAATTACAATCACGCATCACCCACTGTAAGTCTTCTTTGTATTTACAGCATTTTAATTTCTGTATTTACTTTTCCGCAATCAAAACCAAAAACCCCCAAAAAATCACGTAGTTAATTAGAGCGCTAAAATCTCAATCAACCATAAAACACGCTCCCCCCAGTTCAATCACCCTAAAAGAATAGCCTATTCCCCTAATTCCCTTGGGTTCGACCCCTACTTACCACTTACTACCCAGTAGTGTAGTCACAAGTAGCGGATATTATAAATTTATTTGTACAGAGGACACTGCACCTTAACGACAGTGTGGTGGCCCTCCGTCAAATTGGCGCCGTTGCCGGGGAATTAGCCATCGAATAAACTGTTCTTTTCTCTCCCTCCATCTCTTTTAAATTCTCGCGCTCGAAACAACTATGTCTCGCGAAGGAAGTCATCATGACTACCAGGATGACGATGAAATAAACCTGTACGAGCGAAATGATGAAGTGCCACTTCCATTTATGGATGATCCGGAGCAACTCATCAGAAGCAGACGAGCTCGTGATAGGGAGGCCATCAGACGAAACCAAGAACCACCCGAGGACCGAAATGCAGCTGGTCCAGTACGACAACCCCCTAGATATCCCCCACCCCCTCGCCCTCGACAAGTTCCTAGACAAGAACCCGTCTTCGATAACTACTACGGGGATGACAACTACCGTGAACCCACCCTGGGAGAACTTTCGGCACCAGATTTCAGAGTTCAGCCATGGTGTATCTACGAAGGACCTGAGCTAGAAAACATCGCCATCAACACTTCAGTGGCCCACAGCTTGCCAAAATTCTCAGGAACTCGTGGAGAATCAGCAATGACTCATCTCCAGCGTCTACATGGGATTTGCCAAAACCTCAAACCAAATGGCATAAACGTAGACGACTTTAAGTTAAAGGCGTTCTACTTTTCCCTCATTGATGCGGCAAACGACTGGTTCCTGTCATTACCTTCCGGAAGCATCAGAACATGGGCTCAGATGCAGAAGAAATTTTTAGACAAATACTACCCAGCAGGAAGAGCAATGCAAGTAAGAAGGCAACTGCAAGACATCAAACAAGGGCCCAACGAAACCATGTATGATTACCTGGAAAAGTTCAATCACCTGGAAAGAAGCTGCTGTACCCTTGGACTGCCCGAGAAACTCATAATCGAGTACCTCATTGATGGATTAAGACCCTTAGACAAAATGCTCCTGGATGCCTCAGCTGGAGGGTCCATAATGAATCTATCATTGAGTGGTGTTAGGCAACTCATCAACGACGTTGCCGAAAATGCCCGATTTAGAGAAGAGACAACTCGGCAGGAAGAATTCTCCCGAACGAAAAATGTGGCAAAAGCTGAAACATCGACGGGGCCTATATCTGAGGAAATAAAGCAGTTAAAAGAAATGATGATTCAGCTCCTACGAAGACAACCAATTCCGGTAAAACCTTGCGAGTTCTGTGGATCTATAGACCACAAAACTGACGCATGTCCGACATTAATAGAAGAGGAACCGGCGGAAGTAAATGCAATAGGAGGATATCAAGGATACAACAACAGCAACGACAGAGCAGGACAGAATAGGCAGTACGGTCAAACATCCAAACCAGACTGGCGTAACAACAACAGCTATCCTCAGAAGGAAGCACAACCAGCTCAGTCATACCACCAACCCCCCCCCCCCACCGACAGTATAACCAGAACGCTCCAGGACAATATCAGCAAAGAGGACCGAATCAGAGTCAGCACCAAACCGGCCTGAATAATCAGCAAGAACCAACCAAGTCGCTCGATGACACGATGAAGGAGCTCGCAGGAAACGTAAATCAATTGGGTACTTCGCTACTCCAATACCAGGCGAAAACTGACGGGGCAATTTCTGAATTGACCAAACAAATGTCCCAGCTCGCCACTGCAATGTCAACACTGACCAGTGAACCTGGCAGACTTCCTTCACAAACCATCCAAAACCCAAAGGCGAATCTTAGCATGATAAAAAGGTCAAACGTAAAGACAACCCTGGGAGAAGTAGCACGAGCCCCAGCCTACAAACTCACTAACAAGCACTTCAACCGTAGACGTCGTCCTGACTGGAATCAAGAGGAAGACCGACCCAATAATGACAGAACATGGGTCACGCATGCTGACAATGGACGGTACGCATTCACCGTCTGCATATCACCACCGTCAGTCATACACTCTGACATACCAGCATCTGGATGGGATTACGATAGCAATGAAAGGGATGAACAGAATGGCCCAGCATTGGGAAAAGCCCTCACTTCTGATCATGAGTCACAACCAGAAAGAGATAAAGACCCAGGGGCCTTCACAGTCACCTGCGGTATTGGTGAGACCCAAATCCATAAGTGCTTAGTCGACCTTGGGGCTGCTGTCAATGCCATGCCTTCCTCCTTATATTACTTACTAGGACTTGGTCCATTGAAACCACCCCGATCAAACATCGAACTAGGAGATAAATCATGCATCCGCCCGGTTGGAGAACTGGAAGATATAATACTCCATGTGGGAGAACTCGTCGTTGCTGCAGACTTCTATGTAATACCAACAGAAGAGACCTGCAAAGACGACCCACCAACAATAATATTGGGACGACCATTCCTCTACGCCACTAAAGCAAGAATCGATGTAGGTAAGGGCTCATTATCACTTAAGTTCGGCGGTAAATTGCACACTTCTACATTCATCAGAGCTGCCCGGACACAAAAAAACCGCCAGACATAACGCCTATCTCGGATCACGGTGCACAGTTTTCTGACCTGTCATTAGAGACCAAAAAAATAACAAGACCAGCAGCTATGGTCAAAGGTATCCCGCCTTCTCAGAAGCAATGGAAAGAGAAAACACCAAAACCATGGAGCTCTTACTCCAGCAAGAAGTCAGGACAAGTCAAAGCAAGAAACAACACAGGAACGGTGGCAAAGTTTGACCTCAGCCACCCATGGGACCCAAACCAGTAATCCACAACGAGGTATCGTCGAGCCAACGACGTAAAACAAGTGCACTGGTCGGGAGGTAACCCGACACTATCTTACTTTCCGCACTTACTTTCAGTACTTAGTTTTAAGCTTGCATGACTTTTTAACTAAGGCACGCCTTCGTTCAAAAGTGGGGGGTGAAAACCGCCTGTGTACATAAATAACATGCTTGCTGTTTTTCTTTTTTAGTAATAGTATCTTTTTGAACATATGAACTTAAGAATGTGAAAAAGATAAATCAGAATTCATGCATTTACCTTGTGAAAATTCAAACTGTTTAAAAACTTAGAATGTAACTTTCCATTTGTCCTTTGTACTGAGATAACTAGGGATGTGGAGTTGACATAAACTGCCCTAGAAGGACTTGGGAAGCAATCAAAGGATCAGAACAAACTATATGGTTTTCGAAGTCAGTGGAGGCTGCACTTTGGGTTTTCAGTGAATAATTGAGTCAAACTCCGCCAAGAAGCATCTATGCAAAGGCGAGGACGGGAATCAGACCGTCCTCTCTCTAGTCAAAATAGCCGAGAAAATAGATAAGCGACCCTCATCTTGACCCGCGCAAAACGACGAAGACTAGAGGAGAGGGGAGGTATATCCATAGGCTTGCGGGCGATGATTGGACCTCCCAAGAAGGCTGACAAATGGACTAGCAAGTCACAAAGAAGCGAAAAACTCAAAGAAGAAAATCAAAAGAGGCCAAAGGCCCAAAATTGTGAAGGTTTTAACCGAGCAAAAGTGAAGCACTCGAAAAAGTCAAATCAAAGGCCAAAGGCCGATTCACTACAACAAAAAAGCAGTCCCTCGCCAAAGAAAAAAATCATGAAGGTTCAACTCACTGAAACCCGAACCGAATCACGTGCATGAGAAAGCTACCAGAAGACCATATAGTACGAAACGATCCTGAGGCTGCAACCCAAGAACCTGAAAAGGGCTATCTCCCGAAACATCCAATATAATTTGCATCTCAGCACGGAGGTACAAGTATTAAGTTTCTTCTATTTATTTACGCAGTTTAATTTGGTAATAAGTAAGCAATGCATGAATTAGGATAGATCGAGTACCACAGTCTAATTTTCATATGCCAAATCCGAACCTAGAACTTACGCCCTTTAATAGCATTGTTCGGGACGAACAACTAAAAGTGGGGGGTATTCTGATGGACCACAATTATACGAATCAAAAACACAGTAAAACCCCCCAAGTTAGACTGTTTGTCTATCTAACATCCATCTGTTAGTCCCGATATATTTCCACAGGGCATTTTAGAGACTGAAGTGAAAACACGCTAAGGAGAGGATTTTATGCTGAAAAGATAACAAGAGTCAATCCAAGGTCAAGATCATATGCCGACTGAAGAAATATCAAGGATCCTGACGTTGAATTGACTAGAATAAATTAATCAGAAGAATCAGGAGTGAAGTCAAGACAGTCCGGGGAAGGAACACACTGACAGTTTTGTGAAAAGACTGCACAAAACTGTACAAAATTCACATATGGCAAGATGACTTGGTGACTTGATGAAGAGGTGACCAAAGGAGGAAAACCTCCCCATTCCACCACCCACTACCGGCGGCGCCACCCCTCCTCCTCCTTGGTGACCGGCTACTTGCCTTGGAGGTGGAGGTAACAACCCATTGCTCCTCCACCACAACTGGCTACCGGCGGCTGAGCTCCACCACTCCTCCTCCGCCACTTGGTGGCTCCTCCTTGGCTCCTCCTTGCCTCCTCCTCCTCCCTTGGATCAAACCAATCTCCACCACCCATCTCCACCCATTTTTCCTATAAAAGGAGGTGCTCCTCCTCCTCATAAATCATCCCAAAAATTGTAATCACTTCTCTCTCTACATTTTGTTACTTGTAAGTTTGGTTCGGTTTTGAAATAATACTCCTGTTTGTTCTTGAGTATTATACTGGAAATTATAATACTCTTGTCGGTTCTCGAGTATTATAATACTGTAGAGAATACTCCTGTTGGTTCTTGAGTATTCAGTAGGAATTAGGAATACTCCTGTTGGTTCTTGAGTATTCCACCCCTTTCCCTCTTACTGTTTTCAAAACCCCCCGAGTATTTAGCTATGGTATCCATCTCTATGGATATTCGTAGTTAAACTCTTTATTCGGTGGAAGGTATTTTCTTGTATTATATAATGTTGTAATATCTTTTAGTTTCATTTCTTTGTATTCAAAACTTGTTCTATGTGCCATTTATAGTCAGAATTTCCAAGGTTGAGTGGATGCTACGAAAGGGCAAAACTCTTCCGTGGGGATTCGTGAACATACTCGGGTAAGTGGATGCTACGAAAGGGCAAAGCTTATCTGAGAAGTTCGACTCATCTAAAACACCACTTGGTCAATCGTAACTGTGAGATCAAGTGGATGCACAAAAGGCTAAGATACTTCGAAAGGAGGAATTAGTCTGAAATAGAACAAGGGTTGCTTTAAACGATGTTGCAAGTCTTGCGCTACGAAAGGGCCTCGATTCATCTTTGAATACTTAGAAAAGTTACTAACAGTTTATTATATACATGTTATAATACAAGAGTACCTGAAACCGAATGCTTTTATTTACTGTTAAACCGCAATCACCAACTGCTGATCTACCGGAGGAATTACAATCACGCATCACCCACTGTAAGTCTTCTTTGTATTTACAGCATTTTAATTTCTGTATTTACTTTTCCGCAATCAAAACCAAAAACCCCCAAAAAATCACGTAGTTAATTAGAGCGCTAAAATCTCAATCAACCATAAAACACGCTCCCCCCAGTTCAATCACCCTAAAAGAATAGCCTATTCCCCTAATTCCCTTGGGTTCGACCCCTACTTACCACTTACTACCCAGTAGTGTAGTCACAAGTAGCGGATATTATAAATTTATTTGTACAGAGAACACTGCACCTTAACGACAGTGCGGTGGCCCTCCGTCAGTAGGACGAGACTTCCCTCTCGACCTAGTCTTGGACCTTCTAGAAGCCCAGTCGCTTTCTCTCGAAGACGTGTCTTGATCATTGTGTGTGTGCGCTTGGTAGTTCTTCAAGAATAGTCCGAATAGCACCCTGAACAGACTGCTTCTTCACCGTTGATATTCCGGTGTGGAATACTCAGCCGGCCGTCTCTCCTCCTCCAATCTCACGAATGCTCTCGTGTTTTCTTTCTCTCAGGAAGCGATACAGATCTGGTCGCCCTAGCCTTGTATTTATATGCATAGGCGAATGTGCATAGGCGAATGTCCAAATCTGTTCTAAATATCCTCATCAAATATTTAGGAAATATTCCTAAATATTCGATGGATATTTCCAATCCAATCTTTGGGAAGATCTTGATGTATCTTCCGCAACAAGTCAGCCAACCTTCTTCAATTTGATGCGGAGATATTCATTTGAATATCAAGTCTAGATCCAATCTGAATATTCTTGTCAAATATTTCGGAGATACTCCTAAATATTTGATAGATATTCAATCTCTTCCATATCCAATCTTTGGAGATTACTTCCGTGCCAAGCCATCCAATATTCTCGAATCCAAGCTGAAGATATTCATTTGAATATCTGATCTTTGATGATGACTCGTCAATTGATCCCAATCAGATAATCTCGTCGATCTTCTGGATATGCAAATCTTCATGCGTCGGTTGTACGATGTACTTCAGTTCTAGTATGCGATTGAACTCTTCTTGAACACCGGCTTGAACTGTCTAAAGCCATTTTGCCAACAGCATGCCATTCATGGGAACATCATTTCGAATTTTCAAATTTTTAATTATGTATTATGATATATATAATAAATTTAATTGAAATGTAATAATAAAATTTCGGAATACATAGATTAAGCATGTTAACCTTCACTGTCATAAAATTTTGTATACAATTTGGGACCCCCTCCCGTGAGCTTCTGGATCCGCCACTGGGTAGCTCCGAAGTTGCCATTCTCAGTGTCCCGTTCTCTACCATCTCATCCAAGGTTTCAGTCAATGTCAAACACATCCCGATCGTCGATCTCCTGTACACTTGACGCTTTTTCGATTGAAAAAAGAAAGAATAGAAAGACAGGATGAGGTTCGCTGTTCGATGATGTGCCAAATGACGAATAATGGGCCTATGAGTTCATTGTTGGGCCGCTCTGCTAATTGCAAGGAATCAGATGCCACACCGAGCATTTACAAATATAATATTATTAGTGATTTTTTTTCGCTCACCTAGTTTTTAAACCCCAGATCCTCCACTGCCTCGTGGACGAGTTGCTCTTCACTCGCGGAGGTGTTATTCGTCCCTCGTGAATGTGTTGTATCATGCAGTAGGTCCACCTTCCTCGCCAATATCTTCTACATTCGCATGGAGGTGATGAGTTTCAAGTTAGAGGTGCTTCAATAGACGCAATTCAAGTATCAAATCTGGGTTGGTGCCGTGCATGTGCTCCAAGCGTCTAGTATTTACATGTACCTGATGAAGCACTCATGCAATATGTATACTATGTATTCGTATAATAATTGATATGTATGAGAGTAAAAATCCACTCTCGATTTTAGTAACCGCACAAAAGAATTATATTTTTAATTTTTTGTGTGATGAAAATTATCTTCTAATTTAAGAGAGTGAAATATGACGAATTTTTTTTTGATCATGAGTAGGATATATTTGATCAAATAGGTCACGAGACATATTGAGTTGGCAATATGGGTGATAATGAGTAGGGTAAGGATAGGTCGATAGGATAGGTTATTTTTTTTCTTGATCCATTGAATAGTGTAGAGTAGGGTAAGAGCAGAGCAGAGCAGAACAAATTTTTACACGCGATGGGACCCATGGGCAAGGTAAAACTAGGGCAAGCTAGGGTTGGGTGTGGTAGGGTGAATTTAAGCATAATTTGAAATAAAATTTTAAAACACGATTGACAATGGTATGGTAAGACATGGTAGCACTTGATATAATAGGCTATGAAGATAGGGTAAGAGGACGGTGCATGATTTTTCTTCTTCTGTGTTTTGACGTATATAAGGTATAAGTTAGGGCAGACATCGTATAATGACGAGTAAGGTAAGGATACTCTATTGAGCATTTTGATCCTAAGGTTAAATGTTATGATCAAATCATAACATAATCAAGAAATTGATGATTAAAAGAGAAAACGATAGGGGGGGATTGAGCTTAGCTCAGTGGAGCAGCTCGCGCCTTTGAGATAATCCTGGTTCAAATCCTCCCACTAACAGTTAACACTAACTCATGTATCAAAAAAAATGATAGGGGAGGGAAAGAAGACCAAATTTATTGGGTCATTAGCGGCCATGAGGCCGTCTGATTCTTGTGATGATGTGGCGTGACACGATTGATTGAAACGATAAAGCTGGCCCATCTGATTTCACATTTACAAACATTATCCTGATCCATCATCAAGCACCTGTTCCATGATCCAGCATGGTTTCTCTGGCCACAATTTCACTCTCAAATTTCATGGATGAGATTCAAATTTCCATACCCATTCCTAAAGTTGCAATCTTTATCGCTTTCCAGACTCACAGCATTCAGTTTCCAAACCAATCAACAGCTTTGTGACCTTAATTTGAGATGATTTGCTGTCACTGGACTTGGGAGTTTTGCAGATGATGTGTTGCAGGAAAGGATGATTAGGGCAGCATCATCAGTTCTTATAATTCCTGGACATCAAGAGGTTGTTACATTTACAAATTTATCAGATCAGACCAACAAGTCTTTGAAAATCAGAGAAAAGGAGTGGCTAGAGTTGCTCAGGAGCTGCAACAGTGTTGATGATTTTAAGCAAGCTCATGGGCAAGTTATGAAATTGGGACTTTTTTCCAATCCTTTTTGTGCAAGTAATCTTGTTTCAGTTGTTTCTTTGGCAGATTGGGGCAGCATTGATTATGCGTGTTCGATATTCGAGCGAATCGAGGAACCGGGTAGTTTTGAGTTCAATGCTATGATTAAAGGGTATGGGAAGGAGTTGAGGTTTGATGATGCATTTTGGTTGTATCATGAAATGGTTGAGATGGGTGTTCACCCTGATCAGTTTACGTACCCGGCTTTGCTGAAAGGCGGGGCGTTGAGTCCAGAGGAGGCAATGCAGGTCCATGGCCATGTTTTTAAGTTCGGGTATGCGGAGGATTTGTTTGTGCAGACCAGTTTGATCAACTTGTATGGGAAATGTGGGAAGGTGGAGATGTCTCGCGCTGTGTTTGACCAGATGGGGTTCAGGAATGTCGCGTCCTGGAGCGCGCTGATTTCAGCTTATGCCAAGTCTAAGTGTTGGGATGAGTGTTTGAAAGTTTTTGGGGAAATGTTGAGGGATGGATCTTGCAGGGCTGAGGAGAGCGCGTTAGTAAGCGTTGTCTCAGCGTGCACTCATTTGGGTGCCCTTGAGCTAGGAAAGTGCACGCACGCATTGCTGTTGAGGAGCTTAACTGGACTAAATGTGACAGTACATACAGCGTTAATAGATATGTATGTCAAATGTGGCGCAGTAGATAAGGCATCGGTTTTATTTTCGAAGCTGGAGAGGAAGAACCTGTTATCCTACAGTGTGATGATCTCAGGGCTAGCCATTCACGGCCGAGGTGAGGAATCTTTAAATGTCTTTTCTGAACTACTGGCTGCAGGTTTAAAACCAGACCACATAGTTTTTGTCGGTGTTCTTAGCGCCTGCAGCCATGCCGGGCTAGTTAAAGAGGGTCTGAATTATTTTGACAAAATGAGGGATGAGTTTAAAATACAGCCAACAATCCAGCACTATGGCTGCTTGGTGGACCTCATGAGTCGATCAGGAATGATCAGTGAAGCTCTAGCTTTGATCTCAACGATGCCAATGGAGCCAAATGATGTCTGCTGGCGCAGTCTCTTAAGTGGATGTAAGGTGCACCAGGAGTTAGACATAGGAGTCCTAGCAGCCAAGCACCTGCAAAAATTAAGCACTGAAAATGCAAGTGACTTTATAATGCTAGCAAACATATATGCTTATGCCCAGCGATGGGATGATGTTGCAAGAGTTCAGACCGAGATGGCTCGAAAAGGGTGGGCTAAGACACCCGGTTACACGTTAATCGAGGTGCGAAGAAGGGTTCACCAGTTTTTCTCCCAAGACGTGACATTTCCGAAGTGTGAAGGGGTCTATGAGATGATCTACCAGATGGAATGGCAGCTGAGGTTTGAAGGGTATAAGCCGGATTTGACCCAAGTGCTTATGGATGTAGATGAGGAGGAGAAGAAGAGGAGATTGAGTGCTCACAGCCAGAAGCTGGCCATTGCTTTTGGGCTATTGCATACACCAGAAGGCTCTCAAATTAGATTAGCTAGGAATCTCAGAATGTGCAGTGATTGCCATAGGTATACAGAGCTGATTTCTAGCATATTTGGAAGAGAAATTATTGTGAGGGACCGAAATCGGTTCCACCATTTTAAAGACGGAACTTGCTCCTGTAAAAACTTCTGGTGAAAATAGATAATAGAAGGTATACAGAGTAGCTGGACGCTTTTATTGATACAACAAGAACTAATCAAGAATTTATTCCTTGACAGTCTTATGTGGCGTAAGTTACTCCATTTGGGTTCAACCTTTCCAAGCAATATATAACCGTAAATAGTCGTTGATATGGTTGTATATCCTTGAGGTGCAGTGTAAAACATGGTCACTGAATTTGGACTGAGGATATGCCAGAAGTGACTTCAACGGTCCGGGGATCAGAACTCTCCAGACAAACGCCTTGGGGGTTTTCTCTCACTAGCAACGCTAGAACATTTAGTGAAGTCCATTCTTTGGAAACAGAACTTGCTGAGTCGCCTAGCGTGACAGCAAATACTGCATCGAAGCCACCAGCGCCAGGGACTCCAGCAAATAGGACTCCTTCCATTTGCATTGTAGCGTCTAGCAGTCGCGTTTGGGATTCAGGCTCAATCTGCCAACAATAAAACAATGTTAGCTTAGCTGAACCAAACCAGGGTTACTATTTTTGAAATAGACAGATAATGAAATTTCTGATGCAGAATATTATAGAAGATGGCGATAAAACTATTACGTCGTGTAACTTCTTTTGAACAAAGTAACATACACTGACATAAGATCAAGTGTTAAAAATAGAGTAGGATACTACCGGAATGCCTGCAGTCTCCCCCATGTAACGCATGTGATGTCTAATACCAAGCATAGCATCTCTCGACCCTAACAAAGCCCTGACAACGGCTTTTTTGTTTGGTTCAACTACTTGTTCCATCCACTATACGGCATCCGAAAAAAAAAAGAACGAAAAACGTCAGTTTTTTTTTTGAATAAAGAGTGCCATATTCATAAGTGCTATACTAGTAAACAAAAAAAAAAATCAGTCTTGCCAGCAACAATATTAACTAAGATTCGGAATGATCCAAAATCATTATTTATATACCTTCTCAGGTTTCAATATGCTGCATTTGTCGACAACTAACCTATATTCATCCCAAGTTTCCGCTGCTAATTTTCTTAGAAGACTAAGCTGTGATTCAAGAAGAGCATTTGCTTCTGATAAACTTTTCCATGTTTCAAGGTAACGGTTCGGGTCGGATTTTTGCCACTTCTTTACAGCCCCAACCATTGATACTGTGGATGATCCTCCAGCTCCTGGTTCTCCAAGCAACTGTGATTGGCAGCTTCGTTAACAATAAGACATTAGGAGTTGGTATTTGAAAATGCAGATGATCAATCCGTCTTGGTTATAGATAAATATTTCAAACTAATTTTCATGTGCCAACAATACAAATAAGATTATTTGTTATTGAAGTATCAAAATAATCTCAGGCAGAACACAGTTATTTCTATTTTACCGACAACAAGATTTACAAGTCATATGTTAGTATACTTACAAGAGTCATCAATGGAGGCAAGGAAAAGTTGGTTCGCTCATGGTCCCAATGCCCTTGTAAAACATCTGACACAACTTCTTCCAATGGCTTCCATTTCAGAGCATCCTGTAGAACACCAGTAGGAGTTCAAACTCTCGAAGAAATTTAAAAAAATAGACCAAGGTACTACACACATCAGGTTAATCCTTTATTGAAGTATCAAACTATCAATACGCCATAGATGATTTGTACTCTATTTCACGTGTATCGATTTTCAAACATTATATATAAATGATGGCATGACTGACAAACAGTATCATCGCCATTAGAAGTCCATGTTGATACTAACTAAGACTTTAAAATGTAGCTAACATCACAGAACGCGTCCAAGGTATAAGAAATATCCTGGTATGAATGCATAATGATAAATGAGCAGTTTCTGAGTAAGTGTGAGAAGGAATTATGTGGTTTTGATTCTCAGAAAAATGCATGCAGTATGTGACATGGAATTATACACTTATCCCAAAAGATCTATATGGTATCAAACTTGGACGAATGTCAAACAGATAACTGCTCACATACATCCCATTTTGATCCCAGGTTACAAACTGATTCCATAAAATAAGGGCATGTTCTATTGAGCTGAACGAAACAAACGAAGTTAAAGTTTACTTGCAGACGGGAATTGAACTGAAGAAATTAACTTAAGCACTTAATTTTCAGTATTTACTTGTTAAGTAAAAAAAATCAGATCTTAAACTAAAATTAAGTGCTTAATTCAAATATGGTTTATGAATGCTGCACTGAAAACTGCAATTTTAGTTTCAACAGAACAGGCTCTAAGTGTGACGCTTGCAGATAGGAGTGGGAACAATATTAGACAACTTTTGGATTATTTGGCATGGCACATACTCCATCTTTTCATATTCTTGTATAGGAGTGGTAACAATATTAGACAACATTTGGATTATTTGGCATGGCACATGCTATGAATCAAAACACATGCAGTTATAGAATTAGAGGATGATACAGGCGGTGAGTGAGAAACCTGAGCAGAAGACAGCACTTCTGGAGAAAATCTGACATATCGTTGACTGCCAAAAACAGCAGAACTGACATCAAATCCACTTCCAACTTTCCCTTGTGCAAGACAATGAGCACTTTGTGCTATCATATGAACTAAATCTAGTTCCTTAATGTCTCTGCTCTGATCTTCCTTGGAGGGAAGATTAACAACTCCAAGGTACTGAAGTAGAGAGGCAATAACTGCTGTAGTCATTGCTGCGGATGAACCCAAACCAGTTTTTGCTACTTCTGGCTTGCGCAGATAACCATTGGATTCCTGTGCATTAAAAGTGATTGATGCAAACGGCGGAAGAGAGGCCAACGATTCAGGCGTTAAAGGAAGTCCACATGCTTCGATCTACAGGAACAACAAAAAGTGATAGACTATCATTGTGGTTGGTCACATAGAGAACAGACAGCTTTATTAAACTAAGTGTGAGATTCACTCAAAAGATATCTGTAAACCTGAATCTTGATATTTTATTACTTAATGACAGATCATCAAAACATGAAGGGGAAATCAAACGGTCAAAGGAGCGATGCCAACTACCAAAGGATAAGCCAGTTGGAAAGTTACAAATAAAATCATGACTTAAACATTATGGGAGGAGAGACACGTTTATGTACTATGGGTAGTAATCGGGTGTAACCCGTTTAAAGAGAGAGACTAACAAATGCACTGATGCCATACCTGATCTCGGTATGAATAGAAGTCATTGCAACCTAAGATGGTGATGTCCAGACCTGCATAACTAGGTCGGTTAAAATATTAGAAACTGCAAGGCCAATCATCTCTCTGTTTTTAAGGATAAAAATGTGCATAATGAAGAATTCGAAGTCCAATGTACCATGCAGTAGCAATTTATGCAGTGTCTGCTTCTTAGTTTCATCAAATGTTGCATATGCAGCTGCTATTGCATATTGAATTGCGTGCTCTACAAATGGATTTCTTGTTTCACTGGATTTCATTAGCAGATGGTCAGTAAAAAGAGTTATAATCAGCACAGTGAGCCACCACTCAAAACACATAAGCTCACCTTTGAGAGGTGCACTGGAGTGTCAAATGCTTAAGAGACAGCTTATACATAGTTTCTCTGGCAAGCTGCGGGGAAGTCAATTTCACATCTGTCCATACCTGAAAAGTACAGCAAGGTCAATGTTTAATTCACAACTTGGACGGCCAGCATAAAAGCCACAAATTTTGTCCAAAATTGATGAGCAACACAAAAAGAGGATCTACAAGCTCTGAAATTTTGCATAGTGCAATAGAAAAGTCACTGGAAAACCCCTGTATATCAAATAATGCTCAAACTATCTACAAACAAAAACTCATTTTAGAAAGCATCTAAAATTATTACAATGGGGAAAAAAAAAAAGAAGTTAATTACTTACCCAGGCCCAGCTGTCAGCAGGGAGCTCTTCATGAATCGGTTTCACAATTGCGAAAAACCTGGCATTGGTGCTAAGAACAAGACCTGCATTGGGCCTGTCCAAGATCAGATATCCCCCTGTCATCAAAACTTTCCCAGGAGCGGAAGCAACTCTGTGCATGCATAAACACAGCACCAACATCCATTACACATCGTAAAAGACAAAGATCAAACAGAACCATTCATTTCATAAATGTAAGTGCTGAACACAAATCAATCATACAAAACGAATATTGAAATTCAAAACTGGATAGATAGGTAACTGGATTGGTGGAATCTTACACTGCCATTTTTGTGCTGAAAATCGTTACGAAACAGCTCAAATCGGCGAGATTCAGAGTCGAGATTGGCGATCGGAAATCTTCAAAGTAGATCTGATACAGTTAAGTGAAGGGCGACAAACTCGAAAAACGATTGATATGGATCAGAGGAGTAGGGCCAAGGTGGAGTTTATCTTCCGCACCAGAAATATTAAATTGTATATTTATAATATTAGTAAAATCAAAGTGATATTCATGACATAAAAGTTTTTTTTTTTACACAAGTGAGGATTTATATAGCACATGCACAAGAATCTACCAGAAATATAGTTTGAAATGAGCATCTTTAATAAGTATAATTTCTCATGATGAAAGTATCATTCATTATTAATAAACCCTTTCCCTAAAAGGTCAGAATGCGATGTACCCAAGCTTTTGCATTCCCTTGTTTTATATAAGACTACTTACAATGGGTTTTGAAAAAAAAAAAATTAAACTGTTGATTGGTTGCAATGAAAAGTTGAAATTAAGTGTTGAATACAGATGGATTATTTGGTATTGAATTAATTCAACAAGTTGAATAAGACACGTGGCGGCATATCACATGTGGGAGAAACACAAATGACAAGGTGCATCTCTCAAGGAAGTGGATCAGATGAGAAACACAAAGGACAAGGTGCGTCTCTCAAGAAAGTGGATAGATCTGACACGTGGCGTCTTATGATTGGCTACTCTGATTTTTTGATTTTATTTCTATCCTAGTTATTTGTGGTCAATTATTGCATAATAAATTAATTTTTTTTTAATTTTTTATATACCAAAATTCATCATTTTTTGTACTCTATAAATAGAGACTAGTTTCATTTGATTTGGACACAGAAAAAAATGTCTTCTTTTTCATATAATTAGTCTATTATCCCTCCTCCATAAACTCTTCTTTTCAAGTTTTCAACTTCTTTGAAATGGATCATAACCATTTCAACACCCAAAATATCGAAAGATAAATTATTTAGTGTTAATTAATTATAATCAATAATTGTTATTATTATGTAATCACAAAAATACAAATATAAAAATAAATAAGAATATGAAATAAAAGTGGTGGGGTATAGGGTAATTAGTTGGAAGGGTGTTGAATTTTATTAAATAAAATCATTGTAGAGTGTAAAAGTTGAATGGTTGTTGAATTATTAGGTAGAAGAGAGAGAAAATAATGTGGAGTGTTGGAAAGTTAAAAAGTAGGGTGTTGAATATGTTTACCATTGTGGATAGTCTAAGTGCATACAATCTGTTATCAATCAGATAAAGTGAATTATTGTGACGACATAACCAACAACTTGGTCTATCATCATTCGTCTCTAATGGCAGTGATATTGTTCATAACTTGCATCCTTATTTGAAGATTTTATTTATTCAAATGTGTCCTTAATTTGAGTTCCAAAACATATGTTCAATCAACAAAACAAACAATGTCATGAATTTAGAGTTGTTTTGGGAAAGGGACTTACATGTCATTGGCAAGGATGTCATTTAGGCATGTTTTAGCCAAATCACAAACACGAGAAATAAAATTAACAGTTGGTGTCGAAATAAAAAATATATAAATTTGATTGCCAAAACAGACCATCAATACGAAAGACAGTTTATGACAAAACCTCCCAAATACACCTTTGGAGAAAATTTTCAAAATGCTTGAAATTGAACATCGCGTTCCAATTGTACTCAAACTTGCAGATTGGTTTCCCAATTTACTCATGTTTCCGGCGTCTTAACCTTAAAACGCTCGTGGTAACAGCAGCTTAAGCTCCGTGGCATTTTTTCGGTTATTAAGTGATTCAACACGCTGATATGGATAAGACGTCATTGGGTAGAGCGGCTTAAATTAAATTTTTTATTTAGCCGCTGTCAACAACATCGGTTATTCAATTTTGATAAGAGGAGATCAACAGCCGAAAGAGGATGGCGAAATCTTGCCCATCGATTTAAACAACTACTACAACTTCCAGAGCACGAAAGCTTAAAGTATGCATCCTTATCTCTCAACTCTACTCCCAACTCAGATTTAACATCCTGAACTGAGTATTCTAAGCACTCACCAGCACCTCTAGTAAGCTTCTCAATACCGCAGCTCATAATATCATTCTCGAACGCTTTCATGGAGATCAGGCAATTCTTCTGCTCGTAGGAATTCAAGAAAATATGCCCAGTCCGATTAGCCCGCTTAGCTAAGCCAAGCAAGTACCAATCAAACGCAGCTTCACAGCAGTTGTGTCTTAAGAAGCCTCCCCAGGTTCCAGACGCTAGGCAATCCGAGATATTAACTTTTGCTGAGATAGATATATCAAGTATGCAATCACCTGTCTGAGACACGAGAACCTCAATACTAACCAGAAACAACATATATACTAACATCACATTATTAAGAAAAGAGAAAATGACAAAGAGGGGGTATGAACTATTATCCATTAACAAATCACGGTCCGAACTATGAAAACTGACAATTAAGGACAATTTCAAAATATTTTGATCGTCATATAATCCGTTTGGCATTGTTTTTAAAGTGACTTAACTTAACTTGACTGATAGTAACTTATAGTGATTGTTAGTAACTTAGAGTAACTGATGAATAGTAATATTATGATGATAGTGATGAATAGTAATATTATGATGATGAATAGTAATATTTTGATATGATGATGGTATGATGAATAGTAACATAATGATGATGATGAATAGTAATATACTGATGATGATTATGGTTGTGATGATGGTGATGAATAGTAACATGATGATGATGATGAATAGTAATATGATGATATGATGATGGTATGATGAATAGTAACATGATGATGATGAATAGTAATATTATGATGATGAATAGTAATATACTGATGATGATGCTGGTGGTGATGATGGTGATGAATAGTAATATTTTGATGATATAGTAATATACTGATGATGATGGCGATGAATAGTAATATTTTGATGATGATGAATAGTAATATACTGATGATGATGGTTGTGATGATGGTGATGGATAGTAATATTTTGATGATGATGAATAGTAATATACTGATGATGATGAATAGTAATATACTGATGATGATGGTGATGAATAGTAATATGATGATGATGATGAATATTAATATTTTGATGATGAATAGTAATATTATGATGATGATGATGATAATGATTGTGATGAATAGTAATATGATGATGATGATGAATAATAATATACTGATGATGATGATGATGGTGATAAATAGTAAGATGTTGATGATGGTATGATGAATAGTATGCTGATGGTATGTTCATATGTTGAATAGTATGATGATGGTTTGATGAATAATATGATGACTTGTATTAACTTATAGTGACTGAAAGTAACTTATAGTAACTTAAAGTAACTTAAAGTAACTTAGGATTAGTGCTGGGTTTTTGTACCGAAAACCGAACCGATACCAAAATCGAACCGACCGAAACCAAACCGACTTAAAACCGAACCGAATTTCGGTTATTCTAACCGAACAGATTTATTTCGATTCGGTTTCGGTTTGCATTTTAGATATAATCGATTTACCGAACCGAAATTTATTTTTTACAGTTAATCCAGATTACCGAACCGAACCAAGCAGGTAAATTCTAATTTCTAAATCCCTAATCGGCTAATCCCCATATCTTCGATTCGTTCTCCGAACTCCGTAGTCTCGCTCATCCGATCGACAGTCCCAATTCGTTCTCCGAAGTCTCGCTCATCCGAAGTCTCGCTCATTCGTTCTCCCAATTCTTCCTCTCATCCGACAGTCCGGCAACTCCGAAGTCTCGCATCCGACAATCCTAGGTATGATTTCATCTTCACTATGCTTGAAAATGAAATTGAAATTGTGAAAATGAAATTGCCGAAGTCGTTTGATTTCATCTTCACTGCCGAAATCATTTGATTTCATCTTCCAATGTTTGAATGGTTTTTTGTTTCAATTGTAGTTTAAATATAAAGATGGACTATGGAACGCATGACTATGAGGTGTTGGCAGAGGATTATGTAGATGCGGAGATTTCAGCAGGTGGTGAGGCTGATGATGATGGTGTAGTGGGTGGTGAGGATGGCGGTGTGGAGGGCGAGGAGGAGGTGGCCATAGGGACGGGGGGAGGTAAGAAGAGGAAGAATCCTTCACCGGCTTGGGAGCATTGTTTGAAAAGGGAAACGACAAACAGTGAAGGCGAAATAGAGGTTACCGGGATATGCAAGTATTGCAATTTGGAGATGCCGGCCCATTCTAAAAAAATGGGACAAGAGGGTTGCTCAATCACTTGAAAAAATGTGTAGTTTGCCCTCTTTATGAAGGAGGTCGAGCTAAATCTACTCAACCAAGCTTGACTAATGTGACCATGGGTGGAGCTTTAGTCCCACATGTTTTTAATCAGAAGAAATGTGAGTCGTTGATGGTGGAGTTCGTCATAAGAGATGAGCAACCATTTATGGCGGTTGATGGAGCTGGTTTTGTGAACTTTCTTCATGGGCTTCAACCTAGGTTTAAGATCCCTGATAGAAAAAAGGTTGCTCATGGAGTTTGGGAATTGTATATGCTTGAGAAGGGCAAAATATAGTCGGTAATATGTGATAAGAGGGTAAGTATCACAACGGATACTTGGACATCTATCCAAAACATCAACTATATGGTGATCACCGCCCATTTTGTAGATGATTCTTGGAACTTGTACAAGAGGATCATCAACTTCACTAAAATCACAAGTCACAAAGGTGAAGACATAGGCTTGTGCCTTGAGCGTTGTCTACGTGAGTGGGGAGTTGAGAAAGTGTTTAGCATTACCGTTGATAATGCTTCGGCAAATGAAGGGGCGGTTGCACATATGAAGAGGAAGCTTGAAAGACAAGGAAATCTAGTACTTAGTGGGGAGTACTTGCATTTGAGATGTGCTTGTCACATCCTCAATCTAATTGTGAAGGATGGATTGAGTGAACTAGAGAAGGCAATTGAGGGTATTCGGAATTGTGTCAAGTACATTCACTCTTCATCGGCAAGGTTAGATGCATTTAGAAATGTAGCTATTTTGGAGAATATGGATAGCATGTCAAACATTCCCATGGACGTGCCTACAAGATGGAATTCAACTTATAAAATGCTTGAAGGTGCATTCAAGTATAAGGGGGTGTTTAGTAGGATGCATGAAGAAGAAGTGAATTTTCGAGCTTACTTTAATGAAGAGGTTAAGATGGATGGGGTGTTAGTCAAAAGGATGGGGCCACCAATGGAGGAAGCTTGGTTGGATGCACAAGCTTTTACTCTTTTTCTTAAGAGGTTTTATGATTCTACCATAAAGCTTAGTGCAAGTAAGACTCCTACTTCAAATTTGATATTTAATGAAATGGTGGCATTGCAACAACTTATTGAGAAGAAGATGCGTGATTGGAGTAATCCTATTTTGAGGAAGGTGGCTCAATCAATGAAGACAAAGTTTGACAAATATTGGGGACAAAGCAATGGAGGAGGAAATGGCCATAAAATAAACTTGATCGTGTTTATTGCCAATGTACTTGACCCAAGATTCAAACTTTCAATGCTTGATATGACTTTGTCTAGTCTTGGTCAATCAAGGGCCGAAGTTGAAGGTGTTATTAGCATGGTGAAAGCAAGCTTGCAAGATTTACATAAAGCCTACAAAGGAGGTGTTTCCGCTACTACCCAACCTTCTAGCAGTGTGGCCATCATTGATGATGATGATGATGATTGTGCTAATGATTTGTTGAGACAACTTGATAGGCAAAGGCATGCTATGCAAACTGATGAGATAACTAATGACTTGGATTCTTACTTTGCCGATGCTCCCGAGGCCGCTTTGAACAAAGAGTTCAAACTAATGGAATGGTGGATGGTAAATCAATTTAAATATCCAATCGTGTCAAAGATTGCCAAGGACATCTTTGCAATACCATCTTCCACCGTTGCTAGTGAGGCGGAATTTAGCTTGGGCAAGAGGGTTGTTGATCCGTTCAGAGCTTCTTTGACTCCACTCATGGTTGAGGCACTAGTTTGCACTAGTGATTGGCTTAGGGCCGAAGAATTTGATTTTTTCAAGGAGCCAACGGATGAGGAGTTTGAAATGTACAAGGAACTTGAAGAAATTGAAACAAGTAAGTAATGGATTATTTTATTTATAAGAGTTTTTATATATGTTAGTTGTTATTCATTTTAATTTTTATGTTTCTAAAGTTTAATAATGTTTTCCATTTTTTGTAGATGTGCAATTGAGTCAATTGCCTACATTTCCTCCTACACCTTCTTCGGTTGCAAGTACTTCAACAATGAGTAGTTCCTCAATGAATCTTACTTCATCAACGAGTTTACCTCCCTTTCCTCCTCCAAGACCGTCAACGATGGATCCTAGTACTAGTACTAGTACTAGAGGTAGAGGTCGAGGTAGAGGCAGAGGTGCTAGCCAATGAGCTCGGCAGGCCAGGTTGGGATCATTGGTAGGCAACTTGTTCACACTTCTGTTTTGTGTTCATTTCAATGTTCAAAATTTTAACTTTTTGACCCTATCATTTTGTGTTACTCAGTTCTCTTTTCTGATTTCAGTATTGTTAGTTTTATGGCATGGTGTTTGGCAAAACTTAGTATAGTTGTTCTAGCTGTTGTTCAAGACTGGAAGAGACAACTGTCCTGGAACAAGTCGAAGCAGATGGAATGTTTCCTAATTCAGATTAGGAAACACAGTTGACTGTTGGAGATCAAGGCGGTCACACATGGAAGGACAGAAGTTGGAAATTTCCTAATTCAGATTAGGCAACTTGTTTCAACCGACGTGGAACAACTCAGACGCAGCAGAGATTTCCTAAGGCAGTTTAGGAAAGTCGGTGTTGTGGCATATTAAAGATAGGATGCAGATCTTGGAGTCGGTGGACGTAAATATGTTCATGCATATCAAGAAGTCGGTTGAGAAGAATTAGGGATGACTTGCGCTTGAAGTTATCTTGCCGAAGAAGATAACTTAACAAAGAAGATAATCAAAGGTTTCCTAATCTAGATTGAAGATTCAAACGGAGGATTATCTACAAGAGATTTGCGCAAGAGATTAGGAAAGATTTCCTAATGATAGAGGCGGTTTAGTTTAGGAATCCTTATTGTTTTAGGATTTCTACCGCTCTATATAAGGAAGACTAATGCTTAGGTATTAGTCAGCACTTACGGAGATATTAATCACGCTCATACTCATTGAAGGGAGGAGGAGGCAAACGGCGGTGAACTAATCGTAACTGGTTATTCACGACGCACGTAATCGGCTGGAGAACTAACCGTCACTGGTTACTCGAAGGCGCTTGGATCAATCTGCATTGGTGCTCAACAGATTGATCGAAGGACGAAGCTGAAGGTTCACGCACTGAAGTTCTGTTTACTGCGCATTCGGGAGAAGGCACTGATTCTCTCGGAGAATCATTCTGGTGGATACGGAGCGGGAGCAAAGATCTAGCGGGAGACCTAGATTGCAATTACTAGAGTGTCCGAGGCTCAGGTTGTTTAAGAGGGATTCTGTAAACGGTAAACCCTGTACTCGCAATACTCAATAATAGTGAATTGCTGTCCACCGGGCTAGAGAACGCCCCCAGACGTAGGCTCGTTAACGCCGAACTGGGTAACAACTTTGCGTGTCGTTTTATTTCCGCATTACTTGTTTTAGCGCATAAGTTGTTGTAAGATTTGCTCTGGATCTTGACCAGAACAACATCTCATCTACCAGGGGAAGATTTCAATTGGTATCAAAGCGAATACTCGACACACAGAGTAAGATCCGAAGGCTGGTGAGATGGATTTAAGAGAAGGGCAGAACATCACGAGACCTCCTCTGCTCGAAGGAAACAAATATGGCTACTGGAGGGTACGAATGAAGGCGTTTCTAAAGTCTCAAGACGAATCAGTCTGGGAAGCTGTTGAACAAGGATGGACTCACCCAGTGGCTACCGACGAAGAAGGTAAGGTTAGCCTTCTTGCTAAAGACAAGTGGACTGAGGTTCAAAAGAAAGCTGAAGCGGCGAACTCTAAAGCAATGAATGCCATATTCTCTGGAGTTGATGGAAAGAATTTCAAGATGATCTCCACCTGTGAGATTGCAAATACGGCTTGGGACATTCTACGAACTGCTCATGAAGGAACAACCAAAGTTAAAATCTCTAGAATGGAGACGGTCACATCAAAATTCGAAAATCTGAGAATGCAAGAGGATGAGACCATTGCTGACTTCAATACTCGGGTTCTTGACATCTCTAACGAAGCATTCGCGCTAGGAGAACCAATGACTGAGGAAACACTGGTGAGAAAGGTGTTGAGATCTCTCACAAAGCGGTTCGCCATGAAAGCTCTTGCTGTTAAGGAAACCAATAATGTGAAAACCATGAGACTTGATGAACTAATGGGATCCCTGCAGACCCATGAGATGGACATGAATGAAGAAGATCGTCTTACAAAAATCTCCAACGTCGGTCTAAAGGGTGAAGTTGTTAAAAACAAGACAGACGACGCGTCAGAACAACAGTTTGCCATGTTTGCCAAAAACTTTGGGAAATTTATAAAAAGGCAGTACGGTAAAGGGACTGAGTCCAGTCAGTCGTCTGACTCAAGATTCCAGAAGAATAACAGAACCAAGTTTCAGAAAGAAGAAAAAGATTACAAGAAAAATAGTGCTGAAGACTCCTTATCCGAGAACAAGGGCAAAGGGATCCAATGCAGAGAATGTGAAGGCTTTGGTCATATCCGGGCAGAATGTATTAACACACAGAAGAAAAAGAATGCATATGCTGTGAATTGGAGTGATAGTGACTCTGAGGGGGAAACCAACAACTTTGTTGCTCTTACCGGATGTGTCAAACCCAAAAAGGACCAAAGCATAAAAGAGGAGACCATGAAACCACCTGAAGATCACATTCTATACTCTAGCTACAGTGACCATGATGAAATTACTGACGAGGAAATTGCTAACAACTACAAAGATCTATATCAACAATGGCTGGTTGAAATCAAGCAAAAAACAGATCTACAGAACTCTCTAGAAGATCTAACAACAAAAAAGGAGAAGCTCAAGAAAGAGGTTAGCACCTTAAACCTAAATCATCATCAGACTATTACTGCTCTCAAAGCCCAGTTGATGGCAGCAACAAACGAAAGAGCTGAGCTAAGCTCTCAAAAACCGGAGTTACTGGCAGTTATATCTTCCCTGAAACTTTGAAGTAAAGACTACCAAGGAGATCATTCAGGAGCTACAGAAGACCTAAAGCAAGAAAATGATACTCTGAAAAGAAGAGAGGTAAATCTTACTGATATTATTGATTCCCTCAAATATGAAATCGAAACAGGCAAACTTGCTCATGAGGCGACAATAGAAGAGCTGAATCACTTGAAAAAGACAGTCAAAATGCTGAACTCTGGAACAAAAGATCTAGACTCTATTCTGGGAGCACAAAGGATAGAGGGTGGTCATAAAGGGCTTGGATTTACCCGAGGATCAAGCTCCGGAAAGACGGCTTTTGTTAAGGCTGTGCCACAACTGCTACCACAACTTGTTCCAGCTGAACATCGTACTCAAAGAAAATCTTTTGCTAAGTGATGGACCACAATTATACGAATCAAAAACACAGTAAAACCCCCCAAGTTAGACTGTTTGTCTATCTAACATCCATCTATTAGTCCCGATATATTTCCACAGGGCATTTTAGAGACTGAAGTGAAAACACGCTAAGGAGAGGATTTTATGCTGAAAAGATAACAAGAGTCAATCCAAGGTCAAGATCATATGCCGACTGAAGAAATATCAAGGATCCTGACGTTGAATTGACCAGAATAAATTAATCAGAAGAATCAGGAGTGAAGTCAAGACAGTCCGGGGAAGGAATACACTGACAGTTTTGTGAAAAGACTGCACAAAACTGTACAAAATTCACATATGGCAAGATGACATGGTGACTTGATGAAGAGGTGACCAAAGGAGGAAAACCTCCCCATTCCACCACCCACTACCGGCGGCGCCACCCCTCCTCCTCCTTGGTGACCGGCTACTTGCCTTGGAGGTGGAGGAAACAACCCATTGCTCCTCCACCACAACCGGCTACCGGCGGCTGAGCTCCACCACTCCTCCTCCGCCACTTGGTGGCTCCTCCTTGGCTCCTCCTTGCCTCCTCCTCCTCCCTTGGATCAAACCAATCTCCACCACCCATCTCCACCCATTTTTCCTATAAAAGGAGGTGCTCCTCCTCCTCATAAATCATCCCAAAAATTGTAATCACTTCTCTCTCTACATTTTGTTACTTGTAAGTTTGGTTCGGTTTTGAAATAATACTCCTGTTTGTTCTTGAGTATTATACTGGAAATTATAATACTCTTGTCGGTTCTCGAGTATTATAATACTGTAGAGAATACTCCTGTTGGTTCTTGAGTATTCAGTAGGAATTAGGAATACTCCTGTTGGTTCTTGAGTATTCCACCCCTTTCCCTCTTACTGTTTTCAAAAACCCCCGAGTATTTAGCTATGGTATCCATCTCTATGGATATTCGTAGCTAAACTCTTTATTCGGTGGAAGGTATTTTCTTGTATTATATAATGTTGTAATATCTTTTAGTTTCATTTTTTGTATTCAAAACTTGTTCTATGTGCCATTTATAGTCAGAATTTCCAAGGTTGAGTGGATGCTATGAAAGGGCAAAACTCTTCCGTGGGGATTCGTGAACATACTCGGGTAAGTGGATGCTACGAAAGGGCAAAGCTTATCTGAGAAGTTCGACTCATCTAAAACACCACTTGGTCAATCGTAACTGTGAGATCAAGTGGATGCACAAAAGGCTAAGATACTTCGAAAGGAGGAATTAGTCTGAAATAGAACAAGGGTTGCTTTAAACGATGTTGCAAGTCTTGCGCTACGAAAGGGCCTCGATTCATCTTTGAATACTTAGAAAAGTTACTAACAGTTTATTATATACATGTTATAATACAAGAGTACCTGAAACCGAATGCTTTTATTTACTGTTAAACCGCAATCACCAACTGCTGATCTACCGGAGGAATTACAATCACGCATCACCCACTGTAAGTCTTCTTTGTATTTACAGCATTTTAATTTCTGTATTTACTTTTCCGCAATCAAAACCAAAAAACCTCCAAAAAATCACGTAGTTAATTAGAGCGCTAAAATCTCAATCAACCATAAAACACGCTCCCCCCAGTTCAATCACCCTAAAAGAATAGCCTATTCCCCTAATTCCCTTGGGTTCGACCCCTACTAACCACTTACTACCCAGTAGTGTAGTCACAAGTAGCGGTTATTATAAATTTATTTGTACAGAGGACACTGCACCTTAACGACAGTGCGGTGGCCCTCCGTCACTAAGCCAGAACCTGAATTTGTTCCAGCCAATCATTTCCCACGAAGAAAATTATCTTGGATTGCCACACGACATCCCACAAGACAGCGAGACAGACGAAGATGTTTCTTCTGTAATCAAGAGGGACACATTAGGGCAAGATGTCATGAGTTTCATATGTCCTTCAAAAAGGTGAAACAAGTTCAGAAACCACGAATGAAGCAAGTTTGGAGAGTTAAGCAAAGAAGTGAAGTTTGCTATGTTGCCTTCAGTACTACCAGTCATCTAAAGAAAGAAAAATGGTACTTTGACAGTGGATGTTCGAGACATATGACTGGTAACTCCGAGTTTCTGACTAATATAGAGGAGTGCAAAGGAAGTTCAAATGTAACGTTTGGTGATGGTGTTGAAAGCAGAGTCCTTGGGAAAGGAACCTTAAATGTTCGAGGTCTCCCCAGATTGAAAGAAGTTCTTCTTGTCAAAGGCTTGCAGGCTAATCTAATTAGCATCAGTCAGTTGTGTGACGGAGAGCATCATGTACAATTCTCACAGGATGAGTGCGTGGTGTTAAACAAGAATAATGAAACAGTTCTCACTGGAAGGAGGTCATCGAATAACTGCTATCTTCTCAACCTTGGTAAACCCAATTGAACAGGCTGTCGTCGGTACCTGTGCAAAAACAATTTATAATCTCCTCACTTCAGACTGTGGATTAGAACAGCGGTAAGCAAGGGTCGAACCCAAGGGAGCTAGATGGTTACTACTTCGTTCTGTAATGGAGAAAAAAACAAGAAACTAGAGTGAAAGTATTGGTTAGTGAACACTAAGAAGGCACGAAAATTGCTGGGGTTTAAATATCAGAGAGAAATATTCAGGTTAGGGTATTATTCAATTGTGACTTGGTTTTATCATTGATTTCTAAATATCATGTTTCTAATTCTTTTAAACCTAATAATTCAATACTCCATTCCAAGATATATCGAATTAGTGCACTACTTGTTAATAGCTCTCTAGTATCAACAAATAGCAAATAGGGGAGTTGAATTGATCAGTTAAGCTTTGCCATTCCAAGCCTCCACTTAACTTCACAATTCAATCCAAATAATGAGCACAAAAGATTTAATCGAATAACGAAACAAGCATTAAGATTCAAATCTCAAAAACATAAGTCACAATTATTTAACCCTAACCCGAATATGGGTTTTAGTTACACATCGTCATAAAGAAATAATGCAGTAAATAAGAAACGAGAAAACTTCACTAATGACCGAGAATTACAAAGCACAAGTCACGGCTGTTATGGGCTGAGCTACGGTGGAGCAGTGGCGGCGCACGGAGGAGCAAGGGGAAGAGCTCGTGTGTCGTCTCTGATTTTTGAGTAGAATGGGATGATTATGGATGGCAGCACTGCTCTTCTATTTATAGGGTTTGAGAAACCCTAACTTGGTCATAAAGCTACGAAACCCTAGCGTCGCATACAAATTGGGCCGGCTGCTGGACTTTGGAACTTGGACTTTTTTCCGAAGTACTGTTCATGGGCCGGAGTTACTGTTCATCGGACACTGTTCACGCCGGAATCACTATTCACGCCGGAGTTACTATTCACGCCGGAATCACTATTCACGCCGGAGTTACTGTTCACGAGCCGAAAAACACTGTTCACGGCCCTCCTTTGGTCTGATCTTCAATTGCGATGTTCTGGCATGAAAATGCCGTCTTTTAAGCGTGATTCCTCCTAGAGCTTCCAAATCACCTGAAACACGAAACAACACTAAAAAGTAACTGTTCGCATAATACAGTGAATGAAATGGTGGGATTTAATGACTCGACAAGTCGTATAAATACGGCTCATCAAACCACCCCACACTTAAACTTGTTCGTCCCGAACAAGGACTAGGTCATAAGAGGAAAAAATGAAGTACGAACATCACAAAGCTTCGGTCATCCTAGACGTGCTACATGGACATGAATCGATTACTCTAGATCTCGCCTGTTATGCATGCTCGCTACTAATGTCTTTGTGCTAAAACATGGGTTAAAGATACGTGTTACCTTTGGGTCGAGATGCAAATCAATTCGGATGTATCTGGAGATAGCCCTGTTTAGACCCATGAACCCTCATTCTCGGGCTCGAACTCGCTGCTATGTGGTTATGCTTTGCCGCTTTTTCTTGCACGTGATTGATTCGAGCTCCAAAGTGTTGAGAGATTTCGGTCAGCTATAGTGTCATCTGATTCGGAATTTCAATGATGCTGTCACATGAGACGTGTGGACTATCACGATGGTTGTGAATTTGTTGCTTTGTAGTGCGGATTGTGATTTGATCGAACCGTGGTTTCTCCTCCTTTTGACGCGAGTCAAGCCGAGGGTCGCTCGTCTATTTTCCCGGTTACTTGGATTAGAAACCTTCCTGCTCTCACTCATCCTCGACCTTTTGACACGGGTCAAGTCAAGGGTCGCTTGCCTATTTTCCCGGCTACTTGGACTAGAGCTTGGACGGTGTGAAGTATTCCCGTCCCGACCAACCGCAAAGGGTACCGCAGTGGCGGAGCAGACTCGTACTATGTTGCCTCGAAGTGCTAGCCTCCACGAGCTCCACATAACCATACACCTTGAGTTCGGTCTTTGAATGATCTGTCAAGTCTCTCTAGGGCATTTCTATCAACTCCACATCCCTGTTTATCTCAACTAACAAAGGCACGCAAAGATTTTAAGATCACATGTTAGTCGCACAAATCAATTTTCACCAAAGACATGCATGTAATCGGCTCTATCTATTTCACCTAATCATTATCCAATACTGCAAGTCTAGGAAATAGTGAAGTATCATGTACAAAATTTTAAAAAATTGACCCGAAACGTGCTGACTCTGTGCAGGGTGCAGGAAATAAACGTGCTGACTCGATACTGACTCTCCCACCCCACACTTTTGAAATGAGCCGTGTCCTCACGGTACGACTTAAATCAAGACACACAATGCATGCAATAAAACAAAGGGAAATAAGAATAGAGTAAGGACAGGCACTTCCCTTGTGCGTGCGTGACAATGAGAGATGGCTGATAATTCTCCTGTGAGTCCTCGAAGAGCACCATTGGAGCTTGCATCGCAGCGTGAGTTTGTTGCACACCGAAAGGTCTGCGTCAATGACATTAAGACGAATAAAAGATTCCCAGGAGGTTGGAGGAGTCACAGCGGTCTCGCTTAAAACCCAACCTCCTTAGACTCGTAAGTCTTTGTGACAGAATCTTTAAACGCTCATGTTTCTCGACACAACTTATTCGAGGTGTGAACTACTCATGCTAGATACAGTCTGTCGCTAACATCTCTGATACGTTCGCCTCTGTCCCTGCATGAAGATCATTTTCTTTCCCAAGTACAATGTGACAATAATGACTCATAAATAAACATAGTAAATAAATAAACTGAAATGTAAAAAAAACGTGCAAACCGTGCAGGGCTGCCTCCCTGCGAGCGCCTTTGTTTAACGTCGTTGGCTCGACAGTACCTCCTGTAGGGATCACAAGTTAGGATCCCATGGGCGTGTGAGGTCATATTTGTTCTCGGCCTTTCCTTCTGTTCGTCCATACTGCTCCTCTAGCTGTCCATTCGGCTCTACCTTCCAAAGATCAGGCGGATTCGCCTTTACATCCTTCTGAGCTGGCGAGGCCACCTTTATCATAGTCATTGGTCCATCGAGTCGTGCTCTAGTGCTTCTCCATCCTGGTCTCCACTCAAACGTGCCAAGCCTCGGTCGTTTCTTTATGTATGAGTGATTAGCATGGACGTTCAGTTCTTTATCTTCAAGAGACATCAAGTGTGCGCCCATATCAATCTTCTTCTTCTTGGCACAGATGAGTGGTTGTCTAGGAATAAGTGCTCGAGGAACAATGTTTCTACCATGCTTTCCAGGCGGCTCTTCTCGAACTGTGATGAGTGAGTACTCCATCGTTGCCTTCTCTGGCTCATGCTTTGCTTCTACTCTGCCTTCAAGCTTATCCTTGTCGATCATGTGGTCCTTAGGAGCAATCACCTGTATAGGAACTGGCAGAGGAGTGTCAGGCACTAGACTTTCTTTGTCTGCTTCGACAGTGAGGACTTGCTCTGCCTCTGGTGCTGCGATAGTAAGGACTGGTTCTGTCTCGGGCATATCCGTAATGAGGTCAGTGCATATCTTGGAGAGCTCGGTAATGGGGACTGACTCGAGTGGCTCGGTCGGCTCTTCTAGAGGTGCTAGTGGCCTGTCTTCTTCCAAATATTTGGGGTAGTCCGAATTGAGCTCTTCTTCCTTCAACCATTGGTCCTCATCTTCTGCTGGTTCTATGGGCTCCGAGATAGGCTCTATTAGATCCTCTGCCATGTCCTCCCCTGTTTTTGTACCGACATCTTCCTCCTGATTTCTGCTCAACTTGGATATTGTTTCTGCTAACTCGACTGAGCCTTTATCGATGTTGGCTATATACTGGTTCAGGTATGCACTTGTCTGCTGGGTGCTAGCTGCCAGCTCTCTTACCATGTCCTCTAGTGATTTGGTTTGCTCTTGTATTGGTTTAGATCTCTTGGCCAAATCGTCTATCAAGTCCCAAATAGCACTTATGGTCATGTCATAGACCGAGCATCCTGCCTCCTCAGTGAGCCAACTCCACTCATGTGGTAACATCCCGGCGAGAAACACTTGAAGAAGATATAAGTCTGTGAATCCATGGTGCGGGCAGCTTATCACAAGGGAATCAAAGTACCGTAAGTACTCATCCAAAGTTTCATCCCGGGATTGCTCAAGGTGCATGATCTTTTCTCGGACTTCTCGTAGGGAGGGTGGTGGATAGTACTCCCCATAATTCCACGGCTCACTTCCATAGTAGGAAGACATGTTGAATCTGCAAGTGAATCAGAAAAACGTGCAAACTAGCATAGCACCGAGTAGCAAACACATACTAGCAATAAAGGGTCCCCAGGAAATTGGAGGGGTCACAGCGGTCCCACTTAAAACCCAAAATCCTTAGACTCGTAAGTCTTGGTGACAGGACCCTCTGAGAGCTAGAAAACGAAATCGAAAGAAATTGAAAACAAAAATCGAACAGTTGGGGTTTTTAAATTATAGAAGTCACCGAATAGCAAATTTCGAAATAAGCAAGAAAGAAAAATAAATGAAAAAGAAAATAAGAACAAATTTCACCGTGCTTAGCTCCCCGGCAACGGCGCCATTTTGAACAGGCTGTCGTCGGTACCTGTGCAAAAACAATTTATAATCTCCTCACTTCAGACTGTGGATTAGAACAGCGGTAAGCAAGGGTCGAACCCAAGGGAGCTAGATGGTTACTACTTCGTTCTGTAATGGAGAAAAAAACAAGAAACTAGAGTGAAAGTATTGGTTAGTGAACACTAAGAAGGCACGAAAATTGCTGGGGTTTAAATATCAGAGAGAAATATTCAGGTTAGGGTATTATTCAATTGTGACTTGGTTTTATCATTGATTTCTAAATATCATGTTTCTAATTCTTTTAAACCTAATAATTCAATACTCCATTCCAAGATATATCGAATTAGTGCACTACTTGTTAATAGCTCTCTAGTATCAACAAATAGCAAATAGGGGAGTTGAATTGATCAGTTAAGCTTTGCCATTCCAAGCCTCCACTTAACTTCACAATTCAATCCAAATAATGAGCACAAAAGATTTAATCGAATAACGAAACAAGCATTAAGATTCAAATCTCAAAAACATAAGTCACAATTATTTAACCCTAACCCGAATATGGGTTTTAGTTACACATCGTCATAAAGAAATAATGCAGTAAATAAGAAACGAGAAAACTTCACTAATGACCGAGAATTACAAAGCACAAGTCACGGCTGTTATGGGCTGAGCTACGGTGGAGCAGTGGCGGCGCACGGAGGAGCAAGGGGAAGAGCTCGTGTGTCGTCTCTGATTTTTGAGTAGAATGGGATGATTATGGATGGCAGCACTGCTCTTCTATTTATAGGGTTTGAGAAACCCTAACTTGGTCATAAAGCTACGAAACCCTAGCGTCGCATACAAATTGGGCCGGCTGCTGGACTTTGGAACTTGGACTTTTTTCCGAAGTACTGTTCATGGGCCGGAGTTACTGTTCATCGGACACTGTTCACGCCGGAATCACTATTCACGCCGGAGTTACTATTCACGCCGGAATCACTATTCACGCCGGAGTTACTGTTCACGAGCCGAAAAACACTGTTCACGGCCCTCCTTTGGTCTGATCTTCAATTGCGATGTTCTGGCATGAAAATGCCGTCTTTTAAGCGTGATTCCTCCTAGAGCTTCCAAATCACCTGAAACACGAAACAACACTAAAAAGTAACTGTTCGCATAATACAGTGAATGAAATGGTGGGATTTAATGACTCGACAAGTCGTATAAATACGGCTCATCACCAATGCAGAAGTAACATGTCTACTGAGCAGATCTGAAGAGATGAACTTATGGCATCAGCGAATGGGTCACGTGAATCTTAGAACACTACAGAAGATTACATCAGAAGGGTGATGGACCATAATTATACGAATCAAAAACACAGTAAAACCCCCTTAATTAGACATTTTGTCTATTTAACTTTTGCTTGTTAGTTCAGATATATTTCTACAGGGTATTTCAGAGCTTAGAGAGAATACACACTAAAGAGGAGCTTTTAAAGCAGAAAAGATGTTACGAGTCAATCCAAGGTCAAGATCATATGCCAACTGAAGAAATATCAAGGATCCTGACGTTGAATCACTCATAACAAATTAATCAGAAGAATCAGGAGAGGAATCAAGACAGCCCGGGGAAGAAACACACTGACAGTTTTGTGAAAAGACTACACAAAATTGTACAAAACTCACACATGAGGCAAGGTGACCGGCCACCTGAAGAAGTGGTGGCCAAGGGAAGAGCTCCTCCCCTTCCACCACCGGCAACCGGCGGCTCCTCCACATGGTGACCGGCGGCTTTTGCTCCTCCATAGGTGGCGGCTCCTCCTTGCTCCTCCTCTCATTCCTCCATGTGGTGGCCATCTCCTCCCTCCATTTTCTCCTCCAATCACCATGGGACACTTGTGGCCATCTCCTCCTCCTCCCATGGCTATATAAGGAGGAGCTCCTCCCCTCATTTGAACACACCTCAATCATCCATAATTCACTTCTCTCTCTAAGTTTATGTATTTGTAAGTTTGGCTTTGGAAATAAAGGATAGCTCCCTTGGCGCTTCAACGGTTGTAAGTAATTCTTAGTATTTATTCAACTGTTTTTATTTCCTTAGTTATAATGTTTAGCGTGATGAATAGTAGCTAAACTAGTAGTTCGGTAGAAGGGGCGCACTTGTATTATAAAATGTTTTAGACTATTAACTTAGTGTCTCGTATTAGTATTCAAAACTTATTCTATGTGCCATATATAAAGTTAGAATTTCCAAGGGTGAGTGAACCATTTGTAACTGGACCAAAGTGACCAAATGGGTAAGCTTGTCCTTGGGGGATCGTGATCATACTCGGGTAAGTGGACCATTTGTAACTGGGCCAAAGGGACCAAATGGATAAGCTTATCCGAGGAGGTCGACTTATCCTAAAAACCATTTGAAAACTGGGCCAAAGGGATCAGATGGATGCACACAGGCTAGCGTATCTTGAAATGGGTACTGGTGCTAGTTTAAGTAGAATAAGTGCTCTACAACCTTGAAAAAGGCTAGGCAATGTTGCAAGTCTTGAGCTAGGAATGGCCTTGATACACCGTTTGAATACTTAGATGATTCACTAAAGGTCAATGATAAACAGGATATAATACAAGGCCCCTGAAACCGAACATTTCTCTTTAATTATAAACTGCAATTTACTTTCCAGTACTAAAACCAACCAACCAACCAATCAATCAATCAATCAATCACTTAGCTGGTAGCTTTAAAACCAACCAACCGACCTAAAACACGCTCTCTCGCTGGACAACCCCCTCAAAGAACATCTATTCCCCTGATTCCCTTGGGTTCGACCCCTACTTACCAAGTACTACCCAGTAGTATAGTTGCGAGTAGCGGACAATTATAAATTTATTTGCACAAATCGCTTTGACGACGAGCGGTCTGTCAAAGGGCTTGTTCGAGGCGTACCCAGAGTTCAAGGAGAACTTCGCATTGTTTGCGGAGACTGTCAGATTGGAAAACAAATCAAAGTTCCCCACAAGAGCACCACTCAGATCAATACAAGCAGACCCCTGGAACTACTTCACATTGATCTAATGGGACCCATGCAAGTGGAAAGCTATTCTGGCAAAAGGTATGTTCTTGTTTGTGTTGACGACTTCACCAGGTTCACCTGGTCCTGTTTCTTGCGAGAAAAATCAGATGCTGTTCAGGTTTTTGTTCAACTTTGCACTCGACTGGAACGCGAAAGAGAGGATAAGGATGAGCACATAGTAAAAGTACGAAGCAATCATGGGAAAGAGTTTGAGAATGCTGCTCTTGCTGAGTTCTGTTCAAAAAGAGGGATCACTCAACAATTCTCTTCTCCAATTACCCCTCAATAAAATGGAGTTGTAGAAAGGAAGAATCGAACCATTCAGGAGATGACTCGTGTTATGCTTCATGCAAAGAAGGTTCCTTTAAAGTTTTGGGCAGAAGCAATGAATACAGCTTGCTATGTCATTAACCGAGTCATGATTCGATCCGGAACAGAGAAGACTTGCTACGAGTTATGGAAAGGTAAAAAAACCTACAGTAAAGTACTTCCATGTCTTCGGGAGCCAGTGCTATATTCTCAGAGATCGAGAGTATCTGCAGAAGTTGGACCCTAAAAGTGATGAAGGAATCTTCCTTGGATATTCCTCTAACAGCAGGGCTTATCGTGTCTACAACAAGCGGACTGGAGTCATCATGGAATCCATTAATGTGGTTGTTCAAGATGTTGTGCCAGGAGCATCTGAGATAAGTGCTGCAGATGATGATAATGTTCCTTCACCTCCAGAACATCCTGAAACCACCTGTCCCACCACAACGGTCAGCTCTGATGGAGATCCCAACCTTCCTGCATCAACTGACAATCAGCCGGGAGAAAATGATAATACGGATTCTCCTCCAACACCCCCTGATTCTCCACGAGTCTTTCATCCCTCAAGAGCCATCGAGAAGAATCATCCCATCAGTGAGGTGATCGGTGATCTAACTGACGGCATCACAACTAGAGGTAAACAAGTAAATTTTCGAGAGTTGGCTGGTTTTGGATGCTTCATATCTACTATCGAACCCAAGAACATCAGGGAAGCCATCAAAGACGAATACTGGGTTGTTGCCATGCAAGAAGAACTTGGTGAGTTCCAGCGAAATGATGTGTGGGATCTTGTTCCACGCCCGGATAACGTGAACATTATTGGCACAAAGTGGATTTTCAAGAACAAATCTGATGAACACGGGAACATCACCAGAAACAAAGCAAGACTTGTGGCTCAAGGATATACTCAGATCGAAGGAGTAGACTTTGATGAGACGTTTGCTCCGGTTGCTCGGTTGGAAGCCATTCATCTCCTTTTAGCTCTAGCGTGCCACCTAAAATTCAAGTTGTTTCAGATGGACGTAAAGAGTGTGTTCCTGAATGGGGTGCTAAATGAAGAAGTTTATGTTGCTCAACCTAAGGGCTTCGAAGACCCTCACCATCCGTAATATGTGTATCACCTGAAGAAGGCTCTCTATGGTCTCAAACAGGCGCCCAGAGCCTGGTATGAGCAGCTTACTGAGTTCCTGGTCACTCATGGTTATGTGCGAGGAGGAGTCGATAAGACACTGTTTGTGAAACACTCAGGGTCCGATTTTATCATTGCTCAGATTTACGTGGATGATATTGTGTTCAGCTCTAGCAGTCAAAAGCTGTTAGACAAGTTTGTTGAACAAATGCAGAGCGAATTCCAAATGAGCATGGTGGGAGAGATGTGTTACTTCCTTGGATTACAAGTCAAACAGAAGGTGGATGGTATCTTTATTTCCCAAAGCAAGTATGCAAGGAACCTAATCAAGAAGTTTGATCTGGAGAAAGCTACTCATAAGAGAACCCCTGCTGCAACTCATGTAAAGGTCACAAAAGATGAGGCTGGTGTGAAGGTGGATCAAACCTTGTACAGAAGCATGATTGGCAGTCTTCTATACCTAACAGCCAGTAGACCAAACATTGCTCATGCAGTTGGTGTCTGTGCCAGATACCAAGCTAATCCCAAGGAGAGTCACCTGATGAATGTGAAGAGAATTATCAGATATGTTTGTGGAACAGCTGACTATGGTCTATGGTATACCAAGGATACTAACGCATGTCTGGTAGGCTATTGTGATGCAGATTGGGCTGGGAATGCAGAGGATCACAAAAGTACCTCTGGAGGATGTTTCTTTCTAGGAAACAATCTGGTCTCTTGGTTCAGTAAGAAGCAGAATAGTATATCCTTATCTACCGCTGAAGCAGAATATATTGCAGCCGGAAGTTGTTATACCCAGATGGTATGAATGAAATAGATGCTAGAGGAATACGGGGTAAAACAAGGTATGATGACTCTCTACTGTGACAACATGAGTGCCATCAACATATCTAAGAATCCGGTACAACATTCTAGAACAAAGCATATCAATATCAGGCATCATTTCATTCGGGAACTTGTAGAAAAGAAGACACTCACCCTGACCCACGTATCAACGGAGAAACAGCTTGCAGACATATTCACAAAGGCTTTGGACAATCTTTAGTTTGAGACCTTAGATCCTCTCTGGGTCTGTGTGTCATTGACAACTAAGTTGTTTCGGATCAGGGTGGTCAACCGGTTCTCACACATCTATACGTGATAGGTTGACTTGGAGGCAGTATGGATAGAATGAGTTTCAAAGGATCTTCAAGGTATTTTATATTATCTGCATCTTGTAAAGTCGTGGTCTTCCCTTGTCACTTTATGGCAAAAAGGGGGAGTAAATTTGGAGTTTGAAAGCTCCTTAAAAGATTCGTTGTGCTTTGATTGTGTTAGGGAGTTTGAAATCTCCTCAAAGATTCAGTTGATAGCTTAGTTCGTAGCACAGCTAGGGAGTTTGAAATCTCCTCAAAGATTCAACTGTATTGGCAGTACAGGTAGCTTCAAATAGGTAGTTTTGCCAAAAATGCCAAGGGGGGAGATTGTTAGTTTTATGGCATGGTGTTTGGCAAAATTTAGTATAGTTGTTCTAGCTGTTGTTCAAGACTGGAAGAGACAACTGTCCTGGAACAAGTCGAAGCAGATGGAATGTTTCCTAATTCAGATTAGGAAACACAGTTGACCGTTGGAGATCAAGTCGGTCACACATGGAAGGACAGAAGTTGGAAATTTCCTAATTCAGATTAGGCAACTTGTTTCAACCGACGTGGAACAACTCAGACGCAGCAGAGATTTCCTAAGGCAGTTTAGGAAAGTCGGTGTTGTGGCATATTAAAGATAGGATGCAGATCTTGGAGTCGGTGGACGTAAATATGTTCATGCATATCAAGAAGTCGGTTGAGAAGAATTAAGGATGACTTGCACTTGAAGTTATCTTGCCGAAGAAGATAACTTAACAAAGAAGATAATCAAAGGTTTCCTAATCTAGATTGAAGATTCAAACGGAGGATTATCTACAAGAGATTTGCGCAAGAGATTAGGAAAGATTTCCTAATGATAGAGGCGGTTTAGTTTAGGAATCCTTATTGTTTTAGGATTTCTACCGCTCTATATAAGGAAGACTAATGCTTAGGTATTAGTCAGCACTTACGGAGATATTAATCACGCTCATACTCATTGAAGGGAGGAGGAGGCAAACGGCGGTGAACTAATCGTAAATGGTTATTCACGACGCACGTAATCGGCTGGAGAACTAACCGTCACTGGTTACTCGAAGGCGCTCAGATCAACCTGCATTGGTGCTCAACAGATTGATCGAAGGACGAAGCTGAAGGTTCACGCACTGAAGTTCTGTTTACTGCGCATTCGGGAGAAGGCGCTGATTCTCTCGGAGAATCATTCTGGTGGATACGGAGCGGGAGCAAAGATCTAGGGGGAGACCTAGATTGCAATTACTAGAGTGTCCGAGGCTCAGGTTGTTTAAGAGGGATTCTGTAAACGGTAAACCCTGTACTTGCAATACTCAATAATAGTGAATTGTTGTCCACCGGGCTAGAGAACGCCCCCCAGACGTAGGCTCGTTAACGCCGAACTGGGTAACAACTTTGCGTGTCGTTTTATTTCCGCATTACTTGTTTTAGCGCATAAGTTGTTGTAAGATTTGCTCTGGATCTCGACCAGAACAACATCTCATCTACCAGGGGAAGATTTCAAGTATGTACCTTGCTTGGAGGATCAAATTATTGGGATAGTCGTGCACACAAACTGTGAAACTTATGTAAGAACTTGGCTATTCTCAATAAGTCAATATTCATATTTCATATCTACCCGCTTGACTATCTGTGCTGTGCTGCGCTGAATTTGAGTTTGTTGTAGCTGCTGGCTGAATTTTCCGATTGAATTTAAAAGTTTGCTGCGCTCAATTTGACATTTTCCAATTGCAATTGACATTTCTTTCCAATTGAATATCTTGGTTGAATTTGCTGGAGGAATATCTTGGCTGGAGGTTGAATTTGCATTTGACATTTCTTTCCTGATGTTGTTTGGCAGTTTGGTTTGAATTACATGAACATGGTATTTGACTATGATTTACATGTGAATATGTGATAGTGATACCCACTGTTTAATGAAACTAGGAAAATTTGCTAATTGTTATGCGCTCTTCAGTCACTCTTCAGTCATCATGCTAATGTTTTGCGTGTTTTTTTTCAGGATTGCAGCACTGAATTTCATCCCATGAAGATCTATGTTTTCTTCCCTCCATTCGACCTAAATACGATGTCTTCCCAAACCTTTTGTTCCATTGTTGTTGTATCCATGCTTTTTATTTTGTATCCATTTTCAGGGAACTGTTTTTAAGTTTGTTGTTGTATTTCTCTAACAAGTAAGAACAAACAACATTGTAAATCTGTTATTCAGGTACTGAAAAATCTGAAAGTTGAAAAAAAAAGCACAAAACCGAAAATTCGATTTACCGACTGTCGGTTTACCAAAAATTCGGTTTCGGTTTTCAGTTTGGAATTTGATAAAACCGAAATATCGGTTCGGTACGGTAATTTTCGGTTCGGTTTTCGAACCGAACCCGGCCCTACTTAGGATGCATGAATGTAACTTAACTTAACTTAGACAAGACAAAAACAATGCCAAATGGACATGACCTAAGTATATAACACTTAATTGATGGAATATCACTTTGTTAATTAACAAAGTTAACTAAACGAATGAATTGAAAACACATTCTTGCCCTTAATTGTGAAATTGAGGATTAAATATTTTGAAATTACCCTTAATTGTCAATTTTCATAGTTCGGACCGTAATTTGTCAATGGATGGTAGTTCATACCCCCTCTTTGTCATTTTCACTTAAGAAAATGATGGTGTTTCTGAACATAATGATCCATATAGTCGAAACTCCAGAACTCCAGAACCAAACAACACCGAAGTGAATGACAGAACAGGCTGGACTACTTCAAGTATACATAAGCCAAGCTATGAATCTGAGCTTTGTGGAATCATATGAATTCCGGGAATTCCTAAAATGGACAGGTTGTGGAAGAAGACCCATTTATCTAAAAACTTCACAGACAGCTTGGTGCACACTAAGGGTGTGTCCATTTGAACTCTAACTTATAGTGTCTTATCTTATCTTAACTGAAAGTAACTTATAATGACTGAAAGTAACTTATAGTAATTGAAAGTAACTTATAGTGACTGATATTAACTTAACTGAAACTTATATTGACTGACGAATAGTAATATGATGATGATGGTGAATAGTAATTTTATGATGATGAATAGTAATATACTGACGATGATGATGGTTGTAATGATGATGATAAATAGTAATATTATTATGATGATAAATAGTAATATACTGATGATGATGATGATTGTGATAATGGTGATGAATAGTAATATACTGATGATGAATAGTAATATTATAATGGTGATGAATAGTAATATACTAATGATGATGGTAATGAATAGTAATATAATGATGATGATGATGGTGGTTGTGATAATGGTGATGAATAGTAATATTATGGTGATGAATAGTAATATTATGATGATGAATAGTAATATACTGATGCTGATATGATGATGGTATGGTATGATATGATGATGATGGTGGTGGTGGTATGATGATGGTATGATGATGATGATGGTATGATGATGATGATATGATGATGGTATGATGATGATGGTATGTTGAAAGTAACTTAACTTAACTTAACTCAAACTTATATTAACTTATAGTGACTGAAAGTAACTTATAGTAACTGAAAATAACTTATGGTGATTGAAAGTAACTTATCTTATCTTAACCATCACAAAATAGAGTTCAAATGGACAGAGCCCAAGTTGGGATCATGTACAGGAGCCAAATGGCCAACCCAAGAATAAGATGCATGGCTGCTGCTACTCCTCTTATCAAATTGAATTGTCGACAGCGGCTTAATAAAAAATTAATTTAAGCCACTCCATCTAACAACATCTTATCCATATCAGCGTGTTGAATCACTTAATAACCAGCAAAAACACCACGAAACTTAAGCCGATACCACGAGTGCTCACGTCGTCTTAAGAATCATGAGTAAATTGGGAAACCAATCTGCAAGTTTGAGTACAATTGAAACTCAATGTTCAATTTTAAGCATTTTGGAAATTTTTCCTTAACTTCGTGACAATTTCCAAAAAAAAAAACTTAGTTACTTACCCAAGTCAGCACTTCAATAAATCCGTCTAATGTTTTTTTTGACCGTCTAATGTTATAAAAAAACCAAGGTTACAGAAATCGCTAATCGTTCGGACAAGGTCTTCGAGGATTAATCGGTTTTTTATTTTTATCCTATTTTTATGTTTATAATTGAAAATAGTTATATAAATGCTTTCTGTAGATGCATTTGTTGACCTGTAATCAAAATAAAACAGGGTACATGTCAAAACTAAACAATCCATACCACTTCCAAGTTCCAACACATAACATAACACAGGTCAAACACAAATCGAGTCACAGAAACTAAGTTAAAGTCAAAATATATAAACAAGTCAATAAAGCAAGTCTACTCCTCAAATTCTTTAGTTTTAATTTTCAATTTCAATTTAAAAAAATCTTAATTATTACAATAAATTCCTCCAAGTTTATTCCTTAACACTTAGCTGCCCAGACCGATTAATCCCCGATTCGGCGGATTAATCGCCGATTCAGTCGACTAATCGCCGATTAATCGGACACATAATCGCCGATTAATCGGACACATAATCGCCGATTAATCGGACACATAATCGCTCCCCGATTTTTCATCCGATTTTACTCAAATCGGATCGGCTTCGAGAAATCAGCCGATGAATCGGCCGATTCGGCCGATTTCTGGAACAGTGAAAAAAACACATCCGTCTAATAGCTACAACTTTTCCACATGCCCAAGATTAATTAATCTCGTTGTTGTTATATAAAAAAATTTATCTCGTTGTTGTCAGGTTACACATTTCACATTGCGGTGTTGTGTAACTAGAGTCCGGTAAAAACCTGATTTTTTTATACAAAAATTATAAATCTTTACAAACGTTGAGACGTTGAAAGTTTGCAGAAATTTTTAAATGAACACCTAAGGGCAGTATAGTCTTTTCGTAATTAATTTTAATTCAATTTATACATTTGCTGCTTCAAAAAGAGCAATGTGAGCAAATTGAAAATATGATGGATGCAAGCTATATATCGTTGCGTAGCTAACTCAAAGTTCTACAACTCTCTAGTTCAAACAGAGAGTCATTTAGAAGGTCGAAACACGAGTGAATGCATAATGTTGAGACTTAAGGCATAATGTTCAGACTAAAGCCTAAATGAATTTACACCACAAATGACATATTAGACCATTGTTGTTTCAAATGAGTGCTCGGATCAAATGAAAATTCAATGGATGCAAGCTATATATCGTTGCGTAGCAGTAGCTAACTTAAAGTCTTACAACTATCTAGTTCTTACTGAGAGCAGACGAGGTCATTTAGAAGGTCAAAACAGGAGTGAAGGTATAGTGTTCGTAAGGTATAATGTACTTAAGCCAAAATGAATTTACACCACAAATGGTGTATTAGACCTTTGTTTTTCAAATGAGTGATGGGAGAAAATAAAAAATATAATGGAGACAAACTATATATCGCTGCGTAGCTAACTTAAATTTCTACAACTCTCTTCACGCCGAGAACGGACGAGGTCGTTTAAAAGGTCGAAAAACAAGTGGAAGCCAATTAAACCACAAAGACATATTAGAACTTCACTGTTTCAAATGAGTGTTGGGAGCAAATGAAAAATTCGATGAAGGTGGGCTATATATCGTTGTGTAGCTAACTCAAAGTCCTACAAATCTCTAGTTTATACCGAGAGCGGACAAGGTCGCTTAAAGGTTGAAATATGAGTGAAAGCATAACGTTTATCATAATGTTCACACTTAAGCCAAAATGAATTTACACCATGTATGACATATTAGACCTTTGTCTAGGAACAAATAAAAATCCAAAGGAGGCAAGCTATATATCGTTGCGTAGCTAACTTAATGTCATACAATTCTCTAGTTATTATCGAGAGCAGACGAGGTCGTTTAGAAGGTCGAAACACGAGTGAAGGCATAATGTCCAAACTTAAGACATAATGTTCAGACTTAAGCCGAAATGAATTACACCACAAATGACATATTAGACCTTTTTTTATTTCAAATGAGTACTGGGAGAAAATAAAAATCCAATGGAAGCAAGCTATATATCCTCGTGTAGATAACTTAAATCCATACAATTCTCTAGTTCACGCCGAGAGCGGACAAGGTCGTTTAGTAGTAGGTCGAAACACGAGTGAAAGTCATTTACACCACAATGACATATTAGACCTTCAATATTTCAAATGAGTCCTGGGAGCAAATGATAAATCCGATGAATGTGAGTTATATATCGATGCTAGCTAATTCAAAGCCCTTAAACTTTCTAGTTCTCACCGAGAGCAGACAAGGTCATTTAGAAGGTCGAACCACGAGTGAAGGCATAATGTTATGACTTGAGCCAAAATGAATTTACACCACAAATGGCACTTTAGACCTTTGTTGTTTCAAATGAGTGATGGGAGCAAATGAAAAGTTCAATGGGGGCAAGCTATATATCGTTGCGTAGCATACTTAATGCCCTAAAACTTTCTAGTTCTTGCCGAGAGCATACGATATCGTTTAGAAGGTCGAAACACGAGTGAAGCTAGGCACAATGTTCAGCTTAAGGCATAATGTTCAGACTTAAGCCAAAAATGAATTTACACCAGAAATGGCATATTAGACCTTTGTTTTTTCAAATGAGTACTGAGAGCAAATGAAAAATCCAATGGAGGCAAGCTATATATCGCTGCGTAGCTAATTTAATGCCTTACAACTCTCTAGTTCTTACCGAGAGCAGACGATGTCGTTTAAAGGTCAAAATACGAGTGAAAGCATAATGTTCAGCTTAAGGCGTAATGTTCATACTTAAGCCAAAATGAAATTTCACCACAAATGACATATTATACCTTTGTTGTTTCAAATGAGTGTTGGGAGCAAATGAAAAGATCAATGGAGGCAAGCTATATATCGTTGCGTAGCTCACTTAAAGTCATACAACTCTCTAGTTCTTACTGATAACAAACGAGGTTGTTTAGAAGGTCGAAACACGAGTGAAGGCATAATGTTCAGTCTTTAGACATAATGTCAGACTTAAGCCAAAATGAATTTACACCACAAATGACATATTATACTTTTGTTGTTTCAAATGAGTACTGAGAGCAAATGAAAAATTCAATGGAGGCAAGCTATATATTGTTGTGTAGGTAACTTAAATTTCTACAACCCTCCAGTTAACGCCGAGAGCATACAAGATCGTTTAGAAGGTCGAAACACGAGTGTAAGTCATTTACACCACAATGGCATTATAGACCTTCACTATTTCAAATGAGTGTTGGGAGCAAATAAAAATTCCGATGAAAGTGAGCTATGTATCGTTGCGTAGCTAACTTAAGTCCTACAACTCTCTAGTTCACACCGAGAGGAGACGAGGTCGTTTAGATTATCAAAATACAAGTGAAAGGCAGACATCAGTGGCATACTGCTATGATTCCGATCTTGGACCAAAATGTTCATACTTAAACACTAAATATTCAGCAATAAAAAGTACTCATAAAGCTTATACAATGTGTTGTGAAATGATATTGAAGGAAAAAGAAGAATATTTAACACATACTGACTATGAATGAAATGATTTTACACCTCAAATAACATATAGACCTTTGTTGTTTCAAATAAGTGCTGGGAGCAAATGAAAAAAATCGGTGGAGGCGAGCTATATACCGTTGCGTAGCTAATTCAATTCCATATAACTCGCTAGATCACTCCGAGAGCAGGCAATGTCATTTAAAAGGTCGAAAAACTTGTGGAAGTCAGACATCAGTGTCACCCGCTACGAATTTTGCTGCTGCTCTCACTTCGACTCGTGTTTCGACCTTGTAAACAACATTTTTGCTCTCAGTATGACTTGCGAGTTGTATAGTTTTGAGTTAGACACGCAACGACGTATAGCTTGTCTCCATCGGTTCGTTAGTTCCCAGCACCGTACGAAGCATCAAAGATCTAATATGTCGTTAACGACGTTATTTTTTAGGACGTTTATACACTCGCATCTGTTATGTATTTTTGAATAAGTCTGTTTCATTTTTATTTTTTTTACAAAAAGTATCCTGAATTATGATTAGTTGTGAGTAACACATAGATGATTTTTAGTTTTTATACTTAAATGTGGTTTGTATTTGACCCATTATCTTGTTAGTGTATTGTTTTTACCCTAAAAAAAGTAGTGTTTTTACCCTAAAATTTTCCATCATTAAATTAATTAAATTCGAGCCGTGGTCGAATAGTATTATGTATTTTGTACTAGATTTATCACCTATCTTCTTTATCATGAATCTTTTCAGAAACCAAAAAATGGTTAAGAATAAATTGAAAGAAGAATATGATCTTCCGATAAATCTAGAAGCACTTAATAAGTGGACTATCTCTAGAATTGAACCCAGTTTAATTTATAAACTAGGTAGTTTTGAGAAAATTGGTCTCAAACAGGTTGTTAAGACAACTGAAGAAACAATTCTGATGAATTAACAATTAGATTGCTTGAAGAAAGTGATTTACTTTTATATAGGCACTCTTATAAGTTTATACATATTGGTTTAGTGCAAATTGCTTTTAAACCATTAACCCTTGAAGGTTTACCAGAGAGCTTTATTGCAGCTCTACGAGATGGTACAAACCTTAATTATAAACAATCCTTAATGGGAATCTTTCAGACTAACTTGGCTCATGGTCTGGTTTATTTTGATGTTTACCCAAATATGCAATTATCTTTATCCGATATTAATATTTTGGATTCTTTAACGTTAAACGTTAACACCAATGATTATAACTATAAACCTGGAACAGAAGTAATAGCTATCCGTTATAGGATTTATTATAAGCCTTTGTTTACCCTTAATTCCCAGTGTAGAATAATGGATAAACAAATTAATGAGACTTTATTAATAGAAACCAACTTTAGTAAGTTGAGTATCTCGACAAGACGAAAGATTAAGTGGCAAGAAATAGAATTCTCAATAGAATGGACTTTGGCAGAAGTAGTTCCACCTCAGCCAATTAGCCATAACAACTTAATCAATTTAATTCAGACTCCTGAGGAACAATTACCCTTGAATTTGATAATATAAGCAGACCTTCTACGTCTTACTTCTAGACCGAGTTCTAGGCTTAGTAAATCAAGTTCAATGAGAAATCATATTTCGCCGTTTGATTATAAGATCGAACAACCTCTTGAATCTACGAGAGCTTCAACATTTCAAATTAGAGATCGGGAAAGAATTGATAGGCTAATAATGGATCAGAATAATACCGTTAAAGGCCTTAGCATTAAAGATCCAGAAATAACCGAATCTGGAATGGATTTTAATCTTTGATAATGATGTCTAACAAAACAATAGATTTTAGTCCTGGTTCACAGGCAAGAAAATTATTAAAATAGAATTTGAGTCAGATTATTGGAAATCATTTAGAAAATGATTTTTTTGGGGTCTTATAGCTCAATAGAGTCAAAAGTAGCTCTAAGTGATGAGTTTTACAAATTGTGTGAACAAAAGAATAGAATCTTACTCTTTGTTCCCTGGTTCATTTCCACTTATGTTGAACAATATATTTCAACACTAGAAAGAAATTATAAGTTGAGTTCGGGTAAAAACATTACACAGGTTTATCTACCTCAACAACCTTTTCAAATTGAAAAAAAATGGAATTAGTCATAACTTTGTTGCATTTGCTAAGTTATTAGAATATGACACTCTTCCTGCAACATGTAAACAAATAAATATGATGTTTAGACAAAATAATTATTCTAATCTATATTTGGGTATCCTTGGAGAGCAATTAGGTTCTTTACAAAACAGAGTAGAACAATTAATTGAAATTATGAAAACTCAGTCAGTAATAGCTGAAAAACCAGTAGAAATAACTACGTCCAAGACTATAGGAATGGCTACACCTAGTTTACAGCCACCTCCTATCATTACAGATTTTAAATTAAAACCTATGAAGGATCTAGAAGATTTTCCAGAAGATAAATTTAAAAGAATGAAATTAACAACTCTTGATAAAAATCTAAGAGATAAGCTTATAGAAGGACCAAATTATAAGAAAGTTTATCAAGATCAAATTAGTAAACTTCATAAATTGGCAGATAAGCCTGCTACGGGAAATTATTATTACCCTAGACCTACTCCGGTAAATGTTCTAATAGAAGAATCCAATGAGATAATGACAAACTATTATAGTGGTGGACACATCTATGAATGGAATATAGATGGCTACGCTAATCAACAAATTCACAATACTATGCATATGATGTTGATGTACTCCACAGTTTGCAAGATTAATGGCACTAGTGATAAAAATGCTGCTAATATGATAATAGCAGGTTTTTCAGACCAATTAAAAGGTTGGTGGGATAGTTATCTCACTCTAGTTGAGAAAAGTGATATTCTCAATAAAATTAAACAAGAAGGTGATAATATTGTTGAAGATGTTGTTTATACTCTGATTGTTAGTATATTAGAACACTTCACAGAAAAATACTCAGCAAATGGTGAGAGTATTAGAACCTTACTACAAAATCTTAGGTGTAAAACACTGACGGATTTTAGGTGGTATAAAGATACTTTCCTAAGTAGGGTAATGGAATTACCAGAGTGTAATAGCACTCATTGGAAGTCAAAATTTATTGATGGCTTGCCTAGTTTATTTGCTGAAAGGATTAGGAATGTCCTTAGAGGAAATCATCCTTCTATTCCTTATGAAAATTATACTTATGGTAAACTGATTGGAGTTTGCACTTAGGAAGGAATATCTTTATGCAATGAAATTAAGTTGAATCAACAACTTAAACGACAAAGTTTTATGGAGAAACCACAATTAGGTAATTTCTGTGATCAGTTTGCTATAGACAAACCCTTTTCTAGTAAGCCTAGAAAACCCTAGAAAGATTACACTCCTTATCATAAGAGGAAAAAGGTTTTCTAAGAAAAAGATTGAGGAAAAGGAAGAGCGTCAATACGCTAGGAAAGAAAATAAATGGAAAAAGAATAAGTCAATGACTTGTCATAGGTGTGGCAAAAAGGGCCACTTTGCCAATAATTGTTGGGTTAAGCAAAAGATTAATAATCTTGAAGAATCTGATAGGATGAAAGATATTATATCAAAGATCCTACTTAATGAGGTTTCAGGATCAGAATTTACTGATCATTCTTCAACTAATGAAGACTTAAAGCTTTTAAGAAATGAAACCCTTAATACTGACCCAGATTCAGATTGTGCTCCTTGCAAACAAAGGCAACCCTGTCATAAGCAGGATTCTGAAGATGAGGAAGCATTATATAAAATGCAGTCACAATTCCAAGATTTGGAAATCAATATGTTAAGCTTTAAATCTGCTATGGAGCTTCTTGAGGAGATAACTGATCCTGAAGCTAGATTAAAGATTATGGAAAAAACTTAATACTCAGATTGATGCAGCGTCAGAAACTTCTAAATCACAAGAAGTTCGTAGGGAAATAATTAACCCTAAACCTTATCTAATGGATGAAGTCTATAGACGGATTAGGTAGAAAAACCAACTTCTACACATGATTTAATTATAGAGATTAATAATCTCAAAAAAGAAATCCAAGACCTTAAAACTAATAACCCATGTATTGATAAAAGGATTTCTAGGATTAAGAAAGGAAAAGAGGTTATAACTTCTCAGAATATTGAAAGAAATAATTTCTTATCCACTCTAGACAGGTTTATAACACAAAAGAATTGATAGATATTACTCAAAAGAATTTATGGCTCTTGTGAATAGTGGAGCAGATTTAAATGTGATTCAGGAAGGATTGATACCTACCAGGTATTTTACAAAACAACTCACACGTTGTCTCATGCAGGAGGTAATAACCTTCAAATCAATTATAAATTACCCAAAGCTAAGGTATGTGTTAATAAAAAATGCATACATACTAGTTTTCTTCTTGCTAAAGACATTACAAACCAAGTTATACTTGGCACACCTTTTCTTACTAAAATCTATCCTCTAAAAAAAGTTGATAGTGAAGGAATAATAGGAACCTTTGAAGAAAAGGACCTAACTCTTCAATTTATAACTAAACCTTTAGAAAAGGTTTTACATAATATTTATGACAGTATGACTGTTAAAGAAAATCAGCTATATTTTCTAAAACAAGAATAAAATATTCTTACTATAAAAGAAAAACTTCGCAATCCTAGTTTACAGGAAAAAATCAAATTGACTAACAACCAACTAGCTTTAGAAATTTGTAATGATCACCCTAATACTTTTTGGGATAGAAAAAAAACATACAGTGTCACTTCCATATGAGGAGGATTTTGATGAATACAAAATACCGACAAAAGCTAGACCTTGTCAAATGAATTCTGAATATTTAGAATTATGCAAGGAGGAAATTTAATCTTTACTCCAAAAAGGACTTATTAATAATTCTAAGTCACCATGGTCATGTACCGCTTTTTATGTTAATAAACATAGTGAACAATAAAGGGGAGTACCTAGATTAGTTATCAACTATAAACCCCTAAATAAAGCTCTCTTAAATGGATTAGGAACCCTATTCCTAACAAAAGGGACTTATTATACAGATTATATGAAGCTGGCCTCTTCTCAAAATTTGATTTAAAGTCAGGATACTGGCAAATACAAATTGATAAAATGGATAGGTATAAAACAACTTTTAATGTTCCCTTTGGGCAGTTTGAATGGAAAGTTATGCCTTTTGGATTAAAAAAAAATGCTCCTTCTGAATTTCAGAAAATTATGAATGTGTTGTGAAATATTGTAGATGAAGGAGAAGTTAACTTGTAAAGAGAGAATGGTATAGAGAAATGTATTGCTTATGGTTACTTTCAAATGCCTTACAAGTGACCCCTTTATATAGGGCTAGAAAATACATTGATATCTAAATAGACTAATAATAAATAGCACACATTGGGCACCCATTAGCCACCTTGAAGAACCATTAGTCACTTAGGAAAAGGCATCCATATTATGATCATATTTATAACACTCCCCATTGGATGACTTGTAGTGACCTTTGGATGCACATACCATATGAACTGCCTCGTTAAAACCTTGACTTGGAAAAACCCAAAAAGGGATAAAAACCAAGTTAGGAAAAAGAGTACAGTTTTAATGCTCCCCCTCAAGCTGGTATGTCTTTCAAACTGCACATCTCGATGTCATTTACAAGTTTCTTGAAAATTCTTGTCGGCAATGATTTGGTGAACAAGTCTGCCAAATTTTTGCTGGATTGTATTTGGCAAACATTAATCTTCCCTTCAACTTGAAGCTCGTGAGTAGATAAGAATTTTGGAGATATGTGCTTTGTTCTATCACCTTTAATATATCCTTCCTTGATTTGGATGATACAAGCAGCATTATCCTCATATATCACCGTTGGACTTTGTTTGCCTAATAGTAATCCACAAGAGGTCTTGACATGATGGATAAATGATCTAAGCCAAACACATTCTCGCCCAGCTTCGTATAATGCAATCAATTCTGCATGGTTTGATGATGTGGCTACCAAGGTCTGTTTTGTCGAACGCCATGAAATGGCAGTTCCTCCATACATGAATAAGTACCCCGTTTGTGAAATGGCCTTGTGGGGGGTCAGACAAGTAACCCGCATCGACATAACCAATCAATTCACTATTTTGTACTCCACTTGTCCTTTTGAACAATAAACCAAATTACTTGTTCCACGTAAATAACGTAGAATGTGCTTAACACCGCTCCAATGTCTCTTAGTGGGCGATGCACTATATCTTGCAAGTAAATTAACTGCAAATGATATGTCTTTCATCTCAAATTCGCTTTTCAAATAATCTGTTGTCAATTGGATCTCTTCTGGAGTTCCTATTATATTTAAATCATCAACATACACAGCTATGATTACGTAACCTGAGTCTGAAAGTTTTATAAAAACGCATGGACATATTTGATTATTGGTAAACCCATGCGCTTGTAAATATTCGCTGAGACGATTATACCACATTCGACCAGATTGTTTCAGCCCATATAATGATCTTTTTAATTTAATGGAGTACATATGGCGAGGCTTCGTTTGTAATGCTTCAGGCATTTTTAATCCTTCTGGGATTTTCATGTATATATCTTTGTCTAACGACCCATAAAGGTATGTTGTTACCACATCCATGAGTTGCATTTTAAGTCGTTCGACAACGGCCAAAGCAACTAGAAACCTAAGAGTTGTTGCATCCACTACAGGTGAATATGTTTCTATATAGTCTACTCCAGGTTTCTGTGTAAAACCTTGTGCAACCAGTCTAGCTTTGTATCTTGCAACTTCATTACGTTCATTACGTTTTCGTACGAACACCCACTTATAGCCAACTGGTTTCACACCTTCAGGTGTTGGAGCTACAGGTCCAAAAACACCACATTTATTCAACAATTTCAACTCTGCTTGAATTGCTTCTTTCCAGCTCTCCCAATCATCACGATGTCGACACTCGTCTATGGTTTGGGGATCATCGTCATCTTCTCCAGTGACCTCTAGGGCAACTGAATAAGCAAAGATATCATTGAGATTTACCTCATCTCGGTACCAACCCACACCAGTGCTGGCATAATTGATTGACATTTCAAAATTGTCATCGATATCTTTGTCCTCATCTTCAGTTTCCTTTGGTAAAGGCTCTTCAGGAGTCTCACCTTCATTTGCGTTCATATTTGATATCTCGACATCCTTTTTACATCTTGCGTGTTCCTTCCTCTTCCGGGGAACTGTATCCTTAGACCCTAATGGTCTCCCACGCATTCGATGTATTTGAGAATCACTTGCAATGTTTTTGTTTGGAGTTACTGCAGGAATCTCCAAACGAGCTGGTGCATTTTCAGCAGGTATATGTGACTTTGTCACTTTCTTGGCATCAGTAAACGCATCGGGTAACCTATTTGCCACATTTTGCAAGTGTAAAATTCGTTGAACTTCAAGTTCACTTTCATTTGTTCTTTGATCCAAGAACGATAAAGAAGGTGTATTCCACACAACCTCCTTATTTATCTCCTTTTCTTCTCTCCCTAAAGTTGGGAATTTTGATTCATCAAAATGACAATCAAGATATCGAGCTCTAAATAAATCACCAGTTAATGGCTCTAGATATTTGATAATTGATGGGGACTCAAACCCCACATATATTCCCAACCTCCTTTGTGGCCCCATTTTGGTTCGTTGTGGGGGGAGAAATCGGGACGTACACCGCACAACCAAAACTTTTCAAATAGGAGATATCAGGCTCTCTTCCAGAGATAAGTTGCAAGGGAGAATACTTATTATGAGTGGTCGGTCGAAGTCTTATCAAAGCGTCTGCATGCAAAATTGCATGTCCCCAAGCAGAAGCGGGTAATTTTGACTTCATTAGCAATGGTCTTGCTATTAGTTGTAACCGCTTTATCAACGACTCTGCTAGGCCGTTTTGTGTATGAACATGAGCTACTGGATGTTAAATCACTATACCAATTGATGTACAATAGTCATTGAATGACTTTGATGTAAATTCTCCTGCATTATCTAGCCTGATTCTTTTGATTGGTTGATCAGGATAATGAGCCCTTAACTTGATTATTTGGGCTAAAAGCCTTGCAAACGCAACATTTCGCGTTGAGAGTAGGCTTACATGTGACCATCGTGTTGAAGCATCTATCAACACCATAAAATATCTAAATGGTCCACACGGCGGTGCTATTGGTCCACATATGTCACCTTGAATTCTTTCAAGAAACATAGGAGATTCTGCGTTTACTTTTGTTACAAACGGCCCTGTTATAAATTTGCCAAGTGAACAAGCCGTGCAAGTCAAGTCACCCTTTGGGAGGATCTTCAGGTCCTTAAGTTGGTGTCCGTGTGAACTTTCAATGATTCTCCGGATCATTGTTTCACCAGGGTGACCGAGTCTATCATGCCACAAAGAAAATAATTCCTTGTCAACTAACTTCAGGTTAGTGACTTTATACACTTCAATGGGGTAGATTTGCGTGCCATATAAACCAGACGCATGTGCTCTCATTTTCTCTAAGACTTGCTTCTATCCAGTCTAATAAAATACGAGAAGTAGGTACTCAATACCCTCTTCACACATGGTTTCAACATGAAAATCATTTCTTCGAATATCTTTGAAACTGAGTAAGTTTCTTTGTGATTCGCTTGAGTACAATGCATCTAATGTTTATTCTTGTTCCTTCGGGTAACAAGATAGAGGCTCTTCTGGAACCTTCTATAATACTACTCGTTCCGGATATAGTATTAACACTGGTTTTTGGCATGTTCAAGTTTAAGAAAAACTTCGGGTTTTTCAATATAGTATGAGTGGTGGCACTATCAACGAGACATAGCTCCTCACCATTGATATTTCCGTTGAAAAGCAACATGTACTACTGCCGAAGTACAAGATTAATTCATTCGATAAAGAATATAAACAAAATATATGATCAAATGAAATATAATTTAACTCATAACAAATTCATAATAAATAAAATTAACTTCAGTTACAAAAATTAAATCTAAGGCATTACAACTGAAACTAACTATGAACGGGAAAAATAATTATGTTCCATGTACTATTGCTGGAGTACAAGGTTGATAACATGAGAGGTGGAGAATGTTTACTCCAATATATCTTCGTCTTGAATAATATCTTTACATAGTTTCAAGATTGAAACAATACAATATATCTCAAAATTATAAATCGAGACTTATTTAAAATCTCGTATCCTCAAGTGCATTCATTCATATATTGTACGAAAATAAAAAGAACCATCCTCTAAATCAGTTAAACTCTTCCAGAGTATGAGGGGTTCTTGATTATCACGTTTATGAGCTTCAGGCTCTCGTGAAGATGGTGACAAAGTGAGCACGATCCTGCTGGGATGCGCTGGAGTTTTGGTTTACACATTCTCTCAAGTTGTTACATGCTAAAAGGAGTTTACCCATGTAAAACAGTTTCTTCCGGAAACATTAAGGCAGTAAACTAAAGTATTGCGACGTAGACATGCATATAATAGTCAAAGCATGAAATTAAAACATTTAAATCACTAAGTATTGATCATACACATCCAACATATTCGATGAGAAATTTCATGGATCTATCACTTACAACGGAAAGTGATCTAATGATCTTCTACTTCCGGAGAGATATGATCTACATAAAAACAATTTCTTGGACCATTATTTTTCTTTCACTTATAACAAAGGAAAATGGTACATTACTCTCTTCTAGGAGTAATATATATTTTACACATAATCATCCTCTTCGGGGGACGATTTTAACTATCTCATTAGGATAATTATATATATTGATGTATGTTTATCCACTTCAAGGGATTAAGTGTGTATGATCAATATGAATCCGCTCCAGGGGATTAAATAAATGAAATATGAAATATGAATAAAAATGTACCATTATAAAAGTAAATAAATAGATGAATTTAAGAATGTGCATAATAACAATAACATAAAAAAATAGAACTTTTTCACTTACAACAGGAAGTGATTTTATTGATTATGATGATCATCTGCTTCAGGAGATGATATAATCTCACAAAAATAATAATATAATGTGAATCAAAATATAATATGCATGTATCAACTTCGAGTGATACATGTATATAATTCCGCTTCGTGGGAATCAAGAACGTATACTCTACATATATCCACTTCGGGTGATACATGTATAATTTCACTTCGGGGAAATAAAAGAAACACATATTATACATGTATCCACTTCAAGTGATACATGTATGCGATTCCACTTCAGGAGAATCAAATTAGGCACATATTATATGTGTATATGATTTTACTTCGGGAAAATCAAAGGAAAATATATATACATATATCCACTTCAAGTGATACATGTATGTGATTTCACTTCGGGGAAATCAATACAAGCATATACTATCCATGTATGTGATTTTACTTCCGGAAAATCAAAACAAACATACACTTAAACATGTATATGATTTTACTTCCGGAAAATCAAAACAAACATACACTTAAACATGTATATGATTTTACTTCCAGAAAATCAGAAAAACATATACATGTATCCACTTCAGGGGAATCTAACAATAATATCGATTCACATATCACAAAAAGAAGAAAAAATGAGTTTTCAAATAATGCTAGGTTATTTTGAGATTCTCTCCAAAGAGGACTAAAGGTGCCATCATCGCATAATCGAGAAGAAGTAGTAGAGAGGGATTTTGGATCCTTACCTTGAGCAAGTCGTGCTGATAACGTGTTGTGAAATATTGTAGATGAAGGAGAAGTTAACTTGTAAAGAGAGAATGGTAGAGAGAAATGTATTGCTTATGGTTACTTTCAAATGCCTTACAAGTGACCCCTTTATATAGGGCTAGAAAATACATTGATATCTAAATAGACTAATAATAAATAGCACACATTGGGCACCCATTAGCCACCTTGAAGAACCATTAGTCACTTAGGAAAAGGCATCCATATTATGATCATATTTATAACAGAATGACATTTTTACTCCTTATAGTGAGTTTATTATTGTCTACATTGATGGCATTTTAGTTTTTTCTAAAGATATTGAGATGCATTTCAAACATCTAAAAATATTCAAAGAAATAATAAAAAATAATGGTCTGGTAATATCCTGCCCAAAAATGTTACTGTTCCAAACAAATATCAGATTCCTTGGTCATAATATTGAAAAGGGAAGCATAATTTCGATCAATAGAAGTATTGAATTTGCTAGTAAATTTCTTGATATTATCATCGATAAAACTCAGCTACAAAGATTTCTAGGGAGTTTGAACTATATTTCTGCTCACTACAAAGATGTTGCTAAAGATAGTGCTATTTTATATGATAGACTCAGAAAGGAACCAGCCCCATGGACCCAACAGCACACTGAAGCTGTTAAGAAGATTAAGAGTAAAGTCAAAACTTTACCTTGTCTAATGCTTTCTAATCCATATTGGGAAAAAATTATTGAAACGGATGCCTCTCATAAAGGCTACGGAGGAATTTTAAAACAACTGATAAAGGCTACGGAGGAATTTTAAAACAAATTAATCCAGAAACTAAACAAGAATATCTTGTTAGATTCTATTCTGGAAAATGGAATAATGCACAAAAAAATTATGCGACTGTTGGTAAAGAAATTCTTGCCATTGTTAAGTGTGTATTAAAATTCCAAAATGATTTATACAATCAAAAATTTATAATCAAGACAGATTGTAACTCTGCTAAATTTATGGCTAATGAAGATTTCAAGCATGATGTTTCTAAACAAATGTTTGCTAGATGACAGGCTCATTTGGCTCCATTTGATTTTGAGATTATTTATAAGAAAGGGACAGATCTTCCAGACTTTCTGACCAGAGAATATATTCAATGAATTTTATTCTTGCAGCAGTTCTGAGGCAGATGGATGCCTTCAAGATGTTCGACAATATGCCATCATTTGCTAATATAGTGACAATCAGAGAATCATCAAACCAGGAGAATTGTATCCAAACAAATACCGAGATAGTTTCAAGAGAAGCCAGTGGTTTGGACCATAGTACTTACCATCGAAATAAAAAGGAAGAAGTAATATTTCTTTTAAATAATTTTGAAGGAAGAAATGAGCCCTGGAAATTATTATCCAAGTACAACAAGGAGCACTACAATGGAGCTATCCCTTTAAGATTTACAAAAATCAAAAATTTATAAGAATATACTCATAAAGAATGGATGTCAAATCTCCCATGTTACAAAACGGCAACCGGAAATCTTCTGCTGCAACAAGATTATCATCAGGAGAGTCATATCTTTCCAGGAATGGGGAAGCACTCCTATCACCAGAAGAAGATTCCACTATATCGGAAAATACTTCTTAGATAAACATACAGCAAAGTACGTATGACTATTTGGAATACATAGAGGCCTTTAATGCAGTCCTTTTATATGAAAACCATGACAAGAATCATTTTTGGTTTATAACCATTGATTTGAAAGAAAATGATCCAGATCTACCTTCATGGTTCATCAAATGGTGGAAGCACTTTGGTCCAGGAAAAGAGATTCACAAGATTCTTCCAAATAATTTTATGGAACTTTTTCTCATATGGAGAGAATTTTCAGCACCAACTTATCTCAAATACTTAAACAAGATTGAGCATGAGTACTCCCTCCGGTTCTTTGCTACATTTGACGTCCCTAACATTTGGAGATGGGAACCATAGTTTGGTTATACCAACATGTTCAAATCCTACATACACACTTTCCTCCCTTGTCTAAAATGGAGATCGTATTCATAATTTTGGGAAAAGATTACACTTGACCCAACCTCTAAAAAGCTTGGAGACCATCTTCGGATCTGTCAAGTAAACCCTATTCAATGGACACCTTTTGAAGACCATATTCAATGGATGCCTATTGAAGATATAATTTTGGGAGAATCATCCCAGGCTAAAGACAAAATGTGAAAGGTCTCATTTCTCTAGTGGCTTTCACATGATGAAATGTCCCATATCTCTCGTGGCTTTCATAAATGGCCCAGACAGTTGAAAATTGAGGCAAATAAATGCCGACATGGAGAATCTCCACTATTTATAAATAGTTAAGTTTGGGTCCCATATGTTTTGGACTAAGTGTCTTTTCTTTTGCTATAAATTAGCATGTCGTGTGTAAGAGAGGAACAAGCCTTTGCATACCTAGCAAAGCAATAAGTCTCTACTCCTTCTTCTCTCTAAGTTTGTAAATTATTTCAAGTTCAATAAACAAGTTTGAAGTATCCCTTGGTGCATCAACGTAGTAAGTAAGATTTTACTTTCTGTATTTTTATTTTCAATTTCGTTTCTGATGGGTAAGCCTAATAGGCTAAACCCTTGATATGTGATAAATCGATGTCAAGATTCATAACTATTCATATTGTTGTAAAGATCTGGGTTTGAGAATAACGGACTGGTCTGGGATTAGTACAGTGACAACATCACCAATACTGCAAGGTTTGTTAAGTTCGTAACGGGCCTACTGGCATAACTAGTTCTCTCTTTCAGCACGGACCCATAACAGTTCATAGTGTAAGTCCCGTGTTAAGCCGATGGATAGGCGTTTTGGGCAACTATTCTTTTCGCTATGGGTTGCTTATGGGTTGTTGACTGACGAGAACTTGCAGTTATGTAGTAAGTGGTGACCGTTTGAACTGGCTATAATCAGAGCTGGATCTTTGATCTAGAGTCTAACCCTTGGCAAACACGGTGTTGAAGTCGCCATTGAATATACCCTGGAATGGTGTAACCGGTTCTCTCTCTTGATAATGATGTAGTAATAACAAACTCTACTTTTAAAATTCTAAAAATGTTACTCTAAGAACATCCTCCACCATGATAAAAAAAAGCATACCATCAATCTCTCTCATCTAATCATCCCTTGTGGTTTTTTCAATCACATGCATCCCACTCATGATAAAAAAAGTTTATCATCAGTCTCTCTCATCACTACATAAATTATAGCTCATAAATGTTAATATTAATAAAAATATATCAAAGTGTATCTCGTTTTATAGAGCTCAAAAAATTATGAATATTGGTATTTATTTTGATTTTTTTACTTTGTAATTTAGAAGATATATTCGTTGCAAGATCAAAATAAAAACTGTACTGTTTCTTACACAGGACACGTGTCGCGTTACGATTGGCTCATTCTCATGATCAAAACACACAAAAAGATCATGGGATGATCTTTTTTAGAAAAAACCATGGGATGATCTTTTTTGATCAAAAAAATTATGGTGGGGGTGCATGATTTTTTTGATCATCTCCCATGATCACTTTCTATGGTTCAAAAAAGCATGGTGTGGATGCTCTAAGAGCATCCCCACCATGGTTTTTTTATTAATAGAAAAGTACCATGAGAGATGATCAAAAAAATCATGCATCCCCACCATGATCTTTTGATCATCCCATGATTTTTTGTAAAAAGATCATTTTTTTGATCATGAGCTGTGAACCAATCGCAACGCGACACGTGTCCTGTGTAAGAAACAGTATCGTTTTTATTTTGATCTTGTACGAATATATCTTCTAAATTACAAAGTAAAAAATCTAAATAAATACCAATATTTATAATATTTTGAGCTCTATAAAACGAGATACACTTTGATATATTTTTATTAATCTTAATATTTATGAGCTATAATTTATGTAGTGATGAGAGATAATGATGATAACATTTTATTTGATCATGAGTGGGATGCATATGATTTATTTGTTTGATCATGGGTATGATTAGATGAGAGAGAAAAAGGATGACAGAGCATGATTTGTGGATGCTATAAACATGTTTAAATTGAATAGTCTTTCTCTCAAATTCCGCATTCCTCTTTTTGTCGCCATCTTCTTCTTTTTCCTCCTGCGAAAATAATTCGTTTCCCTCTCTTTTCAAACCCCCCCAAAAGCCAAACCCTAGAAATATTTTCCGACTCCCTCCAGTCGAAAAATGCCACCTTTTTCCCTCCAAACCGCTCCCGATTCCCTCCACATCTTCACTCACTAACCAGATTCTTACGCTTCGACTTGAAGTTTCTGAATTTGGGTCAGAACGCGTACACTACTCAAAACCCTAGATCACTCCATGTATCCCTATCGACGCCGGTGCACAGCTATGAACCGGGATTGTGGAGTCAAAGAGTGTGAGGAAGGGGTTGATGGTGTCAATTGCGGGGGTAGAGCGAGTTACGGGTCGGATCGGGACGAACGGGAGGAAACCCTAGAAGGAAGTGCGACCGGGGATGGGGAGGATGATTTGGAGAATTGGGATGGGGCTTTGTGGCAGAGTGGCGAGCGGGAGAGGCGTGTCGAGTATGAGCCGCGTAAGGATATTGTTGAGAGCGGTTGGGGGCCGTGGGTGGTGAGTAGGAGCGAGAAGAAGAGGAGTAGGTCGCCTGAAAAGACGGATTTTTGGATTCAGAGGAGTGGTGGTGATAGCGTTGACCATGATGATGAAAAGAAGGATTTTTATGATTCGCCTGTGACTAATGATCCCATTGCTGCTATTCCTACTGCAGTTGTGGCTGCTGAAGAGCCTGCTTTCAGAGTGGTGTGTTTAATGTTCAATAATTTATATAGATATTGTGAATTATGATTTTTTGATTTATTGACGGGGTTAGCTAAAATTGTACTTATATTTGTGGAAGCATAGGGTGCAGGACTTGAAAATTTGGGGAACACTTGTTTTATGAACTCTGTCTTGCAATGCTTGGTGCGCACGGCTCCTCTTCTGCAGGGTATTATCATGATGGAACATTTTTCTCCATGTAACTGTAAGTGTTCTCTTCTTTTTGGGTTGTTGTTGATGGCCGTTATTCAGCTCTGAGTTGTTCTGATTTGTTAATGTAGGTTTCACTGAGGAATTTTGTCTTATATGTGGCTTGCGAGAACACGTGCAGCTTACATTCGGCTCACTTGATCTGATCAAACCTTACAGATTTGCAGCTAATTTGAAATGTAATCATCTTTATCTAACTTATTAATATGATTTGGTTTTTGCACATCTTATAGTTAACTATTGGAATCCTGATCGATGATTATGACGATTTGAAGTCCTCCATTATCATGCATTTCACCCTGCAAGCTAATTACTGACACATTGTATAAATGAATCCGCTGCACTTTTGTCATTAATAATCTGATAAGTGATACTGCTGCTTCATTATGATTGTCTTTGACTCGTTTCTTTGGATTTCAGACTTCTCAGCGGACTTTATGCGGTACCAGCAGGAAGATGCTCATGAATTTTTGCAGTGCTTGTTAGGCAAGCTTGAAAAATATCCATTGCGTTTCTGTAATCAGTTATTTATTACCCCTAGTGAGAACCTGGTAAAGCAAGTATTTGGCGGTAGCCTCATCAGCAGAGTATGTCACTATGATTTCTCATGTTATCATAATTAGGATCAAAATGCTGTCCAACTAATCCCATTTTCAAATTCATCCCTCTGCAGCTTAGATGCAGCGAATGTAGTCACATTTCGTGTACGCCTGAGGATCTAATTGACTTCAGTCTTGAGATAGATGATGTCGATAGTCTTGAAGGTGCCCTGGATTCATTTACGAAACTAGAAAAGATTGATGACATAAAGCTGACTTGTGATGGATGCCATGAAAAAGTTTCAATGGAGAAACAGTTCATGATTAATAATGCCCCACTAGTAGCATCTTTCCATTTGAAAAGATTCAAGAATGACGGCATAACTGTTGAGAAGATTGATAAGTATGTAGAGTATCCATTGAGCCTGAACTTGCATCCTTACACAGTGGGCCATCCAGAATACAGTGTAATAATTTCATATCCCCTATTTATATCAAAGTATACTTTACATGTTGATTTGAAAGAGTTGATACCTTAATAATGCTATCAAAGAGTTTATTTTTAAAAAGTACAATACAAGAATACCTGTTGATATGTAGACAATCTAGTAACAGATTAAGAGATCTGTTTAAGTGTAAATTGATTTGAGCGATTCACACTTCTCACTTTACATATATTAAAGGAGTGTTTGTAATGAGGCCTGGTTTGATTTTTTTAGTGGATCCTAGCCGTTTCTTTACTAATGTATCTTCTTATCTAATTTTTAACTTCACATTTTATGTCAGGCTGGATTGATATATGATCTTTACGCTGTTATTGTTCATTTGGGGGTTTCATCAACTTCTGGGCACTATTATTGTTATGTACGCACCTCGCCTAGCACATGGCATGAATTTGATGACTCGTTGGTAAGAACTCTGACTCGTTATTTTTTAAACTGTTAATTTGGTTGGGCATTTGATGTGACTGTGTATTGCCTCTATTTGAAGGTAAATATGGCAGTCACAATTTTGTATGTTTTTAATAATATAATTTGCAGAGCTTATAGAAGTTTCATTGTCTATTATCTGAGTACCTGAACCCACTTCACTAAGTATGGTCTGTCATTGAACTGGCAAATCATTACTGCATACAATGTTGTATTCGTTAGTGCTGTTGTATAGTTCCTAAAAGAATGTTGATCTATTTATTATCCTAGTCATTGCTTTTTCGAAGCGACCTTGATACCAATCTCATAATCTAGGAAATCGAGCAATGACTTAGTCATCCACTTGCATAATAATAATAGCATCACATAAGTTAATCTTTGATCAGTTAAAGACTTTTTGTTTGCCCTTTTTTATGGAAAATTACAGTATGAAACAGTGCATTATCTCAGTGTTTTATTAAATGTCATTTTTTTAGCTCATGTAAACTGATTGTTTAAATTTGCAGGTCTCTGGAGTCTGTGAATCTCATGTGCTATCGCGGGAAGCGTATATCTTGTTCTATGCTAAGCGCGGAACTCCTTGGTTTTCAAGTGCTAATGAAGTCCAGAATCTCTGCCCTCCAATCGCATCAAGATATTCACCGAACTCAGTTTTGGAAAAAGCTAACCAGTCTAGTGAATCAGATTCGTCAACTGAGAACCTAAGTAACCGGAGTAATCGTGATGTCTGGGTATATACACCTCAAGAATTCAGTGAAGCAACATGCCAACCTGCTTCCTTTGAGCCTCAACATGTGAACTTTGAAGATCGAGTTGAAAATAAAGGACATAGTAAATACTCAAACTTGCTGCTGAACAGTGAGGATGATGATAAGAATGAGGTGGATATGGAAGATTCTTCCTTTAATGTTGACATGCTGCTAAATGCTGAGGATAAAGAAAATAAGGGAGCTGTTGTTACCAGCAATTCACCCCACAATTTTGACATGCGCAAGGATGAGGCTAATAATGACAGAAAGAAGTCGACAGATAAAAATGGTCCTTCCGTCACTTCTGAGGAAAATGTAGAAGCAACTCAAGTGCAAACATGCAGTACTAGTACAACGAATAATGGAGAATGTGATTTATCATCGTCGCTTTGTGGAGCTGGCAACTTTACTAAACCTGGTGGAGATCCAACTCAGTCGTCAAGCTGTAACACTACAGGTCAAGCTATCAACATTACAAAGAAAAACACAACCAATCCTGGTAAGGACAGGGTGGAGGCCAGAAACTTCAAGACTGGCCCAAGTGGATCTCCAGGTGAAACATCTAACCTTTGGCACCCTCAACCATACCCCTTATGCAAACTCCTCAATATAATTACACTCACTGCATTTTTTTTATATGCAGAAGCTACAAAAGTGAGAAAGCCATGGCTGCATAAAAGGTCTGCTGAAAAACTCGTTGATAACCCCAAGCAAAAGCAGATTCTCAGAAATCTGAAAAGGACAAACATGCCGAAGACCAGAGCCCACAAATTTCTAGCATTCATAAATGTATCACCCAACAAAAAGATCAGGAAAGTCTACCGCTGAAATCAGAACAGTGTTGTTTGTTCTTCTGCAATTTTCCGGTGATGAGTTGAGCCAGCCAACCTTTTAACTCCTGTATAGCTCTGAGAAAGGCATCATTAGTCTCTTTTTCACTCCTAAATATGCTTAGTTAGTTAGTGTATCTATATACATATAAAACCGTCCGGGTTTTGCCATTATACAGATCTATCTTTTTGAGCTTAACTTATTATTTTACGTATTTGAGTTTGAATTCAGGTTTAACTAGCTTTGAAATAGGTTCCAATCGTTTCATTGTCACGAGCATGGACAATTGGACATGATAATCAAGCTTCTTGTTTGATTGAATTATTTATTCCAACTTTAAAATACGTAAATTCAATTTAATAAAAATTCAATTATTTAGGATATATGAAATTTGATCAAATGACTTAGTCTATTTACATAATACGATGTTGAGTGTGTGATGTATTTACTTAATATGATACTGAGTGTTTTAGTTGCGTAGCTTATTTATTTAATACGATGTTGAGTTTAGTTGCTGATGTATCATGTTTAGCTACACTTTTTTTTATTTTTTATTACCGTTGCCCCAAAACCTCTCCGCCTGCCTTCCATTGCCGACATCGATCATACATTCAAAATAACAAATTCATCAAACAAAACATTTAAAATCGAAGTATCGAACAACTGGTAGGCAATGGGGAGATGACCTTGGGAATAGCATTGCCGAGTTTGTTAGTGTGCGCAGCCTAGTTGCGACTGATGCAGATGACTTTAGTACCGAGTTTGAGGAGATTTGTGTACTCTAGTTTTAAGTAAAAAATACCACTAAAGTTTGATAATAATAAATGAATTCAAAATTCTGTATTTTGAGTATAATATTGGAATGTTTTTGCATTTGTAACATTTTACATTTACGTTATTAAAATTGGCGACGAAATTCGGCAAACAGAAGTCACGGCGAACGAGATCGTTCCAGCGACGAAGCAATGCCGACTCAGTCAGGGCTTGCTCTCACCAACACCGAATCAATCCGATCATTCCTAGTCACAGCTTCCGGCGATGCAAATCTCTCTGAAGATCTGCGACAAGAAGCTTCTCGTCTTTCATCCCAACCGTCCGTTTCCTACAAGTCGATCCGAGAAATATGGTCGACGTCGTCGGCTCGGCCTGACCTAGCTCTACTTTTGGATGGATCGGCTCTTGTTTTCAATAGCCCTCAGCCTAGAGAAAAGGTAGTTGATTGGGTTGTGTGTGGAGGATAGAGGATTTTGTGATTGATTTTAATTTGATTTGAGTTTTGCAGAGTGAGGAATTGAAGGAAAGGCTGAGGAAGCTGGCGGATATGGAAGAGAGGAAGGCTTATAGAGAGCTTGTTAAGGATATAACGCCTAAGAAGGATCCTGAGCCTTTTTCAACATACAAGGATCAGCTAGGATTTGGTAAGAAGATTGTGTGGATGGTAGCTGTTGTTGTTCAATTTGTGTTTTCACTACCTTAAATGCTTGTTTCGCCATTGGTATCAGATTACATGTGCTTCTTAGATTGAGTTTCTTACATTTGTTTTAAAATGTTGAATGTGAAGAATATGAAAGTTGTTGATTCCTCTGGGGCGGGCGGCCTGGTGCTTTGGTCAAACTTATTAAGATTAAAATGCACCATGTATCAAGTGCTGAAAAAAACACTTCTCTTTTTCACTTCAGCTGTGTGAGACTTGGAAATTGTTTTACTCGCGAAACTTTTCACTGTCATATTTTTGCATTTCGTATCACTCCGCGTATGTTATCTCATAGGCTTAATGATCTTTTGGTGTCAAATTCAGTTTATGTCTGTGGTGATCAAGAAATTGTATACGTTTTGACATCTAATTATACACATTTTTCATGGGCCGTCTAGAGTGTCAAACGGTTTAGTTGCACGCAGCATTAATAAGTGGATTCTTGTCTCGAGATGTTTATGGCATGCATTATGAGTTCAGCTGCTTCCTTTATCACAGGACTCTTCTAGATGTACCTCCCCCCGCCAGAAGAGTAAGATGGCAGTGTAACATTCATTCATAGTAGGCCAGTAGTTGAACAATCATGCAAAAATCATACTTGAATCTGATTTACCATACATGAATGGCATTCAAGACTTTTCACGTTCTGTACCCAAATTATTTCTGACAAATGTTTGACTGCTTAGGGAGATTGTTGTAATTCAGTATTGGGTCTTTATGTTTATTACTTTCTCATATAACAACTTCTTTGATGTTTTAACAAGATGGGGGTATTGCTCTGTAATATGCAGGCTTACATGTAGTGCTTACCATGTTCACTGCCTATATGGTTGGGTATGCAGCTTTCAGAGCATTGTTTGACCACAGCACTGTCATGGTATGCGCTCCAAAGTGCTTCTTTATCCTTATGTATTGTAAAGTTTGTCAAGCATTATTTGCTGTGGCTTCTAACTGATAAAATCCTCCAACTTTTTTTTTGAGCACATAGAATCCTCCATCTTGAACCTTCGTTTTGTTGATCTGTTTGCCTATGTATAATAGACTTTGTCAGCCATATGTTCATGCATAAAAAAAATAAACTTTCGGTGCACATTTTTCAGAACGCTGCTGGAGGCATCCTTGGTTTAGTGTGTGGTATGCTCGTAGAGACTCTAATATTCATTATCCGAGCATCAAGCGAAGACCGCAAATCTTCATCCTCAGTCTCCAACCAGAAGAAGAGTCAATAAACTGGGCATCTCCCCAGAGCAATGAAGCGTAAATCTGCCACAACTTGTCACTGAGGTTATAGAAGAATATTACATATCAGTGTGTTTTTAGTCTATCTCTAATTATTTTAGTGTAGTTGATGTTGTATTTGTAACTTGTAAACCTGCAGGCTGCAATTTTTTTTACATAAATCTTTTCTCATAAATAAATCACTGTTGCTGAAAATACCAGATCAACTGGCTACGCTGTACGCTCCATCGAAGTGAATAATAACATTTGTTAACCAACACAGCAGGCCACCACGAGTTTCTAGCCAAAATACCCCAATACAATTTCAAACTCAAATTGTTCAATTGCACTAGTTGAAATTCAAATAATTAGATTATTCCATTTTTAAGAATCCTGATTCCTTAGGAACCGGTACTCTTCATTTTCTTATAATCTTGGTAGCCATTATTCCCGTTTCTCTTATACCGGGAATGTACAAAAATAAAGATGTGGCTCAGTTTGGGGCCTACGTGGACCAATCGGGCCCCTTCCGTGCCAGCATGACATCCAGCTAAAGTATCGATTTATGAGAAACCGAGATTAATCGAACAGGGCATCCAGCTGGAACAGCTTAGTAACCTGGCTAGGGCAGACTGCCACATAGTGACGCTGTACAATCCAGTAAGCCGTGTTTTTGATGTACTGACCACAAGGAAGCATAACACGTACAAGGTCAGTCTGGATACACGAACATGTTCGTGTGTGAAATGGACACTGTTTTACTACCCTTGTTCTCATGTCATGGCAGCTTGCAAATACGCCCGGGTCGAATACTTAAATTTTGTCCCCAAAGAATATACGCTCGAAGTGTACTACCGGACTTGGAGTTATTTTTTAACCCCATATATCAGGTTAATCCCGGTGTCATAGAAACCAGTACTAAGCTATTCTTGGTTTCTCATAAACCGGCACTCCAGCTAAATGCCATGCTGGCATGGAAGGGGTCCGGTTGGTCCACATAGACCAAATCGAGTCACATCTTCATTTTTGTACATTCCTGGTAGGAGAGAATCGGGAATAATGATATCGGTGTAACTCCTACCGGGATTATAAAAAATGAAGATGATTCAAAAAAAATGGAATAATCTGATCATTTGAATTTCAATTGGTGCAATTGGTCAATTTGAGTTTAGAATTGGGATATTTTGGCTAGAAACTCGCCACCACACAAAACTTGATACATTTTAATATATATTTTTTTGATTAGTGATACATTTTAATATTTTGAACACCTTATTCATAATTTGTTCCAATTAAATTTAAAATCTCTTAAGAAAATAATTTGCAACGCCAACAGAGCCCAACATAACAAGGCCCAAACAATTTCGGCGTCTTCTTCTCTCAGCATCCCCAAACCCCCAATTCGACCAGGAAACCCTAATTCAAAATTTCTTCCGAAACTTCCTCTCCCTCCGGCTTCTCATCCCCGAGATTGAATGGGAAAGAAATCAAAGCAGCCTTCGGCTGCTGATGATGCTGCGGAGCCGAGTTCAGGGTCGAACAGTATTTTCGACAAACTCTTCGGCGACGTATCGAAGGTAGACGACTCGATTTTCGCCGAAGACAATCCCTTTCGGAGAATAAAGGAAGAATCTTCGCTTCAGGAGAAAGAGATTCAACCTAATGTTGCTGCTGAAGATGGCAAGCTGGAGGTTAAGGCCAAGCGGAAAAAGGACAGGAAAGAATTTGCTGATGGTGATGTATCCATTGACGAAGCGTCGGGGACTTCAATGGAGAATAAGAAGTTGAAGAAAGATAGAGCGCGTGTCGAAGATGGTTATGCGGAGGATGGCGGTGAGAGGAAGAAGAAGAAGAGGAAGAGGGATGAAGTTGAGAAGGAGTACGAGAAGCGGTTGTATGGAGTTGTGGATGAAGCGGAGGGCGGGGAGAAGCCAGTTGTTGGGAAGAAGAGGAAGAAAGTTGATGATCCAGCTGAGATGATGGTAGATAAAGAAGAAGGATTTGATGATGAGAGTAAGCTGATGAGGACAGTGTTTGTTGGGAATTTACCTTTGAAGATGAAGAAGAAGACTTTGCTCAAAGAGTTCAGTCAATATGGCGTGGTTGAGTCTGTGAGGATCCGTTCTGTGCCGATTGTTGATGTAAGTAGAAACGATTAAGTTGTTTTATATTGTTTGAACTTTGAAATTTTGTTCAATCATGCTAGAATGTCATCAATGCTTTAATTTTATGCTATGTTGTGGGCTAAGGATTAATTTCCTCAAGTTCGTCTTGTGTTTGAATGTAAACAGAGTAAGACTCCAAGGAAGGGTGCCATCATGAAGAAGCAGATAAATGAAAAGGTCGACAGGTGTGTTACGACTTGCTCTGTGGATAGTGGAAGAGTTTTTTTTCCGGGTACATTTGGTTGTTTTGATTTGTTGTCTCTAGGTAGGGTATGTAACCACATACTTAGATTTACTGACTTCATAGTCATAGATTGCAATGCTTGGTCGAAAATTGTATTATCCAACTTGGGCTTTTATAACAGTTTCCATGTTGCTTTCTGCGGATTACCAGCTGATAGTCATTGTGAACTAAGCTATGTCATATGCGATTTAGAAGCAGCTCTACGCCTCTACCTGTTCAGCCTATGATTTGTTTATAGAGAACGTGTGTGGGGTAGATATTCCCTGACTAGTCATTTTACTGTACCATCTCCTTATGTACTGTGGAGAGTACCAGTGTGCTTGCTGTTTATTGCACTATCCGTTCGCCATCATTTTCTGTAGCAATGGACTGTCTTCTTTAGCATTTGTTTTTAGGCCATTTGAACAGTATTAATAAGCTTTCTGTATTAAGTTTAAATGGTATCCTAGTCTGCCTTTCTTATGGTGGTGCTCATTTCTGTTTGTAGTTGAGTAAACCCGCTATGCCAGTGATGAATGTAAATCACAAAACCCTTACTTTAGATTAAGGAAGCTTTTGCTTATGAGGAAATACTTATTTTGCAGTGTTCATGCCTACATCGTTTTTGAGACTGAGGAATCTGCTCAAGCATCCTTGAAGCATAACATGGCAGTGGTTAGTATGTTCATCAAATATTGCACATCTCTTATTGTGTTTGAAAAATATACTGATGTCTTATGGTGGTAGTACAGTTTGCAGGAAATCATATTCGTGTTGATAGGGCATGCCCACCACGTAAAAAGCTCAAAGGAGAGAGCACTCCCATATATGATAATAACCGGACTGTCTTTGTTGGCAATCTTCCCTTTGATGTGCAAGTGAGCTTACTATCACTTCGGTGCTATTTTTATCTCGTTCCTATTCGTGTCTTTTGATGATGGCACATACTTCCCACATCTAATGACGGTGATATGGTTTGCAGGATGAGGAAGTCTATCGATTGTTTTGTGGTATGAAACAGCTGGAATCTGCTGTCGAAGCTGTTAGAGTGATTAGAGATCCTCACACCAGTATAGGAAAAGGCATTGCCTACGTGTTATTCAGAACAAGGGTACGTCCAGTTTCGCCCTTTTCATAATTCTTCTCTAAATTTGTGTAGCATTAGTTTTGGTAAAACATAGATTGTCGTGAAGGAATTGAGTAACTGAGTTTCCCCCCTTAAAAGTCGTTAACGATCACTTGTTGGCACGACTTGTCAAATTGTCTGTACACTCACCAGTTTGGTATTCGGCTTTGATTAGGGAGATGCAATGGCAGTCCTCAAGAGACGGAATATAACACTTCGAGATCGTGAGTTAAGACTGTCACACACGAAGACTGACCCCATACATTCCAAAAGGAAAAATCCAATGTCTCCAAGTTCAGATAATCGTTCAACTAAGAGGTCTGCTCTCAATTCTTCTGGAGCATCCTCAGGCTCATATAGTGGAACGAAGACATCAACTCCTTTATCTTACCAAGGTGTGCGGGCCAGTAAATCCGGAGTTAAAAAGAAAGCCAATCTGAAACGTCCAGTGTCCTCCATATCCCAACCCAAATCCCAAAGCGCTGAGAAGGTAAACGTACGATCGACAAAAAGACCATCTGTTGCTGCCAGGAAAGCGAAGGCATTAAAAGGCGGCAGTGGTTCCAAAGGAGATGCTCAGAAAAGGAAGCCGGAGACAGGAACACCCAATAGCTTTCACAAGAATAAGAAAGTAAGAAAATTCTAATGCTGGTTATTTCCGTTACCAGTTACAACCACAATCAAGTCAATCATCCAACTATCATAACTTGTTCTTCCAAAGCTCCTGATGGCCTCTGTATGATCAAAAAGATATTCAATGTATTTGCTTCCATAGTAACTGCAAATGTCAGTAGTCTAATATTTTTTTGTAAAAGGACAGTGGTCCATTCCTTAAAAGCTTTCTTCGTCATCTACCAAAATTTGGCACTCAACACCTCCCGCGTCATCCTAGCCGTACATTCCTCGAAAGCGTTCTTCATCATCTCGGCTTCGCCCCCCCCCCCCCCCCCCCCTTATTCCGCCACGTGTCCTTCTGCCTCGATTCCTTTCGATCAAATAAATAATTTTTCAATCAATCAAAACCCCAAGCCCTCCGTCTCAATCTCTGAAATCCCAAACAAGTATCAGATTCATTGATTTTTTTTCTTGTCAATTTATTTATTTTTAAGTTTATAGATTTCCTAGGGTTGAGCTGTATTCTGAGATTTTGAACGTGTTGAAGGAGATAGGGGTCGATTGTGTGAAAATCGATATGGACAAGCTGTTAGTGGGTCAGGGGCAGTTTGATTGCGTGATTCAAAAGATATATGGGGAGAATTGGAGGAGTTCACGGTTAGGAACCCTAGCTCGAGTATTGTGGAGCATCCTGATGATATTAGGAGGCTGCCTAATCGGATTTCCATGTTGCCTGATCAGGTTGTGCTGTATGGGATAGATAAGCTGTTGGATAGGAGTTTGTGGGAGGAGAGGAGTATGAAGTTTTTCGGTGATAGCTTAGCCGCTGGTGGCGGATGGGATTGCTAAGTCAACATAAAATGTCGATATGTGGTGGCATTGTGGAAGCTGAAGCCGCTGATTGTGTTGCAGGAGTTCTCAAATCATGGTGGGGTGATTTTTAAAGTGTATGTGGTTGAGGAGAGAATGTTGTGTGTAAAGAAGAATTTGTTGCCTGATTTTTTTTTGCCTGATTATCACGATGAGAAGTTGGGGACTTTGCAGGGGCCTATGTCGTTTTCACAAATTTCTAATTTGACAGCTCATGTATGAGAAGTATGAAGAGAGTTTGAATTTAGAAGAGGCTGAGATGCAGCCTCAGAAGTTCGTTGTGAAGATTGCTTTGCTTGAGGACTGAGGAAAGTTATGAATTTAAACCCGTGATATTGCAGTTAGGAATAGGTATCTAGTGATTGACATCGATTATTTTCCGGGTATGCTAAAATACCCTCTTATGAGTGGTGCTGATGGGTTTCTTCTGTGATATGGCCCAAAAAGAAGGAAAATAAGGCAAATGCGAGCCTTGCTGCAATTTTCTTTGACAAAAAAAAAGTCAGGAATGTAGTGAACAGCCGATGATATAGTGAGGGGGTGATTGAGCTACCTGTATAAGAGAGAAGATGAGAATCCCATTATTCAAGTTTTAGGACCAATTTGTTCTTTTTCCTCTTAGGTAGTATTCAGTCCAGTCAGTGGTGAACTAAGTACGTCTGTCAGCTACAGACTCCGCTGCATGACTTCGAGCTTCATGTCCAATATCCATATTTAATTCCCCCACCCATTCTACAGAACCAAGGAAAATAGGTACTTTTAAAATCCTTATAAGAGTTGTAGGGAGGTCAAGATTTATCTTGAGACTAACTGTGTCCTTCCATATGGTTGTTGTTACATGTACCTGGCAAATTTAGGCAACTGAACCTTGTCTTTATTTTTTATTTTTCCAAATCCAACATATTCTGACTTGGTAGCTGAATGCCAATATATCCAAATTCTGACATGAAAATAAAATGTGTCATATCAGTACTGACCTTTGTGTGCATGTGTCAATCACATAATTATTTTTTTCAGCGGGGGTAGTTGTTTTGTAGTGTTGCATATTGGGTTTCTGCAATTCTGGATGTAAATTACACTTCTTTGCCTTGAAGCTGCATATGAGGTTTCCTACTTTCCAAAGACATACAGCTTTCGGTAAGCATTTTCCGTTGCGGATGATATTTATCATTAAATATTCCTGACCATTATATGCACAGATATATGGACGCTATTTTTACCTATTTATTTACAGGCGTGATACATACATCTATGTACATATCTTTGGCATGGCATACATGCTTGCAATGATTCAAAGCAGCACTGGCTTGAGTCAGTGTATATAAATTCACTGCACTTGTTCAGCAGAGGCTAGATTAAATTTTATATTCAGTATATGTAGATGCTTGATTGCTATCAGGCTGACTGCACTTGTTGAGCAGAGGCTAGACCATAGGTGATGTTGATAGTCCTTTGGGGGTTGCAATGTTATCATCAAATAATTTGGGCTTCAAATCAGGAAAAATATATGATCTTTTGTTGCATGAAGATGGTTTACATGTATTTTGAATAAATGTTGTATACAGACTAAGAGAATAACCTAATACCCCGCGATGCATGACCAGTGGTAAAAACCATTATGGAGCTCAAATTGATAACTTAAAATTTCAAAGCATTTGGGGTGTTCCTTTGTGATTGTCAATGGTATACGGAGGATGATGTTGTTGGGCAGCACTTTTTTTTGGGTCCGGTAGATAACAGAAGGAGAATATATTGGGAAGCATCATATATTCCTGTCAAACCATTGCAATAATTGTTATTCATTGATCCATTATGTTTGCCCAGGTAGATTAAGATGTCGATATGCCTAATCAATTTTAGAATTACATCTTGCATTCATGATACGTAAGGTTTTGCATATTTTGTTGCTGTACGGCACTATCACTGATAAGTTTCGAAAGTAGAATTATATTTAGATATTAATAGTGAAATGTATTTTTTTAGGTTCTGCCTATCAGATTTCTTTTATTCCTTGATTAAACTTCATCAGGTTTTCTGCTCTAGGCTTGTCTTAAGCTGCTGATTTTTTTGAAGTTGTTTAATGTATGCATTGTTTGAATGTAAGTTCCTTTGGCATAGTAACATGTCTATAATTTGCTGCCTGCAGCATGACAATTTTTTTCGTGTCCCATGCAGGTAAATATACTCTAGGAGTCTAATCTGGCCCCTTACTGAAAGTAGTGAAACAGGCATAAGGTACTTCCCCTCAGTATTGCAAATTTATATCAACCATGTTTGTAGTGAAGTCTATGGCTTTTAACTTTCAAGAAATAATTGTGCAAATGATAAGGCCTATTACTGGACAAGAAGCATGACTGACAGGTGTAACAGTTTCTTATCCTAAGTTCCCAGCTTTTATGGGGCAGTCTTTTTGTAAATGTCAAGTAGTTTTTTATTTTTGTTTTGTTAAGTTGAGAGCTATGATGGTACTCATCTAGTATCATTAATTTTATGTAGCATCATTATATGAATAAATTTCTCAGATCAGGTGATGTATATGGGAACTGTAAACTCATCAGTAAAGCAAGGGTTTGATGTTATGATTTTTATTTATGCAATTATCCGGTAGAAACATATTTAACGCGTCACTGCTTTTTTTCTGGTCTGGACTTTCTTGCTGCGGTCTTGTTTTTTGCTTGGTAAGCTTCTTTCCAATGTGAATAATCAACATGCTTAAGTAATACAAGATGAGACTTTTTCTTTTCATTTTCCTAGGCATTTTCAACTTCGGCAGTTGTATGGTATTCAGTATTCACAAGCGGTTTGAAGCTATAGTTGTCTGATATCTACTATATAGCTTCCCACAAGCTCCCTTCTCTAGTTATGCAGCTCCACATTTTGCTACTCTAAGCATTATACATTCCACGACTGCTCTTTAATTTTTTTTAGTTGCATTGTACTACAGTATATGTCATTTATTCTCAAACAAGACCCTGTCGCCTCCTTTGTTATCTTTTCCTGAGTAGGCTCATAACACCTCAAACAGTCATGTTTCAAGTTTTTTCGCTTGTGCTGATCAGTATAAATGAGACCAAAGTAGAACACCAATTATTTCAACGTCAAATTTGACTCATGTTGATTCATTTTGGAAACTTTTAGATTCATGATAAAGCCTTTTATTCTTTCCGGAATATATTATTTTACTCTTTGATATTTCATACTACATCTTTTTTTCCATTTAATCTTTTTGTATTGATTCGGCCTCACTTTTGGTAAGAGTTAAAGTGGCAATGCATTTATTAATTAAATTAATTATCCGGGGCACAAAATTTTGACGATAAATAGATGAAATCCCTAGCCATATATTCATATCGTGTTCAGCTACCGTGATTTGGTCCGTAAAACTTTTGACTTCATAAATCCTTTTCTTTCCAGAGAAGAAATGGCCAGAGAAGACGGTAACAGGAAGAGAAAAGCAGATGAGGGCGTTGAGGGAGAACCATCCAGTCAATCACGAAAAGCCATCAATGACAACGAACTCCGTCTTACCTCGTATCTCAATGCCCGACAGGCTTTTCAAGAGGCAATCCACATACCTGCTGAATTCATGTGCCCTTTGAGTAAGGCGATCATGTCTGATCCGGTTAATTTATCAACTGGGCAGGTTGGTGTGGTTTTCTGAAAATTTGTATTTTTTTTGTTCATTTAGTTGTTGTTCAATGTTTTGAGGCGGTCAAGATACGTAATTATCAAATTTGTATGCTGGTTTGGTCAAGTGCTCATTGAATCATTAAGGCAATCATTGATGGTTTTGGATCTAGATTTGAAATAAATTTTGAGCGATTTATACGCTCAACTTTCCTGTATGTTTATTAAATTGTTGTTTTAGAATTCGGCTGATAAGACCAAGAATCGAAGTCGTTCCTAAATGCCTTATATGGATTTTGTTTCCGCGTCAATTATTTCTATTTCAATTGTTGGTTTTCAGAGGAGAGAACCTGAGAAATTGCCCAAAAACACACTGAAGTCATAAATGGATAATTTTAGAAATTAAAATTCATACTTTTGTTATAAATATGAATCAGGTTAGTGTGGACTAGCAGTTTTTTTTGTCTTACGGTCCTGACGTCACGTTACCTTAGTTCATATTTTTGTATTATTTTTCTGTCTCCAGAATACTTCTGACATGTAATTTAAACTTTTTTCAGACTGTTGATAGAAGTGCCTTTGAAAACTTATTCGGCGTCCTTCCAGATGATCTCATTGGCCAAGTAACAGGAATAGAAAATCTATCTTCAGCAATAATGACTCCTAATATTCAACTCCAAACGCAACTAGAAAATTGGCATGAAGATAAAAGAAAAGCCGAGCTGAGATTTCAATTAAAGATGCTGTCATATTCAAGAAAGTATCAAGTAGCATCAGCCAGTGAGCTAAGGGTGATGGTTGAAGACTTCCCTCTGTATGCAGAGGCTTTTGCTGATCTAGGACCTCCAGCTGTCCTGGAATTATTCAGACCACTCTTGGCAAATGGCCTTCCAACCAGTGGCTCTATGCATGAGAACATCCTTATAACTGCTACACTTCTTTCGGAGTATTTCCTGGGAAATGGGGAACTCTTGGTACATCATCAAGCTGTGGTTGATATAATTCTTGAATCACTAAGATGTGGCAGCCTCCAAGCAAGACGCTCTGCAATGACTCTGTTGTATGACATTGCAGTTGTTCCTAGTTGCAGAGATGTGCTTGTAAGATCAGGTCTCATCAAGCATCTCACTGATATTTTAAAAAGGGGCAGCATTCTGCTAAAAATTCCTGCTATTGATGCTCTATGCGAACTCTGCGAGGTATCTGAGTACTGTCGCCAGGTAGTCAGAGATGGAGCAATAGATTATATCTCAGATCACCTGCAGCAAAGTAATCTTAGGGAAAACTTTTTATGCCTTCTAAATCAGTTATCAACAGACAAGCTAGGTCTCCAGCAACTGGCTGCAAGTTGGACAGTACACAAATGGTTGCTATTTACCATAAGGAGAAGTAATTCGTCTGAAGTGACAGAGTCCTGCCTGGTACTTCTCTCAACGATCCTCCCAATCAGCGAAGCTGCCTTAGTTACAACCTTGAAGCATGAAATGAAGTACCATTCAATTGCAGAAGTCGCTGAGACTGGAACTACTCAGATCTCAAAGGTGACGGCACGAGCCATCCTCGAATCGCTAGAATGAACAACATCTCACCGCCCAGTCCTCTTAAATGCTTAAATTCATGTATGCCGATACAGTTCGACTGAAAATTGATTTGGCTTCACCAGTACTCATTATCTTTCAAAAATTAAACTCAGTCTTTTCCAGTTCAATCTGATCATTGTCTTCACCTGAATTCCATTTCTGATTCCAAATTGCATTCTTTTCTGTAGGCGTAAGATTCAGCGACCACATTTGGTCTCTAAATTTGAACTTTCGTAGCTAATGTACTCTTCACTGGTTAAATCAGAAGCAGAACGCATCTTCTTCAATCTCAAAAAAGAACCTCACCCAGACAAAAACCTCTCTCTGCCCTCAACCATGGATTTGCTCTCAATCTCGGCTCCTCTCTCGACCCATTTCCCAACACTCCAAACCCACAAATCCTTCATCAATCCTCGCCGAAAGCCATGCGCTTTATCCGTCCGCTCTCAACTCTCCGCTCCGGCTTCAACTGCCTTCAAATCCTCGGCGCCGCAGACCCTAACCCTAGGGTTTGAGTCGGAGCCGGGGTTTAGTTTCAGTTCTTCGTTCAGCCCTTCCGCTTCACAGGCGCAGCAGATGGCGGCAAGAGCAGAGGCGGATCCTATGGGGATGTTACTGAAGGAGAGAATTGTGTTCTTGGGGAGCCAGATTGATGACCTTGTGGCGGATGCTATAATAAGTCAGCTGTTGCTTTTGGATGCTCAGGATCCAACTAAGGATATCAGGCTGTTCGTTAACTCGCCCGGTGGATCGTTGAGGTTAGTTTTGGTCTGGTGTGTAGAGGTGGTTCAGGTTGATTGAATATGGTATGCCTGTGATCACATGAGGTTCTAACTTAGGAAATGATGATACAAAGCATATTAGACGCACCAGAATTGTTATTAGTCTCACTCTCGTTGCTACATTGTGCTACAATTTCATCATTTGTTTGCAAAAGTTAGAGTTCTTTGTGTTCCGTAAATATTTAAATCTAGAGTGAAGTACTTGGAAAAGAATTATGAAAACCGAGTGTTTCAGCATCATACATGTCATGTTTCATCTACTGGTATGAATTACAACAATCAAAGCAATTTTATTTTTGAAGGACTTTGATAGGCTTTGAAAAGTGTTGTTTATGGTTAGCTTGGCGAATTATGTCTGAAACTGTTTTAGATGGAATTTTCTTATTGTTTTATTTTTGAGTGATTGAACTTTGGGGATGTGTTGATAATAGTTTGTTTCTTCCAAGTTTAAATACGTTCCATGGCGGTTGTTGGCTGGTAGAACTTTCATTACTATTTGTCATCCTATTTGGTACTCCTAAGTGAACTCCATTGCACATACAAGAAATGTTGTGTAGTAAATTTTTGGATGGTGATTCCTCGACACGTGAATTATGTTTGAGGTTTTTTGGTCATATTGGGGTAAGATAAAATCCACTACACAGAATAACTGTAAGTTTTGTGGGGATTCTCGTCCCGGCGTAGGGTCAATAGTGCTTCTAGATCAGATAAATATGCAGCTATCGCTTTTCTGTGTCTCAAGTGAGAATATATCACAAATTTGATGCAGTACAACAAATCACAAAATGACATGTTTTCTAGTTATCTTGGTTGTTTCTATTTTTTTTTTCCTTCATAAGGCCAACCATTGATGTGACATCAACAAATTGCCAAATCGGTTATTCTACCTTTACAGCTTTGTTATATGCATTGTGTTGTGTGGTTTTGCTGAATGAACAATTCTTTATCTCATGATTTTTGAACATTGCCTCTCTTACATCAATTGCTTAGTTATTGGTAATTCTCTCTCTTTCTTTTTTCAGTGCCACGATGGCTATATATGATGTTGTTCAACTTGTGAGGGCTGATGTCTCCACAGTTGCTCTTGGAATATCAGCATCAACTGCTTCCATCATCCTTGGTGGGGGGACGAAAGGGAAACGACTTGCAATGCCCAACACAAGGATTATGATCCATCAACCGCTTGGTGGTGCTAGTGGGCAAGCTATCGACGTTGAAATTCAGGCTAAAGAAGTAATGCATAACAAGAATAACGTGACAAGAATTATATCAAACTTTACGGGTCGCTCTTTTGAACAAGTAGAGAAAGATATTGACAGGGATAGGTATATGTCCCCAATTGAGGCAGTAGAATACGGGATAATTGATGGGGTTATTGATCAAGACAGCATTATCCCACTCGTGCCTGTCCCTGATAAAGTGAAGTCCAGAGTGACTTTTGAAGAAGTTCGCAAGGATCCAAGGAAATTTCTGACCCCTGAGATCCCTGATGATGAGATATACTAGAGAAGCTGAATTCTCTATAGGTATTTGTCGTTACAATTTCAACCTCACTGCCAGCTGTGTTTCATAAAGAAATCTGCAATCGGTGAAAAATAATATTTATGTGGCTCTTAATGAAATACTTTCTCCACAGCTGTTTTGCTCTATTTTCAGTGTTTCTTTTAGCCATAACTCGAAGCTGTTCATTGTTAATTTTCGTTTGTTAGTCAGGCTACACATTGCAATAACTTACTTATCTATGTCGTTCCCCTTGATGATTTTGCAGGCATCAGTCAGTGTTTGAAGTCGATACACCCAGGAACATCTTGTGTAGAGGAGTCCATGATTGAGATTTGAGACTTCATTGTTATAAAATAGTATAGATGTTTAGTGTCCAGAACCAGATTCTTGTAATGAAGTCCATGATGATTTTTTTCTGAAACTTGGTTTGAATAATACCCTCTCCTCTTTGCATGTCCTGAAATTTTCGATGGTCATTTTTTAATTCAACTAAAGTGTCTGCAGATTCTTGTTACTTGTTTAAAAACACATGAAAGTACAAAATGGAAGTTATGAAGTGTAACTTGTCAAATTAATGTGCAACTATTTTAAGGAAAATTTTCCAATTTACCAAATTGTTTTTCAAAATACTTACTTTTTAAAAAACAATGTCACCAACAGCGTTTGGCAACAACGTTTTAAATATTAGTTTCTCCTTCGAATATTAGGCACTCCTGTACTGTACAATAAGTGTATTTTTATGCCGCACGAGGAAAAGGCGATGACTACAAAGCCAACCAGCTCGGATCTAGAGTCTGGCTGCAGTATTTGCCGATTCTTTTTTCCAATGAAAGTTGGATGTCACCAGCTTTATTAATTAGCTTACTTACTCTTATGGTCGAAATAGCCTGGACTTTCAGGGGGTGACTAAAAACAGACAGTATCCGCCAGGCAGACTAAACGCAACAACAACACAAAGAAGAATTGGACCTCTAGAGGAGTACGCATACCCACTTCCAGTGGCGAATCCAGAGTTTCGTCGGAAGGGACCCAACTTTTTTTTTTCGAACAACAAGAATATACATCGAATTCGGCAACAAAAAAAATTTGCCTGCATTATATTATTTATATTTGATGATATAAGTTATTTTCTAGTAAAATACTAAATTTTAAATTCATTGACGATCTAACCTTGAAAGGTCACATAAGATGTTGGAACCCATGAGTTTTGATGGTTACAAACACTTGCTAATATGTTGATGTAGCGTGCAGAAATCCATTCTACAAATCGGAGATACAATTCTATGAGATAGTTATCTTAATCAGCTTTGATTAGTGAGCTCCGATAAATGGACGAATTGATTGGAAAGAAGGTTCTAGAAGGCGTCTTGTCGTTTTGGATAATGAGCCCTTAGGGTTTGGACAGCAGATCTGGGCCAGGACATTGGGCCCAGATATCAAGACAAGACCTACCTTATAAAAGGACCTAGGGTTTGCCAATCGCATGTGTGCTTTTCCAAGAGAAGAGGCGGCGCATATCTGGAAGAAAGAAGGAGCGACTGTGAAGAGCACGAAGCTTGAAACGCACTCATACACGGAGGTTTGAAACACGAAGTCGATTATTCCATCCGGTTGAGTAGAGGTCATCAAATAGAATCTGTGTGATCTAGTTTGTAAACCCTACAAGCATATCGGGAATAAAAGAATAATCGAGCTTCGAAAATCCTTTCGGTGGAATCCGAAAGGTAGTGGTTTTTCCTTATCATTGGTTGTGATAAGGTTTCCACTCTACATCTCTGTGTTCTTACTTTCAGTCGATCACAAACCTGCAAAATAACTTCCGCTGCTACTCTAAATATCAAACGGAAAATAACCTAAAATTTACTCTTAACTTCCGTCTGATAGTTTACTGTATTTTGCTAACATAATCGATCCAACACGTGGTATCAGAGCCGAAGGTTCTAGATTTGTGTGTTAGCTTTGCAGGTTAAACATGTCGTCTATCAATGACTCGTTTTGGAAACCACCGCTTCTGAAGCCCGGACAGTTCGACTGGTGGCAAGACCAGTTTGAGGCCCACGTCTGCTCGCTGGATGGACAGCTCTGGAGTATATTCGAAACTGGTCCACTCACCATCTCACTCGACACATCAGATCCTGAAAAGCCAGTGGAGAAAGCCAAGGTGTTGGATCGATGTGTTAGCGAAATACGATAATCTATCAGACGGAAATTAAGAGTTGATTTTATATTGTTTTCCGTTTGATAGTTAACGTAGCAGCGGAATATTGATGCAGGAAAATAACAGCAGAAATAACAACACAAGGATATATAGTGGAAAACCTTATCAAAACTATGATAAGATTAAAAACCACTACCTTTCAGTTTCCACTGAAAGGATTTTCGAAATCAGATTATTCCTTTTATTCCCGATATGCTTGTAGGGTTTACAAACTAGATCACACAGATTCTATTTGATGACCTCTACTCAACCGGATGGAATAATCGATTCTTACCACAAACCTCCGTGTGTGCGACTTCAGCAATCTTCCTCCTGGAATGCAGTCGCTCCGTTCTTCTCAAGAGAACTCCACGCCTCAGTGCGTGCAATGCTGGCGGTGCTGCTCCTCTTCTTATGCAAGAGCTTGATTCTCCATAAGGTAGCCGCAGTTATTCTCTCTCTAAATCCGCCGCTCAGCATCCACAAGACATTTTGTCAAACCCTAGCTCTTTATATAGAGTTTGTTATGTCTTAAACTCTGGGCCCAATATCCTGGGCCAGCCCAACTGTCCAAACCCTAATGGACTTCAGTTCAATAAGACAAGACTCCTTCTAGAATCTTCCTTTCTTCTCCAATCTTCATTTAATCTGTTTATCCATCAAACAGAACTTGCCAAATCTGATCTGTAGAATATTCTTCTCCATATTCTGCTAATCAGATATCTTCTTCTTGATTTCCAAATCTGTGATTAATCTTCACGAATTATCTTCGATCTCAACACGCCAACTCGCCCTAGTTGCGTGGTTCTCAAGGCTCTTTAATTGGTTCAATTCGAATCTTCTTGAACCGCAATTCATTCGTCCCAACTTCAAACTTCAATCAATGTTCGCATGCTTGCGTTTCCTCACCTGAAACTTGCAACAACAAATCTGCCCATGGATTTCTGCACACTTAGGCAACACATTAGCTAAGTGTTTGTAATCATCAAAACCAAAGGGTTCCAACAGATTCCCCCTTTTTGATGATGACAAACACTTCTTCAATAAAACAGAAATCCATCACATGTAATTCAAACCATCACTAATCTATCAGACAGATTCATCACTAATCCAGCAGATAGATTTTTTCAGTCAGTTTCTGATAGACAGACACTTCTACGAACTCATGACAGTTCCCCCTTAAATAGGCATTAGATTTGAATTTCAGTAGTGACTTCCCCCTCAAGTGGTGCACTCATGTTATCTTCCCCCTTTTGGCATCATTAAAAAGATCACAATTTAAGAATACCCGGGTAATGGAAGAAAAACTGCAAATTGCATTATCAAACAGGCAAAAGTCCCCTTAGGGACACACAGCAAGCAGACAATCAAACAACTATCAAGCAGAAGGGAGCAAGTCAACGAAGAAAGAGTCACAAAAAAAATTTAAGGATGATGTGGTGGGGATTTCAAAAGAGGGGGAAACCATGAGACAGAAACCAGGCTAATCCTTCACCAGTAACTTCAACTGGTCAACCAGTTCTGTGCCCACAAACCTCAACTAACGGTTTAGCTCCTTTATCTCCTCCTTGATTTGAGTCCCATGAATCATATTTATTTTTGCAGACTCCTCCATCTCCTTCATCAGCGCAGGTAACGACTCAATCGCTTCCATCTTGGCGCGCAATTCCACCTCACAGCCAGCAACAGATTTCTTCACCACCTTCTCATATAACAACTCCAAATTTGCTACTTTCTCAGTTAGCAACACCACTTTCCCAGACAGACTTCTCAACGCCTCAATCACCACCGGTGATCCCTCGTCTGGAAGCTTGTCCAGAGGATCCATCTCATGAAGAGCGTCTGTCAGAGGAGGTGCGGGTTCATACTGGTCGTTCTTCCACCCAGAACAGAGTATAGATTCACTTCCTTTTTCGGCACATACAGCCCAAGGTGAACTAGTATCTTCTTCACAATTCCAGGGTATGGCAACCCATGCCTATTACTCGCAGCGCAGTATTTCATATACTGTAAAATCTGCTTGGGAAGGCTGATATGCTCTTTGGCTCTTAACTTGTCAATCAGGAGGAAATCCTGAAAGTTGACAATTCCGCCAGCTGGTGTGTAGCTAGAAACTCCCTATCGATTACCAATTCCGCCACCACGGATCTCCTTTCTAGATAGCCTCTGCAAAGCCTCAATCACGTCGGGTGACCCCTCATCTGGATGCAACGGATGTTGTTCCAGAGGATCAACCTCCTGAGGTGCTGTGGGGTGGTTATCCGAGCATTCTACCATCACATGGCTTCAACAAACGTCCAACCAATATTGTCAATGGCCTCCATACCAGGAACAGTAGACATAACATTCTCCACTTCTAGCTGATGGGTGCCAAGATCCGCTTTTGCTTCTCTTCTTTATACTGTGAGAAGCCCTAGAAATTTCCTTTTATTACATCTTCATAGCCATCACTCCACTTCAAACTGACCGCCTAACATGAAATCTTCCTGGCAACGGCATCACATCCGAGTCTCATTCGTGCCATTATGATCTCCTTCTTTGTCAGAATAAATGCCTTGTAGCAGCGCCAACCTCTCACAGATATTTCATCAATCATCTGGCGTGCAGGAGAACTGTCACCATCCAAAGCAGTCTGCACAACAGACCTGTGATCATAAACAATGAGCTGCGCTGCATGCTCACTGATGATAAAGAATTTGCTCATTCGACAACTTCACATTTGAGCATTGTCATTTTTCTCATCCACAGTAGCAAGGACACGTTCTGGTGAAGCCATACTAGCCAAGGCCAACTCCCCTCCAAATTCAGACTTAGGCAGAAACTAAACCGCCTCTTGCAGTTCCAAATTTTGAATTTTGAATTTGCTCCACAATTTTCTGCCACATGGCCATCTGCAGGTATTAAGTGTTGCGGACTGTTCACGTACCAACACTTTGCTATTTTTCCACGCCATAAAGACAACAGCAGCATCCATCATGATGACGAACGAGCGGCAGACGCAGCTCTTGCTTTTCTCCATACATGTCAGTTTAATCGCGATAAATGTAGCACTTAGAATTTCTGTTCGTGCTGGCAGCCGCTAATCCTCCAAACGGCACTTCAATCTTGAAAAATTGAATTTAGATACGCCGAATCAATTTGCGGATAAACTTCTCTCCAATTTCAAAGAGTAATTGCCAACTGCCTCGTAACTCCCCAATTTTAGTGGATTACTTCCACGTGTCCAGCTGGGAGAAAACCTGCTTTAATTGCTTTGACTACACACCTTTTGGTATGTTCATCTTCCCATGTGATTATGGCAGTCTGCTCTGCAGTTTCTTATCATACCTTTCTGTCCAATCACCATAAGTGCTTCATTTCTGCTTTAAGGCTAGGAGCAATTAACCTTTTCAACCTTTATTCACCAACATTTGCTTATTGAACCAGCCACATCCACTGATTGAACCAGTCTGAATCAGTTTGAAATTAACCCCGGTTCTATCTCATGGTTTTCACAAGGATTGTGGTGCTTTAGGTTTACCCAAGAGGTACAATAAAAACACCACTCAATTATGAAGCAAGCAATTCACCAAGTCAAATCAAAGCAATATCATGCGGTGTGGAGATAGCAAAAAATATGTGATGTTTCATAATCAAAGGGCTAAACAACCAACAATCAGTCTCCACACATTATAGGCTTGGGTTGGTCTTAGAGTACTTCCTTGGCATGTATTGAGGGTTCAAAATAGGAAGTCTCTTTTGGGCTACAAAGAATTATGTGCCATGCTCAGATTCTGCTATCTAGTAGTCTTATTTATCAAGCATGCAGGGTGAGCTCACAGAGAAACTTTCACACAGTTTTCAATTTCACAAGCAGTAATTCCATACCATGGAAACTTAGCATGCAACCTAGTCTAGCCAATCATTGGAGAAATCTAACATAGAATACAGAGTAGGTAAGGGATGTCATACCTAATTCAAGCCTTAGCTTCTCATAGGGCTCCCTGTGCAGTGCTTTCGTAAAGATGTCTGCGATCTGCTCCTTAGTTCTGCAGTATTCCATGGCTATGGTGCCTTTTTCTACACAATCACGCAGAAAGTGATATCTGATTTCTATGTGTTTAGTACGTGAAAACTGTACCGGATTTCTAGAAATATTAATGGCACTGGTATTATCACATAGAATTGAAACACATTCAAGATTAGCACCGTAGTCACTTAGCTGTTGTCTTATCCATATGAGTTGTGCGCAACAAGCAGCAGCTGCGATATACTCGGCCTCAACGGTAGATAAGGCAATGGAGAACTGCTTCTTGGATCCCCATGATATCAGGCATGGTCCAAGGAGTTGTGTCATCCATGACGTAGACTTTCTGTCTGTCTTGCAGCTGGCATAATCAGCATCTGCGTAGGCCACCAGACGGGCTTTGTTCTTTTCGAACTGGTGCATCTCCTCTTGCATGGCATTGACCCATTCTGGGTCCTTGAGCGCTTCTGCTACGGTCTTCAGTTCTGCAAGAGAGACACAAGAGGCAAATCCACAAAATTGATATAAGGAGTTAAGATCTACCTGTTCCTGAGAGATATAGCACTGGTAATTCTCTAATCTAGCTGGTCGATGAACCACTCGTCCATATCGTGTGGTTCTGAGTTCCCCCTCAGGGTTAGCAGGAGTAGGTTCAACGACCACTTCTTCTTCTCCAGGGAGCTCTTCGTCAGCTTCCACCACAGGGTTATCATTATCATTTCCACCTGGTGGATCAGCTATTTCATCTTGATCTGCCTAATGGTCTGGTAGTACTTCATCTCCCTAGTGGATATCCATGTGAGGTATTTCAGCAGTGGGTGCTGGTGGAGGTTCCCAGTCGGGATCTGACTCATTGACAAACCGGAGCTCCCCAGCATCAATCATAGTCGTAGATGAAGAATCTTGTATTAAGTGACCAGCCATCACCGTCTTATCGAATCTTACATGCACACTTTCCTCAACTTGCTCTAGCCTTAGGTTGTAGACTTTGTAAGTCTTGCTATGGCTGGAGTATCCAACGAACACTCCTTCATCTCTCCGAGCATCGAACTTACCCAAGTGTTCCTTACCGTTATTGTGGACAAAGCACTTGATCAAATGTGCTTTTCACCTTGGGTAAGCCAACTACCAATTCCATCTGATGGAGTTTGTGCAGCAGCCTCATACTTGCATGACCAAACTTCCTGTTCCATGAGATGGAGGCTTCTGCAGTACTTGATAGACACAGTTCTTCCTCATGGACAAAATTTGGATCTACGGTGCAGATTTCGTTCACACGAATTCCTCTCAGAACTGTCTTCCCTGTCTCATTACACCTCAGAATACAGTCATTAGAGTTGAATATAACTTGATTTTTATCATGTTGACACAATTGAGACACACTTATCAGGTTGTATTTCAAGTTTTCAACAAACTTACTTGCCCGATTCGGATAGTATCTGAAATTCTTACCTCTCCCATAGCTATCACATTTCCTTTGCTTTTGTTTCCGAAGATTTTGCTTCCTCCGGAGTGTTTATGGAGCGAGTCAAACCATCCTGGATTCCCTGTCATATGCTTTGAGCAGCTGCTATCTAAATACCAGGGATGGGACCTCACTCCTTCCTGCAAGAAAAGATCAGTTTTTCCGAACCCAGACAAGCTTGGGCTTACTGGGTTTAGGAATGAATTTAGCAACAAGAACATAATAAGATTGATAGTAAGTATCATGGTTAGTTATATCAATCTTTCGCATGGGCGTGCTCCTTGGTCTACCACAGATTTCTGGATCATAGTGGGGGCGAAAGTGATCGACTCTCCCTTTCTTTCTATATGCACTAGCTTTCCTTTGATAACTAGCTTCTGGATGGTGGTCTTGGGTGTCCAGCCAGTTGCGGTTCCTTTCATGTGTCTTCCTCAGTCTTGGACATTCAGTTCTATAGTGTCCAGATTGTCCACAATGCCAGCATGATCTGTGGCATAGAAGATCAATATATTTACTTCTGCCAGGTGGTGTGGATGTTCTTTTCTTCCTTGCTTGAAGGTCTATCTTTGAAGGCCTATGACTAAGGTTCTGCTTCTGCCAGATTTCATAGGCTTTCCTAGCCTTGTAAGGGACTGAGTCAGTATCATAGAGGTGACATCCATCCTGTGGACTGGCTTCCCTTCTAGTATGTCTAATGGTCCGAGGCCTTCTATTCTGCCGAGAGGATTCACCTTCTTCCACCACCACAACGCCTTTTCCTTTAGTAGCCTTTTCTTGTTCGAATCCAAGGCCTGGTCGAACAAACCTTTTCTTGTAATCCTTCTTTTCTTCTTCAACTTTCTTAGCTTGCACTTCTTTAAGCCACTCTTCTTTTAAGACTTCCTCCTCGCGTCTGAGGTTTTCCACTGTTTTTGAAGCAGCTCCTCATTGTTTTGCCTGAGGTCCATCAACTCATCATTCAGCCTTTCAACTTCTGTGTTGAAGTCAACTATTTCATCATTTTCTATCCTCAAGCGTTTCAGCTCGTCACTTAGCTTGCTAATCTGTCTTTCTCTTCCATCACAGGTACGACACTTGCATACATGCTCTGCTATTTCTGTCTCAAGGCGCATAGCTTTGTTTGCCCATAGATTGTTCTCTTCTATGTCAGCATGATGATCCTGTTGCATTTCTGCCAGTCTGTCCTCCAGATCTTGATTTTTGTCTAACAGCTGAGCTATAGTTTCTGCAAAATCAGATTTGGTAAATACTTCATCAACAAGGGAGTTAGTTTCCATTACCTTACTAGATGTGGAATGAGCCATCAAGCAAGGCTCCTTGGAACACTTTCCATCGTTACTATCCTCATCCGAGTCTCCCCATGCGGTGAACATGGCATGAGCTGGCTTGGGGACGGATGCTTCTCCTTTCTGGACGGGTGGCTCTCTTTTCTTTCTGCTGTAGCAATCTTTTCAAGCTTCTTGTAGTCCTCATCCGTATATTTATCCTTAGTTTTCTCCACTGGTTTTTCAGCATCTGTTGTGTCCAGTGGGATGATAAGAGGACCCATCTCGAATATGCTCCATAACTGTCCATCCAGCGAGCAGACGTGAGCCTCAAACTGGTCTTTCCACCAGTCAAACTGTCCCGGCTTCAGAAGCGGCGGTTTCCAGAACGAATCGCTAATAGACGACATACTTTCCTGCAAAGCTAACACACAAATCTAGAACCTTCGGCTCTGATACCACGTGTTGGATCGATGTGTTAGCGAAATACGATAATCTATCAGACGGAAATTAAGAGTTGATTTTATATTGTTTTCCGTTTGATAGTTAACGTAGCAGCGGAATATTGATGCAGGAAAATAACAGCAGAAATAACAACACAAGGATATATAGTGGAAAACCTTATCAAAACTATGATAAGATTAAAAACCACTACCTTTCAGTTTCCACTGAAAGGATTTTCGAAATCAGATTATTCCTTTTATTCCCGATATGCTTGTAGGGTTTACAAACTAGATCACACAGATTCTATTTGATGACCTCTACTCAACCGGATGGAATAATCGATTCTTACCACAAACCTCCGTGTGTGCGACTTCAGCAATCTTCCTCCTGGAATGCAGTCGCTCCGTTCTTCTCAAGAGAACTCCACGCCTCAGTGCGTGCAATGCTGGCGGTGCTGCTCCTCTTCTTATGCAAGAGCTTGATTCTCCATAAGGTAGCCGCAGTTATTCTCTCTCTAAATCCGCCGCTCAGCATCCACAAGACATTTTGTCAAACCCTAGCTCTTTATATAGAGTTTGTTATGTCTTAAACTCTGGGCCCAATATCCTGGGCCAGCCCAACTGTCCAAACCCTAATGGACTTCAGTTCAATAAGACAAGACTCCTTCTAGAATCTTCCTTTCTTCTCCAATCTTCATTTAATCTGTTTATCCATCAAACAGAACTTGCCAAATCTGATCTGTAGAATATTCTTCTCCATATTCTGCTAATCAGATATCTTCTTCTTGATTTCCAAATCTGTGATTAATCTTCACGAATTATCTTCGATCTCAACACGCCAACTCGCCCTAGTTGCGTGGTTCTCAAGGCTCTTTAATTGGTTCAATTCGAATCTTCTTGAACCGCAATTCATTCGTCCCAACTTCAAACTTCAATCAATGTTCGCATGCTTGCGTTTCCTCACCTGAAACTTGCAACAACAAATCTGCCCATGGATTTCTGCACACTTAGGCAACACATTAGCTAAGTGTTTGTAATCATCAAAACCAAAGGGTTCCAACACAAGGATAAATATACGGATGAAGACTATAAGAAGCTTGAGAAAAACGCTAGAGCAAAAAAGGTCCTATACATGGCTCTTTCTCCCGGAGATCAGATAAAAGTGGCTATGTACAAAACCGCCAAGGAGATGTACGATGGATTGGTCAGATTATACGGAGGAAACGAAGACATCAAGAGAAATAGGATCTTGGCTGCTATAAAAGACTATGAGTCGGTCGTACAGAAAAAGGATGAATCTCTTGAAGATTTCTTCACTCGATTTCAAGCCATCATTGGACAGTTGGAGTACCTGAACGAGAAGCTCCCAGAATGGAAGATCACACACCAATTCATGCAAGCTTTAAATTCAAAGTGGGATCATGTGACCTTGGCATTGCAAGCTCAAAAGGGAATCAAGGACATTACACTTGAGGAACTAGTCGCCAACCTTCAGAGCCAAGCCGGAATCACAGAGAGAAAGATGGCTAGGAGACAATCTGATAAATCTCATGCCATAGCCTTGAAAGTAGAAAAGGCTCTTGATCTAGCACATGGAAAGGAGTCACCTAAGGAGGACGATGAAATTGCTCTGCTGACAAAAGCCTTGAAAATGACAAACTTTGGGAATATCAAAAGAGACTTTAGAGCTGGAAGAAGTCGCGAAAACTTCTTCAAAGGAAACAGAGGAGCTACCTCAAGTGATGATAAAGGGAAGTCTGTGGAGAGGGAAGATAGAAAATGCTATCATTGCCAAAAGAGGGGGCACCTATCCAAGGATTGCTACAGCAGAAAGAAAGGAGAAGAACCTGCCCCGAAGCCAGCTCATGCTATGTTTGCAGCTTGGGGAGATTCCGATGAGAGCAGTGATGAAGGAAAACGCCCCAAAGAACCCTGTCTGATGGCTAATACCACGGCAAATGAGGTAACAGATACTGATTCCATGATTGATGAAGTTTTCGCTGAATCTGATTTTGCAGAAACAATATTCAAGCTTCTTGAAAAAATTCGAAATATGGAAGATAGAATATCTGATATGCAACAAGAGCATCAGGATGACTTGGAAGAAAACAATCTGTGGTCAACCAAGGCCATGCGTCTAGAGAAGGAAATGGCTGAACATGTGTGCAAATGTCTTACATGTGCAAGAAAGGAAAGGCAGATAAACAAACTAAGTGAGGAGCTGAACCGCATGTCTATTGGAGACACCGAGATGGCTGACTTCAACATAAAGGTTGAAGAGTTGGAAAGAGAGCTGGCAAATCACAAACAAAACAATGAGGAACTTCTTCATATAGTAGCTGAACTAAGATGCGAGGAAACTGTAAAAAGGGAGAAGTGGCTTCGCGAGCTGGAAGCCAAGAGGATTGAGGAAGAAAAGGAAAATTTCAAGAAAACGTTCGCTAAACCAGGTCTTGGTTATGAAGAGGAAGATATAACTGGGAAGAACACCAAAGGAAAGAGTGTTATGATAGAATCAGGAGAAAGCTCTCGCCAGAATAGAAGAACTCAGACCATCAGACAGACTAGGAGAGAAGCTAGTCCACATGAAGGACTCAATATCCATGACAAGGATTCTGTCCCCTACAAAGCCGGAAAAGCCTACAAAATATGGTTGAAGATGAGTCAGATTCGGAAGCCTTCTAAGACAGACTTCCACGCAAGAAAAATGAGGACATCCACTCCACCTGGCAGAAGCAAGTATGTCGATCTTCCATGCCACAGATTGTGCTGGCGCTGTGGTCAGCAAGGACACTACAGAGTGGAATGCCCAAGGATTAGGGAGATGGATGAAAGGTACCACAACTGGGTAGCGGCAAGATGTCATAGGAAAGTCATTCCGTATAACAGAAAGGACAGAGTTGATCACCATCGCCCTCACTATAGCCCAGCTATCCGCGGCAGTCCAAGGAACACACCCAGAAGAAAGATTGATTTAACTAACCACGATGACTATTATCAATCTTCTTATGTTCCAGTTGCTCAATTTGTTCCCAAACCCAGTAAGTCTAAGCTTATCTGGGTTCGCAAAAACTAACCTTCTTTCTGCAGGAAGGAGTGAGGTCCCGTCCCTGGTACCTGGACAGCGGCTGCTCAAGGCACATGACCGGGAATCATGAATGGTTCGACTCACTCCAAAAACATTCCGGAGAGAGCATAATCTTCGGAAATAAAAGCGAAGGGAAGGTGAAAGCTATAGGAGAGGTAAGGATTTCGGACACTATCCGCATCAGGGAAGTAAGCTTGGTTGAAAATTTGAGATATAATCTGTTAAGTGTATCTCAGTTATGCTTAAATGGCAAAAATCATGTTATTTTCAATTCTAACGACTGTCTAGTAAGATGCAATGAGACAGGTAAGACAGTTCTAAGAGGAATTCGCATGGGAGAAATCTATACTGTTGATCCAGAATTTACTCCTGAAGAAGAATTATGCCTTGCAAGCATTACTGAAAATTCCATCTTATGGCACAAGAGATTTGGGCATGCGAGTATGAAATTACTGCACAAACTCCATCAGAAGGAATTGGTGGTTGGATTACCCAAGGTGGAAAGTACCTTTGAACAGGTATGCAGTGCTTGTGCCACGGGAAAGCAAGCAAGGACTTCATTCTCATCAAAACAAGCAGTGAGCACATCTGCACCACTGGAAATGATCCACATGGATTTGTGCGGCCCAGTAAATGTGGTTAGTCGTGGCGGAAATAGGTATATTCTAGTCATAGTTGACGACTACTCGAGGTACACGTGGACTATCTTCTTGTGCTCTAAATCTCAAACTTTTTGTGAATTTGAAGCATGGCTAAATGTGATGGAAAACAAGCTGGATCGTAAATTGTCCTCTATTCGTACTGACAACGGAACTGAGTTCCGGAATGTGCAGTTTCTTTCGTTGTGCAGGGTTAAAGGTATAGAGCAAAACTTTTCCGCCCCACGGACTCCACAGCAAAACGGTGTAGTCGAACGAAAGAATAGAACCCTAGAGGATATGTCACGGACGATGTTAATCGCTAGCAGAATCCCAAAGAATTTCTGGGCAGAAGCAGTTTATGCCGCCTGCCACATTCTCAATAGAGCATCGCTTCGATCCATGATTGGGAAAACCCCGTATGAACTGCTGCGTGGAAGGAAGCCAAATATTTCCCATCTAAAAGTGTTCGGATGCAAATGCTATGTCCACAACAATGGCAAGGAAAGCCTGGGAAAATTCGATGCTAGAAGTGATGAAGGGGTCTTCACTGGATACTCAAATCATAGCAAGGCCTACAAAATCTTTAATCTGAGGCTAGGGCAAGTTGAGGAAAGTATACATGTAAGATTCGATGAAACGGTGATGGCTGGTCACCTAATTCAAGATTCCTCTTCAACGGCTATGCTTGATGCTGGGGAACTCCAGTTTGTGGATGAATCAGACCCTGACTGGGAACCACCTCCGGTACCCAATAGTGATGCACATCACATGAATATCCACCAGGAAGATGATGAACTACCAGACCATCAGGCAGATCATGAGGAAATTGCTGATCCACCTGGAGTCAACGTAAATGATGATCCTGTGGCAGATACTGATCAAGAACTTCCTGGAGAAGAAGTGGTCGTTGAGCCTACCCCTGCTAACCCTGAGGGGGAACTCAGGACCACGCGATATGGGCGAGCCATTCATCGACCATCTAGACTGGAAAATTATCATTGCTACATGTCTAAGGAACAGGTAGATTTCAATAACTTACATCTATTTTGCGGATTTGCTTCTTTTGTCTCTATTGCAGAACCGAAGACAGTGGTGGAAGCACTTAAGGACCCAGAATGGGTCAATGCTATGCAAGAAGAGTTGCACCAATTCGAAAGGAATGGAGTATGGCGTCTTGTTCCTAGACCCAAAGATAAAAACGTTATTGGAACAAAATGGGTCTTTAGGAACAAGATGGATGATAATGGAATAGTTGTGAGAAACAAAGCCCGTCTGGTAGTCAAAGGTTACAATCAACAAGAGGGAATAGACTACGATGAAACATTCGCTCCAGTTGCCAGACTTGAAGCAATTAGACTGCTTATTGCCTACTCGACATATCATGGCTTCACCCTGCAACAGATGGACGTGAAGACGGCCTTTCTAAATGGGATATTGAAAGAGGAAGTGTTTGTGAGTCAAACTCCTGGATTCGAGGACAAAGATCTTCCTGATCATGTGTATATCCTGGACAAGGCATTGTACGGATTGAAACAAGCTCCTCGCGCATGGTACGAAAGGCTGTCTGTGTTCCTTCTGTCACATGGATATGTCAGAGGAGAGGTGGATAAAACGCTCTTCCTTCTGAAGGAAGGAGCAGACACTCTTGTAGTTCAAGTATATGTGGATGATATTATATTTGGCTCAACTAACCCCATGCTTGTCAAAAGATTCACAGATCTAATGTCAAGCGAGTTCGAGATGAGTATGATGGGAGAGTTGAAATATTTTCTGGGGCTCCAAGTGATGCAAAATGAAGATGGAACTCGGATCCATCAGCAAAGATATGTGAAAGAAATTCTGAAGAAGTTCGGGATGGAATCTGCAAAAGCTTGTGCCACACCGATGTCACCCAATGACTCCTTGGGAAAGGATGAGTCCTCCCTTCAAGTGGATCCAACCCTATACCGTGGAATGATAGGCTCTCTCCTATATCTAACTGCTAGTCGACCTGATATTCTGTTTAGTGTCTGTCTTTGTGCCAGATTTCAAGCAGATCCCAGAGAAACACATATCAAAGCTGTGAAACGGATTCTACGGTACTTAAGAGGGACGGATGATCTATGCCTATTCTATCCAAAGGGAGGGGATTTACGCCTGACAGCCTACACCGATGCTGACTACGCTGGCTGCAGGTCAGATAGAAAATCCACCTCAGGGATGGCACAATTCCTTGGACACTGTCTGATCTCATGGGGATCCAAGAAGCAGTCTTCCATTGCTCTATCCACTGCAGAGGCCGAGTATATTGCTGCTGCCGCTTGCTGCGCACAACTCCTATGGATAAAACAACAGCTAAGTGATTTTGGTGTCAATCTTGACTGCATTTCTATTCTATGTGATAACACTAGTGCAATTAACATTTCTAAAAATCCAGTGCAGTTTTCACGCACCAAACACATAGAAATCAGATATCACTTTCTGCGTGATTGTGTAGAAAAAGGAATTATTGCCATGAATTACTGCAGAACTGAGGAGCAGATTGCCGACATCTTTACGAAAGCACTGCACAGGGAGCCCTATGAGAAGCTAAGGCTTGAACTAGGTATGACCTCCCTTACCTAGTCTGTATCTCATGGTAGATTTCTCCAATGATTGGCTAGATTAGGCTGCATGCTAAGTTACCATTGCATGGAGTAGCTGCTTATGAAGTTGAAAAACTGTGTGAAAGTTTCTCTGTCTGTTCACCATGCTTGCTTGATAAACTAAAACTGCTTGATAGCAAATCTAAGCATGTCACATATTTTATTGTAGCCCAAAAGAGACTTCCTATTTTGAACCCTCAATACATGCCAAGGAAGTACTCTAAGACCAACCCAAGCCTAAAATATGTGGAGATTGATTGTTGATTGTTTAGCCCTTTGAATACAAAACATCACAGTTTGTTTGCTTTCTCCACACTGCATGACACTGCCTTGTTTAGTCTTGGTAGATTGTTTGGTTCAAAATTGAGTGGTGTTTTTATTGTACCCTTTTGGTAAGCCTAAAGCACCACAACCCTTGTGAAAACCATTGAGACAAATGAAACCGGGTAAATCCCAAGCTGGCTCAATTGGCTCAACCGAGACTGTGGATGGTTCATTCGGTGGTTGTTGCTGGAAAACGGATGCAGAATTTAAAGGTGCAAGCTGTATGGCAGTTCAAATAAGCATTGATGGTGATTTGACTGCTCAGTTAAAGCTAAAGATGAAAAGCAGACTTGGAGTTGGCGTGTACTGCAAATTGATGTCACTAAGTTATGGATCAAATATTGGGGAGATGAACAAACCAAAAGACGTGTGTTAAGGCAAATATTATCAGATCTCCCAGACAGACACGTGGTGTCATGCCATTCGATGTGAAAAAATTCAAGGCGGTCAATGATTACCTTTTTGAATTTCAAAAGGCATATTTTCCGCAGTAATTGAATCCAAACCGTCAAAAGAGTATTGTGGTTGTTGGGCTTCTTCAAATTTTGAAAATTTGCAACTAGGGTTCTATTCGGTATTAAAGGAAAGAGAGATAGCAAGACCCCACACCACTTTTCTCTCTTCCTCAAGGAAAACCCTAATTGCCGAAACCCTAATTCTGCTCAAATATCTCCATGGCTGCTTCAGGAGAAATGTCGATCTCTGAAATGATTGCCAAGCTAAAGGCTCAAGGAATGAGCGTGAGCGAAGCTGCAGTAGATCAATCAAAAACCGTGGATGCGTCTTCTGAGACAGTTCGTGTGGTGTCGGCAGAAGAGACACACCCAGCTACTAAGAAAACTCCTCCAAACAAAAGGAAGGTCAGTGTTGCTGAAACGTCTGCCAGTAAGAAAAGAAAGCCGGTCATCTCGGAAAAGCCCACCCGGCAAAGCAAGCGAATCTCGAAGGATCTCCCACCAGTTGTAAAGAAGGAGAGTCCTGCTCCGGAGGAAGAGGAGGAAAAGGTCATGAAGGGAAGGTTCGTAATTCCCGAGATGACAATTGATCGTGAGTTTTTGGCCAAGTTCCAACTCGTAGAGGTAAGTGATACTCTTATTGTCCAAGGATGGGATAAGTTATTTCGTGAAGAGGTGTTTGTGGATGAAAATTGTGTGAGAGAATTTTATTCCAAGTTTAAGCTAGAGGAGATGAGAGGAATGCCCTTGGCCACGTTCGTGGTTGGAGGAACAGGGCAGGTTTTCTCTTGCCGTGAGTTGGGGGATCTGCTGGAAGTTCCAGCCAGAGGATATGAAGATTACAACAAGGGGATTTGGCCTGAGTCGGTGGCGAAGGGGGATGTAATTAGACGAGTGGGCGGAGATCCAAACAATGTATCCCATCAAGGGAAAGCCAACACGTTGAACTTATCCAATCGGATCCTCCACAAGCTGATATGCACCTCCATCACTCCCCGAACTCAGAAACATGATGTACTCAACTTCCAGGACTTTCTGCTGCTGGACAAACTCCAAGGGAAGGCTCAAATCCATCTCCCAATGCAGATTCTAAAGCATATGGACAAGGTTGCCTGCAGTAAGACGCATGGTCTACCATTCCCAGGAGTTGTGAAGAAAATTCTTGTCAAGCTTGGAATTTACCAGCCGAAAGCGGAGAGTCAGCTGTCGTTCGCTCTGGAAGAACAGACCATGGCCAGCTGGAACTGGGAGTTTGCGGAAGGAACTGGATGGCAGAATGATCAGTACGTACCTACACCAGTGGAAGATGCACCTCAAGAGGTGGATCCTCTGGATCAGCGTCCGCTGGATCCAGATGAGGGATCACCAGCTGTGATTGAGGTGTTGCGAAGCCTGTCTGAGAAAGTGTCTTTACTCTCTGAAAAGGTAGGAACTATAGAACAGCTATGTGAAAAAATTGTGAAGCAGTCAGCTGCGGTTGAAGTGGAAGACCTGCGAGCTAAGTTGGATGTGCTCAAGGCGTTGCCTGAGCTACTGAAAGAGGTTGAGGAATCCGCAAAAATTAATATGGTGCATGGATCTCAGATCCGAGAGGAGATTGGGGAGCTAAATCGTCAGCTCCGTTATGTTGGGACAGAATTGCTGGGTCAGTTGAAGTCCTTGGTGAAGGACTAGCCCGGTTTCTGTCTCTTGGTTAACCCCCCCTTTGCAATCCCTACCACACTATCCTTATGTTTTTTCTTGAACTTTTCTTCGTGAACTTGCTTATTTTCTGCTTGATAGTTTGTTGAACTGTCTGCTTGCAGTGTGTCCCCACAGGGACTTTTGCCTGTTTAAGAATGAATTTGCAGTTTTCTTTCGGTCCTTGGTAGTCTTAAATTGCAATCTTTTTAATGATGCCAAAAGGGGGAAGATACATGGGTACACGACGTGAGGGGGAAGTCATATTAAAATTCAAATCAAACGCCTATCTGAGGGGGAACTATTAGAAGTGTCTGTCTAATAGAAACTGACTGCATTAATCTACCTGCTAGATTGCAAATTGTGACACATCTATTTGCTGGATTAATAGTGATTTGAATTACTTGCGATGGATTTCTGTTCTGTTTGAAGAAGTGTTTGTCATCATCAAAAAGGGGGAATTTGTTGGAACCCATGAGTTTTGATGGTTACAAACACTTGCTAATATGTTGATCTAGCGTGCAGAAATCCATTCTACAAATCGGAGATACAATTCTATGAGATAGTTATCTTAATCAGCTTTGATTAGTGAGCTCCGATAAATGGACGAATTGATTGGAAAGAAGGTTCTAGAAGGCGTCTTGTCGTTTTGGATAATGAGCCCTTAGGGTTTGGACAGCAGATCTGGGCCAGGACATTGGGCCCAGATATCAAGACAAGACCTACCTTATAAAAGGACCTAGGGTTTGCCAATCGCATGTGTGCTTTTCCAAGAGAAGAGGCGGCGCATATCTGGAAGAAAGAAGGAGCGACTGTGAAGAGCACGAAGCTTGAAACGCACTCATACACGGAGGTTTGAAACACGAAGTCGATTATTCCATCCGGTTGAGTAGAGGTCATCAAATAGAATCTGTGTGATCTAGTTTGTAAACCCTACAAACATATCGGGAATAAAAGAATAATCGAGCTTCGAAAATCCTTTCGGTGGAATCCGAAAGGTAGTGGTTTTTCCTTATCATTGGTTGTGATAAGGTTTCCACTCTACATCTCTGTGTTCTTACTTTCAGTCGATCACAAACCTGCAAAATAACTTCCGCTGCTACTCTAAATATCAAACGGAAAATAACCTAAAATTTACTCTTAACTTCCGTCTGATAGTTTACTGTATTTTGCTAACATAATCGATCCAACATAAGACATGACGATTACCCTATAAGGTTGAGATATATATCATTGGAGAGATAATTTGACGCGCTACGACTCTTTAACTTATACCAAGATATCAACCAGACGTTTAAGCAACTGAAAACATACATAAAGTAAGATCGCTTAACAAGTGTACATAGTTAATCACATGTAACTTTAACAATTTTGCTAACCTATAACGGGTGGACGGAGCACCACTTGAGAAATCAATCACCTAGCACATGAAGAGAACGATAAGGACTACAACTTCCATGCTAACACCTAAACACAAGTCTAATGCTAAGGTAACCAAAAAATAAGTCGAAACATGTTATATGCTTGAAGTCCGCTAATGATCAGCCAACCTTCTGAATCTCATAAAGGTGTCATCCGGTGTCCATTGAAGATGATCTACATATGGATCGAAAGCTAATCGAATGTTCTATAACTCTCTTGTTTAACCCAAGATGAAATTCGGAGCTTAAGCTGATAAAAACAGCGACCAAAGATAGATGATTAATTAAAATTTGCCAAAATATTGAGGAGGATCCGAGCCAATCTTTTAAAGTTCATAGAGGCGTCATCTGGTGTCCGTTGAAGATGATCCATACATGTCTATAAATCTAATTGAATGCTCTACAACTTTCGTGTTTACTTAAAGATGAAATTTGATGGTTAAGCTGATAAAAACAGTGACCAAAGATGGATAATCGATCGAAATTAGCCAAAATCAAAGGGTCCGAGCTAACCTTCGGAAACGTATAGAGGTGTCATCCGGTGTCCGTTTAAAATGTTCTTTATATGGATAATCCGGTGTCCGTTTAAAATGTTCTTTATATGGATAGAAAACTAACTAAATTTTCTATAACTTTCATGCTTATTCCAAGATGAAATTCAGAGGTTAAGCTCACAAAAATAGTGACCGAAGATACATGTTTGATCAAATTTTTCAAAAAAAAAGAGAGATGAATTTCTGTATGTAGTGTCAATGAGCCAAGATGAGGCGGCCAGCAAATCCACTTTGGGAAATGGATTTAATCACCTATTCACCTTGTCGGCTGTGCGAGTCGAAGACATGTGCCACACCAGGAGCCCCCAGGCCCCATGTAGTAGAACATATAACGGTAATAGAAAAGTAGAATTGGGAGTTTGAATTATCGTTCCTTTTCAAATAACGAAAATATAAAATATTATAATTAGGAATACAATAAAATAAAAAGGACGATTGGTAGAAAAAGGTTATAATATATAGAGAAAGGATCAGGTACAAAGTCCTAATTATTGTAAAAAATGCAAACTAATCATCACCCTTCATTTTATTATTTGGATGATCAGGATTAATTAAGTTTAAATTTGTTAAATTCATATTTTAATGTGAACAGGGGCAAATATGGTATACCATATCATATTATTATTTAATTGACCAAATCAAAAACCGACACCTGTCACCTTCTCTTTCCCTTTCATACCTGCTCAAAACCTTATCTCAGATTTGCAGAGTGTCACAAGACTCTCTCTACTTCTCCATCTTCACAGCACAGATCACTCCAGGTAGGCAGGCAAGTTGCTCACTTCTCTTCACTTCTCAGATCGGACAGGTACACGCATTGCCTTGTCTTCCTCCACCAGCCGCTTCATCTCCACCAGCCACACAACCAGCTGACTCACTCACTCACTATTCCTCTGTTTCCCAGGTGAGTCGTTTTGGATGCTTTAAGAGGAAAGCTTGGAAGTCGGAGATTGGATTCTGATAATGGCGGCGATGGCGGTGCTTGTGAGGCTTGCGGTGCTGCTGTTGATACTCAGCCGCAACCGCCTCCCTTCGTAACGAATTATAGTCCAATTCGGATGAATTATGACATAATTCATCACAATAGGTCTATAATTCGTCAACATTTGGCAGTATCATTGTATATATAGTCATGATAATTTATAATTCATCACGGCCAATTTATAGTTCGTCATGTTCAGTTTCAAATTTTTCTTTATGAAAACTGTTGATTTGATTTTTGGTTGAGTTCCATTGATGTCGAAGATGATCCAGAGTGTGAAAAATTGAGTTCAACGAAGTTTTACTCCTTCAATTTGATCGAATTAAGTCCGATTTTTTTATAATTCGTCACGACCATTTTATAGTTCGTCATGTTCAGTTTCGATTTTTTCTTAATGAAAACTGTTGATTTGAGTTTGGGTTGAGTTCCATTGATGTCGAAGATGATCCAGAGTGTGAAAAATTGAGTTCAACGAAGTTTTACTCCTTCAATTTGATCGAATTAAGTCCGATTTTTTATAATTCGTCACGACCATTTTATAGTTCGTCATGTTCAGTTTCGATTTTTTCTTAATGAAAACTGTTGATTTGAGTTTGGGTTGAGTTCCATTGATGTCGAAGATGATCCAGAGTGTGAAAAAATTGAGTTCAAAGAAGTTTTACTCCTTCAATTTGATCGATTTAAGTCCGATTTTTGATTTTGTAGAGATGATGGAGTTGGGAGAAGGGAGGAGAGAGGGGTGGTGGAGATTCAGATCTGGTAATGTTCATCGGAGGAGGAGAGAGAGAGTTGAATTTTTGTTTTTTTGTGTGGTCAATTATACCCTTTGACTGAGTAATAGACACTCAAAATACATTTATTTATTATTTTAATCTCATTAATTTACATCCACAGGATTATGCAAATGGATGGATAGGATTATTTTGTATTTTGTACCAGATTTGGGCTTTGCACCAGATCTGGCCTCTTAGAGTGAATACACAAAGTATGAGATAATAAATTTCAAAAGAGTTAAATACAAATAATATAATAGTAATTTAATTTTGAGACGGTTCAGGTACAAACCGATTTATATATAAAAACTACAAATTGAATTTTAAGCTGACACGTGTTCCGTTTAAATGAAATCCCGAACAAACACACGGAGGGGTAATATAGTCATTCCACACGGAGGGGTATAAAACTAATAATGTTATTTGCAATTTAGTCCTCGTGTTGTTAATGATCAGGCTTAAACTTGCAAGATGATCAGACTTAAGCGCAAAATGATCAGACTTAACGCATGTAGCAAAATGATCAGACTTAAGCGCAAGATGATCAGACTTAAGCGCAAGATGATCAGACTTAAACTTGCAAGATGATCAGACTTAAGCGTAAGATGATCAGACTTAATGCATGTAGCAAAATGATCAGACTTAAGCGTAAGATGATCAGACTTAACGCATGTAGCAAAATGATCACACTTAAGCGCAAAGATAATCACACTTAAGCGCAAAGATAATCAGACTTAAGCGCAAAGATAATCAGACTTAAGCACAAGATGATCAGACTTAAACTTGCAAGATGATCAGACTTAAGCGCAAAATAATCAGACTTAACGCATGTAGCAAAATGATCAGACTTAAGCGCAAAGATGATCAGACTTAAGCGCAAGATGATCAGACTTAAACTTGCAAGATGATCAGACTTAAGCGCAAGATGATCAGACTTAAGCGCAAGATGATCAGACTAAACGCATGGAGCAAAATGATCACACTTAAGCGCAAAGATAATCAGACTTAAGCGCAAGATGATCAGACTTAAACTTGCAAGATGATCAGACTTAAGCGCAAGATGATCAGACTTAACGCATGTAGCAAAATGATCACACTTAAGCACAAAGATAATCAGACTTAAGCGCAAGATGATCAGACTTAAACTTGCAAGATGATCAGACTTAAGCGCAAAATGATCAGACTTAAGCGCAAGATGATCAGACTTAACGCATGTAGCAAAATGATCAGACTTAAGCGCAAGATGATCAGACTTAAGCGCAAGATGATCAGACTTAACGCATGTAGCAAAATGATCACACTTAAGCGCAAAGATAATCAGACTTAAGCGCAAGATGATCAGACTTAAACTTGCAAGATGATCAGACTTAAGCGCAAGATGATCAGACTTAACGCATGTAGCAAAATGATCAGACTTAAGCGCAAAGATGATCAGACTTAAGCGCAAGATGATCAGACTTAAACTTGCAAGATGATCAAACTTAAGCGCAAGATGATCAGACTTAAGCGCAAGATGATCAGACTTAACGCATGTAGCAAACTGATCAGACTTAAGCGCAAGATTATTAGACTTAACGCATGTAGCAAAATGATCAGACTTAAGCGTAAAGATGACCAGACTTAAGCGCAAGATTATCCGACTTAAACTTGCAAGATGATCAGACTTAAGCGCAAGATGATCAGACTTAACGCATGTAGCAAAATGATCAGACTTAGAAATTTTACTGTAGCGAAAGTCGAATTTTATTCAAAATGATCAGACTTTAAAACGTACTGTAGAGAAAGTCGAATTTTACTGTAGCAAAAGTCAAATTTTATTCAAAATGATCAGACTTAAAAACGTATTGTAGCGAAAGTCGAATTTTACTGTAGCAAAAGTCAAATTTTATTCAAAATGATCAGACTTAACGCATGTTGATCAGACTTAAAAACGTACTGTAGCGAAAGTCGAATTTTACTGTAGCAAATTTTAGGACGATTATACCCCTCCTATCTTTTATGTATTTTAAAATAAGTCCGCGTGTGTTTTTTTTATTTACAAAAAGAACTCCGAACTGGATGAAATTTGATTGGTCGATTTTTACACGTATCAATTTTTTTAATGGGTTTATAGTTTTTATTTATAATTTTGGTTTGTATTTGATCCAAAACCTTTAATTTTTTTTATAAGAATATCAAATTAAATTGACTGAACACTGAAGGTAAATTACTCAATGATAATAAGTAATTTAATTGTTTATTAATTAATATCAAATTAAATTGACTGAAGGTAAATTTGTTGCGGTAATGGTCTAACGGTCACAATCTTAATAGAATAAACATGAGATCGAATTCATGGCAGTATATTTATTTTATTTCTAAAAATAGGGAAAAGTACAAAAAGGGTACCAAACTAACGCCTGTTTCCAATTTTTTGTCCGAACTATTAAAATTTCCAAAAAGGGTATCGAACTACCATCCGTTTCCAACTTTTTGTTCGAACTATTAAAATTTCCAAAATAGGTGCGAACTATATAAAAATTTTTCAAATTTTTGTCCGAACTATTAAAATTTCCAAAATGGGTCCGAACTATATAGAATTTTCCACATTTTTGTCCGAACTACTAAAATTTCCAAAATAGGTGCGAACTATATAGAATTTTTCCAAATGTAAAACCTAAAATTATTATCATATTTTTTCCAAATGTGCCCTTTATTTTTTACTGCCTTCCCAGACGGGTATAATTTTTTGCAATTTCTGCACCTTTTTAATTTATCAAATATCGTCACTCGAATGTAGATTTATCTAGAATGTAATTTTATATACGATTTTGACTGCCTTCCCAGACTGTGCATATTAGTATGTTGAGACTGCATATTAAATCCACAAATCATATATAAAATTACCTTCTACATTCGAGTGACGATACTTGATAAATTAATAAGGTGCGAAAATTGAAAAATTATACCCGTCTTGGAAGGCTGACAAAAATAAAGGGCACATTTGGAAAAAAATTGATAATAATTTTAGGTTTTACCTTTGGAAAAATTCTACATAGTTCGCACCTATTTTGAAAATTTTAGTAGTTCAGACAAAAATGTGGAAAATTCTATATAGTTCGGCCCATTTTGGAAATTTTAATAGTTCGGACAAAAATTTGGAAAATTTTTATATAGTTCGCACCTATATTGGAAATTTTAATAGTTCGGACAAAAAGTTGTAAACAGATGGTAGTTCGGTACCCTTTTTAGAAATTTTAATAATTTGGATAAAAAATTGGAAACATGCGATAGTTCGATATCCTTTTTGTACTTTTCTCTTAAAAATAAGGTAAATTTTACTTAAAGAACGTACGAGGACATGTGATGGGTCTCGTGCACGTAAAAGCAACGCGTGTTGCGCTACCATTTTGTCACAGCTCTGCCTTTTCATTTTCCCGCTGGAGTACATTGCAAGTTGCGGACCAAATCATCTCTTTAACTTCACCGACTCAAATATAAATACACGCCGATGTCTATTTCAAACCTAGAGGATCATAAGGAAAATAATAAAATAACCTTTCAACATTACTTCAAAGATCGGGGGCATAATTGTAGATAAATAGAACCTTATCTGAAACCTAAAGGACTTATACGTAAAATTGTAAAATACATCTCCAGTATTTTTCCCTCTGAAATTCTGGCGGTTATTCACTCACATTTCAAGTAAAATTAGGGTTTTCTCCAACACCCCCAAAGCCTCCAATCAATCAACTGCGCCGAAAAGTCGGTCAGAATTTGAGTAATCGGAAGCAGTTGAGTGAGGGATCTTTTTTTTTTGGGGGGTGAAAAGTGATGGATCCGTTGACGAACGGGGCGATGGCGAGGATGGGAGATAACCCGCCGTCGAATCCGGTGTTGCAGATACTCGACTTGAAGCTGATCAACTCGAGTCAGAGCGCAGTTGAGAGGTATCGTGTGATATTATCTGATGGAACTCATTTGCAGCAGGGCATGCTCGCGACGCAGACGAATCATTTGGTTACGGCTGGGAGGGTGAAGAAAGGGACGGTCGTGAGGTTGATAAATTACGTCCCTAATTGTCTTCAAGGCAAGATGTGAGTTTCTCTTTCTCTTTCATTTTTGGAGTAGTTGTTGCCTGTGGATATTTTTTTTATGACTGACTTGCTTGTTCTCAAGTGTGAACATGAGCTTGCTAAGCTGATCATTTGTGCAGTGATGGTGGTGATTTTGTCATTACCAGTTATTGTTTACTGCATGTTAGACTCTATTCTTATTTTATATACTACCGTGGACATGTCGGGTTTTAAGAATAGGGACATAACCCAGTTGGATTAATAATTTGGTGTGTACTAGATGATCTACAACAAGGTAAAGAAATTTTAGTTCTGGGAAGTAAATTCTGAACTATTTATGGATTCCAGGTTTTGAGGCTTGAGGATGTGCTTGAATAGAAATGTAAAATGTATAGGATTTGATGACGATTGATGCATATATACTCTTTTTCTAATTTTTAAACTTGGTCTGCTTACCAGATTACCTTCAATTTTCTGGTGATTATTTGTGTTTTTGTTTTATTTTTGCTTTCAAGTAGTTGATTGGATTTCACTGTTAGTTCTTCAGTTGAGATTGTGTTTAGGGATTTGATGGTGTATCTTTTGACTATGTTATTCTGATATTTAAATTTCTGTTTTCGGCAGGATAATCGTTATTACGGACATGGCTGTTGTAATGGAGACGTGTGATCTCATTGGGGACCCAAAACCATTGAGTACTTGTATTGGTGACTCTGATTCTGTGCAAAAAGTAGGAAATACGGCTTCAGGCTCTTTGCAAAACCCCACGAAGGGAAGTGGCAATGTTACTTCTTTCGTCAGCAATGCTGACACCACAAGCTATCCCTCCGCCAACATATCAGGGCCATACTCTGGGTCATATGGCAATCAGAACATTAGAGTTGATGCCTTATGTACTCCCAAAAGTTCATACGGCGTGCCTTCTCAGCCAGCATATCAGCAGCCACCTCCTATGTATTCAAACAGGGGACCTGTGGCCAAGAATGAAGCTCCTTCCAGAATAATTCCAATAGCTGGGTTGACTCCATACATGGGTAGGTGGACAATTAAGGCTCGGGTAACAGCTAAGGGCGAGCTTCGGCATTACAATAATACTCGTGGTGATGGTAAGGTTTTCTCATTTGATCTCCTTGATTCGGATGGTGGTGAAATTCGAGTAACTTGCTTCAATACTGTGGCTGACCAGTTTTACAACACAATAGAGCCTGGTAAAGTTTATGCAATTTCTAAGGGGAGCTTGAAACCTTCTCAGAAAAACTATAATCACCTCCGCAATGATTATGAAATTTTTTTGGAAAGCACATCAACTGTTCAGCCATGCCTAGAGGATGACACATCTATTCCCAAACAGCAGTTTCACTTCTGTCCAATTAGTGATATTGAAGGCAAGGATAGCAACAGTGTTGTGGATGTCATTGGTATTGTTTCATCAGTGAGTCCATTGTCATCAATTATGAGGAAAAATGGGACGGAAACTCAAAAAAGAACACTGCAGTTAAAGGATATGTCAGGCCTCAGTGTAGAGGTAACTTTATGGGGAGGTTTTTGCAGTTCAGAAGGTCAGACCCTACAGAACATGTGTGATGCAGGCGATTTCCCTGTTTTGGCTTTGAAAGCTGGCAGAGTTAGTGACTTCAGCGGGAAGTCACTTGGAACCATTTCAAGCAGTCAACTGCTCATAGAGCCAGATTATCCAGAGGCCCATAGGCTTAAGGAATGGTTCTATAAAGATGGGAAGAATGCCCCTATGGTTTCCATTTCAAGGGAATCATCGAGCATGGGCCGGATGGATGTTAGAAAGACTATATCCCAAATCAAGAGTGAAAGGCTCGGAACTTCAGAAAAACCCGATTGGATCACTGTGAGTGCAATTATCTGTTTTATCAAGTTGGATAACTTCTGCTATAGCGCGTGTCCCATAAAAATAGGAGATAGACAATGCAATAAAAAGGTTATCAACAATGGAGATGGTAGGTGGAGGTGCGAAAGATGTGATCAATCTGTTGATGAATGCGACTACAGGTATATACTTCAGTTTCAGATACAGGATCACACTGGCGTAGCTTATGTAACTGCATTCCAGGAATGTGCAGAAGAGTTGCTCGGCCTAAATGCTAGAGAACTATTTGTTCTGAAGAATGAACTGCAGGATGATGAGAAGTGTACTGAGATTGTCAATAAGGTTCTCTTCGGTAGATACCTTTTCAAACTAAAAGTAAAGGAGGAGACATATGGTGATGAGTCCCGTGTGAAGTCAACAGTTCTTAAAGCAGACAAGTTGAACTTCTCTTCCGAGTTCAAGCATCTGGTAGACCTACTAAGCAAGCTGAAAGGTGAAGATGTGTCTCCTACTGGCAAAATTATAGGCTTCAGTAGCAACACCATTTCTGAAAATGTTGGCATCAAACAGGCAGATAATATGGGTTTCAGTACTGTGACCAGCAGCACCTTCTCAGGCAGTGTTGGTGTAAAACGACCACTCCCTCCTGTTACAGACTATCTAGGAAGTAGTGAAAATTATGGTCGAGAATCTGGAACACAAACCAAACCCAGGACTCAATATGGGAATCAGTATACGGGTTTGGCAGGCAGTGGTGGTGGATCCATCTCATCATGTAGTGGCTGTGGAAGCACGAGTCACAACTCGGCAAACTGTCCTACCATCATGAGTGCTCCCCCCACGCAGTCATATGATGCAGGGTATTTAACTAGTAGGGAATCCACATCTGGGAATGTTTCAGGTGAGTGCTACAAGTGCCATAAACAAGGGCATTGGGCAAGAGACTGCCCTGGCCTAAGCAATGTGCCACCAGCTTATGGCAGCAGGGTAGGGGATCCAGGGTATTCAACTAGGGTATCCACATCTGGGAATGTTTCAGGTGAGTGCTACAAGTGCCAGAAACAAGGGCATTGGGCGAGAGATTGCCCTGGCCTAAGCAGTGTGCCGCCAGCTTGTGGCAGCGGGGTAGGGCGATACTAACTTGATCCAAGGATGCACATGTCTCCAGAAGTTGATTATTTGAGAGCTACTGGCTTTTTGAATGCCTTCGATCCCAATTATCTCGGTGGACCTGTTTCCAAATCAGAACATGTACAGTGACAGCAGTTGATAGTTGGCCTTTCGTGCGTGCCCTCTACTCATCCAATACTTGGCCTTATGCGTCTCTATTCAGTCAATAATCTTAAATTAAAGTAGTAGATTTTTTTCTTCTTCTTCTAGCTGGACATTCCTGTGAATTAGAGGCATAAGTTTTATGAATTCAGATCCCATTTTGTGACCATGGATTTTCGTATGGTAATGAGTTGAACTTTGTTTATAGAGTTATTTCCCATTTAATGTGAGCTCGACTAAAACTGTTAGTAAAAGTAGTGGTGATAACACATGGGCCATCAAATAGGCAAATAATTTAGCATGCATTTTCCCAACCACCTCATCCGCCATTTTAGCATCAATTAATTGACGCCTTTTATTATTCAGTTCAGACTACCAACCAGTTAAACAGCTATTTAAACAGAGGCATCTCATCTTCCTTGATTGTATCGATCCACCCAGGAACTGAGATGAGTCTTCAGGTACGACCCATTGATGCAATTTATAATTGATTTATGTCTTGTCTCTTGATTTTTGTTAATAAATGTCAGTGATTCCTCCCTGGATGTTCAAATCTACTTCTTACCACCAGCTCTGTTGATCTGTGGCTGAAGTGATGACCCCAGATTTCACTCACTAACTTCGAATCTGCTGTCAATTTGTTGATGATATTGGTACTTGCAGGTCGAATTCGAGGAGTATGCTGCGAAAGCAAAGACCCTCCCTCATACACAAACCAACGAGGATTTACTCATCCTTTACGGCCTCTACAAGCAAGCCACTGTCGGACCGGTGAACACAAGTCCGTATCTTTTAAACTAAAACTGTTCTTCTAGCTGATCTCTATATATGCTCTGGTATTGATCATTGTGTTGTGTTGTGTTGATTTCTTCAGGCCGGCCTGGCATGTTTAACATGAGAGACCGTGCAAAATGGGATGCTTGGAAAGCCGTCGAAGGTACTCGGTTGCAGTTTGTTTGTTCGTAGCTTCATGAATAAAAATGTCATTGTTATAGTTTGCATTTAGCAACTTAGCATTGCATCAACTCGCTTGGTGAGAGATGACTTGTTGCTCAATGTGTTTTTTGTTGATAGGGAAATCACGGGAGGAAGCCATGAGTGACTACATCATCAAGGTGAAACAATTGCTCGAAGCTTCCAGCTGATTTGCTTGCTCTTGGCTTGGTTGATTCCCCGTCTACTCTATCCTATCCATGTTGCAAATTTATAACTGGTGTTCTCAACTCCAGCACCAACTTTGTATCTCTTTCTTGTACTTCATTTTCCATAACGAATGTTGTGTTATGGTTTTCTGCAAATGGGACGGACCAGATTGGGAAAAAATTTCCAATTTAAGCAAAATTCGAATTTGCTTTCCAATTGTACACACTCCTCAAATTCAATTTTCAAAATACACACCACACTTAAGGTGCCGTTGCTAAGGGCGCCTAAGACATAAAACGCTCTTAGTAACAGCGCCTAATGCCCAGTGTCAAATTTATCTCGATAACATGCTGAGTCATTAGCCTACGTGGCAACTTTGACTTAGGCGCTGTTATGGACATCGCTCCAATACAAAGCACACATTTAAGGCGCTGTCCAACAGCGCCTAACCTGTTTTAGGTTTAGGCGCTGTCCTCAACGGCGCCTAAACCTGAAATGGTTGTATTATGTATTTGTTTCAATCTCTAACCCAAAAACAACCTGCAAACGACATCTTAAAATATACAACCCTGTCCATTACACCAAATCCAAACCACCAGAATCCCATCACCAAAATTTAACAACACAAAAGTGTGAAGCATAAAGTGATGACTTACAAAAGTTACATGGCAACATGTAACAAGTTATCACCCTTACAAAATGACAATACATAAATGTTATAGTTTAGAGCAAATAGTGCTATCAAGATCCCGGTGTAAAACGATTGGGTGGCCTTCTAGCGCGTGAACTAGCCCTCTGGTTGGAGTCATCTGTGACTCAGCTTGAGTAACTTGAGAGGGGCCGCCAACTTCATAGTTATCTTCTGGTAAGTCCGCCTCTTCATCAGAGTCTACATTTACAAAAAATACAAGTTATGTATAAAAGATGAAAATATATGTATTTCAAAATTATAAGTTCATATACCATCACGAAGATGAATTTGTGCGGGATCAACATCCAATGCAAGACCCTCTCCAATTCTCAACAAGTCCGCATGAGTGGAATGAAACAGATCATGGAGTGCCCTCTTCAAATCCTCGTCAGTCATCTTAAGAAAAATTCCCGAAGACACTTTGCACATGCGCACTAACGACATAACCTGTAGAAAAGGTTAGTTGTCATAAGTTAGATATTTTGTAACTATAAAAAATTACGCTAAAATGTATAAATACTTACAAGTGAATTCATCTGAAATGCAGATGACCGATACGGCGCCGGTGTATGCAATTGTGGCTGAATGCGCTTACGAGTGACATCGTAGTACCAAGTGTAGTACGCATTCAGATACGATCCATCAGTGTCAGGCTCACCAGTAATAATGCTTTCCATATGATTATCCCAAAGATCCATGTGAACTTGCATATCTTCATCTAAAGGCTCAGAAGTCTGTCTCTTGCTCATGTGCATATCTCGTGACTCTATGGTGGCAATGCTGGCTCCGGCTGTCACCATCAAACTGACGAAGAACTCGAGAAGGGTAGTGCAACTCAGCGATATTAAAACAAAAGAGTGGCACTTCGGCCATCCAACAACCTCTCTTGGCCACACACATCAGATTAAGTGTGCATAAAACCTCTTCCGTGTAAGGAGTCCATATGACATCGTTCGCCTCTTGTCGATCTAGTAAATCACGGTACAACATTAACACATGATGTGATGTCTGCATCCATGACTTAGGGACGTTCCATCTACAATATTGAAATTAATAGTTAGAGTAAAACCACCAAAATGTAAATAATAATAAATATGAAGGGGTTAACTTACTTGTATCCTAAAGCTGGAAGCCACATAAAATCAACGTATGAACCAGGAGGTGGGGCTAGGATAGCAAGCCTCCTCTGTCGTCCAATGATCAAGTGCTCCCACGCCCACAACTGAACCAGGATGGCACATCCACTGAGCTGTGTGTGCGTCGACTCACATGCATTGCGCAAACTGCGATAAAGAAATGCAAGTGCCGCAGAACCCCAGTTGTACTCTGAAATAGCATCCAGGTCCGCCAGGAGTGGCAAGTAGTGAAGGGACACATCACTGCCCAAAGAATCCAGAAATAGTGAACTCCCCAATATGATCAGAATATACGTTCTCGCGTATCTCTGTATGACCTCCTCTGAAGCATCCTCCGGAATGTCCTTCATATTATCCCTGAACCAAGTACGTCTCACACTAGTATCTCTCCTCCCGGTCGGTGGAACAACTCCCAATAAGCTCAAACACAGGGCATCATCTACCTCCTGGTTCATAATCACGGCTCTACCCTCTATAGGAAGTCCCGTCAACACACCAACGTCCTCTAATGTAATAGTCATCTCACCGTGGCGCAAATGGAATGTATGCGTCTCAGAACGCCATCTCTCCACCAATGCTGTCATGAAAGACCAATCCACCTCATAGTTCTGCATATAATACCATGGACCAAAGCCGACCCGCACAACGTAAGGTAGTATACGCTCATCTGCAACCCAAGATAAACAATAATATATTAGAACCAAACTTCAAAAATATGCCACAAAGACAGACTACAAAGATTGATTCAACTATCAAGTGTTGCTGCCACAGACATCCAACAACAGCCACCATTAAGCTTTACAAGCAAAATCACACTAAATAAATTTCCGGATAAATGGAGAAGAATAAACACACAAAAGAAGGATTTCTATTGTGCAAAATAATCAGATGCTACTAGAACTGAATCAAATAGAGGAAACATATACCTAATCGACCCAACAACTTAGGGAAATAGGCTGATGGCAGATGATGGAGTACAGCCGCGAAGGCGACGAGCAACTAATCGGTGATGAGCGGCGAAGAATGGTGACGATCAGGCGACGACCAGGCGGCAGGATTGATTTTCCGAACGGCAGAAGACAAAATGGAAATAACGGGAGAAACTAGGGCTCGAAAAGATATTCAATTTTAGGCCCTCTTCTCCACATCGCTTTAGGCCTATTTGGAAAATTTTGCTGACTCAGCATTCGTTATTTCTAAAAATTTGACACTGGGCATTAGACGCTAGCTGTTGCTAACGGCACCTAATGTGTTAGGTGCCCTTAGCAACGACGCCTTTAGTATGATGTGTATTTTGGAAATTGAATTTGAAGAGTGTGTAAAATTGGAAAGCAAATTCCAATTTTGCTTATTTTGGAAATTTTTCCCAGATTGGCATGACCAAACTAAAATTTGGTCACATTTTTGGTCATGAGGATTGCCTAATTACAATGCTACACTTGTACTGTCTTGAAATTTGTACAGGTTAAATTAAAATCTTGTAATAATTGTATCTTAAAATATACAAAGTAAACAAAAAAAAACTACCACTTTTTATAAATTTTAAAACACTACAAATAAATGAGTTGAGATCATGTGAGAATGACATTTTAGATGAGAAATAAAAAAATATATTATTCATCCGATCAAATTAATATACGGTTCAGATGAGGCCTGATTTAAATTAAAATTCGTATTTATTTGATGATTAATTACACTTGAAGGGCAAATTACAAATCAAAAAATCAATCAAAATCGAAATCCGGCGTTTCGCTCACCCTAATCATTAAACCTCAGAAAATCAAAACTACCAAATCAATCGACCTATTGATCCCATGACGACGCTGAGAAGAAGCAAAGCGACAGTGTAAGGCACACGAGTGCCACTTAGAATGTGCATGCAAGTGATTCACAACACCAAGCATATTCCGACGAAAATCACCGCGTCAGACATATTGCTCGACTGTGAGTCGCCACTGCTGCCTTCGTCCAAAATCCGATAAGTGAAGATGAAATTTGTGATCTCCCTCATTGTCAACGACTCCGATTTGGACTGATCGAAGTTGTGAACTGAACCATATTGGTAGCCTTGTAAAGCTACGCATTATAGCCCTCGAAAGTTATATAACTTTCGTAGCCTTGTACATAACATTCGTAGCACTGTTTCGTATATGAAATTGGTAGCCTTGTACATAACATTTGTATATGAAATTGGTAGCCTTGTATATAACATTCGTTTATAAAATTGGTAGCTGATCACTCAATATTTTGACTAATTATTCACTACATTCGATGGAGGATAACACTCGTTCTCCCAGCAAATTGTCCTTATTTGATGTCTTTCTCTAGTGTTTCAGGACAAAAAGACATATCATCGCTCCTTGGACCCAGAGTGTCGAAAGAACAAAAAAATCAACGAAAAAGGCCGAAAAGAACTCTACACCAGCAATGGGCCGTGACAGCCGTGGCATCTCATTAGTGTCATGACAGTCACGGTAGGGTTTTTGCGCAGAAGGAATTGGGCGAGTTCAGACATGCCGTGACATGTCTATATGTCACGGGTGTCACGACACCCATATGGCCAAGTGTGTTTCAGCCCTTGCCGTGAAATGCCATGACATGTTCAAATGTTACGGGTGTCACGGCACCGTCGGGCATAATTATCAGTTTATTCCCTAATTTATTTTTCAAAGTTTTTGGGCCTTTTTGGAAATTGATCGATTCGTGGGCTATAAAAGAGCAACGACCAGAACGTCTAAAGTGTGCTTGAATTGAGAAGAAAACCCTAACTTGGGAGAGATGACGGAAAACATCGCAAGAGATTAAGGATTCAACGAGCTTCATCGTCACTACGGTTATCTCGTCCTTAATTTCATATCTACACTATTTGTGGTTGACTTACCATGAATAGTGAGTAGTCTTCTTTATTCGGGGATCCTACGGATCCCGTGCTATGTACCCAACTCTTCATGTGATCATATGAACGTTTTTCATTAATGCAATTTGAATATTCAATTTCATCGTGCTTAATTTATTATTCTTACAAGTTTTACATTGAATGAGATGTTTGCATGCTAGAACGTATTTAGGTTAATTACCAAAAGATGAATGAGTCCTAGGTATTAACCGGATTGTATGAAATTGATATTAAGTCATGGTAGCTACAATGGTAGTACATGAATTAATAGGAAAGTTGACTTTTGTCTTAAAAACCCTGAGTTTAATAATCGAGTTCGTTGATAATCCGTGGATGGGCGGCTGACGGAGCGCACCACACCGTCGTTAATGTGCGATGGCTCTGTGCAAAAATAAATTTATAAGTCCGCTACTCGTTACTCTACTATTGGGTAGTAAAGCGGTAAGTAGGGGTCGAACCCAAGGGAATTAGTGGATAGTTGTTCTTTCAAAAATGGAAAGTAAGACAGTTGGGGGTTGGTTGTGATTTTAGTACTGAAAAGTAAGTGGGTTGGTTGTGATTTTAGTACTGAAAAGTAAATGACTGAAAGTAAAGAAAGTAAATACGGGACTGAAAGTAAATACTGAAAAGTAAAGTGCTTGAAGGACAAGACTTGCGGAAAGTAAATGCTTGAAGGACAAGACTTGCGAAAAGTAAATGCTTGAAGGACAAGACTTGCAGAAAGTAAATGCTTGAAGGACAAGACTTGCGGAAAGTAAATACTTGAAGGACAAGACTTGCAGAAAGTAAATGCTTGAAGGACAAGACTTGCAGAAAGTAAATGCTTGAAGGACAAGACTTGCAGAAAATAAGCAGTTGATATGGGACTGAAAGTAAAGTGATAGGTGATGTTTTAATTAAAGGAAAGGATTCGGTTTTAGGGGCCTTGTATCATAAATCTGTTTATCATCGACCTCTAATGATCATACTAAGTGTTCAAAGATGTATCAATGCTATTTCTAGCACATGACTTGCCACATCGTTTAGAACACTTTTTCTATTTGGGCTAATTCCTCCTTTCGAAGTATCTTAGCTTATGTGCATCCATTTGATCAATCATTTCCGATCAACCAAATGGTGTTTTAAAGTGGTTGAACTCCACAGTTAAGCTGTGCCCTTTCGAGCCTCTACTTAACCAACAGCGTTCTGACCTAATATATGGCACATAGAACAAGTTTTGAACACAAAGAGGCACTTAAGAGAAGCGTCTAAAACATTGTATGATACAAGCACACCCCTTCAACCGAATGAAGGGTTTAGCTACGAATATCCATAGAGGTGGATATCATAGCTAAGTGCTGAGTAAAGTAGAGGTTTTGAAAGACAGGAAAGTCAAGAGGAGAATACTCAAGAACCAACAGGAGTAAACTCAAGAACAACGAAAAGTAAAGGAAATGCTTGAGTACTTCAAGAACCGACAAGAGTACTCAAGAACAAACTTGGAGCTTCAATATCAAAGTGGTGTGTTTACATGGATTGTGCCCAAAATCTAGAGAGATAAGTAACAAGTGACTATGGATTTTTGCACACAAAATGGGATGATGAACTAAGGAGGAGAAGCTTGGTATTTATAGGCAAGGAGGAGGGAGGAGGAGCCAACACATGGCAAGAGGGGAGAGGAGGAGCTCAAAGCCGCCGGGCAAGGTGGCATGAAGCCAAGAGGCGCCGGCCATGTGGCTTCTCCACATGGAAAGCCGCCGGTGGTGAGGTGGAGGGGAGAGGAAGTGAGTGGAATGAGATCTTTTGCTCCAAAAGCCATCGGTTGCCTCCCAACTCCGGTTACACTTTGGTTGCCCTTTGGTTGCTCTTTGGTTGCTTCTTAGTTGACATCAAAAGGTGAGGAACTTAGACTTGGCATTTCACTTGTGTTCTTGATCTTTGTTGGAATAAGTCAATGGGACTTAGTTGTGGCTTGATCGGAGTATTGTCGGAGTATGGCCAGTTCTGACTTGTAATCCACTTTTAGCGTTAAGAACTCCATTTTAGCTCGTTTCATCTTTACTCCTTGAATTAGCCTGTAGAACAAAATTGAAACTAACAAGTAAAAGTTGTCAAGATAAAGCGTCTAATTTGGTGGGTTTAACTGTCTTAATGAATCATATAAATATGGTCCATCAGATCACCCCACACTTTTAGTTGTTCGTCCCGAACAATGCTATTTGAAAGATTGACGGAGCCCACCGCACTGTCGTTAAGGTGCGATGTTCTCTGTGCAAAAATAAATTTATATCTCCGCTACTCGCGACTTCACTACTGGGTAGCAAGTGGTAAGTAGGGGTCGAACCCAAGGGAATTGGTGGATTAGTTGTTCTTTAATGAAGCTTATGCATAAATTAAATGCGATTGGGGTTGGGTTTGAGTGTGCATTGAGAAATGAAAGTAAATTACAACAGTTGATAATGGACTGTAAGGAAAGGATTCGGTTTAGGGGTTTCATATCATATCATCGTTCATCATTGACCTCTAATGATCATACTAAGTGTTCAAAGATGAATCGAGGCTATTTCTAGCACAAGACTTGCCACATCATTTAGAACACTTGTTCTATTTAGACTAATTCCTCCTTTCGAAGTATCTTAGCCTTATGTGCATCCATTTGATCTTCAGTTACGATCAACCAAATGGTTTTTAAAAGAGGTCGAACTCCTCAGATAAGCTTTTCCCGTTAAAGCATCCACTTACCCGAGTATGTTCACGAACCCCACGGAAGAGCTTTGCCCGTTAAAGCATCCACTCAACCTTGGAAGTTCTAACCTAATATGTGGCACATAGAACAAGTTTTGAAACACTAAGTAGCATTAAGCATAGAGTCTAGAACGGTTTATGATATAAATACTCCCTCTACCGAATACAAGCTTTAGCTACTTGTATTCATGTCAAGGAATACAAGCAAACCATGGCTTTGAACAAGGATACCGAAAAGGAGAATAACTTTAAAGTAAGAACAATATATACGGAAAGTAAAGGACAAGTCAGGGAAGAGAAAGCCGTGGCTTTTGTACCTACAATAAGTGGAGGAGAGGAGCTCCTAAGTAAGATCCAAGCAAGGAAAAGTAGCTCCAAAATGAAGAACAAAGCAAGAACAAGTGAAGAACAAAATGTGTATTGAAAGTGAATAGAAGAGGGTTAAGCCCTCTATCTCTCTAAAGAACTTGTGGATTGTGGGATGGGATACATTTACAAGGAGAGGGCATCTCTATTTATAGGCTAAGGGAAAGGGATGGATGTGGATGAGAGGCCACCACATGTCACAAAATGGGAGGAGAAGCAAAAGCCATCCGGGTGAGTCATCACCTCCCTTAGCCCCCCCATGTGTCACTTCCTCCTTGAAGCCGCCGGCCATGTGAGGTGGAGGAGAGTGAGTGGTGAGTTTGTGATCTTTTCACAAAAGCCATCGGTCCTTTCAGCTCCGGACTAACTCTGGTTGCCCTTCGATTGGACTTGTTTTGAGTGATTCCATGTCAGGTTCATGAAAGTCAGAATTTGGTCGTGACCTGGAATGACTCGTAATTCATTTTCAGCTTTAAAAGTCCTCCTTAGCCTGTATTCTCTCTAGACTTCAAAATACCCTGTAGATAAATATCGGAACTAACAAGCAAAAGTTAAATAGACAAAGAGTCTAATTTGGTGGGTTTAACTGTGTTTATGATTCATACAATTATGGTCCATCAGATCACCCCACACTTTTAGTTGTTCGTCCCGAACAATGCTTTTTAAAGGGCGGCACACACAATCCAAGTAAACTTTTTAAATATGAAAGTGAGAATATTGAACTAGATTTATCCTAATTCATGCATTACTTACTTATTACCAAATTAAACCGTGTAAATACTTAGAAGAAACTTGATACTTGTACCTTCGCGCCGAGATGCAAATTAATTCGGATGTTTCGGGAGATAGCCCTTTTCAGGCTCCTGGACTGCATTCTCGGGATCGACTCGCACTATATGGTTTCCTTGTAGCTTTTTCTAGCACGTGATTCGGTTCGGGTTTCACTGAGTTGAGCATTTTGATTTCTTTTTGGCGAGGGACAGCTTCTGTAGTGAATCGGCGTTTGGCCTTTGGCCTTTGTTGTTGAATTGGAGTTTCTTCACTTTTGTTCCGGTTAAAACCTTCACAATTTTGGCCTTTGGCCTTTGATTAGCTTCTTTTAGCTTTTGCTTTTTTGTGACTTGCTAGTCCATTTTCTCAGGTTTTCTTTGGGAGGTCCAATCATCACCCGCGAGCATATGGAAATACCTCCCCGCTCTTTCTCATCCTCGCTGTTTCGCGCCGGTCAAGATGAGGGTCGCTCATCTATTTTCCCGGCTACTAGCACTAGAGATAGGACGGTTTGATTCCCGTCCCGCCTCTTGCATAAACGCTGCACGGCGGAGATGACTTCAATCTTCACTGAAACCCGAAGTGCAGCCTCCACTGACTTCGAAAACCATATAGTTAGATTCGATCCTTCGAGTGCTTGCCAAGCCTCTCTAGGGAATTTTCTATCAACTCCACATCCCCTGTATATCTCAGCACAAAGGGACAAATGAGAAGGTACATCCTAAGTTTTTAAACAGTTGAATTTTCACAAGGTAAATGCATGAATTTAGATCTATCTTTTTCACATTCTCAAGTTCATATTTTCAAAAAGATAATATTAAGGGAAAAGGAAAAGAAAAAACATGTTAACTAACTATGTACAAAGGTGGTTCTCACCCCACACTTTTGAACGAAGGCGTGCCTCACAGCACGACTTAGTTCAAAAGTCATGCAAGCAAATATATACAGGAAAGGTGAGAATGAAAAAACTAAATGACAGAAATTAAATGACTGAAAGTAAGATAGGTGTCGGGTTACCTCCCGACCAGTGCATTTGTTTAACGTCGTTAGCTCGACAGTACTTCATTCCTGGATCATAAGGTTGGGTCCCATGGGCGTGTGAGGTCGAATTTCTTCTCGGCTCCCCTTTTGCTCCGAGAGGGTGAGGTTTCATTGACTATAGCTACTGGTCCAATGAGTCGTGCTCGCTTGTTACTCCTTCCGGGTTTCCATTCTTTCGGCCCATGTCTTTGCCACTTCTTCATGTTTGAATAGTTGGCACCTTTGCGAGTTTGGAAGTTTAGTTTTGTGCCATTAAATGTAGGTGACATTAAGCATGCGCCTCTGTAAATCCTCTTCATTGTGGCAGTGATGGATGGTTGTCTTGGAACGAGTGAGTTTTCAGGCGGTTTTCCTTGGCTTGTGATGAGTGAGAGTTCCTTTGTCGGCTTTTTTGGCTCATGCTCCTCCTCTAACTCCCCTTGCACCTCATCATTATTGATTATATGATCTTCGGTGACTATGATCGGCATAAAACACGAAGGGTTAAGTTGGGGCACTTCGACCATGAGGACTGGGTTTGTTTCAGGTGCTCCGACAGTGAGGACCAGGTTTTTCTCGGACGATTCGGCAATGAGGTCCGGGACTTCCTCGAGTGCTCCGAGCGCAAGGACCGGGCCTGGCTTGATTTCTTCGGCCGCTTCGACAGTGAGGTTCGGGACTTCTGTTGGCTCGGCAGTTAGGACTGTCATTTCCTCGGATGGATTGGTGATAAGGACCGAGCCTGATTTGGGCAGTTCTTCTTCTAACTCCCAAGGATAATCTGAATGGAGCTCTTCTTTAGGCAACCATGGGTCCTCGTCATTCATATGGTCTCCGGGGGCAATCATACTGAGGTCCGGGTCTGTTTTGGACAGTTCTTCAGTTAGGACCAAAATTGATTTGGGCAGTTTGGCAATGCGGTCCCAGATCAGTTGTGTAGCCGCCCAGAATTCCTCATTTTCGACCTCGTCTTGGTGTATCAGGGCACTCATTTGCTAGATGCTAGCTGCCAATTCTTCCTCCTTGTCCTCGAGTGACTCGACAATGTGGACCTGGGCTTCCTCGGGCATTTCGGAAATGTGTACCGGTACTGATTTGGGTAGCTTGTTAATGCGGTCCCAGAGCTGGTTTGATGTTTCTTTTTGAGCCACCCATGACTCGTCGCTTTCGACCTGGATTTGGTGTACCATGTTGGCCAACTGCTGGTTGCTAGATGCCAGCTCCGTTATAACATCCTCGACTAGCTTGGCCTGATCTTCTATTGGTCTTGACCTCGCGGCCAAATCGTTTATCAATTTCCAAAGATCATCCATGTTTAAGTTATTTACCGAACCTCCTGCCGCGTCATTAAGCCAATTCCACTCATATGGCATCATCCCATTGAGAAACCTTTGAAGAAGATCGTGGTTGGTGAATCCATGGTGCGGGCAGCTCGTTACAAGAGAATCGAAGTACCATAAGTACTCGTCCAAAGTTTCGTCCCGGGATTGCTTTAGGTGGTTGATCTTCTCGCGGATTTCAAATTCGAAGGATGGTGGGAAAAACTCCTCATCGTTCCAAGGCTCGATTTGATAGTACATCGACATGGTGGTTTGTAAAAAAGAACAACTACTCCATTTTATAAATCCAATTCCCCGGCAACGACGCCAATTTTGACGGAGCCCACCGCACTGTCGTTAAGGTGCGATGTTCTCTGTGCAAAAATAAATTTATATCTCCGCTACTCGCGACTTCACTACTGGGTAGCAAGTGGTAAGTAGGGGTCGAACCCAAGGGAATTGGTGGATTAGTTGTTCTTTAATGAAGCTTATGCATAAATTAAATGCGATTGGGGTTGGGTTTGAGTGTGCTTTGAGAACTGAAAGTAAATTACAACAGTTGATAATGGACTGTAAGGAAAGGATTCGGTTTAGGAGTTTCATATCATATCATCGTTAATCATTGACCTCTAATGATCATACTAAGTGTTCAAAGATGAATCGAGGCTATTTCTAGCACAAGACTTGCCACATCATTTAGAACACTTGTTCTATTTAGACTAATTCCTCCTTTCGAAGTATCTTAGCCTTATGTGCATCCATTTGATCTTCAGTTACGATCAACCAAATGGTTTTTAAAAGAGGTCGAACTCCTCAGATAAGCTTTGCCCATTAAAGCATCCACTTACCCGAGTATGTTCACGAACCCCACGGAAGAGCTTTGCCCGTTAAAGCATCCACTCAACCTTGAAAGTTCTAACCTAATATGTGGCACATAGAACAAGTTTTGAAACACTAAGTAGCATTAAGCATAGAGTCTAGAACGGTTTATGATATAAATACTCCCTCTACCGAATACAAGCTTTAGCTACTTGTATTCATGTCAAGGAATACAAGCAAACCATGGCTTTGAACAAGGATACCGAAAAGGAGAATAACTTTAAAGTAAGAACAATATATACGGAAAGTAAAGGACAAGTCAGGGAAGAGAAAGCCGTGGCTTTTGTACCTACAATAAGTGGAGGAGAGGAGCTCCTAAGCAAGATCCAAGCAAGGAAAAGTAGCTCCAAAATGAAGAACAAAGCAAGAACAAGTGAAGAACAAAATGTGTATTGAAAGTGAAGAGAAGAGGGTTAAGCCCTCTATCTCTCTAAAGAACTTGTTGATTGTGGGTTGGGATACATTTACAAGGAGAGGGCATCTCTATTTATAGGCTAAGGGCAATGGATGGATGTGGATGAGAGGCCACCACATGTCACAAAATGGGAGGAGAAGCAAAAGCCATCGGGGTGAGTCATCACCTCCCTTAGCCGCCCCCCATGTGTCACTTCCTCCTTGAAGCCGCCGGCCATGTGAGGTGGAGGAGAGTGAGTGGTGAGTTTGTGATCTTTTCACAAAAGCCATCGGTCCTTTCAGCTCCGGACTGACTCTGGTTGCCCTTCGGTTGGACTTGTTTTGAGTGATTCCATGTCAGGTTCATGAAAGTCAGAATTTGGTCATGACCTGGAATGACTCGTAATTCATTTTCAGCTTTAAAAGTCATCCTTAGCCTGTATTCTCTCTAGACTTCAAAATACCCTGTAGATAAATATCGGAACTAACAAGCAAAAGTTAAATAGACAAAGAGTCTAATTTGGTGGGTTTAACTGTGTTTATGATTCATACAATTATGGTCCATCAGAGATGGACACACAATTCAAGTAAAAACTTCAAATAGGAAAGTGAGAATATGGAACTAGATTTATCCTATTCATGCATTACTTACTTATTACCAAACTAAACCGTGTAAATACTTAGAAGAAACTTGATACTTGTACCTCTGAGATGCAATTTAATTTGGATGTTTCGGGAGATAGCCCTTTTCAGGCTCCTGGACTGCATTCTCTGGACCGACTCGCACTATATGGTTAACTTGTCGCTTTATCTAGCACATGATTCGGTTCGGGTTTCACTGAGTTGAGCACTTTGATTTCCTTTTGGTGAGGGACAGTTTCTGAAGTGAATTGGATTTTGGCCTTTGATGTTGAATTGGAGTTTCTTCAATTTTGTTCGGTTAAAACCTTCACATACTTTGGCTTTTGGCCTTTGATTAGCTTCTTCGAGCTTTTGCTTCTTTGTGACTTGCTAGTCCATTTTCTCAACCTTTCTTTGGGAGGTCCAATTATTGCCCGGGAGCATATGGAAATACCTCCCCGCTCTTTCTCATCCTCGCCGTTTCGCGCGGGTCAAGATGAGGGTCGCTCATCTATTTCCCGGCTACTCTGACTATAGATAGGACGGTTTGATTCCCGTCCCGCCTCTTTGCATAAACGCTGCATGGCGGCGATGACTCTGATCTTCTTTGAAACCCGAAGTGCAGCCTCCACAGACTTCGTAAACCATATAGTGAAATCCAGTCTTTCGAGTGCTTGCCAAGCCTCTCTAGGGCATTTTATGTCAACTCCACATCCCCTATATATCTCAGCACAAAGGGACAAATGAGAAGTTACATCCTAAGTTTTTAAACAGTTGAGATTTCACAAGGTAAATGCATGAATTCGGATCTATCTTTTTCACATTCTCAAGTTCATATTTTCAAAAAGATAATATTAAGGGAAAAGGAAAAAAGAAAGTTTGTCAATTAACTATGTACAAAGGTGGTTCTCACCCCACACTTTTGAACGAAGGCGTGCCTCACAGCACGACGTAGTTCAAAAGTCATGCAAGCAAATATATAAAGGAAAGGTGAGAATGACTTAAGGCAAAAAACTAAATGACAGAAATTAAATGACTGAAAGTAAGATAGGTGTCGGGTTACCTCCCGACCAGTGCATTTGTTTAACGTCGTTAGCTCGAAAGTACCTCATTCCTGGATCATAAGGTGGGATCCCATGGATGGCTAAGGTTGTAGTGTTGTGGAGCGCATACTTTCATTCTTGCCTTGACTTTCCCCGATTTCTTATGAGATGATGTGCTCGGGTCAGGACTCCTTTGTTTCGGTGGTTTTTCTTTCCATTGTCTCTGCGAAGGCAAGGGACCTTTGACCATAGCTGCTGGTCTCGCTACTCGTACAGTCTCTCTTGGCAGGTCAGAAATTTGTGTACTGACATCCGAGATAGGCACAATGTCTGGCGGTTTCCTTGTACTTGGGCGGTCATCATAATCATCAATGTAGAAATCTGAAATTTTGCCGCCAAATGTAAGTGATAACAAGCCCTTGCCCATGTCGATCCATGCCTTGGTGGCGAAGAGAAAAGGCCGTCCCAATATAAGCGTTGGAGGGTCGTCTTCGCTGGTCTCTCCCGTTTGTATTACATAAAAGTCCGCAGCAACGACGAGCTCTCCCACATGGAGTATTAGATCTTCAAGCACTCCAACCGGTCGGATACACGATTTATCTCCCAACTCGATATTTGACCTTGGTGGTTTCAATGGGCCAAGCCCTAATAAGTAATATAAAGAGTAAGGCATGGCATTGACGGCAGCCCCAAGATCGATTAAGCACTTGTGAATTTGGGCTTCACCAATATGATGGACCATAATTATACGAATCATAAACACAGTTAACCCACCAAATTAGACTGTTTGTCTATTTAACTTTTGCTTGTTAGTTCTGAAATATTTCTACAGGGTATTTTGGACTCTAGAGAGAAAACTCGCTAAGGAGAGGATTTTACGCTGAAAAGATATTACGAGTCATTCCAAGGTCAAGATCAGACGCCGACTGAAGAAATCTCAAGATCATGACATTGAATCACTCAAAACAAATCAAACCGAAGAGCAATCAAAGTCAGTCCGGGGCCGAAATACACCATGATAGTTTTGTGAAAACATCACAAAACTCACACAAAACCTCCTCCTTCTCCTCCATGACCGGTGGCTTTTGGTTGGAGGTAACCAAAGGAGAAGAGCCTCCCCCTTTTCTCACCCACAACCGGCGGCTCTTCCCCTCTCCTCCCATGGCAACCGACGGCTTTGAGGAGTCCCCCATGTGGCTTCATCTCCAAGCTCATCCTCTCCCATCATGACAAGTGTTGCCATCTCCATGCTCCTCCAAGCTTATAAATAGACCCCCTCCTCCTTGTAATCCATCATCCCAAAATTGAAATCACTTCTCTCTCTAGAAAGTTTGGCATTTGTAAGCTTTGGTTTGAAATAATACTCCTGTTGGTTCTTGAGTATTATAACAGTTTGAAATAATACTCCTGTTGGTTCTTAAGTATTATAACAGTTTTAGAGAATACTCCTGTTGGTTCTTGAGTATTCAAGTAGGATTTGGGAATACTCCTGTTGGTTCTTGAGTATTCCCTTTTACTTACTGTCTTTCAAAAACCCCCGAGTATTTAGCTATGATATCCTCTTCCATGGATAATCGTAGCTAAACTCTTCATTCGGTTGAAGGAGTGTACATGTATCATAAAATGTTTTAGGCAATTCTTAGAGCCTCTTCTCTGTATTCAAAACTTGTTCTATGTGCCATATATTAGGTTAGAACTTCCAAGGTTGAGTGGATGCTTGGAATGGCAAAGCTCTTCCGTGGGGTTCGTAAACATACTCGGATAAGTGGATGCTTGGAATGGCAAAGCTTATCTGAGGAGTTTGACCTTTCTAAAACACCATTTGGTTGCTCGGGAATGACTGACCAAATGGATGCACATAGGCTAATATACCTTGGAATGGGGTATTAGTCTAAGTAGAACAAGTGCTCTACATTTTTGCAAAAGATTAGACGGTGTCGCAAGTTGAGTGCTTGGAATGGCCTCGATTCACTTTCGAACACTTTTGCAAAAGACTAGACAGTGTGGCAAATCGAGTGCTTGGAATGGCCTTGATGCACGTTTGAATACTTAGAAGGATCACTAAGAGCCAATGATAAACATGCAATGATACAAGGCCCCCGAAACCGAACGCTTTCCTTATATTCAAACCCCCTTGCATTTACTTTCTCAGTATTAATATCAACTGCAATCACCAACCGCTCACCTTCCGGAGGACTTGCCAATCACGCATCACCCGCTGTAAGTCTTCTTTCTTTTTATTTTCAGTATTTAATTTTAAGTCATTTACTTTTCCGCACTAAAAACCAAAACCAACCAAAAAAAGGCACTTACTTTTCCGCACTAAAACTCAATCAACCTAAAGAACGCTCCCATCTTGTACAAATCCCTCAAAGAACAACTTATCCCCCTAATTCCCTTGGATTCGACCCCTACTTACCGCTTGCTACCCAGTAGTAAGGTCACGAGTAGCGGAATATAAATTAGCTTTTGCACAGAGAACACCGCACCTTAACGACAGTGCGGTGGGCTCTGTCACAATACCACAGGTGACTGTGAAGGCCCCTGGGTCCTTATCCCTTTCCGGTTGTGACTCCTGATCTGAAGTGAGGGATCTTTCCATTATCGGGCCATTCTGCTCATCCTTTGGCTCTGGATTTGTATGATCGGGCCCTTTTAACTCCTGATCTTCTAGGTAAATGTTTTGCTCCGATGCAGAGATGTTAGTTGGGGAATCCCATCTGAGACCATCAGAGTCATTGTCATCCCAGCCAGATGCCGGTATGTCAAAGTGTGTAATCGGTGGAGGTGTCATGCTAACCGTGAATGCATAGCGTCCATTGTCAGCATGCGTGACCCACGTTCTGCCATCATTGGGTCGGTCTTCTTCTTGATTCCAATCAGGACGGTGCCTACGGGTGAAGTACTTGACCGTAGGTTTGTAAGTTGTGGATCGTGCTATTTCTTTCAGTGCTACCTTCATGTTTGACTTCCTTATCATGCTAACATTCGCCTTTGGGTTTCGGATGGTTTGTGAAGGAAGTCTGCCAGGTTCATTAATGAGTGCGGACATTGCGGTGGTGAGCTGGGACATTTGTTTGGTTAAATCTGAAATTGCCCCGTCCGTTTTTGCCTGGAATTGGTGTTGCGAAGTTCCCAATTGATTCACGCTTCCTACGAGTTCCTTCATTGTGTCTTCAAGCGACTTGTTTGGTCCTTGCTGATTGCTCGAGTTGGCTTGGTACTGATTTTGTCCCTTCTGTTGATATTGTACTGTCGGGTACTGGTTTGGTCCTCTTTGCTGATATTGGCCTGCTGATGGAGCGTTCTGGTTGTACTGCCGGTGGGGAGGTTGGTAGAATGACTGAGCTAATTGCGGTGTGGCTTGTTGTGTCCCCCTCGGAGGATGGTTGTCGTTCCGCCAGCTTGGATTGGTCGCTTGATTATACTGCCGGGTTGGTCCGGCTCTGTCGTTGCTGTTGTTGTTGTATCCTTGGTATCCTACCACTGCATTCACTTCTTCCGGTTCCTCTACTATTAATGTTGGGCATGCGTCGGTCTTGTGGTCCGTAGAACTGCAGAATTCGCAAGGCTTTACTGGAACTGGCTGTCTTCATAGGATCTGAACCATCATCTCCTTCATTTGTTTCATATCCTCTGGCATAGAGTTCATCGGTGTTTCTTCAGCCTTTGCCACATTCTTTGTTCGGGAAAATAATTCATGCCGAGTTGTCTCTTCTCTGAATCGGGCATTTTCAGCAACGTCGGTGATGAGATTCCTTATGCCACTCAGTGATAGATTCATTATGGATCCTCCAGCTGAGGCATCCAGAAGCATTTTGTCTAAGGGTCTTAATCCATCAATGAGGTACTCGATGATGAGTTTCTCAGGTAGTCCAAGGGTGCAGCAGCTTCTCTCCAGGCGGTTGAATTTTTCCAGGAAGTCGTACATGGTTTCATTGGGCCCTTGCTTGATGTCCCGCAGTTGCCTCCTTACTTGTATTGCCCTTCCCGCTGGGTAGTATTTGTCCAGGAATTTCTTCTGCATCTGAGCTCATGTTTTGATGCTACCGGAAGGCAATGAAAGGAACCAGTCGTTTGCTGAGTCAATGAGGGAAAATTAGAACGCCTTTAACTTGAAGTCGTCTACGTTCACGCCATTGGGTTTTAGATTTTGGCAAATGTCGTGTATGCGTTGGAGATGAGTCGTTGCTGATTCTCCACAAGTTCCTGAGAACTTGGGCAAGTTGTGGACTACTGATGTGTTGATGGAAATGTTTTCCAGTTCAGGGCCCTCGTAGATGCACCACGGCTGATTTCTAAAATCCGGTGCCGACTGTTCTCCCATAGTAGGTTCGCGGAAGTTGTTATCCCCATAGTAGTCAACAAAGATGGGTTCTCGCCTTGGAATTTGTCGAGGTTAAGGGGGTGGTGGATGTCTAGGGGGTTGTTGCACTGGACCAGCTTAATTTCGGTCCTCGGGCAGGCCTTGGTTTCTTCGAACGGCCTCCCTATTACGAGCTCTTTGGTTTCGGATGAGCTATTCCGGATCGTCAATAAATGGAGGCGGCGCCTCATTATTTCGATCGTACAAGTTCATCTCGTCGTCTTCCTGATAGTCATGGTGGCTTCCTTCGCGAGACATGGTTATGCAGAAGCGAGTGTGAAATTTAAGAGAAGAAGAAAAAGAAAGAACAATTATCCTATTGTTAACTCTAACTCCCCGGCAACGGCGCCAATTTTGACGGAGTGCACCACACCGTCGTTAATGTGCGATGGCTCTGTGCAAAAATAAATTTATAAGTCCGCTACTCGTTACTCTACTATTGGATAGTAAAGCGGTAAGTAGGGGTCGAACCCAAGGGAATTAGTGGATAGTTGTTCTTTCGAAAATGGAAAGTAAGATAGTTGGGGGTTGGTTGTGATTTTAGTACTGAAAAGTAAGTGGGTTGGTTGTGATTTTAGTACTGAAAAGTAAATGACTGAAAGTAAAGAAAGTAAATACGGGACTGAAAGTAAATACTGAAAAGTAAAGTGCTTGAAAGACAAGACTTGCGGAAAGTAAATGCTTGAAGGACAAGACTTGCGGAAAGTAAATGATTGAAGGACAAGACTTGCATAAAGTAAATGCTTGAAGGACAAGACTTGCGGAAAGTAAATGCTTGAAGGACAAGACTTGCAGAAAGTAAATGCTTGAAGGACAAGACTTGCAGAAAATAAGCAGTTGATATGGGACTGAAAGTAAAGTGACAGGTGATGTTTTAATTAAAGGAAAGGATTCGGTTTTAGGGGCCTTGTATCATAAATCTGTTTATCATCGACCTCTAATGATCATACTAAGTGTTCAAAGATGTATCAAGGCTATTTCTAGCACATGACTTGCCACATCGTTTAGAACACTTGTTCTATTTGGGCTAATTCCTCCTTTCGAAGTATCTTAGCTTATGTGCATCCATTTGATCAATCATTTCCGATCAACCAAATGGTGTTTTAAAGAGGTTGAACTCCACAGTTAAGCTGTGCCCTTTCGAGCCTCCACTTAACCACGAAGGTTCACGAACCCATGGAAGAGCTTTGTTCTTTCGAGCATCCACTCAACCAATAGCGTTCTGACCTAATATATGGCACATAGAACAAGTTTTGAACACAAAGAGGCACTTAAGAGAAGGGTCTAAAACATTGTATGATACAAGCACACCCCTTCAACCGAATGAAGGGTTTAGCTACGAATATCCATAGAGGTGGATATCATAGCTAAGTGCTGAGTAAAGTAAAGGTTTTGAAAGACAGGAAAGTAAAGGTTTTTGAAAGACAGGAAAGTAAAGAGGAGAATACTCAAGAACCAACAGGAGTAAACTCAAGAACAACGAAAAGTAAAGGAAATGCCTGAGTACTTCAAGAACCGACAAGAGTACTCAAGAACAAACTTGGAGCTTCAATATCAAAGTGGTGTGTTTACATGGATTGTGCCCAAAATCTAGAGAGATAAGTAACAAGTGACTATGGATTTTTGCACACAAAATGGGATGATGAACTAAGGAGGAGAAGCTTGGTATTTATAGGCAAGGAGGAGGGAGGAGGAGCCAACACATGGCAAGAGCGGAGAGGAGGAGCTCAAAGCCGCCGGGCAAGGTGGCATGAAGCCAAGAGCCGCCGGCCATGTGGCTTCTCCACATGGAAAGCCGCCGGTGGTGAGGTGGAGGGGAGAGGAAATGAGTGGAATGAGATCTTTTGCTCCAAAAGCCATCGGTTGCCTCCCAACTCCGGTTACACTTTGGTTGCCCTTTGGTTGCTCTTTGGTTGCTTCTTAGTTGACATCAAAAGGTGAGGAACTTAGACTTGACATTTCACTTGTGTTCTTGATCTTTGTTGGAATAAGTCATTGGGACTTAGTTGTGGCTTGATCGGAGTATTGTCGGAGTATGGCCAGTTCTGACTTGTAATCCACTTTTAGCATTAAGAACTCCATTTTAGCTCGTTTCATCTTTACTCCTTGAAATAGCCTGTAGAACAAAAGTGAAACTAACAAGTAAAAGTTGTCAAGATAAAGCGTCTAATTTGGTGGGTTTAACTGTGTTAATGAATCATATAAATATGGTCCATCAGATCACCCCACACTTTTAGTTGTTCGTCCCGAACAATGCTATTTGAGAGATGCACACACAATCCAAGTAAAAACTTCAAATAGGAAAGTGAGAATATGGAACTAGATTTATCCTATTCATGCATTACTTACTTATTACCAAACTAAACCGTGTAAATACTTAGAAGAAACTTGATACTTGTACATTCGAGCTGAGATGCAATTTAATTTGGATGTTTCGAGAGATAGCCCTTTTCAGGCTCCTGGACTGCATTCTCTGGACCGACTCGCACTATATGGTTAACTTGTCGCTTTCTCTAGCACATGATTCGGTTCGGGTTTCACTGAGTTGAGCACTTTGATTTCCTTTTGGTGAGGGACAGCTTCTGAAGTGTATTGGCCTTTGGCCTTTGGCCTTTGATGTTGAATTGGAGTTTCTTCACTTTTGTTCGGTTAAAACCTTCACATACTTTGGCTTTTGGCGTTTGATTAGCTTCTTCGAGCTTTTGCTTCTTTGTGACTTGCTAGTCCATTTTCTCAACCTTTCTTTGGGAGGTCTGATGGACCATAATTGTATGAATCATAAACATAGTTAAACCCACCAAATTAGACTCTTTGTCTATTTAACTTTTGCTTGTTAGTTCCGATATTTATCTACAAGGTATTTTGAAGTCTAGAGAGAATACAGGCTAAGGAGGAGTTTTAAAGCTAAAAATGAATTACGAGTCATTCCAGGTCACGACCAAATTCCGACTTTCAAGAACCTGACGTGGAATCACTCAAAACAAGTCCAACCGGAGGGCAACCAGAGTCAGTCCGGAGCTGAAAGGACCGATGGCTTTTTCGGATGAGCTCACAAAACTCACAAACTCTCTTCTCTCCTCCACCTAGCCAGCGGCTAAGCCACTCCACCTCTACCCTTCCTCCATGTGGGCGGCGGCTTTTGGGAGTGATGACTCACCCCGATGGCTTTTTCTCTCCCTCTTCCCTTGTGACAAGTGTCTCTCTTCTCATCCACACCCTTGCCTCCCCTTAGCCTATAAATAGAGATGCCCTCTCCTTGTAAATGTATCCCACAATCCACAAGTTCTTTAGAGAGATAGAAGGCTTAACCCTCTTCTCTTCACTTTCAATACACATTTTGTTCTTCACTTGTTCTTGCTTTGTTCTTCATTTTGGAGCTACTTTTCCTTGCTTGGATCTTGCTTAGGAGCTCCTCTCCTCCACTTATTGTAGGTACAAAAGCCACGGCTTTCTCTTCCCTGACTTGTCCTTTACTTTCCGTATATATTGTTCTTACTTTAAAGTTATTCTCCTTTTCGGTATCCTTGTTCAAAGCCATGGTTTGCTTGTATTCCTTGACATGAATACAAGTAGCTAAAGCTTGTATTTGGTAGAGGGAGTATTTATATCATAAACCGTTCTAGACTCTATGCTTAATGCTACTTAGTGTTTCAAAACTTGTTCTATGTGCCACATATTAGGTTAGAACTTCCAAGATTGAGTGGATGCTTTAACGGGCAAAGCTCTTCTGTGGGGTTCGTGAACATACTCAGGTAAGTGGATGCTTTAACGGGCAAAACTTATCTGAGGAGTTCGACCTCTTTAAAACACCATTTGGTTGATCGTAACTGAAGATCAAATGGATGCACATAAGGCTAAGATACTTCGAAAGGAGGAATTAGTCTACATAGAACAAGTGTTCTAAACGATGTTGCAAGTCTTGTGCTAGAAATAGCCTTGATTCATCTTTGAACACTTAGTATGATCATTAGAGGTCGATGATGAACGATGATATGATATGAAACCCCTAAACCGAATCCTTTCCTTACAGTTTATTATCAACTGTTGTAATTTACTTTTAGTTCTCAAAGCACACTCAAACCCAACCCCAATCACATTTAATTTATGCATAAGCTTCATTAAAGAACAACTAATCCACCAATTCCCTTGGGTTCGACCCGTACTTACCACTGACTACCAAAAATAGTTAAGTCGCGAGTATCGGAGATATAAATTTATTTTTGCATAGAGAACATCGCACCTTAACGATAGTGCGGTGGGCTCCGTCAAGGTCCAATCATCGCCCGAGAGCATATGGAAATACCTCCCCGCTCTTTCTCATCCTCGCCGTTTCGCGCGGGTCAAGATGACGGTCGCTCATCTATTTTCCCGGCTACTCTGACTAGAGATAGGACGGTTTGATTCCCGTCCCGCCTCTTTGCATAAACGCTGCATGGCGGAGATGACTCTGATCTTCTTTGAAACCCGAAGTGCAGCCTACACAGACTTTGTAAACCATATAGTGAAATCCAGTCTTTCGAGTGCTTGCCAAGCCTCTCTAGGGCATTTTATGTCAACTCCACATCCCCTGTATATCTCAGCACAAAGGGACAAATGAGAAGTTACATCCTAAGTTTTTAAACAGTTGAGATTTCACAAGGTAAATGCATGAATTCGGATCTATCTTTTTCACATTCTCAAGTTCATATTTTCAAAAAGATAATATTAAGGGAAAAGGAAAAAAGAAAGCATGTCAATTAACTATGTACAAAGATGGTTCTCACCCCACACTTTTGAACGAAGGCGTGCCTCACAGCACGACGTAGTTCAAAAGTCATGCAAGCAAATATATAAAGGAAAGGTGAGAATGACTTAAGGCAAAAAACTAAATGACAGAAATTAAATGACTGAAAGTAAGATAGGTGTCGGGTTACCTCCCGACCAGTGCATTTGTTTAACTTCAATAGCTCGACAGTACCGCATTACTGGATCATAAGGTGGGATCCCATGGATGGCTCAGGTCGTAGTGTTGTGGAGCACCTACTTTCATTCTTGCCTTGACTTTCCCCGATTTCTTGTGAGATGATGTGCTCGGGTCAGGACTCCTTTGTTTCGGTGGTTTTTCTTTCCATTGTCTCTGCGAAGGCAAGGGACCTTTGACCATAGCTGCTGGTCTCGCTACTCGTACAGTCTCTCTTGGCAGGTCAGAAATTTGTGTACTGACATCCGAGATAGGCATAATGTCTGGCGGTTTCCTTGTACTTGGGCGGTCATCATAATCATCAATGTAGAAATCTGAAATTTTGCCGCCAAATGTAAGTGATAACAAGCCCTTGCCCATGTCGATCCATGCCTTGGTGGCGAAGAGAAAAGGCCGTCCCAATATAAGCGTTGGAGGGTCGTCTTCGCTGGTCTCTCCCGTTTGTATTACATAAAAGTCCGCAGCAACGACGAGCTCTCCCACATGGAGTATTAGATCTTCAAGCACTCCAACCGGTCGGATACACGATTTATCTCCCAACTCGATATTTGACCTTGGTGGTTTCAATGGGCCAAGCCCTAATAAGTAATATAAAGAGTAAGGCATGGCATTGACGGCAGCCCCAAGATCGATTAAGCACTTGTGAATTTAGGCTTCACCAATACCACAGGTGACTGTGAAGGCCCCTGGGTCCTTATCCCTTTCCGGTTGTGACTCCTGATCTGAAGTGAGGGATCTTTCCATTATCGGGCTATTCTGCTCATCCTTTGGCTCTGGATTTGTATGATCGGGCCCTTTTAACTCCTGATCTTCTAGGTAAATGTTTTGCTCCGATGCAGAGATGTTAGTTGGGGAATCCCATCTGAGACCATCAGAGTCATTGTCATCCCAGCCAGATGCCGGTATGTCAAAGTGTGTAATCGGTGGAGGTGTCATGCTAACCGTGAATGCATAGCGTCCATTGTCAGCATGCGTGACCCACGTTCTGCCATCATTGGGTCAGTCTTCTTCTTGATTCCAATCAGGATGGTGCCTACGGGTGAAGTACTTGACCGTAGGTGTGTAAGTTGTGGATCGTGCTGTTTCTTTCAGTGCTACCTTCATGTTTGACTTCCTTATCATGCTAACATTCGCCTTTGGGTTTTGGATGGTTTGTGAAGGAAGTCTGCCAGGTTCATTAATGAGTGCGGACATTGCGGTGGCGAGCTGGGACATTTGTTTGGTTAAATTTGAAATTGCCCCGTCCGTTTTTTCCTGGAATTGGTGTTGCGAAGTTCCCAATTGATTCACGCTTCCTACTAGTTCCTTCATTGTGTCTTCAAGCGACTTGTTTGGTCCTTGCTGATTGCTCGAGTTGGCTTGGTACTGATTTTGTCCCTTCTGTTGATATTGTCATGTCGGGTACTGGTTTGGTCCTCTTTGCTGATATTGGCCTGCTGATGGAGCGTTCTGGTTGTACTGCCGGTGGGGAGGTTGGTAGAATGACTGAGCTAATTGCGGTGTGGCTTGTTGTGTCCCCCTCGGAGGATGGTTGTCGTTCCGCCAGCTTGGATTGGTCGCTTGATTATACTGCCGGGTTGGTCCGGCTCTGTCGTTGCTGTTGTTGTTGTATCCTTGGTATCCTACCACTGCATTCACTTCTTCCGGTTCCTCTACTATTAATGTTGGGCATGCGTCGGTCTTGTGGTCCGTAGAACTGCAAAATTCGCAAGGCTTTACTGGAACTGGCTGCCTTTGTAGGATCTGAACCATCATCTCCTTCATTTGTTTCATCTCCTCTGGCATAGAGTTTATCGGTGTTTCTTCAGCCTTTGCCACATTCTTTGTTCGGGAAAATTCTTCCTGCCGAGTTGTCTCTTCTCTGAATCGGGCATTTTCAGCAACGTCGGTGATGAGATTCCTTATGCCACTCAGTGATAGATTCATTATGGATCCTCCAGCTGAGGCATCCAGAAGCATTTTGTCTAAGGGTCTTAATCCATCAATGATGTACTCGATGATGAGTTTCTCAGGTAGTCCAAGGGTGCAGCAGCTTCTCTCCAGGCGGTTGAATTTTTCCAGGTAGTCGTACATGGTTTCATTGGGCCCTTGCTTGATGTCCCGCAGTTGCCTCCTTACTTGCATTGCCCTTCCTGCTGGGTAGTATTTGTCCAGGAATTTCTTCTGCATCTGAGCCCATGTTTTGATGCTACCGGAAGGCAATGAAAGGAACGAGTCGTTTGCTGAGTCAATGAAGGAAAAGTAGAAGGCCTTTAACTTGAAGTCGTCTACGTTCACGCCATTGGGTTTTAGATTTTGGCAAATGCCGTGTAAGCATTGGAGATGAGTCGTTGCTGATTCTCCACGAGTTCCTGAGAACTTGGGCAAGTTGTGGACTACTGATGTGTTGATGGCAATGTTTTCCAGTTCAGGGCCCTCGTAGATGCACTACGGCTGATTTCTGAAATCCGGTGCCGACAGTTCTCCCATAGTAGGTTCGCGGAAGTTGTTATCCCCATAGTAGTCATCAAAGATGGGTTCTCGCCTTGGCATTTGTCGAGGTTGAGGGGGTGGTGGATGTCTAGGGGGTTGTTGCACTGGACAAGCTTAATTTCGGTCCTCGGGCAGGCCTTGGTTTCTTCAAACGGCATCCCTATTACGAGCTCTTTGGTTTCGGATGAGCTGTTCCGGATCGTCAAAAAATGGAGGCGGCGCCTCATTATTTCGATCGTACAAGTTCATCTCGTCGTCATCCTGATAGTCATGGTGGCTTCCTTCGCGAGACATGGTGATGGACCATAATTGTATGAATCATAAACACAGATAAACCCACCAAATTAGACGCTTTGTCTATTTAACTTTTGCTTGTTAGTTCCGATATTTATCTGCAGGGTATTTTGACGTCTAGAGAGAATACATGCTAAGGAGGACGTTTAAAGCTGAATATGAATTACGAGTCATTCCAAGTCACGACCAGATGCTGACTGAAGAAATATCATGAACCTGACATGGAATCACTCAAAACAAGTCCAACCGAAAGGCAACCAGAGTCAGACCGGAGCTGAAAGGACCGATGGCTTTTTGGAATGAGCTCACAAAACACACTCCACCACTCACCATCCTCCACCTAGCCGGTGGCTAAGCTCTCCTCCTCTCCTCCATGGACATGTGGCCGGCGGCTTTCTCCCCCTCATGACATCACCGGCGGCTTTGGAGAGCTCCATGAGCTTGTGCCAAGTGGCTCCCTTCTCCTCCACATCTCTCACTCCCCCATGGCTATAAATACCAAGCCATTCACTTGTAATCAACATCCCATTCTCATTCCAATTCCATAAGTTAGTGAGAGAAGCTCTCACTTCTCTCTAGATTAGGGCACCACTCTTGTAAACACTTGTTTCAATCTATAATACTCCTGTTGGTTCTTGAGTATTCTAGTAGTTCCTGAGTTTACTCCTGTTGGTTCTTGAGTATTCTCTTTACTTTACTGTCTTAGCTATGATATCCACCTCTATGGATATTCGTAGCTAAACCCTTCATTCGGTTGAAGGGGTGTACTTGTATCATACAATGTTTTAGACCCTGCACCTAGTGCCTCTCTGTGTTCAAAACTTGTTCTATGTGCCACATACTAGGTTAGAATTTCCAAGGTTGAGTGGATGCTTTAACGGGCAAAGCTCTTCCGTGGGGTTCGTGAACATACTCGGGTAAGTGGATGCTTTAACGGGCAAAGCTTATCTGAGGAGTTCGACCTCTCTTAAAAACCATTTGGTTGATCGTCACTGAAGATCAAATGGATGCACATAAGGCTAAGATACTTCGAAAGGAGGAATTAGTCTAAATAGAACAAGTGTTCTAAATGATGTGGCAAGTCTTGTGCTAGAAATAGCCTCGATTCATCTTTGAACACATAGTATGATCATTAGAGGTCAATGATAAACAGACTATGATACAAGGCCCCTGCAATTGAATACTTCCTTTTAACTGCAATATCAACTGCTGACGTTCCGCAAGACTTGCCAATCACGCAACAACCGCTGTAAGTCTTTCCTTTTATTTTCAGTATTTACTTTTCTGTCATTTACTTTTCCACACTAAAAACCAAAACCAACCAAAAAGTCACGTAGTTATTCGCGCTAAAACCTCAATCAACCCTAAAATCACGTTCCCCGCCTGTACAATCCCTCAAAGAACGACTTATCCCCCTAATTCCCTTGGGTTTGACCCCTACTTACCACTTGCTACCCAGTAGTGAAGTCGCGAGTAGCGGACTTATAAATTTATTCTTGACTTTCGCACACGACGACTGTGCGCCCGTCACATGGTTATGCAGAAGCGAGTGTGAAATTTAAGAGAAGAAGAAAAAGAAAGAACAATTATCCTATTGTTAACTCTAACTCCCCGGCAACGGCGCCAATTTTGACGGAGCGCACCACACCGTCGTTAATGTGCAATGGCTCTGTGCAAAAATAAATTTATAAGTCCGCTACTCGTTACTCTACTATTGGGTAGTAAAGCGGTAAGTATGGGTCAAATCCAAGGGAATTAGTGGATAGTTGTTCTTTCGAAAATGGAAAGTAAGACAGTTGGGGGTTGGTTGTGATTTTAGTACTAAAAAGTAAGTGGGTTGGTTGTGATTTTAGTACTGAAAAGTAAATGACTGAAAGTAAAGAAAGTAAATACGGGACTGAAAGTAAATACTGAAAAGTAAAGTGCTTGAAGGACAAGACTTGCGGAAAGTAAATGCTTGAAGGACAAGACTTGCGGAAAGTAAATGCTTGAAGGACAAGACTTGCAGAAAGTAAATGCTTGAAGGACAAGACTTGCGGAAAGTAAATGCTTGAAGGACAAGACTTGCAGAAAGTAAATGCTTGCAGGACAAGACTTGCAGAAAGTAAATGCTTGAAGGACAAGACTTGTAAAAAATAAGCAGTTGATATGGGACTGAAAGTAAAGTGACAGGTGATGTTTTGATTAAAGGAAAGGATTCGGTTTTTGGGGCCTTGTATCATAAATCTGTTTATCATCGACCTCTAATGATCATACTAAGTGTTCAAAGATGTATCAAGGCTATTTCTAGCACATGACTTGCCACATCGTTTAGAACACTTGTTCTATTTGGGCTAATTCCTCCTTTCGAAGTATCTTAGCTTATGTGCATCCATTTGATCAATCATTTCCGATCAACCAAATGGTGTTTTAAAGAGGTTGAACTCCACAGTTAAGCTGTGCCCTTTCGAGCCTCCACTTAACCACGAAGGTTCACGAACCCATGGAAGAGCTTTGTTCTTTCGAGCATCCACTCAACCAATAGCTTTCTGACCTAATATATGGAACATAGAACAAGTTTTGAACACAAAGAGGCACTTAAGAGAAGGGTCTAAAACATTTTATGATACAAGCACACCCCTTCAACCGAATGAAGGGTTTAGCTACGAATATCCATAGAGGTGGATATCATAGCTAAGTGCTGAGTAAAGTAAAGGTTTTGAAAGACAAGAAAGTAAAAGTTTTTGAAAGACAGGAAAGTAAAGAGGAGAATACTCAAGAACCAACAGGAGTAAACTCAAGAACAACGAAAAGTAAAGGAAATGCTTGAGTACTTTAAGAACCGACAAGAGTACTCAAGAACAAACTTGGAGCTTCAATATCAAAGTGGTGTGTTTAAATGGATTGTGCCCAAAATCTAGAGAGATAAGTAACAAGTGACTATGGATTTTTGCACACAAAATGGGATGATGAACTAAGGAGGAGAAGCTTGGTATTTATAGGCAAGGAGGAGGGAGGAGGATCCAACACATTGCAAGAGGGGAGAGGAGGAGCTCAAAGCCGCCGGGCAAGGTGGCATGAAGCCAAGAGCCGCCGGCCATGTGGCTTCTCCACATGGAAAGCCGCCGGTGGTGAGGTGGAGGGGAGAGGAAGTGAGTGGAATGAGATATTTTGCTCCAAAAGCCATCGGTTGCCTCCCAACTCCGGTTACACTTTGGTTGCCCTTTGGTTGCTCTTTGGTTGCTTCTTAGTTGACATCAAAAGGTGAGGAACTTAGACTTGGCATTTCACTTGTGTTCTTGATCTTTGTTGGAATAAGTCATTGGGACTTAGTTGTGGCTTGATCGGAGTATTGTCGGAGTATGGCCAGTTCTGACTTGTAATCCACTTTTAGCGTTAAGAACTCCATTTTAGCTCGTTTCATCTTTACTCCTTGAAATAGCCTGTAGAACAAAAGTGAAACTAACAAGTAAAAGTTGTCAAGATAAAGCGTCTAATTTGGTGGGTTTAACTGTCTTATTGAATCATATAAATATGGTCCATCAGCGGCGTTCAACGATTGAGATTAATCTAGACAATGATCCGTGGATGGGCGGCTTGTCTAGTGTTATTTTGGTTTATTTCCATATTTGATAGCATGATGAAATTACGTGATAATGATTGCATGATTAGTGGGGGGTGGCACGGGTGAAGTTTGATCCTGGGATTTTTTTCTCTGATCAAGTCCAAAACCTTTTATTTTCTACATTTAATTTCTGCAATTTGTTTTACCACACCAAAACCTTTAATCATTCGGAATAGCTAAATAGATCACTTGTTAGATAGTACTCACACTCGTTGTTCCTTGGATCGACCCTTGGTTCACCAAGGTTTTATATTTTGTTTGACTGCAACTTGACCCCTAAAACATATAAATTGACAACTATAAAGGATTAAAAATTCGTTTGTCAAAATGGCACCGTTGCCGGGGAGCAGCGTTTAGTGTGATATTAGATTTAACATGTGTAGTTTAGACTATTCCACCTTGTTCGTTACTTGACCTTTTCTGAATTTCTTCACTCACGGTGATTCTTGGCTCTTGCAGGTACTAGCTAGTTCATGCATCAGTGAATGTTAGAGACTCAGGTGGCTCAGCAAGCAAACTCAGCGACTAGAGAACATGGGAAACTTCCATCGAAACCAGATCTAAATCCTAGGGCATCAGTGAATGCCATCACACTCCGAGGAGAGAAACAGATTGAGATGGTGCCTGCTCGAGCCATTCACCCCCTGCTGAAAAATCAGCACTTGATTCTACGTCTGCGGAAGAGGAAACCCTGAAAGAGGTTGAAAACCGAAGTGAAAATTCTGCGCAGACAGTAGAACCAACCCCCTATAGACCTCCGGTTCCATTCCCTCAGTGGCTGGTGGCTACAGGCGGGATAAGAAATTCATGAAGTTCGTGGATAAGATCCGCACTCTCTACATCACTATGCCCCTCACCGACGCAGTCACCCAGATTCTGACTTATGACAAATTCCTGAAGGAGATTCTGACTGGGAAAAGGAAAATTAATGGAACCGAGACAGTGGCCCTGAGTGAGGAGTGTAGTGCTACCATGCACCAGCCCATGCCACCCAAACTTAAAGACTCGGGGAGTTTTTCTATCCCTTGTGATATCGGTGGAATTACTATTCGTTGTGCTTTATGTGATCTTGGTGCTAGTGTGTCTATCATGCCATATTCTTTGTATGCTAAACTGAATTTAGGTGATCTTTGTCCTACTAACGTCACTATTTGCCTTACGGATCATTCTTGTAGACTCCCGAGAGGGATTCTAAAGGATGTACCCATCAAGATGAAGAATATTTACATCCCTGCTGATTTTATTGTGCTAGAGATTTCAGAGGACATAGACATCCTCATTATACTTGGTAGACCATTCCTTTACATGGCTAAGGTAGTCATTGACATGGATAGAGGGTCTATAACTTTGAGAGTAGGCAGTGAAAGGGTCGTCTTTTATTTGCCTGATATGTGCAAGAGTCCTAGTCTTTTAGGCGACTGTGATGTATTAGACTCTGCTGACATTGACGACCCTATTACACTGACCTCTATTGAGTCTTAAAGAGTTGTACTAGGCTGCCCAATATCGATGGATATATGCGCAGCGAGCACTGAGGGAGCAGCTGAAACTGAACAGTCCACCGACTCAAGTAAGGAACCTTGCAAGGTATAGCTGAAACCTCTACCTGCAAGTCTCAGGTATGAATTTCTTGGCCCTAACTCGACCTACTCGGTGATTGTGAATGCATCCATGACTGATGTAGAGACCCAGAGATTGCTCGATGTCCTGAGAGAGCATATGTCAGCCCTAGGTTATTCGATAGACGATATTAAGGGGATTAGCCCAGATATGTGCATGCATAGAATCCATCTAGAGGGCGATGCTAAGCCTACTAGGGATGCCCTAAGATGTCTAAATCCTTTGCTGAATGTAGGCGAAGAGGACAAACTCTCGATGAGTGACTCTACGGCAGGCGAGCAACTTATGAGTGTAGATGTGGACATTGTCCCATGGTACGCAGATTTCATCAACTACTTGGCCTGCAGTATTCTTTCTCCTGACCTGTCACACAACCAGAAGCGAAAATTCCTATTTGACATAAAGAGGTACTTCTGGGATGACCCTTTTCTCTATAAATTATGTACTGACGGCCTCTACAGGACTTGCGTTGATGAAGACCAGATCAAATGGATCCTAGAACGCTGCCACTCATCCCCGTGTGGTGGACATGGGGCCGGTTTGAAAATAGCTACGAAGGTCCTACAATCCGGGTTCTACTGGCCTACTCTATTTAAGGATGCCCATGAGTTTGTCAAAGCTTGTGATCAATGTCAGAGAATGGGAAATATTTCTAAGCAGCAGGAGATGCCCCAACAGAGTTTTCTTGCAGTGGAGTTATTTGACATATGGCGGATCGATTTCATGGGACCATTCCCACCTTCTTATGGTAATCAGTACATCTTGGTAGCAGTTGACTACGTTTCCAAGTGGGTTGAAGCAGTGGCTACTCCTACTTGCGATGCCAAGGTGGTAATAAAAATGTTTCAGAAGGTTATATTTCCTCGGTTTGGAGTCCCCCGAACGGTTATCAGTGATGGAGGCTCCCACTTCAAGGAAAGAAATTTTGAGACCTTGTTGAAGAAATACGGTGTTTATCACAAGGTTGACACTCCATATCACCCTCAGACCATTGGGTAGAGATCTCTAACCGAGAGATCAAGAACATATTGGGGAAGACAGTTTCGACCCACAAAAAGGATTGGGCGTCCAAGTTAGATGACGCGCTGTGGGCATATAGGACTGCATTCAAAACTCCTATAGGCATGAGTCCTTTCAGGCTTATCTATGGAAAAACCTGCCATCTACCGGTTGAGCTCGAGTACAAAGCCCTATGGGCAATCAGGGAGCTAAACATGAACATGAAGGCAGCTGGGGAAAAGAGACTGTTGCAGCTAAACGAGTTGGACGATATCAGATTGGACTCCTACGAGAATGCTCGTATTTATAAGGAGAGGATGAAAAAGTGGCATGATAAGCGAATAGTGCGTAGAGAATTCAATGAAGGCGAGCGAGTTCTTCTCTATAACTCCATCCTTAGATTATTTCCTGGGAAGCTGCACACAAAATGGAGTGGTCCGTATACTGTGGAACAAGTTTATCCAGACGGTCACGTGGAACTTAGCATTGAGGGAGGAAAATCTATGGTGGTGAATGGGCAACGCCTCAAGCACTACCACGTACTAAAGCATCTGGCTCCTCCTGAAGGCATAGACGATAATCTCCTTCTCGGGAAGGGATCTCAGCAAGGGACTTCCCGAGAATGCTTCTAGTGCCACCTCCCTAGCTATGCCTCTCCAAGACGTTAAACTAGGCCTCTTCGGGGAGTAACTCGCGTTGTAAGTATTATTTTGTTACATTTTGCATTTTGTGCTTTGCGTGTGATCTTTGTAGAATCCAAGTGTGGAGTGCACCATTTTCAGACAGAAAAATGGTTTCGGGACGAGAAAGAAAATTTTAAGCTGGGAATTACAGGTGCCGTGACAGCCGTAACACAATGGACATGTCACGACTGGGATAAATGGCAGTGACTTTCAGGGGTGCCGTGACTCCCGTAACACAATGCATATGTCACGGCAGTCACAGCGGGGTAAAACAACAGAGATTATCTGAGGTGCCGTGACATGCCTTGACACAATGGACATGTCACGGTAGTCACGGTAGGTAAAATCGGCAGTGATTTCCAGAGGTGCCGTGACATGCCGTAACCTAATGGACATGTCAGGGCAGTCACGGCAGGTTCGATTATTCAAAAAAAAGAAGGTCGAATCGGGATTTCATAATTCCAAATGCAACCGCCGCTCTCCCATTCACCAGCCGCCGACGATCGCTCCCAAGCTGCCCCATCCATCCGCCCGGCTCCGTCCAGCCGCCAACCGCACTCCCCAGTCCATCCACCATACTCCATCACCCCACCCTCAGCCGCTTGCCAAAACTAGACAGTCAGCCGCTCGCCAAACCACCAAAGCCCTAAAACCCCAAGTCCCCAAATCCGAGCTCTAAATTCCAAATCCCCAATTCTTAAATCCACAGCTCGAAAATCCACTCGCTCCACAGCCGCCTCATCATCACAAAATGCTCAGAATGCTCCCCCCACCACCAGCACAGGCCGACGAGGGAGCTGTTTCTCCGGTTAGGCAACCCCCTCGTCAAAGGATCTTCTTGGACCTTTGTCCGATCCTCGCTGGGGCAGCAGCCAACCAGTACGACAACATCATCCCAATGAAGAAGGTAAAACGCACATTAGTTCCCGATATTGGAACACTACAGTCCTTCTATTTGTTGGATCCTTGCCGTGAATTATTTGTGGCCTCTGGCCTTGATATTCTGTTTACACGCCCGTCTCCAACTTATTATCCAGTTTTAAGGGAATTTCTAGCTACATTTTCATTTATGGGGGAACTAGACCAAGCTACGGGTTAGGTGTTCAAGTTGGGGGGTCGGGATCATCGAATGGAAAAGGCTGAAGTCTGTGCATTATTGAGATTCCCTTTGGAGGGTTTTTGTGGTCAATACACTGATAAGGATCGATATGAGTTTTGGAAAACCATATCCAGTTTCGACTGCTATTTCGTGTCCAGTTGGCCTTTTTCGTGTATCAAGGATAGGCTGTGGAAAACTATACACCGCCTAGTTACCATGAGCCTATTTCAACGTGGCGAAGGTGCCACGACTATTAGCAACCCTGAGCTAGATGTCATGATCTCGATGCATCGACGCCGCCCAGTTGATTTCTTCCAGATTCTCACCGACCAGATTGTATTTTGGGGCTCAACTCTAGACAAGAACATTGCTTTAGGCGGTGGTTTATTTGTTACCATTTTCGATGTGTCCCAGGGATGGGATTTCAGCCAGCTCAAAGTGGTCACTTCAACCCTGAATACTGATAAGATGGTCGATATTAAGATGATCGATCGGGATCGCGAGTGGCAACACAGAGACGAGCTCCCCCGCGGGAAGAAGCACTGCGGAGTCGAGCATAGACAAAGGACGCTCGCTCAAGCTCAGGACGATGGACCTCATCCCAAGGACGTTGACAAGCCAGAGGCACAGGAGCCTCCGGTGGCTGCCCAGGCCCCTCCTCCGCAGCCTCCCGCCGTTGGCTAGTCTCCTTTGACATTTGAGGAGTGGCTGACACGCTTAGAGGCTTCCCAGCACCAGATCACCGAGTCCCAGAGCCAGATTTTAGATTACCAGCGCCAGATTTTAGCAAGTCTAGATCCGATACTAGCTACGCAGAGCTGGCTTTCCACTTCGCATACCCAGCTCCAGGCCGACTTCTCAGACTTCCGATATTAGGCCAGCAGGGCACAACAATGGTCAGAGGACGCCATGACAACATTCTATAGGCATCAGGGCTTCATAGACTATTCACCTCTGCCGTCCTACATGTCATCTGCCATTGACCCGTTCGAGGCAGATTTTACTATAGCAGTGAACCTTAGCCCTTCGTCCCATGCGCCTCCTACTCGTAATGACGCCGAGACTGGTACTTCTTACCCATCGGTCCTAGAGACTTCGAGGATACAGAGGAATTATTTGATGCTGACGACGATGCTGATTAGTTATTCATGCATATACTGAAATTATATCCCCTGTTCAAGCAAGTGTTCTAGGTTGTGTTTGGACAGACCTTGAACTCTTTCTACCACAGTTCCACAACGAGTACGAACAGAACCATAAAACACGAGTACGCACAGATTGATAACCCAGTTCGGCTACGCCTACTCTGGGGGGTTTCCCACACCCGGAAAAGGGATAACAAATCTTTATTACGAGTATAGAGCTTTTCAGTGGACTTACACTTACACCTTGTAATTGCCTAGCCTCTACTACTCCGTCTCTCAGATTTGCAACCAAGGTTCGTCGCAACTCCCCTTGATCCCCTTCGTCCAGACCTTCTGTCCGAACGTACTCGAACCTTTCCTGAAGCTCGGTCGCTTTCACTTGAAAGCTGGTTGTTCTGTTTGTGCTCTGAATTTGATCACCTCTGGTCAATCTGAATGGCACGTATCAGACTGAGCTCACACCGATGTTTTTCCAGTGGGGAAAACACAACGGCCGTCGCTTTCTTCTTTTCCAATCGATAGGATTTCTTCATGTATTTTTTGATCTTGAAAGCGATGGGAATTAGGGTTGCCTTTGCATTGTATTTATATGCTCGGACAAAACCCTAATTCGCATAAGATAATCCCATCAAATATTTCGGGAGATACTCCTGAATATTTGATGCATATCTTTCACAAATCCTTGGAAGAATATACGAAGTCGTCTTCTTTCCCAAGCAAGTCACGCCATCTTCACTTGTGAATATTCATTCGAATATCTTGTTCGAATAAGTCGCACGCCATCTTTAACTTGACGAAATCTTCGTTCCCAATATCTTCCGGAAAATATCCTTTGAGTCTTGATCACGCTGTACAGGAGTACTAGGATATGTTCGAACTCCCCCTGAACTCCTGCTCGAACTGTCTAACAACGTTTTGCCAAACGCATGCCACACAAGGGAACATCAATCTCCCCCTTGGCATTTTGGCAAAACCAAATCACTAGATCTATCTATCTAGACGGTAGACAAAATTGAGGGAACAAATAATTGTCGCCACTCAAAATACTCCCCCTTTTTGCCACAAACTGGCAAGGGGTCCGATCTAGTTCGAACAACAAATCAAATAAGTGCCAGAACAAGCACAAAATAACTAGAGTTTTAAATACGGTCTGAGTTCAGAGAAAAAGTTATTAGGAGACCTTTATGAAGACGAACCATCATCGGTGCCCTCCTCAGAGACTGTATCATCAGCTTCATCGTCACTTGGAAAGCTGAGGGCACGAGCGAGCTTGTTGATACGCTTGCGCTGCTCCTTGTCCGCTTCAATGATGTCATGCAGGTCCATGAGAAGTCTGTTCCTTTCATCACGGGCCAACCTTGCTCCTCCTCGCCTTGATGGCTCGGCAATATCTTTGCCCTTCAAGGTCTCCTCCTTGAGATCATTAATATGACGCCCTTTAAATAGCTTGTGGTCAACGACAAACTTGCTGGGAGACTTTGAGAGCTGATCAATGGGGGGCATTAAAGCAGGGGCATGATAAACAATCAACTCATGAATCAGTGATGGGAAGCCGATCTGGTGAAGAGTCCTCTTTGACGTAGCATGTTCAGCAATCTGTTTGAACATGACTCTTCCCAAATTGAATTTCCGCTTGTTCCCTATCTGATACAGCAGTTGAGCCACGTCCTTATTGACTGTTGATCGATGTGTAGAAGGTCTCCAGTTGAAAACAGCAATGAAGAACAGCATGGAATAAAATGTTGATAAGTCTGCTGTGTGCACAACTGATTTAGGTCTCCACCTGACAGAGCCCGCAGTGATGGTACTCACAATCTTCTCAAAATTTGCCTCCTCCTCGTCAACAGCCGGGTCATCCATCGAGAAATACACATTGATTAGCTCCGGATCAATCTTAATTCTCCTCCCTCTAACAAAGAAGACTCCATACTCAGGATCTCCAACTACCCCAAAGTGAGGGGGCAAGTTCGCCATTGCCTCACGCACAAGCTGTTCACTGTAGGGTTTGCACCTAGCCAGCGTCCAAAACAGATCCGATTCTTTCAGAACCTTAACCACCTCCTTTCCCTTATACCGGGACTCATCTAGCAATCTTTCAGGTATGATTTTCCTCTTCTGGATGCATGGCCACTTTCTTGCAGCATCTTTGTTAACAAACCATACACCCTTCTTAACCAAGCCAACTGGGACAGTCTCAGCATCAGGGCCTGAGACTTCACATCCCCCAGCGTCTTCTGAAACAGGCATTGGAGCGACACGCTTCCTTTTCTTGGAGGAACCAGCTCCCCCTGCACCACTGCGTACATCAGCACCCTTCTGAGCAGAATCCTTTGTAGACTTCGCAAAGGCCACTTTTTCCTTTTCCTTCCCTTTTGACATCTTCTTTAACTTCACAAGAGGAACCAAATCCTCATCATCCCCCATCTGAGGAACTGCTTCACCATCAATCTCCCCAACACTCTTCACAGATGAATCTGGTCCTTTACTCACAGTCTCAACAACTTCACCTTCTGAGACTCCAATCTCCTCAATCAAGTTATCAACAGGTGCATCCTTCATACCCAAATTCCTCATACTCTTCCTTTCCTCATTAGAAATATCAGGGACCCTCCCTCTGATAGAACAGATCCTGGCTAGGCATTGTCTGGGAGAGGCAGCTCGGCGAGACACCTTCTTTCTTTGAAGACCTCTTGGGCGAACGTACCCGGAAGCTTGAATCTTTGCCTTCCAAACGTCTGAAACACCAGACTTTCTTGGCACTGACATTCTGGGTTCCGTTTCTTCAACAGATTTAGAAACTTCATCACCCTTTTCACCAACCACAATCTTGTCCTTGTCGACACAAATCTCAGCCCTACCGGCTTCTTCATCACTAACAGCCCTCCTAGCTTCAGCACCCAAACTCCAAACATTCTTAACTCCCATAATAGTTTCATCAACAACCACAGATTCTTCAACGACTGCAGAAACCAAAGGAAAGACAGGATTTACCCCCGATTGTGGACACGCTTGAGGGGTAGAAACCGCTGTGACTGTCTGAGAAGTTTCAGCAGTTATCTCCTCGGCAGACATCTCGTGTAAAGGCGATGCCTTTTTCATCTTCGCAGCCTTGGATTTTGGAATCTATGATTTCGCTGTCATCGCCTTTGAGATTTGCATGCTTTCCTTCCTTTTCTCCTCGGATATAGCACTGGATTTTGCTGACTTCCTTGTGTTCACCATCGTCGATTTCGGAGCAGTCGAGAGTGAGAGACTTCCAATCTAGGGTTTCGGAGACGAGAAGAGAAGACACGCTCAACAGTTGAGATTTGAAAATAAAATATCCTCCTGCCTTTTCGTCTTCTCAATATACGCCAGTCGCTTTCCAAATAAAACAGCGTAATTCGAATCTTTCGAAAAAAATATTTGATCATAAGAACTTTCCCATCTGTTCCAGCTCCCTTCTTAGGTGGTCAGTCCTACTGTTGTAGCTGGGGATTCGCCTTTGACTGACCACTGCCTGGAACACTCAGTTCATGAACCCACGCAGACCCAAGGAGGATCTGGGAGTTCCAAACCAAGGAATCTCATTCAATTTCTTTTCTGGTGAACTGACATTCATCTGTGCAAGCAGTTCGAACTCCTTCTGCAACTGTGTGATCTTCTGTTCAAACTCTCTCTGTAACTGTGACACCTTTTGATCCAGCAGTCGCCTGGTATAGTCACCAAAATCGATTTGTGCGATCCTTCTATTGTGTAGGTTTTTTTTCACTCCCCCTCGCAGAACTCGATGTTTGGCTTGAACACAGTTGAGAGTAGACCTTAGCTTCTCGTTTCCCATTCTGATGGTGTAACAGTCATTGGCCCTTCTTCTCCCTTTCATTACGGAATCACCATTCTCGTTGAGAACGAGGCATGAGTCACGAGAGAATGACACATAGTGTCCATTGTTGCACAGTTGACTGATGCTAATGAGATTCATAGTCATACCTTCAACCACGAGAGTGTCCTCGAGTGCAGGGAGATCCGGAACCTTCAATGTTCCACAGCCGATCACCTGACTCTTCCGACCATCCGCGAAGGTGACAAAGTGCATCTGCTCAACAGGTCTAATATGAGAGAGATATTCAGAGTTACCTGTCATGTGTGCAGAGCATCCACTATCGAAGAACCAACTATCTTGCACTGTATCTCCTGATGAGCAGCATGCTACCATGCATACTGTCTGTCGTTCCTTCGGAATCCAAACTTGTTTCTGTCGAGGTTGGATCTGTTGCTGTTGGTGTCCTCGACGTTCAGCAAGAAACAGTCGACACTGCCGTCTGATGTGTCCCATCTGGTAGCAGTACCAACATGTCAGCAAGTCTTTCTTCTGATTTGAACTGAGATAAGTAGTCCTGGACTTGTCTTGGGACAGATCCACTTTCTGTCTAGGGTGCTTTCTCACCTTCTGTTCAGGCAACCGTTCAGACACAGATTTAGCTTTAACACACATAGTGTCCTTTGAACTCCTTTTTCCCACGAACCCCAATCCTCTACGTCCTGCCTCCATCCTTTGAGCGTTGAGGATTTCATCTAAATTTTCTGAGCCAGAGTTCAACATCCTCACTGACTGTTTGAGGTGGTTGAGTTCATTCTCAGTGTCTGTCCGATCCATCCTTTCAGACTCTAGCTGAAGTTCCAGCTGTTCTACCCTCCTCAGTTGGGACACCTCTTTGCGCTTCAGATCTGTGATAGTTTTTCGTAGACCCGCCATGCCTACAGGATGAGTGTCACGGTCCTTCTCCATTTCAACTTTCAGTGCGGAGACAGTTCCTAAGAGCTCTGTTTTCTGAGCAAGGAGACACATCCTTTCCTGTTCCATCTCAGCTAGTCGCGTATTTAGTGAATCTACTGTGCCTTCGAGCTCAACCTTCTGTGTGAGCAGAATCTCAGCCTCCTGCCAGACCTTGTCCTTTTCAATGGTGATGCTTGCAATTGTGTCATTCAGCTTCTTGTTGATTTTGACCAGTTGCAGCCACTTCTCATACAGATCTTTGTATGTCTGAGCGAGAGACTCCTGTGTGAGTTCTTCATCATCACTGTCTGAGAGGTCTTCAGCAGGGAGTTCCGCCTGTGATGGAACTATTGCACCGGTGCTGCTACATTCTCCCAGAGTAGTAGTAAAGGCCACAAAGTTGGTGGTTTCACCTTTTTCTTCATCTGACTCACTGTCGCTGAAGCTGGCGACCATTGCCTTCTTCTTCATGAGAGTATTGGCACATTGTGAGGCAATATGGCCGAAGCCTTTGCATTCATGGCACTGAATTTCTTCCCTACCTTTATCAGAGGAGTCTTGCCTTATATCACTTAACCTTGATCTCCCGGATTTCCAGTTTCTGAAACCAGCTGATGAAGACTGACCTTGTTGTGGACCACGTTTATTGATTTTCCTTACCATTCTGCCAAAATTCTGAGCCATCAAAGCCAGTTGCTCAGTGGTGCACCCACTGTCCAGTTTGTCTTCTGTCATGTCTGCTTTGAGGGCGATTCCCTTCACATCTCCGGGTTGGAAGTCATGATTGATCTCGTAAGTTCTGAGAGAACCCATCAATTCGTCCAGCTTTAGCTTTGAGATGTCGTGCATTTCCTCAATGGCTGTGACCTTCATTGTAAATCTTGGAGGTAGTGATCTCAGGACTTTACTGGCCAACCTTTCTTCATAGATAGGTTTCCCTAGTGCAGACGCCTCGTTGGACAGTTCCAGAACTCGGGTGTTGTACTCAGCTATAGTTTCACTTTCCTTCATTTTCATTTCTTCGAACTTGGTGGTGACAGCCTGCATCCGAGAATTACGAACCTTGTCTGTTCCTTCAAAGGCAGTTTGGAGGATATCCCAAGCTTCCTTGGCTACTTCACAGTTGATGATCAGTTTCATGACATTCTCATCTACTGCAGAAAAGATCGCATTCATAGCCTTTGAATTTCCCATAGATGCTTTGTCCTCCTCTTCTGTCCACAGAGCTTCTGGTTTCGGAACCGGTTTTCCAGTGAGATTGTTCATCATGGGTTCAGTCCAACCTCTCATCACTGCTCTCTTAGCCTTTTCGTCTAGAGATTTCAGAAATGATCTCATCACGGGCTTCCAGGTGGCATAGTTCGAGCCTTCGAGTAGCGGAGGTCTGGTGATGCTTTGTCCTTCTTTCAGGGTCATCTTGAACAGTTCAGGATCCTACTCAGTGTGTCGAGTGTCTGCTCTGATACCAATTGAAATTATATCCCCTGTTCAAGCAAGTGTTCTAGGTTGTGTTTGGACAGACCTTGAACTCTTTCTACCACAGTTCCACAACGAGTACGAACAGAACCATAAAACACGAGTACGCACAGATTGATAACCCAGTTCGGCTACGCCTACTCTGGGGGGTTTCCCACACCCGGAAAAGGGACAACAAATCTTTGTTACGAGTATAGAGCTTTTCAGTGGACTTACACTTACACCTTGTAATTGCCTAGCCTCTACTACTCCGTCTCTCAGATTTGCAACCAAGGTTCGTCGCAACTCCCCTTGATCCCCTTCGTCCAGACCTTCTGTCCGAACGTACTCGAACCTTTCCTGAAGCTTGGTCGCTTTCACTTGAAAGCTGGTTGTTCTGTTTGTGCTCTGAATTTGATCACCTCTGGTCAATCTGAATGGCACGTATCAGACTGAGCTCACACCGATGTTTTTCCAGTGGGGAAAACACAACGGCCGTCGCTTTCTTCTTTTCCAATCGATAGGATTTCTTCGTGTATTTTTTGATCTTGAAAGCGATGGGAATTAGGGTTGCCTTTGCATTGTATTTATATGCTCGGACGAAACCCTAATTCGCATAAGATAATCCCATCAAATATTTCGGGAGATACTCCTGAATATTTGATGCATATCTTTCACAAATCCTTGGAAGAATATACGAAGTCGTCTTCTTTCCCAAGCAAGTCACGCCATCTTCACTTGTGAATATTCATTCGAATATCTTGTTCGAATAAGTCGCACGCCATCTTTAACTTGACGAAATCTTCGTTCCCAATATCTTCCGGAAAATATCCTTTGCGTCTTGATCACGCTGTACAGGAGTACTAGGATATGTTCGAACTCCCCCTGAACTCCTGCTCGAACTGTCTAACAACGTTTTGCCAAACGCATGCCACACAAGGGAACATCATATACTTTTCATGACTTTTTGTCATTTTGTCAGTTGTTGCACATTCATGTTTTTCTATTGTACACTGACCTTTGGCATGATTTACTATTTACATGTTATTCGATGCTTGAGTTAGTTTGCCTATGCTTTCCATTTTTTTCTCACATCGTCTACTATTCTATTCATTTGGCACCACTTGTCCAGGTCTCTTCGCTATTATCGATGCTAACCTATCACCTGTGCAGCTGTATGTTTTTATCTATATATCTACCAGATCACATGTCGTGTTTCACTCCAAGGGCATCGTTTAATCTCTATGTCTGTCAAACTATCACACACGAGGGAAGTTCCTATGCACCTTTTCTTATCTTATATTTCTTTGCTTAGGGACTAAGCTCATTTTTAAGTGTGAAGTGGGTAGTACATAATCACACGCATCACATATCACACTCACTCCTGCATATGCTCAACTGTCTATGTATTGCGATTGAAATCCTCATTTTCTATGATAATCCTTGATCGATTGTCATTCTTTTGGATTCGAAGTCTAGGACTTGAAATAGATTTATTCGTGTGTGTATTCTCTCATGTCAGTATCATTGCAAGCCTTTGCCTATCACGTGTTTTACATATTTCTTGAAGTATGTTTGAGACTTGATATTAGTAGGCAGCGGTATAAAAATGTCAAAAACTTAAATTGCATCTCTTTTTCTTGGTGACCTTAGTACTAGTATGTGTTTCTTAGAAAAAAAGAAAAGTCAAGAACAAAGTTCTGAATTTTCAAAGAGGGTGAACAATTGACCCTAAGCATAGTTGTTTTTGTAGAAAAAAAGAGGAAAAATACCAAGGGCAAAGTGAGAAAAGTCACCCCTTGTGCAAAAAAAAAAATAAAAATAAAATTTCTGCCCCCTTTTGCTTGATGTAGTGTATTTCCACCTTTTCATTGCGTGTAATCATGACTTGTTTTGAGAATTCATGTACTAGAAACTAAGGGACGATCCTCGTGCTTGCACTAAAATTTTGATGCAATTTTCGTACTACTTTTCAGAAAATTCTTAAGCCAGGCTCCTCTTCTCTTACGGCATTGCCTAGTCCTTGGCACTTGAGAATGAGCTTTGCGCCAATAACCCGTGGACTATCCCTAGATAGCATAGGTGAATGGCGAGCATGTTTTGTGTAACTATTCGTGTTCTTTATACATTTCAATAGAACTATTTAGAACATGTGATTAGTCGATTGCTAGCCGTGTGTATTGACTGATTGAATGCATGACTCGTTTAATCTATGATTGTCTGACAACTTTGATGAAGATGTTTGACTTGAAGTCGAGGTAACACGATGAATCCGAGGTATGACATGACTTAATTGTGACTCATTGAGCATCATTTCATGCATACACGTTAGTTAGGTGTACAGGGGATTTGTAGCAGTTCCACTCCTGAAAACCTTCACGAGACTATACTCGTCCTACTAGGGCATCCTAGGGGTTTAAAGGCTTGATGCATATGCTAAATGCATTCGTGTCCTCTACGACAGTGAGTTATTTTTTTCTTTTTGTTTTAGTTAGAATTGATCACATGACACTTGAGTGGGTAGCTTATAAGCGTTGGGTGGTTGAGCAGTACATTCACTTGAGTATTTATTCTTGCTATCTGTTCGACATTTGTTCGGGACGAACAAATCCTAAGTGTGGAGTGTTTTGATCAGTCAATATTTTGACTAATTATTCACTACATTCGATGAAGGATAACACTTGTTCTCCCGGCAAATTGTCCTTATTTGATGTCTTTCTCTAGTGTTTCAGGACAAAAAGACATATCATCGCTCCTTGGACCCGGAGTGTCGAAAGAACGAAAAGATCAATGAAAAAGGTTGAAAAAGAGCTCTGCACCTGCAATGGGCTGTGAAAGCCGTGACATCTAATTAGTGTCACGACTGTCACGGTAGGGTTTTTGCGCAGAAGGAATTGGGCGAGTTCAGACATGCCGTGACATGTCTATATGTCACGGGTGTCACGACACCCATATGGCTCAGTGTGTTTCAGCCCCTGCCGTGACATGCCGTGACATGTTCGAATGTCACGGGTGTCACAGCACCGTCATGCATAATTATCAGTTTATTCCCTAATTCATTTTTGGAAGTTTTTGGGCCTTTTTGGAAATTAATCGATTCGTGGGCTATAAAAGAGCAACGACCAGAACGTCTAAAGTGTGCTTGAATTGAGAAGAAAACCCTAACTTGGGAGAGAAGACGGAAAACATCGCAAGAGATTGAGGATTCAACGAGCTTCATCGTCACTACGGTTATCTCGTCCTTAATTTCATATCTACACTATTTGTGGTTAACTTACCATGAATAGTGAGTAGTCTTCTTTATTCTGGGATCCTACGGATCCTGTGCTATGTACCTAACTCTTCATGTGATCATATGAACGTTTTTCATTAATGCAATTCAAATATTCAATTTCATCGTGCTTAATTTATCGTTCTTGCAAGTTTTACATTAAATGTGATGTTTGAATGCTAGAACGTATTTAGGCTAATTACCAAAAGATGAATGGGTCCTAGGTATTAATCGGATTGTATGAAATTGATATTAGGTCATGGTAGCTACAATGGTAGTACATGAATTAATAGGTTAGTTGACTTTTGTCTTAAAAACCCTGAGTTTAATAATTGAGATCGTTGATAATCCGTGGATGGGCGGCGTTCAACGATTGAGGTTAATCCAGACAATGATCTGTGGATGGGCGGCTTGTCTAGTGTTATTTTGGTTTATTTCCATATTCGATAGCATGATCAAATTACGTGATAATGATTGCATGATTAGTGGGGGTTGGCACGGGTGAAGTTTGATTCTGAGATTCTTTATCTGATCAAGTTCAAAACCTTTTATTTTCTGCATTTAATTTCTGCGATTTGTTTTACCACACCAAAACCTTTAATCATTCGGAATAGCTAAATAGGTCACTTGTTAGCTAGTACTCACACTCATTGTTCCTTGGATCAACCCTTGGCTTACCAAGGTTATAAAACATATAAATTGACAACTATAAAGGGTTAAAAATACGCTCGTCAGTAGCATTGTATATAACATTCGTATATAAAATTGGTAGCCTTGTATATAACATTCGTATATAAAATTTGTAGCCTTGTATATAACATTCGTATATAAAATTGGTAGCCTTGTATATAACATTCGTATATAGAATTGGTAGCCTTGTATATAACATTCGTATATAAAATTGGTAGCCTCAGTGGCGGATGCAGTAAGGAGGGAGGGGGGGCATCTGCCCCGGGTCAATTTTTCAATTTTTCTTTAATATTAGGCTAATGCAGTGTATTTTTGAATGATTTTTACATCTTGCCCCTAGTCATTTTGATTATATGCCCACTCTAGTATGAAAATAAATTGCAGAATCCGCCCCGGTCTGAAATTATTTATCTTGCCCCTGGTCTGAAAAATTCCTGGATCCGCCCCTGTTAGCCTTGTATATAACATTCGTATATAAAATTGGTAGCCTTGTAGCTAACATTCGTATATAAAATTGGTAGCCTTGTATATAACATTCGTAGCTTGTATATAAAATTGGTAGCACTGTTTGTGATGTCTTATTTAAACTAAAATAAAATTATGTTTAAGTTAATAAAATACGTATACACGGTTGAATTAATGTCCAGAAACGGGAGAAAATTGAAAATGACTTGGAGATGCGATTGCGAATTGAAAAAAGATACGAATTGATTTCGAAAAAATAGGATCTAAAATTAAGTGTGATTACCATATCACCCTTATAACCATTTAGGCGTTGATTTTTTAGAAAAGTATCTATTATGTATTAGCCGTTAGATCTTTGATTGGAAGGATCACATTATTTTTCATTTCTCATGAAAATTAGTATTTCTCATATGAAACTCACAAATAGATATCCATTTTGATCTATTTCTTTTATGAAAACATATATTCTTTCAGTTTCAAAGACTAAACGGTGATGATTTTTTCTATTGGTCATTAGTGGGATAGGTTTGATCAAATTGGTTACGGAAAGATTTGAGGATGATAGAAAATGTGAAGAGAGATAGTGATGACCAACTTTTTTGGTCATTGGTGTCGATGGTCGTACGCTAGCAATCAGTGTATTCCAATGACTAAAATGCCCCTACCTTTATATTAGTACTTTTTAACTTTATAAGGGAGTGAATAAGGAGAAATTGTCCAAATTGCTCACTTTGAATAACTTGTTCCTTTTGTACTGCATCTCCAAATTCGTTTTCTAAACTACTCATTTTCTCTAACGTGCTACGCTTTAGGTTTCGTGACATTTTTACCTTCTAAATAGTGCTGACTCAACATTAGTTATGAGGTAAAAATGTCACACAACTTTAGCATAATATTGTCACATAAGCATAAAACGCTCTTATCAACAGTGCCTTAGACTGCATGTCAATATTTTGTTGACTCAGCTGCCACACAACCTAAAGCGTTGTTGGGAAGAGCGGCTTAAGTATAAAACGTCGCTCCCAACATCGCCTTAAGAAAAGTGAGTATTTTGAAAAAAACAATTTGAAGATTGAGTACAAAAAGAAACAAATTGGTCAAAGTGAACAATTTGAAAAAAATATTCGTGAATAGGACACAAACACAAACCTGATTTTATACTCAGAACTTACAATTGATCCTAATCCTTTGATTGCCCAAATTATTTTTAAAATTTCATAAGAAATGATGCTCACCAAATTTCGATATTAAATTTTGATCTATTGGACATTGCGACACTTGTTCAAATATAAATCAATTTTTTTATATAAAAACTATAAACCTTTTAAAAACATGACATCGTGACACTACGCCGATTATTCTGAAATCACATACGATGGGTAATAAGGTCTTTTCCATTTCCGGCACTAATGATCAGCTATTTAGCTAAATGTGCACTCATTATAATCGACAAATCTGGACTATTAATGTTTAACCTTCTACAATGTACTTGACATTATCCAGTAAAATTTTCCAATTTTGTCACGTATTTTGTAAATGTTCAATGATTTAGGTAAATGTTTAGTGAAAGAGCTAAGTGTTCAGTCAATATAAATGATCATTCTCGGTGTTTAATGTTGAATCTTCGATTACAATGTATCAGCTCCATATTACTAGATATTATCCGGTGAAAATTTTCAGGATATCCACATATTTTATAAATGTTCAGTAAAAAGCTAATTGTCCAGTGATTATTGATGAAGTGCAAGTGAAAATTAACATTGTTAATTATTAGTAATGTTCTATCCTTAACAATCGTCTTATATATCAATTGAGTCAACATTCAAAACTGTTTAATTAGAAAGAAAACCAACTCCGGCTTCACAACTCAGCTAACTGTTTGTATAAAAAGATAAAATTTATACATGACCTTCACCGGGTTGACTAACAATGTTCACAAATTTAATCAAATGTTCAGATTTCAAGATTTGAAAAATCCACCTACCACCAATTTCTCCCCAAATCATCCGTTTAAGCGCCCATTTACCCGCCCATTTCGTAGGAGTAGACAGTTGGATTTGTTCTTCGCTTTCTCCGCGCTGAGTTGAGTTGGGTCATTGAATTTTCGGGAGATTCAAGTGCTTGATGTTGAAAATTTGGCGATTTTTTTGGGGGTGAAGTTTTTGTGTGGCGTGCATTGGGAATAATGTTGTGGAGCTTGATTAGGTAATTGGGCTAGCTGAGTAGGAACCCCATAATTAGGCTTATGATTTCTATTTTCTAATTAGATAATTAGGCTTTAGATGTTAACCTATTTATACTCACGGTGATTATTGTAATTGTATCCAACATTATAGTGAAGAAAACTCTGACTTTGTAGTGCTCTAAGACGTAGTCACGATGTAGTGACGAACTAGGTATCAAAGTTTGGTGTCCTCGCATCGTTTTTTTGTTTTTCTCTCAGCATCGCTGCTTGCGCGATCCTAACAACTGGTATCAAGAGCTTGGGTTGTAGCAGTCATGCAAAGAGATGGAAAACATCCAGTGAGAAATTCGATGAGTCGGATTTTGGGTTCTGGAAGATGCAGATTGAGGATTACCTGTATGGTAGTGATTTAGTACATTTACCGATTGAAGGACGACGTGTGGAAGCTGTTTACAGGAAGGCGATGAGCGCGATTCGTTTGTTGTTGTCCAGAGACGTAGCATATCACACGGTCAAGGCCAATACGACGAAGGAGATGTTGGATATGCTGTTGGCGTTATATGAGAAACCATCCGCTGCGAACAAGGTTCACCTGATGTGGTGGCTTTTCTCAGGATGACAGAGGGTGCGTGGGTGGCTAAACATTTGAGCGAGTTTAATATGATAATCGCGCAACTGAGCTCGGTTAATGTTAAATTCGATGAGGAGGTACAAGCCCTAATTTTATTATCTTCCTTGCCAGAGAGTTGGAGCGGGACGGTTACAGCAGTAAGTGTGACAGCAGGAAAGGAGAAACTTAAACTTGATGAAGTTAGAGACTTGGTAGTGATTGAAGAAACTCGCAGGAAAGAGTCGGAGTCTACTTCAGGATTAGCTTTGAAGGATGGATGCAGAGGCAGGTCAAAGTTTAAAGGAAACTAGAGTCCTCTGAAAGATAAGAGCAAAGTCAAGTGCTGGAATTGTGATAAATTCGGCCATTACAAGAGTGAGTGTAATGAACCGTCACAGGATAAGTTATTATTATTATTATTTTATTTTATTTTACATATGTAATATTATATGATAAAGAAAAATTGCCTCTACATTTCTTCCTGCATTTATTATCATCTTTATAGAAGACCAAGGAAAAAGTGGGGAGTCATGTGTGTATGTCACCCAGAAATCATTAAAAAAGAGAAAGAAAAAAAGAACACTCTCCAAAACTCATGCAGCAGCAACCTTTCTCAACTTCTACTTACTAGCCTTGTTGCTGCTGCTGTAGCTGTAATGGTAGTTGCCGTTGTTGGAATTATGTTTCGACCCCTTATTTTTCAGTAATTAACAAAAAAGCCCCTTCCACCACCACCTCCTTCTCGGGCTCATTGCCATCTGCTTCACCTGCCCACCACCACTCTTCCTCATCATCCCACGCACCTCGGACGGTGGCCGGTAATTCCATATCAACGGCCACTTGATCCCTTCGAAGAATGGGTGGCGTTTGATCTTTACCGCCCCCAGTCTCCTCCTCGGGCTCTTCACCAGCAGCCTCGATATCAGATCATTCGCATCGCTGTAAACGACGTCGTTGTTGTTGTTGTCGTCGTCAGGGAATTTGACTCGAGTTTTGGAAACGATGTTAAACAGAGTGGCTTCCTTGTTGGCTCCTTCAAACGGTGTCGTTCCATAGATGAACACCCCGAAAGCCCACCAATCGACCCCGTTGCTGTCAAATGATATGTTTTATTTTTAAGTTTTGTTTTTTCTTCTATCTTCCATTTTGGTGGTGTTTTTTTTTGGCAAAACTACAAATTCATTACATGAACTATAACTACATCTCAAAATAAGTATCGAAATTTCAATACATCATGGCTCACTTTTCAACACTCCTCATTGATCCATGATCTTGCAACTCCAAGCATATGTCGAAACAATTCAAACTTATCACTTGAGAGACCCTTGGTAAAGATATCTGCAACTTGCTCATTAGTCTTGCAGAATTCTAACTCAATCTCACCATCTTTAACCAACTCTCGAATGTAGTGATACTTTATCCCAATACGCTTGCTCCTGCCATGAAATACTGGATTCTTGGCTAATGCTATAGCCGACTTGTTATCACACATAATCCTTATGGAGCCCTCCTGCTTATGTTTCAGGTACTCTAATATCAGTAGAAGCCAAACTGCTTGACAAGCTGCGGTAGTTACTGCGATGTACTCTGCTTCAGATGTAGACCTGTTGCTTCTTTGACGACCATGAGACCACTCCATCTCCTAGATAGAAAGCATAACCGGATGTATTCTTCCGAGTTTCCACATCATCGGCCCAATCACTATCTGTATATCATGTCAGACAAAATTTTTCTGTGTGAGAATACATAATCCCATATTCACTGGTACCACTGATATATCGGAGTATACACTTTACTGCTAGCAAGTGCGACTGCTGTGGCTGCTCAATGAACCGACCAATAAGTCCAACTCCGTACACAATATCAGGTCTAGTTGAAGTCAAGTATCGCAGACTTCCAACTATACTCTTGAAGTAAGTGGGATTCACAAGCTTTCCAGTACCTTCTTTCATCATCTCCATCCTCTTTGAAACTGGTGTTCGAACCGCCTTCATTTCCTCAAACTTAAACCTCTTCAAAATACCATTGGCGTACTTCTTTTGTGAAATGAAGATTCCACTATCCACCTGCTCAACCTCGATGCCTAAAAATCAAGACATCAGACCCATGTCAGTCATCTCAAACTGACGAGTCATCGCTTCTCTGAACTCGATGAACATCTCCTGAGAACTTCCTGTGAATATCAAGTCATCCACATACAAGCATACTATCATCATCTGTCCCTCACCACTCATCTTGATGTAGAGTGTGTGCTCGTAAGAACACTTCCGAAATCTGTTCTCCAGCATATACGTATCAATCCTCGCGTACCATGCTCGCAGGGCCTGCTTCAGTCCGTATAATGCTTTCTTCAGCTTGTACACATTGTTCTCTTTCCCTCTTTACGGATAGCCTGGTGGCTGATTAACATACACCTCCTCTTCTAGAACTCCGTTCAAGAATGCTGACTTCACATCCATCTGGTGTATCTTCCACCCGTTCTATGCTTCAAGTACTATAATCATTCGAATGGTATCCATTCTAGCAACTGAGTCAAATACCTCGAAGTAATCGATACCAGGCTTCTTCTTGTATCCTTACACCACTAGCCTTTCCTTCAGCCGGTCCACCTGACTGTCGGGTTTGTACTTCGTCTTGTACACCCATTTCACTCCATTCGCCTTCTTCCCAACTGGTAATGGCGTCAGCTCCCATGTATCAGGTGTGTCTTCCTCATCATCTTGGTAGACCACATAGTCATGATATCGAACCGGCGATCTTCTCCGTCGTGGTGGTAAACTGCTAGACTTTGATCTAGTTGATTTCTCAGGCGAATCAACAACTGGTGCGTGCCTATCTTCCGTAGGCTCCTCTTCAATTATGACACGGGGCTCTCTAGTATCTGTTAGAGACCAATCCCACGCCTCATCTTCAGCAAATTGTACATCTCGGCAGATAATCAACTCGCTCGTGTCGAGATCATAACACTTATAACCCTTTGTATCGGCACTGTACCTGATGAGAATACATCACCTTCTCTTGTTGTTCAGCTTCCTCTGTCACTGATCTGGTATGTGGGGATATGCAACACACCCAAATACTTGTAGACTAGATACATCCGGCTTCACACCACTCTAAGATTCATGTGGAGTCTTTCCTTGAACCGCCTTCGTAGGACATCGATTCAGTAATAACACTGCCCAATAAGGCTTCGGTAGCACCTTGGCCTTGAACATGCTTCTCGCCATCTCAAAGATTATGCGATTCTTCCTCCCAGCAGTGTCGTTCTACTGAGGTGTGTATCTTGCAGTCAACTACCGTCTGATTCCTTCAGCTCTGAAATATTTTGAGAACTCATTTGAAGTGAATGCTCCTCCTCTGTCTGATCTCAGCATCTTCAGAGTGTAGCCACTTTATTTTTCAACAAATGTCTTGAACTCCTTGAACGTTTGGAAAGCCTCAAACTTTTCTCTCAAGAAATAGACCCAAGTCTTTCTTGAAAAGTCATCAACAAGTGTCACCATGTATCGCTTTCCGCCAAGAGATTCTACCTCCATTGGACCACATAGATCCGTGTGAATCAACTCCAACGGTTGGTTCGCTCATCTCGCCTTTTGATGAGTCATATTTATACGGTTCGTCGAATCAATTAATCCCATTTATTTTGACGCTTTATTATGCGAATAGTTACTTTTTAGTATTGTTTTACATTTTAGGTGTTTCGGGAGCTCTGGAAGGAATACGTGCTTAAAGACGGCATTTCGGTGCTAAATGCATCACATAGAGTTCATGGAAGATCAATCGATGAGCCAAAGTCAAGACTGACGAGCAGCTCGAGAAAAGTTTCACCGAGAGGATCACAAACGCAGGCCACTTTATTTGTGGCGTCCGTGGATGGTAACATGCACATGATCCACGGCGCTAATATGTAAAGCGTCCGCGGCTGACGTCAGCAAGTCGGGATTTGGAAGCCTGGCCCAAACAAAATAAGAAACTCAACTTCCTTATAAATTAGGGTTTCTAAGCTCATAAGCAGAATCATTACCAGCTTTGAAGAAGAAACGGCTCTGAGAGGACGAATCATTCGACGAGAGAAGCATTTTTCTACTTTGACTCATCAAGAAAAAATTTGTTTGTTTCCATGACAATGAGTAGCTAAACTTCAATTTCAGTTTAGGGTTTCGTATTTTGTGAACACATTTTGAGATTCTCGTTTTTAATGCAGTTCTATATTTTGCTAGTTCTTGTCCTTAATTTTATGAATTAACCTGTGAGATTAAGTGGATGCTTTGTCGCAAAGCTTAATCGAACAGATAATTCTTACTGTTAACATCTACTGGATACTTTGTCGTAAAGGTAGATAGTGACACCTAAATTAAATAATACCTTTGTCGGGTTAGATTGTGGTATATCACCTTTATCGGGATACTTAGGGTTGTTACACCTTTGTCAGAACGACCACACTCCAAATTATAAGATTGATAATTAGATTTCTATGATAAACGTGTCCCAATAGGAACCCTAGACTAAATATTCTCTCTGACTGATAAAACCTGTTATTGCCTGCTTTCTTTTGTGTATTCACAATCAATCGTTCACAAAACCCCTGTTTCTTAATTTGTCCACAGATACAACTTCCAAAAACCAGCTCTCTTGGGTACGACTGACAAACATATTTTTAACCCTTTATAGTTGTCAAATTATGAGTTTTAGGGGTCAAATTGCAGTCAAACAAAATTTATAAACCTTGGTAAGCCAAGGGTCGATCCAAGGAACAGGTGTGTGAGTACTAGCTAACTAGTGACCTATTTAGCTATTCCGAATTACTTAAGGGTTTGGTCTGAAACAAGCAGAAATTAAATAGCAGAAAATTAAAGGTTTGTGACTCAATCAGAGAAAGAATTCCAGGACCATACTTCACCCGTGCTAACCCCACTAATCATGCAATCATTATCATGTAATTCATCATGCTATCGAATATCGAATTAAACCAAAATAACACTAGATAAGCCGCCCATCCACGGATCATTATCTAGATTAACCTTAATCGTTGAACGCCGCCCATCCACGGATTATCAACGATCTCGATTTATTAAACTAAAGGTTTTATACAATTTTATACAATCCAGTTAATACCTAGGACCCATCCATCTTTCGGTAAATAACCTTAATACGTTCTAGCATGCAAACATCCCATTCAATGTAAATATTTGCAAGAACAATAAATTAAGCACGATGAAATTGAATATTCGATTTGCATTAATGAAAAACATTCATATGATCACATGAAGAGTTGGGTACATCGCACGGGATCCATAGGATCTCAGAATAAAGAAGACTACTCGCTATTCATGGCGATTAAACCACAAATAGTGTAATAAAGAGATTAAGGGCGAGGAAACTATAATGACTCGGGTGCTCGTTGAATCTCTCATGATGAACTCTGTCTTCTCTCCCAAGTTAAGGTTATCTTTTCTCCAAATAAGCACACCAATCAATCTGGTCGAACGCCTCTTTTATAGTCTTTCCGAAGAGGGCCAAAAGCCCAAAAACGAAATTAGGAAATTGGCTGAAGATCTACCTCCCGAAGGTGCCGTGACACCCGTGACAGTCGAGTGTGTCACGGCTTGTCACGGGTTGGGCTGAAACTCTCGGGGAAATAAGTGTGTCGTGACACCCGTGACAGTCCAATGTGTCACGGCTGTCACGGGTTGCCTTGAAACTCTCGGGGAAACATGCGTGCCGTGACACCGACTGTCCAATGTGTCACGGTAGTCACAGGTTGCCCAGTTACTCTCTGTGGAAAATAGGCGCCGTGACACCCGTGACTGTCCAATATGTCACGGCTGTCACGGGCTGTTGCTGGCTCAGAGTCTTTTTGGCCTTTTTACTTCGATCTTTCCGTTCTTTCAACACTTCAAATCCAAAGAGTGATGATACGTCCGTTTTACCTGAAACACTAGAGAAAGGCATCAAATATGGACAATTTTTCCAGAGAATGAGTGTCATCCTTAATCGAATGTAGTGAATAATTAGTCAAAATATCGACTGATCAAAACACTCCACACTTAGGATTTGTTCATCCCGAACAAATGGTAGAATAAATACATGAGGGAATGTAATGCTCAACGACCATAAGTTTATAAGCTACCCACTCAAGTGACATGTGATCAATCCTAACTAACACAAAAATAAAAAGATAACTCACTGTCGTAGAGGACACGAATGCATTTAGCGTATGCATCAAGCCTTTAAACCCCTAGGCTGCCCTAGTAGGACGAGTATAGTCTCATGAAGGTTTTCCGGAATGGGACTACCTACAAATCCCATGTACAACTAACTAATGTGTATGCATGAGATGATGCTCAACGAGTCACAGTAAAGTCATGTCATACCTCGGATTCATCGTGTTACCTCAACCTCAAGTCAAACATTTTCATCAAAGTTTTCAGACAATCATAGATTAGACGAGTTATGCATTCAAACGGTCAGTACACATGGCCAGCGATCGGCTAATCACATGTTCTAAATAGTTCTATTGCAACGTATTAAGCACACGAATAGTTACAAAAAACATGCTCGCCACTCACCTATGCTATCTGGGGATAGTCCATGGGTTCTTGGCGCAAAGCTCATTCTCAAGTGCCAAGGACTAGGCAATGACCCGTAAGAGAAGAGGAGCCTGGCTTAAGAGTTTTTTGAAAAATAGTACGAAAATCACATCAGAATTTCAGTGCAAGCACGAGGGTCGTCCCTTAGTTTCCAGTACATGAATTCGCAAGACAAGTCATGATTTGCACGCAATGAGAAGGTGGAAGTACACTACATCAAGCAAAAGGGGCATAAATTGTTTCAAAATTGTTTTCAATACACAAGGGGTGACTTTTCTCACTTTGCCCTTGGTATTTGAAATTTTTTTTCCTGCTCTATTTTTTTTCAAAAACAAATATGCTTGGGGTCAATTTTTTACCCTCTTTTGAAAATTCAGAACTTTGTTCTTGATTGAAAACTTTGAAAACCAAATTTCCAACTCCACACTTAAAGCTTGATATAGTGTATAAGTAAAGGCGGGTGCATGCAAATCACAACATGTATAGAGAAACACATACTAGTACTAAAGTCACCTAGAAAAAGATATGTAATTTAAGTTTTTGATATATTTTTTCTTTGAACCGGTGCCTACTAATTTCAAGTCTCAAATATGCTTCAAGAAGTACGTAAAACATGTGATAGACAAAAGCTAGCAATGATACTGACTCGAGAGAATACACATATGAATAAAACTATTTCAAGTCCTAGACTTTGAATCCAAAAGAATGTCAATTAGTCAAGGAGTATCATAGAAAACGAGGATTTCAATCGCAATACATAGACTGTTGAGCATATGCAAAATGTGATATGCAATGCGTGTGACTATGCGCTACCCACTCCACACTTAAAAATAAGCTTAGTCCCTAAGTGAATAAATATAAGATAAAATAGGCATATAGGAACTTCCCTCGTGTGTGAGAGCCTGATGTCCATAGAGATTAAACGATGTCTGGTGAGTGAAACGCGACTTGTGAGCTGGTATATATATAGAGAAACACATAGAGCTTCACAAGTGATAAGTTAGCATCGATAATCACGAAGAAACCTGGTAGCATCCAAAAGTCAATGAATGAAGAAGTAAACGATGTGAGCAAAGATGAAAAACAAATGCAAAATATCTCAAACATCGAATGACATGAAATAGTAAATAGCATCTAAAAGTCAGTGTACAATAGATGAGCATAAAAGTGTAACAACTGACAAAAAGAAAAAGTCATATGAAGAATAAAAGGCACGAAGAACTAAGCAGCTCCATCATCCTCAGCATCACTGGCAACACCAAAAAGATCATCTGTATTATCTGAGTCCACAGTGCCGGGGGTGAGAGGTACCAGTAGGAGGCACACTGGGTGAAGAACTGAGGATGACTGCCCGCGTGAAATCAGCCTCGAAAAGATCATGGGCAGATGACAGGGCAGATGTCGGAGGTGGATAGTCAGAGTGTCCCTGCCCCCAAAGTAGTGTCAACAAGGCATCCTGTGTCCAATACTGCGCCCTACTGGTATGGTCACGAAAAGCTAAGAATTCTGTTGTGTGCTGGGCATGGGCTCGGGTAAGGCGACCCCGTGAACCCATTATCACGCCATGAGTGGCCAATAGCTGGCGCTGGTACGCTAGAATCTGACTCTGGTTCTCTAAAATCTGGTGCTGTTGCGCGAAGAGCTGATCCTGGGTACTGGCTAAGTGCTGTCTTCGGAGCTAGTCATCAGCAGGGGGCTGCGGTGGGGCTGCCGGAGTAGGTGATCGTGCAAGAGCAGCTACTTGAGGCTCCTGTGCCTCATCCATGACAACATCCTCATGTGGAGGCTGGTCCTCTGAAACTGGTGCTGGCTCGTGCGGGGGAGAGGTCACCCTGGCTTGAGCTCCGTCAAGGTCTCTATGTCCCCTATCAATGCGGCGTCTCTTTGCCCCTCTCGGGAGCTCTGGGTTGTGGGTCCACTATCCGTCTTTCCCTATCAGCTTACACTCAACAATTTTATCAAGATCCATCGTCAAATATCTCTCAGTCCTGTCCAGGGTGCTGAGATCCCATCCTCGAGACTTGGCGAGTAGAGAAATAAACAGACCGCCTCCCATGGCTTTGTTCCCTAAAGAATTGCCCCATACCGCCATCATCCCACTAAGGAGCTGAAAGAAATCGACCGGCACTCCTTTGTGCATAGAAATCATGATGTCCAAATTGGGGTTAGTGACAACGGTGGCGCCCTCGAGAAGGGAGTTGATGCTCATTGCCACTAAACGGTGAACAATCTTCCATAACGGCTCTTTGATGCCAGCGGTGCTCCACCCAGATCGGAAATAGTAATCCAAACTGGATATGAGTTTCCAGAACTCATACCTCTCGTCCACACTGTATTCACCACAGAATCCCTCCAAAGGAAAACCTAAAACCTCGCAGACCTCGTCCTTAGGCATGGTGAAATATCTCTGCCCTGCTCGGAATTTCCAGTGAGTCACCTTCGAGGGGCTACCTACAATCTCGAACGTTGCTAAAAATTCTTTGAGCAACATAGGATAAGTAGGTTCTGGATGAGTGAATAATATATCAAGCCCGGAGGCGACAAAAATCTGACGGCACTGTGGCAAAATATCCAATTCCAATTTATCGAGAGTTGAAATGCAAGGGACGATAGTAGGTTTTACCTTCTTCTTGGACATGATAGTGTCGAATGATCAAACGATATTTCTACTAATTATTTGCTACATTCGATGAAGGATAACGCTTGTTCTCCAAACAAATTGTCCATATTTGATGTCTTTCTCTAGTGTTTCAGGTAAAATAGACATATCATCGCTGCTTGGAGCCGAAGTGTTGAAAAAAATGGAAAGATCGATCGAAAAAGGCCAAAAAAGACTCTGCGCCAGTAACAGCCCGTGACAACCGTGACACATTGGACAGTCACGGGTGTCACGCCACCTGTTTTTCCCAGAAGGATGCAAGGCATCTCGTAACAGCCATGACAGCCGTGACACATTGGACAGTCACGTGGCACTAATTTCACAGAGGCGTTTAGCTCGAGCCGTGACACATTGCCCTGTGACGGGTGTCACGGGGCACTAATTTCGCAAAGGCGTTTAGCTTGAGCCGTGACAGCCGTGACACACTCGACTGTCACGGGTGTCACAGCACCGTCGGCAGGCAGATCTTCAAATTTTTTCCAAAAATCGTTTTTGGACTTTTCGGCCTTTTTGGACGAACTATAAAAGGAAATTCGATCAGACTGAATTGATGTGCTTATTTGGAGAAAAGATAACCCTCACTTGGGAGAAAAAGACAGAGCAATTCATCGTGAGAGATTCAACGAGCCACCGCGTCTTTACGGTTTACTCGTCCTTAATTTCTCTATACACTGTTTTTGGTTAATTTACCATGAATAGTGAGTAGTATCTTTATTCTGGGATCCTTCGGATCCCATGCATTGTACCCAACTCTTCATGTGATCATATGAATATTTTTTATTAATGCGAATCGAATATTCAATTTCATCATGCTTAATTTATCGTTCTATGCAAGTATTTATGTCGAATGAGATGTTTGCATGCTAGAACGTATTTAGGTTATATAGCGAAAGGTGGATGGGTCCTAGGAATTAACCGGATTGTGTGAAATTGTATGAAAACCTTTAGTTTAATAAATCGAGATCATTGATAATCCGTGGATGGGCGGCTAGCAACGATTGAGATTAATCTAGATAATGATCCATGGATGGGCGGCTTATCTAGTGTTATTTTGGTTTATTTCGATATTCGATAGCATGATGAATTACATGATAATGATTGCATGATTAGTGGGGTTAGCACGGGTGAAGTATGGTCCTGGAATTCTTTCTTTGATAAGTACAAACATTTATTTTACTACATTTAACTTCTGCTGCCTGTTTCAACACACCAAAACCCTAAATAATTCGGAATAGCTAAATAGGTCACTCTTTAACTAGTACTCGCACACACTGTTCCTTGGATCGACCCTTGGCTTACTAAGGTTATAAATTTTGTTTGACTACGATTTGACCCCTAAAACACTTAATTTGACAACTATAAAGGGTTAAAATACGCTTGTCATCAAACCATCTCCGGTGCTCAGCTTCGGGTCCAAATATAGGAATTTGCGGTTGGATAGGGACGTGGCTGGTCGGGTGGTGGAGCCGGGACGACGGCCGTGGATGTTGCTGGTGGAGGAGCATGAGAGGAGGAGCTGTTGGAGTGGCCGGACTTTCGAGCCATGGTGGTTTAGGGTTAGGGATTTGGAGAAGACCAATTAGGGGGAGAGGCGGACGGTGAGCGACCGGACGAATGGCTGGGCGGACCGGAGTGAGCGACAGCGATGAACGGCTGGCTTTCTTGGAAACTGGTCGGAAGTGAAGGACAGGCGAGGATTTGGGAGGAGGCGGGCGGAATTTTGATTCGGCATTTTAGGGTTTTTTTTCTTCTTCTATTGATTTTGAAATCTGGTATATGAAGGAGACGCCGGCCCGTGACAGCCGTAACACCCGAGCCTGTCATGGGTGTCACGGCACCATCCAAAAACTCTGCCAAAATACCCTGCCGTGACAGCTCCATCGTGTCACGGGTGTCACGGCCCTCACAAGAACTTCTGCCATTTTGACCTGCCGTGACAATCGTGACAGTTCCATTGTGTCACGGGTGTCACGACACCTTTGAAAATCTCTGCCTTTTTGAACTGCCATGACAGTCATGACAGTTCCTTGTGTCACGGGTGTCACGGCACCGTGAAATCCCGGTGTTATTTTGTCAGTCCAGAAACCCGTTTAATGTTCACTCCACACTTAGATTCCTGCAAAGAGCACACTGATGAGCCGTATTTATGCGACTGATGGACCATAATTGTATGAATCATAAACATAGTTAAACCCACAAAATTAGACTTCTTTGTCTATTTAACTTTTGCTTGTTAGTCCCCTTATTTATCTACAGGGTATTTTGAAGTCTAGAGAGAAAACAAGCTAAGAAGGAGTTCTTAAAGGCAAAAATGGATTACAAGACACTCCAGGCCACAATTAGATTCTGACTGTACAACTTTCATAAACCTAACATGGAATCACCCAAAACAAGTCCAACCGAAGGGCAACCAGAGTCAGACCGGAGCTGAAAGGACCGATGGCTTTTGTGAAAGATCACAAAACACACACTCAACCACTCCCTCCACCTCATGGCCGGCGGCTAAAGCCACAAGCCTCTCCTCCATTGCCATGTGGCCGACTGCTAGAGGAGGTGATGACTCACTCCGATGGCTTTTCTTCCCCCCTCTCATCTTGTGCCAAATGTCTTCATCTCCTTGCTGCATCAAGCCTATAAATAGAGCTCCCTTCCCTTTGTAAAATCATAACAAACACATCTCATATCAAAACATCATCCATCACAAAGCTCTAGCTTCTCTCTAGATTTTGGGCACAATCATGTAAGCACTTTACTTTGGAATCGAAGCTTGATCTTTAGCACTCTTAACGGTTCTTGTAAGTACTCTCTTCTTTATTTTACTATCTTTTCAATTCAGAAAGTGTACTTTCCTGTCTTTACTTTCGAAAACTTTACTTTACTGTCTTTCAAAAACCTTTACTTTTCAACGCACTTAGCTTTGATGTCCTATTCCATGAATATTCATAGCTAAACCCTTCATTCGGTTGAAGGGGTGTGCTTGTATCATACAATGTTTTAGGCCCTACTCTTAGTGCCTCTATGTGTTCAAAACTTGTTCTATGTGCCACATATTAGGTTAGAACTTCCAAGGTTGAGTGGATGCTTTAACGGGCAAAGCTCTTCCGTGGGGTTCGTGAACATACCCGGGTAAGTGGATGCTTTAACGGGCAAAGCTTATCTGAGGAGTTCGACCTCTTTCAAAAACCATTTGGTTGATCGTAACTGAAGATCAAATGGATGCACATAAGGCTAAGATACTTCGAAAGGAGGAATTAGTCTAAATAGAACAAGTGTTCTAAATGATGTGGCAAGTCATGTGCTAGAAATAGCCTTGATTCATCTTTGAACACATAGTATGATCATTAGAGGTCGATGATAAACAGACTATGATACAAGGCCCCCTAAAACCGAATACTTTCCTTTAATTGTAATATCAACTGTTACTTTACTTTCAGTACCATATCAACTATTTATTTTCTGTCGCGACTCGTCCATCAAGCACTTTACTTTTCAGTACTAAAACCAAAACCAACCCCCCAACTGCTTAATTTAACTCCCCCTTTTAGAAAGAACAACTATCACCTAATTCCCTTGGGTTCGACCCGTACTTACCACTGACTACCAAAAATAGTTAAGTCGCGAGTATCGGAGATATAAATTTATTTTTGCACAGAGAACATCGCACCTTAACGACAGTGCGGTGGGCTCCGTCAAAATTGGCGTCGTTGCCGGGGAATTAGAATTAATTGTTCTTTCTTCCTTTCGAACTCGCTTCTGTACAACCATGTCTCGCGAAGGAAGCACCCATGACTATCAGGAAGACGACGAGGTCAATCTGTTCGATCGAAATAACGAGGCACCACCTCAATTTCCAATTCTCGACGATCCAGAGCAACTCTTCCGAAACCAAAGAGCTCGTGATAGAAATGCCATCCTAAGAAACCAAGGACCACCCGAGGGCCGAAATGAAGCTGGCCCAGCGGAACAACCCCTAGACATCCACCACCCCCGCAATATCGACGAGAGCCAAGACGCGAACCCGTCTTTGATGACTACTACAAGGATAACAACAACTTCCGCGAACCTACTATGGGAGAACTGTCGGCACCAGATTTCAGAAATCAGCCGTGGTGCATTTATGAAGGCCCTGAGCTAGAAAACATCGCCATCAACACTTCAGTGGCCCACAACTTGCCAAAGTTCTCAGGAACTCGTGGAGAATCAGCAACGACTCATCTCCAACGCTTACATGGCACTTGCCAAAACCTAAAGCCCAATGGCGTGAACATAGACGACTTTAAGCTAAAATCGTTCTACTTTTCCCTCACTGACTCAGCGAACGACTGGTTTCTTTCATTGCCTTCCGGTAGCATCAGAATATGGGCTCAGATGCAAAAGAAATTCCTGGACAAATACTACCCGGCAGGAAGAGCAATGCAAGTAAGGAGGCAACTACAGGACATCAAGCAAGGCCCAATGAAACCATGTACGACTACCTGGAAAAGTTCAATCGCCTGGAGAGAAGCTGCTGTACCCTTGGACTGCCCGAGAAACTCATAATCGGGTACCTCATTGATGGATTAAGGCCCTTAGACAAAATGCTTCTGTATGCCTCAGCTGGAGGATCCATGATGAATCTATCATTGAGTGGCATAAGGAATCTCATCACCGACGTTGCTGAAAATGCTCGATTTAGAGAAGAGACAACTCGGCAGGAAGAATTTTCCCCAACGAAGAATGTGGCAAAGGCTGAAACACCGATGAACTCTATGCCATAGGAGATGAAACAAATAAAGGAACATGAGTGGAATTGGCTTAATGATGCGGCGGGAGGCTCGATGAATAATTTAGACATGGACGATCTTTGGCACTTGATTGATGATTTGGCCGAGAGGTCAAGACAAGGTCGGGCCAAGCGAATCGAAGAAATAGACAACATAGTGCGCTAAATTCAGGCCAATCAAGCCAACACGGCTCACAAGCCAAATGTCATCAAAGAAGAGCTTACAATGGAGCCCACGGAGCCAGCAGAGGATGAGGACCCATGGTTGACTGAAGAAGAGCTCAATTCAGATTACCCCGGGCATTTAGAAGAAGACGGCCCACTGGCACCTGAAGAAGAGCCGGCCGAGTGACAGAACCGCTCGTCGTCAAAGCGATTTGTGCAAATAAATTTATAATAGTCCGCTACTCGCAACTATACTACTGGGTAGTACTTGGTAAGTAGGGTTCGAACCCAAGGGAACCAGGGGAATAATTGTTCTTCGGGGGGATTACGCAGCGTGGGAGCGTGTTTAAGGTCGGTTGGTTGGTTTTAAAGCTACCAGCTATTTTGATTGATTGATTGGTTGGTTGGTTGATTTTAATACTGGAAAGTAAATTACAGTTTATAATTAAAGAGAAATGTTCGGTTTCAGGGGACTTGTATTATATCCTGTTTATCATTGACCTTTAGTGACTCTCCTAAGTATTCAAACGGTGTATCAAGGCCATTCCAAGCACTCGATTTGCGTACACTGTCTAGCCTATTCCAAGGACGTAGAACACTTATTCTATTTAGACTAATACTCCATTCCCGGTTATATTAGCCTATGTGCATCCATTTGATCAATCATTCCCGATCAACAAATGCTGTTTAAGATGAGTCAAACTTCTCAGATAAGCTTTGCCATTCCAAGCATCCACTTATCCGTACAAGTTTACGAACCCCGCTGTAGAGTTTTGCCATTCCAAGCATCCACTCTACCTTGGACGTTCTGACTTAATATATGGCACATAGAATAAGTTTTGAATACTTAGACTAGACACTAAGTTAATAGTCTAAAACATTTTATAATACAAGTGCGCCCCTTAGACCGAACTACAAGTTTAGCTACTATTTATCACGCTAAACATTATAACTAAGGAAATAAAACAGTTGAATAAATACTAAGAATTACTTACAACCGTTGAAGCGCCAAGGGAGCTATCCTTTATTTCCAAAGCCAAGATTACAACATTACAAATATTACAACTTCTAGAGAGAGAAGTGAATTGAGATTGAGGTGTGATTGTGGAGGAGGAGGAGCTCCTCCTTATATAGCCACAAGGGGAGGAGGAGATGGCTACAAGTGTTGCATTTTGATTGGAGGAAGAAATCAAGGGAGGAGATGGCCACATGTGGAGGAAGGAGAGGAGGCCGGCGGCTTTTGGTGGAGGAGTGTGGTGGCGCCAAGTGGAGGAAGGGGAGTGGTGGAGGAGAAGGAGGTGATAGCCACCGGTGGCCGGTCACCATGTGGGGAGGAGCTCCTCCCTTGGCCACCACTTCATCAAGTGGCCGGTCATCCTTGCCCATATGTGAGATTTGTGCAGTTTTGTGCAGTCTTTTCACAAAACTGTCAATGTGTTTCTTCCCCGGGCTGTCTTGACTCCACTCCTGATTCTTCTGATTAATTTGTTATGGTCAATTCAACGTCAGGATCCTTGATATTTCTTCAGTCGGCATATGATCTTGACCTTGGATTGACTCTTGTTATCTTTTCAGCATAAAATCCTCTCCTTAGCGTGTTTTCACTTCAGTCTCTAAAATGCCCTGTGGAAATATATCGGGACTAACATGTAGAAGTTAGATAGACAAACAGTCTAATTTGGTGGGTTTAACTGCATTTATGTTTCATACAATTATGGTCCATCCGATTACCCCACACTTTTAGTTGTTCGTCCCGAACAATGCTATTAAAGGGCGTAAGTTCTAAGTTTGGCTTTGGAATATGAAAATTAGATTGTGGTACTCGATCTATCCTAACTCATGCATTGCTTACTTATTACCAAATTAAACTGCGTAAATAAATAGAAGAAACTTAATACTTGTACCTCCGTGCTGAGATGCAAATTATATTGGATGTCTCGGGAGATAGCCCTTTTTAGGCTCCTGGACTGCAATCTTGGGATCGTCTCGTACTATATGGTTTTCTTGTAGCTTTCTCTAGCACATGATTCGATTCGGGTTTCAGTGAGTTGAGCCTTTTTGATTTTCTTCTTTGGCGAGGGACTGCTTTTTTGTAGTAGTGAATCGGCCTTTGGTCTTTGATTTGACTTTTTGAGTGCTTCACTTTTGCTCGGTTAAAACCTTCACAATTTTGGGCCTTTGGCCTCTTTTGATTTTCTTCTTTGAGTTTTTCGCCTTTTTGTGACTGCTAGTCCATTTTCTCAAGCCTTTTTGGGAGGTCCAATCATCGCCCGCAAGCCTATGGAAATACCTCCCCGCTCCTCTTGTCTTTGTCATTTTGCGCGGGTCAAGATGAGGGTCGCTCATCTATTTTTTCGGCTATTTTGACTAAAGAGAGGACGGTCTGATTCCCGTCCTCGCCTTTGCATAGATGCTTTTTGGCGGAGTTGACTTCAATTATTCACTGAAAACCCGAAGTGCAGCCTCCACTGACTTCGAAAACCATATAGTTTGATCTGATCCTTTGATTGCTTGCCAAGCCTCTCTAGGGCAGTTTATATCAACTCCACATCCCTAGTTATCTCAGCACAAAGGACAAATGGAAAGTTACATTCTAAGTTTTTAAACAGTTGAATTTTCACAAGGTTAATGCATGAATTTCGGTCTATCTTTTTCACATTCTTAAGTTCATATTTTCAAAAAGATATTATTTATTAACTAATATATACAGGTGGTTCTCACCCCACACTTTCGAACGAAGTCGTGCTTTTCAGCAAAACTTAGTTCAAAAGCCATGTAAGCAGATATTATATGAGAAGAAAATGATATTAAGGAAAAGGAAAGACAGAACTCCCTTTAAGGTGTCGAGTGAACGACATGGCTCGAGGCTGGATAATCGAGGGAGTTCGGCTGGGGCCTTGAACTCTGAGCGTAGCCCTATCTGGCCTAATGTTGCACCCAAGTCCGATTCCTGAATAGTCATTTCTTCTATGCACCAAGTGGGTGAGAGCAACTTATTGAAAAAACTAAATGACAGAAAATAAAATGACAGAAAATAAAGTGCAGAAAGTAAGATAGTGTCGGGTTACCTCCCGACCAGTGCCTTTGTTTAACGTCGTTGGCTCGACAGTACCTCGTTGTGGATTACTGGTTTGGGTCCCATGGATGGCTGAGGTCAAACTTTGCCACCGTTCCAGTGTTGCTTCTTCCTGACTTCTTGCCGGATGTTGTGTTTTGGTCAGGACTCCTTTGTTTCGGGATTTTTTCCTTCCAATACCCCGGAGGGGGTGATGGACCTTTCACTACCAGCCTTTCGAAGTTTTTGTATTTGGGACTGCCTAGTCCAGTTGCGGCATAGCAATGCTCCATCGAGGGGTCATTCTGCCGAGGTGCTTTTCCCATTCTCCTTTGAGCTTCTTCTTGGATCGCATAGTACGCGGCGACTTGCTCATTAATTAAGGGGAAAAGTCGGGAAGGCCTCATGAGGCTTGGTTCTGCCTCGTTATGTTGGTTCATGAAGAACTGATCGTAGATAGTTTCAGCTGCCTGGGTAATGATAGTCGGGTATGGCTTGGGCAGTTCGTCAGTGGTGTTCTGGACTCCTACTTCGTTGCTTCCGGTGCTTTCCATGTCTGATTCCTCAGACGGTTCAGGAGTCTCTTCTGACGGTTCGGTGGTTTCTTCTTCATCAGCCTCAGGATCAGCTTCTTCTGTCTGCATTTCCTCATCAGTTTGGGGTACTCGTCTTGTGGTAGCGGCCAGGCCGATTATAAGGCACCACATGTCTGCAACGGTGAAGTTTGTTGCAGACCTTCTCATAGCTTCGTTAACTCTTCCCAGCTCTTCGGCCCTCATCCCACGAAGAAATTTTTGGAGAAGAACTTTCTTCGTAAATCCATGGTGCGGGCAGCTTGAGACGATGGCATCGTAGTTTATGTAGTATTCGTCCAAAGTCTCATCCCGGGATTGATGAAGGCTCATGATCTTCTCACGGGTTTCTTGGCGTAAAGATGGTGGGGAGAATTCTTTCAGGCACGGAACGCAGAGGTCTACGAAACGTTCTGCACTGCAAGCGGTGGATGTGTAGTACCATATCGTGGCGAAGTCGGTTAGAGAGAATTTGAAGCATTTCAGCTTAAATTCCTCTAATACTTCGTTCTCAGGTTTGATGTGGTGGCAGACGTGGTGGAAGTTTCGGCAGTGCTGTACAGGGTCTTCTCCCTCCGTTCCTCCGAACAGGGGCAGAAATCGCGTTGTCCATGCATGCGTAATGGGTGCTGTCATAGAGAAAAGAAAGAAAAAGAAAAGGGAGGGAAAGAACAACTATTCGACGACTGATTCCCCGGCAACGGCGCTAATTTGACAGAACCGCTCGTCGTCAAAGCGATTTGTGCAAATAAATTTATAATAGTCCGCTACTCGCAACTATACTACTGGGTAGTACTTGGTTAGTAGGGGTCGAACCCAAGGGAACCAGGGGAATAATTGTTCTTCGGGGGGGATTACGCAGCGTGGGAGCGTGTTTAAGGTCGGTTGGTTGGTTTTAAAGCTACCAGCTATTTTGATTGATTGATTGGTTGGTTGGTTGATTTTAATACTGGAAAGTAAATTACAGTTTATAATTAAAGAGAAATGTTCGGTTTCAGGGGACTTGTATTATATCCTGTTTATCATTGACCTTTAGTGACTCTCCTAAGTATTCAAACGGTGTATCAAGGCCATTCCAAGCACTCGATTTGCGTACACTGTCTAGCCTATTCCAAGGACGTAGAACACTTATTCTATTTAGACTAATACTCCATTCCCGGTTATATTAGCCTATGTGCATCCATTTGATCAATCATTCCCGATCAACAAATGCTGTTTAAGATGAGTCAAACTTCTCAGATAAGCTTTGCCATTCCAAGCATCCACTTATCCGTACAAGTTTACGAACCCCGCTGTAGAGTTTTGCCATTCCAAGCATCCACTCTACCTTGGACGTTCTGACTTAATATATGGCACATAGAATAAGTTTTGAATACTTAGACTAGACACTAAGTTAATAGTCTAAAACATTTTATAATACAAGTGCGCCCCTTAGACCGAACTACAAGTTTAGCTACTATTTATCGCGCTAAACATTATAACTAAGGAAATAAAACAGTTGAATAAATACTAAGAATTACTTACAACCGTTGAAGCGCCAAGGGAGCTATCCTTTATTTCCAAAGCCAAGATTACAACATTACAAATATTACAACTTCTAGAGAGAGAAGTGAATTGAGATTGAGGTGTGATTGTGGAGGAGGAGGAGCTCCTCCTTATATAGCCACAAGGGGAGGAGGAGATGGCTACAAGTGTTGCATTTTGATTGGAGGAAGAAATCAAGGGAGGAGATGGCCACATGTGGAGGAAGGAGAGGAGGCCGGCGGCTTTTGGTGGAGGAGTGTGGTGGCGCCAAGTGGAGGAAGGGGAGTGGTGGAGGAGGAGGAGGTGATAGCCACCGGTGGCCGGTCACCATGTGGGGAGGAGCTCCTCCCTTGGCCACCACTTCATCAAGTGGCCGGTCATCCTTGCCCATATGTGAGATTTGTGCAGTTTTGTGCAGTCTTTTCACAAAACTGTCAATGTGTTTCTTCCCCGGGCTGTCTTGACTCCACTCCTGATTCTTCTGATTAATTTGTTATGGTCAATTCAACGTCAGGATCCTTGATATTTCTTCAGTCGGCATATGATCTTGACCTTGGATTGACTCTTGTTATCTTTTCAGCATAAAATTCCCTCCTTAGCGTGTTTTCACTTCAGTCTCTAAAATGCCCTGTGGAAATATATCGGGACTAACACGTAGAAGTTAGATAGACAAACAGTCTAATTTGGTGGGTTTAACTGCATTTATGTTTCATACAATTATGGTCCATCACCGAGCCACTCGAATCGGACCTCGTTACCGAGCTACCCGAGACAGTCCCGGTGCTCGCTACCAAAATGCCCGAGATCGTTCCCGACATCATATGCAACACCTCTGTCACCACCATAATGTCGCAGATAGTGCCTAATCCGGAAGAGACATCAACACATTGGCCATGAAAGACGAACCAGCGGCAAAAAATAGAGAAGATGTGGCGAACTCAGAGGGGATCGCGGATGGTGTGCATATTAATGTCATCCGCGGACAGCTAACATACACAGCACCCGCGGAGATTACATTCGAAGAACCCACGGAGGAACAGCTGGCCGCGGACGAAGAACACGCTATGGCCGCGGACAAAGAATACTTTGGCCGTCCACGGATGGAACACTTAAAGTGTTCTTCACCCGCGATACACACTGATGCACAATCACGAACTGACCCTTTTCCCTCGTTTTCTGTGCAGGTGATAGCTCATGAAGAGAAGATGATCGACCAGACTGAGCTAGGTGGCGAGTTGGAGGCGAGGCATGAGCAGAATAACCTAACGATAGAGCGCCCAGTTGCAGCGAGTCGAGCAGCACCACCCGAAAAGTGTAAGGACCCAGGTTCTTTCACAGTCACCCGTGATATCGACTCGTATGTTTTACAGATGGGAGATGCTAGAGATGACGATCCTCCAGCTCCTATTTTGGGACGGTCACTCCTCTTTGCCATAAGGACCAAGGTTGACACGAACACAGGCTTATTGTCACTTGCACTTGGTGGCAAGAGATCAGATTCCCATATTCAAAAGGATGTCGACCGCCCATACATGAGGAAGCGACCGAGACATGGCACGTTTGGATGGAAACCCGGATGTAGAGACACGAGAGCACCACTGGATGAGGGTCATGAGCATCACAGAGGAGTAGCGAAATTTGACCTCACACGTCCCTGGGATCCTAACTTGTGATCTCTAAAGAGGTAACGTCGAGCCAACGACGTAAAACAAAGGCGCTCGCAGGGAGGCAGCCCGGCAAATTTTTTGAGTTTTGAGTTTTTATTTTTCATTTTATGTTTGTTTAAGTCTTTATTTGTGTGATCACATTGTCTTTTGGGAAAGGAGAACGTTATTTATGCAGAAAACAGGTGCAGCTCAGAAAGGATTGCGGACAACGTGCCGATTGTTCACCGCGGGTGCAGTTCAGATTAACCATTGACCGCGGAGTTAAAATGAACATGATCCGTCGTTGACCGTTGACCAGCGTTGACTAACTCGTTGACCAGAATTCTCATCTTCACACGAGGGGAGTACCTGTTCACTTTGATCTCTTCCTTTTCTTATATGTTTGTGTGTCTTGCATAGTTTTGTCTTTGAACTAAAGTTGTACCGTGAGGACACGGCTTGGTTCAAAAGTGTGGGGTGGTAGAGTCAGTCTGTCAGTTGTGTCAGCACGTTTATTTTCCTTGCATATGTACTGTGTCAGCACGTTTCCCTTTAAAAAAAATTTGAAAGTATGAAATTTCTCTCTATTTCCTGGATATGCGGTATTGAATTTTGATGATGTGAAATAGATGAGCTGATTAGATGCGTTTCTCTTACGAAATGTGAATTATGTGACTACATGTGAATTTAACCCAGTATGTGTCCTTCTGAGTTGAGATAAACAGGGATGTGGAGTTGATAGAAATGTCCTAGAGAGACTTGACGAAGCATTCAAAGGACCGGATTCGAACTATATGGTTATATGGATTTCGTGGAGGCTAGCACTTCGAGACAACATGGTTCAGAGTTGCTCCGCCACTGCAGCGTTTATGTAGGAAGACGGGACGGAGATGTAACAAACCGTCCTATCTCTAGTCCAAAGTAACCGGGAAAATAGGTGGTGGGCCCCCATCTTGACTCGCGTCAAAAAGGTCGAGGATGAGAAAGAGCGGGGAGGTATTTCCATATGCCTGCGGGCGATGATTGGACCTCCTTCAAAAGAAAAGAAAAAAAAGAACAAGCTGTTCACAATAAGGAAGCAAAGCTCAAGAAAAAAAATTCAGCCAAATTGTGAAACTTCTACACTCAACAAAAAGTGATGTATAACATTGTTACATCGAGAGCCAAAGGCCAAGAAAATCACTACAAAAGCTGTCCAACAAAAAGAAAAGAAAGAGGAAAAGCCCAGAAAACCTTGAAGCTCGAATGAGTCACGTGCAAGAAAAAGCAATGAAGTATAACCATATAGCTAGAATTCGGGACCGAGAGTGCAGGTCATGGGTCTAAAAAGGACTACCTCCCAGACATCCGAATTGATTTGGATTTCAGCTCTCAGGTAACATGTATCAAGTTATTTCTATGTTGAGCATGATGATTTTAGTAGCAATTGAGTTATGCATAGAAAAGCGAGTCTAGACTAGCAATTCATATTCATGTGCATTATCTAGGACGTCGAAGAAATTGTGGTGTTGCATTTATTTTCCTTCTATGACTTAGTTCTTGTTCGGGACGAACAAGTTTAAGTGTGGGGTGGTTTGATGAGTCGTATTTATACGACTCTTCGAGTCAACTAATCCCATCTATTTCGACACTTTTATATGCGAACAGTTACTTTTTAGTATGGTTTTGCATTTCAGGTGTTTCGGAAGCTTTAGGAGGAAACACGCATTAAAGACAGCATTTGATGCCAAAAAACACCACAGTGGCAGATTTGACCTTTGGACGTTCGGCGGAGTGCTGGGAATGGACCGATGATTAGAAAAATACGAGCTATATGGCGTTGCGTAGCTGACTCAATTCCCTACAACTCTCTAGTTCACACCGAGAGCATCCGAGGTCATTTGGAGGGTCAAAATCAGAGCCGAAGTCAAAACAGATGCGCAGAATGGATGAACAGTCTCAGACCAGATCGCGGATACTGTTCACTTAATGAACAGTGACCGCAGACGCTAAAGTGAACAGTGTCCGCAGATGAACAGTATTTCCGGCCGTGAACAGTATTCCAGCCGTGAACAGTATTTCTGGTCGTGAACAGTGTTTTCGGGCTTATTTCTTAATTGCGTTTTTAGCCCAGAAACTGATTTAGAAACCCTAGAGCATATATATTTAGACCAGAGGCAGGTTTCTAATATCATCTCAGCATCCAACATTCGGAAACGGCTCTGGAGGAGAGGAAGAAGATTTCGACGAGAGAGAAGATTTTCCTACTTTTAATTATGCGTCTTTTCATGATTATGTGTAGCTAATTTCGTTATTCGGTTTAGGGTTCAATATATTGTGACGAAGTTTTGAGATTCTTTGCTTAATGCTATTTTATGTTCCACTAGTTTTGTGCTATTTATCTCGGTTTGAATTGCGAAGCTAAGTGGAGACTTGAAACGGTAAAACTTAGCCGAGCAATTCAACCCTTATTTTTGCTGGTTGTTTCATACTAAACCGTTAGAACAAGTAGTCGCACGTTAACCTGATATAACCTGAAACGGAGTATTAGGTTTGCTAAAACTAGAAGTTTATAACCTGAAACGGAGTAGATTGTGGAGTGAGTGCTTGAAACGGCCTTACCTTAGGTTATAACCTGAAACGGAGTAACCACACTTAGGAACACAAAATTAGATTATTAGAAGTCGATGATAAACGTGTCACAATAGAAACCCTAGACTGAGTTTTCTCTCTGATTGAATCTTCGTCATTATTTCCTTGCTATTTTCTCTTTTGCACTTGCTCACAATTACTTACAAACCCCAATTGCTTTATTTACAGAACAACAAGTAACCTCACCAGCTCCCTTGGGTTCGACCCTTGCTTACCGCTTTACTAGTGTTTCGCAAGGAAATATATAAATATAAATTTGAGACGTCAAACGACGCGTGTCACCTACGAAGGTAGCCAGTTCAGATAAAGCCTTGCGAGTTTTGTAGTTCTACGGACCACAAGACTGACGCATGCCCAACACTGATAGTAGAGGTACTGAAAGAAGTAAATGCAGTGGTAGGATACCAAGGATACAACAACCACAACAGCAACGATAGAGCAGGACCAATCCGGCAGTATAATCAAGCGACCAATCCAAGCTGGCGGAACGACAACCATCCTCCGAAGGAGACACAACAAGCCGCACCGCAATTAGCTCAGTCATTCTACCAACCGCCCCACCGGTAGTACAACCAGAACGCTCCATCAGCAGGCCAATATCAGCAAAGAGGATCAAATCAATACCCGACGAGCCAATATCAGCAGAAGGGAACGAATCAATACCAATCCAGCTCAAATAATCAGCAAGGACCAAGCAAGTCGCTTAAAGACACAATGAAGGAGCTCGCAGGAAGCATAAATCAATTGGGGACTTTGCTAAACCAATATCAAGCGAAAAGTGACGGGGCAATTTCAGACTTGACTAAACAAATGTCCCAGCTCGCCACTTCAATGACCACACTCATTAATGAACCAGGTAGACTACCTTCACAAACCGTCCAAAACCCGAAGGGAAATGTTAATGCTGTGGCCCTAAGGAGTGGGAAAAAACTTGTCAGCAAACCTATAGAGCAAGATGAGGACAAAAGTCCGAGGTTGCCTGGAGAAGAACAAGTGAGGCCCGAGGCTCTCGAAACTCTTGAGCAAGACAAAGAGGAGGACGTGACCGAAGAAGAAGTGAACACATCAAAGGATCACAGGACTGGCCCAGTACCAGCAGCCAGCCCGATTCCAGTGTCCGAAGAGCACAATAAGCGCCCGGTGCCCAGAACCGAGACCCCCAAAATCAGCGCCACACTTCCATTTCCAGTGCCTACTCGTGTGCAAAAACAACATGTCATGGATGAGGACGTGTTTGAATTGTTCAGCAAAGTCGAAATCAACATCCCCCTCTTGGAAGCCATCAAGCAAATTCCTCGATATGCTAAGTTTTTAAAAGAGCTTTGCACCAACCGGAGGAGGAGTACTAGATATGATCAAGAGCTAATGAGTAGGAACGTGTCGGCCGTCATACAACGAAAAGTGCCCCCAAAATGTGGTGATCCGGGAACTTACACCATTCCATGCACAATTGGCAACATCCGGATCGAGAACTGCATGCTAGACCTTGGAGCATCGATCAACGTTCTTCCCTTCTCTATCTACTCATGCCTTAGGATTGGACCACTCGAACCCACCAGTCTCACTATTCAACTGGCAGATCGGTCGTGCAAACAACCCGAAGGGACAATAGAAGACGTCCTGGGTCAAGTAGGCGAATTGGTGTTTCCAGCGGACTTCTACGTCTTAAAAATGGAGAATGGCGGACCTACAGATCATGCACCCATCCTTCTCGGCCGTCCATTTTTCAAAACATCAAAAATGAAGATAGACTGTGGAATGCTCTCAATGGAAGTAGAAGGAGAGGTCTTCAGCTTTGACATATTCAGAGCAATGAAGCACCCTATGGAATTCGAAGAAGTACACGCTCTCGACGCTTTGGACGACCTGGTCCAAGAAGTTCAACCAGAACCAAGAGCAGATCCCTTAGAAGCCATACTCAATGGAGCCGAAAGCTTATACGAATTGACCGAAGACCTGCATAAAACGGTGGCCCACTTAACAATCTCGGAGCCTCTCACACCAGAATATGAAGTCAACGAGGTAAAATTATTCAAATCAAATACTTTTCTGCCCTCGGTGATGCAAGCTTCCAAAATAGAATTGAAGCCCCTGCCCGGACATCTGAAGTACGCTTTCCTGGGGGATGATAACACACTTCTAGTGATCATCAAGAGTGGCTTGAAAGCAGGTCAGGAACGAAGTTTGATAAAAGTGCTGAAACAACACAAGTTGGCTATTGGATGGACTCTAGCCGACTTAAGAGGAGTCAGCCCGGCTGTATGCATGCACCGTATTCTACTTGAAGATAGAGCAAAGCCATCAAGAGAGCCTCAACGACGACTCAACCCTATCATGATGGAAATCGTCCAAAAGGAAATACAAAAGCTACCAGATGCGGGCGTTATCTATCCCATATCAGATAGCCAATGGGTAAGTCCTGTCCACGTAGTCCCAAAGAAAAGTGTATCACGGTCGAAGAAGATGCAGAAGGAAAAATAGTGACAACAAGAGTCAAGAACGGCTGGAGAATGTGCATCGACTACAGAAAATTGAACGCCGTCACAAGAAAAGACCATTTCCCTCTGCCATTCATCGATCAAATGCTAGACCGACTGGCGGGCAAACCATATTTTTGCTTCCTGGATGGGTTCTCAGGATACAACCAGATCCCCATAGCGCCTGAGGACCAAGAGAAGACTACACTCACCTGCCCATTTGGCACATTCGCCTTCAGAAAGATGTCGTTCGGCCTATGCAACGCCCCAGAAACTTTTCAAAGGGTAGTGACTAGCATCTTTTCTGACATGATCGGGGAATTCATTGAAGTCTTCATGGCCGACTTCACCATCTATGGAGACACATTCGACGCTTGCTTAAGCAATTTGAGCACGGTTTTGGCACGATGTGTGTCCATGAACTTAGTGCTCAATTATGAGAAGTGCCACTTCATGGTAACACACGGAATAGTCTTGGGACATATCGTCTCACAAGAAGGCATGGAAATGGACAAAGCAAAAATCGACCTGATCATGACGCTACCATACCCATCCACGGTCCGAGACATCCAATCATTCCTTGGCCATGCAGGATTCTATCGACGATTCATCAAAGACTTCTCCAAAACAGCATTGCCTCTAACCACTCTGCTCCAGAAAGAAGTCCCTTTTGAATTCACTAATGCATGCAAGGAGGCCTTTGATAAACTGAAGAAAGCCCTCACCAGCACACCTATCATCCAAACGCCAAATTGGGAACTACCATTCGAAATCATGTGCGATGCGAGCGATTATGCTGTGGGGGCAGTCCTCGGTCAAAAAGTTGATAAGAAGGCGGTTTTCATCTTCTACGCCTCAAGAACCCTAGATTCTGCCCAACGAAACTACTCCACCACCGAGAAGGAACTCCTGGCAGTGGTTTTTGCTCTGGAAAAATTCAGATCCTATTTGCTTGGAGCAAAAGTAATAGTTTATTCTGACCACGTAGCCATCCGTTACCTAATGAAGAAGAAGGAAGGCTAAGCCAAGACTCATTCGATGGATATTATTACTGTAAGAATTCGATGTGGAAATAAGGGACAAAAAGGGGATCGAGAATACTGTGGCCGACCACCTAAGCAGGATTGTCCGAAAGGAAGAAGAGGGGCACATAACCGAGTCATTTCCAGACGAGCACCTCTATGCAGTCTCAACCAAGGTGTCGTGGTATGCCTCAATCGTCAACTACCTTGTAGGAGGTAAATTTCCCCCTTCTTTTACTAAAGCACAATGCATGAAACTTAGGCATGATGCTAGGCATTACTTGTGGGATGATCCTTATTTGTGGAAAATAGGAGCAGATCAAATACTTAGGAGATGCATCCCAGATAATGAAATAGCTTCTATTATTAGCTTCTGCCATGAGTTTGCATGTGGAGGACACTTCGGGCCTAGGAGAACCGCTAGAAAAATCCTAGATAGCGGCTTCTTTTGGCCAAGAATGTTTAGGGATGCCTATGAGAAGTGTAAAAAATGCGATAAGTGCCAAAGAGTAGGAAATGTGTCAGCTAAAAATGAGATGCCTCAAGTACCCATATTAGTCAACGATGTTTTTGACATTTGGGGTCTTGATTTGTGGGACCATTCCCAGTATCATGCGGTTATACTTATATTCTAGTCGCTGTAGATTATGTGTCAAAATGGGTAGAGGCTAAGGCCACAAGGTGCGACGATGCAAAAACTGTCATAGATTTTTTGCGCACTAACCTGTTTTGTAGATACGGGGTACCCAAGGCCATAATAAGTGACCAAGGAACTCATTTCTGCAACCGGATGATGGCTGCCACCTTAAAACGCTACCATGTCCACCACCGAATGTCCACGTCGTATCATCCCCAGACCAATGGTCAAGCGAAGATCTCCAACCGCAAAATCAAGGGAATTTTAAAAAAAATGGTGAAGCCGGGTAGGAAAGATTGGAGTCAGAGGCTAGATGAAGCTCTTTGGGCTTATCGGACAGCATACAAGACACCAATTGGAACCTCCCCCTTTCGACTTGTTTATGGGAAGGCATGCCACCTTCCGGTGGAATTAGAACATAAAGCCTATTGGGCGCTCAAGCATTGCAATCCGAATTTGAAAGCTGCCGGACTAGATAGGAAGCTTAATCTGTGTTAACTTGAGGAATTGCGGCTTGAGGCCTATGAAGGGCAAACAGACTACAAAGCGCGGACCAAATTGTATCATGACAAATTCATCCTCCGATGCTCATTTGAGGAGGGACAACAAGTTCTACTCTTCTCCTCACGGTTGAAGTTGATGCCTGGCAAACTAAAATCAAGATGGGCCGGCCCTTATACCGTGACTAAAGTATTCAACCATGGAATGCTTGAGTTGGAAAGCATGGAGAATGGGAGCCGATTCAATGTGAATGGACAGCGAGTCAAACACTACCATGGCGAGGTCAACTTGACAACACAGAAATACAACCTGAGCTGCCCATGGGATCCAAACCTGTGATCCCCATGCGTCGAGCCAACGACGTTAAACAAAGGCACTGGTCGGGAGGTAACCCGACACCTATCTTACTTTTAGTAATTTTCTTTTCTGTCATTTAGTTTTTACCGTAAGTCGCTCTCACCCATTTTTTGTATAGAAGGAATGACTCCTTGTAGGAATCGGTTTTTGGAGCAAGATCAGATCAGCCAGGTAGCTTCCGAGAATTACCGGGCCTGCGCTGAGAGTTCAAGGCCCCAGCTGAACTCCCTCGATTATCCAGCTCTGAAATTATATCCCCTGTTCAAGCAAGAGTTCTAGGTTGTGTTTGGACAGACCTTGAACTCTTTCTACCACAGTTCCACAACAAGTACGAACAGAACAATAAAACACGAGTACGCACAGATTGATAACCTAGTTCGGCTACGCCTACTCTGGGTGGTTTTCCACACCCGGAAAAGGGACAACAAATCTTTATTACGAGTATAGAGCTTTTCAGTGGACTTACACTTACACCTTGTAATTGCCTAGCCTCTACTACTCCGTCTCTCAGATTTGCAACCAAGGTTCGTCGCAACTCCCCTTGATCCCCTTCGTCCAGACCTTCTGTCCGAACGTACTCGAACCTTTCCTGAAGCTCGGTCGCTTTCACTAGAAAGCTGGTTGTTCTGTTTGTGCTCTGAACTTGATCACCTCTGGTCAATCTGAATGGCACGTATCAGACTGAGCTCACACCGATGTTTTTCCTGTGGGGAAAACACAACGGCCGTCGCTTTCTTCTTTTCCAATCGATAGGATTTCTTCGTGTATTTTTGATTTTGAAAGCGATGGGAATTAGGGTTGCCTTTGCATTGTATTTATATGCTCGGACGAAACCCTAATTCGCATAAGATAATCCCATCAAATATTTCGGGAGATACTCCTGAATATTTGATGCATATCTTTCACAAATCCTTGGAAGAATATACGAAGTCGTCTTCTTTCCCAAGCAAGTCACGCCATCTTCAATTGTGAATATTCATTCGAATATCTTGTTCGAATAAGTCGCACGCCATCTTTAACTTGACGAAATCTTCGTTGCCAATATCATCCGGAAAATATCCTTTGCGTCTTGATCACGCTGTACAGGAGTACTAGGATATGTTCGAACTCCCCCTGAACTCCTGCTCGAACTGTCTAACAACGTTTTGCCAAACACATGCCACACAAGGGAACATCAATCTCCCCCTTGGCATTTTGGCAAAACCAAATCACTAGATCTATCTATCTATCTAGACAGTAGACAAAATTGAGGGAACAAAAAATTGTCGCCACTCAAAATACTCCCCCTTTTTGCCACAAACTGGCAAGGGGTCCGATCTAGTTCGAACAGCAAATCAAACTGTGCCAGAACAAGCACATAATACTGAAGGTTTTTAAACGGAAAAAAAATGAGTTCAGAGAAAAAGTTATTAGGAGACCTTCATGAAGACGAACCATCATCGGTGCCCTCCTCAGAGACTGTATCATCAGCTTCATCGTCACTTGGAAAGCTGAGGGCACGAGCCAGCTTGTTGATACGCTTGCGCTGCTCCTTGTCTGCTTCAATGATGTCATGCAGGTCCATGAGAAGTCTGTTCCTTTCATCACGGGCCAACCTTGCTCCTCCTCGCCTTGATGGCTCGGCAATATCTTTGCCCTTCGAGGTCTCCTCCTTGAGATCATTAATATGACGCCCTTTAAATAGCTTGTGGTCTACGACAAACTTGCTGGGAGACTTTGAGAGCTGATCAATGGAGGACATCAAAGCAGGGGCATGATAAACAATCAACTCATGAATCAGTGATGGGAAGCCGATCTGGTGAAGAGTCCTCTTTGACGTAGCATGTTCAGCAATCTGTTTATACATGACTCTTCCCAAATTGAATTTCCGCTTGTTCCCTATCTGATACAGCAGTTGAGCCACGTCCTTATTGACTGTTGATCGATGTGTAGAAGGTCTCCAGTTGAAGACAGCAGTGAAGAACAGCATGGAATAAAACGTTGATAAGTCTGCTGTGTGCACAACTGATTCAGGTCTCCACCTAACAGAGCCCGCAGTGATGGTACTCACAATCTTCTCAAAATTTGCCTCCTCCTCGTCAACAGCCGGGTCATCCATCGAGAAATACACATTGATTAGCTCCGGATCAATCTTAATTCTCCTCCCTCTAACAAAGAAGACTCCATACTCAGGATCTCCAACTACCCCAAAGTGAGGGGGCAAGTTCGCCATTGCCTCGCGCACAAGTTGTTCACTGTAGGGTTTGCACCTAGCCAGCGTCCAAAACAGATCCGATTCTTTCAGAACCTTAACCACCTCCTTTCCCTTATACCGGGACTCATCTAGCAATCTTTCAGGTATGATTTTTCTTTTTTGCACACAGCTCCATTTTTTGTACGCATCACGACTGACAAACCAGATACCTTTCTTGACCAATCCAACAGGAACAGAATCAGCTCCCCCTGCCAAGTTGCCCTCCTTCGCAATCTCTTGGACTGTCCCCTTAGTAGTTCTTTCAAACGCCACCTTTTTCTTTCCCTTGTCCTTCTTTGGCTTTTTGAGAAAGATAAGCGGAGCAAGATCTTGGTCATTATCTGAAAGAGTACCCTCCTTTGAAACAGTCTTTGCAGTATCCTCACGAACTTGTGCACCATCATCCTCCATACGATCACAATGCTGATCATCTTGACCAACAACTGGAGTATCCACTGAATTCTTAGAAACATCCTCAGGAACTTCTACTGACTTACTCTCAGTCTGAACACATGGTTCCCCAGTTGGACCACTATCAACTTCCACAGCATCAGACTCCTCTGCACCAATACTCTGAACACGAGGAGATTCCTCTGATCTTGCCACTTCCGGATCCTTCTCTTTTTCTAGGTCCTCCATGACATTGTCAATGTCTTTGTATAGCTTCTCTAATTCTTCATCCTCTTCTGTAGGAGAGTCTCCTTTAGATGTGGCTTCCTTCAACAAAACAGAAATTTCTGGTGGAAGAATCATCTTGGATACATCCTCCTTTTGCTTACTGAATTGTTCACCTTCTGAGCCTCCACTACTCTTATCTGGGCCATTATTAGACTTTTTTGAGAGCCTCCCTCTGACAGAGCTGATCTTGGCGAGGCACTGTCTTGGAGACACAGCTCGGCGAGTCCCCTTCTTTCTCCGTAAACCATCTGGTCGAACATACCCAGACGCATGTATTTTCTCTCTCCATGCTGCTGGTCCTCCAGCCACCTTGCTGGGAACCTTATCTTCCATAATCTTGATAGATTCATTCCCGATAACTGTCTTACTCGCTACATCACAAGTCACACTCCTACTGACTTCCCAATCAACAGCCCTACTGGCTCCATCACAGTCAGCAGACTTCACAGCCTCCTCAATACTCACATTCACAACTTCTTTCAACACGATATTTTCAACTGACGGAATACTTGTAGAAGTTGAAGGAAGAGATGAAATTACCTCCGATTGGAGACAGGCTTGAGTTGAACCAGCGACGACAGGGTCCACCGCGGTCGACTGAGGGATTTCAGTGGTTGTACGTTCGCCAGACTTCTTTGCTTCGACCAAAGATTCAGTGTTGGATTGTAAAGACGACGCCTTTTTCACTGTCGGAGCTCTCGATGTCGGGATTTTGGATTTCGCCGCCAGAGCTTTTGAGGACTGCATGTCTTCCCTCTTCTTTTCAGCGGATTTGACGCCGGACTTTACTGACTTCCTTGTGTTCACCATCGCCGTTGAGTGTGTGAGAGATTGGAAGAGAAGACACTGGATGCCGTTCTAGGGTTTGAGCGAGAGAGGGAGAGTAGACTACGAACTGCTTTGTGTTTCAAACGAAATAATACTCCAGTCGTTTAAACTTCCCAATTTGGTCAACTCTCGTTTCAAATAACGGCAGGAAAGATCTTCGAGAATATTCAAAAAAAATAGTTGACGATACGTGATGTACCTTCTGTTCCAGCTCTCTTGCTTAGGTGGTCAGTCCAACTGTTGTAGCTGGAGATTTGCCTTTGACTGACCACTGCCTGGAACACTTAGTGCTTGAACCCACACAGACCCAAAGAGGATCTGGGTGTTCCAAACTGCGCAATCTGGTTTGATCTCTCGTCTGATGAGTTGGCATGAATCTGATGATGCTGTTTGAACTCCTTCTGCAACTTTGTTATCTTCTGTTCAAACTCGTTCTGTAACTGTGACACCCTGTGATCCAACAGTCTCCTGGTACACTTACCAAACTGGATTTGTGCGATTCTCCTATCTGACCTTGTGTGCAAACTCCTATTCACTCCCCCTCGCACAACTCTATGTTTGGTTTGAAGATAGTCTAGAGTAGACCGTGACTTGATAAAGTCTTCGTCTCCCATTCTGATGGTGTAACAGTTATTTGCCCTCCTTTTGCCTTTCATCACAGAACATCCATTTGTGTCTAGGACAAGGCATGAGTCACGAGAGAATGACACATAGTGACCATTGTCGCACAGTTGACTGATGCTAATAAGATTCATTGTCAGACCTTCAACCAGAAGAGTATCCTCGAGTGCAGGAAGATCCGGAACCTTCAATATTCCACAGCTGATCACCTGACCTTTCCTACCATCCGCGAAGGTAATAAACCGCATCTTCTCAATAGGTCTAATATGAGAAAGAAATGCAGAGTTACCTGTCAAGTGGGTAGAGCAACCGCTGTCGAAGAACCAACTGTCTTGCACTGTGTCTCGTGATGAGCAGCAGGCCATCATGCATATTGTCGGTTGTTCCTTTGGAACCCAAACTTGTTTCTGTCGAGGTTTGGTCTGTTGTTGGTGTCCTCGACGTTCAGTAAGAAACAGTCGACACTGCCGTCTGATGTGTCCAATCTGATAGCAGTACCAGCATGCGCGCAAATCTTCCCTCTGATTGGGAGTTGAACTGAGGTACGCATTCCCGGTCCCTTTTTGACTGCCCTTGGACTTGTCTTGGGACAGATCAATTTTCTGTCTAGGGTGCTGTCTCAAGTGAGGTCTTGGGTACTATGGCTTTTTTCCTCCCAGATGCTGATCCACTTTGTCTCTGGTGATGTTTCAGCTGCTGTTCTGGGTTCTGTTCAGCCACTGGGTTGGTTTTAACAAACACTATACCACTTGAGCATCCTTCTTTAGTGAGACCAAGTCCACGATGTCCAGACTCCGTTCTTTGAGACCTGAGAATATCATTCAAGTCTTTAGTGCCAGAGTACAGCATTTTTACCGACTGCTTGAGGTGGTTGAGTTCCTTCTCAGTGTCTGACCGATCCATCCTTTCAGACTCTAGCTGAAGTTCCAGCTGTTCTACCCTCCTCAGTTGGAACACCTCTTTGCGCTTCAGATCTGTGATAGTTTTTCGTAGACCTACCATGCCTATAGGATGAGTGTCGCGGTCCTTCTCCATTTCAACTTTCAAAGCGGAGACAGTTCCTAAAAGCTCTGTTTTCTGAGCAAGGAGACACATCCTTTCCTGTTTCATCTCAGCTAGTCGCGTATTTAGTGAATCTACTGTGCCTTCGAGCTCAACCTTCCGTGTGAGCAGAATCTCAGCCTCCTGCCAGACCTTGTCCTTTTCAATAGTGACGCTTGCAATTGCGTCATTCAGCTTCTTGTTGATTTTGATCAGTTGCAGCCACTTCTCATACAGATCTTTGTATGTCTGAGCGAGAGACTCCTGTGTGAGTTCTTCATCATCACTGTCTGAGAGGTCTTCAGCGGGGAGTTCCGCCTGTGATGGAACTGTTGCACCGGTGCTGCTACATTCTCCCAGAGTAGTGGTAAAGGCCACAAAGTTGGTGGTTTCACCTTTTTCTTCATCTGACCCACTGTCGCTGAAGCTGGCGACCATTGCCTTCTTCTTCATGAGAGTATTGGCACATTATGAGGCAATATGGCCGAAGCCTTTGCATTCATGGCACTGAATCTCTTCCCTACCTTTATCAGAGGAGTCTTGCCTTATATCACTTGACCTTGATCTCCCGGATTTCCAGTTTCTGAAACCAGCTGATGAAGGCTGACCTTGTTCTGGACCACGTCTATTGATTTTCCTTACCATTCTGCCAAAATTCTGATCCATCAAAGCCAGTTGCTCAGTGGTGCACCCACCGTCCAGTTTGTCTTCTGTCATGTCTGCTTTGAGGGCAATTCCCTTCACATCTCCGGGTTGGAAGTCATGATTGATCTCGTAAGTTCTGAGAGAACCTATCAATTCATCCAGCTTTAGCTTTGAGATGTCGTGCATTTCCTCAATGGCTGTGACCTTCATTGCAAATCTTGGAGGTAGTGATCTCAGGACTTTACTGGCCAACCTTTCTTCATCGATAGGTTTCCCTAGAGCAGACGCCTTGTTGGAAAGTTCCAGAACTCGGGTGTTGTACTCAGCGATAGTTTCACTTTCCTTCATTTTCATCTCTTCAAACTTGGTGGTAACAGCCTGCATCCGAGAATTACGAACCTTGTCTGTTCCTTCAAAGGCAGTTTGGAGGATATCCTAAGCTTCCTTGGCTACTTCACAGTTGATAATCAGTTTCATAACATTCTCATCTACTGCAGAGAAGATCGCATTCATAGCCTTTGAATTTCCCATAGATGCTTTGTCCTCCTCTTCTGTCCACAGAGCTTCTGGTTTCGGAATCGGTTCTCCAGTGAGATTGTTCATCGTGGGTTCAGTCCAACCTCTCATCACTGCTCTCCAAGCCTTTTCGTCTAGAGATTTCAGAAATGATCTCATCACGGGCTTCCAGGTGGCATAGTTCGAGCCTTCGAGCAGCGGAGGTCTGGTGATGCTTTGTCCTTCTTTCAGGGTCATCTTGAACAGTTCAGGATCCCACTCAGTGTGTCGAGTGTTTGCTCTGATACCAATTGAAATTATATCCCCTGTTCAAGCAAGAGTTCTAGGTTGTGTTTGGACAGACCTTGAACTCTTTCTACCACAGTTCCACAACAAGTACGAACAGAACAATAAAACACGAGTACGCACAGATTGATAACCCAGTTCGGCTACGCCTACTTTGGGGGGTTTCCCACACCCGGAAAAGGGACAACAAATGTTTATTACGAGTATAGAGCTTTTCAGTGGACTTACACTTACACCTTGTAATTGCCTAGCCTCTACTACTCTGTCTCTCAGATTTGCAACCAAGGTTCGTCGCAACTCCCCTTGATCCCCTTCGTCCAGACCTTCTGTCCGAACGTACTCGAACCTTTCCTGAAGCTCGGTCGCTTTCACTAGAAAGCTGGTTGTTCTGTTTGTGCTCTGAACTTGATCACCTCTGGTCAATCTGAATGGCACGTATCAGACTGAGCTCACACCGATGTTTTTCCTGTGGGGAAACACAACGGCCGTCGCTTTCTTCTTTTCCAATCGATAGGATTTCTTCGTATATTTTTGATCTTGAAATCGATGGGAATTAGGGTTGCCTTTGCATTGTATTTATATGCTCGGACGAAACCCTAATTCGCATAAGATAATCCCATCAAATATTTCGGGAGATACTCCTGAATATTTGATGCATATCTTTCACAAATCCTTGGAAGAATATACGAAGTCGTCTTCTTTCCCAAGCAAGTCACGCCATCTTCAATTGTGAATATTCATTCGAATATCTTGTTCGAATAAGTCGCACGCCATCTTTAACTTGACGAAATCTTCGTTGCCAATATCTTCTGGAAAATATCCTTTGCGTCTTGATCACGCTGTACAGGAGTACTAGGATATGTTTGAACTCCCCCTGAACTCCTGCTCGAACTGTCTAACAACGTTTTGCCAAACACATGCCACACAAGGGAACATCAGGCTCGAGCTATGACGTTCCACGACACAGTAAAAGGGAGTTCAGTTCTTCCCTTTTCCTTAATGTCATTTCCTTCTCTTGTATATATTTGCATGACTTTTGAACTAAGTCTTGCTGAAAGGCACGCCTTCGTTCAAAAGTGTGGGGTGAGAACCACCTGTGTACATAGTTAATTAACATGCTTTTTCTTTTTCTTTTCCTTTTCCTTTAATATTATCTTTTTGAAAACATGAACTTGAGAATGTGAAAAAGATAGATCATAATTCATGCATTTACCTTGTGAAAATTCAACTGTTTAAAAACTTAGGATGTAACTTCTCATTTGTCCCTTTGTGCTGAGATATACAGGGGATGTGGAGTTGACATAAACTGCCCTAGAGAGGCTTGGCAAGCACTCGAAGGACTGAATTTCACTATATGGTTTACGAAGTCAGTGGAGGCTGCACTTCGGGTTTCAGTTGAGTCAGAGTCATCTCCGCCATGCAGCGTTTATGCAAAGAGGCGGGACGGGAATCAAACCATCCTATCTCTAGTCAGAGTAGCCGGGAAAACAAATGAGCGACCCTCATTTTGACCCGCACGAAACGGCGAGGATGAGAAAGAGCGGGGAGGTATTTCCATATGCTTGCGGGTGAAGATTGGACCTCCCAAAAAGGGTGAGAAAATGGATTAGCAAGTCACAAAGAAGCAAAAAGCTCGAAGAAGCTAATCAAAGGCTGAAAGCCAGAATTGTGAAGGTTTTAACCGAACAAAAGTGAAGAAACTCCAACTCAATATCAAAGGCCAAAGGCCAAAGGCCGATTCACTACAGAAGCTGTCCCTCGCCAAAAAGAAATCAAAATGCTCAACTCAGTGAAACCCGAATCAAGTCTCGTGCCAGAAAAAGCTACAAGTTAAACCATATAGTGCGAGTCGGTCCCGAGAATGCAGTCCAGGAGCCTGAAAAGGGCTATCTCCCTAAACATCCAAATTAAATTGCATCTCGGCTTGAAGGTACAAGTATCAAGTTACTTCTAAGTATTTACACGGTTTAGTTTGGTAATAAGTAAGTAATGCATGAATTAAGATAAATCTAGTCCCACAGTCTCACTTTCATATTTAAAAGTTTACTTAGATTGTGTTCCGCCCTTAAATAGCATTGTTCGGGACGAACAACTAAACGTGTGGGGTGATCTGATGGACCATAATTGTATGAATCATAAACACAGTTAAACCCATAAAATTAGACTCTTTGTCTATTTAACTTTTGCTTGTAAGTCCCCTTATTTATCTACAGGGTATTTTGAAGTCTAGAGAGAAAACAAGCTAAGAAGGAGTTCTTAAAGGCAAAAATGGATTACAAGACACTCCAGGCCACAATCAGATTCCGACTGTACAACTTTCATAAACCTGACATGGAATCACTCAAAACAAGACCAACCGAAGGGCAACTAGAGTCAGACCAGAGCTGAAAGGACCGATGGCTTTTGTGAAAGATCACAAAACACACACTCAACCACTCCCTCCACCTCATGGTCGGCGGCTAAAGCCACAAGCCTCTCCTCCATTGCCATGTGGCCGGCGGCTAGAGGAGGTGATGACTCACTCCGATGGCTTTTCTTCCCCCCTCTCATCTTGTGCCAAATGTCTTCATCTCCTTGCTCCATCAAGCCTATAAATAGAGCTCCCTTCCCTTTGTAAAATCATAACAAACACATCTCATATCAAAACATCATCCATCACAAAGCTCTAGCTTCTCTCTAGATTTTGGTCACAATCATGTAAGCACTTTACTTTGGAATCGAAGCTTGATCTTTAGCACTCTTAACGGTTCTTGTAAGTACTCTCTTCTTTATTTTACTGTCTTTTCAATTCAGCAAGTTTACTTTCCTGTCTTTACTTCCGAAAACTTTACTTTACCGTCTTTCAAAAACCTTTACTTTTCAACGCACTTAGCTATGATGTCCTATTCCATGAATATTCGTAGCTAAACCCTTCATTCGGTTGAAGGGGTGTGCTTGTATCATACAATGTTTTAGGCCCTACTCTTAGTGCCTCTATGTGTTCGATACTTGTTCTATGTGCCACATATTAGGTTAGAACTTCCAAGGTTGAGTGGATGCTTTAACGGGCAAAGCTCTTCCGTGGGGTTCGTGAACATACTCGGGTAAGTGGATGCTTTAACGAGCAAAGGTTATCTGAGGAGTTTGACCTCTTTCAAAAACCATTTGGTTGATCGTAACTGAAGATCAAATGGATGCACATAAGGCTAAGATACTTCGAAAGGAGGAATTAGTCTAAATAGAACAAGTGTTCTAAATGATGTGGCAAGTCATGTGCTAGAAATAGCCTTGATTCATCTTTGAACACATAGTATGATCATTAGAGGTCGATGATAAACAGACTATGATACAAGGCCCCCTAAAACCGAATACTTTCCTTTAATTGTAATATCAACTGTTACTTTACTTTCAGTACCATATCAACTGTTTATTTTCTGTCAAGACTCGTCCATCAAGCACTTTACTTTTCAGTACTAAAACCAAAACCAACCCCCCAACTGCTTAATTTAACTCCCCCTTTTAGAAAAAACAACTATCACCTAATTCCCTTGGGTTCGACCCGTACTTACCACTGACTACCAAAAATAGTTAAGTCGCGAGTATCAGAGATATAAATTTATTTTTGCACAGAGAACATCGCACCTTAATGACAGTGTGGTGGGCTCCGTCAGTGACTCATCGAGTCATCAAATCCCACCAATTCCGGCACTTTATCATAGAAACAGTTACTTCTTGGTATTGTTTTTCATTTCAGGTGTTTTGGAAGCTCTAGGAGGAAACGCGCATTAAAGATGGCATTTTGGGTAGAAAAATATCACAAGGCAGTTTTGGCAGTTTTGCCCGCTCTGGCCCGAGCAAGACCAGGCCGCGCTTGAGCAGTTCGAGGCCCCAACCGAGCGGTCTAGCACCAAAATCAGGTCGCTCGGGCAAACGAGGTGATCTGACAATTCTGACTCGAGCAAGTTGATCAAAATAGTAGATAAGTTGGACGATGTCACTAAACCAAGGAGAACGCCCGAGGAGATTGGCAGTTGGCCCAATTCCAAAGGACCTGCGCACGCTGATAGGCACCGAAACCAAGTTGCTCGACCAAACGTGCGAATCTGGCAAATCCGGCTCGACCAAGTTGTTCGAAATACCCAAAAAGTTGGACGATGTCACTTCCCAGACAAAATGCCCGAGTGGAACCAGCCCATGCCCGAGAAGTGCCTTGTTCCAGACCGAGCCCACCCGTGGCAACCCGAGTCAAGACCGGCCCAAGCCGAGTTCAAGGCCGCCATTCCCGGCTCGTCATCTCCTCCATGCGTGGCGGTTTGGGGAGCTTCTAGAAGACTTGTTGGCCAAGTAAACTTGCAAGTTAAGTTTGCTTGCAAGCCAAGCAAAGTCGGTTTTAGGACATGTTTCCTAAAACCGTTTATGGACCAACTTCAACTTGGAAACTTCGAAGCCCTAGTCCTCTCTATAAATACAACCTCATATCAAGGGTTTCAGGCATCCATCGGAGCTGCCTTCATCTCTCGGCATCCTACCATCATCTCGGCGCTTCTTTCTCTAATTCCTTCGGCATAGAGAAGAAATCCCTTCCTTTTATTATTATTGTATTTGTTTCCATGGACATGAGTAGCTAAACCACTTGTTTGGTTTAGGGTTTCATATATTGTGACTATTGTTTGAGACTTCGTTCTTAATGCTATTCCATGTTTTACTAATTCTCGTGCTTATTCCAAGAGTTATTGCTAGACTAGGTGGATGCTTTGTCGCAAAGCTTAGTTAGTCAATATTTCTTATTATTATTAACTGCCTAATACTTTGTCGTTTGGGTAGATAGCACATCTAGGTTAAACAACACCTTTGTCTGGTTGTTTGATTTGGGAGAGAATTAGAAGCCTTTCACCTTTGTCGGGTTAGGTTGTGGCATATCACCTTTGTCGGGATATTTGGGGAGTCACCTTTGTCGGGACAACCACACTTAAAACATTGAATTAAATTGTTAGTAGTCAATGATAACAAGTCACAATAGAAACCCTAGATCGAATAATCTCTCTGATTGAAAACCCACACGTTTATTTCCTATTTTCGCACCTGTTTCCAAATCTCTCACAAACCCAACTGTCTTTCTTTTTACAGAACAACAAGTAACCGCTCTAGCTCTCTTGGGTTCGACCCTTGCTTGCCGCTGTACTAGCCTAGAGTAAGGAAAAATATAAATTCAAATTTGCAGGTACCGATGACGCCTGTCACACACGCAAAGCACAATGTACAAAAATGCAACTAACTAATACTTACAGTGCAGGTTACTCCCTGAAGAGGCTTAGTTTAACGTCTTGGAGAGACATAGCTAGGGAGGTAGGACTAGAAGCATTCTCGGGAAGTCCCTTGCTGAGATCCCTTCCCGAGAAGTAGGTTGTCATCGATCCCTTCAGGAGGTGTGAGATGCTTTAGGACGTGGTAGTGCTTGAGGCGTTACCCGTTTACTACCATAGATTTCCCCCCTTCAACGCTAAGTTCCACATGCCGTTTGGATGTGCTCGTTCCACTGTATAACGACCACTCCATTTAGTGCGTAGCTTCCCAGGAAATAATCTAAGGCGGGAGTTGTAGAGGAGGACTCGCTCGCCTTCGTTGAATTCTCTGCGCACTATCCTCTTGTCATGCCACTTTTTCGTTCTTTCCTTGTAAATACGAGCATTCTCATAGGAGTCTAGTCGGATCTCATCGAGCTCATGTAGCTATAGTAGTCGCTTTTCCCTAGCTGCCTTCATGTCCATGTTCAGCTCTCTAATAGCCCACAAGGCCTTATACTCGAGTTCGACTGGGAGGTGGCAGGTCTTTCCATAAACAAGTCTGAACAAACTCATCCCAATAGGTGTCTTAAATGCAGTCCTATATGCCAACAGCGCATCATCTAGCTTGGACGCCCAGTCTTTCCTGTGGCTCGAGACTATCTTTCTGAGGATGCTCTTGATCTCTCTGTTAGAGATTTCAACTTGCCCACTGGTCTGAGGGTGGTAAGGAGTGCCAACCTTGTGATAAACACCATATTTATTCAATAGTGTCTCGAAATTTCTTTCTTTGAAGTGAGAGCCTCCATCGCTGATAACTGTTCTGGGTACTCCGAACCGAGGGAAAATTACCTTCTGAAACATTTTAATAACCACCTTGGCGTCGCAAGTAGGAGTAGCCACTGCTTCAACCCACTTGGAAACATAGTCGACTGCTACCAAGATGTAATTATTCCCATAAGAAGGTGGGAATGGTCCCATGAAGTCGATCCCCCAAACTATGAATAAATCCACTGCGAGAATGCTCTGATGGGGCATCTCCTGCTGTTTCGTAATATTTCCAGTCCTCTGGCACTGATCACAAGCTTTAACGAATTCGTGGGAGTCCTTAAATAGAGATGGCCAAAAGAAACCAGACTGCAGAACTTTCGTGGCTATTTTCAAACCGGCCCCCTATCCACCGTACTGTGATGAATGACAGTGCTCCAGGATCCATTTGATCTGGTCCTTGTGGACACAAGTCTTGTAGAGACTATCAGCACATAATCTGTATAGAAAGGGGTCATCCCAGAAGTACCTTTTTACGTCGGATAGAAAATTCCTCTTCTGGTTGTGCGAGAGGTCGGGAGGGATGATTCCGCAGGCCAAGTAGTTTACAAAATCTGCGTACCACAGGACGTGATCCACATCTACACGCATAAGTTGTTCTCTGCCCAGAGAGTCAGTCATCGGGAGGTTGTCCTCTTCGCGGTCGAGCTCTCCTAGCTCGAGGCGTGACAAATGATCTGCAACTAGATTTTCTGCTCCCTTCTTGTCTCTAATTTTGATATCGAACTCTTGGAGGAGGAGGACCCATCGAATCAGACGAGGCTTCAAGTCCTTCTTGGAAAGTAGATATTTGATCACAACATGGTCCGTGTACACTATAGTCTTCGAACCATTTAGATACTGCCTGAACTTCTCAAAAGCGTAAACGATGGCCAGCATCTCTTTTTCAGTTGTAGTGTAGTTCGCTACTGCACCGGTGAGGACCTTGCTGGCGTAGTAAACTACGTGTAGCTTCTTGTCAATGTGCTGCCCCAGGACTGTTCCTACTGCAAAATCACTTGCATCGCACATTAGTTCAAACGGCAGCTCCCAATCGGGAGGCTGCACTACCGGAGTAGATGTAAGAGCAGTTTTTAGATGGTGGAAATCATTAAAACCTGAATCATTAAAATTAAACTCAGCTTCCTGAGTAACAAAAATTAAACTCAACTTCCTGACCAGGTTAGTGTCAACACAATGACGAAGAACATCAGTAAGGTTAGAAAGGCATGAATCAAATGAAGAACCATACACCGAAAAATCATCCATAAAACCTGCCATGGTGTTTTCCAAAAAGTCAGAAAAAATGGCCATCATACAACGCTGAAAAGTGGCTGGTGCATTGCATAGACCAAAAGGCATGCGTTTATAGGTGAATGTGCCAAAAGGGCAAGTGAAAGTGGTCTTCTCCTGGTCGTCAGGGTGTATAGGGATCTGAAAGAAACCACTATAACCGTCGAGGTAGTAGAAAAACGTAGTTTTCGCAAGACGCTTTAACATTTGATCGAAAAAAGGAAAATGATCTTTAAGAGTAGCCTTATTCAACTTTCTACAATCAATGCACATACGCCAACCAGTCACAGTACGAGTAGGAATCAAATCATTATGCTCATTTCGTACAACAGTTAAACCTCCTTTCTTAGGGACTACGTGCACGGGACTTACCCACTTACTATCAGCAACAGAATAGATAATGCCAGCATCCAATAATTTCAGAATTTCTTTCTTAACTACATCATTCAGTTTAGGATTTAGACGTCTTAAAGCATCTCTACTGGGTCTAGCATCACCCTCTAGGTTGATTCTATGCATGCACAAATCAGGGTTAATTCCCTTTAGATCGTCTACCGAATAACCAAGGGCTGGTCTATGTTCTCGCAGGACATCTAGCAGTTTCTGGGTCTCTACATCAATCAAAGATGCATTCACAATCATCAGGTAGGTTGAGTTAGGGTCCAGAAATTCATACCTGAGACTTGCAGGTAGAGGTTTCAGCTCCACCTTGCAAGGTTCCTTACCTGATTTGGCGTTCTGTTCGCCCTCAGCTGCAGCTGCTGTCCCTACGCTCACTACACATATATCCATTGGTATTGGGCAGCCCGGTGTAACTCTGTAGGACTCAATAGAGGTCAGTGTAATAGGATGATCAACATCAGCAGAGTCTCACACATCACAGTCAGCTAAAAGACTAGGAGTCTTGCACATGTTAGGCAAATAAAAGACAACACGTTCACTGCCTACTCGCAAAGCTATAGACCCTCTATCCATGTCAATGACTACCTTAGCCGTGTAAAGGAATGGTCTACCAAGTATAATCGGGATATCAATGTCCTCTGAGATCTCTAGTATAATATAAAATCAGCAGGGATGTAAATATTCTTCACCTTGACATGTACATCCTTCATAATCCCTTTCAGGAGTCTACAAAAACGATCCGCAAGGCGAATAGAGATGTTAGTAGGACAGAGATCACCCAAATTCAGTCTAGCATACAAAGAGTAAAGCATGATAGACACACTAACACCGAGGTCACACAAAGCACGATAAATAGTAATACCGCCAATATCACAAGGAATAGAAAAACTCCCTGAGTCCTTAAGCTTAGGCGACATGGGCTGGTGCATGGCAAAACTACACTCCTCACTCAGAGCCACCGTCTCGGTCCAGTCCATCTTCCATTTCCCAGTCAGAATCTCCTTCATGAATTTTGCATAGGTGGGGATCTGGGTGATTGCATGAGTGAAGGGCATTGTGATGTAAAGAGTACGAAAATTGCCAGCATGAATCTACACCATTTTAAAGAGTACGAAAATTGCCAGCATTTTGAAGAGCCACCGTCTCGGTCCCGTCCTACACCATTCCCAGCACTATCGGTAACATTCGTATTGAAAATTGCATGCTCGATCTTGGTGCTTCTATTAATGTCTTGCCATATTCTATATATTTTTGTCTTCGTATTGGTCCTTTAGAACCTGCAGGTGTTACCATACAGCTGGCAGACAGATCATGCAAGCAAACAGAAGGCAAAATTGAGGATGTGCTAGTGCAGGTGGGGGAACTTGTGTTCCCCGCTGATTTATATGTGCTGAAAATGGACAACAGTGATCCGACGGATCATGCACCTATTCTACTAGGTCGCCCGTTCTTAAAGACTTCGAAGATGAAGATTGACTGTGACAGTGGCACGCTATCTATGGAGGTAGAGGGCAAAGTAATTCGTTTTGATATTTTTTAGGCTATGAAGCACCCACCAGAATTTACAACGGTGCACGCTTTTGACGCACTAGATGATCTAGTCCAAGAGGTGAAACCGTAGAGGGGAGCAGACCCACTCGAACTTGCACTAGAGAGCACTATTCTCGCATGAGGACTCGTATGAGTTTGCTGAGGCGATTCTTGATACATTAGCTCAGCTGGAAATCGCAAGGCCACTCACGCCCAGGTATGAAGTTAATGAGGTTCGTTTATTTAAATTTAACGTGTTTCTACCCTCTATTGTGCAGGCACCTAAACTGGAATTGAAACCTCTACCTGAGCACCTGAAATATGCCTTTCTGGGGGATAATGACACACTGCCAGTCATCATAAAAAATGGGCTAGAAACAGAGCAGGAAAAGCGGTTGATCGAGGTGCTGAGTCGCAACAAACTGGCTATAGGATGGACACTTGCAGACAATAGAGGCATCAGCTCGGCTGTATGCATGCATCGTATTTTTTTGGAGGATGGAGCAGAGCCTTCTAGGGAGCCTCAGCAGCGATTGAACCTGATTATGATGGAGGTAGTACAGAAGGAAATTTAGAAATTGCTAGATGCTGATGTGATTTACCCGATTTCCGACTGTCAGTGGGTGAGTCCGGTTCATGTGGTCCCGAAGAAGACAGGTATCACAGTTGAGAAGAATGATGTAGGTGAGATGGTGACTACTAGAGTCAAAAACGGATGGCGCATGTGCATCGACTACAGGAAGCTGAATGCAGTAATGCGTAAGGAGCACTTTCCTCTTCCGTTTATTGACCAGATGCTTGACAGACTGGAAGGTAAGCCTTATTTTTGTTTTCTTGATGGATTTTCTGGTTATAATGAAATTCCCATAGCACCTGAGGACCAGGAAAAGACTACCTTCACATGTCCCTTCGGTACGTTTGCCTTTCGACGCATGTCTTTCGGCTTGTGTAAGCACCAGGTACCTTTCAACGGGTGGTTACTAGCATATTCTCTGACATGATAGGTACTTATATTGAGGTGTTTATGGATGATTTTACTGTGTATGGTGACACTTTTGATGCATGCTTGGATAATTTGAGTACAGTGCTAGAACGATGTGTTTCTACAAATTTGGTGCTCAATTACGAAAAGTGTCACTCTATGGTTACTCATGGCGTGGTTCTTGGTCATATTGTCTCACATGAAGGTATTAAGGTTGACAAGGCAAAAATTGATTTAATTCTTATTCTTCCTTACCCTTCCACCGTGCGTGATCTTAAATCTTTTCTTGGTCATGCTAATTTTTATCGTAGATTCATTAAGGATTTCTCGAAGAAGGCTCTGCCTCTATCTAACCTTTCACAGAAGGATGTTCCTTTTGAGTTTACAGATTCATGCAGGGAGGCCTTTGATGAGCTGAAAAAGGCCCTCACCAGCAAACCTATCATTCAAGCACCGGATTAGGACCAGCCATTTGATTATGTGTGATGCCAGTGACTATGCTGTGGGAGCTGTACTAGGGCAGAGGGTTGACAAAAAGCCAGTAGTGATTTACTACGCTTTGAGGACTCTGGATGCAGCTCAGCGAAACTACTCAACCACTGAAAAAGAATTATTAGTAGTAGTTTTTGCCTGGGAGATATTTCGGTCTTATTTGCTTGGTACTAACGTAGTCATTTTTTCTGATCATGCAGCTATCAGGTACCTGATGACGAAAAAGGAGGCCAAACCACGATTGATCAGATGGATTTTGCTACTACATGAATTTGACCTATAGATTAAGGACAAGAAGGGGATAGATAACACGGTAGCTGACCACCTGAGTTGACTAGTACGAGAAGAGGATGCAGGACAGATCATAGAGATCTTTCCAGATGAGCACTTGTATGCTCTCACAGGTAAAGTATCATGGTATGCCCCCATTGTGAACTACCTGGTTGGAGGTAAATTTCCACCCTCTTACTCAAAAGCTCAGTGTCTGAAACTTAAGCATGATTCGAAATACTATGTGTGGGATGACCCATATTTGTGGAAAATTGGCGTAAACCAAATACTTAGGCGGTGTATTCCGGATGATGAGATTGCTTCTGTGCTTGGTTTTTGTCATGAGCATGCATGTGGTGGTCACTTTGGCCCTAAAAGGACTAGCAGAAAAATTTTGGATAGTGGTTTTTACTGGCCACAAGTGTTTAAAGATGCCTATGATCATTGTAATAGGTGTGATAGATGCCAGAGAGTAGGCAATATTTCTCATAAGAATGAGATGCCCCAAATGCCTATTATAGTTGATGATGTCTTTGACATATGGGGGATTGACTTTATGGGTCCTTTTCCAACATCGTTTGGTTATCTGTATATTCTTGTTGCAGTGGATTATGTGTCTAAATGGGTAGAGGCTATGGCTACTAGATGCGATGATGCTAAAACTGTTGTGGATTTTCTTCGCACTAACATATTTTGCAGATACGGAGTACCTAAAGCCATAATCAGTGATCAGGGGACACATTTCTGCAACAGGTCGATGGCAGCTGCTATGAGACAGTACCATGTTCACCACCGTACTTCCACTGCTTATCATCCCTAGACGAATGGACAAGCAAAGATCTCTAACCGAGAAAAATAAAGGGGATTCTATAAAAAATGGTGAAGCCGACTAGGAAGGATTGGAGCCAGAGATTAGATGATGCACTGTGGGCGTACAGGATGGCCTACAAGACATCAGTATGCACCTCACCATTTCGGTTGGTGTATGGGAAGGCATGTCACCTCCCAGTCGAGATAGAGCATAAGGCCTTCTGGCACATGATGAGCCGTATTTATACGACTCATCGAGTCAACAAATCCCACCAATTTCGACACTTTCATATGCGAACAATTACTTTTTAGTGTTGTTTCGCATTTCAGGTGTTTTGGAAGCTCTAGGAGGAAACGCGCTTAAAAGACGGCATTTTGTGCCAAAAACATCGCAGTTGAAGATCAAAGCCAGAGGAGCGTCTGACCACCTGAACCGGCCGGCTCACCGTGAACAGTATTTTCAGGCCGTGAACAGTTACTTCAGGTCGTGAACAGTGTTTTTGAGAAATTTCCTAATTCCATCCAGGCGTGAAGGTTCTAGAAGACTTGTTGGGCAAGTAAACTAACTAGCTAAGTTTGCTTGCAAAACAAGCAAAGTTGGTTTTAGGACATGTTTCCAAAAACTGTTTATGGGTCGATTTCAACTTGGAAACTTCGAAGCCCTAGTATTCTCTATAAATACAACCTCATATCAAGGGTTTCAAGCATCCATCAGAGCAGCGACCATCTCATCATCAAGAGAAGATCATAAAATCATCCCATCAATTCAGAGATCCATCATCCTTGGGCGAGACGAGTTCCTTCCTTCGGCGATAGAGAAGAATTTCCTTTCTTTCATTATTGTCTTGTATTCCCATGGACATGAGTAGTTAAATCCCTTGTTCGGGCTAGGGCAAATATATTGTGACGAATGTTTTGAGACTTAGTTTGTAATGCTATTTTATGTTCTACTAGTTCTTGTGCATATTTATCCCGGACTGAATTGTGAAGCTAAGTGGAGGCTTGCAATGGTAAAGCTTAGTCGAGCAATTCAGCCCCTTATTTTGCTGCTTGTTTGATAATGAAACGTTAGGACAAGTAGTTGCACTTAATCTAGCATAACCTGAAACAGAGTTGATGTTCCCATGGATGGCATGGATTTGGCAAAACGGCTTTAGACAGTTCGATCTAGAGTTCAACCACGGACTGGAACAGAAGTACAGCGTACAGCAGACGTAAGGATTTGCATATCCAAAAGATCGATGAGATTATCTGATTGGGATCAATTGACGAGTCATCATTAAAGATCAGATATTCAAATGAATATCTTCAGCTTGGATTCGAGAATATTGGATGACTTGGCACGGAAGTAATCTCCAAAGATTGGATATGGAGGAAATTGAATATATATCAAATATTTAGGAGTATCTCCGAAATATTTGACAAGATATTCAGATTGGATTTGAACGATCGAAGATCGAGATGGAAGTCGGCCAATGAAGAATTAGATATTCGAATGAATATCTTCACATCATATTGAAGGCGGCGTGGCTGACTTGGCGAGGAAGTTATCTTTTATTCCTCCAACCGATTTGAGAAAGATATACATCAAATATCTAGGAATATTTCCTAAATATTTGATGGGATTATCTTGAGCAGATTTGGATATCAACCGAGCATATAAATTCAATGCTAGGGCATCCGGATCTGTGTCGCTTCCCGAGTGAAAAGAAAAACACGAGAGTTCGTGAGATTGGGGGTAACGACGGCCGGAGGAACATTCCTTATCAATATACAACCGGCGAAGAAAGAGTCTGTTCAGTGTGCTGTTCAGATTGCTCTTGGAGAACTATCAAGCGCACACACACACGGTGACAAAGACACGTCTTTGAGAGAAGGTGACTGGACTTCCAAGAAGTCCAAGACTAGGCCGAGAGGGAAGTCTCGTCCTATCCATAGGGGATCGAGGGGAGTTGCGACGAACCGAGATTGCAAATCCGAGAGACAGAGTGTTAGTGGTGAGGCCATTACAAACGAGGAGTTGTGTAAAAGTAAGACCTCTTGTAACCCTAAACTCGTAATAAGATTTGTGTCCCTTTTTCGGGTGTGGGAAACCCCCCAGAGTAGGCGGAGCCGAACTGGGTTATCATATCGTGTGTGCTCCTATTTTGTGTTGTTTATGTTCTGTCTGCTAAGGTGTTCCAGCCTCTATTTGAACACAACCTGCAACTGTCCAACAAAGTGTTCGAGACGCAGTTCAAACACCATCTGGAACTCGTCTTGACTAAGACAAGTAGATTTCAATTGGTATCAGAGCAGACACTCGACATACAGAGTGTGATCCGGCGACTGTTCAAGATGAGTTTGAAGGAAGGGCAGAGCACGTACCGACCACCGTTGCTTGAAGGGCCGAATTATGCCTATTGGAAATCCAAGATGAAAGCCTTTCTGAAATCCCTCGATGAAAGGGCTTGGAGAGCTGTAATATAGGATGGGGAGAACCCATGATGGCCAACCCTTAAGGAGCCGTTATGCCAAAATCCGAAGCCCTGTGGTCTAAAGCAGATGATGTAGCGGCTGTTGGGAATTCAAAGGCCCTGAATGCAATATTCTATGGAGTGGACGAGAACATGTTTAAACTGATTGCTGAATGTGAGGTGGCCAAGGAAGCATGGGATATTCTCAAAATAGCGTATGAGGGTCCAGACAGTGAATCTAACGATGGGGAAGAAGAGCATGAGAATATCAATATCATGGGACCTGTAGTCACTATTGAAGACTGCAGTGAGACAAGTAAAAGCCCATACTCCAGTGCACTATCTGAACAGCCTGCTGATGACACCTCAGGCAATGGCGAAGAAGAACTTACCCATGAGGCCCTTGCTAAGACGTACATGGAACTGCATAAGAAGTGGCTGATGATGATTGGTTTGAACAAAAAGCTCACAGAAACTGTGACGAGCCTGACAGGAGAAAAGGATAAACTATGGCAGGAGGTTAAGCTCCTAGTTGCCTAGAAGGTGGAACAGCAGGAAGATATCTCTTCTTTGAAGAAAGAGTTAATCGGGATGAGTCAAGAGTGTTCATCTCTTCTTGCACAGAAGGTGGACCTCCTAGGAGCTATGTCCCCTCTGAAAATTGAAGATGGACATATAGGTCTCGGCTTCAATGGTAACAGTGGCTCAGATAAGACTTCGTCTGGTAAGGCAAAGTTGAAACCTACACAGAGAGCAGAACAGAGTGTGAACCACTACCTTGAGAAGCAGCTTGGGAATCAAGGAAGAAAGAAGCTCATGCACAATCGTGGAAGACATGGCACTGAATGGAGGAGGAATAATCGTACATGTTGGTATTGCTATCAGATGGGGCACATCAAATCAAGGTGCCGACTACTTCTGGCTGAGAAAAAAGTAATGGAATCCATAGTCACCCCTCGAGTCAGACAAGTCTGGAAACCAAAAACAAGGAAAGAAGTGTGCTTTGTTGCTCTTAGCTCATTCAGTCACATGAAAAAAGAATGCTAGTACCTCGACAGTGGATGCTCGACTCACATGACAGGTAATCCTCAACATCTCATCAATGTTAAACCTATTCGCAAGCTTCAGTTTGTCACTTTTGGAGATGGAGGGAAGGGCCAGGTGATCGGCTGTGGGACATTAAAGGTTCCGGATCTACCTGAGCTCGAGGATGTCCTTCTAGTCGATGGGTTAAAGGTGAACCTGATCAGTATTAGTAGATTGTGTGATGAAGGACAGTCTGTTACTTTCACTCATGATTCCTGTCAAGTACTGGATAGGAATGGAGACACACTGATGGAAGGAAGCAGGTCATCAAACAAAAGCTACGTTCTAGGCACAGTTGGTACAGGAGTTGCCAGTGTCTGTCCGAGAAACACTATAAATGAGATGGAGTTGCAAGGGACAGGTATGGTGTCCTCTTCTGGAAAGGTGAAAGACGATGTTGCCCCGAACTCAGTTCTAGAAGATAACATTCCAGAGGGAGGTCTAGCCGATGAAGCCACACCTACTCCAGCCGGGACACTTGACGATGCACCTGCGCTTCAACCCTCATGGAGAATTAAGAGTCGAGCAAATGAGATCAAGTGTCGAGAGCTGGCTGCCTGTTCATCCAGTCCGAAGAATGTCATCAAATCATTTATTGATGAGATTCAGGTGGTGGCCATTCACATGGAACTGGAAGAGCTCATCAGATATAAAGCATGGAAGTTATGTCATCTTAAGCATAGTCACGAACTGAAGAAGACTATGTACGGACTCACACAAGCGCCCAGAGCATGGTACGAAACGTTCCTCATCGACCATGGCTATGAGCGAGGGGGAGTGAAGAAGCATATGTTCGTCACGAGTACACAGAAGCTGGTTGGCCAGTGATGGACCAAAGTTATACGAATCATAAACACAGTATAACCCCCTTATTTAGACATTTTGTCTATTTAACTTTTGCTTGTTAGTTCAGATATATTTTTACAGGGTAATTCAGAGCTTAGAGAGAATACATACTAAAGAGGAGCTTTTAGAGCAGAAAAGATGTTACGAGTCAATCCAAGGTCAAGATCATATGCCGACTGAAGAAATATCAAGGATCCTGACGTTGAATCACTCATAACAAATTAATCAGAAGAATCAGGAGAGGAATTAAGACAGTCCGGGGAAGAAAACACATTGACAGTTTTGTGAAAAGACTGCACAAAACTGTACAAAACTCACATTTGGGCAAGATGACCGACCACTTGAAGAAGTGGTGGCCAAAGGAGGAGCTCCTCCCCTTCCACCACCGGCAACCGGCGGCTCTCCTCCACCACAACCGGCGGCTTTGCTCCTCCTCCACATGGCACCTCCTCCTTGCTCCTCCTCTCCTTCCTCCATGTGTGGCCATCTCCTCCCTTCATTTTCTCCTCCAATCACAATGCAACACTTGCCTCCATCTCCTCCTCCTCCCATGGCTATATAAGGAGGAGCTCCTCCCCTCATTTCAATCATCCCTCACTTGTAAAAATCACTTCTCTCTCTAAAGTTATGTATTTGTAAGTTTTGGCTTTGGAAATAAAGGATAGCTCCCTTGGCGCTTCAACGGTTGTAAGTAATTCTTAGTATTTATTCAATTGTTTTATTTCCTTAGTTATAATGTTTAGCGCGATAAATAGTAGCTAAACTTGTAGTTCGGTCTAAGGGGCGCACTTGTATTATAAAATGTTTTAGACTATTAACTTAGTGTCTAGTCTAAGTATTCAAAACTTATTCTATGTGCCATATATTAAGTCAGAACGTCCAAGGTAGAGTGGATGCTTGGAATGGCAAAACTCTACAGCGGGGTTCGTAAACTTGTACGGATAAGTGGATGCTTGGAATGGCAAAGCTTATCTGAGAAGTTTGACTCATCTTAAACACCATTTGGTTGATCGGGAATGATTGATCAAATGGATGCACATAGGCTAATATAACCGGGAATGGAGTATTAGTCTAAATAGAATAAGTGTTCTACGTCCTTGGAATAGGCTAGACAGTGTACGCAAATCGAGTGCTTGGAATGGCCTTGATACACCGTTTGAATACTTAGGAGAGTCACTAAAGGTCAATGATAAACAGGATATAATACAAGTCCCCTGAAACCGAACATTTCTCTTTAATTATAAACTGTAATTTACTTTCCAGTATTAAAATCAACCAACCAACCAATCAATCAATCAAAATAGCTGGTAGCTTTAAAACCAAACGACCTTAAACACGCTCCCACGCTGCGTAATCCCCCCGAAGAACAATTATTCCCCTGGTTCCCTTGGGTTCGACCCCTACTTACCAAGTACTACCCAGTAGTATAGTTGCGAGTAGCGGACTATTATAAATTTATTTGCACAATCGCTTTGACGACGAGTGGTTCTGTCAAATTGGCGCCATTGCCGGGGAATCAGCCATCGGATAAAGTTCTTTGAATCGTTACGCGCTTCAAAACAACCATGTCTCACGAAGAAAGTCACCATGACTACCAGGATGACGAAGAAATAAACCTGTACGATCAAAATGATAAGGTACCGTTTCCATTCGTCGACGATCCGGAACAACTCATCAGAAACAGAAGAGCTCGTGATAGGGAAGCAGTCAGAAGAAACCAAGAATTACCCGAGGACCGAAATGCAGCTGGTCCAGTACAACCTCCTATCCATCCCCCACGACCACAACCTCAACCTCGATACATGCCAAGAAGAGAACCCGCTTTCGACGACTACTATGGGGACAACTACTACCGTGAACCAACTATGGGCGAGTTAAATGCCCCTAATTTCGAGACACAGCCGTGGTGCATCTATGAGAGCCCTGAATTAGAAAATATAACCATCAACGCATTAGTGGCACACAACCTGCCAAAATTCTCAGGATCTCAAGGAGAATCTGCCGCAACTCACCTCCAACGCCTACATGGCATTTGCCAGAATCTAAAGCCCAATCGAGTGAATATGGACGACTTCAAGTTAAGGGCATTCTATTTTTCCTTCATAGACTCGGCAAGCGACTGGTTCCTTTCATTGCCTTCCGAAAGCATCAGAACATGGGCTCAGATGCAGAAGAAATTCTTAGACAAATACTATCCGGCTGGAAGAGAAATACAAGTAAGGAAGCAACTACAGGAAATCAAACAAGGTCCCAATGAAACCATGTACGATTACCTGGAAAAGTTCAATCACCTAGAAAGGAGCTGTTGTACCCTTGGACTTCCCGAGAAACTCGTCATCGAGTACCTCATTGATGGATTAAGACCATTAGACAAAATGCTCTTGGATGCCTCAGCGGGAGGGTCCATGATGAATCTATCATTAAGTGGCATCAGAAATCTCATCGCCAACGTTGCTGAAAATGCTCGATTTAGAGAAGAGACCACTCGCCAAGATGAATTCTCTCGATCAAAAAGGGTAGCACAAACCGAGGCATCAGTAAACTCCATAACTGAAGACATGAAACAGTTAAAGGAGATGATGACTGAGATCATACGTAGACAGCCAGTTACGGTAAAACCTTGCGAGTTCTGTGGTTCTACAGACCACAAAACGGACGCATGCCCAACATTGATAGAAGAAGAACCGGCTGACGTAAATATAGTGGGAGGATATCAAGGATACAACAACGACAGAACTGGACAAAATAGACAATACGGTCAAACATCCAACCCAGGCTGGCGTAACAACAGCAGCTATCTTCAAACGGAGACACAACCAGCTGTCCCTCAACTAGCGCAGTCATTCTACCAACCACCCCACCGACAATATCACCAGAACACTCCATCGGCAGGCCAATATCACCAAAAAGGGCCAAATCAGTACCAAGCCAGACCGAGCAATCAGCAGGAACCAAGCAAGTCGCTCAATGACACGATGAAGGAGCTCACGGGAAACATTAATCAATTGGGTACTTCACTACACCAGTACCAGGCAAAAACTGACGGTGCAATTTCAGAATTGACCAAACAAATGTCCCAGCTCGCCACCGCAATGTCAACACTCACTACTGAACCTGGCAGACTTCCTTCACAGACCATCCAAAATCCTAAGGCGAACATAAGCATGATAAGGAGGTCAAACATGAAGGTTACTCTAGGAGAAGTAGCACGGTCCCCAACCTACAGACTTACAAACAATCATTTCAACCGTAGGAGTCGATCTGATTGGAATCAAGAAGAAGACCGACCCAATGATGGCAAAACATGGGTTACGCATGCTGACAATGGACGGTACGCGTTTACTGTTTGCGTAACACCGCCGCCGATCACACACTTTGACATACCAGCATCTGGTTGGGTCTCTTCAAATAATATTATTGCTTCGAAGCAAAATATTAAAGGGTCCGAGTACGCAAATTCTAAGCCAGGGAGTGGGCAGAATAGTCCGACAATAGAAAGAGCCCTCACTTCAGATCATGAGCCACAACCGGAAAGAAATGAAGACCCTGGGGCCTTTACAATCACCTGTGGTATTGGTGAAACCCAGATCCATAAATGCTTAGTCGATCTTGGGGCTGCTGTCAACTCCATGCCTTCCTCCTTGTATTACCTACTAGGACTTGGTCCGTTGAAACCACCTCGATCAAATATCGAGCTGGGAGATAAATCATGCATCCGCCCGGTTGGAGAACTGGAAGATGTAATACTCCATGTGGGAGAACTTGTCGTTGCTGCAGACATCTATGTAATACCAACAGAAGAAACCTGCGAAGACGACCCACCAACAATAATATTGGGACGACCATTCCTCTACGCCACTAAAGCAAGAATCGATGTGGGCAAGGGGTCATTATCACTTAAGTTCGGCGGCAAAATTGCACACTTCTACATTAATAAGAGCCGCCCGGACACGAAGAAACCGCCAGACATAACACCTATCTCAGATCACGGTGCACAGTTTTCTGACCTGTCATTAGGGACCAAAAAAGTATCAAGACCAGCAGCTATGGTCAAAGGTCTCCCGCCTTCTCAGAAACAATGGAAAGAGAAAACACCAAAACCATGGAGCTCTTACTCCAGCAAGAAGTCAGGAAGAAGCAACACTGGAACGGTGGCAAAATTTGACCTCAGCCACCCATGGGACCCAAACCAGTAATCCACAACGAGGTACTGTCGAGCCAACGACGTTAAACAAGTGCACTGGTCGGGAGGTAACCCGACACTATCTTACTTTTCCGCACTTTAATTTCTGTCATTTAAATTCAGTATTTAGTTTTAAGCTTGCATGACTTTTGAACTAAGGCACGCCTTCATTCAAAAGTGGGGGGTGAGAACCACCTATGTACATAAATAACATGCTTGCTGTTTTTTTCTTTTTTTTAGTAATAGTATCTTTTTGAAAATATGAACTTAAGAATGTGAAAAAGATAAATCATAATTCATGCATTAACCTTGTGAAAATTCAACTGTTTAAAAACTTAGAATGTAACTTTCCATTTGTCCTTTGTGCTGAGATAACTAGGGATGTGGAGTTGATATAAACTGCCCTAGAGAGGCTTGGCAAGCAATCAAAGGATCAGATCAAACTATATGGTTTTCGAAGTCAGTGGAGGCTGCACTTCGGGTTTTCAGTGAATAATTGAAGTCAACTCCGCCAAGAAGCATCTATGCAAAGGCGAGGACGGGAATCAGACCGTCCTCTCTCTAGTCAAAATAGCCGAGAAAATAGATGAGCGACCCTCATGTTGACCCGCGCAAAACGACAAAGACAAGAGGAGCGGGGAGGTATTTCCATAGGCTTGCGGGCAATGATTGGACCTCCCAAAAAGGCTTGAGAAAATGGACTAACAGTCACAAAAAGGCGAAAAACTCAAAGAAGAAAAACAAAAGAGGCCAAAGGCCCAAAATTGTGAAGGTTTTAACCGAGCAAAAGTGAAGCACTCAAAAAGTCAAATCAAAGGCCAAAGGCCGATTCACTACAACAAAAAAGCAGTCCCTCGCCAAAGAAGAAAATCAAAAAGGCTCAACTCACTGAAACCCGAATCGAATCATGTGCTAGAGAAAGCTACAAGAAAACCATATAGTAAGAGACGATCCCAAGATTGCAGTCCAGGAGCCTAAAAAGGGCTATCTCCCGAGACATCCAATATAATTTGCATCTCAGCACGGAGGTACAAGTATTAAGTTTCTTCTATTTATTTACGCAGTTTAATTTGGTAATAAGTAAGCAATGCATGAATTAGGATAGATCGAGTACCACAGTCTAATTTTCATATTTCAAAGCCAACTTAGAGTACAGCCCTTTAATAGCATTGTTCGGGACGAACAACTAAAAGTGGGGGGGTAATCTGATGGACCAAAGTTATACGAATCATAAACATAGTATAACCCCCTTATTTAGACATTTTGTCTATTTAACTTTTGCTTGTTAGTTCAGATATATTTTTACAGGGTAATTCAGAGCTTAGAGAGAATACATACTAAAGAGGAGCTTTTAGAGCAGAAAAGATGTTACGAGTCAATCCAAGGTCAAGATCATATGCCGACTGAAGAAATATCAAGGATCCTGACGTTGAATCACTCATAACAAATTAATCAGAAGAATCAGGAGAGGAATTAAGACAGTCCGGGGAAGAAAACACATTGACAGTTTTGTGAAAAGACTGCACAAAACTGTACAAAACTCACATTTGGGCAAGATGACCGACCACTTGAAGAAGTGGTGGCCAAAGGAGGAGCTCCTCCCCTTCCACCACCGGCAACCGGCGGCTCTCCTCCACCACAACCGGCGGCTTTGCTCCTCCTCCACATGGCACCTCCTCCTTGCTCCTCCTCTCCTTCCTCCATGTGTGGCCATCTCCTCCCTTCATTTTCTCCTCCAATCACAATGCAACACTTGCCTCCATCTCCTCCTCCTCCCATGGCTATATAAGGAGGAGCTCCTCCCCTCATTTCAATCATCCCTCACTTGTAAAAATCACTTCTCTCTCTAAAGTTATGTATTTGTAAGTTTTGGCTTTGGAAATAAAGGATAGCTCCCTTGGCGCTTCAACGGTTGTAAGTAATTCTTAGTATTTATTCAACTGTTTTATTTCCTTAGTTATAATGTTTAGCGCGATAAATAGTAGCTAAACTTGTAGTTCGGTCTAAGGGGCGCACTTGTATTATAAAATGTTTTAGACTATTAACTTAGTGTCTAGTCTAAGTATTCAAAACTTATTCTATGTGCCATATATTAAGTCAGAACGTCCAAGGTAGAGTGGATGCTTGGAATGGCAAAAATCTACAGCGGGGTTCGTAAACTTGTACGGATAAGTGGATGCTTGGAATGGCAAAGCTTATCTGAGAAGTTTGACTCATCTTAAACACCATTTGGTTGATCGGGAATGATTGATCAAATGGATGCACATAGGCTAATATAACCGGGAATGGAGTATTAGTCTAAATAGAATAAGTGTTCTACGTCCTTGGAATAGGCTAGACAGTGTACGCAAATCGAGTGCTTGGAATGGCCTTGATACACCGTTTGAATACTTAGGAGAGTCACTAAAGGTCAATGATAAACAGGATATAATACAAGTCCCCTGAAACCGAACATTTCTCTTTAATTATAAACTGTAATTTACTTTCCAGTATTAAAATCAACCAACGAACCAATCAATCAATCAAAATAGCTGGTAGCTTTAAAACCAACCAACCGACCTTAAACACGCTCCCACGCTGCGTAATCCCCCCGAAGAACAATTATTCCCCTGGTTCCCTTGGGTTCGACCCCTACTTACCAAGTACTACCCAGTAGTATAGTTGCGAGTAGCGGACTATTATAAATTTATTTGCACAATCGCTTTGACGACGAGCGGTTCTGTCAGCCAGTTCGTTAGACATATGCAAAAGGAGCTCCAGCTGACAATGGTGGGAGAGATGAAACACCTTCCTGGAACACATGTTGACCAGGTGCTAGGCGAGCGGGAAAGCATCACTATAGGGAGCTGCCGCACTCAGTTCCTATGCATGAAGTAGAATCTGTTTGAACACGGAATGGAACGGGTGAAGAAGGTTCTGCCCAAGAACCCAATACAACACTCTATGAGCAGATATCACTTCATCCGAGAGCTAGTGAAGAAGAAGGTCATCACATCGAAGTACATGACAACCACAACTGCCGTGCTCACCATGCCACTAGACGCCGCTCAGTTTGAAACGCTTAGATCCTCTCTGGGTCTGCGTGTTATCACCAACTAAGTGTTCCAGACGGAGGTCAGCCAAGAGCAGAGCCCCAGCAAATCAGATGGGCTGACCTACCAAAGAAGAGGGCTGGAACAGATGGTACGTGGTTGGAACTGATTACTAAGTTCAACATATTTATAGCTTTATGAGGCGTTGGAGCATATCAAGGAGGAGAGAGGTGATTGGACAAATATCTCAAGAGATATTCACATAACCGTTTTTGGCAAGTGGAGGAGTCCAAATATTTGCAAATCAAAAGGCAGTCGAATCGAAGTCGGATGAGGATACAATATCAGCGAACCCTAAGATCACAGAAGGGAAAAAGAAGGGAGAAGAGGCGGCGGTGACAGAACTTAAAGAAGCTACTTCAAAGGCGTCAACCGCTGATCCTAATCCAACTAAAGGGAGTGTGCAGACTGCGAAGGACAATCATGCGATGGCTGAACCACCCCTCAATAAGGTAATCCCTTGTTCTCACTCCTAAGCTACTACACTCAATTCTGTTGATGAGGAAGTACGGACGATTGGTAAAGATTCGGTGAGTTATAAGGGTGACAAAGTGGTTAATGAGAAGCCAAAGGGATTGAAACCTGCTGTAGATTCTATGGGCGATTCTGCAGAAGAAGGTGAAGCCAGCAGGGCTAAGATTGTGGTTCTGATAAGCAGAAGAATGAGGATGCAAGTGGAGAACAGCAAGCTAAGCAATCTGGCAATGTGATGGAAGAGTCTCATGCATCCGGCAATAATGAAGAACTTGATGATGTTGTTGATGAGTTGCAAAAAGAGGAGGTTACAATACCTGTTGAGACAAGAGCTTGTCAGTCCTCAGGAGCCCAGGTCGTAGGGGTTGAGAAGGAGGCAAGTGTGCCAGATGATGCTGTCTCAGATATGCAGCAAGATGGTGAGACAGTTTTACCCCAAAAGTCCTCTAGTTCTGATGCAGTCCCAGGGGGTGAGTCAATTTAAGCACCGGACATTATGCAAGGAGGGTTACTTGATGATTTTGTTCCAGATGCACATGTGGTGGTGGATCCCTCAGCTATTCATGTTCATGAGATAAAGGATGCTACTCACGCTGCCACCTTGTCAGAAACTCATCCAGAGAATGCTCAGGACTTCGTCCCTCTTTCTGAACTAAGGAAGGCAAAGAAAAATAGAAGGAAAGAGATGTGCATATTGGGTCTGCAGCACAATCAGAAAATAAACATGTTGAAGAAAATGCATCTGACGCACCGACTGTGCTGACTGAGTTGGAACATCCAGCTAATACAGATGTAGAGATGCAATTATCTGATCAAGAAGAGGCTGAGAATCAGAACACTTAGAAGGAGGACCAGGACACAATTTCACTGTCTGAGCTCAAGAAAGCTGAAAAGAAGAAACCCAAGAAGATAGTGACCTTCCAAGAATGCTCATCTAAGGCAACTATCAAGATGAATGGGAACACGGACGCAGGGGGAGCAAGTGCGTCTAAGAAGTGGAAAAGGTATTGTCCAAATCTGGTTCTTGCCCATGTTCCAACTGGAATTGTGAAAAATGGAGTATGGTGTGCTAGTACAGAAGTAGCAGCCAAGTGGAAGGCAGTGTAGAAAAGAAAGATCGTCCCTGAAAGGCTGCTTAATAAGAAGACAGTTCCATCCTAGATGCAGATCTGACTATACTGTACTCTCAGTAAGGAGATGGGACAGCTGCTGTACCAGATTGGAAACAGGATGCTCATTGACATGGGAAGAACTATGTTTGACCAGGACAGACTATTAAGTGCTCCATTGAAGTTGGTAATTGACCACAAGCTGTTCGCTTGTCGACATAAGAATGATCTGAAGGACCCCGGGTTGAAGAGGAAGGACGCACCTGAGTCTTCCATAACGAGAGCTGCTGGTGAGAAGTTGTCCCGAGCTGAACGCGGACAGCTACTAGAGGAGGTGAAGACTACACTGAAGGTCAAATAAACGTAGAGGACAAGAATCAATAAATTGGTGAGCGCTCTGCGATATCTCAGTGATGATAAAGAAGACGGAGAGAGTTGATGTCCTGCTTGAAGAAAAGACATGGTGCCATGAGCCAAAGAGAGATATGTCTGGAGAAGGACTACCATGCAGCAGTACTGGACGAGCTGAATCAGTTCAAGAAATCAGTGAAGATGATAATCTCTGGTTCAAAAGACCTAGATACAATTTTGAAGTCCCAGAGAATGATTGGAGGATGTAGAGGCATTGGCTACACTGATGGGAGTAGTTCAGGAAAGACTAAGTTCGTCAAAGCTGAACAGTCGGTGTACAGAGAGATGAACAGGTACCCTCTGACCAACATGATGAGTTCTGACATGAGAATGGAGAGCGAGAACGTGGGCCAAGAATCTCTGATGGAGGAAACCAGATCATAAAAAACCTATCAGTTGCTGACATGTGGTCGAACAGCTGCTGAGACACCATGGTTCGACAGACTCACAGTAAATGTCACTGTCCCAGGCTATGTTCGAGGGGGAGTTGCCAAGATTTCAGATGCCGAGGAGACCAGGTTGCTCGATTGGACCCCTTGTCAGTTTGTGGCAAAAAGGGGGAGTATTGTTGAGGTAACAGTTCTGGTTCCTCAAGTTGTGTCTAAAGCGTAGATTTGGTTTTGCCAAAATGCCAAGGGGGAGATTGATGTTCCCATGGATGGCATGGATTTGGCAAAACGGCTTTAGACAGTTCGAGCTAGAGTTCAACCACGGACTGGAACAGAAGTACAGCGTACAGTAGACGCAAGGATTTGCATATCCAAAAGATCGATGAGATTATCTGATTGGGATCAATTGACGAGTCATCATTAAAGATCAGATATTCAAATGAATATCTTCAGCTTGGATTCGAGAATATTGGATGACTTGGCACGGAAGTAATCTCCAAAGATTGGATATGGAGGAGATTGAATATATATCAAATATTTAGGAGTATCTCTGAAATATTTGACAAGATATTCAGATTGGATTTGAACGATCGAAGATCGAGATGGAAGTCGGCCAATGAAGAATTAGATATTCGAATGAATATCTTCACATCATATTGAAGGCGGCGTGGCTGACTTGGTGAGGAAGTTATCTTTTATTCCTCCAACCGATTAGGGAAAGATATACATCAAATATCTAGGAATATTTCCTAAATATTTGATGGGATTATCTTGAGCAGATTTGGATATCAACCGAGCATATAAATTCAATGCTAGGGCATCTGGATCTGTGTCGCTTCCCGAGTGAAAAGAAAAACACGAGAGTTCGTGAGATTGGGGGTAACGACGGCCGGAGGAACATTCCTTATCAATATACAACCGGCGAAGAAAGAGTCTGTTCAGTGTGCTGTTCAGACTGCTCTTGGAGAACTATCAAGCGCACACACACACGGTGACAAAGACACGTCTTTGAGAGAAGGCGACTGGACTTCCGAGAAGTCCAAGACTAGGCCGAGAGGGAAGTCTCGTCCTACCCATAGGGGATCGAGGGGAGTTGCGACGAATCGAGATTGCAAATCCGAGAGACGGAGTGTTAGTGGTGAGGCCATTACAAACGAGGAGTTGTGTAAGAGTAAGACCTCTTGTAACCCTAAACTCGTAATAAGATTTGTGTCCCTTTTTCGGGTGTGGGAAACCCCCCTAGAATAGGCGGAGCCAAACTGGGTTATCATATCGTGTGTGCTCCTATTTGGTGCTGTTTATATTCTGTCTGCTAAGGTGTTCCAGCCTCTGTTTGAACACAACCTGAAACTGTCCAACAAAGTGTTCGAGACGCAGTTCGAACACCATCTGGAACTCGTCTTGACTAAGACAAGTAGATTTCAAGAGTGTTAGGTTTACTAGAACTAGAAGTCTATAACCTGAAACGGAGTAGATTGTGGTGTAAGTGCTTGAAACGGCCTTACTTTAGGTTATAACCTGAAACGGAGTAACCACACTTAAGAACATAAGATCAGATCATTAGAAGTCGATGATAAACTAAGTCACAGTAGAAAAGCCCTAGACCGAATGTTTTCTCATATTGAATCACAACCTTTTATTTACTCGCACCTTTAACAATCTGCTCACCCCCAATTGTCTTTCCTTTTTCAGAACAACAAGTAACCTCACCAGCTCCCTTGGGTTCGACCCTTTCTTTCCACTACACTAGTTTCTTGCAAGGAAAATATAAATTTAAATTTGCAGGTCAAACGACGCCTGTCAAATTTTGGCATCGCTGCCGGGGAGCTGCAATACAGTGAACTTGTTCTTTTTATTTTTTTTTATTTTTCTATTTTAGTTTTGCTTTATGGTTCACTATGACTTCTTATTATAGTAGAGAACCTTGGAACGATGAAGACAATGAGGACGATGATGCGAGGGCAGCAAGGTTGCGTTTTGGATGATGCGGCATCTTCCCCAATTTGGAGAAGCCATCGGAGAAGACCCCGTGAGACATGAGCAAACATTTCACGCCATCTGCTACTACATCAAGCCTGAAGACGAGCCATTAGAGAAGTTTGAGCTTAATTATTTTAAATTTTCTTTAACTGACTCCGTAAGTTCTTGGTTTTACTCATCAGGTGCAGATTATGAAAGTAGTTATTGAGATCTACGAGCCCGATTTCTAGAGAAGTTTTCTCCGCCATCCCTTTGATTTGAAGTCCGCGAGAAACTTCGTACCTTCGAGCAATTCCGGGGCGAACCATTCTATGAGTACTATGTGCGCTTCAATGACCTTCGGGGAAGCAGTCCACACCATGGATTCCCAGAGTTATTTCTTCTTCAGAGATTTCTTGAAGGGATGATGCCACTTGAGCGTAATATGCTTGATGCTGCAACAGGAGGTTCAGTAATGAATTTACGCATGCATGAGCTCTGGAACCTTATAGATGATGTGGCAGAGAGATCAAGACCAAGACCAGGTCAGATGCACAAAACGGATGATAAGGCGCAGACAGTAGAAGCTGATTTAGTACAGCTCGTGCCCGACATCACATGCGACATTTCCGTCACAATCATGCCCACAACCGTGCCCAACCCGGAAGGAAACATCAACACAATGGCAGAAGTGGACGTGGACGCGGCATTAAAGGAGTCTGCATATTGGGTGAACAAGATGCTCGCAATGGACCAACCAGGGGCAGAGAACGAAGAAAATAAGTCAGAGGCCGTGAGCATCGCATCCGAAGAGGAGTTTACACCTGAGTCCCTGATGGACCATAATTATACGAATCAAAAACATAGTAAAACCCCCAAATTAGACTGTTTGTCTATTTAACTTCTGCTTGTTAGTCCCGATATATTTCTACAGGGTATTTTGGACTCTAGAGAGAAAACACGCTAAGGAGAGGATTTTACGCTGAAAAGATGTTACGAGTCATTCCAAGGTCAAGATCAGACGCTGAATGAAGAAATCTCAAGATCCTGACATTGAATTACTCAAATCAAATCCAACCGAGGAACAACCAAAGTCAGACCGGAGCAAAATTGGACTGATAGTTTTGTGAAAAGACTGCAGGTGACCGGCGGCCTTGCTTGGAGGTGGCCAAGGGAGGAAGCCTCCCCTCCATGGTGACCGGCCACCGGTGGCTTTCCCTTCCCCCACCAAGGTGACCGGCGGCTTTTGCTCCCCCCCCCCCATGTGGCGCCTCCTCCTTCTTCCTCCTTCTCCTCCCTTGGATCAAAAACCACATGCCATCATCTCCTCCATCCATTCCTCCCTTCTCCTCCCTATAAATGGAGCTCATCCCCTCCTCATTTCAAACATCCACAAATTGTAATTCACTTCTCTCTCTCTAAAACATTTGGTTACTTTGTAAGTTTGGTTTGAAATTATAATACTCCTGTCGGTTCTTGAGTATTATAATACTGTAGAGAATACTCATGTTGGTTCTTGAGTATTCAGTAGGAATTGGGAATACTTCTGTTGGTTCTTGAATATTCCACCCCCTCTCCTCTTACTGTTTTCAAAAACCCCCGAGTATTTAGCTATGGTATCCACCTCTATGGATATTCGTAGCTAAACTCTTTATTCGGTTAAAGGGGTGTACTTGTATTGTAAAATATTTTAGACCCTACACTTAATGCCGCTTTGTGTTCAAAACTTGTTCTATGTGCCATATATAGTCAGAATTTCCAAGGTTGAGTGGAAGCTGTAACAAGCAAAGCTCTTCCGTGGGGATTCATGAACATACTCGGGTAAGTGGAAGCTGTAACAAGCAAAACTTATCTAAGGAGTTCAACTTATCTAAAACACCACTCGGTCGATCGTAACTGAAAGATCAGGTGGATGCACACAAGGCTAAGATACTTCGAAAGGAGGAATTAGTCTAAAGTAGAACAAGTGTTTTAAACGATGTTGCAAGTCTTGCGCTTAGAAATGGCCTCGATTCATCTTTGAACACTTAGTATGATCATTAGCGGTCGATGATAAACAACTATGATACAAGGCTCCTGAAACCGAATGTTTTCTTTAGATTACAAAACCCCCCTGTATTTACTTTTAATATTAGTATAACTGCAATCATCAACCGCTCATCTTCCGGAGGACTCGCCAATCACGCATCACCCACTGTAAGTCTTCTTCCTTTAATTTCCAGTATTTATTTTATGTCATTTACTTTTCCGCATAAAAAACCAAAAAACAACCAAAAAATCACTTTGTTAATTAGCGCTAAAACTCAATCAACCTAAAAACACGCTCCCCGCCAGTATAGTTCTCAAAGAACAACGTATCCCCCTAATTCCCTTGGGTTCGACCCCTACTTACCACTTACAACCCAGTAGTGAAGTCGCGAGTAGCGGAAAATATAAATTTATTTGCACAGAGAACATTGCACCTTAACGACAGTATAGTGGGCTCCGTCAGTCCCCCGTGCAAACATGCATTCCAGACGCGACAACAACCATGACGGACGAATCGGGTGCAGAAAACGAAGAAAATGATTCAAACTCAGTGCTCACCGTGCCTGCAATAGACATTAGCTCGACGTTAATGTCTGAAGCAGATGCGCCTGTAACGTCTGAACGAGACGCGGCCATAACGTCTACTACAGACGCGGTCGCCACTGATACACGTTCCAGAACTGACCCTTTCCTTCATTATCTATGCAGGTAAGAGCCTCGGAAGAGCACGTGATCGACCAGAATGAGCTAGATGGCGAGTTAGAGGTGAAGCATGAGCCAGAAAAGCCAACGATGGAGCACTCACTCGCTACGAGTCAAGGAGCACTGCCTGAAAAGTGTAAGGACCCAAGTGTCTTGACTGTCACCCGTGGTGTTGGTAAGACCCTCATACACCACTGCCTAATCGATTTGGGTGCTAATGTTAATGCCATGCCATACTCTTTATCTTGCTCTTTGAATTTGGGATCATCGAAAATTCCTAAACTGTTGGTAGAGTTAGGAAATACATCACGTGTTCATCCTGTTGGTTTACTTGCGAATCTAACACCCCATGTTGGAGATCGTGTTGTTCCTGTAGACTCTTATGTTTTGCAGATAGGAGATGTTAGAGATAATGATCATCGATCACTTATATTGGGACGGCCATTCCTCTTCGCCATGAAAACAAAGATTGACATGGACACAAGCCAGTTGTCCCTTGCATTAGGTGGCAAAATAGTAGATTTCTACATCTATGGGGATGATGATCGTCCGTGCACGAAGAAACCGCCAGACATAGTGCACGAGCCATATCTCGGTGTCCTACCGCTGAAGCGACCAGACGAGAAGATGCGTGCGACTCGACCAGTAGCTATGAGCAAGATGTCCTCACCAACTCGGGGGTATGTGAAGGTGAACCCGCCTGATCGATGGAGAGAAGATCCGAGCACATCATTACAAGGCAATTTTGGGCAAATTGAAGAAGTAGCTGAAGAGAAGTTTGACCTCACACGTTCATGGGATCCTAACTTGTGATCCCTAAAGAGGTAACGTCGAGCCAACGATGTCAAATAAAGGCGCTCACAGGGAGGCAGCCCGGCACTTTTATCATTTTTTTTAGTTTTTTCAGTTTTATTTACTTATTTTCTATTTATTTGAGTCTTGAGTCACATTCATCACATTGTACTTGGGAAAGAGAGTGATTTTCATGCAGGGAATAGATACGCACCATGCGTTTGCATGGCTTACCATGTGATCGCATGGTCTCCTGAAGGCTGAGAAGTTCGACCATGTGCGAGCGCGCGGGACCATTGTGCGAACGCACAACATTTTATGCGACGGGTCGAGTTCATGCGAGCGCATGCTTGGAACCGTGCGAGCGCAGGCCACGCCGAGGCCTTCCAACTCGAGTTTCATCAGACCTCGTTCGATTCTGGCCGGTCCAGGCCCTGTCGTTTGCTCCTACAACCACGACGCACAACGACGCCATCAGGGGAGTATTGTTCTGCCCTTATTCTTTATGATGTTTCCTTTCCCTTTTGTTTGCATGCATATTGTGTTTTAAGTCTAAGTCGTGCCGTGAGGACACGGCTTTATTCCAAAGTGTGGGGTGGGAGAGTCAGTCGTTGTGTCAGCACGTTTATTTTCTGCACCTTGCATAAGAGTCAGCACGTTTCCCTCAAAATTTTAAATTTTTGTACAGATTTCTCTCTATTTTCCTAGACTTGCGGTATTGAATCTTGATGATGTGAAATAGAGAGAGCCGATTACATGCATGTCTCTTATGAAATTAGAATTGTGCGATTACATGTGAACTTAACCCTTTACGTGCCTTTGTAAGTTGAGATAAACGGGGATGTAAAGTTGAAAGAAACGTCCTAGAGAGACTTGACAAAGCACTCAAAGGACCGGATTCAAACTATATGGTTATGTGGATTTCGTGGAGGCTAGCACTTCGAGGCAACATGGTTAAGAGTCTGCTCCGCCACTGCGGTACTTATGCGGTAAGGTGGGACGGGAAAACAACACACCGTCCAATCTCTAGTCCAAGTAGCCGGGAAAATAGACGAGCGACCCTCGGCTTGACTCGCGTCAAAAGGACGAGGATGAGTGAGAGCAGGAAGGTATTTCCATATGCTTGCGTATGATGATTGGACCTTTGTCAAAGAAAAGGAATCACGGACGAGCAATTCACAATCAGTAGCCAAAAAGAGAAAAAAATCAGTCAATTGTGATGTTTTACAAGCAACAAAAGTGAAGTACACCACTGTTACATCAAAAGTCAAGTCACTTCAAAAGCTATCCCAAAAGAACTCAAACACCTTGAAGCTCGAATCAATCACGTGCAAGAAAAAGCAATGAAGTATAACCATATAGCAAGAGTTCGGGACCAAGAGTGCAGTTCATGGGTCTAAAAAGGACTACCTCCCAGACATCCGAATTGATTTGCATCCCGGCCCAAAGGTAACACGTCACTTCCATGTTTGAGCACAAGACTTTTAGTAACGAGATATGCATGGAAAAGTGAAGTCTAGATTAGCGAGTCATATTCATGTAGCAATATCTAGGATGCCGAAGGAATTGTGATGTTTCAGTTTATTTTCCTCTTATGACTTAGTCCTTATTCGGGACGAACATGTTTAAGTGTGGGGTGGTTTGATGAGCCGTATTTATACGACTCATCGAGTCAACAAATCCCACCAATTTTGACACTTTCATATGCGCACAGTTACTTTTTAGTGTTGTTTCGCATTTTAGGTGTTTTGGAAGCTGATGAGTCGAGTTTTCGACTCATTAATGCCCATTTTCACTGTAGCTTTAGTTCGTTTCAAAATATCAACTGTGATGTAGCCCATAAAACCAACGAACGCTCATTTTTCTGCTTCAAAATTTTTCTGCTTGTAGCCCATCATTAATGCCCATTTTTCTCCCAATTGTGATGTAGCCCATTTTTCTGCTTGATTTTAATGCCCATTTTAGGTCTTACCGGTTGATTACAAATTGTTTTTGACCGTATCCCAAAAATACGACACGTCAGAAGCTCTAGGAGGAAACGCGCTTAAAAGACGGCATTTCATGCCAAAAACATCGCAGTTTAAGATCAAAGCCAGAGGAGCGCCTGACCACCTGAACCGGCCGGCTCACCGTGAACAGTATTTTCGGGCCGTGAATAGTTACTTCGGGTTATGAACAGTAACTTCGGGTCGTGAACAGTGTTTTTGGGAAATTTCCTAATTCCATCCAGGCGTGAAGGTTCTAGAAGACTTGTTGGGCAAGTAAACTTACTAGCTAAGTTTGCTTGCAAAACAAGAAAAGTTGGTTTTAGGACATGTTTCCAAAAACCATTTATGGGCCGACTTCAACTTGGAAACTTCGAAGCCTTAGTATTCTCTATAAATACAACCTCATATCAAGGGTTTCAAGCATCCATCAGAGCAGCGACCATCTCATCATCAAGAGAAGATCATAAAATCATCCCATCAATTCGGAGATCCATCATCCTTGGGCGAGACGAGTTCCTTCCTTCGGCGATAGAGAAGAATTTCCTTTCTTTCATTATTGTCTTGTATTCCCATGGACATGAGTAGCTAAATCCCTTGTTCGGGCTAGGGCAAATATATTGTGACGAATGTTTTGAGACTTGGTTTGTAATGCTATTTTATGTTCTACTAGTTCTTGTGCATATTTATCCCGGACTGAATTGTGAAGCTAAGTGGGGACTTGCAATGGTAAAGCTTAGCCGAGCAATTCAGCCCCTTATTTTGCTGCTTGTTTGATACTGAAACGTTAGGACAAGTAGTTGCACTTAATCTAGCATAACCTGAAACGGAGTGTTAGGTTTACTAGAACTAGAAGTCTATAAACTGAAACGGAGTAGATTGTGGTGTAAGCGATTGAAACGGCCTTACTTTAGGTTATAACCTGAAACGGAGTAACCACACTTAAGAACATAAGATCAGATCATTAGAAGTCGATGATAAACTAAGTCACATTAGAAAAGCCCTAGACCAAATGTTTTCTCATATTGAATCACAACCTTTTATTTACTCGCACCTTTAACAATCTGCTCACCCCCAATTGTCTTTCCTTTTTCAGAACAACAAGTAACCTCACCAGCTCCCTTGGGTTCAACCCTTGCTTGCCACTACACTAGTTTCTCGCAATGAAAATATAAATTTAAATTTGCAGGTCAAACGATGCCTGTCAGCACTTAAAACGTGCAATTTTGATTTAATGAAAGCGGGATTGGAGAGAAAGTTACAGCTCTGTGAGCGTGAGGAGCTGTGCCTAGAGGCTTATGAGAGCCAATCAGACTACAAGGCGTAGACCAAGCTGTACCATGACTAGTTCATTCTACGATGCACATTTGAGATTGGCCAGCAGGTACTTTTATTTTCATCTCGTTTACGACTAATGCCTGGAAAATTGTGTTCTAAATGGACAGGTCCTTATACGGTAATGAAGGTTTTTAACCACGGAGCACTTGAGCTGGAGAACCCGAGAAATGGGGACCGTTTCAAGGTCAATGGACAACAGGTGAAGCACTACCAAGGTGTAATTGAAGTACCTGTTCAGGATTTCAAACTCGCCGAACCTCCCATGGACGCATAAATGAGGTATCGTCGAGCCAACGACGTAAAACAAAGGCGCTCGCAGGGAGGCAACCTGGTAATCGTTTGTTTCTGTTTGAGTTTTGAGTCTTTTTATCCAGTCCGTCTGTCTCATTTATTATCGTTTGTTTTGGGAAAGAAATTTGTTTTGTGCAGGAAGTGGCATTTTTCACAGAGAAAATCGCTGACCAAGTGCATATTAGTACCGCGGATGAAGAACACATTAAGGTTGACCGCGGGCACTAAAATGGTCGTGACCCGCGGCGTGCTTTGACCCGAACCCTAAGTAGCCAGTCTCACGTCTCCTCTCTCTTCCACCTTCCCAAATCAAACTAGCCGCCTCCCTCTCTCAGCCGCCTTCCGCCGCAACCAGCCGACGGCGGAGCTTTGTGCAGTCCTCCCCTCACCCACTTTTAGAATCCCTGCGAAATCGACCGGAGGTTAAGGTATTTATTTGGGGTTTTCTCGTCGGTTTTCTAGGGTTTTCGATTTGAATTGGTACCCTCCGATATCGAGCAAATTATTGTTGAATCTTGAGGTCTTGGAATCACGCAGAGTTGTATAAGTTTGCCGAGTTATCAATTTCAAGTGGAATTAGGAAGCATTGGTCAAACAGAGTCGATCGTCGAACTCCGACTAAATCCCAGGATCTCCGCAGACGGTGCACACTTTAGCCGCGGATGCAGTGCACTTTATTGCCGCGGATGGCGCACTTTAAGTGTGCATGATTCGCGGACTCCGTTGACCAGCGTCGATCGATTCAATTTTCTATCTGATTTTTTATTAATGATCTGATTGTGTCTGTCTTTCTTATTGGAGTATCATGGCAGCCCCAGCACCCACATTCGAAGAGCTATACGCGGGATTGATGGCTCGGAAACATGCAGCGAGCAGGTTTGTGGATGCCGAATTTCTGAGACTTACCAGATTCGAGGACCGAGTTCGAGAGCTGCTGATGGACCATATTTATATGATTCATTAAGACAGTTAAACCCACCAAATTGGACACTTTGTCTTGACAACTTTTACTTGTTAGTTTCACTTTTGTTCTACAGGCCATTTCAAGGAGTAAAGATGAAACGAGCTAAAATGGAGTTCTTAACACTGAAAGTGGATTACAAGTCAGAACTGGCCATACTCCGACAATACTCCGATCAAGCCACAACTAAGTCCCAATGACTTATTCAACAAAGATCAAGAACACAAGTGAAATGCCAAGTCTAAGTTCCTCATCTTTTGATGTCAACTAAGGAGCAATCAAAGGAGCAACCAAAGGGCAACCAAAGGGCAACCGAAGACAAACCGGAGTCATAAGCCAACCGATGGCTTTTGGGGAAAAGATCTCATTCCACTCATCTCTCCTCTCCTCCACCTCATGGCCGGCGGCTTGCTTATGGAGAAGACACATGGGGCGGTGGCTTTTGGAGAAGCCACCTCACCACCGGCGGCTAAGCTCTCCCCCACCCCCCCCCCCCCCCTCTTGACATGTGGCTTGCTTCCCCTCCACATCTCCTCCTCCTCCATGCCTATAAATACCAAGCTCCTTCCCTTTGTAAAATCATCCCAACATCCTCAATCCCATAGTCACTTGTTACTTATCTCTCTAGAGTTTGGGCACAATCCATGTAAACACTTTGCTTTGAATCAAAAGCTCCAAGTTTGTTCTTGAGTACTCTTGTCGGTTCTTGAAGTACTGAAGCATTTCCTTTACTTTTCGTTGTTCTTGAGTTTACTCCTGTTGGTTCTTGAGTATTCTCCCCTTTACTTTCCTTGTCTTGATTTCCAAAAACCTTTACTTTCCTGTCTTTCAAAACCTTTACTTTACTCAGTACTTAGCTATGATATCCACCCCTATGGATATTCGTAGCTAAACCCTTCATTCGGTTGAAGGGGTGTACTTGTATCATAAAATGTTTTAGACCCTTCTCTTAGTGCCTCTTTGTGTTCAACTTGTTCTAGGTGCCATATATTAGGTCAGAACTCCATTGGTTGAGTGGATGCTCGGAAGAGCAAAGCTCTGCCATGGGTTCGTGATCTTCCGTGGATAAGTGGTGGCTCGGAAGAGCACAGCTTATCTGTGGAAGTCAACCTCTTTTAAACATCTTTTGGTTTATCAGGAATGATGATCAAATGGATGCACATACTAGAACAAGAGTTCTTTGTCTTGCAAAAGACTAGACGGTGTGGCAAGTCATGTGCTAGGAATAGCCTTGATACACTTTTGAACACTTAGTATGATCATTAGAGGTCGATGATAAACGGACTATGATACAAGGCCCCTAAAACCGAATCCATTCCTTTAATTAAAACATCACCTGTCACTTTACTTTCAGTACCATATCAACTGCTTACTTTCCGCAAGTCTTGTCCTTCAAGCATTTACTTTCCGCAAGTCTTGTCCTTCAAGCATTTACTTTCAGCAAGTCTTGTCCTTCAAGCATTTACTTTCAGCAAGTCTTGTCCTTCAAGCATTTACTTTCCGCAAGTCTTGTCCTTCAAGCATTTACTTTCCGCAAGTCTTGTCCTTCAAGCACTTTACTTTTCAGTATTTACTTTCAGTTCCGTATTTACTCTCTTTACTTTCAGTCATTTACTTTTCAGTACTAAAATCACAACCAACCCACTTACTTTTCAGTACTAAAATCACAACCAGCCCCCAACTGTCTTACTTTCTATTTTCGAAAGAACAACTATCCACTAATTCCCTTGGGTTCGACCCCTACTTACCGCTTTACTACCCAATAGTAGAGTAACGAGTAGCGGACTTATAAATTTATTTTGTACACATTGCCTCGCGACAAGGCAGTGTTGTCAAATTGGCGTCGTTGCCGGGAAATTAGAAATCATCAATCGGATAATTGTTCTTTCCTTTTTCTTTTAAAATTTCAAACTCGGTTCTGCATAACCATGTCTCGTGCAGGAAGTCACCATGACTATCAGGATGATGACGATATGAACTTGTACGATCAAAATAATGAGGCGCCGCCTCCATTTATGGACGATCCGGAACAGCTCATCCGAAACCAAAGAGCTCGTAATAGGGAGGCCATTCGAAGAAACCAAGGCCCGCCCGAGGACCGAAATGAAGCTGGTCCAGTGCAACAACCGCCTATACATCTACCACCCCCTCAACCTCGACAAATGCCAAAGCGAGAACCCATCTTTGATGACTACTATGGGGATAACAACTTCCGCGAACCTACTATGGGAGAACTGTCGACACCAGATTTTAGAAACCAGCCGTGGTGCATTTCTGAGGGCCCTGAGCTAGAAAACATCGCCATCAACACATCAGTGGTCCACAATTTGCCCAAGTTCTCAGGAACTCATGGAGAATCAGCAACGACTCATCTCCAACGCTTATACGGCATTTGCCAAAATCTAAAACCCAATGGCGTGAATGTAGACGACTTCAAGTTAAAGGCGTTCTATTTTTCCCTCACTGACTCGGCGAACGACTGGTTCCTTTCACTGCCTTCTGGTAGCATCAGAATATGGGCTCAGATGCTAAAGAAATTCCTGGACAAATACTACCCAGCGGGAAGAGCAATGCAAGTAAGGAGGCAACTGCAGGACATCAAGCAGGGGCCCAATGAAACCATGTACGATTACCTGGAGAAATTCAATCGCCTGGAGAGAAGCTGCTGCACCCTTGGACTGCCTGAGAAACTCATCATCGAGTACCTCATTGATGGATTGAGACCTTTAGACAAAATGCTCCTGGATGCCTCAGCTGGAGGATCCATGATGAATCTATCACTGAGTGGCATTAGGAATCTCATCACCGACGTTGCAGAAAATGCCCGATTCAGAGAAGAGACAACTCGGCAGGAAGAATTTTCCCGAACAAAGAATGTGGCAAAGGCTGAAGAAACCGATGAACTCTATGCCAGAGGAGATGAAACAAATGAAGGAGATGATGGTTCAGATCCTACGAAGGCAGCCAGTTCCAGTAAAGCCTTGCGAATTCTGTAGTTCTACGGACCATAAAACTGACGCATGCCCAACATTAATAGTAGAGGAACCGGAAGAAGTGAATGTAGTGGTAGGATACCAAGGATACAACAACAACAACAGCAACCACAGAGCCGGACCAAACCGGCAGTATAATCAAACGACCAATCCTAGCTGGCAGAACGACAACCATCTTCTGAGGGAGACACAACAAGCCGCACCGCAGTTAGCTCAGTCATTCTACCAACCTCCCCACCGGCAGTACAACCAGAATGCTCCATCAGCAGGCCAATATCAGCAAAAAGGACCAAATCAATACCCGACAAACCAATATCAACAGAAGGGACAAAATCAGTACCAAGCAAACTCAAGCAGTCAGCAAGGACCAAACAAATCGCTTGAAGACACAATGAAGGAACTCGCAGGAAGCATAAATCAATTGGGTACTTCGCTACACCAATTCCAGGCGAAAACTGACGGGGCAATTTCAGATTTGACCAAACAAATGTCCCAGCTCGACACCGCAATGTCCGCATTCACTAATGAACCTGGCAGACTTCCTTCACAAACAATCCAAAACCCAAAGGCGAATATTAGCATGATAAGGAGGGCAAACATGAAGGCAGCACGGGAAGAAGCAGCACGATCCACAACTTACAAACTTACGAACAAACACTTCACCCGTAGGCACCGTCCTGATTGGAATCAAGAGGAAGACCGACCCAATGATGGCAGAACGTGGGTCACGCATGCTGACAATGGACGCTATGCATTCACCATTAGCATGACACCGCCACCAATCACACACTTTGACATACCAGCATCTGGCTGGGATAACAATGACGATCTAGACTCTGATGGTCCTAGATGGGATTCCCCAACTAACATCTATGCATCAGAACAAGGTGTTTACCTAGAAAATCAGGAGTTAGAAGGGCCCGGTCATACAAATCAAGAACCTAAGGATGGGCAGAATGGCCCGATAATGGAAAGATCCCTCACTTCAGATCATGAGTCACAACCGGAAAGGGATAAGGACCCAGGGGCCTTCACAGTCACCTCTGGTATTGGTGAAGCTCAAATTCACAAGTGCCTAATCGATATTGGGGCTGCTGTCAATGCCATGCCTTACTCCTTATATTACTTATTAGGGCTTGGCCCATTGAAACCACCAAGGTCAAATATCGAGTTGGTAGATAAATTGTGTATCCAACCGGTTGGAGTGCTTAAAGATCTAATACTCCATGTGGGAGAGCTCGTCGTTGCTGCGGATTTTTATGTAATACAAACGGGAGAGACTAGCGAAGACGACCCTCCAACGCTTATTTTAGGACGGCCTTTTCTCTACACCACCAAGGCATGGATCGACATGGGCAAGGGCTTGTTATCACTTGCATTTGGCGGCAAAATTTCAGATTTCTACATCGATGATTATGATGGCCGCCCAAGAACAAGGAAACCGCCAGACATTGTGCCTATCTCGGATCTCAGTACACAAATTTCTGATCTGCCAAGAGAGACCGTAAGAGTAGTGACGGACGCACAGTCGTCGTGTGCAAACGTCAAGAATAAATTTATAAGTCCGCTACTCGCGACTTCACTACTGGGTAGCAAGTGGTAAGTAGGGGTCGAACCCAAGGGAATTAGGGGGATAAGCTATTCTTTGAGGGAATTGTACAGCGAGGGAGCGTGTTTTAGGTTGATTGAGGTTTTAGTGCAGAAAAGTAAGTGATTGGTTGGTTGGTTTGGGTTTTTAGTGCGGAAAAGTAAATGACAGAAAATGTAAATACAGAAAATAAAAGAGAAGACTTACAGCGGTTGTTGCGTGATTGGCAAGTCCTCCGGAAGGTGAGCAGTTGATAATCAGTTTATACTAAAATTGAAAGTAAATGCATGTGGTGTTTAAATTTAAGGAAAGCATTCGGTTTCGAGGGCCTTGTATCATAGCCGGTTTATCATTGACCGCTAATGATCATACTAAGTGTTCAAAGATGAATCGAGGCTATTTCTAGCACAAGACTTGCAACATCATTTAGAACACTTGTTCTACTTAGACTAATTCCTCCTTTCAAAGTATCTTAGCCTTATGTGCATCCATTTGATCTTTCAGTTACGATCAACCAAATGGTGTTTTAGATAAGTCGAACTCCTCAGATAAGCTTTGCCCGCTAAAGCATCCACTTACCTGAGTATGTTCACGAACCCCACGGAAGAGCTTTGCCCGTTAAAGCATCCACTCAACCTTAGAAGTTCTGACCTGATATATGGCACATAGAACAAGTTTCGAACACAAAGATGCACTAGGTGCAGGGTCTAAAACATTTTATGATACAAGTACACCCCTTCAACCGAATGAAGAGTTTAGCTACGAATATCCATAGAGATGGATACCATAGCTAAGTACTCGAGGGTTTTTGAAAGACATTAAGTAAAGGAAAGGGGTGAGTACTTCAAGAACCGACAAGAGTACTCGAGAATAAAGAAAAGCTTGAGTACTCAAGAACCGACAGGAGTACTCAAGACCGAACTATAATACTCAAGAACCAACAGGAGTATTATATATTTCAAACCAAACTTACAAATGCTAAACTTTCTAGAGAGATAAGTGAAATATGGATTTGAGGATTATGGATGATACAAATGAGAGGAGAATGGCTTGTATTTATAGCCAAAGGAGAGGGGAATGGAGGGCTAAGATGAAACCACATGGCAAGCCATCCATGGCTTGCCAAAAGCCACCGGTTGGAGGTCACCATGGAGGAGAGCTTGGTGGCTTTTGTCACTTCCTCCCCAAAGCCGCCGGTCATGGAGGATAAGGATGAGTTTTGTGTGAGTTTTGTGATGTTTTCACAAAACTATCAGTCTATTTCGGCCCCGGACTGACTTTGGTTGTTCCTCGGTTGGATTTGTATTGAGTGATTCCATGTCAGGATCTTGAGATTTCTTCATTCAGCGTCTGATCGTGACCTTGGACTGACTCGTAATATATTTTCAGCGTAAAATCCTCTCCTTAGCGTGTATTCTCTCTAGGCTCCAAAATACCCTGTAGATAAATATCGGAACTAACAAGCAAAAGTTAAATAGACAAACAGTCTAATTTGGTGGGTTTTACTGTGTTTATGATTCGTATAATTATGGTCCATCAAGTAGCAAGACCAGCAACTATGGTCAAAGGTCCCTTGCCTTCTCAGAGACAATGGAAAGAAAAACCACCGAAACAAAGGAGTCCTGACCCGAGCACATCATCTCACAAGAAATCGGGGAGAGTCAAGGCAAGAATGAAAGTAGGCGCTCCGCAACACTACGACCTGAGCCACCCATGGGATCCCACCTTATGATCCAGGAATGAGGTATCGTCGAGCTAACGATGTTAAACAAATGCACTGGTCGGGAGGTAACCCGACATCTATCTTACTTTCAGTCATTTAATTTCAGTCATTTAGTTTTTTACCTTAAAACATTCTCACCTTTCCTGTATATATTTTCTTTTATAAACTTTTGAACTAAGTCGTGCTGTGAGGCACACCTTCGTTCAAAAGTGTGGGGTGAGAACTGCCTTTGTACATAGTTAGTTAACATGTTTTTTCTTTTCCTTTTCCCTTAATATTATCTTTTTGAAAATATGAACTTGAGAATGTGAAAAAGATAGATCTAAATTCATGCATTTACCTTGTGAAATCTCAACCGTATAAAAACTTAGGATGTAACTTCTCATTTGTCCCTTTATGCTGAGATATACAGGGGATATGGAGTTGATATAAATTGCCCTAGAGAGGCTTGGCAAGCAATCAAAGGACTGAATTTCACTATATGGTCTACGAAGTCTGTGGAGGCTGCACTTCGGGTTTCAAAGAAGATCATAGTCATCTCCTCTGTGCAGCATTTATGCAAAGAGGCGGGACGGGAATCAAACCGTCCTATCTCTAGTCCTAGTAGCCGAGAAAATAGATGAGCGACCCTCAACTTGACCCGCGCAAAACTGCGAGGATGAGAAAGAGCGGGAGGTATTTCCATATGCTCTCGGGCGATGATTGGACCTCCCAAAGAAAGGTTGAGAAAATGGACTAGCAAGTCACAAAGAAGCAAAAGCTCGAAGAAGCTAATCAAAGGCCAAAAGCCAAAGTATGTGAAGGTTTTAACCGAAACAAAAGTGAAGAAGCTCAAATTCAAAATCAAAGGCCGAAGGCCGAAGGCCAATTCACTTCAAAAGCTGCCCCTCACCACAAGGAAATCAAAATGCTCAACTCAGTGAAACCCGAACCGAATCATTTGCTAGAGAAAGCGACAAGTTAACCATATAGTGCGAGTCGGTCCAGAGAATGCAGTCCAAGAGCCATAAAAGGGCTATCTCCCGAAACATCCAAATTAAATTGCATCTCAGCTCGAAGGTACAAGTATCAAGTTTCTTCTAAGTATTTACACGGTTTAGTTTGGTAATAAGTAAGTAATGCATGAATAAGATAAATCTAGTTCCATATTCTCACTTTCCTATTTGAGGTTTTTGCTTGGATTGTGTGCATCTCTTAAATAGCATTGTTCGGGACGAACAACTAAAAGTGTGGGGTGATCTGATGGACCATATTTATATGATTCATTAAGACAGTTAAACCCACCAAATTGGACGCTTTGTCTTGACAACTTTTACTTGTTAGTTTCACTTTAGTTCTACAGGCCATTTCAAGGAGTAAAGATGAAACGAGCTAAAATGGAGTTCTTAACACTGAAAGTGGATTACAAGTCAGAACTGGCCATACTCCGACAATACTCCGATCAAGCCACAACTAAGTCCCAATGACTTATTCCAACAAAGATCAAGAACACAAGTGAAATGCCAAGTCTAAGTTCCTCATCTTTTGATGTCAACTAAGAAGCAACCAAAGGAGCAACCAAAGGGCAACCGAAGACCAACCGGAGTCATGATAAGCCAACCGATGGCTTTTGGGGAAAAGATCTCATTCCACTCATCTCTCCTCTCCTCCACCTCATGGCCGGCGGCTTGCTTATGGAGAAGACACATGGGGCGGCGGCTTTTGGAGAAGCCACCTCACCACCGGCGGCTAAGCTCTCCCCCACCCCCCTCTTGACATGTGGCTTGCTTCCCCTCCACATCTCCTCCTCCTCCATGCCTATAAATACCAAGCTCCTTCCCTTTGTAAAATCATCCCAACATCCTCAATCCCATAGTCACTTGTTACTTATCTCTCTAGAGTTTGGGCACAATCCATGTAAACACTTTGCTTTGAATCAAAAGCTCCAAGTTTGTTCTTGAGTACTCTTGTCGGTTCTTGAAGTACTCAAGCATTTCCTTTACTTTTCGTTGTTCTTGAGTTTACTCCTGTTGGTTCTTGAGTATTCTCCCCTTTACTTTCCTTGTCTTGATTTCCAAAAACCTTTACTTTCCTGTCTTTCAAAACCTTTACTTTACTCAGTACTTAGCTATGATATCCACCCCTATGGATATTCGTAGCTAAACCCTTCATTCGGTTGAAGGGGTGTACTTGTATCATAAAATGTTTTAGACCCTTCTCTTAGTGCCTCTTTGTGTTCAACTTGTTCTAGGTGCCATATATTAGGTCAGAACTCCATTGGTTGAGTGGATGCTCGGAAGAGCAAAGCTCTGCCATGGGTTCGTGATCTTCCGTGGATAAGTGGTGGCTCGGAAGAGCACAGCTTATCTGTGGAAGTCAACCTCTTTTAAACACCATTTGGTTTATCAGGAATGATGATCAAATGGATGCACATACTAGAACAAGAGTTCTTTGTCTTGCAAAAGACTAGACGGTGTGGCAAGTCATGTGCTAGGAATAGCCTTGATACACTTTTGAACACTTAGTATGATCATTAGAGGTCGATGATAAACGGACTATGATACAAGGCCCCTAAAACCGAATCCTTTCCTTTAATTAAAACATCACCTGTCACTTTACTTTCAGTACCATATCAACTGCTTACTTTCCGCAAGTCTTGTCCTTCAAGCATTTACTTTCCGCAAGTCTTGTCCTTCAAGCATTTACTTTCAGCAAGTCTTGTCCTTCAAGCATTTACTTTCCGCAAGTCTTATCCTTCAAGCACTTTACTTTTCAATATTTACTTTCAGTCCCGTATTTACTTTCTTTACTTTCAGTCATTTACTTTTCAGTACTAAAATCACAACCAACCCACTTACTTTTCAGTACTAAAATCACAACCAACCCCCAACTGTCTTACTTTACATTTTCGAAAGAATAACTATCCACTAATTCCCTTGGGTTCGACCCCTACTTACCGCTTTACTACCCAATAGTAGAGTAACGAGTAGCGGCCTTATAAATTTATTTTGTACACATTGCCTCGCGACAAGGCAGTGTTGTCAGCTGCTGACGTTCAGTGGTTGGCCAGGACTCCTGACCTTCCACAGTGAGACCGATGTAGAGGACACCTACGAGTTTCTAGCCTCCTTTCGCTACATCGGGCAGCAGGATCATGAGGGTATAGCATACATGCATCGAGGAGTGTGGCATACCACTACCCCTCCACAGATTAGAGAGGTGTTCGGATGGCAGTCAGGAGGAGAGTGGGTTCACAATGAGTTTGCCCTGGTAGACGCCTGGTTGAGATTCAAAATTCCCGTTACTAGTGCAGGGACATTTGCACCGAACAAGACGAGAGTGAATTTTATTCGAGACCCGGTAATGTTCTTCATTCAGAAGCTGCTGGGGAACACTATATTTGCTCGGGTTAATGGGATAGACAAGCTTACCTACAGTGATATGATATGCCTGAATGCAATGGACCAGGGAAGGCAGATCAACTACTGCAATTTGCTGTGCCTTTTCTGAAAGAACTACCCAGCCACATGACCGGTCGTTTGTGGCGGGATGATCACATATTTGCTGCACCGTCTGCACGGGCAGCCTGCTCTGGACCACAGGATCATCCCAGCAGAGTTCCTGGACATGACGGCCTTCAGTGCTGTGAAGGCGATTAGGAAGAGACGGACTGTCAGGGATCAGTTCGCCTGGACATATCATGCAGTGGCTGAGTATCGTCAGCCATTACCTACATATAGGCACCGCGACAATGATGACGAGGCAGGACCTTCTGCACCTCATCGTTGCCATTCGAGAGATCAGTGACAACCTCAGCCGCAGCTGCAGCCTCCACCAGAGTCAGCACAGGTTTCTCAGGAGCAGTTGAACATAGCGTTCAACACGTATAAAGTGTTGTACCATGTGGTGTCAGGAGCTTAGCCAGTCCCAGCTCCACCAGGATGGACACCAAATCAGCCTATTGCCCTAGAGTACATCATTCCACCGTAGTCGTCACCTACAGATTCAGACTAGGGGAGTCCTGCTGTTCTTTATTTCCTTTTCTTTCCTTTTCGTTGTGTATGCATTTGCTTGTTTATCTTTGAACTAAAGTCGTGCCGTGAGGACACGACTTGGTTCAAAAGTGTGGGGTGGGAGAGTTAGTCAGTTGTGTCAGCACGTTTATTTCATGCATATTGTCACTGTGTCTGCACATTTCTTGCATTTTTTCTTGTTTAAAAAATATTTGAACGTATGAAATATCTCTTTTGTTCTTGAATATGCAGTATTGAATGTTGATGTGAAATTGATGAGCTGATTATACTGTATTTCTCTCTTGAAATCTGAGTTGTGCTTTTACATGTGAATTTAACCCACTATGTGCCTTTTAAGTTGAGATAAACAGGGATGTGGAGTTGATAGAAATGTCCTAGAGAGACTTGACGAAACACTCAAAGGACCGAAATTATAGTTATATGGTTATATGGATTTTGTGGAGGCTAGCACTTCGAGACTTATTGGTTCAGATTTAGCTCTGCCACTGCAGCATTTATGTAGGTAGGCGGGATGGGAAAATAGACCGTCCTATCTCTAGTCCGAAGTAACCGGGAAAATAGGTGAGTGACCTTCATCTTGACTTGCGTCGAAAAGGGAAAGGATGAGAAAGAGCAGGGAGGTATTTCCATATGCTCGCGGGCGATGGTTGGACCTCCTTCAAAAGAAGAAAAAAAGGGACAAGCTATTCACAATAAAGGAGCAAAGCTCAAGAAAAAAATCATCCACTTGTGAAGATTTATACCAAAAAAAGTGAAGTACAACATTCTTACATCAAGAGCCAAAGGCCAAAGAAAGTCACTACAAAAGCTGTCCAACAAAAGAACAAAGAAGGACTCAAAAACCTTGAAGCTCGAATGAATCACGTGCAAGAAAAAGTAATGAAGTGTAACCATATAACTAGAGTTCGGAACAGCGAATGTAGATCATGGGTCTAAAGAGGACTATCTCCCATTCATCCGAATTGGTTTGGATTTTAGCTCTAAGGTAACACGTATCAAGTTAATTATGTGTTTAGTATAATGAGTTGAGTTATGCGTAGAAAAGCAAGTCTAGACTAGCGACTCAAATTCATGTGCATTTATTCAAGACGTCGAAGAACGAGTGTGATGTCTTTTTGTTCCTTCTATGACTTAGTTCTTGTTCGGGACGAACACGTTTAAGTGTGGGGTGGTTTGATGAGTCGTATTTATACGGTTCGTCGAATCAATTAATCCCATTTATTTCAACACTTTATTATGCGAACAGTTACTTTTTAGTGTTGTTTTGCATTTCAGGTGTTTCGGGAGCTCTGGAAGGAATATGCGCTTAAAGATGGCATTTTGGTGCTAAACGCATCACATAGAGATCATGGAAGATCAATCGAAGAGCCAAAGTCAAGACTGACGAGCAGCCCGAGGGAAGTTTCCCCGAGAGGATCGCGGACGCAGGCCACTTTATCTGTGGCGTTCGCGGATGGTAACATGCACATGATCCGCGGCGCTAGTATGTTAAGTGTCCACGGCTGACGTCAGCAAGTCTAGATTTGGAAGCCTGGCCCAAACGAAATAAGAAACTCAACTTCCTTATAAATTAGGGTTTCTAAGCTCATAAGCAGAATCATTACCAGCTTTGAAGAAGAAACGGCTCTGAGATGACAAATTATTCGACGAGAGAAGCGTTTTTCTACTTTCACTCATCAAGAAATATTTGTTTGTTTCCATGACAATGAGTAGCTAAACTTCAATTTTAGTTTAGGGTTTCGTATTTTGGGAACACGTTTTGAGATTCTCGTTCTTAATGCAGTTCTATATTTTGCTAGTTCTTGTGCTTAATTGTTTGCATTAACCTGTGAGATTAAGTGGATGCTTTGTCGCAAAGCTTAATCGAATAGATAATTCTTACTGTTAACATCTACTGGATACTTTGTCGTAAAGGTAGATAGTGACACCTAAACTAAATAATACATTTGTCAACTTATTAATTAGGGAAGAACTAGAAGTCTAACACCTTTGTCGGGTCAGATTGTAGTGTATCACCTTTGTCGGGATACTTAGGGTTGTTACCTTTGTCGGAACGACCACACTCCAAATTATAAGATTGATCATTAGATTTCTATGATAAACGTGTCACAATAGAAAGCCTATCTGAATATTCTCTCTGACAGATAAAACATGTTATTGCCTGCTTTCTTTTGTGCATTCACAATCAATCGTTCACAAAACCATGTTTCTTAATTTGTCCACAGATACAACATCCAAAAACCAGCTCTCTTGGATTCGACCCTGCTTGCCGCTACACTAGCTCATTGCAGGAGAATTATAAATATTAAATTTGATGCGTCAGACAACGCGCGTCACCTTTCCAACTGGAAACGGCTCTCTGTGCTACTTCCCTCACAAGCACGCCTCATATGGTTGACTACGAATCTGAATCGCCGGTAATCTTGTCACCATTTTCTTTGCAACCAATAATTTCAGTCCGTTGAAAATGGCCAAATCTGAGATGCCATAGCCAACTACTGTCTCGCACCATCGTCTAGAAGTTCACTTCAACTCCCTTCTTAAGAATTCACGGGAACATTCGATTCTTTGTCAAAGGGACCTTTGCAACGATCCTCCAGTCTTTGCCTTCAATTGTGCAAATGCCATCTCGAATAGAAATGGAATGACCTCTCTCCGATAGTTGCCCCAAGCTAAGTAGATACAAGCATATCCCTGGTACATAGTACACATTAGCAATAGTTGCATATGTACCATCATTAGTCTGAATTTGAATGTCGCCTTTGCCCATGACTTGGATCTGTGACTTGTTTCTAAAACTGACTTCGGCGCGAGCGGATTCATCTAGATGGGAGAACAACTCCTTTCTCCCGCTCATATGATTGCTGCATCCGGAGTCAAGGTACCACACGTCGCTGTAGCCTCCACAAGTATCTTTCGTCTTGCATGCTAGAACCATATTATCATGCGCCTCGGAAGCATAAGCTTGCTCCACTCGCTCGTTCGCTCGGCATTCGGACTTGTAATGTCCGAACTCCTGACATTGGTAACACTGGACCCTAGACTTGTCACGTCCTCCAGTATGACCTCCTCGGGCTCGCTAAAAATTACTGCTACTAGCTTGGTCTCGTTCACCGTTGTAATTTCGGCCTCCTCTTCGGCCTTGTCCATGTCCTCGACCTCCATGGTAACCTCCACGAGTTCGTGCTTCGACTCGGCTTTGCAAAGCCTGCTCCTGACTAGAGTCGTTCGCTTTCTGGATCATCTGTTGCTCGTGTAAACACAGCAAACTCATGAGTCGATCAATTGACATTTTTGATATGTCGTGTCCCTCTTCAATAGCTGCCACGACATATTCAAATTTAGTGGGTAACGATCGTAATACCTTTTCGACGACTCGTTGTTCCTCCAGCGCTTCCCCGTTAACATTCAAATTGTTAACGACCGCTTGGACCCGATCACAGTATGTCGATACACTTTCCGAGTCAGTCATTTGTAGTGACTCGAAATCTCCCCTCAGTGTCTGTAGACGCATCCGCATGACTCTTTCATCACCTTTGTATGCCTTTTTCAAGATAGTCCATACTTTGTGGGATGTCTCCGCCTCTGAAATTTTTTCAAATATTGGTTCCTCCATAGCTTGAAAGATCGCAAATAATGCTTTATGATCTTTCTTATGGGTGTCCGCCAACAAATCTCTATCTCCCTTTTCAAGCTCGCCAAAAGCTTTTCCGACTACTTTGGTGTAGCTCGTCTCGACCAATCTCCATAAATCTTAGGATCGGAAAATGAGTTCAATTGGATAGACCAATTTTTGAAATTCTTCCCGTTGAATTTCGGTATCTGAAGTGGAATTGTGTTCGACATTATTGAACCACAATACAAAAATATCACTCCTGATAATTGTACTCAACACTCGCTCTGAGGCCATATATAGGTTTATTAATTATCCTATCAGGATCATAATAAATGTGGCACATAATTCTCACTAATTTTGGTGGACTGTATAGGAAGAAAATAACTGATATATTGTACTGGAACGGAAACATACTCGTACAAATAAGCTAGGAAATACTAGATAGATAACACTCTCAATACACTCAAAATGTAATACTGAAGAGAGAAGGAAGAGGAGAGCTGAGGGGATGAGGGATTCGGTGTATCTATGCTTCCTTTTATAGTGGAAATATGAAGAAACCAAGATCCACAATTTCCTTCATTTTCCATACTGGGAATAGGCATTGGAGTGTTGCAGGACGAAGTCAATTTGCAGTAGATGGGAAGGTGGCAGGAGATGGAGAGATGCATCAAATTTCAACTTGTCTTGTCAAATCATGACTCACTTTTCAACATTCTTCCTTCATCCATGATCTTGCAACTCCAAGCATATGTCAAAACAATTCAAACTTATCACTTGAGAGACCCTTGGTAAAGATATCTGCAACTTGCTCATCAGGTATGCAGAATTCTAACTCAGTCTCACCATCTTTAACCAACTCTCGAATGTAGTGATACCTTATCCCAATATGCTTGCTCCTGCCATGAAATACTAGATTCTTGGCTAATGTTATAGCCGACTTGTTATCACACATAATCCTTGCGGTGCCCTCCTCCTTATGTTTCAGGTCTTCTAATATCCGTCGAAGCCAAACTGCTTGACAAGCTGCGATGGTTACTACGATGTACTCTGCTTCAGCTGTAGAAAGAGCAACAACATGTTGCTTCTTTGACGACTGACGCGCATCGTCTGACGTGTCAAACTTAAATTTATAAATCTCCTGTGACTATTAGCAAGTGGTAAGCAGAGTCGAACCCAAGGGAGCTGGTGTTGCTGAAGCTGTTACTGAAAATAATTAAAAAGGGGGATTTGTGAGCAATAATGAGTGCAAAAGAGAAAAGAGCAAAAGACTCCAATCAGAGAGAATGTTCAGCTTAGGGTTTCCATTGTGACATGTATCATTGACTGCTAATAATCGAATTTCAAGTTTATAAGTGTGGTTACTCCGGTTTAGGTTATAACCCAAAGTATCCTGGGAAAGGCGACGATACACCACAATCTAACTCGGGGAAAGGTGTTAGACTTCTAGTTCTCCTAAACCCAATAATCCGGGAAAGGTATTATCGAATCTAGGTGTTATTACCTGTCTTTACGGGTAAATATAAAACAAGTATTAATGATAGGGGCTGAATTGTTTGGCTAAGCTTTACCATGACAAGTATCCACTTAGCTTCACAATTCAATCCTTGAAATTAAGCACAAGAAGTAGAGAAACGAGAAATTGCATTAAGAATAAAGTCTCAAAACGTAGTCACAATATGTGAAACCCTAAACTGAATTAGGAATTTAGCTACACATAATTATGGAAAACGCATAATGAAAGTAGGAAAATCTTCTCTCTCGTCGAAAGCTTGTGTCTTCTCTAGAGCCGTCTTGGTCTTCGCAGGATTATGAGATGATTGAAACCCTAACCCAAAACCTTAATATATAGTAAAATTGTGTTCCCAAATCGGGTTTTGTGTTGAATTATCAAACTGGATTTCCAAATCCATTTTTGGGCTTAAATTATCGAACGCGTTGCTAACATCATCACCTCGTCGGCTCGTCTTGTGCGGCAGTAACATTATCACTGCGTTCAGCTTTGACATTAGCCTTAACGCTAATGTCTCTACCGGACGCGATCCACACTGAGTCCGGTTCCTCTTCGCGCGCCAGTTCCGACTTCGACTCTGGATTTGACCGTTTATATGACTTTGGTTGCTCTCGGTGTGAACTAGAGAGTTATAGGGAATTGATTCACCTACGCGATGTCGCGTGGTTCGTATTTTTTTGATCAGCGGTCCATTCCCAGCAGAGCGTCCAAAGGTATGATCTGCTATAGTGATGTTTTTGGCACGAAACACCGTCTTTTATGCACGTTTTCTCCTAGAGCTTTCGAAATACCTGAAATGCAAAACAACACTGAAAAGTAACTGTTCGCATAATAAAGTGTCGAAATAGATGAGATTAGTTGACTCGACGAGTGGTATAAATACGACTCATCAACGACCATGAAATCACTCCATTTCCTAGATAGAAAGCATAACCGGATGTACTCTTTCGAGTTTCCACATCACCGGCCCAATCACTGTATGTATATCCTGTCAGACAAAATTCTTCTGTGTGAGAATACATAATCCCATAATCACTAGTACCATTGATATATCGGAGTATACGCTTTGCTGCTAGCAAGTGCAACTGCTGTAGCTGTTCTATGAACCGACTAATAAGTCCAACTCCGTACGCAATATCATGTCTATTTGCACGAGATGGAGAGATGCATCAAATTTCAACTTGTCTTGTCAAATCATGGCTCACTTTTCAACACCGTACACTTGAGACTTGACAGAACATGTCTAAATTTATGACGAAGGTAACCTGTTTAAACTGATGACATTTAGCAGAAGACACGAGCATAGATAGGTAGTTAGCCGTAGATGGGCGTTCAAATGTTACACCTCCAGCCAATCAAAACGCGCCACGTAAGTCACTATTCATGGCACATGCAAGGCACATGTCCACTACCCCTATGCTTTTGAGGTGGCGCAATATGGGCCAATCATTTTGCCACGTGTCGCGCCCACAATCATGTAACACATAACACAATAACAACACATAACATTTGAACGCCCCCCATTAGCCGTAATCTAAATATTTATTTGTTCAGTTTTGACTTTTGACCCTGTACCTTTGGTCTCTTCTTGCAGTTATTAGGAAATGCAGTTGAGAAGAATGTAGTCATGGGGAAATTGAACACCTGGCTAATTTGTTATAAATGAATAAAGACAACAACATCCTAGCTAGTAATAAATATGTAGGATGGCTCTACTCTATCTATTACCCATCTGCCTATCACTTGAGATCGTCTGTGTGGTGTGGAACTCTACGTGTTTATGTTTCCGTACTTTTAACTTTCAGCTTCGTTGGATTTTACTATGTTTAAAGGTAATGAGAAAGGGACCATAAGAAACAGACTATGATCTGTGTACAACCGGCCGGGCCTTTTATTGCGCCTGATGACAACAGATGGACCACTGTCGATTAGGTATGGATATGTTTCTTCACTTTAATTACTACTAATAGTGTACAAAAATGTCAAAAACCAATCCATTAACCGTTCATAACAATGAATTAATAACTAGTCATAGTTGTTAATTACCTCAGCAAAGCTGAGCTAAGTGAAATCTTTGCCAAACAGCACACACAATTACTTAAATGTTATTGACCGGTGCCTAATTAATCTTTTTTTTGACTTTCAATGTAGGACGAAGAAGAATGGGGTTCAATTAGTAGAGCTTCTCTGGTAGCTCCTAAGATACCTGATGCATGTATTTGGTGTTCCAGTGACACACTTAGGAGTGGTGTTTCTGGTTTGTACATGTCTTTTAATTAATGATATCATCTTTAAAAGAAAAGAATGTGTAACCAAACTCCTTATATATAGATGCATGCAATCTTTAGATGCTTCAGAAAGAGCAAACCCCAGTCCTGTACACATTTTTTTGTGTGCCCTAAGAAATCCTTCTGAAGGTGTAACACATTTTTTTTATCTCAGCTTTCTGCTAGTTCATTACAACTGCTTTGTCACACTACATTGTGTTTATTAGTCAATATTGATATTTTTATAGCTCTCGTTTTCTTTAAATAATTTTTCGTCACCAGAAATGTGGAAACTGAAGGTGGCTGAAGGAGAGAATGACCCGTATTTATACAGTACCAATGATTTTGTGGGGAGGCAAATATGGGAGTTTGATCCTGATGCTGGAACCCCTGAAGAACGAGCGGAGGTCGAAGCAGCTCGTGCGAGATTTTATAAGAACCGGTTCAAAGTTAAACAAAATTCTGACCTGCTATGGCGCATGCAGGTCTGATATGGGCGATTCTTTTTTGTATGAACTTAATTGAACGCCTCAGTTTTTATCAGAAATTAGACTTTTAAAAAGAACTATAACGATTAACTGTTCTGTCTTTTTGCAATTAGTTTCTCAATGAGAAAAATTTCGTGCAAAAAATACAGCAAGTGAAGGTGGGAGATGATGAAGAGATCACATTTGATACAGCCTCCGCGGCCGTGAAAAGGGCTGTGAATTTCTTTTCCGCTTTGCAGGCTAGAGATGGCCACTGGCCTGCGGAAAATGGTGGTCCACTTTTTTTCCTGCCACCTTTGGTATGATGAAAAATAAATACATTTTCAATGAATTATTTGTTTTCACTGTGTTTTACTGAGATGTAAATATTGTTTTCATTCAGGTTATGTGTCTGTATATTACTGGGCATCTTGACACCGTGTTTCCAGAACAATATGGCAAAGAAATCCTTCGATATTTATACTGTCAGCAGGTAAAGAAGTTATACGTAAAACACCAAATATTTCTGTTAAGTAGTTTTGATCATTCTTTAAAAGTAATATATAGATTATGCATGAGTTATGCTTATTGATTGAAGAATGAAGATGGTGGCTGGGGATTTCACCTTTCAAGTCACAGCGTTATGTTCTGCACCACTCTTAGCTACATATGTATGCGTTTACTTGGAGAAGGACCTGAGGGAGGCCAGGATCATGCCGTGGCTCGAGGCAGGAAATGGATTCTTGAACACGGTGGTGTAACAGCAATTCCATCGTGGGGAAAGACTTGGCTTGCGGTATTTTTTGAACTAAGATTTTTTTGCTCATTTCGGACCGATCGATTTCATCATCAATGATTTTGGTTGTGCAGATAATGGGTCTGTTTGAATGGTCTGGATGCAATCCTATGCCACCTGAGTTTTGGCTTCTTCCTCCTGTCCTGCCAATCCATCCTGGTGAACATCTTATCACTTCTTTAGCCGCCGGTCATCATATTACATCAGTTGAAACCCACATTAACCTGTGGCCTGAAAAAATGCCAGCCAATATGTGGTGCTATTGTAGGACAGTGTACATGCCAATGTCATATTTATACGGAAAAAGATTTGTAGGGCCGATCACAACGCTCATTCTTGAACTGAGAAAAGAGCTTCACAATCAACCTTATGAAAAAATTCAATGGACAAAAGTGCGTCACTTAGTTGCTAAGGTACATATATGGGGATCATCTGCATTACGTAACGAATATATATAGGTTCATGTTCCAGAGCAATTCTTTTCTTGCTGATAGACATTTTTTTTTTCTTTCTTCTGCAGGAGGATACATATTATCCGCATCCGAAAGTTCAAGACTTACTGTGGGATACGCTTTATGTAACGACTGAGCCCCTACTTACTCGATGGCCGTTAAACAAGCTGGTAAGGGAGAGAGCCCTGAAGAGGACAATGGAGCTGATTCACTATGAGGATCAGAATAGTAGATACATAACTAATGGGTGTGTGATGAAGGTAATCTGCTGCGCACATTCGTCAGTAGGTAGTGTGATTAACTGACCAAATCCGTGCTTTTCTAACAAGATAAGCCATGTTGTATTTGTTATAAAAAAAAAAAGGTGCTGTTTATGCTTGCCTGCTGGGTTGAAGACCCTGATGGAGACCACTTCAAGAAGCACCTTGCTAGGGTGCCGGATTATCTCTGGGTTGCAGAAGATGGAATGGCAATGCAGGGCTGTGGGAGTCAGACATGGGATGCTGGCCTGAGCATTCAAGCACTACTAGCCAGTGATCTCGTGGATGAAATCGGTGATGTGCTAGCAAAAGGGCATGACTACATCAAAAAGGCTCAGGTTGGACTTCTTCATTATTCCCTTTCATTTGTTTTGTTTTTTTCTTCTCTCTGCTCCCTCCTCAAAACATGTGAGTTTTATATATTCTTCCCCAGGTAACTGAAAATCCTTGTGGCGATTTTAGAAGCATGCTTCGCCACATGTCAAAAGGATCTTGGACTTTCTCTGATCGAGACCAGGGATGGGCAGTTTCAGACTGCACTGCAGAAGGGTTGAAGGCATGCATTTTCAGATCGTCCTAGCTAGCTAGTGTACCAATTTTTTTTGATTGTGTGTCAAGATAAACGTACAGCTTTTGGTTTACTATTTGTTTCAGTGCTGTCTACGGCTTTCTATGCTGCCACCTGAGATTGTGGGTGAGAAAATGCAACCGGAGAAGCTCTATGACACAGTGAACATCCTCTTTTATCTGCAGGTAAGTTGAGATATACCACTGGTATATCTAGCTAGACCAGTTTCAAATACTTTGGTATTTCTCTGGTTCTTGACCCTGGCACCGGATTATTTTCATGATAATAGAGCGAGAATGGTGGACTTGCACCCTGGGAGCGGGCAGGCTCTCCCGAGTGGTTGGAGGTAAAGCAATGAGCTAGCAACTTCTTATGAGAAGCACTGGATTTACCTTTTCTACGTTGTGACAGGTCCTCAACCCAACTGAGTTTTTCGAGAACGTTGTGGTAGAGCATGAGTATGTTGAGTGCACTGCATCAGCAGTTCAAGCATTAGTTCTTTTCCAGAAGCTGTACCCTGATCATAGGAGGAAGGAGATTGAAGTATTCATCTCAAAAGCGACCAAGTATATTGAGGAGGTTCAGAGGCCTGACGGCTCCTGGTAAAATGATCACGGAGGGAGTTACATTACGGGTGATAATTACTTGAAACCATGCATATGCTGACATATAGATTTTGTGCAGGTATGGGAACTGGGGAATTTGCTTTACATATGGTACCTGGTTTTCACTTGGAGGGCTGGCAGCGGTAGGAAAGACTTGTAGCAACTCCGACGCTGTTCGCAAAGGTGTTGAGTTTCTGCTGTCCAAGCAGTTGGAAAACGGAGGTTGGGGAGAGAGCCAACGCTCGTGCCCGAACAAGGTAATCAACATGCCCGCTTTCACAACTCTCTTTATGTCTTCAAATTCTGATAATACTATGCGCTGAGACTTGGCGCAGGAATACGTGCCTCTGGATGGAAACAGAGCGAATCTGGTGCAGACTGCTTGGGCATTGATGGGATTGCTTCATGGTGGGCAGGCGGCGAGAGACGCTGCGCCACTTCACCGAGCAGCAAAGTTGCTGATCAACTCTCAATTGGAGGATGGAGATTTCCCACAGCAGGAAATAACTGGAGTGTATATGAGGAACTCCATGATGCATTATACTTTGTACAGAAACATATTTCCAATGTGGGCTCTTGCAGAATACCGAAGACAAGTTGCATTACCTTCAAGCGCTGCTGGAGACAAAAAAGCTTAGAAGGAGAACATTATATATATAAACTCTTATTCTCTTACGACAATGGGGAGGGCCGACTCGGTCCTTATTTATAGGACTTAGGGCCAAACTTTGAAAGTTTTGAAGAGGCTTTGAGAAAAATTAAGACCGGGCAGGGCAGGGTTTGCCTCAAAAATTTTAAGCCACAGGGCTCGGGTCTGCACTTCTCTTAATTTAAGGGTCGGTTTTAGAAAAGAAACTATTGGATATAATTTATATTGCATAGTTTGTATCAATTATATATAAAAAATATCGAAATGTTGATAGATGATCGAATACAAATTAAAGTTATACATTTTAATTTAGTGATACGTTACAAATTATAGATGAAAAAAATGTCATTTGAATTAATTATATGCAATAATATCTGATTAAACCAATAAAAAAAATTATATATTTTAATTTAGCATATGGTTATTGATTGAAAATGAATTCAATTAAATTATAAATAGAAAGTATAGAGTGCGGTTCTGGTGAGAAAGACATATATGGTGAGAAATAAGAAATTATAATAGACGTCCGATTAATTCAGTAAACGGTTCAGATTAAACTTGATTTAGATTAAAATTCGTATTTATGTAATTAATTAATACGTGTAAAGGGCAAATTAGGTAGAAAACAAAATCAGAACCATAATCCCGTTTTTGTCTCGCGAATATCACTGAAACACAGATTAGCGACTCAAACTGACAAATCGAGACGCGGCGACCATAGTTGAAACCCTAAAATTCGACGGAGGAAGCGACGGTTGAACGACGGAGGAGGCGACGGTTGAACGACGTAGGAGGCGACGGTTGAACGACGAAGGAGGCGACGGCACGGATTAATGGCGGACGCAGGGAAATCGCCCAAAAAATCATCACAAGTTTACGGTACGCAATTTCAACTCATTTTAGGTTTAAGCGTTAGTCTCAATGTTAGATCTAAAAGATACCTGAATATATTTGGCGTCTATACGAATTTTAGGGTTCGGGATTTTTGATTACCGTTGGGATGACGAATGTTGTGTCTGATTTTAGACTGATAAGTATTCTGGAAACTTCGGGGCTAGTCGTGAAACCTTTGCAATTGTGACTACCAATGTTACAATAGTTGAACATTGGTACAGATAACTATAAAATGCGTAGTAGTTCATACATAATGCGTTGCATTTCATGCGTAACATTTGACTAAATGCCTAGCTTCTCATACCAACATACAATGAATGCGTACATGTCACAGACTTATATGAGATGATCTATAATGTTTAGAATGTATAAATTTCAGTTCTAGTATATTTGAATTTGATGTACGCATTTTAATTGGATGTTCAATTCCAGTTCTAGTATATTTGAATGTGATACACTTGCTGCAGCTCTTATGTATGCATACAACATAATATGTTAGCACTTCTTTATTCATGCAAACTTAGATTATTGCTAATAAACAGTTCCTAACATCTAATGACAGTCGGTGGTAATGCTTCCCCAAACAAAAGAATAGCTGCAAATGCATCTAGAAAAAGTTCCAAACAATCTGAAAAAGCAGGTACACTTTATTCATTCACTAACAGATTAATTGGCTTTGAATTTAAATAGCGCAACAGTGTTTTCATTGTTAGTGGGCATTCAAATTGCGTAGTCATGTTTCCTATTTTATTGACCTAGCATCTAAAGTGCGTAAATTTGCATTCAAAATGCCTAGCTGTGTTTCCTAGTTAGTTGGTTTATCATTTAAAAGCTAATAGGGTATTTTGGTCCTGAGTTAAGATTTTTTGAAATACGAGTGGTTGCTGCTTCCCGGTTTGTGTATGCGTGGGAAGGTGCTTGTATAAGTAGGATGGGTATTCAAAATGCTGGGAGTGTGTCTTAGTTAGGGCTTTGCATTTTAAAATGCGTAGATTTGATTTCAAAATGCGTAGTTGCACCAACAAAATGCGTAAGACTGATTATATGCTTAAGACAGATAAAGCGTAGCTGCATCAACAAAATGTGTAACACTGGTAAAATGCGTATCATTTCATATCAAATATGCTTGAGACATAATGGTGCTCACTGTGAGTTTTTCTCAGCCTTCCTATAAAGGCTACTAAATATAGATTGATGATTTCAGAATATAATGCGTGAGTAACGTTGATTCTAACAGATAGAGCAACTATTTTCTGCTACTCATTATAGCATTTTCAAATAAAGTTAAACAATATACTTATAATGTGTAGACTGCTATTTAAAATTCGTAACATGCTCGTGTACTTGACACTCTTTTCATCTCCACATATCATAACTGGGGAAAGACAACGACAAACATGTGAGCGTTGATCAGTCACCTGAACTGGTCCAAAACTACAACAAAGAAGAACAAAGAGATATTAGAGTGCAGCCGAATAGATTATCATTTCGTTAGATTATGAACATCTTTTGTTTGGAGAATGAATCACCTGATTTTTCTTTTGGATTGTGTCCAACTACAAAATTTACTACTCATGTAACGGGATATTTTTAGTAATTGACATTTCTATTTGCGGTAATCAACATGCATGAGTCATTGGTTCATGTTTAAAATGCGTAATAGACAGCCTATAATTCGTAATGAAAATCGTATCATGAATGTGTCATTGTAAAATGCGTATGTGTTGCTGTAAAATGCGTAGCGTTCATTGTAAACTTAGTACCTACATACTTGAAATAGGTGTCCCATAATTTATAAAATTCGTATAAACTCAATTGTATTTTGTAATATGCATAAAATTAATAATTGTATACACTCCGGAAAAGGTAAATGATAATGAATAAATAACAGTTTACACATTTTGTTGATTCAGCTACGCATTTTAAACAAAATATTAATGTAAGTCAAGCTTATTGTTTATTTAAATAGAGTAATATTTAATCAAAATATTTTAAAGTTTGAAAATCAGGCCATTACATGGTAATCACTATTAAAAAGAAAATAACTCAATCCAAGAACTTCCATAACATAAAGCTTCACTTGGCAGCATGCTTAGCCTTGGAATGAAACTCTAGAGCGTTGTCTGAGTTGAAGGTCTTGCTGCAGGAGTTGCACGTAGGCTTTGTGGCACTAACATGTCTTTTTGGGTTTTCATTTTTAGGGGCCTTTAAGGCCGGCTTGGAAGGATGAGGGGTTGCAGTGTGAGCAGTGGTGACCTACTGACCTTCTTCCCATCTACATAATTTCAAGCACACAAAAAAAACGTAAAGAGCCAAGTTATCAGTATAACCATCAAACCACAATTGAGCAGAATCAATTGTGTTTACCTATCTTTTGAGGAGTAGCTAATGTGGCCTTCTTGGAAGGAATTTGAGACTTGGATTCAGATTTGCGTCTCTTCTTGTTTTCCTTGACACATTACTAAGACATGAAGATGGGAGTTAGCTGAAAAACTTTGCATGTTATGTATTAATATACGCATTTTATGTATTAATCTACGCATCTGGAACTTTGGCATGTTGTTCGAGATTGTTGTACAAGCGCAAGATGGAATTGTAAGCTAAAGGTGAAGCAAATCCCATCTCTTTCATTATATGAAAATATGCAAATTCCCTTCTCGTTCATCCATTCTGAAACCTGCATCAACAAGCCCATTGTCATCGCATATATATCCATCCAAACAAAACAGCACCTAAACCTCATCGTAAAAAAACACAGCAATCTAAAGCTATCAAACCAGCCACGAACATTGCTAAATTTCTTAACTACATACGAATTGTTATAAAAAAGTAAACAGTCGAGGATGAAAAAATCCAAAGTTTACAACCAAAACACAATAATGTCAACAACAACAAGTCCAATACTTAGTCCCTAGTCCCTACCTTCACACCAATCAACCTCAATCACATTGCAACTGCTCCAAACTCATCCAGTTTTCATCAACCAGAACAACAATCTAATATTCAAGCACCTCACCTGCACTCAAAACACTCCACTGCCACATTCATCAACCAGAACAAACAAAAAACCCAATAAAAAGCTAAGAAGAAGCTTGTATCAGAACTACTGGAAGCCATCAACTATCAACCGTCCTAAACCCCTGAAAAATAACTTAAACTTAATTCAAAAGTTGAACCTCGCCCCAACTAACGGATGCAACTGCTGCTGGTCCCATATTAGACGGCTGAGCAACAGCACTGTAACCACCAGGAACATAGTGCGCAAAGTGACAGCCCTCCACAAATGGACAACCAGTTGTGCTTAAACTGCCCTAACGCCGAATCAATCCGACAATCATGAAGTGAGACAAATCCACACAAACAACCGGTCCAAACAACTGTATTCATACAACAATCATTTCATTCAAATGATGAGATCCAGCAGGGACAAGCTGGAGTTACCTGAACGACGACCCAATCGAATCTAATCGTCTCATTTCGAATAAACTCAGCCAAAGCAGTAACGGCAGCCAAAGCAGCCACAAAGATGACATCTTTCGCTACAAAGCTTAGAGATTTCCACTCGCTTCCTCCCTTCTCGCTTCTCAACCTTATCCTCACGCTCAGATCTCTCTGTATCAGAACGTGTACGACAAAATAGGGATTTGATTAAAATTAGTTTAATCAAATGACAAATACACCCTCCAACTCGTATTTAATCAGAAAATTAATGCAAATATATTAGTTAAATCAGGATGGTTTAATGAGTAATGCAACGCTTATTAAAATTTCTCATTTTTCACCAAAATTGTCATTTCTCATTTGATCCTAACTCTATATATATATAGGATTTGGATCATGTACAAAGTGATATTTACGGTACAAAGTACAAAGTAATTAAAACCGTTTGATCTAAATTTTTGAGGGCTGAGATCTAATTAATTAAAATCAGATTTACATATTAACTAATATATTATAGGGATTTGATTGTAATTAAACACCTCATACTAACCCCGTTAACATCCAAATATCTTTCAAAATACGTTATACGATTCGTATGAACCCTAACCTCATCCATCAACCGATTTCCGCATCACAGGACGACTTAATCGCCAGCCGCACCACAATCCCACAATTCTTTGACCAATCGTCGCTGCAGTTCACGACCAGCAAACAATCGAGCGCTAAACATCACTGCGGCTGAGCTGCCTGCGTTTTTTGATTTTATGGGACAGTTGTGGGTTTGATTTGAATCACTTCTGGGTTTGATTTTTGGAAATTTTTGAATTTGATTTGAAGCTGATGAACATGAATTTAATTGATAGATTTTAAAATTTGTGTTGCTTGTTATGTTTGTTCCTGGTTGATTATCTCCCTGAAATTATAAAAACATGTCTTGGTGTTTGGTATGGGATAATCAGATTAGTTTTTGACTGCGGTTTGTTTTTGTCTGAGTTTCTTAATTATTGTGCTCATCAGGTGCTTGTTGAAATTTCCGTGTGTGTAAAGGTGGGATTTTTAATGAGATGCAGATCCGGCAGCTAGGCAAACCAGCGATTCACGATTCAAGCCATCAACTTTGTCTCACAATTCTGCTTCCGCCTATGTTCACAGGTTTGGTTTTGTTTAATTTTAATTTCAGAACTTTCAGATCTTGAAATTTAATTTCTTTAAGACCAGCTATGTGTATTGTGTGCTCTATTGTTCCTAGTCTATTGGTACATATGCATAAGAACAACATTAGCCTAGATAAAGCTTAGCTTCTTCTATTTTCAGCTGATAGAAATGGACTAAGGCATTGTTGTTGTTGGTTTGTTGCTGGCTTAATAGCTAGCTGGTGTGCACTTCAGCTATAAATTGTCTGCTATTGACTTTGTAGGTCTGTTGCTTTTCAAAATTATACTTGTGGTGATGCATATGAATAGATGATAATGAGTCGCGATGGTTGTGACTTTGCAGGAATCATTTACCAAATTTCAGGGTCTTTTCTCAACTATGTGATGTTGGCACCACCAGTGCCTTTTCTCAACTAAAAATAGATGGTGATGCTTTACATTCTGCCATCCATGGAGACTATGATGTTGATGCATAAAGATGTCATGGCCATGAAGTGTAATTCTTAACCAATGAAATATGGGTTCTTTTATGATAAGTTATGATTTGATTAGTAGTGATTTGGTGACTATGATGTTGTGCAAGTATTCTGGGATTCATTCGGTTATTGTTGTTTTACATTATTGGTGCAGAAAACGTGCAGTAAATAGTTGTTAGATGAGGGACTGTCATCATGTTTCATAGGCTGCTGCTATGTCAAGTGAAGCCTGCTCTTTTTATTTGTTAAGTTTGGTGTTCATTCTTTTGGTCGCAGAACAATCTCAGATGTGGCAGGCCCCTGACTTTTTTCTCTATGTATTAAGCGGCATCACTTCTGTTACCCATTTTGTATTCAACGCTTCCCACAAATGTACTTGTCAATCAAAGCATTATGCATATCACGAGATGACAATGATATCTCTTAAATGACTTTTTGGGTCGGAACAATTGTTTTTCAGTTTGGTATTTATTTGTGATCGAAAGTAGACACAAACTGGTGTAACAAAGAAATATATGTACTGTTTGAGTTCAGACTATGCTATAGTTGATGAAATGTCTTCTCTTAAAAAGAGTTGTTTTTGCAGAACCCATATTTCACGCGTTTGTTCAGTAAACTACGATGATGTTCTCCAAATTGTAGTTGTGTTCACAACATAAATCCTGTATTCATAAAATAAGAAATGTGTTTACATAATAAAAATTATATTTTCACAAAAGAAAAGACTTGTTAACAAATAAAAATCACGTTCACATAATAAGAACAAATAAAAGCAGCACTCACAAAATAACATCAGTATTCAAAACATTAAAATTATATTTCCGAGAACACTTTTTAACAATGTTCACAAGGGTCAACAAGATCAGGTACAAAAAAGAACCTTCAACAAATATCGTAGTCACAAAACAAAAATAATGTTTACATAATTGTGATGATGTTCACCAAATAGTAGTTGTGTTCACAACATAAATGTTGTATTCACAAAATAAAAAGATCGTTCACATAATAACACAAGTCACAAAATAAAAATTACAAAGCTACTAATGAAGCACACATATGAAACCAATATCCAGGTACACAACCACTAATGGAGCTAAAATCCGTCACACTTATTCAAACTATTAATGTACGCAAAGCTAAAACTCCATATTTTTCATCACAAGAGTGATGAAAACTTTAGTACTTGAACTATCTTGAGAGCTCTCACAGACCTCCAATTTGCAGATCCTGGAACAGTCAAACGAATCATAGTAAGAGCATCTGCACCTAGGGGTGTAAACGAGCCGATACACTCGCGAGTCGCTCGTGAATATGCTCGGTCAAAGCTCGGCTCGAAGTTAAATGAGTCGAGCACGAGCATAACTTTTAGGCTCGTTTAATAAACGAGCCGAGTACGAACCGAATGATGCTCGGCTCGTGTATGTTCGTGAACAACTCGTTTAGATGCTCGATAATTATTCGGTTAAAACTCGTTTATGACTCGATTATTACTTGAATTAATAGTCGAAACACCATCTATCAAACACCAATCCTTCATTCCAAAAAATTCCAGAAAGCCATCTACTCAAAAAAGAGTTGTGGTGTCTTAAGCTCCACATTGCTCATACAATAGTGAAAGAGTTGAATTTTTCGAATAAAATAAACAACATCCTTACCAGAGTTGGGCCTTACTTGAAGGCCAGGCAATGAACGTTTATATTGAGTTTGAGCTCCTTAGACTTTCCAAATGTTTGAGCTGAGTTTGAATTCATTAAAACTTTAATTCGAGTATTCAACGGCTTGTTTAAAGCTCCATTGAAGCTCGTTAAATACTCGTTTGAACTCATAATAAGTTCGGTTTAAGCTCGTTAACTATAGATTATTATATTAAATTAATTAAATTAAAATGCTCGTTTAAAGCTCGAGCTCGGCTCGAACTCGTGAAAAATTAAACGAGCCGAGCACGAGCACATATTTTTAATGCTCGAAAATAACTCAGCTCGAACTCGAACTCATCAAATTTTAAACGAACCGAGCACGAACAACTTGATACTCGGCTCGGCTCGTTTACACCCCTATCTGCACCATAGCAATAATTGAGGACGTCCTGGGCGAAATTTAGGACGTCCGAGGCAGATGAATCGCGCAGCCTTGCATGCGGATGGAGGAAGTGGCGAGAACGTCCGGCTGGGCGTGCTGAAGAGGGAAGCTCGAGAGGACGTCCGATTCATTCCGATTTTTAGGGTTTCATGCGGCACAATAAGAAACGACGACGTTTCATTAACAATTCAAAAAAAGAAACGAATTTTGGGCCGGTTTCTTTCTGGCCCAACGACTAAAAAATACTTCATATTGATTTAAAATTCAAAAATTAACCCAACGTTATTAAAAATGGTCTAATTTTAGAAAAAATGTAAAAAGTTTATTTCGCAAAATTTATCTAAAAAACATATCTTATTAATTTTAAAAGAATATATCATTTAAAATTATTTTTTATGTTAATAGTAATAGGATGTCCTCCTATAGAATGTCGGGGTGCACAAAAAACAAAAAATGCTATTACTGTATGATGAATACTAATAGAAAGTTCTCTATGAGGATGTCCTCTAAGAGATAGGATGTCCTTGAAGGGTGCGGTGCCCTAAGGCTGACAGCTTGACATACCATGTTAATGAACATAAGGAATACCTAATACTTTTTTTTTTGTAAAAAAGCATGATCTGCCTGATAAACATTGTTCACAAAATAAAAACAACATTCAGAAAGTAAAAGAAACATTCCCACCTCAAAATGAGTATAGAGAATATGAAATAAATTTTATCAAAATAATGCAATATTCACACAACAAGAGCAGGATTCACAAATTCTATTCACAATTAAACACGGTGATATCTTGTGATGAACATTGCAAAATTTGTAAGGATGTAGGGACAAATCTCATCCATTAGATCATCACCCATCTAACATATTCGTGCTTTGTGGGCGCGCCACGTGTTCCACTACCAAAAATCCATCAAAAGCAAAAAGCAAACAGTAAAACCCACTACCTATTCTGCACACGTGGCGCGTTGTGGTTGGTTGTCCTCACGTCATCACCAAATTTGATGTCCTCAATTGAACGCTCTTATATATATATATATAGAAGCGCTCAAATGTTATAGCTTCTTAGAGTGTTATGTGTTATCTTGAATCTGATTGGTCCAACTCACCAAATTCATCCACTCACATGTCCAATGGGCCCGTGCTTTGTGAGGTGGTGTGTCCTCATTGGATGAGTTGGGTGAGTTGGACCAATCAGATTGGAGTAACACATAACACTCTAAAAGGGTGTAACATTTGAGCGCGCCCTATATATATATTGGGCCAAATTTTACCCGGACTGCAGGCATTCGCCCTTGAATTCTCAACAACTTTCCATGAACCAAGCGGAACATTTATTTGTTCTCAGTTTTGACCCTCTCGGCAAGTTTTTTCTTTTTTTGGTCTTTCTGGCATTTATTAGGAAATGCAGTTGAGAAGAATATAGGTATGGGTAATTTGAACACTTGGCTGCTATGTTATAAATGAATAAAGGCAACAACATCGTACCTAACTATATGTTGAATGGCTCTATGTATACAGTATACCCATCACTTGGTTGTGTCGTCTTGTGTGTATGGCAGATCTAAACTCTACGTGTTCAGGTTTCCGTAGTATAACTTCCAGCTACCTTGGACCCTTTGAATACTACGTTATTAGAAACTAATGAGAAAGGGACCAGGCATACAACAAACAGACTGTCTGTACAACCAGGCAGGGACGAATCTAGGAACGAAAACTTACCCGGGCTATATTTTTTTTGGGTTATTGTAGTATTGATAATTTTTTTAAAAATGACATATATATACTCCAATTCAATTTAAATTCATAATATATTCATGAAATGGACAATATTTATCAAAGTTTTTCAATTGGCATGGTAGAATGGACAACAATTATAGTAAGCAAATTTTTTTTCTCCAAAAGTTACCCGGACTTCAGCCCCCTAAATAGGGCCTGGCTCCGTCCCTGCAACCAGCCCCCTTTACGGTGCCTGATGACGACGGATGCCCACCTCTGTTGATTTGTGATATATCCAATCCAAAGCCAACTTGGTCTTGATCAAGCTTTGTCTCATATAGGTATGTTGTATGTATATGTTTCTTCACTTTAATTACCAGAAAAACCCAAGCCATATATGACGTTACCCACTTTGGGTTCATAAATCATAACAATGAATTAATTACTATTCATAGTTCCACTTCAGCTACGCTGAGCTAAGTGAAATCTTTGCCAAACAGCAGACACAATTAATTAAATATTAATTATATCTATTTATTTACAGGTGAGCGGTGACCGGTGCCTAATTAATTTTTTTTTGACTTTCAATGTAGGACGAAGATCGAAGAATGGGGTTCAATTAGTAGAGCTTCTTTCGTTTGGCCCCGCAGGATCCCTAAGTCTCTGGTAGCTCCTAAGATACCTGCTGCAAGTATTTTGTACTTGTTTTTGGTGCTCCAGTGTCACTTTAGGAGTGGTTTCCGGTTCGTACATGTCTTTTAATTATTAATGATATCATCTTTATTAAAAGAAAAAAAAGAATGCGTAACCAACTCTTGGGGGCGTTCAAATGTTATGTGTTCTTACTGTGTTATGTGTTACATGATTTTGCACTTTTGGATCTTTTGATCTAAAAGTCCAGATTCCTTATTAAAAGAAAAAAAAGAATGCGTAACCAACTCCTTAGAGCATCCCCACCATGGTTTTTTTAGCATCAAAAGTGAACATGGGAGATGATCAAAAAAATCATGCATTCCCATCATGGTTTTTTTGATGCTAAAAAAAACCATCACATGGTTTTTTATGAAAATGAGCATCCCATGCTCTTTTTTTCATGTTTTGAGCATGAGAATGAGCCAATCGCAACGCGACACGTGTCATGTGTAAGAAACGGTACAGTTTTTAGTTTGATCTTGCAACGAATATATATATTCTAAATTACAAATTAAAAAAATCAAAATAAATACCAATATTCATAATTTTTTGAGCTCTATAAAACGAGATACACTTTGATATATTTTTATTAATCTTAACATTTATGAGCTATAATTTATGTAGTGATGAGAGAGATTGATGATAAACATTTTTTGGATCATGAGTGGGGTGCATGTGATTGAAAAAACCATGAGAGATGATTAGATGAGAGAGAAAAAGAATGAGAGAGATGGATGGTATAATTTTTTTGATCATGGTGGGGATGCTCTTATATATATAGGATGCATGCAATCTTTAGAAACAGCAAACTATTTGTGTACTCTTCATCTTCTTCCCTGCTAAGTGCTTACAATACCCCAGTCCTGTACACATTTTTTGTGTGCCCTAAGAAATCTGGTGAAGGTGACATTTTCTAACAGCTTTCTGCTAGTTCAGATTCATTTTAGATATTACAACTGCTTTATCACACTAGATTGTGTTTATCAGTCAATATTGATATTTTTATAGCTCTTGTTTTCTTTAAATAATTTTTCGTCACCAGAAATGTGGAAGCTGAAGGTGGCTGAAGGAGAGAATGATCCGTATTTATACAGTACCAATGATTTTGTGGGGAGGCAAATATGGGAGTTTGATCCTGATGCTGGAACCCCTGAAGAACGAGCGGAGGTCGAAGCAGCTCGTGCGAGATTTTATAAGAACCGGTTCAAAGTTAAACAAAATTCTGACCTGCTATGGCGCATGCAGGTCTGATATGGGCGATTCTTTTTTGTATGAACTTAATTGAACGCCTCAGTTTTTATCAGAAATTAGACTTTCAAAAAGAACTATAACGATTAACTGTTCTGTCTTTATGCAATTAGTTTCTCAAGGAGAAAAATTTCGTGCAAAAAATACAGCAAGTGAAGGTGGGAGATGATGAAGAGATCACATTTGATACAGCCTCCGCGGCCGTGAAAAGGGCTGTGAATTTCTTTTCCGCTTTGCAGGCTAGTGATGGCCACTGGCCTGCGGAAAATGGTGGTCCACTTTTTTTCCTGCCACCTTTGGTATGATGAAAAATAAATACATTTTCAATGAATTATATATTTGTTTTCACTGTGTTTTACTGAGATGTAAATATTGTTTTCATTCAGGTTATGTGTCTGTATATTACTGGGCATCTTGACACCGTGTTTCCAGAACAATATGGCAAAGAAATCCTTCGATATTTATACTGTCAGCAGGTAAAGAAGTTATACGTAAAACACCAAATATTTCTGTTAAGTAGTTTTGATCATTCTTTAAAAGTAATATATAGATTATGCATGAGTTATGCTTATTGATTGAAGAATGAAGATGGTGGCTGGGGATTTCACCTTTCAAGTCACAGCGTTATGTTCTGCACCACTCTTAGCTACATATGTATGCGTTTACTTGGAGAAGGACCTGAGGGAGGCCAGGATCATGCCGTGGCTCGAGGCAGGAAATGGATTCTTGAACACGGTGGTGTAACAGCAATTCCATCGTGGGGAAAGACTTGGCTTGCGGTATTTTTTGAACTAAGATTTTTTTGCTCATTTCGGACCGATCGATTTCATCATCAATGATTTTGGTTGTGCAGATAATGGGTCTGTTTGAATGGTCTGGATGCAATCCTATGCCACCTGAGTTTTGGCTTCTTCCTCCTGTCCTGCCAATCCATCCTGGTGAACATCTTATCACTTCTTTAGCCGCCGGTCATCATATTACATCAGTTGAAACCCACATTAACCTGTGGCCTGAAAAAATGCCAGCCAATATGTGGTGCTATTGTAGGACAGTGTACATGCCAATGTCATATTTATACGGAAAAAGATTTGTAGGGCCGATCACAACGCTCATTCTTGAACTGAGAAAAGAGCTTCACAATCAACCTTATGAAAAAATTCAATGGACAAAAGTGCGTCACTTAGTTGCTAAGGTACATATATGGGGATCATCTGCATTACGTAACGAATATATATAGGTTCATGTTCCAGAGCAATTCTTTTCTTGCTGATAGACATTTTTTTTTTCTTTCTTCTGCAGGAGGATACATATTATCCGCATCCGAAAGTTCAAGACTTACTGTGGGATACGCTTTATGTAACGACTGAGCCCCTACTTACTCGATGGCCGTTAAACAAGCTGGTAAGGGAGAGAGCCCTGAAGAGGACAATGGAGCTGATTCACTATGAGGATCAGAATAGTAGATACATAACTAATGGGTGTGTGATGAAGGTAATCTGCTGCGCACATTCGTCAGTAGGTAGTGTGATTAACTGACCAAATCCGTGCTTTTCTAACAAGATAAGCCATGTTGTATTTGTTATAAAAAAAAAAAGGTGCTGTTTATGCTTGCCTGCTGGGTTGAAGACCCTGATGGAGACCACTTCAAGAAGCACCTTGCTAGGGTGCCGGATTATCTCTGGGTTGCAGAAGATGGAATGGCAATGCAGGGCTGTGGGAGTCAGACATGGGATGCTGGCCTGAGCATTCAAGCACTACTAGCCAGTGATCTCGTGGATGAAATCGGTGATGTGCTAGCAAAAGGGCATGACTACATCAAAAAGGCTCAGGTTGGACTTCTTCATTATTCCCTTTCATTTGTTTTGTTTTTTTCTTCTCTCTGCTCCCTCCTCAAAACATGTGAGTTTTATATATTCTTCCCCAGGTAACTGAAAATCCTTGTGGCGATTTTAGAAGCATGCTTCGCCACATGTCAAAAGGATCTTGGACTTTCTCTGATCGAGACCAGGGATGGGCAGTTTCAGACTGCACTGCAGAAGGGTTGAAGGCATGCATTTTCAGATCGTCCTAGCTAGCTAGTGTACCAATTTTTTTTGATTGTGTGTCAAGATAAACGTACAGCTTTTGGTTTACTATTTGTTTCAGTGCTGTCTACGGCTTTCTATGCTGCCACCTGAGATTGTGGGTGAGAAAATGCAACCGGAGAAGCTCTATGACACAGTGAACATCCTCTTTTATCTGCAGGTAAGTTGAGATATACCACTGGTATATCTAGCTAGACCAGTTTCAAATACTTTGGTATTTCTCTGGTTCTTGACCCTGGCACCGGATTATTTTCATGATAATAGAGCGAGAATGGTGGACTTGCACCCTGGGAGCGGGCAGGCTCTCCCGAGTGGTTGGAGGTAAAGCAATGAGCTAGCAACTTCTTATGAGAAGCACTGGATTTACCTTTTCTACGTTGTGACAGGTCCTCAACCCAACTGAGTTTTTCGAGAACGTTGTGGTAGAGCATGAGTATGTTGAGTGCACTGCATCAGCAGTTCAAGCATTAGTTCTTTTCCAGAAGCTGTACCCTGATCATAGGAGGAAGGAGATTGAAGTATTCATCTCAAAAGCGACCAAGTATATTGAGGAGGTTCAGAGGCCTGACGGCTCCTGGTAAAATGATCACGGAGGGAGTTACATTACGGGTGATAATTACTTGAAACCATGCATATGCTGACATATAGATTTTGTGCAGGTATGGGAACTGGGGAATTTGCTTTACATATGGTACCTGGTTTTCACTTGGAGGGCTGGCAGCGGTAGGAAAGACTTGTAGCAACTCCGACGCTGTTCGCAAAGGTGTTGAGTTTCTGCTGTCCAAGCAGTTGGAAAACGGAGGTTGGGGAGAGAGCCAACGCTCGTGCCCGAACAAGGTAATCAACATGCCCGCTTTCACAACTCTCTTTATGTCTTCAAATTCTGATAATACTATGCGCTGAGACTTGGCGCAGGAATACGTGCCTCTGGATGGAAACAGAGCGAATCTGGTGCAGACTGCTTGGGCATTGATGGGATTGCTTCATGGTGGGCAGGCGGCGAGAGACGCTGCGCCACTTCACCGAGCAGCAAAGTTGCTGATCAACTCTCAATTGGAGGATGGAGATTTCCCACAGCAGGAAATAACTGGAGTGTATATGAGGAACTCCATGATGCATTATACTTTGTACAGAAACATATTTCCAATGTGGGCTCTTGCAGAATACCGAAGACAAGTTGCATTACCTTCAAGCGCTGCTGGAGACAAAAAAGCTTAGAAGGAGAACATTATATATATAAACTCTTATTCTCTTACGACAATGGGGAGGGCCGACTCGGTCCTTATTTATAGGACTTAGGGCCAAACTTTGAAAGTTTTGAAGAGGCTTTGAGAAAAATTAAGACCGGGCAAGGCAGGGCAGGGTTTGCCTCAAAAATTTTAAGCCATAGGGCTCAGGTTTGCACTTCTCTTAATTTAAGGGTCGGGTTTAGAAAAGAAACTATTGGATATAATTTATATTGTATAGTTTGTATCAATTATATATAAAAAAATATCGAAATGTTGATAGATGATCGAATACAAATTAAAGTTACACATTTTAATTTAGTGATACATTACAAATTATAGATGAAAAAAAATGTCATTTGAATTAATTATGTGCAATAATATCTGATTAACTAATAAACAAAAATATTATATATTTTAATTTAGCATAAGGTTATTGATTGAAAATGAATTCAATTAAATTATAAATAGAAAGTATATAACTAACTATATATATATTGGTAGATATCGAAGAAAAATTATAAGCAGCTCTTTGAATGAACACGAAGAGCATATTATGCTGTCTGATGAGCCGTATTTATATGACTCATCGAGTCAACAAACCCCACCAAATTGGACATTTGATCATACGAACATTTGCTTGTTAATGTCGTTTTGCATTTCAGGCACTTTTGGAGTCCAAAGAAGAATCAGGCTTAAAAGATGGCATTTCAAGCCAAAATCATCACAAGGCCATTTATGCGATCGCACAGGGTGCACCATGCGAGCGCATGCCGCGGCATCGCCCAGGCCACACCCCGCGCACCAGCCGAGCTGTCTAGCACTAAATTCATGTTGCCCGGGCAAACCATCTGATATGGCAAATCCGCCTCGAGAAAAGTGATCAAAATGGCAAAACCAAGGAGAATGCCCGAGCGGATTGGCAGTTGGCCCAATTCCAAAGGTCCCACGTGCGCTGATAGGCACAGAAACCAAGTCGCTCGACCAAACCAGCTAATCTGACAAATCTGGCTCGACCAAGTTGTTTGAAATGCCCAACAACTCGGACAATCTCACTTCCCAGACAAAACGCCCGAGTGGAACCAGCTCAAGCCTGATCAAGGCCAAACTAAGGCAATTCCGACCGTTTTGGGATTCCGAACAGGTTCCGGGCAGATTTCGGCAAAACAACTTCGACCATTAGTCTTAGAATTGCCTCAGCATTCCAAATCCGCAATCCAAAAGCCAAAGACCTCCGGCCAAAATTCCGGCAAGCTCCGGCCAAGCTCCGATGAAGCTCCGACGTAGCCCAATCAAGCTCCTACCAGTTCCAACCGAACTCCGGTCAAGATCCGGTAATTACTATTCAAATCGGTTGGCTTCTACTATTCATGTCGGTTGACCTTTGGGTAGAACCAAGACCAAGTCGGTTGGCTCCTTCTAGCCAAGTTGGTTGGCCTTTGGGTAGAACCAAGCTCAAGTCGGTTGGCTAGTGGCTGCTACTAGCCAAGTCGCTTGGCTTTTGGGGCAAAAGACAATCCAAGTCTCCAAGTGGTTTGACTCTTCACTCTTGCCAAATCCACATCCATTGCCTATAAATAGAGGAGCATGGCCCTTGAAAATCTGGCTTGATCACTTGTATCTCTTGTAACACAGATGGACCAAAATTATACGAATCAAAAACACAGTAAAACCCACCAAATTAGACTGTTGGTCTATTTAACTTCTACTTGTTAGTCCCGATATATTTCTACAGGGTATTTTGGCGCTTAGAGAGAAAACACGCTAAGGAGGAGTTTTTAAGCGGAAAATGAAGAACGAGTCATTCCAGGTCACGACCATGCTACACTCAAAATCAGCCTTAACATCCTTCATGGAACCGACTTGGAATCACTCAAATATTCTAGAACCGTCGGCAAATGGACAAGAACGCAAGGCAAAAGCACCGAGCCCGATAAAGGCCAAACAAGGGCAATTTCATCGGATTTGGGATTTCGACCATGTTCCAAGCAGAATTTGGCTTAGGTTCCTTCTTGAGATCATCTTAGAATGACATTTTCATTCAAAATACACTCTCCAAAATCCAAGAAGCTCCGGCCAAAGCTCCGGTCAGATCCGGTCAAACCGATGGCTTTTGTGAAGAAGTCACAAGCTTCTAGAAGGGTGGCTCCTCCACTCTCCTCCCTCCAAGTGGCGGCTCCTCCTCCTCTCCTCCCATAGCAGCCGGCGGCTTTCCTATTCACCCCATGTGGCACCTCCTCCTTGCTCCTCCATGGAAAAGATGACAAGTGGTGGCTCCTCCTCCACATCTTCAAACCCTCCTCCTCCACCCTTGGATGCTCCTCCACATGCCACCATCTCCACCCTTGCTCCTCCTCCTCCATGGCTATAAATAGAAGTGCTCCTCCTCATTTGTAACACACCCCAAAATGTGGAGAGATTCTCTCTCTACAAAATCTCTCTAGCTTTTGTGGGCACAATTATGTAATATTACTTTGGAATAAAGAATCCCTTGGCGCTTCAACGGTTGTAAGTATCTCTTAGTATTTATTTATTTAACTGTTGTCTTTAATTCCTTAGTTATAATGTTTAGCGCGATGAATAGTAGCTAAACTAGTAGTTCGGTAGAAGGGGCGTACTTGTATTATAAATGTTTTAGACTTTACTCTTAGTATACCTTTGTATTCAAAACTTGTTCTATGTGCCATATTTAGTCAGAGTTTCCAAGGTTGAGTGGATGCTGTAACAAGCAAAGCTCTTCTGTGGGAATTCGTGATCATACTCAGGTAGTGGAAGCTGTAACAAGCAAAGCTATCTGAGGAGTTCGACTCATCCTAAACCCCATCTGGTCGAGCGTAACTGTGAGATCAGGTGGATGCACACAGTCTAGCATACCTTTGGGTATTGGCGCTAGACTGAAATAGAACAGGTGTTGTTTTAAACCGGTGTTGCAAGTCTTGAGCTGTAACTAGCCTCGATTCACCGTTTGAATACTTAGCATGATCATATCTTGCGCTAGAAATAGCCTCAATTCATCTTTGACCACTTGGTATGATCATTAGCGGTCGATGATAAACAAATATAATACAAGGCCCCTGAAACCGAACATTTCTCTTAATTATTAAATTTGTAATTTACTTTCAGTATTAAAACCAACCAACCAATCAAACAATCATATAGCTGGTAGCTTTAAAACCAACCAACCAACCTAAAACACGCTCTCTCGCTGGATAAACCCCCCCCAAAGAACAACTAATCCACACTGACTCCCTTGGGTTCGACCCCTACTTACCAAGTACTACCCAGTAGTATAGTTGCGAGTAGCGGACTATTATAAATTTATTTGCACAATCGCTTTGACGACGAGCGGTTCTGTCAAATTGGCGCCGTTGCCGGGGAGTTGTGCATAGGAATAGTTGTTCTTTTTTCTTTTATCATGCAATTCACTAAGGCATACTACTACGGAATGGAACCTTGGAACAACGCGGAGTTTTCCCCACCATCCTTCGAACTTGAAATCCGTGAGAAGATCAACAACTTGGAGCAATCCCGGGACGAAACATTGGATGAGTACTTATGGTACTTTGATTCCATTGTGACGAGCTGCCCGCACCATGGATTTACCAATTTCGATCTTCAAACAAAGTTTCTCTGTGGAATGTTGCCACATGAGTGGGACCAGCTAAATAATGCAGCAGGAGGATCAATGTGGGACTTAACCGAGGATGATATTTGGAAATTAATAAACGATTTGGCCGCGAGGTCAAGACCAAGCCAAGATCAGGCCGAGCCAATCGAGGACGGTATAACGGAGCTGGCATCTAGCATCCAGCAGTTGGACAACACGATGCAACAAATCAGGGCCAAAACTGAACTATGGGCGGCAGAAAAGGAGCTGGCAGCTAGCACCCACCAATTGGCCGCAGACATGCAGCAATTGAGTGCATTGATGCACCAATTCACGGCTGAACCCGAGGAGCCGACTGAGGATGAGGACCCGCAAATGACCGAAGAAGAACTGCCCCAACCAGACCCGGTCCTTATCACCAATCCATCCGAGGAAATCACTATCCTAACTGCCGAGCCTGCAGAAGTCCCGAACCTCACTGCTGAAGTGGCCGAAGAAATCAAGCCAGGCCCGGTACTTGCACTCGAAGCACCCGAGGAAGTCCCGGACCTCATTGCCGAACTGTCCGAGAAAGACCTAATCCTCACTGTCGGAGCACCTGAAACAGACCTAGTCCTCATGGTCGAAGTGCCTCAACTCAAACCTTCGTATTTTATGCCGATCATAGCCACCGAAGATCATAAAATCAATGACGATGCGGTACAAGGGGAGTTGAAGGCCGAGCATGAGCCAAAAAAACCGACAAAGGAAATCTCTCTCGTCACAAGCCAAGAAAAACCACCCGGGAACTCAATCATTCCAAGACAACCATTTGTAGCTACCACCAAAAAGAGGCCTCACATGGGAACATGCCTGTGGTCGCCGATGTTTGAAGGCACAAAACCCAACTTCCAAACTCGCGAAAGTGCCAACTATTCCAACATGAAGAGGCGGCAAAGACATGGGCCGAAAGAATGGAAACCCGGAAGGAGTAACAAGCAAGCACGACGCATTGGACCAGCATCTATGGTCAAGGAAACCTCACCCTCTCAGAGCAAAAGGGCTGCCGAGAAAAAGTTTGACCTCACTCACCCTTGGGATCCGACCTTATGATCCATGATTGAGGTACTGTCGAGCCAACGACGTTAAACAAGTGCACTGGTCGGGAGGTAACCCGACACTATCTTACTTTCTGCACTTTATTTTCTGTCTTTTTATTTTCTGTGTTTTAGTTTTTATCAATAAGTTGCTCTCACCCACTTGGTGCATAGAAGAAATGACTATTCAGGAATCGGACTTGGGTGCAACATTAGGCCAGATAGGGCTACGCTCAGAGTTCAAGGCCCCAGCCGAACTCCCTCGATTATCCAGCCTCGAGCCATGTCGTTCACTCGACACCTTAAAGGGAGTTCTGTCTTTCCTTTTCCTTAATATTATTTCCTTCTCGTATAACATATGCTTGCATGGCTTTTGAACTCAGTCTTGCTGAAAGGCACGACTTCGTTCAGAAGTGTGGGGTGAGAACCACCTGTATATATTAGTTAATAAATAATATCTTTTTGAAAATATGAACTTAAGAATGTGAAAAAGATAGACCAAAATTCATGCATTAACCTTGTGAAAATTCAACTGTTTAAAAACTTAGAATGTAACTTCTCATTTGTCCCTTTGTGCTGAGATAACTAGGGATGTGGAGTTGACATAAACTGCCCTAGAGAGGCTCGGCAAGCAATCAAAGGATCAGATCAAACTATATGGTTTTCGAAGTCAGTGGAGGCTGCACTTCGGGTTTCAGTGAAGATTGAAGTCATCTCCGCCATGCAATGCAAAAGGCGAGGACGGGAATCAGACCGTCCTATCTCCGGTCAAAGTAGCCGAGAAAATAGATGAGCGACCCTCATCTTGACCCGCGCGAAAACGACAGTCAAAGTAGCCGAGAAAATAGCTGAGCGACCCTCACCTTGACCCGCGCGAAAATGGCAAAAAAGAGAGGAGCGGGGAGGTATTTCCATAGGCTTGCGGGCGATGATTGGACCTCCGAAAAAGGCTTGAGAAAATGGACTAGCAGTCACAAAAAGGCGAAAAGCTCAATGAAGCAAATCAAGAGGCCAAAGGCTCAAAAATGTGAAGGTTTTAACCGAACAAAAAGTGAAGTACTCAAAGCGTCAAATCAAAGGCCAAATGCCAACTCACTACAAAAGCAGTCCCTCGCCAAAAGAAAATCAAAGTACTCAAACCAGTGAAACCCGAATCGAATCACGTGCTAGAGAAAGCTACCAGAAAACCATATAGTGCGAGACGATCCCAAGATTGCAGTCCAGAAGCCTCAACAGGGCTATCTCCCGAAACATCCAATATAATTTGCATCTCAGCACGGAGGTACAAGTATTAAGTCTCTTCTACTTATTTACACAGTTTAATTTAGTAATAAGTAGTAATGCATGAACTAGGATAAATCTAGTTCATAGTCCCACTTTCATATTCAAAGTTTTTACATGGATTGTGTGCACGCCCTTGAATAGCATTGTTCGGGACGAACAACTAAAAGTGTGGGGTAATCTGATGGACCAAAATTATACGAATCAAAAACACAGTAAAACCCATCAAATTAGACTGTTGGTCTATTTAACTTCTACTTGTTAGTCCCGATATATTTCTACAGGGTATTTTGGCGCTTAGAGAGAAAACACGCTAAGGAGGAGTTTTTAAGCGGAAAATGAAGAACGAGTCATTCCAGGTCACGACCATGCTACACTCAAAATCAGCCTTAACATCCTTCATGGAACCGACTTGGAATCACTCAAATATTCTAGAACCGTCGGCAAATGGACAAGAACGCAAGGCAAAAGCACCGAGCCCGATAAAGGCCAAACAAGGGCAATTTCATCGGATTTGGGATTTCGACCATGTTCCAAGCAGAATTTGGCTTAGGTTCCTTCTTGAGATCATCTTAGAATGACATTTTCATTCAAAATACACTCTCCAAAATCCAAGAAGCTCCGGCCAAAGCTCCGGTCAGATCCGGTCAAACCGATGGCTTTTGTGAAGAAGTCACAAGCTTCTAGAAGGGTGGCTCCTCCACTCTCCTCCCTCCAAGTGGCGGCTCCTCCTCCTCTCCTCCCATAGCAGCCGGCGGCTTTCCTATTCACCCCATGTGGCACCTCCTCCTTGCTCCTCCATGGAAAAGATGACAAGTGGTGGCTCCTCCTCCACATCTTCAAACCCTCCTCCTCCACCCTTGGATGCTCCTCCACATGCCACCATCTCCACCCTTGCTCCTCCTCCTCCATGGCTATAAATAGAAGTGCTCCTCCTCATTTGTAACACACCCCAAAATGTGGAGAGATTCTCTCTCTACAAAATCTCTCTAGCTTTTGTGGGCACAATTATGTAATATTACTTTGGAATAAAGAATCCCTTGGCGCTTCAACGGTTGTAAGTATCTCTTAGTATTTATTTATTTAACTGTTGTCTTTAATTCCTTAGTTATAATGTTTAGCGCGATGAATAGTAGCTAAACTAGTAGTTCGGTAGAAGGGGCGTACTTGTATTATAAATGTTTTAGACTTTACTCTTAGTATACCTTTGTATTTAAAACTTGTTATATGTGCCATATTTAGTCAGAGTTTCCAAGGTTGAGTGGATGCTGTAACAAGCAAAGCTCTTCTGTGGGAATTCGTGATCATACTCAGGTAGTGGAAGCTGTAACAAGCAAAACTATCTGAGGAGTTCGACTCATCTTAAACCCCATCTGGTCGAGCGTAACTGTGAGATTAGGTGGATGCACACAGGCTAGCATACCTTTGGGTATTGGCGCTAGACTGAAATAGAACAGGTGTTGTTTTAAACCGGTGTTGCAAGTCTTGAGTTGTAACTAGCCTCGATTCACCGTTTGAATACTTAGCATGATCATATCTTGCGCTAGAAATAGCCTCAATTCATCTTTGACCACTTGGTATGATCATTAGCGGTCGATGATAAACAAATATAATACAAGGCCCCTGAAACCGAACATTTCTCTTAATTATTAAATTTGTAATTTACTTTCAGTATTAACACCAACCAACCAATCAAACAATCATATAGCTGGTAGCTTTAAAACCAACCAACCAACCTAAAACACGCTCTCTCGCTGGATAAACCCCCCCCAAAGAACAACTAATCCACACTGACTCCCTTGGGTTCGACCCCTACTTACCAAGTACTACCCAGTAGTATAGTTGCGAGTAGCGGACTATTATAAATTTATTTGCACAATCGCTTTGACGACGAGCGGTTCTGTCAAACACAAAAGCTTGTAAACACTTACCATACATTTGATACCAAAAGCTCCAACTTCTCTCTACTTGTTCTTGATTACTTTTCCAAAATCTTTTACTTTTCTTCAAGCAATTTTCGAAAACCCTTTAATTTTCTTGTACTAGCTATGGTATTCATTTCAATGAATATTCGTAGCTAAACCCTTCATTCGGTTGAAGGGGTTCTTGTATTATGAACCCGTTTTAGACCCTTTACTTAATGTTATTTTAGTGTTCTACTTAGTTCTTGTGCCATCAATTCGGGTTGAACAATAAGGTTGAGTGGATGCTTGAAATAGCAAAGCTCTTCCGAGTAGTTCATCCCCTCTTAAAGCCACTTGGTTGATCGGAAATGTGAGATCAAGTGGCTGTACTTAGGATAATACATCTTGCAATTGAGTATTAGTCTAGCTAGAACTCGTAATCTATGTCTTGAAAAGGACTAGATGGTGGTGTAAGTGCTTGAAATAACCTTACTTAGAGTTATATCTTGAAATGGAATAACTCACACCTAAGAACACTTAGTAAGATCATTAGAGGTCGATGATGAACGGAGCTATGATATAAGGCCCCTAGACCGAATACTTTCTCTTGATAGAAAAAAAACCAACTTGTCCTTACTTACAGTTTTACTTTCAACAACCTTCAATTCCGTTATTTACTTTCACATTACTTTTCAAGTATTACTTTCAGTCCTTACTTTCATTTACTTTCAGTACCTTTACTTTCAGTACCTTTACTTTCAGTACCTTTACTTTCAGTACCTTTACTTTCAGTACCTTTAATTTCAGTACCTTTACTTTCAGTACCTTTACTTTCAGTATATTTATTTTCAGTCATTACTTTCAGCAATTTACTTTTCAGTATTTACTTTCCGTTTAAAACCACAATCAACCCCAATTGTCTTACTTTATTTACCGTTTTATAAGAACTACTACCTTCAACTAACTCCTTTGGATTCGACCCCTACTTATCGTTCTACTAACCAATAGTGAGCCAAAAAGTAGTGGACTTACAAATTGTTAATTTGCAGTGCCACGACGACGTCCTGTCAAATTTTGGCGCCGTTGTCGGGGAGTTGTGAATCAGAATAGTTGTTCTTTTTTCTGTTTATTTTCTTTCCCTTTTTCTTTCCCCTTTTCTGTTGTACATAATTCACTATGTCTTCATGGATGAATCGGTATCTTCCCAAATTTGGGGGTGCCATCGGAGAAGACCCCGTGAACATGTACAAATATTTCACTCCATTTGTGGCCGCATGAAGCCCAAGGACGAGTCATTAGAGGGATTTAAATTAAAATGTTTTGAATTTTCCCTAATAGACTAAGCACTATATTGGTATGACTCGTCTTGTGCAGATTATGAAGGAGATTATTGGGGTCTCCGAGCCCAGTTTCTAGAAAAGTTTTCATCGCCATTCCTTCGACTTGAAACCCGTGAGAAGATCATCACCCTTGAGCAATCCCGGGATGAAACATTGGACGAGTACTATTCGTACTTCGACTCCATTGTGACGAGCTGCCCGCACCATGGACTCACGGACTTGGTTCTTCTTCAAAGGTTTCTTGGCGGGATGATGCCACTTGAGTGGAAAAAGCTTAATGATGCAGCGGGATGTTCGGTAATAAAGCTTACCATGACTGAAATCTGGGGCCTCATAGATGATTTGGCCGAGAGGTCAAGACCAAGACAAGAGCCGGCCGAGCCACTCGAACCAGTCCTCATTGACGAGCTGTCCAAATCAGTCCCGGTCCTCACTGCCGAAGCACCCGAGGCAGGCCCGGACCTCACTGCTGAAGAAGAACCAGCCAATGCAGACCCGGCCCTAAGTGACGAGCTGTCCGAGGAAGTCCCGGTCCTCACTGAAGAGCTGCCCGAGACATGCCCACTCCTCATGGCCGAGAAGCCCCAGCTTGACCCTTCATGTTTTATGCAGATCACGGCCACTGAAGATGAGATGATCAATGATGATGCAGTGCAAGGAGAGTTGGAGGCGGATCAAGGGCAAAGAAAGCCAACAATGGAGCGCTCACTCACCACGACTCAACAAGGCAGCCCTGAAAACTCTCTTATGCTGAAACGACCATTCATCGCTGCCACAAAGAAGAGGCTTAACATGGGAACATGCTCAAGGTCGCTCGTGTTTAATGGCAAAAGACTGAACTCCCAGAATTGCAAAGGTGCCAACCATTCAAACATGAAGAAGCGGCCAAGACATAGCCCGAAGGAATGGAAACCCGAATGGAGGAACAAGAGACCACGGCTCAATGGACCAGCAGCTATGGTCAAGGAGCCCTCACCTTCTCGGAAGTATGTAAACGACAAACTGCCGGAGCAATGGAGAACCGAACCGAACACATCACTCTATGCTTGCTTGGGGCAGATCAAAGGAGCAACCGAGAAGAAGTTCGACCTCACCCGCCCATGGGATCCCAACTTATGATCCATAAATGAGGTATCGTCGAGCCAATGACGTTAAACAAAGGCACTTGCCGGGAGGTAACCCGGCATATCAATTTTTTCAGTTTTTATTTTCTTATGTCGTTTTTTCATACTCACCCACATTGTATTTGGAAGGAATAGGACTTATTGTGCAGGAACCGGGGCCACGACCGAGAATGACCGGGCTGCGCCCAAGAATGACTGAGCCACGGCAGAGAAGTACCGTGCCGCGCCCGAGAAGTTTTGGGGTGCGCCGAGAAGACTAGGTCCCTGCCGAACTCCCTCGAACATCCACTGAATCTAACCGGGCTAGGCCCCGTTGTTTGCTCAGCCAGCCACGACTAAGCAACGATGCTATAGGGGAGTTCCGTTCTTTCCTTATTTATGTCATTTCCTTTGCTTACTTGTTTTTTGTGTTTTGAACTAAGTCGCTCCGTGAGGAACGGCTTTGTTCAAAAGTGTGGGGGTGATTGAGTAGTAGTTGCACATAGTAATCAACACGTTTTCCTTTTCCCTTAAATTTTTTATCTTTTTGATTCTTTTTGAAAATATAAACTTTCAAGATGTGAAAATAGATAGATCCGATTCATGCATTTCCTTGTGAAATCTTAATTGTGTAAGCACATGTGTATTTCACTTTCTACTTGTCCTTGTGTGCCAAGATAAATGTAAGATGTGGAGTTGAAAGAAATGCCCTAGAGAGGCTTGACAAGCACTCAAGGGAACGGATCCTTACTATGTAGTTATATGAAAATTGTGGAGGCTAGCACTTCGGGCTTGTGGGTTCAGAGTCATCTCCGCCGTGCAGCGTTTGAGCAAGAGGCGGGACGGGAATCAAACCGTCCTATCTCTAGTCCAAGTAGCCGGGAAAATAGATGAGCGACCCTCATCTTGACCCGCGTGAAAACGGCGAGGATGCGAAAGAGCGGGGAGGCATTTCCATATGCTCTCGGGCGATGATTGGACCTCCCAAAAGTGAGGAAAAATGGACATGCAATTCTCATCAAAGGAGCAAAGCTCAAAGTAAAGAAAAAATTAGCCAAGTGGTGAAACCAAACCGAAGCAAAAGTGAAGTACTCGAAGAGTCATATCAAAGGTCGAAGGCCAATGTCACTTCAAAAGCTATCCATCCAAAGAAAATCAAAATTGCTCAACCCTTGAAGCCCGAATCAATCACGTGCTGGAGGAAGCAAGTAGTATAACCATATAGTATGAATTCGGAACCAAGAGTGCAAATCAAGAGCCTAAAAAAGACTATCTCCCAATCATCCAAATTAGTTTGCATCTCGGCTCAAAGGTAACAAGTATCTAGTTACTTTCATGTTTGAGCACAATTCTTTTGGAAGCAAGTAAGTTATGCATGCAAAAGGTGAAGTCTAGACTAACATTCTAACATTCTTACCTAGGACTTTTGGTATTTTAGTTTAGTTGTTCCTCTTTTCGATCTAGACCTTGTTCGGGACGAACAAGTATAAGTGTGGGGTGATTTGATGAGTCGTATTTATATGACTCATCGAGTCAACAAAACCCACCAAATTGGACATTTGATCATACGAACATTTGCTTGTTAATGTCGTTTTGCATTTCAGGCACTTTTAGAGTCTAAAGAGGAATTGGGCTTAAAGATGGCATTTCAAGCCAAAATAATCACAAGGCCATTTATGCGATTGCACAGGGTGCACCATGCGAGCGCATGCCGTGGCATTGCCCAGGCATCGCCCAGGCCGCGCCCCGTGCACCAGCCGAGCTGTCTAGCACTGAATTCAAGTTGCCCGGGCAAACCATCTGATATGGCAAATCCACCTCAAGCAAAGTGATCAAAATGGAAAATAAGGTGGATAATGTCAGAAAACCAAGGAGAATGCCCGAGCGGATTGGCATTTGGCCCAATTCCAAAGGTCCCGCGCGCGCTGATAGGCACCGAAACCAAGTCGCTCAACCAAACCAGCAAATCTGGAAAATCTGGCTCGACCAAGTTGTTTGAAATGCCCAACAATTTGGACAATCTCACTTCCTAGACAAAACGCCCGAGTGGAACCAGCTCAAGCCTGATCAAGGCCAAACTAGGGCAATTTCGGCCGTTTTGGGATTCCGACCAGGTTCCGGGCAGATTCTGGAAAACCGACTTCGACCATTAGTCTTAGAATTGCCTCAGCATTCCAAATTGGCAATCCAAAAGCCAAAGACCTCTGGCCAAAATTCCGGCCAGATTCCGGCGAGCTCCGACCAAGCTCCGATGAAGCTCCAACCTAGCCCAATCAAGATCCGACCAGTTCCAACCTAAATCCGGTCAAGATCCAATACTTACTATTCAAATCGGTTGGCTTCTACTATTTATGTCTGTTAACCTTTGGGTAGAACCAAGACCAAGTCGGTTGGCTCCTTCTAGCCAAGTTGGTTGGCCTTTGGGTAGAACAAAGCTCAAGTCGGTTGGCTAGTGGCTTCTACTAGCCAAGTCGTTTGGCTTTTGGGGCAAAAGACAATCCAAGTCTCCAAGTGGTTTGACTCTTCACTCTTGCCAAATCCACATCCATTGCCTATAAATAGAGGAGCATGGCCCTTGAAAATCTGGCTTGATCACTTGTATCTCTTGTAACACAAAAGCTTGTAAACACTTACCATACATTTGATACCAAAAGCTCCAACTTCTCTCTACTTGTTCTTGATTACTTTTCCAAAATCCTTTACTTTTCTTCAAGCAATTTCCGAAAACCCTTTACTTTTTTTGTAGTAGCTATGGTATTCATTTCAATGAATATTCGTAGCTAAACCCTTCATTCGGTTGAAGGGGTTCTTGTATTATGAAACCGTTTTAGAACCTTTACTTAATGCTACTTTAGTGTTCTACTTAGGTCTTGTGCCATCAATTCGGGTTGAACAATAAGGTTGAGTGGATGCTTGAAATGGCAAAGCTCTTCCGAGTAGTTCATCCCCTCTTAAAGCCACTTGGTTGATTGGAAATGTGAGATCAAGTGGCTGCACTTAGGCTAATACATCTTGCAATGGAGTATTAGTCTAGCTAGAACTAGTAATCTATGTCTTGAAAAGGACTAGATGGTGGTGTAAGTGCTTGAAATAGCCTTACTTAGAGTTATATCTTGAAATGGAATAACTCACACCTAAGAACACTTAGTAAGATCATTAGAGGTCGATGATGAACGGAGCTATGATATAAGGCCCCTAGACCGAATACTTTCTCTTGATAGAAAAAAACCAACTTGCCTTTACTTGCAGTTTTACTTTCAACAACCTTCAATTCCGTCATTTACTTTCGCATTACTTTTCAAGTATTACTTTCAGTCCTTACTTTCCTTTACTTTCAGTACCTTTACTTTCAGTATCTTTACTTTCAGTACCTTTAATTTCAGTACCTTTACTTTCAGTACCTTTACTTTCAGTACCTTTAATTTCAGTACCTTTATTTTCAGTACCTTTACTTTCAGCAATTTACTTTTCAGTATTTTGAGGACAGCTCTAAGTGTGAGGACGTGGGTACAACCAATCACAATGCGCCACGTATGCAGAATATGGTAGTGGGTTTTACTGTTTGCTTTTTGAATAGTGCAGGATTTTGGTAGTGGGACACGTGGCGCACCCACAAAACAGGGGGTTGGATGGATGATGATCTAATGGATGAGATTTGTCCCCACGACCTCACCAAATTTGAGTGTCCTCAAAAGAACACTCCTCTATATATATATATCTATATAGGGGGCGTTCAATTGAGGACATCAAATTTGGTGAGGACGTGAGGACAACCAACCACAATGCGCTACATGTGCAGAATAGGTAGTGGGTTCTACTGTTTGCTTTTTGCTTTTAATGAATTTTTAATAGTGGGACACGTGACGCGCCTACAAAGCAAGGGGATTAGATGAGTGATGATCACGTCCTTACAAAGATACAAAGTGCTTTTAAAATATAAAATAAAAAGTAATTAGGATGATTGATTTTTTAAGGTTAACTCTCCGTTTGGTTAGAGAAACAAATAAGGGTAATTTGGAGAAAACAAAAATACAATATTTCCAAAAAAGTAGCACTGTAACGCAAAAATGTCACCAGATTCATATCCGAACGAGTTGCGATCTTGGCGATTTGCGATCTATGACGAGTAGCACTGATTTGGATTTCGAACGAGCGTTGTTCCTTAAGTTGATCGATCCTTGTTTGTCAAGCATGGATTTCGAAGAGCGCACGGATACTGTTCGTCAAAACCATAGAAACGCAGAAAACATCAGATCTTGAAATCCTACCGTGAAAACAAAACCCTAATTTGCAGAGCATATCGCTGGTCAGCGAAAAAGGTGAGAGCGTCGAGCATCGCGAGCAAGGCGCGAAATGCGCTGCAGAGCTCCGACCTCCTGAAGGTCCTCCGGTCGGAGATCATCAACGAGGTCGCCGCTGATCGATTCAACGAACCAAGCCTCAGCGGCTCAATCGACCAATTTGCAATCGAACACGGTGCGAGAGACTCGCAATCGAACAAGTCGTCGTGTCAGCTTTGTTGAGCCAGGAGGTTGTGAATGGTGGCGACGACGATGTGCTGCCGAGGGAGGCGTTGATGAAGGTGTGCTTGAAGAAATCTGGAGGGAGCTCAATTCTGTAATTCAACTGCGGGATTGCTGGTAAGGTTGATGGATCGGAGATGTATCTGAACGGCGTGTTTCTTTTGCCGTCCACGGCGGCGGTTGGGTCGTTCTATTCTATGGTATTGTGCGAAAATTCACATTACTGTCAGGATTTATGTTATTGTGTGAACATTCATGTTTTATTTAATTCTGAAACAAAGAGCACATTTTTTGTTTGTTCTATTTTTCTTTTTGGTTGACAGTAGCAGATGTTGATTTATGGTTGTCTTGTGATTTAGATGATGTTGATTTATGTTTGTTCTTGTGATTTAGATGCTGAAACTGTTTGGTGTCAAGAAGAAGCAATGAACCAATACAGTTGCTCAAGTGCATTCCACAGTTGCCCTATCCCATACAGCGGGGTGCTATAGCACAATCTAGTACCCTGCCCTCCAATTCACCCATGACATCCTCATCTAACACTAACTATCCCCTCTATAAAAAAACACAAACTATCCCCAACCAATGTCTGATAGCTTGCCAGCTACTGAAGCGGATGGAAATGAGTCTCAAAGGTCTATCCAAAAGTTTATACAGGAGATGATGTCCTCCAAATAGTAATGGTGGAAGCAATAGCTGTGGCTATTTGGTGTTTGTACTTTTGAAAATGACGTTACTAATGGTGGTTGTGTTTGCTCGTCTTTGGAATTCGACATTGGTTGGTTTGTGGATGGTTTTTTATTTTGTGAATACACCTCGTATTATGTGAATATCAATTTTATATCAGGACTGTTCTTATATTTTTATGAAAAAGTCATTTATTTGTAAATGCAGCTTTTATTTTGTGAACAAATGTTTTATGTTGTGAAAACAAGTTTATGTTATGAACACAACTACTATTTGGTGAACACCATACACATCTATGCTATATATACAACTACTAGGTGAACATTCATAAGTTTGTGAACAGTCAATTTTGTGAATACAATTTTTATTATGTGAGCATAATATATATTTTGTGAATACAATTTTATTATGTGAGCATAATATATATTTTGCGAATACAAGTGTATGTTGTGAACACAACTATTATTTGGTGAACACCATCACAATTGTGTGAGATGATTTTTACGGTAAGTAAAGCTTTTGCAACTGTGACATGTTCCAGCTCATCAGGATTCTCTTGCTGAGACGATGTGTGTGCAACTTCTTTCGCCACTGTAAACAATAATAAAAAGAGAAGAAACAATTGTGAATGAGTTACCACCGTAAACAATACAAGTTCATGTGTGAAAACTGAAAAACTCAACAATACCTAATTACCACATTCACGTTACAGCCCGACAACATCTCTTAATATTTTCTTCAAATTAAATGTTACTGAATTTGGAACTAAAAAAGATGTTCAACATCCTGCAAACTCAAAAATATGTATCCTCATATATCCCATTGATCAATCTGCTTATATGAATCTAAAAACACAACCAATTCACAATCCTAACTTAAAAAAAGCAACACTACCTTGATCATTCTGAACCAAATCAAACAAACCAAGAGTTCAGTTCCAAACATCACCTACAAGCCACAACTTCCAGACATCAGCAGCATCTTCTGCCTTAGTTAGGAGCCCCTTCTGCATCACTCAGCAGCACCAATAGGTGATGTTTTCATCTAAACAAATCACAAACAAATACACAAAAACAAATCCAACAAATAGCAGAAATGTTTTGGATCCAATCGAGTTCTGCACAAACAAATAAGCCCCTTCTACCTAAACCCAATCACAAATAAATACACAAAAACAAAGATCGTAATCAGCAGAAAGAAAAATCAAACCACGTAATCGAAAATGCTATAATCGAAGGTATAGCGCAATTCAACGAACAATTAACTCATAGAAACGCAATTGATACACAGACAAGGCATCACCTTTATTCCCTCGCCTCTCCATCTCACCCCTTCGAACACTACCCCAAAGTCGACGCCGCAGAGATGTAGATCCTCGGCTTCCTCATCTTCACGACTTCACCTCTGCCGCCGCGTCCAACCGGCGCGCCACCAACAACTCGGATCGCCTCAGCCTAGTAAACAACCATCAATTTTCTCAGACCCGTGAAGAATCGACACAGACGACCTCCATCGTTGGCGTCGTCGTCGCTTTGCAAAATTTTGATTCAATGCCCTAACCCAGACACAGACGACCTAAAAAAGGAAATTGCAAATTATCAAATTGGATTCGTTCGGATTAGGATCATATGAGAAATGCTTAATTTGGTGAGAAATGAAAAATTATTATAATCGTTCGATCTACAATTGAAAGTCTGTGATTTATCCGAGTTATCTGCATATATTTTTCCATTAAATTCAATATAAAGAGCGTAAATGTAATTTTGTCTATCGTAATATTGATTTCCTATTTTATCGCCCCCACGATCTTCTTTTCTCCTGGATCCGATCGGCGAGGTTTCGATCCATATCATCTCCGCCGCCAGTAGACGCTTCTAAAACCAACGCACCGCCACAACCGATAGCACCAGGTCGGGGCTTAGTAGAGGCTACGGGTTGGAACTGACAACCTTGACAGTCAATGTGCGACTGCTAGTGCCCGATTTGAGATGCTCGGCTTTGACGAACAGCGGCTTTCTCTTGGCAGTCCCTGTGTGACGGGTTTGATGAACAGGCGCGGACGACATGGTAGGAAAAAAGAGGAGATTTCCCGATCCCGAATTGGTCGTCGATGTTGATATTGACCGTACAGCTTTCGGAAAACCCTAGATTGGAAATGAGCTGCTGATTTTGATAACAAACCCCGTCGACAAGGACCATGCGCTTTGCTTTCTCTTTCCTACAACTTTTTATTCGATTTACTCTTTCCTGCAATTTTTTTTGATGAGCTCTCTCCTGCCTTGCTTTGGAATCAATCACATATCACTCCTAGTTTCATGTTTGTATAGTCTTTTAGGATTCATGGCTGTCATTTGAATTTGCAATGCGTCAATGTGTTGAAATATAGTGCATGGATTGTCTCGTTTATTTACATTAGAAGATTGCAGCCAGTATTGCCCGGGCAAGATGTGCATTTGATTTAATTTTGAATGAGTGCGTGATTTACTGTCTAACAAAAATTATAATCCATTACAGACCTGCTCAATAATATCTATTTTATGTAGGTTCCAAGGCAGATGAGAACGGGGGTTCCGGTGACTCATTGGCACATCTGAGAAAAGGTGGCGCATTCCTCATGGTTTGCAGGACTTGTGGCAAGAAGGGTGATTTTTGGACATCCAGGTGCCAATATAATGATCTTGCAGCACCTGATCAAACATTTGTCGATAAGCCTACTGAACCCGAAGCCAGCGCAATTGCTGGCAGCAGGGGTTCTTATTTCCCGCCAAGCATGAGAGCTGGTGCAGAGAGACCCGGGGTAGAAATGCATCGCAGGAATGATGAGAATTCAGTCAGGGTCACTAATCTCTCTGAGGACGCTAGGGAGCCGACTTGCTTGAGCTATTCCGCCCATTTAGTGCAGTCAGTCGTGTGTATGTTGCTATGGATCAGAAGACCGGTGTAAGTAGAGGCTTTGGATTTGTTGGTGGAAACTAGAGTCGTAGTCGTTGGATATAATTTTTGTACATACAATTCAGTCATGTTTTGGTCCTTCATTGAGGAAGTGTTACGCATTTTGAATAGAAACATACGCATTATAAAGTTACTCATTTTGAATAGAAAAATATGCATTATAAAGTTACGCATTTTGATTAGGAAGATACGCATTATAAGGTTACGCAGTATAAAGTTACGCATTTTAACTCATGGATTATGCATTTTAAACACTTAATGAACAACACCTGCCTGTTTGTCTCTACAAAATCAAATTCAATTGTTTACAATTGTTCCAAAAGGAACACAATTTGTTCGTAAGATACAGAACAATCTATTTTTACATCAAAATGAGCAACATTAAAAAAATGCATAACTTAATTTATTAGCTACTTGGTTTTTGCTTGAGCGTCAACCAAATCTGCACTACGTAGATGAGTAGAATTGCTCTTTCTCCACCTTGATGAATTCTTCCTCTAGAGTGTCATCTTCCTCATCTTTCTTGTTGTTGATTTCCACATCATGTGAATCTTGTTGGTATTACTTGTTCCCACTTCTCTGTACAAAATATGGCGTATGCATCAACTGCGTACCTAAAAAAATGAAGGATCAAAAGGTTATGCATAGAATCCAAACTCATGCAGCTTTAACAGCAAGTAATATCAACTAACAGTAGCAGCAACTAACAGCAATTTAAAGCACCTATCTGAATATATCTGACCCGAAAATAGAACATTAAGAAACAACAACTAAACTCAAGTAGGTTTACTGAGAAAAAAAACAGAACATTTACACGCAGCAGCAAACCGAGAGCATTGACAGATGTATATATGAATTTGAACAAGTCTGAAAATAACTATCGCTAATCATGAATATAAATATCAGTCTGAAGCCAAACAGAGGAGTATAAACATTGACAAAACAGATAAGGAAATTTTGGACAGCAACCCGAGATGTTGATTCAGTCACGTCGATTGGCAATCCGTGAACCAGCTACGCATTCTGTTGATTTTTTCTGCTGTTGCCTTTCGTTAGCCATCAATTTGCGCGTCATCAATTCTTCTACTACGCAGTTATGTATGAAATTAAGAGTTACGCAGCTATGCAGTTATATATTAAATCTTACGCATTTCACATTTAATCTTACGCATTGTATAATGACAAATACCTGTTATGATGTTTCAATCATGAAAATGCGTAGTAATTGAAGCTAAATGCATAGTAATTGAAACAAAATGCGTACAATAAATCTGCTAATGAATGATCAGAATGTAACTTCTTTTTCAGAATGTGTGTAAGCACCATCTATTTTTCAGATGCATCTGCAGCCATTCTTTCACTGGCCACAATATTTGTTAAAAGATGATACGCACTTTAAGTAATCACATAAACTCAAAACAACTCTACGCAATTGAATTGGAGGCTTAGCTTTTTAAACGCTAAGATAATTAACATACCATAAAATTCACAATAAATCAAACAAATAACCTAAAGCAACAGAAATCGAAAAATTTAGGGTCGAATTTTACCGTCAATTTCTCCGTTGAATTTTAGGGTTTCAATACTAGTCGCCGTCTCTTGAATTCTCAGTTTGAGTCACTTCAATCCGTGCCGCCGTTCAACCGTTCGTCATCTCAGTCGCCGTCGCTCGAGTCTCTCGCGTCGCTCCCACGGTTGATACCGCCTGCAGTCGCCTTCCATCGTCGTCGTTCATCTTAAGCTGCATTTAGTCGCCGCCGGTCGCTTCAGTCGTCGTCGGTCGCCTGCAGTCACCGATCGCGCAGCCTCGAAGACGAATTTCGTCTAATATGATTTCCAATTTTAGAGATTATAGGGGGGGGGGGGGGAATAGCGGATGCGGTTTGACCTAAATGTATTTCCCTAATATGCCCCTTAACCGTATTTGACTATTAATTAATTACAGATTTTAATTAATTTAGTGCTGATCTTAGCCCTCCATTTTTCTGATCTAATGGTTATTAATTTTTCTCATTTCTCATCTAATATGCCTTTCTCACAGGATCTCAACTCTATGATCCATATCCTTTATATATAGGGGGCGTTCAAATGTTATGTGTTCTTATTGTGTTATGTGTTACATGATTTTGCACCTTTGGATCTTTTGATCTAAAGGTCCAGATTCCATCTTACACTTTTGTCTTTTAGGTAAAAGACAAAAGTGCAAGATGACAAACAATTTTGTTTATTTTTGACTTTTTGATTTTCATTTTGCACCTTTAGATCATTTTATCTAAAGGCTGAGATTGATGTAACACATAACACAATAAAATGGGTCTAACATTTGAACACTCATATATATATATATGCGCTCAAATGAGAACACCCTCTCAGGGTAAGAACATGAGAATCATTCTCAGCCACTCATTTTGTTGAAATGAGTGGTCCAAAATGCACCACGTCATCTACTATGCACTTTCTGCTTTTTACTATGCACTTTCTGCTTTTACTATTTGCACTTTTGTCTTTTACCTATAAGACAACAGTGCAGAATCAATCTACACCCTTTGATCATTTGATTCAAAAGTGCAAAATGGTTCTCATGTTCTTAGCCTAAGAAGAGTTCTCATTTGAGCGCGCCCCTATATATATATAGGATTTGGATCACGTACAAAGTGATTTTTAGAGTACAAAGTACAAAGTGATTTAAACCGTTTGATTTAAAATTCTGATGGATGAGATCTAATTACATTAAAATCAGATTTACATATTAATTAAAATATATCAGGGTTTTGATTGTAATTAAACACCAAAATTAACCCCGTTAATCTCCGTTAACTTTCAATATATCATATATTTTCAAATCAAAATCAATCCATTGCCTATTTTCAAACCCAGCGAAATCACAATTTTTAGATCTCTTCAAACCTTCCTCATCTGCAGATCTAGGCGAAATCATCATCAACAACAGAGGCGCAAACCCTTCCCTAATAATTCAGTCAGGGCGTGTTCGACTCAGCTCCAGTAATCAATCAGTTAACACTCAGCCTCTGGAGATCCGAGATATGAAGGCTGGGGTTGCGGTGAAGATCCAGGTTTCCTGCGAAGTCAATTTGTTTGAACTTGTTCTGTTTTTTTAACCTTGATTATCAATTGTTGTTGAGTATAGATGACTCTGTGTGTGCTTTGTGGGCGTGACGAAACGCCATGGAGTGGTGTAGATGGGAGATTGTGTGTTTGATATAGGGATCAAAAAGTTGCTTTATTTCACATTTTAATGGTCAATTTCTTGGTTTTGTGCTCTGGAATGCAATATGGTTTCTTCAGTAGGATATTAGGATTTAGGATTGTATTTTGGGTAAAAAAATTGATTGTTTATCTTATCAGGCATTTGAGTAGGTTAATTCTTCTTGGTGCTTTTAAGGTGATACCTTTGAATCTGCTGCTATGATAATTCTAATATGCTCTTTTGCTATGAATGCATCTATGGTCTTTGAGAATTGAATTTGTAGCGTCAAAGCATGATGTTGCAATTGTTTTGGTTACCAGTTTGAACCTTGAACTGTTTCAGTGGAATGTAATCTTTCATTTTCTTGCATGTTGTGGATAAGTTCATTTAGGTCTTAGATCAGTTTACTCCACTTTGTGTCAACAGTTGTTAATAGTAGTAGTGATTTATGGCAGGTTGACCTGACAGAAACGGAATTCACAGAACATCAAAAAAGAGAAGCTCTCAACCTGTCCTCAATACAGGGGTAATTAGAGTGCAAAGTGCTTTTAGAGTACAAAGTAATCAGGATCATTGATTTAATTAAATTAATGGCTAAGATTAACCATCCAAATTTAACTGGCGTTTAACCTCCGTTATGTTTGAAACGAGATGCAGGGGTAATTAGGAGATTACCTTATTATATTGTGTTTCCTTATTTGTCGTAACCCTAAATCAAATAAACGACATGCTCTGACCGAATCAAATAAACCCTAAATCAAAATCTCCCACTTTGTCAGGCGATTGCGATTGTTATTGCGAGTTCGATATCGATCAACAGGGCGTTGCCGAGTACTCTTGCTGTGCGATTTCGAGTTTTAAGTTGTCAGTTTGCTGGTTAATGGATAAGATGATTACGTTTCTTCTCCAGGTATGATGCCAAAACTCAAACAGGTACTAGGTATTATGATGAATCGATGAATTTGTTTTTGAATCGCTGCCAAAACTGCTGGGTTTTGTTATTTAAAAAAAAACAGGTGAATTGCAGGTGATTAACTTGTGAACAATGTTTGTATTTGGTAGAAGTTGTAGGTTTTGTCATGTGAACTAAAACTAAAACAGCCACAATAAAAAAATTTTAATTGTACTGAATATGTCTTCTGAAATTATTTTTTTGTCATATGGTGTTTGAAATCCTGATTTGTGAAAATTAAGATGAGTTGTGAACCCAAAAGTTGACTTGTGAAACCCAGATTATTAATTTTGTGAACTCACAGTCACAAGTGCAAATAATTGAACGGATGATTACATACTCATTGTGTGAATTTTTGTTTATGTGTGGAATTTTTGTAATTGAGAACATGTGGAATAATTATATACCTTTGTGCAGTGCGACGAAGCATGCGATTTTTGGTTGTACACATCGCTGGATACTTGAATGTTAGGTTGATTTTGCTGAGTTGCCTGACACTTATTAATAGATTAATTTTGCTAGTATATTTATGGAAATCTGAAGTTGGAATAAAAGTATTAAAGTAAATGGTGGCGAGTTGAAATTTTATGGAATAAATTTGATATTGTCTGCTTCTCTGGTTGAATTTGTTGCTGTGATTTTGTCAACCTGTTAAAGCTTTGAGATTGTTTGTGTGAAAGGAAATGTAGTTGTAAACGTTTGCATGCGCTTTCATTCCTTAACATCTTTATCTGTATTGAGTGTATGAGTTGGTTTGCTTTTGTTGTTTAAAGGGTAAACTTATTTGTGTTGTTTAATTGTAATCTCAGTTGGCAGCTGTTTTGGTCATATTGATGCTTGTGTTTTTTTTGATGGAATATTGATGCTTGTGTTTGATAGGTCATGAGTTTGTAACAGCATCAAAAGATATGAAATGATTAATCAAAAAATGGATGCTGTTTTCCACTCTTAACCATGTAGTGGTTCATTCGTGACTCATGCGCAAGGGAGCGAGAAAGCTCAATCTACAACAAAAAGGAAAGCGGCTGCACTGCAAGCCTCAGCAAGAAATTATTTCTTTTGTCATGTAGATATTGTTATAATGTTTGTGAAAATTGTATTTATTTTAAACCTTGTCCTTATTTTGTAATACATCGCTCTTGAGAACATTTTTTAAATGTTTTGAACTCCGATGTTATTTTGTAAATGCTGCTTCTATGTTGTGAATACAATTCTTATTGTGTGAACATATATTTTATTTTGTGAATACAGGTTTTCTGTTGTGAACATTGTTAAATAGTGTTCTTCGGAATATTATTTTAATGTTTTGAATACTGATGTTATTTTGTGAATGCTGCTTTTATTTGTTCTTATTATGTGAACATGGTTTTTATTTGTGAACACGTATTTTATTTTGTGAAATATAATTTTTATTATGTAAACACATTTTTTATTTTATGAATATAGGATTTATGTTGTGAACACAACTATAATTTAGAGAACATCGTAGCAGTTTGATGAACAGTGTAACAAATCACGTGAAATATGGATTTTGCTGACTACAAAAACAACTCTTTTTGAAAAAGAAGACATTTCATCAACTATAGCATAGTCAGAACTCAAACATATATGCTTACAAATTATCAGAAAGCAACATGAAGCTAAAAAATTTGCAGGACAACATCAAAATGTATGTTAATGTCATAGTGCTATTGCTTCTTCCAGTGGTTCAAACCTCGGTTGTCTCCGACCCGGAACTGCAACATTAGCTTGCATTTGACAAAAAGAAAGTGGATCATTAGTAAGTGACACCTTGGCTCGCAATTGACACCAAAGCATGTTCTGCGCAGAAATTAAACTTGAAATCCAATGCAGAAAGAATCAATCATGAGCAACATTTACAACAATGAATTGGAGATGATTTTACATAAACATGAAAAGAAGCAGTCACCTGAAGAGTTCTAGTAGCAAACTCCACTCCAATGGTGGACTTGGACTCCAGTCTCCAAGCAAAACTCATTCCTGGTAAATTGAGACAAAATGTAACTCTATTTAGCAAGCAAAGCAAATTGAGACAAAATGTAACTCTGTTTAGCGAACAAAGTCTGGCTGCGGAAAGGGGAGCAAGGGCCTCGGTAAGGGAGGTGTCAAACGCAACCGCAAGGTCCTTCGCGACAACATCCAGGGAATCACGGAGCAGGCTATCCGTCTCTGAGCATCCTCCACGATTGAGCTGCAATAGAACTTTTTCATCGACGAATTGATAAATTTCAGATTTGAAAGGTCGACGAGTTCTAACCGGAGAGAGATAGTCGGAGACGAGAAGACCATGGCGGAGCTGGGATCGTCGAAGATGATGCTAGCGGCGCTAAAAAGATGGTACAAACTAGGGCTCCAAGAAGTGTATGCCGGGATCGTCGAAGGAGATGATCGCCGGTGACGACGGCGGAGCCATCTTCACCATCCTCCTCGCCGCCGCGCCACAAATCTGCTTCATCATCATCGTTGCGATCTCTGAGATCCGCTAGTAACAGATGCGAAATTGAAAAAGAGATACGAAATTGAAAAAAAGCCAGTAACAAATTGATTTTTGATTTCTGAGAAGATACGATATTTTTAAAGTTAACAGGGATTAAAGGAGTTGTTATTTAGTGTATAATGACAATTAAACCCTTGATATATTGTAATTAATATGTAAATCTGATTTTAATTAATTAGATCTCATCCATCAAAAATTTAGATCAAACGATTTTAATTACTTTGTACTTTAAAAATCACTTTGTACGTGATCCAAATCCTATATATATAGGAGCGTTCAAATGAGGCAGCCAAATTAGAATGAGACTGTGAGACACGATCTCAACCACACATCTAACTCCCGTGCATTTGTGGCGCGCCACGTGTCCCAAATAGTAAACCCCACTAACTTTTGAAAAGTCAACAATTGCGGTTGTGATTGTGGGCGCGACACGTGTCACAATGAGTGGCCCAGATCGTGCCTATATATATAGGATTTGGAGCATGTATAAAGTGATATTTACGGTACAAAGTAATTAAAACCGTTTGATTTATTTGAGAGCTGAGATCTAATTAATTAAAATCAGATTTACATATTAACTAATATATTCTAGGGATTTGATTGTAATTAAACACCTCATACTAACCCCGTTAACATCCAAATATCTTTCAAAATACGTTATACGATTCGTATGAACCCTAACCTCATCCATCAACCGATTTCCGCATCACAGGACGACTTAATCGCCAGCCGCACCACAATCCCAATCCCCGGCCGCCACAATTCTTCGACCAATCGTCGCTGCAGTTCACGACCAGCAAACAATCGAGCGCTGAACATCACTGCGGCTGAGCTGCCTGCGTTTTTTGATTTTATGGGACAGTTGTGGGTTTGATTTGAATCACTTATGGGTTTGATTTTTGGAAATTTTTGAATTTGATTTGAAGCTGATGAACATGAATTTAATTGATAGATTTTAAAATTTGTGTTGCTTGTTATGTTTGTTCCTGGTTGATTATCTCCCTGAAATTATAAAAACATGTCTTGGTGTTTGGTATGGGATAATCAGATTAGTTTTTGACTGCGGTTTGTTTTTGTCTGAGTTTCTTAATTATTGTGCTCATCAGGTGCTTGTTGAAATTTCCGTGTGTGTAAAGGTGGGATTTTTAATGAGATGCAGATCCGGCAGCTAGGCAAACCAGCGATTCACGATTCAAGCCATCAACTTTGTCTCACAATTCTGCTTCCGCCTATGTTCACAGGTTTGGTTTTGTTTAATTTTAATTTCAGAACTTTCAGATCTTGAAATTTAATTTCTTTAAGACCAGCTATGTGTATTGTGTGCTCTATTGTTCCTAGTCTATTGGTACATATGCATAAGAACAACATTAGCCTAGATAAAGCTTAGCTTCTTCTATTTTCAGCTGATAGAAATGGACTAAGGCATTGTTGTTGTTGGTTTGTTGCTGGCTTAATAGCTAGCTGGTGTGCACTTCAGCTATAAATTGTCTGCTATTGACTTTGTAGGTCTGTTGCTTTTCAAAATTATACTTGTGGTGATGCATATGAATAGATGATAATGAGTCGCGATGGTTGTGACTTTGCAGGAATCATTTACCAAATTTCAGGGTCTTTTCTCAACTATGTGATGTTGGCACCACCAGTGCCTTTTCTCAACTAAAAATAGATGGTGATGCTTTACATTCTGCCATCCATGGAGACTATGATGTTGATGCATAAAGATGTCATGGCCATGAAGTGTAATTCTTAACCAATGAAATATGGGTTCTTTTATGATAAGTTATGATTTGATTAGTAGTGATTTGGTGACTATGATGTTGTGCAAGTATTCTGGGATTCATTCGGTTATTGTTGTTTTACATTATTGGTGCAGAAAACGTGCAGTAAATAGTTGTTAGATGAGGGACTGTCATCATGTTTCATAGGCTGCTGCTATGTCAAGTGAAGCCTGCTCTTTTTCTTTGTTAAGTTTGGTGGTCATTCTTTTGGTCGCAGAACAATCTCAGATGTGGCAGGCCCCTGACTTTTTTCTCTATGTATTAAGCGGCATCAATTCTGTTACCCATTTTGTATTCAACGCTTCCCACAAATGTACTTGTCAATCAAAGCATTATGCATATCACGAGATGACAATGATATCTCTTAAATGACTTTTTGGGTCGGAACAATTGTTTTTCAGTTTGGTATTTATTTGTGATCAAGTAGACACAAACTGGTGTAACAAAGAAATATATGTACTGTTTGAGTTCAGACTATGCTATAGTTGATGAAATGTCTTCTCTTAAAAAGAGTTGTTTTTGCATAACCCATATTTCACGCGTTTGTTCAGTAAACTACGATGATGTTCTCCAAATTGTAGTTGTGTTCACCACATAAATCCTGTATTCGTAAAATAAGAAATGTGTTTACATAATAAAAATTATATTTTCAAAAAAGAAAAGACTTGTTAACAAATAAAAATCACGTTCACATAATAAGAACAAATAAAAGCAGCACTCACAAAATAACATCAGTATTCAAAACATTAAAATTATATTTCCGAGAACACTTTTTAACAATGTTCACAAGGGTCAACAAGATCAGGTACAAAAAAGAACCTTCAACAAATATCGTAGTCACAAAACAAAAATAATGTTTACATAATTGTGATGATGTTCACCAAATAGTAGTTGTGTTCACAACATAAATGTTGTATTCACAAAATAAAAAGATCGTTCACATAATAACACAAGTCACAAAATAAAAATTACAAAGCTACTAATGAAGCACACATATGAAACCAATATCCAGGTACACAACCACTAATGGAGCTAAAATCCGTCACACTTATTCAAACTATTAATGTACGCAAAGCTAAAACTCCATATTTTTCATCACAAGAGTGATGAAAACTTTAGTACTTGAACTATCTTGAGAGCTCTCACAGACCTCCAATTTGCAGATCCTGGAACAGTCAAACGAATCATAGTAAGAGCATATGTACCTAGGGGTGTAAACGAGCCGATACACTCGCGAGGCGCTCGTGAATATGCTCGGTCAAAGCTCGGCTCGAAGTTAAATGAGTCGAGCACGAGCATAACTTTTAGGCTCGTTTAATAAACGAGCCGAGTACGAGCCGAATGATGCTCGGCTCGTGTATGTTCGTGAACAACTCGTTTAGATGCTCGATAATTATTCGGTTAAAACTCGTTTATGACTCGATTATTACTTGAATTAATAGTCGAAACACCATCTCTCAAACACCAATCCTTCATTCCAAAAAATTCCAGAAAGCCATCTACTCAAAAAAGAGTTGTGGTGTCTTAAGCCCCACATTGCTCATACAATAGTGAAAGAGTTGAATTTTTCGAATAAAATAAACAACATCCTTACCAGTTGAGTCACGAGTTGGGCCTTACTTGAAGGCCAGACAATGAACGTTTATATTGAGTTTGAGCTCCTTAGACTTTCCAAATGTTTGAGCTGAGTTTGAATTCATTAAAAATTTAATTCGAGTATTCAACGGCTTGTTTAAAGCTCCATTGAAGCTCGTTAAATACTCGTTTGAACTCACAATAAGTTCAGTTTAAGCTCGTTAACTATAGATTATTATATTAAATTAATTAAATTAAAATGCTCGTTTAAAGCTCGAGCTCGGCTCGAACTCGTGAAAAATTAAACGAGCCGAGCACGAGCACATATTTTTAATGCTCGAAAATAACTCGGCTCGAACTCGAACTCATCAAATTTTAAACGAACCGAGCACGAACAACCTGATACTCGGCTCGGCTCGGCTCGTTTACACCCCTATCTGCACCGCAGCAATAATTGAGGACGTCCTGGGCGAAATTTAGGACGTCCGAGGCAGATGAATCGCGCAGCCTTGCATGCGGATGGAGGAAGTGGCGAGAACGTCCGGCTGGGCGTGCTGAAGGGGGAAGCTCGAGAGGACGTCCGATTCATTCCGATTTTTAGGGTTTCATGCGGCACAATAAGAAACGGCGACGTTTCATTAACAATTCAAAAAAAAAGAAACGAATTTTGGGCCGGTTTCTTTCTGGCCCAACGACTAAAAAAATACTTCATATTGATTTAAAATTCAAAAATTAACCCAACGTTATTAAAAAATGGTCTAATTTTAGAAAAAATTTAAAAAGTTTATTTCGCAAAATTTATCTAAAAAACATATCTTATTAATTTTAAAAGAATATATCATTTAAAATTATTTTTTATGTTAATAGTAATAGGATGTCCTCCTATAGAATGTCGGGGTGAACAAAAAACAAAAAAATGCTATTACTGTATGATGAATACTAATAGAAAGTTCTCTATGAGGATGTCCTCTAAGAGATAGGATGTCCTTGAAGGGTGCGGATGCCCTAAGACTGACAGCTTGACATACCATGTTAATGAACATAAGGAATACCTAATACTTTTTTTTTTGTAAAAAAGCATGATCTGCCTGATAAACATTGTTCACAAAATAAAAACAACATTCAGAAAGTAAAAGAAACATTCCCACCTCAAAATGAGTATAGAGAATATGAAATAAATTTTATCAAAATAATGCAATATTCACACAACAAGAGCAGGATTCACAAATTCTATTCACAATTAAACACGGTGATATCTTGTGATGAACATTGCAAAATTTGTAAGGATGTAGGGACAAATCTCATCCATTAGATCATCACCCATCTAACATATTCGTGCTTTGTGGGCGCGCCACGTGTTCCACTACCAAAAATCCATCAAAAGCAAAAAGCAAACAGTAAAACCCACTACCTATTCTGCACACGTGGCGCGTTGTGGTTGGTTGTCCTCACGTCCTCACCAAATTTGATGTCCTCAATTGAACGCTCTTATATATATAGAAGCGCTCAAATGTTATAGCTTCTTAGAGTGTTATGTGTTATCTTGAATCTGATTGGTCCAACTCACCAAATTCATCCACTCACATGTCCAATGGGCCCGTGCTTTGTGAGGTGGTGTGTCCTCATTGGATGAGTTGGGTGAGTTGGACCAATCATATTGGAGTAACACATAACACTCTAAGAGGGTGTAACATTTGAGCGCGCCCTATATATATATTGGGCCAAATTTTACCCGTACTGCAGGCATTCGCCCTTGAATTCTCAACAACTTTCCATGAACCAAGCGGAACATTTATTCGCTATCAAAAAAAAAGCGGAACATTTATTTGTTCTCAGTTTTGACCCTCTCGGCAAGTTTTTTCTTTTTTTGGTCTTTCTGGCATTTATTAGGAAATGTAGTTGAGAAGAATATAGGTATGGGTAATTTGAACACTTGGCTGCTATGTTATAAATGAATAAAGGAAACAACATCGTACCTAACTATATGTTGAATGGCTCTATGTATACAGTATACCCATCACTTGGTTGTGTCGTCTTGTGTGTATGGCAGATCTAAACTCTACGTGTTCAGGTTTCCGTAGTGATCCAAACTCTACGTGTTCAGGTTTCCGTAGTTTAACTTCAAGCTACCTTGGACCCTGTTGGATCGTTACTGTTAGAAATCTGTCAGACGGAAGTCACAGAGTGTGTTTCCGTCTGATGGTCAGATAGCAGCGGAAATATTTTTGCAAGAAAATAATGACGAAAGTAAATACACACTTATGTATAGTGGAAAACCTTATCACAATGATGATAAGGTAAAAATCACTGCCTTTCAGATTGCTCTGAAAGGATTTGCGAACAGATTACCCTTTATTCCGATGTGCTTGTAGAGTTTACAAAATAGATCTTTCAACTAGACTCTATTTTGATGACTACTACTCAATCCGATAGAGTAATTTGGTTCGAGCTTCTCGCCTCCGTGCGTTCTCTTTTTCAGCAAACCTTTGCTTCAAGTCGTAGCTTTTTCTCTCTATTTTCGCACACTCTAATTTGTGCTTTCTACTGCCTTATATAGAGCCTTGGTTTCTTTCTTGCCGTTTGAGTTCTTCCCGTTTGAGCTTTCAAACTTCTTCATAAAGCAATTAACTCCCCTTTACTTCATCCGTTAATTGCTTTCTTCATTCACTAGAGTAATGCACGTTGCCTCTTCACTTGTTGTCTTGAATGCCTCTTCAATTGTTGTCTTGAATGCCTCTTCAATTGGCTTTCCAAATTGATATTACTTCAACGGCTTGCATCACTATTTATGTCTTGAGTGTAAATGCTTTCCTTAATAGCTAATCAATCTCTTGACTTTCTTTCCATAAGTGATTCACACGGCTAAGAGGCTTTCCATTTGTTCTTCAACATTTATTCTTTGTCTTCAACATCATTTACTCTTTCTATTCTCTCAGCAATTACTTCATCAATCAACACTTAATCTCCCATTAAGTCAGCCGGTTTGATTGCTTGTAATTGCTTCATTCTTTGTTGTCCTCAATCAGCATTTAATCTAGTCCTTGATTAAATCTTTCATTGCATTTCTTTAATCAATTACCGATCTTCATGTGTAATTGCTTGTGGAATATTTCTGCACACTTATAGCCACATTAGTTAAGTGTTTGTCATTCATCAAAACCTGAGGGTTTCAACAAATTCCCCCTTTTTGATGATGACAAACACTTCTTCAAAAGATAATAAATCCATGACATGTATTTTATAAACTATCACAAGTCTAGCAGATAGCATAATTCCATCAGTTAGATATGCAGTCAAATTTTTAGTTAGGCAGACATATTCTACGACCGCTTAACAGTTCCCCCTTAGATGGACATCCAGTTTGATTTTCAGTAGTGACTTCCCCCTCCGGAAATGCACTCATTGTCTCTTCCCCCTTTTGGCATCATCAACAAGAATGCAATGACAGATGGCTATGTGATGAAAAGAAACTTCATACTTGATTAAAAACCATCAAAAGTCCCCCAGAGGGAACACACACAGCAACCCGAAAATTTAAAAACTAACGTGCACACATGAGCAGGACAACGAAGGAAGACACAAAAAAAATTGGGGCTGATAAGGTGGGGAAAGCAAAGAGAGGGCAACCATGAGACAGATCCAGAGTTAACTGTGGATCACGGTTTTCAACTGATCAACCAGCTCAGTGCCCACATAACGTAGTTGTCTGTTCATCTCCTTCAACTGCTCTTTGACCTCTGTGCCATGCATCATGTTGATTTTCCCTGTCTCCTCAACGTCATTCACCGCAGACTTCAATTCTGCCACCCAGACAATATCAGTTCCCAGCATCAGCCTATCAGCCACAGCCTCCAGATTTCCCAACCGTTTGGTCAGCTGCTCCACCTTCCCCGTTAACATTTGCAGAGCCTCAAGCACCGCTGTCGATCCATCAGCTGAGTTAAACGGTTGTTGATGTAGGGGCTCGACCTCTTGAGGTCCCTCTTCCTGGGGAGGGGCGGCTGGAGTGATGGGCTTAATCTGGGTATTGTGCCATCCGGTTGCGTCAACAAATTCCCATCCGATGGAGGCAAGATAATCCTTTCCCAGAACTGAAGACAAGACTGATTCCTTCTTCGGCGAATAAATGTCCAGATAGATGAGGATCTTTTTCACAAGTCCGGGGTAGGGTAGTCCATGGGTGGCATTCCCCATGCTGCGCTTCAGGTGCTGGATGATGATCTTGGGAAGACTGATTGGTTCTCCTTTTCCGAGCTTGTCCACTAGGAGGAAGTCCTGATAAGTTATCACTTGGTGCTTCTGAGCACGTGGCGTCATGGTGGTGCAGACCAGCCGGTGGAGGATGCGATTGAGAATATCCATTTTCAGGGCATTGCCTTGGTTGGACATGTTAGATGGGTCCCCTCCTATCCGTGGAATGACATCCCCCTTTGCAATGTATGCCGGCCAGTTTCCCTTGTCAATGTACTCAGAATTTCCTTGATTAGAAACACCCAAAATTTTTGCTAGCTCTCGGACGGTGATGGCTTGTTCATCTCCATTGAACACAAAGGTTAAGACACCGGATTTCTCTTCCACTTTCAGCTGGGAGTAGAACTCCCTCACCGCATTCTCATCTACGAGAACTTCCTCTCGAAAGAGGTGGTCCCAGCCTTGAGCAATGAGGAGGTTGTTTACCTCCACTAGCTGTTTTTGCGCTATGAAGACCCTGTCAATAGTGACCTCTGGAATGATAGATCTGTCAGCCATGAACTTCACGGCATCTTCTTTCGGAGCAGCCAGTTCTTCCGCAACGACAGGGGTCGCTTCCTTTTTGGTGCGTTTACTCTTTCGAGTGGGCTCCTGAGGTGTGGACGACTGGCGGCTTCTTTTGCTGGAACATTCAGCATCATTTTGCTTTCCCTTAGGTTTTTTCTTCGAGGATGTCTTGGCTCGGGGAGCCTCTATTGACACCAACTGGATCGAGTCAGAGGATGCGGTGGATGCTCGAGATTGAGCGGCCACGATCTCTTCAACCGTCATTCCTCTTGCCCTGAGCCTGTCGATCAAGGCGGCGAGAGCTGTGGCGGAATCGCTGCTATTGGCGGCCATTGAGAACAAATAGCTTTGGAGGTAGGGTTAGGGTTTCGAAGTCTGTTTGAGATGAGAGGCAGATTGTGATGAGACAACTCACTTCTACTTCTCTGCTTTATATTGTACTAACCGTATATCCTCTTTCCATAATCGCATTCAATTACCCGCCTTGAATCGTGCATTAGAGCCCGTTAATCTTCCAAACATGACTGCGTAATTAACCTTTCCATAACTGCAAATTAGCATTTCATGTGGATTGCTTCATGCAGTTGCCAAAATCAAATCACCTTTAATGATTGACTGCCATGTGTCTGTTGGGTTAACCAAGTGTCATCTGTTGATGTCCGTTCACTCCCCCATACTCCTTTGTCACTTGTAGCACACAGACTATTCATTTTCCTAATAAAGCTGCTGGCCATCAATTCAAGGCGTGCTAAAAACCACATCTCATTAATGCAGCACTATGCCGTTTTTCCTTTTGTATGCCTTTTGTCGTATTCTGAATCTCCATGCCTTAATCAATTTCAAATCGCACTTGCTGGTTGAACCGGTCTGAACCATGCTGAGTTAACCCGGTTTTGTCTCATGGTTTTCACAAGGTTGGGTGTGGTGCGCTAAGTTTACCCAAATGGCACAATAAAAACACCACACATTCAAGAAGACACTTTACCAAGTCACATCAAGTAAATTTCATGTAGTGTGGAGAAAACAAGAAAGTTTAAAATCAAAGGGCTAAATATTTATTTCTCCACACATGATCGGCTAGGGTTAGTCTTAGAGTACTTCCTTGGCTTATATTGTGGGTTCAAATTTGGAAGTCTCTTTTGGGCCACAAAGAAAAATGTGTCATGCTCATGATATTTGCTAGCTAGTAATCTCATTTATCATGCATGCAGTGGTGACCTCATAGAGCAACTTTCACACAGTTATTAACTACATACTCAGTAGCTTCATACACGGCAATCTATCATGCAGACTAGTCTAGCCAATCATCGAGGGAATTCAACACAGAGTGCAGACTATGGGAGGGAAGTCATACCTAGTTCAAGCCTTAGCTTCTCATAGGGTTCCCTGTGCAATGCTTTCGTAAAAATGTCCGCGATTTGCTCCTCAGTCCTACAGTATTCCATGGCAATGGTTCCTTTTTCTACACAGTCACGTAAAAAGTGATATTGAATTTCTATGTGTTTGGTGCGTGAAAACTGTACTTGATTTTTCGAAATATTAATGGCGCTGGTATTATCACACAGAATTGAAACGCATTCAAGAGTAACGCCATAATCACTTAGCTGTTGTTTTATCCATAGCAATTGTGCGCAGCAAGCAGCAGCTGCGATATATTCTACCTCAGCAGTGGATAATGCAATAGAAGACTGTTTCTTGGATCCCCACGAGATCAAACATGGTCCAAGAAACTGCGCCATTCCTGAGGTGGACTTCCTGTCTGTTCTGCATCTTGCGTAGTCAGCATCTGTGTAAGCCGTCAGACGTAAGTCTCCTCCTGTCGGATAGAATAGGCACAAGTCGTCTGTCCCTTTCAGGTATCTCAAGATTCTTTTCATGGCTTTGACATGTGTCTCTCTAGGATCCGCCTGGAATCTAGCACATAGACATACACTGAATAAGATGTCAGGTCTGCTAGCTGTAAGATATAAGAGTGAACCTATCATCCCCCTGTATAGAGTCGGATCCACTTGAAGGGATGACTCGTCCTTTGCTAGCGTGTCATTTGGAGACATGGGTGTGGCACATGTTTTCGCGGAATCCATCCCAAACTTCTTCAGAATTTCTTTTATGTACTTCTGCTGATGGATCCGAGTTCCATCTTCCCCTTGTGCTACTTGAAGTCCTAGAAAGTACTTCAATTCCCCCACCATGCTCATCTCGAATTCGCTTGACATCAGATCTGTGAACTTTTTGACAAGTCTAGGGTTAGTTGAACCAAAGATAATATCATCAACATATACCTGAACCACTAGAGTGTCAGTCCCTTCCTTCAGAAGGAAGAGAGTCTTGTCCACTTCCCCCCTGATATATCCGTGTGACAGAAGGAACAGAGAGAGTCTCTCATACCAAGCGCGAGGTGCTTGCTTCAGTCCGTATAAAGCCTTGTCCAGTATGTAGACATGGTTGGGATAGCTTTTATCTTCAAATCCTGGAGTTTGGCTTACATATACTTCCTCCTTTAGTATTCCATTCAGAAATGCCGTCTTAACGTCCATCTGTTGCAAGGTGAAACCATGGTAGGTTGAATAAGCTATAAGCATTCTGATTGCTTCTAACCTTGCAACTAGAGCGAATGTCTCATCATAGTCAATTCCTTCTTGTTGGTTGTATCCTTTGACCACCAGACGGGCTTTGTTCCTTACGACGGTTCCCTTGTCGTCCAACTTGTTTCTGAAGACCCATTTTGTTCCAATCACGTTCTTATCTTTGGGTGTCGGAACTAGACGCCACACTTTGTTCCTCTCAAATTGGTGCAGTTCCTCTTGCATGGCATTGACCCATTCTGGGTCTTTAAGAGCTTCCGCAGTCGTCTTTGGTTCTGCAAGAGAAACAAAAGAGGCAAATCCACAAAATTGACATAAACTATTAAGGTTTACCTCTTGCTGAGAGGTGTAACATTGGTAGTCTCCCAGTCTGTCTGGCCGACGAGTCTGTCGTCCATAGCGAGTGGTTCTTACTTCCCCCTCAGGGTTTGCAGGGATGGGTTCAGTAGTCATCTCTTCCTCCCCAGGGATTTCAGCGTTAACAGCCACCTCAGGGACATGCTGGACTTGTCCATCTGCTGGAACTTGTATTTCAGCAATATCCGTTTGATTCACTGGAGGTGCATTGTTCAATTGTTGGACTTCCGTGGGAGGGATGTCGTTATTTGGTGATGGCGGTTCCCAATCAGGATCTGATTCATCTACGAACTGGAGTTCTCCAGCGTCTCGCATGGCAGTTGTTGAGGAATCCTTTACCCTTAGACCAGCCATTTCCGTTTCGTCGAATCTCACATGTACGCTTTCCTCAACTTGTTCTAGCCTTAGGTTAAAGACTTTGTAGGCTATGCTGTGACTAGAGTATCCAACGAAGACTCCTTCATCACTCCTAGCATCAAACTTTCCCAGGTTCTCCTTGCCATTGTTGTGGACGAAACACCTGCATCCAAATATCTTCAAGTGGGAAATATTAGGTTTTCTTCCACGTAATATTTCATATGGAGTTTTCCCTATCATGGATCGCAGTGATGCTCTGTTTAGGATATAACTCGCGGCATAAACTGTTTCCGCCCAAAAGCCTTTTGGAACTCCACTAGCAATTAGCATGGTACGTGACATGTCCTCCAGGGTTCTATTCTTTCGTTCAACAACACCATTCTGTTGTGGTGTCCGTGGGGCGGAAAAGTTGTGATCGATGCCTTTTTCCCTGCATAACGAGAGAAACTGCGAGTTCCAAAACTCAGTTCCGTTATCAGTACGAATAGATGTTAACCTGCGATTTAACTTATTTTCTACCAATTTCAACCAAGCTTCAAATTCACAGAATGTATGATCTTTGGTGTGTAGGAATAAGGTCCATGTGTACCTGGAGTAGTGATGGACCATAATTGTATGAAACATAAATGCAGTTAAACCCACCAAATTAGACTGTTTGTCTATCTAACTTCTACGTGTTAGTCCCGATATATTTTCACAGGGCATTTTAGAGACTGAAGTGAAAACACGCTAAGGAGAGGATTTTATGCTGAAAAGATAACAAGAGTCAATCCAAGGTCAAGATCATATGCCGACTGAAGAAATATCAAGGATCCTGACGTTGAATTGACCATAACAAATTAATCAGAAGAATCAGGAGTGGAGTCAAGACAGCCCGGGGAAGAAACACATTGACAGTTTTGTGAAAAGACTGCACAAAACTGTACAAAACTCACATATGAGCAAGGATGACCGACCACTTGATGAAGTGGTGGCCAAGGGAGGAGCTCCTCCCCACATGGTGACCGGCCACCGGTGGCTATCACCCTCTCCTCCTCCACTACTCCCCTTCCTCCACTTGGCGCCACCACACTCCTCCACCAAAAGCCGCCGGCCTCCTCTCCTTCCTCCACATGTGGCCATCTCCTCCCTTGATTTCTTCCTCCAATCAAAATGCAACACTTGTAGCCATCTCCTCCTCCTCCCATGGCTATATAAGGAGGAGCTCCTCCTCCTCCAAAAACACACCTCAATCTCATTTCACTTCTCTCTCTAGAAGTTGTAATATTTGTAATGTTGTAATCTTGGCTTTGGAAATAAAGGATAGCTCCCTTGGCGCTTCAACGGTTGTAAGTAATTCTTAGTATTTATTCAACTGTTTTATTTCCTTAGTTATAATGTTTAGCGCGATAAATAGTAGCTAAACTTATAGTTCGGTCTAAGGGGCGCACTTGTATTATAAAATGTTTTAGACTATTAACTTAGTGTCTAGTCTAAGTATTCAAAACTTATTCTATGTGCCATATATTAAGTCAGAACGTCCAAGGTAGAGTGGATGCTTGGAATGGCAAAACTCTACAGCGGGGTTCGTAAACTTGTACGGATAAGTGGATGCTTGGAATGGCAAAGCTTATCTGAGAAGTTTGACTCATCTTAAACACCATTTGGTTGATCGGGAATGATTGATCAAATGGATGCACATAGGCTAATATAACCGGGAATGGAGTATTAGTCTAAATAGAATAAGTGTTCTACGTCCTTGGAATAGGCTAGACAGTGTACGCAAATCGAGTGCTTGGAATGGCCTTGATACACCGTTTGAATACTTAGGAGAGTCACTAAAGGTCAATGATAAACAGGATATAATACAAGTCCCCTGAAACCGAACATTTCTCTTTAATTATAAACTGTAATTTACTTTCCAGTATTAAAATCAACCAACCAACCAATCAATCAATCAAAATAGCTGGTAGCTTTAAAACCAACCAACCGACCTTAAACACGCTTGATGGACCAAAATTATACGAATCAAAAACACAGTAAAACCCACCAAATTAGACTGTTGGTCTATTTAACTTCTACTTGTTAGTCCCGATATATTTCTACAGGGTATTTTGGCGCTTAGAGAGAAAACACGCTAAGGAGGAGTTTCTAAGCGGAAAATGAAGAACGAGTCATTCCAGGTCACGACCATGCTACACTCAAAATCAGCCTTAACATCCTTCATGGAACCGACTTGGAATCACTCAAATATTCTAGAACCGTCGGCAAATGGACAAGAACGCAAGGCAAAAGCACCGAGCCCGATAAAGGCCAAACAAGGGCAATTTCATCGGATTTGGGATTTCGACCATGTTCCAAGCAGAATTTGGCTTACGTTCCTTCTTGAGATCATCTTAGAATGACATTTTCATTCAATACACACTCTCCAAAATCCAAGAAGCTCTGGCCAAAGCTCCGGTCAGATCCGGTCAAACCGATGGCTTTTGTGAAGAAGTCACAAGCTTCTAGAAGGGTGGCTCCTCCACTCTCCTCCCTCCAAGTGGCGGCTCCTCCTCCTCTCCTCCCATAGCAGCCGGCGGCTTTCCTATTCACCCCATGTGGCACCTCCTCCTTGCTCCTCCATGGAAAAGATGACAAGTGGTGGCTCCTCCTCCACATCTTCAAACCATCCTCCTCCACCCTTGGATGCTCCTCCACATGCCACCATCTCCACCCTTGCTCCTCCTCCTCCATGGCTATAAATAGAAGTGCTCCTCCTCATTTGTAACACACCCCAAAAATGTGGAGAGCTTCTCTCTCTACAAAATCTCTCTAAATCTCTCTAGCTTTTGTGGGCACAATTATGTAATATTACTTTGGAATAAAGAATCCCTTGGCGCTTCAACGGTTGTAAGTATCTCTTAGTATTTATTTATTTAACTGTTGTCTTTAATTCCTTAGTTATAATGTTTAGCGCGATGAATAGTAGCTAAACTAGTAGTTCGGTAGAAGGGGCGTACTTGTATTATAAATGTTTTAGACTTTACTCTTAGTATACCTTTGTATTCAAAACTTGTTCTATGTGCCATATTTAGTCAGAGTTTCCAAGGTTGAGTGGATGCTGTAACAAGCAAAGCTCTTCTGTGGGAATTCGTGATCATACTCAGGTAGTGGAAGCTGTAACAAGCAAAGCTATCTGAGGAGTTCGACTCATCCTAAACCCCATCTGGTCGAGCATAACTGTGAGATCAGGTGGATGCACACAGGCTAGCATACCTTTGGGTATTGGCGCTAGACTGAAATAGAACAGGTGTTGTTTTAAACCGGTGTTGCAAGTCTTGAGCTGTAACTAGCCTCGATTCACCGTTTGAATACTTAGCATGATCATATCTTGCGCTAGAAATAGCCTCAATTCATCTTTGACCACTTGGTATGATCATTAGCGGTCGATGATAAACAATTATAATACAAGGCCCCTAAAACTGAATACTTTCCTCACAGTCCATTATTAATTATTGTAATTTACTTTCAGTTCCCAAAACACTCAAACCCAACCCCCAACTATATTTACTTTCGTGACAATCCCGTAAAAACAACTAATCCACACTGACTCCCTTGGGTTTGACCCCTACTTACCACTTGCTACCCAGTAGTTAAGTCGCGAGTAGCGGACTTATAAATTTATTTGCACAATCGCTTTGACGACGAGCGGTTCTGTCAACGCTCCCACGCTGCGTAATCCCCCCGAAGAACAATTATTCCCCTGGTTCCCTTGGGTTCGACCCCTACTTACCAAGTACTACCCAGTAGTATAGTTGCGAGTAGCGGACTATTATAAATTTATTTGCACAAATCGCTTTGACGACGAGTGGTTTTGTCAAATTGGCGCCGTTGCCGGGGAACTAGTCATCGGATAACTGTTCTTTGAATCGTTACGCGCTTCAAAACAACCATGTCTCGCGAAGAAAGTCACCATGACTACCAGGATGACGAAGAAATAAACCTATACGATCAGAATGATGAGGTACCATTTCCATTCGTCGACGACCCGGAACAACTCATCAGAAACTGAAGAGCTCGTGATAGGGAAGCAGTCAGAAGAAACCAAGAATTACCCGAGGACCGAAATGCAGCTGGTCCAGTACAACCTCCTATCCATCCCCCACGACCACAACCTCAACCTCGATACATGCCAAGAAGAGAACCCGCTTTCGACGACTACTACGGGGACAACTACTACCGTGAACCAACTATGGGCGAGTTAAATGCCCCTAATTTCGAGACACAGCCGTGGTGCATCTATGAGAGCCCTGAATTAGAAAATATAACCATCAACGCATCAGTGGCACACAGCCTGCCAAAATTCTCAGGATCTCAAGGAGAATCTGCCGCAACTCACCTCCAACGCCTACATGGCATTTGCCAGAATCTAAAGCCCAATCGAGTAAATATGGACGACTTCAAGTTAAAGGCGTTCTATTTTTCCCTCATAGACTCGGCAAGCGACTGGTTCCTTTCATTGCCTTCCGGAAGCATTAGAACATGGGCTTAGATGCAGAAGAAATTCTTAGACAAATACTATCCGGCTGGAAGAGCAATACAAGTAAGGAAGCAACTACAGGAAATCAAACAAGGTCCCAATGAAACCATGTATGATTACCTGGAAAAGTTCAATCACCTAGAAAGGAGCTGCTGTACCCTTGGACTGCCCGAGAAACTCGTCATCGAGTACCTCATTGATGGATTAAGACCATTAGACAAAATGCTCTTGGATGCCTCAGCGGGAGGGTCCATGATGAATCTATCATTAAGTGGCATCAGAAATCTCATCGCCAACGTTGCTGAAAATGCTTGATTTAGAGAAGAGACCACTCGCCAAGATGAATTCTCTCGATCAAAAAGGGTAGCACAAACCGAGGCATCAGTAAACTCCATAACTGAAGACATGAAACAGTTAAAGGAGATGATGACTGAGATCATACGTAGACAGCCAGTTACGGTAAAACCTTGCGAGTTCTGTGGTTCTACAGATCACAAAACGGACGCATGCCCAACATTGATAGAAGAAGAACCGGCTGACGTAAATATAGTGGGAGGATATCAAGGATACAACAACGACAGAGCTGGACAAAATAGACAGTACGGTCAAACATCCAACCCAGGCTGGCGTAACAACAACAGCTATCTTCAGATGGAGACACAACCAGCTGTCCCTCAACTAGCGCAGTCATTCTACCAACCACCCCACCGACAATATCACCAGAACACTCCATCGACAGGCCAATATCACCAAAAAGGGCCAAATCAGTACCAAGCCAGACCGAGCAATCAGCAGGAACCAAGCAAGTCGCTCAATGACACGATGAAGGAGCTCACAGGAAACATTAATCAATTGGGCACGTCACTACACCAGTACCAGGCAAAACTGACGGTGCAATTTCAGAATTGACCAAACAAATGTCCCAGCTCGCCACCGCAATGTCAACACTCACTACTGAACCTGGCAGACTTCCTTCACAGACCATCCAAAATCCTAAGGCGAACATAAGCATGATAAGGAGGTCAAACATGAAGGTTACTCTAGGAGAAGTAGCACGGTCCCCAACCTACAGACTTACAAACAATCATTTCAACCGTAGGAGTCGACCTGATTGGAATCAAGAAGAAGACCGACCCAATGATGGCAAAACATGGGTTACGCATGCTGACAATGGACGGTACGCATTTACTGTTTGCGTAACACCACCGCCGATCACACACTTTGACATACCAGCATCTGGTTGGGACTCCCCAAATAATATTATTGCTTCGAAGCAAAATATTAAAGGGTCCGAGTACGCAAATTCTAAGCCAGGGAGTGGGCAGAATAGTCCGACAATAGAAAGAGCCCTCACTTCAGATCATGAGCCACAACCGAAAAAAATAAAGACCCTGGGGCCTTTACAATCACCTGTGGTATTGGTGAAACCCAGATCCATAAATGCTTAGTCGATCTTGGGGTTGCCGTCAACACCATGCCTTCCTCCTTGTATTACCTACTAGGACTTGGTCCGTTGAAACCACCTCGATCAAATATCGAGTTGGGAGATAAATCATGCATCCGCCCGGTTGGAGAACTGGAAGATGTAATACTCCATGTGGGAGAACTTGTCGTTGCTGCAGACTTCTATGTAATACCAACAGAAGAAACCTGCGAAGACGACCCACCAACAATAATATTGGGACGATCATTCCTCTACGCCACTAAAGCAAGAATCGATGTGGGCAAGGGGTCGTTATCACTTAAGTTCGGCGGCAAAATTGCACACTTATACATTAATAAGAGCCGCCCGGACACGAAGAAACCGCCAGACATAACACCTATATCAGATCACGGTGCACAGTTTTCTGACCTGTCATTAGGGACCAAAAAAGTATCAAGACCAGCAGCTATGGTCAAAGGTCTCCCGCCTTCTCAGAAACAATGGAAAGAGAAAACACCAAAACCATGGAGCTCTTACTCCAGCAAGAAGTCAGGAAGAAGCAACACTGGAACGGTGGCAAAGTTTGACCTCAGTCACCCATGGGACCCAAACCAGTAATCCACAACGAGGTACTGTCGAGCCAACGACGTTAAACAAGTGCACTGGTCGGGAGGTAACCCGACACTATCTTACTTTTCCGCACTTTAATTTCTGTCATTTAAATTCAGTAATTTAGTTTTAAGCTTGCATGACTTTTGAACTTTTCAAAAGTGGGGGGTGAGAACCACCTGTGTACATAAATAACATGCAGTTGTTTTTTCTTTTTTAGTAATAGTATCTTTTTGAAAATATGAACTTAAGAATGTGAAAAAGATAAATCATAATTCATGCATTAACCTTGTGAAAATTCAACTGTTTAAAAACTTAGAATGTAACTTTCCATTTGTCCCTTTGTGCTGAGATAAACTAGGGATGTGGAGTTGATATAAACTGCCCTAGAGAGGCTTGGCAAGCAATCAAAGGATCAGATCAAACTATATGGTTTTCGAAGTCAGTGGAGGCTGCACTTCGGGTTTTCAGTGAATAATTGAAGTCAACTCCGCCAAGAAGCATCTATGCAAAGGCGAGGACGGGAATCAGACCGTCCTCTCTCTAGTCAAATGAGCCGAGAAAATAGATGAGCGACCCTCATCTTGACCCGCGCAAAACGACAAAGACAAGAGGAGCGGGGAGGTATTTCCATAGGCTTGCGAGCGATGATTGGACCTCCCAAAAAGGCTTGAGAAAATGGACTAGCAGTCACAAAAAGACGAAAAACTCAAAGAAGAAAATCAAAAGAGGCCAAAGGCCCAAAATTGTGAAGGTTTTAACTGAGCAAAAGTGAAGCACTCAAAAAGTCAAATCAAAGGCCAAAGGCCGATTCACTACAACAAAAAAGCAGTCCCTCGCCAAAAAAAAAAATCAAAAAGGCTCAACTCACTGAAACCCGAATCGAATCATGTGCTAGAGAAAGCTACAAGAAAACCATATAGTAAGAGACGATCCCAAGATTGCAGTCCAGGAGCCTAAAAAGGGCTATCTCCCGAGACATCCAATATAATTTGCATCTCAGCACGGAGGTACAAGTATTAAGTTTCTTCTATTTATTTACGCAGTTTAATTTGGTAATAAGTAAGCAATGCATGAATTAGGATAGATCGAGTACCACAGTCTAATTTTCATATTCCAAAGCCAAACTTAGAACTTACGCCCTTTAATAGCATTGTTCGGGATGAACAACTAAAAGTGTGGGGTAATCTGATGGACCATAATTGTATGAAACATAAATGCAGTTAAACCCACCAAATTAGACTGTTTGTCTATCTAACTTCTACGTGTTAGTCCCGATATATTTTCACAGGGCATTTTAGAGACTGAAGTGAAAACACGCTAAGGAGAGGATTTTATGCTGAAAAGATAACAAGAGTCAATCCAAGGTCAAGATCATATGCCGACTGAAGAAATATCAAGGATCCTGACGTTGAATTGACCATAACAAATTAATCAGAAGAATCAGGAGTGGAGTCAAGACAGCCCGGGGAAGAAACACATTGACAGTTTTGTGAAAAGACTGCACAAAACTGTACAAAACTCACATATGGGCAAGGATGACCGGCCACTTGATGAAGTGGTGGCCAAGGGAGGAGCTCCTCCCCACATGGTGACCGGCCACCGGTGGCTATCACCCTCTCCTCCTCCACTACTCCCCTTCCTCCACTTGGCGCCACCACACTCCTCCACCAAAAGCCGCCGGCCTCCTCTCCTTCCTCCACATGTGGCCATCTCCTCCCTTGATTTCTTCCTCCAATCAAAATGCAACACTTGTAGCCATCTCCTCCTCCTCCCATGGCTATATAAGGAGGAGCTCCTCCTCCTCCAAAAACACACCTCAATCTCATTTCACTGCTCTCTCTAGAAGTTGTAATATTTGTAATGTTGTAATCTTGGCTTTGGAAATAAAGGATAGCTCCCTTGGCGCTTCAACGGTTGTAAGTAATTCTTAGTATTTATTCAACTGTTTTATTTCCTTAGTTATAATGTTTAGCGCGATAAATAGTAGCTAAACTTATAGTTCGGTCTAAGGGGCGCACTTGTATTATAAAATGTTTTAGACTATTAACTTAGTGTCTAGTCTAAGTATTCAAAACTTATTCTATGTGCCATATATTAAGTCAGAACGTCCAAGGTAGAGTGGATGCTTGGAATGGCAAAACTCTACAGCGGGGTTCGTAAACTTGTACGGATAAGTGGATGCTTGGAATGGCAAAGCTTATCTGAGAAGTTTGACTCATCTTAAACACCATTTGGTTGATCGGGAATGATTGATCAAATGGATGCACATAGGCTAATATAACCGGGAATGGAGTATTAGTCTAAATAGAATAAGTGTTCTACGTCCTTGGAATAGGCTAGACAGTGTACGCAAATCGAGTGCTTGGAATGGCCTTGATACACCGTTTGAATACTTAGGAGAGTCACTAAAGGTCAATGATAAACAGGATATAATACAAGTCCCCTGAAGCCGAACATTTCTCTTTAATTATAAACTATAATTTACTTTCCAGTATTAAAATCAACCAACCAACCAATCAATCAATCAAAATAGCTGGTAGCTTTAAAACCAACCAACCGACCTTAAACACGCTCCCACGCTGCGTAATCCCCCCGAAGAACAATTATTCCCCTGGTTCCCTTGGGTTCGACCCCTACTTACCAAGTACTACCCAGTAGTATAGTTGCAAGTAGCGGACTATTATAAATTTATTTGCACAAATCGCTTTGACGACGAGCGGTTTTGTCAAGTAGTCATCAACTATGACAAAGATATACCTGTTTCCTCCACGGCTAGTGACGTTTACAGGTCCACACAAGTCCATGTGAACCATGTCCAATGGTGCAGAGGTGCTCACAGTTTGCTTTGATGTGAATGATGTACGTGCCTGCTTCCCTGTGACACATGCACTACATACCTGTGCTGATGCACTTTCCATCTTGGGTAAACCTACCACCAATTCCTTCTGATGGAGTTTATGCAGTAGTTTCACGCTTGCATGTCCAAACCTCCTATGCCAGAGGATGGTGTTTTCAGCTATGCTTACCAGGCACAGTTCCTCTTCTGGGACGAATTCTGGGTCGACAATGTAAATTTCGTTCACACGGATTCCTCTTAGGACTGTCTTCCCTGTCTCATTGCTTTTTACAAAACAATCATTAGAATTGAATGTAACACGATATTTGCCATATTGACATAACTGAGACACACTTAGTAGATTGTATTTCAAGTTTTCTACTAGACTAACCTGTTTGATTCGGATGGTATCCGAAATTCTTACCTCTCTTATTGCAATCACATTTCCCTTGCTTTTGTTTCCGAAGATTATGCTATCTCCGGAAGTTTTGTGGAGTGAGTCGAACCATTCTGGATTTCCCGTCATATGTCTTGAGCATCCGCTGTCCAAGTACCAGGGATGGGACCTCACTCCATTCTGCAAAAGAAAGATCAGTTTTTACGAACCCAGACAAGCTTGGGCTTACTGGGCTTAGGGATGAATTTTGCAATAGGAACAGAGTAGTAAGAGTAATGAGCATCATAGTTAGTCAAGTCTATCTTTCGCATGGGCGTCTTCCTTAGTTTGCAAAAGATGGCCGAATCATGGTGCGGACGGAAGTGATCGCTTCTGTTTTTCTCCCTGTAGGTGTTGACTTTCCTCCGATGGACGTCATTTGAGGGACGTCTTTTAGCATTCATCCAGCGGCTATTCCTCTCATCTATTTCCCTTAGTCTTTGGCATTCAGCTCTGTAGTGTCCAGACTGCCCACAGTTCCAGCAGATTCTATGGCATAGAAGATTTACGTACTTGCTTCTGCCGGGTGGAACTGTCGTCTTTGCCTTTCTAGCATGAAAGTCTCTCTTTGAGGGCTTATGACTCTGATTCATATTCATCCAGATTTTATAGGCTTTTGGAGCCTTGTAGGGGACAGAGTCCTTGTCGTGGATATTGAATTCCTTCTGTGACCTGTCTTCCCTCTCTGTCCGTCTGATGGTTTGTGGTCGTCTTTCCTGGCGAGAACATTCTCCTTGTTCTGTCATCTTTCCCTTTCCTTTTTCAGCTTCATAGCCCAGCCCTGGGCAGACGAACTTTTTCTTGAAGTCCGTCTTTACTTCCTCTACCCTATTTGCTTCCAGTTCACGGAGCCAATTCTCCCTCCTTGCGGTATCCTCGAGTCTTAGACTTTGCACTGTCTGGAGTAGTTCTTCATTATCTCGTCTGAGATGGTTCAATTCATCAGTTAGCTCTTCAATCTTGGCTTGGAAGTCCGTTAGCTCACTGTTTCCTAGGGTCATCTGTCTTAGACCATTGCTGAGCTCACTGACCTCTTCCTTTCTTTCCTCACATGTATGACATATGCACACGTGTTCTGCCTTCTCCTTTTCAAGACGCATAGCTTTGGTTGACCAGAGACGGTTTTCTGCGATGTCATCACGATGATCCTGTTGCATTTCTTCAATTCTGTCCTCTAGCTCTCGGTTTTTTGCCAGAACTTTAGCAATTGTTTCTGCAAGATCAGATTCAGAGAATACTTTATCAATAAAAGAATCAGTATCCGTTACCTCGTTAGTTGTAGAGTTAGCCATTAAGCAGGCTTCCTTTGGATGGTTTCCATCATCACTGTCTTCATCCGTGTCTCCCTATACGGCAAACATGGCATGATCTTGTTTAGGGGCGGATTCTTCTCCCTTCTGGACAGGTGGCTCTCCTTTCTTTTTGCTGTAGCAATCTTTGGAGAGATGCCCCTTCTTCTGGCAGTGATAGCACGTTCTTTCTTCCTTCTGTCCTGAGTTCCTTCCATTTTCATTTGACCCAGCATTCTTGTTCCCTCTGGAGGAATTACCTCGATTTCCGTCTGATTTGGAGTTCCGTCCTCTGCCAAAGTTGGCTCTGGTGAGGGCTCTTGTTAGTAGAGCTATTTCATCCTCCTCTTCATTTGATGACTCGGTTGCTTGTGCGAGGGCTTTTTCAACTTTCAGGGCAATGGCCTGAGACTTATCAGAATGTCTCCTAGCCATCTTCCTCTCTACGATTCCAGCTTGACTTTGTAAATTTGCTACTAGCTCTTCCAGTGTGGTTTCTTTGATTCCTCTTTGAGCATGCAATGCCAAGGTTACATGATCCCATTTAGAATTTAGGGCTTGCATGAATTGATGGGTGATTTTTCATTCGGGTAGCTTCTCATCAAGATAATCTAGCTGTCCGATTATGACTTGGAATCTAGTGTAGAAGTCTTCCAAGGACTCATCTTTCTTCTGCATAACCGTCTCATAGTCTTTGGTAGCGGCTAGGATCCGGTTCCTTTTGATATCTTGGTTTCCTCCATACAGTCTTACCAGTCCATCATACATGTCCTTGGCGATCTTGTACATTGCCACTTTGATTTGATCTCCAGGTGAGAGTGCCATGTAAAGGACTTTCTTTGCTCGGGCGTTCTTTTCCATAACCTTGTAGTCCTCATCAGTGTATTTGTCCTTGGTTTTTTCCACTGGTTTAGCGGGGTCTGTTCTGTCTAGTGGAATTGGAAGTGGTCCTGTCTCGAATATCCCCCAGAGCTGTCCGTTCAGAGAGCAGACATGGGCTTCAAATTGATCCTTCCACCAGTCGAATTGTCCAGGTTTTAGTAGCGGCGGTTTCCAGAAGGAATCGTGAATCGACATGTTTTTCCTGCAAAGCTAACAGATAAATCTAGAGCACTCGGCTCTGATACCACGTGTTGGATCGTTACTGTTAGAAATCTGTCAGACGGAAGTCACAGAGTGTGTTTCCGTCTGATGGTCAGATAGCAGCGGAAATATTTTTGCAAGAAAATAATGACGAAAGTAAATACGCACTTATGTATAATGGAAAACCTTATCACAATGATGATAAGGTAAAAACCACTACCTTTCAGATTGCTCTGAAAGGATTTGCGAACTGATTACCCTTTATTCCGATGTGCTTGTAGAGTTTACAAAATAGATCTTTCAACTAGACTCTATTTTGATGACTACTACTCAATCCGATAGAGTAATTTGGTTCGAGCTTCTCGCCTCCGTGCGTTCTCTTTTTCAGCAAACCTTTGCTTCAAATGTCGTAGCTTTTTCTCTCTATTTTCGCACACTCTAATTTGTGCTTTCAACTGCCTTATATAGAGCCTTGGTTTCTTTCTTGCCGTTTGAGTTCTTCCCGTTTGAGCTTTCAAACTTCTTCATAAAGCAATTAACTCCCCTTTACTTCATCCGTTAATTGCTTTCTTCATTTACTAGAGTAATGCACGTTGCCTCTTCACTTGTTGTCTTGAATGCCTCTTCAATTGTTGTCTTGAATGCCTCTTCAATTGGATTTCCAAATTGATATTACTTCAACGGCTTGCATCACTATTTATGTCTTGAGTGTAAATGCTTTCCTTAATAGCTAATCAATCTCTTGACTTTCTTTCCATAAGTGATTCACACGGCTAAGAGGCTTTCCATTTGTTCTTCAACATTTATTCTTTGTCTTCAACAGCATTTACTCTTTCTATTCTCTCAGCAATTACTTCATCAATCAACACTTAATCTCCCATTAAGTCAGCCGGTTTGATTGCTTGTAATTGCTTCATTCTTTGTTGTCCTCAATCAGCATTTAATCTAGTCCTTGATTAAATCTTTCATTGCATTTCTTTAATCAATTACCGATCTTCATGTGTAATTGCTTGTGGAATATTTCTGTACACTTATAGCCACATTAGTTAAGTGTTTGTCATTCATCAAAACCTGAGGGTTTCAACAGACCCTTTGAATACTACGTTATTAGAAACTAATGAGAAAGGGACCAGGCATACAACAAACATACTGTCTGTACAACCAGGCAGGGACGAATCTAGGAACGAAAACTTACCCGGGCTATATTTTTTTTGGGTTATTGTAGTATTGATAATTTTTTTAAAAATGACATATATATACTCCAATTCAATTTAAATTCATAATATATTCATGAAATGGACAATATTTATCAAAGTTTTTCAATTGGCATGGTAGAATGGACAACAATTATAGTAAGCAAATTTTTTTTCTCCAAAAGTTACCCGGACTTCAGCCCCCTAAATAGGGCCTGGCTCCGTCCCTGCAACCAGCCCCCTTTACGGTGCCTGATGACGACGGATGCCCACCTCTGTTGATTTGTGATATATCCAATCCAAAGCCAACTTGGTCTTGATCAAGCTTTGTCTCATATAGGTATGTTGTATGTATATGTTTCTTCACTTTAATTACCAGAAAAACCCAAGCCATATATGACGTTACCCACTTTGGGTTCATAAATCATAACAATGAATTAATTACTATTCATAGTTCCACTTCAGCTACGCTGAGCTAAGTGAAATCTTTGCCAAACAGCAGACACAATTAATTAAATATTAATTATATCTATTTATTTACAGGTGAGCGGTGACCGGTGCCTAATTAATTTTTTTTGACTTTCAATGTAGGACGAAGATCGAAGAATGGGGTTCAATTAGTAGAGCTTCTTTCGTTTGGCCCCGCAGGATCCCTAAGTCTCTGGTAGCTCCTAGGGGAGAGCAAAATTCGGTAATTACCGTTTACCGTCGGTAAATTTACCGTTACCGAATCAATTCGGTTCGGTAAATCGGTAAAACGGTAAATCGGTAAATTTACCAACGGTAAAACGGTAAAAATAAGTCGGTAAACGGAATAGATTCTGAAATCGGTAAATTTACCGTTTTACCGTTTTACCGAATATTATAAATAAAAAATTAAAAAATATATATATATTATAAAGAAAAAAATTAAAAAATATTTATTTATATTAAAAATCAACATATATATTTATAAGATTTTTAATATATATTTAAAAAATTAAAAAAATAATAATTTTCGGTAAAATCGGTAAAATCGGTAAATTTACCGAAATTTACCGATTTACCGTTTTACCGAAATATCGGTAAAATGGGAAATCGGTAACGGTAAACGGAATAGATTTTGCCATTTCGGTAAATCGGTAAACGGTAAAACGGTAAACGGTAAAACGGTAAATTACCGTTTGCTCTCCCCTAGTAGCTCCTAAGATACCTGCTGCAAGTATTTTGTACTTGTTTTTGGTGCTCCAGTGTCACTTTAGGAGTGGTTTCCGGTTCGTACATGTCTTTTAATTATTAATGATATCATCTTTATTAAAAGAAAAAAAAGAATGCGTAACCAACTCTTGGGGGCGTTCAAATGTTATGTGTTCTTACTGTGTTATGTGTTACATGATTTTGCACTTTTGGATCTTTTGATCTAAAAGTCCAGATTCCTTATTAAAAGAAAAAAAGAATGCGTAACCAACTCCTTAGAGCATCCCCACCATGGTTTTTTTAGCATCAAAAGTGAACATGGGAGATGATCAAAAAAATCATGCATTCCCATCATGGTTTTTTTGATGCTCAAAAAAACCATCACATGGTTTTTTATGAAAATGAGCATCCCATGCTCTTTTTTTCATGTTTTGAGCATGAGAATGAGCCAATCGCAACGCGACACGTGTCATGTGTAAGAAACGGTACAGTTTTTAGTTTGATCTTGCAACGAATATATATATTCTAAATTACAAATTAAAAAAAATCAAAATAAATACCAATATTCATAATTTTTTGAGCTCTATAAAACGAGATACACTTTGATATATTTTTATTAATCTTAACATTTATGAGCTATAATTTATGTAGTGATGAGAGAGATTGATGATAAACTTTTTTTGGATCATGAGTGGGGTGCATGTGATTGAAAAAACCATGAGAGATGATTAGATGAGAGAGAAAAAGAATGAGAGAGATGGATGGTATAATTTTTTTGATCATGGTGGGGATGCTCTTATATATATATAGGATGCATGCAATCTTTAGAAACAGCAAACTATTTGTGTACTCTTCATCTTCTTCCCTGCTAAGTGCTTACAATACCCCAGTCCTGTACACATTTTTTGTGTGCCCTAAGAAATCTGGTGAAGGTGACATTTTCTAACAGCTTTTTGCTAGTTCAGATTCATTTTAGATATTACAACTGCTTTATCACACTAGATTGTGTTTATCAGTCAATATTGATATTTTTATAGCTCTTGTTTTCTTTAAATAATTTTTCGTCACCAGAAATGTGGAAGCTGAAGGTGGCTGAAGGAGAGAATGATCCGTATTTATACAGTACCAATGATTTTGTGGGGAGGCAAATATGGGAGTTTGATCCTGATGCTGGAACCCCTGAGAAGAACGAGCGGAGGTCGAAGCAGCTCGTGCGAGATTTTATAAGAACCGGTTCAAAGTTAAACAAAATTCTGACCTGCTATGGCGCATGTAGGTCTGATATGGGCGATTCTTTTTTGTATGAACTTAATTGAACGCCTCAGTTTTTATCAGAAATTAGACTTTCAAAAAGAACTATAACGATTAACTGTTCTGTCTTTTTGCAATTAGTTTCTCAAGGAGAAAAATTTCGTGCAAAAAATACAGCAAGTGAAGGTGGGAGATGATGAAGAGATCACATTTGATACAGCCTCCGCGGCCGTGAAAAGGGCTGTGAATTTCTTTTCCGCTTTGCAGGCTAGAGATGGCCACTGGCCTGCGGAAAATGGTGGTCCACTTTTTTTCCTGCCACCTTTGGTATGATGAAAAATAAATACATTTTCAATGAATTATTTGTTTTCACTGTGTTTTACTGAGATGTAAATATTGTTTTCATTCAGGTTATGTGTCTGTATATTACTGGGCATCTTGACACCGTGTTTCCAGAACAATATGGCAAAGAAATCCTTCGATATTTATACTGTCAGCAGGTAAAGAAGTTATACGTAAAACACCAAATATTTCTGTTAAGTAGTTTTGATCATTCTTTAAAAGTAATATATAGATTATGCATGAGTTATGCTTATTGATTGAAGAATGAAGATGGTGGCTGGGGATTTCACCTTTCAAGTCACAGCGTTATGTTCTGCACCACTCTTAGCTACATATGTATGCGTTTACTTGGAGAAGGACCTGAGGGAGGCCAGGATCATGCCGTGGCTCGAGGCAGGAAATGGATTCTTGAACACGGTGGTGTAACAGCAATTCCATCGTGGGGAAAGACTTGGCTTGCGGTATTTTTTGAACTAAGATTTTTTTGCTCATTTCGGACCGATCGATTTCATCATCAATGATTTTGGTTGTGCAGATAATGGGTCTGTTTGAATGGTCTGGATGCAATCCTATGCCACCTGAGTTTTGGCTTCTTCCTCCTGTCCTGCCAATCCATCCTGGTGAACATCTTATCACTTCTTTAGCCGCCGGTCATCATATTACATCAGTTGAAACCCACATTAACCTGTGGCCTGAAAAAATGCCAGCCAATATGTGGTGCTATTGTAGGACAGTGTACATGCCAATGTCATATTTATACGGAAAAAGATTTGTAGGGCCGATCACAACGCTCATTCTTGAACTGAGAAAAGAGCTTCACAATCAACCTTATGAAAAAATTCAATGGACAAAAGTGCGTCACTTAGTTGCTAAGGTACATATATGGGGATCATCTGCATTACGTAACGAATATATATAGGTTCATGTTCCAGAGCAATTCTTTTCTTGCTGATAGACATTTTTTTTTTCTTTCTTCTGCAGGAGGATACATATTATCCGCATCCGAAAGTTCAAGACTTACTGTGGGATACGCTTTATGTAACGACTGAGCCCCTACTTACTCGATGGCCGTTAAACAAGCTGGTAAGGGAGAGAGCCCTGAAGAGGACAATGGAGCTGATTCACTATGAGGATCAGAATAGTAGATACATAACTAATGGGTGTGTGATGAAGGTAATCTGCTGCGCACATTCGTCAGTAGGTAGTGTGATTAACTGACCAAATCCGTGCTTTTCTAACAAGATAAGCCATGTTGTATTTGTTATAAAAAAAAAAAGGTGCTGTTTATGCTTGCCTGCTGGGTTGAAGACCCTGATGGAGACCACTTCAAGAAGCACCTTGCTAGGGTGCCGGATTATCTCTGGGTTGCAGAAGATGGAATGGCAATGCAGGGCTGTGGGAGTCAGACATGGGATGCTGGCCTGAGCATTCAAGCACTACTAGCCAGTGATCTCGTGGATGAAATCGGTGATGTGCTAGCAAAAGGGCATGACTACATCAAAAAGGCTCAGGTTGGACTTCTTCATTATTCCCTTTCATTTGTTTTGTTTTTTTCTTCTCTCTGCTCCCTCCTCAAAACATGTGAGTTTTATATATTCTTCCCCAGGTAACTGAAAATCCTTGTGGCGATTTTAGAAGCATGCTTCGCCACATGTCAAAAGGATCTTGGACTTTCTCTGATCGAGACCAGGGATGGGCAGTTTCAGACTGCACTGCAGAAGGGTTGAAGGCATGCATTTTCAGATCGTCCTAGCTAGCTAGTGTACCAATTTTTTTTGATTGTGTGTCAAGATAAACGTACAGCTTTTGGTTTACTATTTGTTTCAGTGCTGTCTACGGCTTTCTATGCTGCCACCTGAGATTGTGGGTGAGAAAATGCAACCGGAGAAGCTCTATGACACAGTGAACATCCTCTTTTATCTGCAGGTAAGTTGAGATATACCACTGGTATATCTAGCTAGACCAGTTTCAAATACTTTGGTATTTCTCTGGTTCTTGACCCTGGCACCGGATTATTTTCATGATAATAGAGCGAGAATGGTGGACTTGCACCCTGGGAGCGGGCAGGCTCTCCCGAGTGGTTGGAGGTAAAGCAATGAGCTAGCAACTTCTTATGAGAAGCACTGGATTTACCTTTTCTACGTTGTGACAGGTCCTCAACCCAACTGAGTTTTTCGAGAACGTTGTGGTAGAGCATGAGTATGTTGAGTGCACTGCATCAGCAGTTCAAGCATTAGTTCTTTTCCAGAAGCTGTACCCTGATCATAGGAGGAAGGAGATTGAAGTATTCATCTCAAAAGCGACCAAGTATATTGAGGAGGTTCAGAGGCCTGACGGCTCCTGGTAAAATGATCACGGAGGGAGTTACATTACGGGTGATAATTACTTGAAACCATGCATATGCTGACATATAGATTTTGTGCAGGTATGGGAACTGGGGAATTTGCTTTACATATGGTACCTGGTTTTCACTTGGAGGGCTGGCAGCGGTAGGAAAGACTTGTAGCAACTCCGACGCTGTTCGCAAAGGTGTTGAGTTTCTGCTGTCCAAGCAGTTGGAAAACGGAGGTTGGGGAGAGAGCCAACGCTCGTGCCCGAACAAGGTAATCAACATGCCCGCTTTCACAACTCTCTTTATGTCTTCAAATTCTGATAATACTATGCGCTGAGACTTGGCGCAGGAATACGTGCCTCTGGATGGAAACAGAGCGAATCTGGTGCAGACTGCTTGGGCATTGATGGGATTGCTTCATGGTGGGCAGGCGGCGAGAGACGCTGCGCCACTTCACCGAGCAGCAAAGTTGCTGATCAACTCTCAATTGGAGGATGGAGATTTCCCACAGCAGGAAATAACTGGAGTGTATATGAGGAACTCCATGATGCATTATACTTTGTACAGAAACATATTTCCAATGTGGGCTCTTGCAGAATACCGAAGACAAGTTGCATTACCTTCAAGCGCTGCTGGAGACAAAAAAGCTTAGAAGGAGAACATTATATATATAAACTCTTATTCTCTTACGACAATGGGGAGGGCCGACTCGGTCCTTATTTATAGGACTTAGGGCCAAACTTTGAAAGTTTTGAAGAGGCTTTGAGAAAAATTAAGACCGGGCAGGGCAGGGTTTGCCTCAAAAATTTTAAGCCATAGGGCTCAGGTTTGCACTTCTCTTAATTTAAGGGTCGGGTTTAGAAAAGAAACTATTGGATATAATTTATATTGTATAGTTTGTATCAATTATATATAAAAAAATATCGAAATGTTGATAGATGATCGAATACAAATTAAAGTTACACATTTTAATTTAGTGATACATTACAAATTATAGATGAAAAAAAAATGTCATTTGAATTAATTATGTGCAATAATATCTGATTAACTAATAAACAAAAATATTATATATTTTAATTTAGCATAAGGTTATTGATTGAAAATGAATTCAATTAAATTATAAATAGAAAGTATATAACTAACTATATATATATTGGTAGATATCGAAGAAAAACTAGTTTCTAATAGAAGTTCTCTACAACAGTTGATCAACCTATTCAACTTTTGAATACTTTATGATTCCTCTGATCATTGTTCCTCCCTTGCCCATTTAGTCCTCCATGTGAACATTTTTAACCTACAGAATAGCGGGACAATCTGGCTTCTGTAGTCCAATTTGCACCAATATGAGCAAAAGTAAAGGCAGCTGAACTCATACAATATTTTTTTAATATACTGGAAACTATAATCTTTGTTTCCTTTCTTAAAAATGAAAAATTCAATCGACTATCAATCTAGTGTGCTGATGAGATTATTTTAGAAACTGGATCATATGGCATGCACACAATAAACACGCAAACTAAACAGTACCCTCTTTGTGACCCACCAGAAAATATGGGATGGATAATGTTGGGTTGACAACATGAGCAAGCAAATAAAGTAGGAAGGTGCTGGACACGAAAAGCATTTCACACCTGATAGTTGACAAGCATCTGATTCAGCTTTAGGTTCCAAGGTCCTCTCTTAGATCCTGGCCACCGCTGGCTTCGACTTTATGGTGATGCCAATCATCTGGTCCTGGTTGACCAGGATACAGAGGTGAGCCCCCCCCCCCCCCCCCCCTGCCCATAAAGATAAGATCAATCTGCTAAATATGATACTTGTAATAAAACTGGGGCAGTTCCTTGGCCAGGAGCTGGACCATTTATTTAGTGAAGTAGAGAAAAAATATACCACATACATTCGGATTTTCAAGTATTCTGCAGAACTACAAGCATGTTTAGACAGAAATCAGCCAATCTGAACCTATAAACATCAATCACGTTTAGAAAATCTAAGTCAAGTATAATCAGCTCTTTACAAGCCATAGAAGCTCAAATATCTTTGTTTGCATTAATCACTTTTACTCATGACAATCAGAGAACTTTTTTGTTGTTGCAATTAGACAGAACTTTTGCAGCTGTGCTAGTTACTATATGAAGAAAGTAGTTAACAATCTATTATTTCCAGAACTGGAGTAAACACATTTATACATTCAAGTACTAAACTCATATCAGCTCATGAAAATTCAAAGCTGCTGCTTCTTTTCACTCAATCATACGTCCATACAACTGAGCTCAAAAGTCAAAATCATTTACACTGTCATTCAAACCAAACGAGATAAAATTTATTCAAGTAAAATACAAACTTGAAAACGTCAAGCATTTTAAAGCTTAGATCAGTTACCTAACTTGTAACCTCCACACTTGAATTTAATCTCATTGACTGACACCAATAAAAAGATCCAAATACCCAACTAGTAGAAATCAATGCGCACATCAGTATGGTAAATCTACTTACATGGCATTCATTTCCGGCCCTAACATCATTCGAAACTACTGTAATACCTTTACACACAGTTTAATCAAATATACATGTACCAATGATTTCCAAGCAGAAGCTGAGCCAAGCTGCACAATCATTTAATTGAAAACATAAGCACCTTATCAGCAACAACCATCTGTGAAGCAAAAATTCATCCCGATGTCAGAACAAGAACAGAGACAAATCAAATGCAATCATAGCAACAACAACAAAAAACATCTGAAATTTGAAGCGTTTCCTTACAACGGACAAATCAATCGACAATTCAAACAGATCCAATCAGACCGATTCAGATTTCAGATCCAAATCGATCCATCCGATTCACATAGACCGATCCGTCCGTCACGATCGGATTGTGTTTCCCGCGAATTAAGACATCACGGCAGTCTCCGATTCACTTGATGCAAGGCGGGAAAAGACGAGTCGAAAATAAGAAACAGAATTAGCGGGGGAGGCGTTGATCGTTTCCCGACCTGCACCAAGCGAATTAGAGCATCCCGTGACGATACATTATTGGAAAGTTCGTCGCCGGAATCCTGACGAGCGAACAGAGCACAAGTGAGAGGAGAGTGGATTCCTATGAGCCTATGACCGCGTTTGGTTCCAGTTTATACAAAAATAAAGGAGAAAAGAATATATGCTCAAATTGAGATTTCTGACTTCGGACAAAATCCCACAAAAATTGATTAGATGACTCCGTATCACTTGTCATTGATTTTCTTTTTCTTTTTCTTTTTTTGTCATCGGTCGGTAGTCTTCTTCACTTTCTATTTTGACCTGTTTTTTTTGTTGTTGATAAAAACAGCAAGGAGACGAACAACAAACATTTTGGGAGGCAACGGATACATATCATTAAAGATAGGATTTTATGTGTGTTGAATGAGTCAATAAGTAGTGATTATTAGTATCAATTAGTGTAGATTTTATTATTAGACGGTTACTCTTTGTAAAGGCTTTTATAAGTTTGCAATTCTCTATCAAACAAATAAACCAATTTCATTCTTTTTGATCTTCAATTCCTAACAAGTGGTATCAGAACAAATTGATCCATCATCCGGCGCAAGTGGCTGTCATGTTGTTGTCTGCTGGGTCAAGTAGGATAGCAAGTGAGACAATTGAGGATGCAGTGATTCGAGGTGAAGCGGGCTTATGATGGTGGTTCCCGACAGTTGTCCGCCGAGACAGCTTTCAAACGATGCGCGGCGCAGGGAGCAAACTCAGAGATGATGTCGACCAAAGTATGTAACAGTGGAAGAGAAGGATCCAATTGAGTCGACGTTTGTGGAGTGCTCTAACCTGGCAAGGTTATGCGTGGAGCAGCAGCAAGTCTTGTCATTCACAATCGAATCGAAGACGAATTTCAAATCAATGTTGAGGCGCTCGCTGTTGAAGCGATTAGAGAGGATTTTAGTCGTATTAAAGTTAAGAATGAGGAGGCAGAACCTGGTTCCCGAATCTAGAGCCTTCGATCCACAAAAAGGGGTTCGCTGGTTTAGATAAGAGCATGGTGAGTTGCCATGATCAATTGGCTGTCGGATCTAGTCTCATGTGAGGTAAGGATTCATTTTACTAGAAAGATATTGTTGGTTGACTTACTGAGAAAGAAGTATCAATAATATGACAGTGAGCAAATGTGATTAATGGTAGAGCCGTTGCTGATGGTTTTGAGAAAACGGTAGTGAGTTGACGCCTGAGTAGAAGAAACGAGGATGTTGAGACTGCGGATGATTAGACTTTGAATCTGGACGGCGACCCTGACAATAACTTGACGGAGTGGTGTATTATAATCTTTGCGATGGCGCTTCATGATGCGTAGTGTAAGAGCGCTTTGGAGAGGGATCAAAGTGCAGCTTGTTGTAATGATGGAAATGGAGGTTTCTGCCGTTTTAAGGCTGCAGAAATGGAGCAGCAAATACTGAGATGAAAAGGTTATGGTGAGTGTGAAGTGTTAGATTATTTTGTATAATATAATATATTGGATCATAATCTAAATAGTTTAAAATGTGTAAGTTATCATGGAATATAAGTTAATAATGTGATCTATTATATGTTTGACTTTAGAGTATATAAATTAAGGTGATCATGGAATATTTAAATATATGTGTAGATCTCATTCTATAAGTACACTTCTGTTAGGGGAAGGATTCGTAAATATTAAAATTATAGAGGTTATGTACAACTCTATAAATTGACAGTGGTCCCCAGTCTAACATGACATTGTTGGCATGCTATGCGGACATATAAGCAACCCTTGAGTGGATCATTGGGTGGCAGTCAAGAAAGTTGTTGGGTTCTTAATGAGAACAGAAGGATTACATGCTCACATATAGTAAATCTGATAAGTTGGAGATCGTTGGGTATTCTGATTCCGATTTCACATGATGTCAATATGGTAAAAGATTCACGTTTAGTTATGAGACATCTAATTAGGGAATATGACTGTGAAATATTGTCACAAGACTGCACTTTATGGAAGGTATTGAAAGACCATTTAGGATAGTGTGACAATAAATCGACAGTTTGTTCCAATAAAGTACAGAGTGGTCAGATTTTAATAGAGCACTTTGGGACAAAACTCCATGATTATCATCACAGGTCTTTCATGAGCATGTTGCTCATTTGTGTGTAATCAAATTATGAGGATATCCGAATTCAGTGGGAGTTCGTGTTGTAATTATGTTTTTCTATATGTTGTATATGGATCCTATACATTTAAGTTCTGTAGAAATAAAATGTACATTGCACTCTATTGTATTTTGGTTTAAGGATTGATCTCCGTAAAGTAAATGTGACCAATTGGAAATAGACATGTGTAGATCACAGTTCATGTAATTTCCATCCTACACATCCATGATTGATCTGTATCATTTGGTTATACTGATATACGTGACAAGTTTGGTCCCGTAACGATTAATGCTACGAGTGCTGGCTTGCATTGGCTTCAAATATGCAGTTTAGTCTTTATTTTATTTATAAAAAGGGTAAATTACGAAAATATAGCTTGGACTATCACATGATTTCAAATTAGGTACCGGACTTTTTAAATTTTCAATTTAGTTACTTTTGTATGAATTTGCTTACATTTTGTTTTCAAATTCAATGTATTTGAATTTTAAGGTCGAAAACTTATGAATTTGATTAGAGAATTAACTAATTAGGTCAATTTTATTTTTATTGTATTTGAAGAAATGATTAATTGAATGAAACATGTCATAATTGATGCAAAAATCACTAAATTGAAAATTGAAATAGTCCGATACCTAATTTGAAATCAAGTGCTAGTTCAGATTATGTTTTCGTAATTTATCCTAAAAAGACAGAAACTGTGCAGAGTGATATATATACAAGTTCCAAACACACCATACAAAATTAGGACTGTGCAGGCAAGAACATCAGACCTAGAAGGCTAAAACCAGAGTGCACAACAACAACAAAAACGTTCCTGATCAAAAACAAAAAAACATTGAATGGACTTGTGCAAGTCACCTGCCGTATAGGTATACGACTGTAAGAGAGCTCCGCCACTGGCTAATGCGGAGATGGGACGAGCCAGGTTGATATCCGGTCCGCAATTAGTGAGGCAAGGGGGGAGAGCAGACGGGCAAGGAGAGGCAGAGTTGGGTACGTGAGTGCACCGAGGATGAACCAGTTGAAGCTCAGGAGAGCTACAGCATCTGAAGCGGGTTTGTTTTCAATTGTGGAGAAGAACTGGACCACGCTAACTAGTGACATGCCCACCACCGTGAACAGAGCTGCTACTAGAGGCATACATGGGTCTTCAGCTTCCCAAATGATTATGCCGACTAGAAGGGAGAGTGCTGCACTGAATAGACTTCTTTGTAGGGCCTCGCGCCTTCGCTCCATCAGCATTGTTTTCATCACTAATTTTTCACTTGAGATGACTTGGCATGAGAGAGTGTCATTGCTTATTTTGTGTTCTGTTTCGGAGAGCCTGGGTGAGTTGGATATTTGTCGCTTTTTGCCATCCAGGGCGTCAACATGTTTGAGAAGATCATGTATTATTATGCCGCTTGCATCTGTTTTCCAAGGAATGCCATATGGAATGCTCGTGCTCTTGCCTTGTTCTTCCTCTCGAATATTCCGTTTCTTTTCAACCTTCAATTCATGGAGCTGTACAGACAGAAAATCGGAAAACAGCGTAAGCTAGACTTTTCGAACAAGAATGGATGGGAAAAAAATGTTCTTGCCTCCTTTTCAAGTTCTTCAATTTTATCGATGGCTTTGTCGTGCTCGTCTTCAAGTTCATTTAGCATCAGGTCAACCATTCTGCGTTCCTTGGTGGCAGTGTTTAGTTGGCGCTCCAATTCTTTCTTCGTCCAGAAAAGATTCTCCAGCTCAACTTCCAAATCAGATAGACGAATCTCAAGCTGAAAAAATGGCCTTAAATCAGCAAACTGTGACAAGGATTCACAGTTGAGAAAAATTTAAAGTTTTTTTTTTCGTTCTGTAAATTTTCTTAACGGCAATATCTTATTATACAATCACTTAGAATCTCATATCAAAATTCTAAATCTGATATCATGATTCTATAAGGCAGACGCGAATGTTACTATACTACGTCAAGAACTCTAATAATAAACTCAATACCAACCTGCCTTTCTCGCTGTATTGCATTCAGAAGTCTGATTGGAAGCGTCAAGAGAGCAATCCCCCATGATGTCACACTCCAAAACATTTTCACATGGAAGTGGACCGTAGCCCTCACCAAGTCCATCCAAGCTTCCGCAACAATGAAAAAGGTGTTGACGCCAAAAGAACAAGCCATCTTGAACAATGAAAAGGGCTTCGTAATCAATAGTAGCATTGTACTCATCAGCTCCTGAATCACCCCCACTGTTAAATAAATTGCACGCTGCAACATTACACCAATATTACTCCCAGCCAATCACCTACACAACACTTAAAATCACTCTACCCCAACTACACAAAGATACGCATACATAACCAGGGATGAGAAACCAACCCTCCAAGAATTAAATCACGAAACAAGTTTCAAAATCATAAAGGAATGTCTCGGTCTACAAGTTTTTTACGACATACACTTGTCTGAGAAAGAAGTCATCTTTCAGGCATATAATCAAACACAGACACATACCCAACTCCCAAAATCTCAAATTTCAAACACCAAACCCCCCAATAGCTCCAAGAGCTGAATCACCAAACAGGATTCAAAAACCTAAACTAGTGTCTGTCCCATCTCCAAGTTCATATCAAAAACACATTTCTGACAAAATGAAGTCATCTTTCAAGCATAAAATCAAACAAGGATACATATCCATCTTTAAAAAAAAAATCTCAAATTTCAAACATGAAATGCCTTAATGCAACCAAATAGAACATCATCACCAAACATCACACTTGACACCACTACCCAATTTCTTACCACAAACACATTTCTGAGAAGAAAGGAGTCATCTTCATCAAACACATCTCAAATTTCAAATTTCAAATTTCAAACACCAAAACCCCTCCAACAACCAAATCAAACTCATCATTACAAAACACCACACCAGATCACCAGACCATCCCAATAATCTGACAAATCACAAAATTCAAAACCAGTACCTAGAAAACCAAGCGTTGCAGAACAATTTAGGGCTTCGTGAGTTCGATGGATAGACGATAGGTAATCGAACGAGTGCTGTGCATTTGTGTGAATGAAGAAGTTGTAGTGGGAGGCTTGCCGATGCGGCTGACACGTGGCGTGAAAGGGGGTTGTCTGAGAACGACACGTAAGTGAAACGGGCAGTGAGCAATTAAAGAGAATATGAAATAATAGATTTGATGATAATGCATATATGGGGGTGGGTATTGGGAAATGTTGGGGAGTCGTCACCGGCTGAAAGAAAAATCTCACCTTTATTTGGATAAGAACGTTTCCCCAAACATTTAATTTTTGCAGGCAACACAAAAACAGTCACTTTAATTTAATACTATAAGACAACGTTTATATGAAAAGAAAAAAAGAGAAAAAAAAAAAGGAGAACGATGTACTCGTTTTGCATTGATTTGAAAATGAGTTTAGTTTCCAAATCAAAGGGTACTATATTGAAGTCAAAAGTAAAACAAATTTCCAATTAAACCATCAAACTCGAGGGGAGTAGGCAATGAATTGACCTAACTCCTCATGTCATAAGGGGCATGAATTTCCCGTATCGAATAATCGGTGTACTAGTCCGGGTTATTGCTTATTGGCTATGGTTGTGTGCAAAATTTTGTTCGGAAGAGGAGTTTAAAACCCCTGCTATGTGGATAGGCTGGAGAAACAGAAATGAGTTAAGGGAGGCAGCAACATTGAGGTGTTAAAGTTGAAACAATGTTGGATGCTGAAAGAATTCAGATTGAAAGGGAAGAAGTCATCCTAGTGGGCAGGATCTACCAGTGATGTGTTGCACAAGGGAACTGATAGTTGGAGTAATTTTTTTTTTTTGGGAATACTACTGAAAGAGTGCGAACAAGTTGGTTTCTGGGGAGTAATTGGAGTTGGAACTGGAGTTCAAAGCACTAAAAACGAGATTGGATATATCCAAGGAAATGAACTAGGCCTCTCCAATAGGCTGGGCCGGGCTGACCTAGACCAAAAAAATAGGCTTGGGCCGGGCTTAGTCAAGCCCTGGCCTACACTTCAAATTTAAGTGGGCTAAACTGGGCCCAGTCTAACATATTTTTTGAGCCTTAAGCAGCCCATGTACATTGTTTTTGGTAGGCCTGTGGGCTAGGCCAGGCTACCTAATATATCACTAGGTCCGGTTAGTTAATCTTGTATGACAATAATAAATATAATGTTTTATGTTTGTGAATAACCTATACCGCGGTTAAACACTGGCTTATAGCAAAAAAAAATTCAAAAGTAAACTTGAAAAAAAACCAAGTTTATCAAAAAGCTTAGCACCAAAATAACCTTGGAATCAACAAATCTTCTTTGTTTTGGACATTAATATCATTGGAATCACTCTCAAAAAGCCAAACTTTAAGAAAAATCAATTCATAGCAACAAAATGTAACATCTCTTTTGTTTTTGGTAGGCTTTCATTAGGATTTTTACTATGCTTAATTGGGCTTTCCGAAGTAGGCCATGATAGGCCGGGCCTATTGGCCGGACCGGACTAAAAACTTTGAACCCTAGCCCAACCAGTTAAGCTTAAGGCTAACTGTCAAAAGGCTTAAACATAGGATGGGCTAGGCTTAAAGCCTGCGGGTCACAAGACCCCATCAGGCTTTCGAGCCCATAAAGCGATATGGAGACCCCTAAAATGGAATTAATTTCCAATTTAAGCAAAATTGGAAATTGGTTTCCCTTCTTATGCAATCTCCAAATTGAGTTTCCGAAATACACACTTTCTCTTAGGCGCCGTTGGTGATAGCGCTTAATATATTAGGCGCTGTCACCAACGGCGCCTAATGCCCAGTGTCTTATTTACACAATATCATGCTGAGTCACGGGCTTATGTGGCAGAAATTAAGGCGCCCCTAAGGACAGCGCCTAAAAAATCACCACAAATAGGCCTATGACTCAGCATAATATCAACGTAAATAAGACACTGGGCAATAGGCGCTGTTCACAACAGCACCTAATATATTAGGTGCTGTCACCAACGGTGCCTAAAATAAGTGTGTATTTCGGAAACTCAATTTGGAGATTGCATACAAAGGGAAACCAATTTCCAATTTTACTTAAATTGGAAATTTTCCCCCTAAAATGAACCTCTACAAGGTCAACCTATTCTCAGACTGCAGGGAGGTATTGTGGGCAATTAACTGTTGAAAATTGATACAAGGAGACATGACATGACATGACATGACATGAGTTGTCATGTCAATCACATCAGCTCACAATTTCTCATATCACCCATCTCCTGCAAATTACTTTTGCCTGCAACACTCCAATGCCCATCTCCTGCAAAGCCAATGTCAGACGAAAACAGTTTCCTATCCATCCTTCATATACGGATCTCAGCTCCCTCAGTTTCACTATAAGTAGAAGCTTTAGTCAAAGTAGAAAATCATTCCCTCAGCTCTCCTCTTCCTTCTCTCTTCAGTATTAAATTTTGAGTGTATTTGAGAGTGTTATCTCTCTAGTATTTCCTAGCTTATTTGTACGAGTGTGTTTCCGTTCCAGTACAATAAATCAATTGTTTTCTTCCTATAACGTTGAGGAGTCATATTTATACGACTCGTCGAATCAACTAATCCCGTTTATTTCGACACTTTTATATGCGAACATTTACTTTTTAGTATAGTTTTGCATTTCAGGTGTTTCAGAAGCTTTAGGAGGAAACGTGCATAAAAGATGGCATTTCATGCCGAAAACATCACAATGACAGATCAGACCTTTGGGCATTCGATGGAGTGCTGGGAACAGACCGATGAGCAGAAAAATATGAGCCACACGTCATTGTGTTGCTGACTCGATTCCTTACAACTATCTAGTTCACACCAAGAGCAACCGAGGTCATATAGAGGGTCAAATTCAGAGCTGAAGTTGGAACTGGCGCGCAAAAGAAGAAAACAGACTCAGTGTCTACCGCGCCTTATGTAGACATTAGCTCGACGCTAATGTTTGAAGGAAACGCGGCTTAATGTCAATGCGAAATGCGGCGGTAACGTAGAGGCAGGGCGCGGCGAGTCGACGAGGTGATGATGTCAGTAACGCGCTTGATGACGTCAGCAGTCCGAAATTTAATAATTCATGCCCAAAAATGGATTTAGAAACCCAATTTGATAATTCAACCCAAAACTAGATTTGGGAACACAATTTTGCTATATATTAAGGTTTTGGGTTAGGGTTTCATCATCTCATAGATATCATCTCATAATCCTACGAAGACTGAGACAGCTCCGGAGAGGACGAAGAACACGAAGCTTTCGGCGATACAGAGATTTTCTACTTCCTTTTCATCAAAAATATTTCTGTTTATTTCCATGACAATGAGTAGCTAAATTTCTGTTTCACTTTAGGGTTTCTTATATTGTGAACACGTTTTGAGATTTTGTTCTTAATGCAATTTTATATTTTGCTAGTTCTTATGCGCATTCTTACGAATTAAATTGTTAGACTAAGTGGAAGCTTTGTCGCAAAGCTTAGTTGAGCAACTAATTATTACCGATAACATCTACTGGATACTTTGTCGTAAAGGTAGATAGTAACACCTAAGCTAAATAATACTTTTATCAGATTATTTAGTTTAGGAAAGAACTAGAAGCCTAACACCTTTGTCGGGTTAGGTTGTGACATATCACCTTTGTCGGGATAGTTGGGTTGTTACCTTTGTCGGAATAACCACACTTTAAAATATAAAATTGATCATTAGATATCTATGATAAACGTGTCACAATAGAAACCCTAAGCTGAATGTTTTCTCTGATTGTCTTCGTTAATCTTTTCTCCCGTGCTTTACAATAATTGCTCATAACCCCCCCTTTATTTGTTTACAGTTACAGCTTCACAAACCAGCTCTCTTGGGTTCGACCCTGCTTGCCGCTTTACTAGTTCATATCAGGAGATTATAAATTTAAATTTGATGCGTCAGACGACGCGCGTCAAACGTCCACCAAAATTAGTGAGAATTGTGTGCATATTTATTTTGATCCTGGGAGGATTAGTAATAATCCTACATTTGGTATCAGAACGAGTGTTGAGTACAAAATATGTTACGACCTGAAGTGAAGGCCCCAAACACTTCGTAGCCGAGGACCTGACCAAAGCCCTCACCACTGTCCAGGCAAAGCCACCTGATGACTACATGTGGTTCCTTGACCAGAAGGCCCCGAAGGACACAACAAAGGCCCCGAAGGACACAACAAAGGCCCTAAGCCTTTCACTGATGCATGGAGACTTCCCTAAGGCTCCAAAGGACTTGGAATTGATACTGAATCATCCTGGCGATATTCTGGGGAGTTTGGTTGGAGCATCTCAAGTAGACCCGGTAAGGCCCCGGGCGTGCTTTGTGGCGCTAAAATCATAACGCTCGACCATACGAACAAATAGGACAAATTTAGCTCGACCAAAGTGATCGAAATGACCAATAAGGTGGACGATGTCACTAACCAGGAAGAACGCACGAGCAATGGCCGAAATGGGCAAAACAGCCCTTGCGCAGCTGGGGGCCTCGACTGAGAAGCACGCAGGGCCCTGGGACGCGCCTGATGTTCACTCTCCTGGCTATTCTGGGCATGCCTATTTTAGGCATGGCTATCTTAGGCACACGGCCGACATTGGAGACCCAAGGATCTTGCGGCCACCATGATGACGAGCTTGGGGAAAGGCAAGAGACACATTGATGGCCCCGGACTTAGCGCCCCTTCTTGCCCTATAAAACACATGTACTTCCTTTTGTTGTTTCATTCATGCAATCATAAATCAAATTATCTTTAGTTTAACTTAGTATAATTTGGGCATTGCCTCGGGGCTGACCTTTGTCTTTGATACAAGGCATTGGAGGACATTAATCTTTAGTATCACCCAACTATCCCACCATACTCAACACTATCCACCCAATCCCACCACATTTCCCACAAATCCGACATCAACCATCACCCAAAACCCACCACCACACTTCCGCAATCACTAATACGACCTTACTGAGAAATCATCTCAACCGGGTCGTATCATCTTGGTATTAGAGCCGCACGATCTAGTGACCATGACGACAAGGAAAGCATCGGAAATTGAAGAAAGGATTACTCATCTCAAAGAAGCCTTGAAAGAACTTCGAGCTGACCACACCAAAACAACTACCGACATCGCATAACGAGTTACTAACCTAGAGACAAGAATGGACGAGGGATTTGCGAGACTTGAAGCCATGCTAGAGGAACTCGCCACAAACACCACACCCAAGGCAACTGGAGCAAGCCATGTAGAGGTAACCCTTAATGACCTTTCCATTATTAACTTGGATAAGGGAAAAGAAGTTGCTTCCAGAATGGAGGATCCTTTGATGATGCAAATAGTGGAATCTCACGCCCTAGCGAACAGTCCGCAATGACAACCGCAAGGAGGTACCCAAGCGAGTCCAACTTTACCAGCAAGCTATAGGGCTCCTCATCAATCGCCCCAAGGAGGATACGAGCTGGGGGGGATCCAACTGGGTAGGAGGCCATCAAGGAACCCACGATGAGCGACAAAACTACCAAGTCTTCCACCCGGACTATGGGGTGAGCCAAGAGCCGTGGGCGAGAGGGCCCCGAGACGATCAACAGATAACGAGGCAACCAAGGGCATACGACTCTCGCATCCACAAACTGGAGATGCCTATCTTTGAATGAGTCAATGTAGAAGATTGGATCTACAAAGCCGAAAGGTATTTTGTAGTAAATCAAATATTTTCTGACGCTGAGAAATTAAGTGGTCCAGCACTGTGCTTGGAAGGGTGAGCACTAGCTTGGTTTAGATGGTGTGAGGAGAGACAACCCATCTACTTTTGGGCAGAGTTTCGTGACAACTTACTCGAGAGGTTCCGAAGCCAGCACACCACTAAAGACTAGACGGTGTGGCAAGTCAAGTGCTAGGAATAGCCTTGATACATCTTTGAACACGTAGTATGATCATTAGAGGTCGATGATAAACGGACTATGATACAAGGCCCCTAAAACCGAATCTTTCCTTTAATTAAAACATCACCTGTCACTCTACTTTCAGTCTCACTATCAACTGCTTACTTTTCAGTCATTTACTTTCCGCACATTTACTTTCTGTCGCTTACTACAGACCCTTTCAATATCAGTCCATACCAAAAGTATGTTGATTAGTCGATATTGAATTCGACTGTTCCACCATTACTTTCAGTACTTTATTTTCTATCGCTCACTACAAACCCTTCCAATATCAGTCCATACCAAAAGTATGTTGATTAGTCGATATTGAATTCGACTGTTCCAGCAATTTACTTTCAGTATTTTACTTTCAGCACTTTACTTTCCGTAATTTACTTTCAGCACTTTACTTTCTGTACGCTTACTATAGACCTTTTCAATATCAATCCATCATAACTTTGGTACGCATCGCGCTTGAAATATAGCGTGCGGCCAGTACCAAAAGTATGTTGACTAATTGATATTGAACTCGACTGTTCCAGCACTTTACTTTCCAGTCATTTCCTTTCAGCACTAAAACCACAATCAACCCCAAATCACACTCCCTTCCTGTACATTTCCTCGAAGAACAACTCTATCCTCTAATTCCCTTGGGTTCGACCCCTACTTACCGCTTTACTGCCCAATAGTGAAGTCGCGAGTAGCGGACTTATAAATTTATCTTGCTTAGCACTCAACAACGTGCTCTGTCAAAATTGGTGCCGTTACCGGGGAATTAGCTATCTGATCAGTTGTTCTTTTCTTTTCTTTTCATTTTTTTCATTACACTGTCCACTATGTATGCATGGATGACTCAGCATCTTCCCCAGTTTGGAGGTACTATCGGAGAAGACCCTGTAATACACTGCCAGCATTTTCACGCCATCTGCAGATACATGAAACCTGAAAGTGAGACATTAGAGGAGTTTCAAATGAAATGCTTTAAACTTTCTTTAACTGACCTCGCTGTAGTTTGGTATTACTCATCAACCGCTAGTTATGCAGGCTATTATGAGGATCTTCGAGCTCAATTCCTGAAAGAGTTCTCCCCGCCATCCTTACGACATGACACCCGTGAAAAAATCATCTGCCTTCAATAATCCCGGGACGAGACTTTGGACGAGTACTATACGTACTTCGATACCACTGTTACGCGCTGCCCGCACCATGGATTCACGAACGTGTTTCTTCTTTAGAAATTTCTTTGTGGGATGAGGGCAGATGAGCAGTAAAGGATTAATGACGCAGTAGGAGGATCGGGCATGCACTTAACCATGACTCAAATGTGGGATGTTATAGATGACTTGGACGAAGCCACAAAACGAAGGCCAATGCCCCAAACTGATAGAAGAGCGCAGATGGTAGAAGCTAATCTAGAAAGGAATGGGGAAGACATTGCAGAGGCCATGATGGACGAATCAGATGCCGAAAGCACCGAGGAAGAGCCTACATGGGAGATCACTCCCGAGCCATCAGAAGACCTAGAGCCAGAAACCGATACAGTGTGGGACGAGGAAGAGCCTACATGGGAGATCACTCTCGAGCCATCAGAAGACCAAGAGCCAGAAACCGATACAGTGTGGGACGAGGAAAAGCCTTCATGGGAACTAACCGCCGAACCAACAGAAGAGGAAGTCCCAGTCACCGCTGACGAGCTGCCAAACACATACCCTGCACTCACTACCGAAGCAGCCAAAGAAAGCAACCAAGACCAGGTCCTCATGGACAGTCTGGCCAATATGGAACCGGCCCTTATAATGGAAGCTTCCCAACTTTTTCCTTTGATCAATATGCAAATTGCGGAAAACTATGTGGCAATGGAGAGCATGAAAGAAGGATGGAGGAAGGGCCTGAGCAGAACGACTCCTTGATGAAGCATTATCTCGCTACAACTAGACAAGGCAGCCCTAAACACAAGAGAGCCAGACTCAAAAGACCAGCGACTACAGTTAAGGGTCCCTCGCCTTCTCAGAGGTGTTGGAAAGAGAAACCACCAGAACAATGGGAACAGGACCCGAGCACATCATCCCACAAGAACTCGGGGAGAGTCAAGGCAAGAATCAAGGTAGGCGCGGCAGAAAAGTATGACCTGAGCCGCCCATGGGATCCAAACTTATGATCCAGGAGTGAGGTATCGTCGAGCTAACGACGTTAAACAAAGGCACTGGTCGGAAGGTAACCCGACATTTATCTTACTTTCTGTCATTTTATTTTATGTCATTTAGTTTTTGCCTTGAGTCATTCTCACCTTTCCTGTATATATTTGCTTGCAATCGGCTTTTGAACTAAGTCGTGCTGTGAGGCACGCCTTCGTTCAAAAGTGTGGGGTGAGAACTGCCTTTGTACATAGTTAATTAACATACTTTCTTTTTTCCTTTTCCCTTAATATTAACTTTTTGAAAATATGAAATTGAGAATGTGAAAAAGATAGATCATAATTCATGCATTTACCTTGTGAAATCTCAACTGTATAAAAACTTAGGATGTAACTTCTCATTTGTCCCTTTGTGTTGAGATATACAGGGGATGTGGAGTTGATATAAAATGCCCTAGAGAGGCTTGGCAAGCACTCGAAGGATCGAATTTTACTATATGGTTTACGAAGTCAGTGGAGGCTGCACTTCGGGTTTCATTGAAGATTGAAGTCATCTCCGCCGTGCAGCGTTTATGCAAGTGGCGGGACGGGAATCAAACCGTCCTATCTCTAGTCCTAGTAGCCGAGAAAATAGATGAGCGATCCTCATCTTGACCTGCGCGAAATGGCGAGGATGAGAAAAGAGCGGGGAGGTATTTCCATATGCTCGCGGGCGATGATTGGACCTCCCAAAAAGGTTGATAAAATGGACAAGCAAACCACAAAGAAGCAAAGCTCGAAGAAGCAAATCAAAGGCCAAAGGCCGAAATTCTGTGAAGGTTTAACCGAAACAAAAGTGAAGAAACTCCAATTCAAAATCAAAGGCCGAAGGCCAATTCACTTCAAAAGCTATCCCTCACCAAAAGGAAATCAAAGAACTCAACTGATTGAAACCCGAATCAAGTCATGTGCTAGAAAAAGCTACAAGAGAACCATATAGTGCGAATCGGTCCCGAGAATGCAGTCCAGGAGCCTGAAAAGGGCTATCTCCCGAAACATCCAAATTAATTTGCATCTCGGCTCGAAGGTACAAGTATCAAGTTTCTTCTAAGTATTTACACGGTTTAGATTGGTAAAAAATAAGTATTAAATGAATTAGGATAAATCTAGTCCCACATTCTCACTTTCTTATTTAGAGTTTTTACTTGGATTGTGTGCGCATCTTTTAAATAGCATTGTTCGGGACGAACAAGTGTAAGTGTGGGGTGATCTGATGGACCATATTTATATGATTCATCATGACAGTTAAACCCACCAAATTAGACGCTTTGTCTTAACAACTTTTACTTGTTAGTTTCACTTTTGTTCTACAGGCTATTTTGAGGATTAGAGATGAAACGAGCTAAAAAGGAGTTCTTAACGCTAAAAGTGGATTACAAGTCAAAACTGGCCATGCTCCGGCAGTACTCCGATCAAGCTACAACTAAATCCCAATGACTTGTTCCAACAAAGATCAAGAACTCAAGTGAATGCCCTTTGGAACAAGCCACAACCTAGCCACCCTTTGATGTCAACCAAGAAGCAACCAAGGGCAACCAAAGTCTAACCGGAGTTGGGAGGCAACCGATGGCTTTTGGGAAAATATCACATCCCACTACCTCACTTCCTCCACCTCATGGCCGGCAGCTTCCATGGGAGAGTGCCACATGGCCGGCGGCTTTGTGGCTTGTGCCACCTATGGCCGGCGGCTTTGTGCCTCTCCTCTCCCCCTTTGACATGTGTTGGCTCCTCTCCTCTCCTCATTGCCTATAAATACAGCACTTCCTCTCATTTGTTCAATGTCCCAAGTTCTAGTCCTAAGTCCTTAGTTTGGGTCCTTGATCACTTGATACTTATCTCTCTAGTTTTGTACTCACAATTCTTGTAAACACTTCACTTTGATATTGAAAGCTCCAAGTTTGTTCTTGAGTTTGAGTGTGTTCTTGAGTTTTACTTTCCAAAACCTTTACTTTCTTGTCTTTCAACAACCTTTACTTTTCTAAGCACTTAGCTATGATATCCACCCCTATGGATATTCGTAGCTAAACCCTTCATTCGGTTGAAGGGGTGTGCTTGTACCATAAAATGTTTTAGACCCTTCTCTTAGTGCCTCTTCGTGTTTAACTTGTTCTATGTGCCTTATATTAGGTCAGAACACCATTGGTTGAGTGGAGGCTCGGAAGAGCAAAGCTCTTCCATGGGGTTCGTGAACATACGTGGATAAGTGGAGGCTCGAAAGAGCACAACTTATCTGTGGAGTTCAACATCTTTTAAACACCATTTGGTTGATCAGGAATGATTGATCAAATGGAAGCACATACTAGAACAAGAGTTCTATGTCTTGAAAAAGACTAGACGGTGTGGCAAGTCAAGTGCTAGGAATAGCCTTGATACATCTTTGAACACGTAGTATGATCATTAGAGGTCGATGATAAACGGACTATGATACAAGGCCCCAAAAACCGAATCTTTCCATTAATTAAAACATCACCTGTCACTCTACTTTCAGTCTCACTATCAACTGCTTACTTTTCAGTCATTTACTTTCCGCACATTTACTTTCTGTCGCTTACTACATACCCTTTCAATATCAGTCCATACCAAAAGTATGTTGATTAGTCGATATTGAATTCGACTGTTCCACCATTACTTTCAGTACTTTATTTTCTGTCGCTCACTACAGACCCTTTCAATATCAGTCCATACCAAAAGTATATTGATTAGTCGATATTGAATTCAACTGTTCCAGCAATTTACTTTCAGTATTTTACTTTCAGGACTTTACTTTCCGTAATTTACTTTCAGCACTTTACTTTCTGTACGCTTACTACAGACCTTTTCAATATCAATCCACCATAACTTTGGTACGCATCGCGCTTGAAATATAGCGTGTGGCCAGTACCAAAAGTATGTTGACTGATTGATATTGAACTCGACTGTTCAAGCACTTTACTTTCCAGTCATTTCATTTCAGCACTAAAACCACAATCAACCCCAAATCACACTCCCTTCCTGTACATTTCCTCGAAGAACAACTCTATCCTCTAATTCCCTTGGGTTCGACCCCTACTTACCGATTTACTGCCCAATAATGAAGTCGCGAGTAGCGGACTTATAAATTTATCTTGCTTAGCACTCAACGACGTGCTCTGTCAAATGCCCTCACCAGTGTCTAGCCAAAGCCACCTGATGACTACATGGGGTTCCCTGACTAGAAGAACGCGCCTGAGCCAAAGGCCCCAAAGGACACAACAAAGGCCCCAAGCCGTTCACTGATGCATGGAGACTTCCCTAAGGCTCCAAAGGACTTGGAATTGATACTGGAGCATCCTGGCGATATTCTGAGGAGTTTGGTCGAAGAATCTCAACTAGGCCCCAAGCGAGCTTTGTGGCGCTAAAACCATAACGCTCGACCAGACGGACGAATGGGACAAAGCTAGCTCGACCAAAGTGATCGAAATGGCAAATAAGGTTGACGATGTCACTAACCAGGAAAAATGCACGAGCAGAATGACCAAAATGGGCAAAACAGCCCTTGGGCAGCTGGGGGCCTCGACTGAGAAGCACGCAAGGCCCTGAGATGCGCTTGATGTTCACTCGCCTGGCTATTTTGGGCATGCCTATTTTAGGCATGGCTATCTTAGGCACGACTATCTTAGGCACACAGCCGGCATTGGAGACCCAAGGATCTTGCGGCCACCATGATGAAGAGCTTGGGGAAAGGTAAGAGACACATTGATGGCCCCGGACTTGGCGCCCCTTCTTGCCCTATAAAACACATGTATTTCCTTTTGTTGTTTCATTCATGCAATCATCAATCAAATTATCTTTAGTTTAACTTAGTATAATTTGGGCATTGCCTTGGGGCTGACCTTTGTCTTTGATACACGGCATTGGAGGACATTAATCTTTAGTATCACCCAACTATCCCACCATACTCAACACTATCCGCCCAATCCCACCACATTTCCCACAAAGCCAACATCAACCATCACCCAAAACCCACCACCACACTTACGCAATCACTAATACGGCCTTACTGAGAAATCATATCAGGTGGGTCGTATCAAAATACCAGGAGCGATATTTTTGTATTGTGGTCCATTATGTCGAACACAATTCCACTTCAGATACCGAAATTCAACGGGACAAACTGCGAAAATTGGTCTATCCAATTGAAGGCATTTTTTAAATCCCAAGATTTATGGAGTTTGGTCGAGACGGGCTACACCAAAGTAGTCGGAAAAGCTTTTAACGAGCTTGAAAAGGAAGATAGAGATTTGTTAGCGGACACCCGTAAGAAAGATCAGAAAGCATTATTTGCAATTTTTCAAGCTAAGGAGGAGCCGATATTTGAAAAAAATATCAGAGGCAGAGACATCCCACAAAGCATGGACTATTTTGAAAAATGCATACAAAGGCGATGAAAGAGTCATGCAGATGTCTCTACAGACACTGAGGGGAGATTTCGAGTCACTACGAATGACTGACTCAGAAAGCGTATCGACATACTGTGATCGGGTCCAAGCGGTCGTTAACAACTAGAATGTTAACGGGGAAGCGCTGGAGGAACAACGAGTCATCGAAAAGGTATTACGCTCGTTACCCACTAAATTTGAATATGTCGTGGCAGCTATTGAAGAGGGACACGACATATCAAAAATGTCGATTGATCTACTCATGAGTTCGCTGTGTTCACACGAGCAACAGATGAACCAGAAAGCAAACGACTCTAGTCAGGAGCAGGCTTTGCAAAGCCGAGTCGAAGATCGAACTCGCGAAAGTTACCGTGGAGGTTGAGGACGTGGACAAGGCCGAGGAGGAGACTGAAATTACAACAGTGGGCGAGACCAAGCTAGTAGCAGTAATGTTCAACGAGCCTGAGGCGGTCATACTGATGGACGTGACAAGTCCAGGGTCTAGTGTTACCAATGTCAGAAGTTCAGACTACAAGTCCAAATGTCGAGCAAATGAGCGAGTGGAGCAAACTTATGCTTCCGAGGCGCATGATAATATGGTTCTAGCATGCAAGACGAAACATACTTGTGGAGGCTACATCGACGTGTGGTACCTTGACTCCAGATGCAACAACCATATGAGCGGGAGAAGAGAGTTGTTCTCACGTCTAGATGAATCCGCTCGCGCCGAAGTCAGTTTTGGAAATAAGTCGCAGATTGATCGGTCGAGTTCTTGACCTTTTATTCACTTCATTCGATAATGGATTATGTTTTATTTCCCGACATTTTATTGTATTTGATCTCATTTCTAGTGTTTTAGGTCAAATATCACATACTTAAGACTTTTGGATTGATCTGAAGTAAAACAAAGCATTTGGTGAAGATTTAGGCAAAAACAGGACAAAACAGGGCAGACTGACCTTTCCAACTTAATTTGCATGCCCGGATCTCATATGGTGTCCAAATGAATCATTCCTATAGCTTGTTGGAAAGCTAATTCAAAGATCTACAACTTTGTAGTTTACACCAGACCAAATTAAGACGTTAAGGCTATAGAATTGGTAGAAGAAAACACCAGTGTCGTGACTGCTGTAACATCTGCCAATGTTACGGGTGTTACGACAGGGTTATTTGGTAGAGATTTCAGAGGGGCTGTAACAGCCGTAACATATGGAAATGTTACGGGTGTTACGGTATGGTTTTTGACAGAGATTTTCAGGGGTGTTGTGACTATCGTAACATTCTCGAATGTTGCGGGTGTTACGGCCCATTCGGAAATTTCCAAATATAAATAGAAAATTCAGGTTCTATTTTAAGACGCTTGATTTTGGAGAGTTTCTGGCCTAACTTGCCGGAGAAGACAGAGCAGAACATTGGGAGAGATTGAGGATTAAACAAGCTACATCGTCTACACGGTTTCCTCATTCTTAATTTCGATTTCTACATTATTCTTGGTTAACTTACCATAAATAGTGAGTAGTCTTCTTTTTTCTGGGATCCACGGATCCTGTGACATGTACTCAACTCTTCGTGTGATCAATTGAACATTTTTTTATTTATGCAATTCGAATATTATTGTGCTCAATTTTATCGTTCTTGCAAGTTTTACATTGAATGAGATGTTTGCATGCTAGAACGTATTTAGGTTAATTACCAAAAGATGAATGAGTCCTAGGTATTAACCGGATTGTATGAAATTGATATTAGGTCATGGTAGCTACGCTGGTAGTACATGAATTAATAGGAAAGTTGACTTTATTGTCTAGAAAACCCTAAGCTTAACTAATCGAAATCGCTGATAATCCGTGGATGGACGACGTTCAACGATTGAGATTAATCTAGACAATGATCCGTGGATGGACGGCTTGTCTAGTGTTATTTTGGTTTATTTCCATATTCGATAGCATTATTAATTTACGTGATATTGTTGCATGATTTGTGGGTTGACACGTGTGAAGTTTGATCCTAAGATTCTTTCTTTGATCAAGCCAAAACCTTTTTATTTACTGCATTTAATTTCTTTCTGCAATCTTCATTACACCAAAACCTTTCGTTAATCGGAATAGCTGAATAGGTCACCTGTTAGCTAGTAATCACACACGTTGTTCCTTGGATCGACCCTTGGCTTACCAAGGATTATAAATTGTTTTGACTTCAGTTTGACCCCTAAAACTAATAACTTAACAACTACAAAGGGTTAAAAATACGCTTGTCACAGATCCAAGTCATGGGCAAAGGCGACATCCAAATTCAGACTAATGACGGTACATATGCAACTATTGCTAATGTGTATTATGTACCTGGGCTATGCTGGAATCTACTTAGCTTGGGGCAAATATCGGAGAGAGGGCATTCCATTTCTATTTGAGATGACCTTTGCACAATTGAAGGCAAAGACCGAAGGATCATTGCGAAGGTCCCAATGACAAAGAACCGGATGTTCCCGTGGATTTTTAAAAAGGGAGTTGAAGTGAACTTCCAGACAATGGTGAGAGACAACAGTTGGCTATGGCATCTCAGATTTGGCCATTTAAATTTCATAGGATTGAAATTATTGGCAGCAAAGAAAATGGTGACATAATTACCGGCGATTCAGATTCCTAGTCAACCATATGAGGCGTGCTTGCGAGGGAAGCAACACAGAGAGCCGTTTCTAGTTGGAAAGGTGAGACGAGCGAACTAACCGTTGGAGCTGGTTCACACGGATCTATGTGGTCTAGTGGAGGTAGAATCTCTTGGCGGAAAGCGATACATGATGGCACTTGTTGATGATTTTTCAAGAAAGACTTGGGTCTATTTCTTGAGAGAGAAGTCAGAGGCTTTCCGGACATTCAAGGAGTTTAAGATCTTTGTTGAAAAATAAAGTAGCTAAACTCTAAAGACACTGAGATCAGACAGAGGAGGAGAATTCACTTCAAATGATTTCTCTAATTATTACAGAGCTGAAGGAATCAGACGACAGTTGACTGCAAGCTACACACCTCAACAGAATGGCTTTGCTGAGAGAAAAAACCGCATAATCTTTGAGATGGCCAGAAGCATGTTGAAGACCAAGGAGCTACCGAAGCCTTATTAGGCAGAAGCGGTATCTTGTGCAGTATTCTTACTGAACCGATGTCCTACAAAGGCGGTTCAAGGAAAGACTCCAGATGAAGCTTGGAGTGGTGTGAAACTGGACGTATCTTCTAGTATTTTTTCAAAAATACTTATATTTATTTATAAGAATATTAATTTAATTTAAACTAATATTAAAATTATATAAATAAAAACAAATTTATCATTATTGTTTAGTAGAAATTGCACAGGTAAATTTTGGAGGTGCTTTAGCATTCTTCTTATGTTGTTGACTTTTTTTAAAGTGTATTGTTGCTTATTAATTTATTCATATCACATTTAATTATACTATTAAAATTCATCATGCATCATCATTCATCATGATGCATTCATCATCATCATCATCCACCGTGCATCATCATTATCATCATCATCCATCGTGCATCATCATTATCATCATGCATCATCAATATCATCATGCATCATCATTATCATCATTGTTTAGTAGAGATTGCACAGGTAAAGTTGACTTTTTTTAAAAGTGTATTGTTGCATGTTAATTTAATTATATCACTTTATTTTGAAATAAAAAATAGCTTTTAAATCTTCATTAGACATGTTATGATATTCTACTAATCTTGAAAATATATAAATGTATTTAATTATACTATTAAAATTCATCATGCATCATCATCATCACGCATCATCATTCATCATGCATCATCGTCATCATCCATCACGCATTATCATCATCACGCATCACATGCATCATCATCCATCACGCATCATCATTCATCATCATCATCCATCATCCATCACGCATCATCATCATCATCATCCATCACGCATTATCATCATCATCATGCATCACATGCATCATGCATCACGCATCACATGCATCATGCATCACATGCATCATGCATCACATGCATCATGCATCACATGCATCATGCATCATCATCAAGCATCACATGCATCCTGCATCATGCATCATCATCATGCAGCATCATCAACACATGCATCATCATCAACATGCATCACATGCATCATCGACATCATCCATCACATGCATCATCGTCATCACGCATCATGAATCATGCATCATCATCATCATCATCCATCATCCATCACGCATCATCATCATCATGCATCATCATCATCATGCATGGATCATGCATGCATCAGGCATCATCATCATCATCACGCATCATCATCATCATCATCATCATCATCATCCATCACGCATCATCTCATCATCATCCATCACGCATCATCATCATCATCCATCACGCATCATCATTCATCATCATCATCCATCATCCATCACGCATCATCATCATCATCATCCATCACGCATTATCATCATCATCATGCATCACATGCATCATGCATCACGCATCACATGCATCATGCATCACATGCATCATGCATCACATGCATCATGCATCACATGCATCATGCATCATCATCAAGCATCACATGCATCCTGCATCATGCATCATCATCATGCAGCATCATCAACACATGCATCATCATCAACATGCATCACATGCATCATCGACATCATCCATCACATGCATCATCGTCATCACGCATCATGAATCATGCATCATCATCATCATCATCCATCATCCATCACGCATCATCATCATCATGCATCATCATCATCATGCATGGATCATGCATCATCATCATCATCATCACATGCATCCATCATGCATCATCATTCATCTTCATTCATCATGGATCACCATCACCATCATCATCATGCATCATGGATCAGCATGCATCATGCATGGATCATCATCACCATCATCACAATGCATGGACCATCATCACCATCATCATCACATGCATCCATCATCATCATCATGCTTCATCGTGCTTCATCATGCATCATCATGCATCATCATCATGCAAATTTGAGGATGCTTTAACTTCTTTTTTTATTAATGTTGTTGACTTTTAAAATGTCCATTTTTACTTATTAATTGATTCATATTAACTTATTTTGCAAAATAAAATCTTCTTTAAGATTTAAACTTGTTATATTTTATTGTTGAAACTTATATTTATTTTAATTTAGTTTAAACAAATCTTGAAATTATAAACTTAAAATTTATCATTAGGGGTAAATTTTGAATGTGCTTTATTTTTATTGTGGTGTTGACTTTTCTATATTATTAATTGGTTTATATCAACTTATTTTATAGTAAAAAAAACTTAGTTAAACTTGTTATGTTTTGTTGTTACTTTATTCTTTGCATTGTGAAATTTATTTTAGTTAATATTAATTTAATATAAACTAATTTTAAAATTATAAATCGTTGTTAAACTTATTATGTTTTGTTGTTATATTATTCTATGTGGAGTTTTACTTATTAATTAGTTTATATCAGCTTCATCTTTTTTGGACTTGTCATGTTTTGTTGTTATATTTATTTATTTTTCAAAAATACTTATATTTATTTTAAAGAATATTAATTTAATTTAAACTAATATTAAAATTATATAAATAAAAACAAATTTATCATTATTGTTTAGTAGAGATTGCACAGGTAAATTTTGGAGGTGCTTTAGCATTCTTCCTATGTTGTTGACTTTTTTAAAGTGTATTATTGCTGATTAATTTATTCATATCACATTTAATTATACTATTAAAATTCATCATGCATCATCGTGCATCATCGTGCATCATCATGCATTATCATTCATCATGATGCATTCATCATCATCATCATCCATCGTGCATCATCATTATCATCATCATGCATCATCATTATCATTATTGTTTAGTAGAGATTGCACAGGTAAAGTTGACTTTTTTAAAGTATATTGTTGCTTGTTAATTTAATTATATCACCTTATTTTGAAATAAAAAAATAGCTTTTAAATCTTCATTAGACATGTTATGTTATTCTACTAATCTTGAAAATATATAAATGTAATTAATTATACTATTAAAATTCATCATGCATGATGCACCATCATGCATCATCATCATCACGCATCATCATTCATCACGCATCATGCATCACGCATCATGCATCACGCATCATCGTCATCATCCATCACGCATCATCATCATCATCATGCATCACATGCATCATCATCACGCATCATCATGTATCATCATGCATCATCATCATCATCACACGCATCATCATGCATCATCTTGCATGCATCATGCATCATCATCATCATCATCATCATCATCATCACACATCATCATGCATCATCATTCATCATCATGCATCATCATCCATCACGCATCATCATCATCATCATCATCATCACACATCATCATCATGCATCACATGCATCATGCATCATCATCATGCATCGCATGCATCACGCATCATCATCATCATGCATCATCATCATGCAGCATCATCACGCATCATCATCATCATCAGCATCATCATCATCATCCATCACATGCATCATCGTGATCATCCATCACATGCATCATCGTCATCACGCATCATGAATCATGCATCATCATCATCATCATCATCATCATCATCATCATCATCATCATCATCATCATCATCTGTGATAGCCTAGTTTTATTTTACTTTAAATAGATTTGATTACCTTGAATTAGGAAAATAAAATTAAATAAGGAAATAAAATTATTTGTTAAAGATGTAATCAATAAAAATAAATTTGGAAAACGTATGGGCTGAAAAAGTGAAATGCTTGTTAGGGTTAGTCATATTTTCTTGTATAGCATTATAACTCTCGAGATGAGTTTCACAGCCATGACTCTCAAAAGAAAAGACAATCAGTTTAAGAACATTTGTATGGTGCCTCTGACCTCTATGAAATTGGGAAGATTTAAACAATTAGGTATGTTGTTGTTGAATGGTTTCAGAAAAATCAGACTCGTCGACTGATTTTCAGATTGCTATAAATTCTGTTTCGATTGTGCGAATTGAGTGTTTCTAAATTTTAACTTGTTCTTCTCGAATAGATCTTTCTAACCGTAAATTTGAGTGTGAATTTGATCTGTGTTTTTCTGAAACTGAGTCTCAAGGTGGAAGTCAAAAAGCTGTTTTCTGATTTTGGACAGTTCTGTCGAACATTTTTATAACGCAAATAACTTCGGTTTCTGTTATGCGAACCGACTGTTTCCGAATTGTATGATTTTCTAGACAAAAATATCTTTCCAACTGTATATGATTCGTAATTTGGCTGTTCGTAAATTGGATTTGAAGTTGATACAAATAACCTTTCTATAAATTTGGCAGATGTACTGTGTGACGTTCAACTGAAAATAACTATTGTTTGCTTATCCAAATTGAGTGTTTTGAAATTCTAGGATCATCTACACGATAAGATCTTTCGAACGGTATATGATACATGTGTTGATTTTATTGGAGCTGATCTGAACTGATTTTAAAGTTGAGTGGTTAAAACTAATGTAACATTGTTGGACAGTTCTGTTGAACCATTTTGAAGGCAAAATAACTCTATTTTACTCTTTCAAAGTCAGTGTTTTATGATTCTATCATTATCTACATGACAAGACCTTTCTAACAATATGTGGAATGTATTTTAATTCTCAATGGGTAAATCGGAATATAATTTTGAAGTCAAGAAATCGAATCTAAATTTTTGGACTCTAATGTGCTGATATTGGTGTGATGAACTTGAATGGTTGTGGCGTGATATTCAAAAGTGGGCTTTAGAAGTCTGAGAGTTTAAGTATGTTTTGCTTATGATGATTAGGTGATATTTGACTTGGTTTCAGCGTGATATAAATTTTATTAGAGGTTATGTGATGCGGATTCGAGGTAAGTAATATGGACCTATCTAGTTATTTTCAAAATCTTATTTTGTAAATTTCCTCAAATGCCTTTTATTATTGAAAACTTGTTTTCTAAAATAATTTCAGATCATGAGTGCGACTTCTTCTGAAACTCAATTCTTCTCGGTAAGGTGATTTTTATTGTCTCGATATTTCACAACCCGTCCGGCCTCGTCGTTTAACTTTACAATTCATCCTGTCTCGTGATGTTACTACTCATCCTGTCTCGTAATATCTTCACCGTTCATGTTACACGTCCAAATCTATCGACACTTCAGAAGGTTCACAATCGGATCATGATTCATGTTGCCCCGCCATAGGGCAAAGTATGGTATCCTGTTGCCCCGCTATAGGGCAAAGTATAGCGCTCTTGTTACCCTGCCATAGGACAAAGTATGGTATCTTGTTGCCTAGTTGTAGGGCAAAATACGACGATAGTGTCCCGGAACCCATGTTTGCATGATCGATTGTGTAGCCAGTCTGTCTGTTATAAGCATGAATTCATTCTGCTTGGTCATACCTTTGACGTTACAAGTTCCGAAAATATTTCCTGGACTCACTCGCTATTCTGGTACAATCGTTCACTTCTTTTCACTTATGTTAATACTATTTATTTAAAATGATTCTGACACTCATGGTTCGGCTAGTTGGGTATGTATTACTTACACGAGCCATGGAGTCATGTTTTCCATGTTGTTATTTTTCAGATGTTGCTGACGGGACAATGAGGAATGAGTGAGAGACGCACTAGCGAAGAATATTAGTAACAAGTATATATTCGGTTTAGACTTAAGTTTACTGATTATTTGAGCATTGAATCAACGTGATGTCTTTTATTTTAATATGTTCAAACTTGAAGAGACGCACTAGCAAAGAGTATTAGTAACAAGTATTCGGTTTAGACTTAAGTTTACTGATTATTTGAGCCTTGAACCAACGTGATGTCTTTTATTTTAATATGTTCAAACTTGAATTAAAGTTTATTTTAATTTATTTTTTAAATAGCTCAAGGCTTTGTACGTTCCATATGGGGTTTAGGGAACGTGCGGCCGATGTGACGCCGTTTTGGTGTTTAAAAATTTTGAGGCGTTACATTTAATGGTATCAAAGCAATAGGTTCTATTCTTGCATATGTTAATAAGAAAGCAGCGATTGTTAAATACATAAAATATTGCACGAGAGTGGGGTAGATGATAAGATATTTATTTTGGGAATTTTATTTTGTTTGCACTTATGATTCTTTTGTGTGAACTTTAACTTCTTGTAGATATAATGAAACTTGACTACTGAGGTTCTCTATGAGCTTTTGGAGGTTATTTGTTTAATTATACATGACAAATCCCCGTTTGCCCAAGATATGCTATTGAACATGTTTTTGGAGCATAAAAGTCATATTATTTGTACCTACTTATTTGTACTTTTGTTTTACTTTTAAAGTGGGAAACTTGAGGTTTTGAGAATGTCCTTATTTTAATTTTAAAAAATGATTTAAAGATTAAGATTTATTTCGAGAGTTGAAAAATATAATAGTGCGCAATAACCAATAAATATTTAATCGTCAATTTGTACTTCGTGGATCATGTGCTTAGTGTTATGAATGTTACTTTATTTGTGCTGAGCTTATTTCTTATATGTAGAAACCTAACTTTTATGGACAACTCATTTAGATTCGTGAAATAATAAAAATAATAACAGACATCGTTTGTCCTGATTATATTATTTAGTTTTGGACGGTGAAATTTGATTGTTTACTATCCTTGCATAATTAGGTCTTGTTAGTCGACTACTTGTAGCTATGGAGTTGTATGTTATTGATCTTCTTCAGTTATTACTAATTCAAAATTCTGGTTGAATCAATTTCTGAATAAACCATGCGTATCATCAGTTATTACTAATGCTATGTGATTATTAATCATTTGTTGTCGGAATTATCTGTTTGAGCCACTTTAGTAGTGTGTTGATGATGACCGTTACTGATGACGGGTACACTTAGTTGATGAGTAAATATAAGGTATTTTGTGAAGATTGTCATTGTAAATCTTGAAGATATGTTTCATGCACACAAAAAAAAGGATTAGCTATGACTAGACAAATGGTACCTTAGAGTGCATTATTAAGTACCCAAAAAAATCGATTGCTAGTATTTTATTTTGCTAATTCATGCTTCTGTGTTTCAAAGGACATCGTCAGAAGTTTGCTGAGGTTTTACTTAATGGCTTTTTCATTGACGCAATAAATTTTAAGGACATTGTGTTGGTGAAACTACTTAATATATTTTTTAGTTTAGTAAATAATTGACGTTTGCATCTATGTTAGCTATTTTGATGATGAAGTAATGACGTGACTATTTGGATCCACTTTGGAGTAGTGAGTTTTTGTTCTTTAATAAATAAATCTTTATCAATGTCTATTGTGTTAGTCCGCTATTTGGAGTTTTGGAGTTCCGAGATTATTTTCAGTTCAGGTTAGTAAATATTAATTTTAAAGTTTGAGAATATATAATAGTTGGCTCTCAAACATGGCATGTGCATAATAAGTTATTCGTGATGGATTCGAGTTTACTGATCTGCTTACAACCTTCAGGTTTTGCTGCATAATGTGTTTGTGATACCTTGTGATAAGTTTGTGGAGTTCGTTATTGATGTCATGCATATTGGGAGATGCACTGTGAATTGTGAACACATGATATATACTTTGTAACGCCCCAAAAAATATTAACTCTAAAACGGCGTCACATCGTCCGCACGTTCCCTAAACCACAGATGGAATTTACGAAGCCTCCAGACAGTACATGCATAAATTAAATGTAAAACAAAAATGCAATAAAATAACTTAGATTTCATGTAACTTCTTATCTCATAAAACGCAGCGAACTAGTCTGGTACTCAAATACTTAAAATGTTTAAGTCTTCCTAAAGTAATTATAAGTATCCTTAACTAGCGCGCTTCTCACTCATTCCCCATAGTACAGTCAGCAACATCTGAAAAACAACAATATAGAAAACATGAGTCCACTGCTCGTGTAAGTAAGATAGACACAAACTGAGTAAATCATGAGTGTTGCAAAAATAACAATTATCGATATATACCATATACAATAAACAGGAACAGAGAGAGTATCAGAAAATAAATGCAAACTTACACAGACAAGACAGAATCATTTGAAAAACTTATACAGAACTTATGGAAAGAATCTTTTCAAAATTTCAGAAATCGAAACAGACAGAACGTCGTCGCAATCCAATCACAAGTCCTGGGACATTATCATCGTATTTGGCCCTACGACTGGGCAACACAACGTCATACTTTGCCCTATGGCCGGGCAACAGAAATCTCCATACTTGGCCCTATGGTCGGGCAACAAAAATACCATACTTGGCCCTATGGTCGGGCAACAAAAATATATCAGATTGCGAGCCTTCAGAATCGGAAACAGAAAGTCTGACATGACGAAGACGATGAGATGACAGTGATAATTTGTCAAAACCGAGATATAAAGAATTCGTTTACCGACATTGAAACAACAGGCAAGAGGGAGACGGTGCGACAAGCAGTGATGAGTTTTCAAATCATCAGACAACCATTCGAGACAGCTCTGGAGAGAAGATGCAAGCTTTTGACAATAGAGAAGAGAATTTCTACTTTCATTCAAAAATATTATTTTATTATTTCCATGGATATGAGTAGCTAAACCTTTAATTCGGTTTAGGGTTTCGTATGTTGTGAACATGTTTTGAGATTTTCGTTCTTAATGCTATTTTATATTTTACTAGTTCTTGTGCGTATTCTTATGAAATAAATTGTTAGACTAAGTGGATGCTTTGTCGCAAAGCTTAGTCGAGCAACTGATTCATATCGTTAACGTCTACTGGATACTTTGTCGTGAAGGTAGATAGTAACACCTAAGCTTATTAAAACCTTTATCGGATTATTTAGTTTAGGAAAGAACTAGAAGTCTAACACCTTTGTCGGGTTAGATTGTGGCATATCACCTTTGTCGGGATACTTGGGTTGTTACCTTTGTCGGAACAACCACACTTTAAAATATAAGATTGATCATTAGATATCCATGATAAACGTGTCACAATAGAAACCCTAAGCTAAATGTTCTCTCTGATTGGAAGTCTTCTGTTATTTTTCTCCTTTGCACTCTTAATTGCTCAAAACCCCCTTTTAATTGTTTTTACAGGAATAGCTTCAACAACACCAGCTCCATTGGGTTTGAGCCTGTTTGCCGCTTTACTAGCTTATTGCAGGAGTTTATAAATATTAAATTTGACGCGTCAGACGATGCGCGTCAATCACATGCATCATCATCATCACGCATCATCATCGTGCAGCATCATCATGCAAATTTGAGGGTGCTTTAACTTCTTTTTTTTATATTAATGTTGTTGACTTTTAAATATGTCCATTTTTACTTATTAATTGATTCATATTAACTTATTTTGCAAAATAAAATCTTCTTTAAGATTTAAACTTGTTATATTTTGTTGTTGAAACTTATATTTATATATTTTAATTTAGTTTAAACTAATCTTGAAATTATAAACTTAAAATTTATCATTAGGGGTAAATTTTCACTGTGCTTTATTTTTATTGTGGTGTTGACTTTTCTATATTATTAATTGGTTTATATCAACTTATTTTATAGTACAAAAACTTAGTTATATGTGCATTTGATTTATGCATCATAAATAGTGAAACAAGTTCACTTTCTCCTGAACCACTCTTACCACCATCCACATCAGGTTGCAAGCAGGGACGGAGCTAAGGTGACGCAGTTTGGGCTGCAGCCCTACCTAAATTTGGCCCAATTAATTTTTTTTTTTGTATTACCAAACTCATTCACAAATTTGGCCGCAGCCCTAGTAGCCCAAACCAAAACTTGTCAAAGTTTATTGCTTTCTCGTTCTGTTTCAATTGAAATTAGTAAATTAAACATCGATTGAAACGTAACACTGGAGTCGGGAATAGCCGAACACGATTATGCCGTTAGTACTACCCCTGGAAGAGCCAAAGAGCTTGAAACGGGAAACAAGAACACTCCAGAAAATTATGCCGTTAGCTGATCGAAACGTAATCTCTTCAGCGGCACGACTGCAACTGCAACAGAAAAGATCAGTTGATTCTCGTAGTCCCATGTTGCCAGGTCGACTTCGCCGTTTTGTTGAGGTGAGGATGTGCTGATTTTATCAATGATACGTTTTTGCTTGTTGGGGTTTTGGAGTTAGGAATTCTATAACTGAGGTAAATTTTGTGAAAAGTTGAATGTGACTTTGTTATGCTAGCTTTCACTTTTTCTGAAAACATATATTTCATGCCGGTACTGAGTAATTATTAGCACTAATTTTGTGAAAAGGACGATTAGGCGTGTTGGCTGTTGCTTGAGTTGAAATACTGTATTTTATGCGACTGAAATGCTCTTATTGAAGAAGGTTTCATCTACTGATATGAGTAAAATTAATTTTAAATTTACTGACTTTTTTTTCTTTCATCTGCTGGACTCTTAGACAAGCATGTTTGTTGTTTGTATATTGTGCCTTGAAGGAGCATATTGTGCCTTGAAGGAGCATATTGTGCCTTGCAAAACCAGCATGTTTGGTGTTCATATTCTGTTTATTTCTTATCATTTTTGCCTTGTTGAAATTTTTTCATTTTATTATTATTTTTTATATGCAAGCAACACATATTGTCTCTACTTTAACTACTTGGTATCTTGTTATAGGTTTGTCTAATACAATGAGTGAGGATCATTGGATTCCAAACCTCAAAAAAAAAAATTAGCCCTACATAGATTGAAATCCTGGCTCCGTCCCTGGTTGCAAGCCTGACGTTGCAGTTCCTTCTTTTCTTGCTCCAGCTCCACAATTATTAATCTTCATGTACTCATTAAACAGTTCATACATAGCTTTTTTCACCAATTCACCCAACTCCTCCGCTTGCTTATCTCCAGATTTATAAATCTTGTAAAGAGACCACTGTAAATACTCCAACTTATATCGAGGGTCAAGGACAACAGCAATGTATATAAGCATATTCATTTTTTCACATTAATACTTATCATACTTCTGCTTCATCTTCGTTGCCATATCAACCAACTCCATGTCATCATCTTGCTGCCATTTTTCTAACAAATACAAAACACTACTAATTTCAGTGTAAAATGTATTAGAAGTGACGTACTTTGATCCGGAAACTCTTACTGTGAGAGTATAAAAATGATATAAGAAATTGACAAATCTTCTAGCATGTTTCCAATCTGTTTTAGTTGGCACTCCTGCTGTATCCTCATCATGATTCTGATTTTCCTCACAATCAGCATTCAACTCATCTCTATTATCATCATTAGGACTTTTACCTTTACCCCTTGAGCCCAACTCTAAACGATACATTGGATCAAGCAAGTTAAGACTTTCAAACGCATTCTCAAACTTCACCGCTGATTCTAACATTAGATATGTAGAATTCCACCTAGTGCGCACATCCAAAGACACATGGCTTTTGCTATCAATTTTTGCAAGGACTATGCTTTGTTTGAATTTTTCCCATCTAGATGGAGATTGTCTAACATACCTAACAGCATTCCGAATACGAGAAATCGAGTCCTTCATGCCCTTTAAGCCATCAACCACAACCAGATTGATAATATGTGCTATGCACCTCATATGCAAATATTTTCCTTCCAATAAACATCCATTTTGGTCTGTTAATTTCTCTTGTAAGTAAGCAATGGCTGTATTGTTTGAACCAGCATTGTCTACTGTTACTGTGAACACATCCCCAATCCCCCATTCTATCAAACAATTCTCAATGACAAGCCCAATATCCTCCCCTCTATGACTACTAATTGGAACAAAATTCAAAATCCTTTTGTTTAAATTCCAATCATCGTCAATAAAGTGTGCAGTCAAACACAAGTAGTTTATCCGTTGAATGGACGTCCAAGTGTCGGTTGTCAAACACACTCTTTGAGCTGATTTTTTAAAAAAGCTTTCAATTTCATTCGTTCCTCTTCATACAATTGATAGCAGTCCCTAGCCATTGTCCATCTAGATGGGATAGAAAATAAAGGGCACGCTACTCGCATAAAATATCTGAAACCAGTATGCTCAACAAAACGGAAAGGAAGTTCATCAACCATAACCATATATGACAAAGCTTTTCTAACTTCATTTTGATCAAAATTCCAATTTTTCAAAACCCCTGTAGTTTCTTCCCCATGTTTACCCTCTGAAGCAGCATAAGATAAAATCGTTGTTTGACAATTAGCTGGATTTTTCTTGCAATGTTTTATATGATAACGAAGACCGCTAGTGCCAGCACTTTTGGAATTCGCTTGCAATGTATTTTTGCAGAATATGCATTCAGCCATTTCTTCAGTAATAATACTACCAGAAGGTCCAGGATAAGAACACGTTACCTTTTTAAAAAAATCCCAGACTGACGACCTTTTAGTCATCTTTTTTTTGTTGTAACTGTTGGTGGAGCTTCTACTTCTCCAGTATCAGTTTCCATTGGCGTTTGAGCTTGTGCTGTAATTGGTGCTTGAGATTCAGCTGTTACTAATCTTTCTGAGGCGTTTCCACCATTGTTGGATGACATTTTTACCTAGGAACATAGTAGATAACATAAGCACAATCTTCACAAGTCACAAATACGTCGGCTTAAATCGACGTCAACTAAGCACAATGAGCACTGCAAAGAGATGAGCTGTCTAACTTACCTTGAATCTATGGTTGTAGCCTGTAGGAGTTGTAGACGCAAGTCGAAGTGAGGTGGAGCGACAAAAGTCGGAGACGAGTCGCGATTCGGAGAACAGGAGAAGCACAATCTGCCACTTAGGGTTTTTTTCTCTCGACTTCTCGACCAAATAGAGCTGGTAGCTGGACTCATTCACGTATTTGGGTTGGGCGGCCCAAATACCAAACCAAAAATTAGTAATATTAATAATATTAAAAATATATAAATATTTATTTTCGGTAAATTCGGTAAATCGGTAAATTACCGAACCAAAAATTTCATTCCGATTACCGACCAAATTTTACCGATTTACCGATCGGTAAATTACCGATTTTACCGATTACCGATTTTACCGAACCGAATTGAATCGGTTCGGTAAATTAATTCGGTAAATTCGGAATTTACCGAACAATGCTCAGCCCTAGACACACCAGAGCAAAGGAAGGGGAAGATGCATGTTTGGATGTGGGGTTGCATCAGAATGAGTTTTATTGGTTTTATTCTAACTGCCAAACACATCCTTAACAAGAGCAAACAAAAATTAAAATAATGCAATCTATTGGAACTGCCAAAAATGCAGCGCTTAGGGGGGATCGAACCCTGCTCATTTGGAACAATATTAATTATTAAGACATTTCCCACTAGAATACAGTTATTAAATTGTCAATTTAGTTGGTCAAGGCAATTATAATCTTATTTGGTCGGTACAAATATCCATGGACTTTTTTTTTGATTACATGGGTTAGTAGGGTTAGCAATTAGGTGTTAGGTGAGGTTCGAACCTGGGTCATTTTTGACACTCAGGGTGGGCGCTCCACTGAGCCACCCACTGACCTCTAAATATCCATGGACTTGATTGTGTTGATTTGGAGCGTTGACATTCAATTGTTTTTAATTTCCACAAATACTCGAACATTACTATCATTTTGATGTGTTTAATGTGATTATAGATGTTCAGCTGATGGAGCTACATGACAGGTTCACAGTTCTTATTTCTCGTTTGATCAAATTCTTGATGAATACTAAGTAAGAATTGTATTTTGACTTGTCAAGAATTTTACCTATTATTAATGATTTTTTTTCCGCTCACCTAGTTTTTAAACCCTATATCCGCCACTGGTTTTGTTGTTATATTTATTTATTTTTCAAAAATACTAATATTTATTTTAAAGAATATTAATTTAATTTAAACTAATATTAAAATTATATAGATAAAAACAAATTTATCATTATTGTTTAGTAGAGATTGCACAGGTAAATTTTGGAGGTGCTTTATTTAGTATTCTTCCTATGTTGTTGACTTTTTTTAAAGTGTATTATTGCTTATTAATTTATTCATATCACATTTAATTATACTATTAAAATTCATCATGCATCATCGTGCATCATCATGCATTATCATTCATCACCGCCTATTTAGAGTGCTTCAACAAACTGTGAACTTCAATGACTTCAAGTGTTGTAAGCATCTGTTGAGCTAGCTTGTTCGTGCCATGCGCTTCTTATGCGCCTCCGTAGGAAGCTTAACATCAGTAGCCAACCCTAAAGCTTCCAACACTCTTATAATCCACCATGTAACGTCCAGCTGCCACAACACACTAACCATCTCCTCAACACCTTACCATTCTCCCCTTGATAGGCGTAGTCACGTTCGCATGCATTATTCCCTCTCAGAGTATGCGTCCATTATCTTAGCCTTGTTGGGATTCATGTGATAAGAGCAGCCACTGTCAAGGATCCAGTGACTCCCATTTGCAGCATTTGTGGCTACAAGAACATCAGCACTTTCATAGCCCTCTTCAACCACTGCTGCCTCAGCCTTATCACCTCCTTTACCACCATTTTGCTTATTTCTCTCAGGATAATCCCTTCTAAAATGGCCCTCTTTATGACAAAAAAAACATTTCAGCTTCTTTGAGTTAGGAGACTGTTGTCCACCTTGCTAATGTTTTTGCTTGAAATTTCCTTTTGATGCCTTCTTGTTGTAATTCTTCTTGTCAAATTTCCGTTGAACTGATAGACCTTCTGCAGCACCCTTTGATGAACCAGCATCCATTTGTTTTGACTTAAGGGCAGTGAGAACCTCTTCAAAAGTCAAGGACTCCCTTGCATATTTCACGGTCGCAACTTGATGCATGATGCATCATCATTCATCTTCATTCATCATGCATCATCATCATCATTATGCATCATCATCATCATTATGCATCATCATCATTCATCATGCATCATCATCCATCAGGCATCATCATCATCATGCATCAAATGCATCGTCATCACGCATCATCATTAATCATCATGCATCATCATTCATCACGCATCATCATGCATCATCATTCCTCATGCATCATGTCATAGAGGATGTACGCAATTGAATTATCAGCTAGATTGTTTCTTTTTTTTGATGTTACAAAATATGATGCAGGGTGGAAGGTAAATCGTACAAGATGGAGCACGATAAGACAGAATGCCAGGCTCCTCCTGATGCACCGCAGCTATGTGCAAACAATTGTGGCTTCTTTGGGAGTGCAGCAACCAATAACATGTGTTCCAAGTGCTTCAAGGATATGGTGTTGAATCAACAACAAGCTCAGATTGATGTGTCATCCTTAGACATGTTATGTTATTCTACTAATCTTGAAAATATATAAATATATTTAATTATACTATTAAAATTCATCATGCATCATGCACCGTCATCATTCATCATCATGCATCGCCATCAAGCATCATCATCATCTATCACGCATCAGGCACCATCATTCATCATCATGCACCATCATGCATCTTCATTCATCATGCATCATGGATCACCATCATCATCATGCATCATGCATGGACCATCATCACCATCATCATCAGGCATCATCATGCATCATTCATCATCATGCATCATCATGATAATGCATCACATGCATCACATGCATCATCATGATAATGCATCACATGCATCATCATCATCATCCATCACGCATAATCATCATCACGCATCATCATGCATGATCATCACATGCATCATCATGCATCATCATCATGCACCATCATCATGCATCACATGCATCATCATCATCATCATCATCATCCATCACACATCATCATCATGCATCACATGCATCATCATCATCATCATGCATCATCATCATCAACATCTTCATGCATCATCATCATCTTGCATCACATGCATCATCATCATCATCACGCATCATCATGCATCATCATTCATCATCATGCATCATCATCCTTCACGCATCATCATCCATCACGCATCATCATCATCATCATGCTTCATCATCATGCATCACATGCATCATGCATCATGCATCATCACCATCACGCATCATCATGCATCATCATCACGCATCATCATCATGCAGTATCATCACGCATCATCATGCATCATCATTCATCATCATGCATGCATCATGCATCATCATCATCATCATCATCATCAACATCATCAACATGCGTCATCATGCATCATCGTCATCATCCATTACATGCATCATCGTCATCACCCATCATGCATCATAATCATAATCATCCATCACGCATCATCATCATGCATGGATCATGCATCATCATCATCATGCATCATGCATCATCATCATCATGCATCATGCATCATCATCATCATGCATCATGCATCATGCATCATCATCATCATGCATCATCATCACATGCATCATCATCACATGCATCATCATCACATGCATCATCATCACATGCATCCATCATCATTCATCTTCATTCATCATGCATCATGGATCACCATCACCATCATCATGCATCAAGCATCATGCATGATGATGATGGTTTAAATTAAATTCTTGGATCGCGGTAATTTAATTAAATTAAAGCATTTAATTTAATTCTTGGAACAGTAATTTAATTTAAGCATCATGCTTAAAGTCTTGGAACCGTAAAGCGGTCCATTCATCGCGGTAAATTGGGAGCATCACAGCCTTTTGATGGTCATATCTCTCTTTGAGATTTTTCCACAGTTCACATGGGGTTTTCACTGTGAGGTACTCATTTTTTAGATCCTCATGTAGACGACGGCGAATGAAAATCAAAGATTTTGCCATGTCTATTTCTGAGGGTTTATTTCTCTCCTTGATTGTCTCACTGAGACTCATTGATTGTAAATGTATTTCTATGTCCATTGTCCAGGACATGTAATTGGTCTCAGCAATGTCAAGGGGACTGAAGTCTAGTTTCACCAAGTTTGTCATGATGTTAACTACAACAAAACAAGTAATTTTTTATTAATTCAAGATATACAAGTCTACAAATAGTGTAAAGAAGAAAACGACATACATTATTACAATCATTATTTTTAAACAATGATAAAATTCATCCGTCGGAACATCTCCGGTGAGGACACAAACAGTAATTACAAAAATAATTATGAAAACAAAAACTAGCATTAGACGAGACATTTTATGGCAAGGTTTTCTTGAGAAGATTATGTAGTAGAAGAGAGAATGAGTGTGATTTTGTATGGTGAAAGAAATCGAATTTATAGAGGAAAATATAGCCGTTTGTTACCGTTGGGCATGTTATGTTACCGTTTGTTACCGTTGGGCACTAAGAGTAAATTAACAATGTAATATCATCAAATAATTTATACAGTTCAAAGAAGATGAAGTATTTAAAGTAAAGATACCTACTTTGCAGATCACAACACTTTACTATGAGGCGGTAATCCGCACAACATAATAATATGTTGTTATACATTAAGAAAGTAAAATAAGTTATAAAATCACAACACTTTATTATGAGGGGATAATCCGCCACTGCATAATAATGTGTTGTTATACATTAAGAAAATAAAACAAGTTGTAAGAAGTATTTAAAGTAAAACATACATAACCGTCGCCGTAATAGGATTGAATTCCAAACAAAGCAAAAAGCAATGAAATTCTTAGTTTTTTTTTCATCCAGAAAAACCCAGATATCACGTCACAATCTGGAATTGTGAAAGAGGGAGAGTAGAGCTCCCTTTGAGGTAGTGAACCCCTTATGATATCCAAGTAGAACAGATGAAGAACTAAGCGGAAGTTGAGAGACAAGTGAGGAAAACACTTACTTCTTATTGAATCCTTGTTCGAAACTTACGGTATGGAAGTGGAGAGCGTTCGTGCTGGTAACGTGTTATGAAATAACTTTGAAACTCTAACAAAACACTTAAAACAAGATTGTTTGTGAGAGGGATAAAAGAGAGCTTTTGAGATGAGTTGAATGGAAGCTTAAGGTGTGTATTTCTCATTGCATTTGCACCCCTTTTATAGCAAAATGGGAGGATGCAAGGTCCATAAAAGGTGGATCAAATGTGAATATAACTCCTCTAATGTCAATAGATTAATCTAACAAATATTGACTAAGTTACACAAATCTTGACTCTAATGAGTATTCCACTTGATATTCATAACAGTCTAAGGTTTTCATTTGGTATATATTCAAAACTATCAAATTTTAGTTTATTTCAGTTAATAATTTAATAGTCATCTATTACACAGTTTTTTAGTTTTGATCTTTGGAATCTCCTAACGAATATGGTAGATATTATATTCTGTCATCCTCTTCATTTTAGCCTTTTTAGATCTTAAATTCATTTTATTTAATAGTCATCTATTACACAGTTTTTAGTTTTGATCTTTCGAATCTCCTAACCAATATGGTAGATATTATTTTCTGTTATCCTCTTCATTTCAGCCTTTTTAGATCTTAAATTCATTTTATGGAGTGAGGATGTACCTCATTTTTATAGTATAGATATTTAAATTGCATTCGTTTTTTTGTAATCAAACTCCAAGCACCATATATTTGGCGTTCTATCAACCTCCTTCCACGAAAGTGAAACTGAGGGAGCTGAGATCACAATAAAGTGAAACTGAGGGACATTCTCCTCACTCAAATACACTCAAAATGTAATACTGAAGAGAGAAGGAAGAGGATAGCTGAGGGGATGATATTCTACTTCGACTGAAGCTTCTATTTATAGTGAAACTGAGGGAGCTAAGATCCGTCTATGAGGGATGGATAGGAATCGTCTGACATTGGCTTTGCAGGAGATGGGCATTATATTGGAGTGTTACAGGCAAAAGCAATTCGCAGGAGATGGGTGATATGAGAAATTGTGGGCTGATGTGATTGACATGACAACTGATCATGTCATGTCATGTCTCCTTGTATCAATTTTTAACACTCCTCCTTGATACAAGATCTTGCTACTCCAAGCATATGTCGAAACAATTCAAACTTATCACTTGAGAGACCCTTGGTAGATATGTCTGCAACTTTTGCTCATCAGTCTCGCAGAATTCTAACTCAATCTCACAATCTTTAACCAATTCTCGAATGTAGTGATACCTGATCCCAATAATCTTGCTCCTGCCTTGAAATACTAGATTCTTGGCTAATGCTATAGCCGACTTGTTATCACACATAATCTTCGTGGGGCCCTCTTGCTTATGTTGCAGGTGTTCTAATATCCATCGAAGCCAAACTGCCTGACAAGCTGCGATAGTTACTGCGATGTACTCCGCTTTAGCTGTAGAAAGAGCAACAACCTATTGCTTCTTTGATGACCATGAAACTACTCCATCTCCTAGATAGAAAGCATAACCTGATGTACTCTTCCGAGTTTCCACATCACCAGCCTAATCACTGTCTGTATAACATGTCAGACAGAACTCATCAGTTTGAGAATACATAATCCCATAAAGTACCACTGATATATCGGAGTATACGCTTTGCTGCTATCAAGTGCGACTGCTACAATTGCTCCATGAACCGGCTGATAAGTCCAACTCCGTACACAATATCTGGTCTAGTTGAAGTCAAGTATCATAGACTTCCAACTATACTCTTGAAGTAAGTGGGATTCACAAGCTCTCCAGTACCGTCTTTCATCATCTCCATCCTCTCCACCACTGGTGTTCTGATCGCCTTCATTCTCTCAAACTTAAATCTCTTCAAAATATCTTTGGCGTACTTCTTTTGTGAAATAAAGATTTCACTGTCCGCCTGCTCAACTTCGATGCCCAAAAAGTATGACATCAATCCCCCATGTCAGTCATCTCAAACTGGCGAGTCATCGCTTCTATGAACTCGATGAACATCTATGGGGAACTTCCTGTGAATATTAAGTCATCCACATACAAGCATACTATCAGCATTTGTCCTTCAGCACTCGTCTTGATGTAGAGTGTGTACTCGTAAGGACACTTCACAAATTCATTCTCCAGCATATACGTATCAATCCTCGTGTACAATGCTCGCAGGGCCTGCTTCAGTCCGTATACTGCTTTCTTCAGCTTGTAGACATTGTTCTCTTTCCCTTTTTGCACATATCCTGGTGGCTTATCAACATACACTTCCTCTTCCAGAACTCTATTTAAGAATGCTGACTTCACATCCATCTGGTGTGTCTTCCACATGTTCTGTGCTGCAAGTGCTATAATCATTCGAATGGTATCTATTCTAGCAACTGGTGCAAATACCTCGAAGTAATCGATACCATGCTTCTGCCTGTATCCTTTCACAACTAGCCTTGCCTTCAACCGGTCCACCTGACCATTGGGTCTGTACTTCATCTTGTACACCTATTTCACTCCAATCGACTTCTTATTAACTGGTAAAGGCATCAGCTCCCATGTATCATTCTTCTCAATAGAAGTTATCTCTGCATCCATAGCTTGAATCCACCCTGTGTCTTTTGCTACTTCCTTGAACGTTACAGGATCACAATCTGTAAATAGACAAAAGTTCACCATAGTTTCATCAGGTGTGTCTGCCTCATCATCTCGGTAGACCACATAGTCATGATATCGAATTGGTGATATTCTCAGTCGTGGTGGTAAACTGATAGACTTTGACTCAGTTGATTTCTCAAGTGAATCAATAACTGTTGCGTGCCTATCTTCCGTAGGCTCATCCTCAATTATGACACGGGGCTCTCTAGTATCTGTTTGAGACCAATCTCAGGCCTCATCTTCAGCAAACTGTACATCTCGGCTGATAATCAACTCTCTCGTGTCAGGATTATAACACTTATAATCCTTCGTATCAGCACTGTACATGATGATGATGATGCATGATGCATGATGCATGATGATGCGTGATGGATGATGATGATGATGCATGATTCATGATGCGTGATGATGATGATGCATGTGATGGATGATGTTGATGATGCATGTGAAGCATGATGATGCATGTTGATGATGATGCATGTGTTGATGATGCTACATGATGATGATGCATGATGCATGTGATGCTTGATGATGATGCATGATGCATGTGATGCATGATGATGATGTGTGATGGATGATGATGGGATGATGCATAATGGATGATGATGATGATGATGATGACGATGATGATGATGCGTGATGACGAATGATGATGCATGCATGCATGCATGGTGAATGATGATGCATGATGATGCGTGATGATGCATGATGATGATGATGCATGCATGCATGCATGACGAATGATGATGCATGATGCATGCATGATGATGATGATGTTGTGATGCGTGATGATGATGATGATGCGTGAAGGATGATGACGATGATGATGCGTGATGGATGATGACGATGATGCGTGATGAATGATGATGCGTGATGATGATGATGCATGATGCATGATGAATTTTAATAGTATAATTAAATACATTTATATATTTTCAAGATTAGTAGAATATCATAACATGTCTAATGAAGATTTAAAAGCTATTTTTTATTTCAAAATAAAGTGATATAATTAAATTACCAAGCAACAATACACTTTAAAAAAGTCAACTTTACATATGCAATCTCTACTAAACAATGATGATAATGATGATGCATGCTGATGATAATGATAATGATGATGCACGATGGATGATGATGATGATGAATGCATCATGATGAATGATAATGCATGATGATGCACGATGATGCATGACGAATTTTAATAGTATAATTAAATGTGATATGAATAAATTAATAAGCAACAATACACTTTAAAAAAAGTCAACAACATAGGAAGAATGCTAAAGCACCCCCAAAATTTACCTGTGCAATCTCTACTAAACAATAATGATAAATTATTATTTATTTATATTATTTTAATATTATTTTAAATTAAATTAATATTCTTATAAATAAATATAAGTATTTTTGAAAAATAGATAAATATAACAACAAAACATGACAAGTCCAAAAAAGATGAAGTTGATATAAACTAATTAATAAGTAAAACTCCACATAGAATAATATAACAACAAAACATAATAGATTTAACAACGATTTATAATTTTAAAAATAATTTATATTAAATTAATATTAACTAAAATAAATTTCACAATGCAAAGAATAAAGTAACAACAAAACATAACAAGTTTAACTAAATTTTTTTACTATAAAATAAGTTGATGTAAACCAATTAATAATATAGAAAAGTCAACACCACAATAAAAATAAAGCACAGTCAAAATTTACCCCTAATGATAAATTTTAAGTTTATAATTTCAAGATTAGTTTAAACTAAATTAAAATAAATATAAGTTTCAACAATAAAATATAACAAGTTTAACTCTTAAAGAAGATTTTATTTTGCAAAATAAGTTAATATGAATCAATTAATAAGTAAAAATGGACATATTTAAAAGTCAACAACATTAATAAAAATAGAAGAAGTTAAAGCACCCTCAAATTTGCATGATGATGATGCATGATGATGATGATGATGCATGATGATGATGATGCATGATGATAATGATGATAATGATGCATGATGATGATGATGCATGATGAAGCACGATGAAGCATGCTGATGATGATGGATGCATGTGATGACGATGGTGATGATGGTCCATGCATTGTGATGATGGTGATGATGGTCCATGCATGATGCATGCTGATCCATGATGCATGATGATGATGGTGATGGTGATCCATGATGCATGATGAATGAAGATGAATGAAGATGCATGATGGATGCATGTGATGATGACGATGATGCATGATGATGCATGATGATGCATGATCCATGCATGATGATGATGATGATGATGATGCATGATGATGATGATGCGTGATGGATGATGATGATGATAATGATGATGCATGATGATGATGATGCGTGATGGATGATGCATGTGATGGATGATGTCGATGATTGACAGCACTGCCTTGTCGCGAGGCAATGTGTACAAATTTAATTTATAAGTCCGCTACTCGCGACTTCACTACTGGGTAGCAAGTGGTAAGTAGGGGTCGAACCCAAGAGAGTCAGTGTGGATTAGTTGTTCTTTAATGAAGCTTACACATAAATTAAAGTGCGATTGGGGTTGGGTTTGAGTGGTTTATACAGAAATTAAATTACAGTGCGTAAAAGTAAATGACAGAAGGTAAATGTACAGAAAGTAAACAGTTGATATTTTAATGGAAGGAAAGGATTCGGTTTCAGGAGCCTTGTATCATAGTCTGTTTATCATTGACCTCTAATGATCATACTAAGTGTTCAAAGATGAATCGAGGCTATTTCTAGCACAAGACTTGCAACATCGTTTAGAACACTTGTTCTATTTAGACTAATTGCTCCTTTCGAAGTATCTTAGCCCTATGTGCATCCATTTGATCTTCAGTTACGATCAACCAAATGGTTTTTAAAAGAGGTCGAACTCCTCAGATAAGCTTTGCCCGTTAAAGCATCCACTTACCCGAGTATGTTCACGAACCCCACGGAAGAGTTTTGCCCGTTAAAGCATCCACTCAACCTTGAAAGTTCTAACCTAATATGTGGCACATAGAACAAGTTTTGAACACAGAGAGGCACTAGGTGCAGGGTCTAAAACATTGTATGATACGAGTACACCCCTTCAACCGAATGAAGGGTTTAGCTACGACTATTCATGGAACAGGACATCATAGCTAAGTGCGTTGAAAAGTAAAGGTTTTTTTAAAAGACCGTAAAGTAAAGTTTTCGAAAGTAAAGATAGGAAAGTAAAGTTGCTGAATTGAAAAGACAGTAAAGTAAAGTTGCTGAATTGAAAAGACAGTAAAGTAAAGACGAGAATACTTACAAAAACCGTTGAAAGTGCTAAAGCTTCGATTCCAAAGTAAAGTGATTACAAGATTGTGCTCTTAATCTAGAGAGATAAGTGATTTGTGATTTTGGAATTTGTAGAGAGAGAAGCACTCCACATTTTGGGATGATGGATACAATGAGGAGAGGTCTCTATTTATAGGCCAAGGAGAGGAGAAGATGTGGAGGAGAAGGAGACACTTGTCACAAAGCCATGGAGAGGAGTGGAGGGCAAGATAGCCGCCCATGTGAGGAGGAGGAGGGTGGCTTGGCCTCCAAAAGCCGCCCATGTGAGGAGGAGCATCCCCTCAGCCTTCTAGAACCTTGTGACCTTTTCACAAAAGCCATCGGTTTGACCAGAATCTGACCGGAGCTTTGGCCGGAGCTTCTTGGATTTTGGAGAGTGTATACTGAATGAAAATGTCATTCTAAGATGATCTCAAGAAGGAACCTAAGCCAAATTCTGCTTGGAACATGGTCGAAATCCCAAATCGGTTGAAATTGCCCTTGTTTGGCCTTTACCGGGCTCGGTGCATTTGCATTGCGTTCTTGTCCAAATGCCGACTGTTCTAGCATATTTGAGTGATTCCAAGTCGGTTCTTGAAAGTTGGAATTTGGTCGTGACCTGGAATGACTCGTAATTCATTTTCAGCTTTAAAACTCCTCCTTAGCCTGTATTCTCTCTAGACTTCAAAATACTCTGTAGATAAATATCGGAACTAACAAGCAAAAGTTAAATAGACAAAGAGTCTAATTTGGTGGGTTTAACTGTGTTTATGATTCATACAATTATGGTCCATCAGATCACCCCACACTTTTAGTTGTTCGTCCCGAACAATGCTATTAAAGGGCGGCACACACTATCTAAGTAAACTTTTAAAATATGAAAGTGAGACTGTGGGACTAGATTTATCCTAATTCATGCATTACTTACTTATTACCAAATTAAACCGTATAAATACTTAGAAGAAACTTGATACGTGTACCTTCGTGCAGAGATGCAAATTATTTTGGATGTTTCGGGAGATAGCCCTTTTCAGGCTCCTGGACTGCAACCTCGGGACTGTCTTACACTATATGGTTTCCTTGTAGCTTTCTCTAGCACGTGATTCGGTTCGGGTTTCACAGATGAGTTGAGCCTTTTTGATTTTCTTTTTTTGGCGAGGGACAGCTTTTTTGTAGTGAATCGGCCTTTGGCCTTTGATTTGACTCTTTGAGTACTTCACTTTTGTTCGGTTAAAACATTCACAATTTTGGGCCTTTGGCCTCTTGATTTGCTCTTTGAGCTTTTGCCTTTTTGTGGCTTGCTAGTCCATTTTCTCAAGCCTTTTTGGGAGGTCCAATCGTCGCCCGCGAGCATATGGAAATACCTCCCCGCTCTCTCTCATCCTTGCCGTTTCGCGCGGGTCAAAATGAGGGTCGCTCATTTATTTTCCCGGCTACTTTGACTAGAGATAGGATGGTTTGATTCCCGTCCCGCCTTTTTTCTGCATAAACGCTGCATGGCGGAGATGACTCTGACTCAACTGAAAACCCGAAGTGCAGCCTCCACTGACTTCGTAAACCATATAGCGAAATTCAGTCCTTCGATTGCTTGCCAAGCCTCTCTAGGGCATTTTCTATCAATTCCACATCCCCTGTTTATCTCAGCACAAAGGGACAAATGAGAAGTTACATTCTAAGTTTTTAAACAGTTGAATTTTCACAAGGTTATTGCATGAATTATGATCTATCTTTTTCACATTCTCAAGTTCATATTTTCAAAAAGATAATATTAAGGGAAAAGGAAAAGAAAAACATGTTATGTACACAGGCGGTTCTCACCCCACACTTTTGAACGAAGGCGTGCCTTTCAGCAAGACTTAGTTCAAAAGTCATGCAAGCAAATATATACAGGAAAGGTGAGAATGAAAAAACTAAATGACAGAAGTTAAATGACTGAAAGTAAGATAGGTGTCGGGTTACCTCCCGACCAGTGCCTTTGTTTAACGTCGTTGGCTCGACGATACCTCATTCTTGGATCATAAGGTGGGATCCCATGGGTGCTTGAGGTCGAACTTCTTCTCGGTAGCTCTTTTGATTTGAGAGGGTGAGGCTTTATTGACCATAGCTGCTGGTCCAATGAGTCGTGCTTGCTTGTTACTCCTTCCGGGTTTCCATTCTTTCGGCCCATGTCTTTGCCGCTTCTTCATGTTTGAATAGTTAGCACCTTTGCGAGTTTAGAAGTTTGGTTTTGTGCCATTAAATGTAGGTGACAGGCGTTGTTTGACCTGCAAATTTAAATTTATAATTCCTTGCGAAAGACTAGTGTAGTGGCAAGCAAGGGTCGAACCCTAGAGAGCTATATTGGTTACTACTTTGTTCTGAAATAGGAAAGAAAAGGCAATTGGGTGAAAGTATGGATTAGGAAACAACTGTAAGTCACGAAAATAGCAAGGATGTAAATATCAGAGAGAAATATTCAGATTAGGGTTTGATTGTGACTTGTTTTATCATAGACTTTCTAAGTATCTAATTCGTGTTTTGAGTATGGTTGTCCCGACAAAGGTGTTACGCCACGACCTAATTCCCCTAAGTTTAATAACCCGACAAAGGTGTTATTTAACCTAGACGTACTACCTATCTAAACGGCAAAGTATTAGATAGATGATTAATATAGAAATATGCGCAACTAGGTTTCACGACAAAGCATACGTCTAGTCTAGCAATATTTCATGGAATTCATGTACGAGAATCAGTAAAACATAGAATATAGCATTAAGAACCAAGTCTCAAAAACGTCGTCACAATGTATAAAACCCTAATCCGAATAGAGAATTTAGTTACACATAGCCATGGAAATAATGCAGAAAATAAAAGGACAAGAGATTCTTCACAAAAACCGAGTAGAATGAAGGAACCGAGTTTGGACGAGTGCTGGCCGAGTCACGGCCGTGCAAGGCTGAGTTGGGCGGAGCAGATGGCGGCGCACGGAGGAGAGAGTGGCGGAGCAAGGGCTTGGCCGTGTATGAGAGGAGAACTCGAGTAGAGCTTGTAGGACGAGTATTATGCCTTGAATGCTCCTCCTTATATAGAGTTTTGAAAACCCTAAAGTTCCCAAAATAAGCACAAGATAATTATGGAAATATTCCCATAATAATCTTGCTTTATCTTCAAGCCATCTAGATCCTTCCTGAACGTTCCAAAACCCTAGCTTATAATTTTGCCCTAGATGTGACTTGGGCTGGACGGATGTGAAGCCAAAAGACGGGCCGAGATCTGACGTCATCCGCGGATGCCTCTTGTATTTCCTTCCCGCGGACGTCTCTAGAATTATCATAAAGCACAAGACCTCCGCGCCCTAAATGGTGAAGACGTCCGCGAATTGAACTGCTGAAATTTCCAAAGTGCTTCGGTCTTCATTTCTTTCCGTGCCAAACTTCGTCAACTGCTGATAAGCCGGTCCATAATTCCTTGTGATGTTTTAGGCTTCAAAAGCCGCCTTTTGAGTGCGACTCCTCCTAGAGCTTCCAACTCACATGAAACACGAAACAATACTAAAAAGTAACTGTTCGTATAATAAAGTGCAGGAATTGGTGGGAATTAATGACTCGATGAGTTGTATAAATACGGCTCATCAAACCACCCCACACTTAAACTTGTTCGTCCCGAACAAGAACTAGATCAAAGGAGGAACGAACTAATGTAACACCACAATGCTTCGGTCATCCTAGACAGGCTACATGGCTGTGACTCGGCTACTATAGATCCCACCTTCTATGCATGCTCGTTACTAATGTCTTTGTGCGAAAACATGGGTTAAAGATACGTGTTATCTTTGGGCCGAGATGCAAATCAATTCGGATGTATCAGGAGGTAGCCCTTCTATAGACCCATGAACTGCATTCTCGGACTCGAACTCGCTGCTATATGGTCATGCTTTGCTGCTTTTTCTTGCACGTGATTGATTTGAGCTTCAAAGTGTTTGAGTGCTTTTCGGCCAGCTATAGTGTCATCGGATCTGATATTTCAATGATGCTTTCACTTGATTTCGTGTGGACTATCACAATGATGGTGGATTGTTGCTTTGTAGTGCGGATTGTGACTTGCTCGAACCGTGATTCCTTTTCCTTTCGACGCGAGTCAAGCCAAGGGTCGCTTGTCAATTTTCCCGGCTACTTGGACTAGGAACCTTCTTGCTCTCACTCATCCTTGCCCTTTTGACACGGGTCAAGGCAAGGGTCGCTTGCCTATTTTCCCGGCTACTCGGACTAGAGCTTGGACGGTGTGATGTATTCCCGTCTCGACCAACCGCAAAGGTTACCGCAGTGGTGGAGCAGACTCGTACTATGTTGCCTCGAAGTGCTAGCCTCCACAAACTCCACATAACCATATATCTGAGTTCGGTCTTTGAATGATCTGTCAAGTCTCTCTAGGGCATTTCTATCAACTCCATATCCCTGTTTATCTCAACTAACAAAGGCACGCAAAATTTTAAAATCACACGTTAGTCGCACAAATCAATTTTCACCAAAGACATGCATGTAATCGGCTCTATCTATTTCACCTAATCATTATCCAATACTGCAAGTCTAGAAAATAGTGAAGTATCATGTATCAAAATTTAAAAAAATGACTCAAAACGTGCTGACTCTGTGCAGGGTGCAGGAAATAGACGTGCTGACTCAATATTGACTCTCCCACCCCACACTTTTGAAATAAGCCGTGTCCTCACGGTACGACTTAAATCAAGACTCACAATGCATACAATAAATAAAAGGAAAGGGAAGAGGTAGAACGGGACTCCCCTCGTGTGATGTGTGACGACCAGGAATGGCTGATTATTCTCCTATGAGTCCTCAAAGAGAGCCCCATCAAAGCTTGTGTCGCAACGTGAGTTCGTTGCACACTGAAAGGTCTGCGTCAATGACATTAAGACGAATAAAAGATTCCCAGGAGGTTGGAGGAGTCACAGCGGTCTCACTTAAAACCCAACCTCCTTAGACTCGTAAGTCTTTGTGACAGAATCTTTAAACGCTCATGTTTCTTGACACAACTTATTCGAGGTGTGAACTACTCATGTCGGATATAGTCCGATATTGGAGCGAAGCAAGTCCGGGCTAAAATGCGTAGCGCGGCAGGCAAAATGCGTAGCCCCGTACTTGTTTTTTCGGTCGGCCTGGTCCAGTCCCTACACAATGAAACCAATTCCTTTCCAAGGTACAATGTGATAATGATGACTCAAAACAAACATAATAAGTAAATAAACTGAAATGTAAAAGAAATGCAAACAGTGCAGGGCTGCCTCCCTGCGAGCGCCTTTGTTTAACGTCGTTGGCTCGACAGTACCTCCTCTAAGTGTCAGGAGGCTCGGCAAGTGGAATCTCATCAGCGGTGGTGTCAAGGGGCTCGGCTAGGTCAAACTCCTGGGCTGGTGCCTCAATCTCTCCGTGGTAGTGCTTGACTCTCTGTACATTGACCTTGAACCGATGCCCATCCTTTGGGTTCTCCAACTCCAGTGCCCCATGATTGTAAATCTGAGCGATCGTGTAAGGTCCTGTCCATCTGGACCTTAACTTCCCGGGCATGAGTCGTAGCCGTGATGATAACAAGAGCACCTTCTGCCCGACTTCAAATGAGCGCCTAAGTATGAATTTGTCGTGGTAGAGCTTGGTCCGCGCCTTGTAGTCTGTTTGGCTCTCATAAGCCTCTAGGCGCAACTCCTCAAGCTCACACAACTGTAATTGTCTGTCCAACCCGGCTACCTGTAAGTCTGGATTGCACTTCTTCAGTGCCCAATATGCCTTGTGCTCTAGTTTGACTGGCAAGTGGCATGCCTTCCCGTAGACCAACCGAAAAGGCGAGGTGCCTATCGGGGTCTTGTATGCTGTCCTGTATGCCCACAATGCCTCATCTAACCACTGGCTCCAATCCTTCCTAGTCGGCCCCACCATCTTTTCCAGAATTCCCTTAATTTCGCGGTTGGAGATCTCCGCTTGCCGATTCGGCTGGGGGTGATACGCTGTGGAAGTCCGGTGGTGAACATGGTAGCGCTTCAGTGTGGATGCCATCATACGGTTGCAGAAGTGTGTCTCCTGATCACTGATAATGGCCTTAGGTACTCCGTACCTGCAAAAGATGTTAGTGCGCAAAAAGTCTACGACAGATTTAGCATCATCACACCTAGTGGCCTTGGCCTCTACCCACTTGGACACATAGTCAACTGCAACTAAGATGTAAGAAAATCCACATGAAGGAAGGAAAGGACCCATAAAATCTATCCCCCAAATATCGAACACATCATTCACTAATATGGGGACCTGTGGCATCTCCTGTCTGGCCGAAATATTACGTACTCCCTGGCATCTATCACATCTCTTACAATGATCGTAGGCATCTCTAAAAACATGCGGCCAAAAGAAACCACTATCTAGAATCTTTCTAGCCGTCCTCCTAGGGCCGAAATGGCCACCACACTCTAATTCATGGCAGAAACTAATCACTGAAGCAAACTCATCATCGGGGATGCACCGCCTAAGAATCTGATCTACACCTATTTTCCACAAGTACGGATCATCCCACACATAGTATCTAGCATCATGCTTCAATTTCAAACACTGAGCCCTAGAGTATGAAGGCGGGAACTTACCTCCGACCAGGTAGTTCACTATGGGAGCGAACCATGGCATCTTACCCGAAATAGCATACAAGTGCTCATCTGGAAACGTCTCGGTAATCTGCCCGACATCCTCCTCTCTGACAAGACGGCTTAAGTGGTCGGCCACTGTGTTCTCTATGCCCTTCTTGTCTCTAATCTCCACGTCAAACTCCTGTAGGAGCAGGATCCACCTAATGAGCCTTGGATTTGCCTCCTTTTTCGTCATCAAGTACCTAATAGCTGCATGGTCAGAATAGACAACAACTTTAGTACATAACAGATATGATCTAAATTTTTCCAAGGCAAAAACCACGGCTAGTAGCTCCTTCTCTATGGTCGGATAGTTCCTCTGGGCTACGTCCAATGTCCTCGAAGCATAGTAGATCACCACGGGCTTCTTGTCCACCTTCTGACCAAGAACTGCTCCTACAACATAATCGCTCGCGTCGCACATAATCTCAAAGGGCTGCGCCCAGTCCGGAGCTCTAATGATAGGCGTGCTGGTGAGGGCCTCCTTCAGCTCGTCAAATGCTGCCCTGCACTGATCTGTAAACTCAAAAGGCACATCTTTCTGCAAGAGGTTAGATAAAGGCAGCGCCTTTTTAGAGAAATCCTTTATGAATCTACGATAGAAACCAGCATGCCCTAGAAATGACTTCATATCACGGACTGTGGAGGGATATGGCAGAGTAACAATCAAATCTATCTTAGCTTTGTCTACCTCTATCCCTTCATGTGAGACTATATGACCGAGTACTACTCCATGAGTAACCATAAAATGACACTTTTCATAGTTGAGCACCAAATTCATAGAAACACAACGTGCTAATACCGTGCTCAAATTATCTAGACATGCATCAAAAGTGTCACCATGCACAGTGAAATCATCCATGAACACCTCAATAAACGAACCTATCATGTCAGAGAATATGCTAGTAACCACCCGCTGAAAAGTGTCGGGTGCGTTACACAAGCCAAAAGACATCCGGCGAAAAGCAAACGTACCGAATGGGCATGTGAAAGTCGTCTTCTCCTGATCCTCGGGTGCTATGGGAATCTGGTTATAGCCTGAAAAACCATCTAGAAAACAAAAATAAGGCTTACCTGCCAAGCGGTCGAGGATCTGATCAATAAATGGAAGAGGAAAGTGCTCATTGCGCGTAACTGCATTCAGCTTCCTGTAGTCTATGCACATGCGCCATCCATTTTTGACTCGTGTAGTGACCATCTCGCCCTCGACATTCTTCTCCACTGTGATTCCTATCTTCTTCTTTTTTGATAGCGTGATTCCTGTCTTCTTTGGCACAACATGTACCGGACTCACCCACTGGCTGTCTGAAATCGGGTAAATCACATCAGCATCCAACAGCTTCTGAATCTCCTTCTGGACCACCTCCATCATAATAGGATTTAATCTGCGCTGAGGCTCCCTCGAAGGCTTCGCTCCATCATCCAGCAAAATCCGATGCATACAGACAGTCGGGCTGATTCCCTTGATGTCGGCTAGTGTCCATCCAATGGCCTGTCTGTGCTCGGTCAATACTCCAATCAAACGCTGCTCCTGATCTGCCTCAAGGCCGCTCTTAATGATGACTGGCAGCGTGCTTTTCTCCCCTAAGAATGCATACTTCAGGTGACCGGGTAGAGGCTTCAATTCAACTGTAGGTGCCTGCACAACAGAAGGCAAACACACTTGTGATTTAAATAACCGAATTGCATTAACTTCATACCTCGGTGTGAGTGGTGGGGCGATCTCTAGCTGATCTAGGGCATCCATGATCGCCTCTGTATGCTCATAAGAGTCCTCGGGCGAGCATACTGCCTCCTCAATTACTTCCTCTAGCGGGTCGATCCGTCTCTCCGGATGTACCTCCTGGACAAGGTCGTCCAAGGTGTCTAAGGCATTGACCGCCTCGTACTCTGTAGGGTGCTTCATGGCCCTGAAGATGTCAAAGCTGATCATCTCGTCCTCAACCTCCATGGTCAATGTTCCAGTATCACAGTCTATCTTCATCTTTGACGTCTTGAGGAACGGTCGGCCGAGTAGGATCGGCGCATGGTCTCTAGGGCTGCTGTTCTCCATCTTGAGCACATAGAAGTCTGCTGGGAACACTAACTCTCCGACCTGCACTAGCACATCCTCAATCTTGCCCTCGGGCTGCTTGCATGACCTGTCCGCCAGCTGTATGGTGAGACCTGCAGGTTCTAGAGGACCAATGCGCAGACAAGAGTATATAGAATACGGTACAACATTAATAGAGGCTCCAAGATCAAGCATGCAATTGTCCAGCCTAATGTTACCGATCGTGCAGGGAATGGTGTATGTGCCAGGGTCACCGCATTTTGGTGGCACCTTGCGCTGAATAACCGCTGAAACATTCCTGCTTAATAGTTCCTCATCTTGCTGGGTCCCTTTTCGTCTGTTTGTGCACAACTCCTTCAGAAACCTGGAGTACCTGGGGATCTGCTTGATGGCCTCAAGGAGTGGGATGTTGATCTCTACCTTGCTGAATAGCTCCCACACTTCCCTGTCCATCACATACTTTTTTGGGGCACGAACTTGCACAGGAAAAGGCAAAGGTGCCTGGACGTCGGCATTGTTGATGATGGGAACCGGGCCTGGCCAAGAGGATTCGGCTGCTGGAGTCGGGTCTGGTTCGGGCTCGTCCGGGCCAAAGGTACTGATGGACCAAAATTATACGAATCATAAACACAGTATAACCCCCTTATTTAGACATTTTGTCTATTTAACTTTTGCTTGTTAGTTCAGATATATTTTTGCAGGGTAATTCAGAGCTTAGAGAGAATACACATTAAAGAGGAGCTTTTAGAGCAGAAAAGATGTTACGAGTCAATCCAAGGTCAAGATCATATGCCGACTGAAGAATTATCAAGGATCCTAACGTTGAATCACTCATAACAAATTAATCAGAAGAATCAGGAGAGGAATCAAGACAGCCCGGGGAAGAAACACATTGACAGTTTTGTGAAAAGACTGCACAAAACTGTACAAAATTCACAATTGGGCAAGATGACCGGCCACTTGGGCAAGAGGTGGCCAAAGCCACCCCTCCTCCTCCTCCACCACCGGCTACCGGCGGCTCCTCCACCCATGGTGACCGGCGGCTTTTTGCTCCTCCACATGTCTCCTCCTCCTTGCTCCTCCTCTCCTTCCTCCATGTGTGGCCATCTCCTCCCTTCATTTTCTCCTCCAATCACCATGCAACACTTGCCTCCATCTCCTCCTCCTCCCATGGCTATATAAGGAGGAGCTCCTCCCCTCATTTTCATCATCCCTCACTTGTAAAAAACACTTCTCTCTCTAAGTTATGTATTTGTAAAGTTTGGCTTTGGAAATAAAGGATAGCTCCCTTGGCGCTTCAACGGTTGTAAGTATTATTTCTAGTATTTATTCAACTGTTTATTTCCTTAGTTATAATGTTTAGCGCGATGAATAGTAGCTAAACTAGTAGTTCGGTAGAAGGGGCGCACTTGTATTATAAAATGTTTTAAGACTATTAACTTAGCGTCTAGTCTTAGTATTCAAAACTTGTTCTATGTGCCATATATCAAGTCAGAGTTTCCAAGGTTGAGTGGAAGCTGTCACAAGCAAAGCTCTGCCGTGGAAATTCGTGATCATACTCGGTAAGTGGAAGCTGTCACAAGCAAAACTTATCAAGGAGTTCGACTTATCTAAAACACCACTTGATAAATAACGTAACTGGGAGATCAAGTGGATGCACTTACAGCTAAGATACTTCGAAAGGAGGAATTAGTTTTGCTTAGAACAAGTGTTGCTTTAAACGATGTTGCAAGTCTTGCGCTACGAAAGGGCCTCGATTCATCTTTGAATACTTAGATAATTCACTAAAGGTCAATGATAAACAGGATATAATACAAGGCCCCTGAAACCAAACATTTCTCTTTAATTATAAACTGTAATTTACTTTCCAGTATTAAAACCAATCAACCAACCAATCAATCAATCAATCACTTAGCTGGTAGCTTTAAAACCAACCAACCGACCTAAAACACGCTCTCTCGCTGGACAACCCCCTCAAAGAACATCTATTCCCCTGATTCCCTTGGGTTCGACCCCTACTTACCACTTGCTACCCAGTTAAGTCGCGAGTAGCGGACTATTATAAATTTATTCTTGACGTTTGCACATAACGACTGTGCATCCATCAGGTACCGGGCTCGGTAGCCTCTTGATGGACCACAATTATACGAATCAAAAACACAGTAAAACCCCCCAAGTTAGACTGTTTGTCTATCTAACATCCATCTGTTAGTCCCGATATATTTCCACAGGGCATTTTAGAGACTGAAGAGAAAACACGCTAAGGAGAGGATTTTATGCTGAAAAGATAACAAGAGTCAATCCAAGGTCAAGATCATATGCCGACTGAAGAAATATCAAGGATCCTGACGTTAAATTGACCATAACAAATTAATCAGAAGAATCAGGAGAGGAATCAAGACAGCCCGGGAAAGGAACACACTGACAGTTTTGTGAAAAGACTGCACAAAACTGTACAAAACTCACATATGGGCAAGATGACTTGGTGACTTGATGAAGAGGTGACCAAAGGAGGCAAAACCACCCCATTCTCCACCCACAACCGGCGGCGCCACCCTCCTCCTCCTTGGGCAACCGGTTGACTTGCCTTGGAGGTGGCTTCCTCCACCACTCCTCCTCCATGGTGACCGGCTACCGGCGGCTGAGCTCCTCCACTCCTCCTCCGCCAAGTGGTGGCTCCTCCTTGGCTCCTCCTTGCCTCCTCCTCCTCCCTTGGATCAAACCAATCTCCACCACCCATCTCCACCCATTTTTCCTATAAAAGGAGGTGCTCCTCCTCCTCACAATTGCATCCCAAAATTGTAAATCACTTCTCTCTCTAAGTTTGTTACTTGTAAGTTTGGTTCGATTTTGAAATAATACTCCTGTTTGTTCTTGAGTATTATACTGGAAATTATAATACTCTTGTCGGTTCTCGAGTATTATAATACTATAGAGAATACTCCTGTTGGTTCTTGAGTATTCAGTAGGAATTAGGAATACTCCTGTTGGTTCTTGAGTATTCCACCCCTTTCCCTCTTACTGTTTCCAAAAACCCCCGAGTATTTAGCTATGGTATCCATCTCTATGGATATTCGTAGCTAAACTCTTTATTCGGTGGAGGGTATTTTCTTGTATTATATAATGTTGTAATATCTTTTAGTTTCATTTCTTTGTATTCAAAACTTGTTCTATGTGCCATTTATAGTCAGAATTTCCAAGGTTGAGTGGATGCTACGAAAGGGCAAAACTCTTCCGTGGGGTTCGTGAACATACTCGGGTAAGTGGATGCTACGAAAGGGCAAAGCTTATCTGAGAAGTTCGACTCATCTAAAACACCACTTGGTCAATCGTAACTGTGAGATCAGGTGGATGCACAAAAGGCTAAGATACTTCGAAAGGAGGAATTAGTCTGAAATAGAACAAGGGTTGCTTTAAACGATGTTGCAAGTCTTGCGCTACGAAAGGGCCTCGATTCATCTTTGAATACTTAGAAAAGTTACTAACAGTTTATTATATACATGTTATAATACAAGAGTACCTGAAACCGAATGCTTCTCTTAACTGTTAAACCGCAATCACCAACTGCTGATCTACCGGAGGAATTACAATCACGCATCACCCACTGTAAGTCTTCTTTGTATTTACAGCATTTAATTTCTGTATTTACTTTTCCGCTATCAAAACCAAAAACCCCCAAAAAATCACGTAGTTAATCAGAGCGCTAAAACCTCAATCAACCATAAAACACGCTCCCCCCAGTTCAATCACCCTAAAAGAATAGCCTATTCCCCTAATTCCCTTGGGTTCGACCCCTACTTACCACTTACTACCCAGTAGTGTAGTCACAAGTAGCGGATATTATAAATTTATTTTGTACAGAGAACACTGCACCTTAACGACAGTGCAGTGGGCTCCGTCAAAATTGGCGCCGTTGCCGGGGAATTAGCCATCGGATAGTTGTTCTTTTAAAATTTCGCCATGCCTTCCTACTACGATCACGAGCCTTGGAACAATGAGGCATATGTTTCGCTACTCCGCGAAGAGATCATCGACACTAAGCAATCGCGGGACGAAACTTTGGACGAGTACTTAGCGTGCTTTGACTCCATGATAGAGAGCTACCCGCACCATGGATTCTCCAGACTCAATCTTCTTCAAATATTTCTCGGTGGAATGATGCCACTTGAGCGGAAAAAATTTAATGATGTAACGGGGAGTTCACTCAGGAAGTTAACCATAGGTGAAGCCTGGCGCCTCATAAATGATTTGGCAAAGAACACAAAACAGGGTCAGTGGCACCAAACTGAAGATAAGGCACCGACGATGAAAGTAGACTCAGTGCAAAACGAGCCCAATACCACACCCATTGCGAGCTTGCCCGCAACAAACCTGGAAGAAGACACCAGTACAGGGGCAGTAATGGACGTGGAGGCGGCTCTAAAGGAGCCAACATTGGAGCCCACGGAGCCAACTGAGGATGAGGACTCACAAATAACCGAAGAGGAATCGGCCAAATTAGGCCCGGCCCTCACTGAAGAACTGCTCAAGAAAGACCTAGCCCTTGTGGTGAAAGTCCCCCAACTTGTCCCCTCGCTTTGTATACAGATCATAGCCCCTGAAGATAAAGTGATCAATAAGGAGGTGCAAGGCAAGTTGGAAGCGGGACAAAGGCAAGAAAAGCCAACAATGGAGCACTCTCTCGTCATGAGCCAAGAAAAGCCGGCTGAAAACTCACTCGTTCTAGGATGGCAATTCATCTCTGCCACAAAGAAGAGGGTTAGCAAGGGCGCATGCTTAAGGTCGGTTGGCAAAAGACTAAACTTCCAAAACTACAAAGATGTCAACCGGCCATACACTAAGAAGCGACAAAGACATGGCCCGGTGCAATGGAAGCCCGGAAGGAAAAACAAGAGAGCACGGCTCATTGAACCAGCAGTTATGGTAAAAGGTCCCCAGCCTTCTCAGAAACTATGGAAAGAAAAAGCACCAAAACCGTGGAGTTCCAACCTAAACAAGAAATCAGGAAAAAGCAAGGCGAAAACCAACACCGGGACAGTGGCAAAGTTTGACCTCAGCCACCCATGGGACCCAAACCAATGAACCACAAACGAGGTATTGTCGAGCCAACGACGTTAAACAAGTGCACTGGTCGGGAGGTAACCCGACACTATCTTACTTTCCGCACTTACTTTCAGTACTTAGTTTTAAGCTTGCATGACTTTTGAACTAAGGCACGCCTTCGTTCAAAAGTGGGGGGGGGGGTGAAAACCGCCTGTGTACATAAATAACATGCTTGCTGTTTTTCTTTTTTTTAGTAATAGTATCTTTTTGAACATATGAACTTAAGAATGTGAAAAAGATAAATCAGAATTCATGCATTTACCTTGTGAAAATTCAAACTGTTTAAAAACTTAGAATGTAACTTTCCATTTGTCCTTTGTACTGAGATAACTAGGGATGTGGAGTTGACATAAACTGCCCTAGAAGGACTTGGGAAGCAATCAAAGGATCAGATCAAACTATATGGTTTTCGAAGTCAGTGGAGGCTGCACTTCGGGTTTTCAGTGAATAATTGAGTCAAACTCCGCCAAGAAGCATCTATGCAAAGGCGAGGACGGGAATCAGACCGTCCTCTCTCTAGTCAAAATAGCCGAGAAAATAGATAAGCGACCCTCATCTTGACCCGCGCAAAACGACGAAGACGAGAGGAGAGGGGAGGTATATCCATAGGCTTGCGGGCGATGATTGGACCTCCCAAAAAGGCTGATAAAATGGACTAGCAAGTCACAAAGAAGCGAAAAACTCAAAGAAGAAAATCAAAAGAGGCCAAAGGCCCAAAATTGTGAAGGTTTTAACCGAGCAAAAGTGAAGCACTCAACAAAGTCAAATCAAAGGCTAAAGGCCGATTCACTACAACAAAAAAGCAGTCCCTCGCCAAAGAAAAGAAAAAAATCAAGAAGGTTCAACTCACTGAAACCCGAACTGAATCACGTGCATGAGAAAGCTACCAGAAGACCATATAGTACGAAACGATCCCGAGGCTGCAACCCAGGAACCTGAAAAAGGCTATCTCCCGAAACATCCAATATAATTTGCATCTCAGCACGGAGGTACAAGTATTAAGTTTCTTCTATTTATTTACACAGTTTAATTTGGTAATAAGTAAGCAATGCATGAATTAGGATAGATCGAGTACCACAGTCTAATTTTCATATGCCAAAACCGAACCTAGAACTTACGCCCTTTAATAGCATTGTTCGGGACGAACAACTAAAAGTGGGGGGTATTCTGATGAACCACAATTATACGAATCAAAAACACAGTAAAACCCCCCAAGTTAGACTGTTTGTCTATCTAACATCCATCTGTTAGTCCCGATATATTTCCACAGGGCATTTTAGAGACTGAAGAGAAAACACGCTAAGGAGAGGATTTTATGCTGAAAAGATAACAAGAGTCAATCCAAGGTCAAGATCATATGCCGACTGAAGAAATATCAAGGATCCTGACGTTAAATTGACCATAACAAATTAATCAGAAGAATCAGGAGAGGAATCAAGACAGCCCGGGAAAGGAACACACTGACAGTTTTGTGAAAAGACTGCACAAAACTGTACAAAACTCACATATGGGCAAGATGACTTGGTGACTTGATGAAGAGGTGACCAAAGGAGGCAAAACCACCCCATTCTCCACCCACAACCGGCGGCGCCACCCTCCTCCTCCTTGGGCAACCGGTTGACTTGCCTTGGAGGTGGCTTCCTCCACCACTCCTCCTCCATGGTGACCGGCTACCGGCGGCTGAGCTCCTCCACTCCTCCTCCGCCAAGTGGTGGCTCCTCCTTGGCTCCTCCTTGCCTCCTCCTCCTCCCTTGGATCAAACCAATCTCCACCACCCATCTCCACCCATTTTTCCTATAAAAGGAGGTGCTCCTCCTCCTCACAATTGCATCCCAAAATTGTAAATCACTTCTCTCTCTAAGTTTGTTACTTGTAAGTTTGGTTCGATTTTGAAATAATACTCCTGTTTGTTCTTGAGTATTATACTGGAAATTATAATACTCTTGTCGGTTCTCGAGTATTATAATACTATAGAGAATACTCCTGTTGGTTCTTGAGTATTCAGTAGGAATTAGGAATACTCCTGTTGGTTCTTGAGTATTCCACCCCTTTCCCTCTTACTGTTTCCAAAAACCCCCGAGTATTTAGCTATGGTATCCATCTCTATGGATATTCGTAGCTAAACTCTTTATTCGGTGGAGGGTATTTTCTTGTATTATATAATGTTGTAATATCTTTTAGTTTCATTTCTTTGTATTCAAAACTTGTTCTATGTGCCATTTATAGTCAGAATTTCCAAGGTTGAGTGGATGCTACGAAAGGGCAAAACTCTTCCGTGGGGTTCGTGAACATACTCGGGTAAGTGGATGCTACGAAAGGGCAAAGCTTATCTGAGAAGTTCGACTCATCTAAAACACCACTTGGTCAATCGTAACTGTGAGATCAGGTGGATGCACAAAAGGCTAAGATACTTCGAAAGGAGGAATTAGTCTGAAATAGAACAAGGGTTGCTTTAAACGATGTTGCAAGTCTTGCGCTACGAAAGGGCCTCGATTCATCTTTGAATACTTAGAAAAGTTACTAACAGTTTATTATATACATGTTATAATACAAGAGTACCTGAAACCGAATGCTTCTCTTAACTGTTAAACCGCAATCACCAACTGCTGATCTACCGGAGGAATTACAATCACGCATCACCCACTGTAAGTCTTCTTTGTATTTACAGCATTTAATTTCTGTATTTACTTTTCCGCTATCAAAACCAAAAACCCCCAAAAAATCACGTAGTTAATCAGAGCGCTAAAACCTCAATCAACCATAAAACACGCTCCCCCCAGTTCAATCACCCTAAAAGAATAGCCTATTCCCCTAATTCCCTTGGGTTCGACCCCTACTTACCACTTACTACCCAGTAGTGTAGTCACAAGTAGCGGATATTATAAATTTATTTTGTACAGAGAACACTGCACCTTAACGACAGTGCAGTGGGCTCCGTCACCTCTTCCTCGGGCTCCTGCTGATTCTCGTCCTCTGCTGGTCCTACTGTTCTTCGTCCACTCCTTAACGTCACAGCACTGACGTTCCCCTTTGGATTCTGAATGGTCTGTGAGGGAAGTCGGCCTGTGCTGTCCTCGAGTCTCGAAACTGCTGTGGCCATCTGGGACATCTGCTTATGTAGGTCGGTTATTGCCCCGTCGGTTTTGGCCATGTACTGGTTCAAGGTTGTATTGATCTGCTGGTTGCTAGCCATCATCTCCTTCATCATGTCCTCCAGGGATTTATTTTGATTGCTCGGGCCCGGTTAATGGTTGTTCGGCCCTTTCTGCTGATACTGCCCAGGTGCATTCTGCCGAAACTGATGATATGGGTGTTGGTAGGGCTGCTGAGTCTGCTGAGGTATATTCTGTCGTGCTGGCTGCTGTTGCTGATTGTTGTTCCTCCAGGTCTGTCCATTGGCCCCTTGATTGGGCGCTGCTGCGCCATACTGTCTGACTGGCCCTGGCTGGTTACCATAGTTCTGATAATTGCCCACTGCATTGATATCAGCCTGGACGTCTTCTTGTAAGGTCGGGCACTCGTCTGTCTTGTGATCTGTAGCTGTACAGAACTCACATGGCTTGACCTGGACTGGTTGCCTTCGGACCACATGCTTCATCAACTCCCTCATTTCCTTCATTTCTGCGGCCATAGCACTGATTGAGGGCTCAACCGTTGACACGTTCTTTGTTCGGGCATACTCGTCTTCTTTTGTTGACTCATCCTGGAAGCGCTCACTTTCTGCCACTGATATGATATTCTGCTTTACTCTGGCTGGCGTCAAGTTCATGAGATTACCTCCAGCTGAGGCTTCCAATAGCTTCCTTTCTAGCCTGCGTAGTCCATCTAGCATATACTCGACGATGACTTTCTCTAGGAGCTCGAGGTTGCAGCAACTCTTTTCCAAGGCCAGGAACTTCTCCACATACTCGTACATAGTCTCATTTGGGCCTTGCTTGATCTCTTGCAACTGCTTCCGGACTTGCGCTGCACGCCCAGCTGGATAGTATTTGCTGACGAATTGCTTTTGCATCTGGTCCCATGTGTAGATACTATCGGGGGGCAAGGATAGAAACCAATCTGCGGCAGCGTCTGTAAGTGAGAAGTAGAACGCCTTCAGCTTGAAAATTTCGACGTCGGCTCCGTGTGGTTTCAGGTTTAAGCATAACCCGTGATAACGTGTCAGGTGAGATGTAGCAGACTCTCCCTTGGTTCCAGAGAACTTGGGTAGATGATGGACGACTGAGGTGCTGACTGTTATGGTTGCGAGGTCCGGTCCTTCATAAATAGGCCATGTCTGGTCTCTGAAATTGGGAACCGAGAGCTCGCCCATGGTGGGTCCTTCATCTTCGTCCTCCTCATCGTCTCTGACTACTGGTTGGCGTGGGGGTCTCTGAGGTGGTGGGTATGGATGTTGTGGATGGTGTGGTAGTGGTGGGTACTGTGGTGGGTATTGGGGGTATGGCGGTTGTGGGTACTGTGGATACGGTGGTGGTGGATACTGCTGATATGGTGGCGGATACTGAGGGTACTGTGGATATTGCGGTTGGTTTTGGTTTTGTTGGTTTTGTTGTTGTTGAAATTGTCCCGGGATAGCCCCCCGGATTTCTCCATTCTGTATCTGTTCGACTTCATTATTTTGACTGTTGTCACCGACTATACTTCCTGCATGAGACATGTTGCAAGAAATAGCAAGCACCGAGATAGAAAAACACCGAAATAGCAAGCACAGACTAGCAACAAAGGATCCCCAGGAGAGTGGAGGAGTCACAACGGTCTCACTTAAAACCCACACTCCTTAGACTCGTAAGTCTTGGTGACAGGATCCTCTAAAAGCTAGAAATTGGAAATCGAAGAATCGGAAAACGAAATCGAGACAGTTGAAAATAACGAATTAAGAAATCACCGAATAGGAAATCACCGAATAGCAAGAAGTAACTAAAATAAACGAAAAAAGGAAATAAACGAAAAAATTTGAAAATTTCTAAAAACACTAAAAAATTCAAAATAAAATACTAAACGATCTCCGATGGCCGAAAAACACCGTATGTCACGAGCAAATGCTGGTGATTTCTGATCTCCTCGTCGTTCCGCTCAGAATAAGGTATTATGGGCTTAAATCGGACACTGGTAGCTCGAATCCTGCAGACTTTTTATAAAATCGGAAAATAGTGAAAAAACACTAAACCGAAAAAAAACAAAAAACAGAACAAATATTTCACCGTGCGTAGCTCACCGGCAACGGCGCCAAAATTTGACAGGCGTCGTTTGACCTGCAAATTTAAATTTATAATTCCTTGCGAAAGACTAGTGTAGTGGCAAGCAAGGGTCGAACCCTAGAGAGCTAGATTGGTTACTACTTTGTTCTGAAATAGGAAAGAAAAGGAAATTGGGTGAAAGTATGGATTAGGAAACAACTGTAAGTCACGAAAATAGCAAGGATGTAAATATCAGAGAGAAATATTCAGATTAGGGTTTGATTGTGACTTGTTTTATCATAGACTTTCTAAGTATCTAATTCGTGTTTTGAGTGTGGTTGTCCCGACAAAGGTGTTACGCCACGACCTAATTCCCCTAAGTTTAATAACCCGACAAAGGTGTTATTTAACCTAGACGTACTACCTATCTAAACGGAAAAGTATTAGATAGATGATTAATATAGAAATATGCGCAACTAGGTTTCACGACAAAGCATACGTCTAGTCTAGCAATATTTCATGGAATTCATGTACGAGAATCAGTAAAACATAGAATATAGCATTAAGAACCAAGTCTCAAAAACGTCATCACAATGTATAAAACCCTAATCCGAATAGAGAATTTAGTTACACATAGCCATGGAAATAATGCAGAAAATAAAAGGACAAGAGATTCTTCACAAAAACTGAGTAGAATGAAGGAACCGAGTTTGGACGAGTGCTGGCCGAGTCACGGCCGTGCAAGGCTGAGTTGGGCGGAGCAGATGGTGGCGCACGGAGGAGAGAGTGGCGGAGCAAGGGCTTGGCCGTGTATGAGAGGAGAACTCGAGTAGAGCTTGTGGGACGAGTATTATGCCTTGAATGCTCCTCCTTATATAGAGTTTTGAAAACCCTAAAGTTCCCAAAATAAGCACAAGATAATTATGGAAATATTCCCATAATAATCTTGCTTTATCTTCAAACCATCTAGATCCTTCCTGAACGTTCCAAAACCCTAGCTTGTAATTTTGCCCTAGATGTGACTTGGGCTGGACGGATGTGACGCCAAAAGACGGGCCGAGATCTGACGTCATCCGCGGATGCCTCTTGTATTTCCTTCCCGCGGACGTCTCTAGAATTATAATAAAGCACAAGACCTACGTGCCCTAAATGGTGAAGACGTCCGCGAATTGCACTGCTGAAAGTTCCAAAGTGCTTCGGTCTTCATTTCTTTCCGCGCTAAACTTCGTCAACTGATGATAAGCCGGTCCATAATTCCTTGTGATGTTTTAGGCTTCAAAAGCCGCCTTTTGAGTGCGACTCCTCCTAGAGCTTCCAACTCACCTGAAACACGAAACATTACTAAAAAGTAACTGTTCGTATAATAAAGTGCAGGAATTGGTGGGAATTAATGACTCGATGAGTTGTATAAATACGGCTCATCAGTAAGCGACATTAAGCATGCGCCTCTGTCAATCCTCTTCATTGTGGCAGTGATGGATGGTTGTCTTGGAACGAGTGAGTTTTCAGGCGGTTTTCCTTGGCTTGTGACGAGTGAGAGTTCCTTTGTCGGCTTTTTTGGCTCATGCTCCTCCTCTAACTACCCTTGCACCTCATCATTATTGATTATATGATCTTCGGTGGCTATGATCGGCATAAAACACGAAGGGTTAAGTTGAGGCACTTCAACCATGAGGACTGGGTCTGTTTCAGGTGCTCCGACAGTGAGGACCAGGTCTTTCTCGGACAGTTCGGCAATGAGGTCCGGGACTTCCTCGGGTGCTCCGAGCGCAAGGACCGGGCCTGGCTTGATTTCTTCGGCCTCTTCGGCAGTGAGGTTCGGGACTTCTGTTGGCTCGGTAGTTAGGACTGTGATTTCCTCGGATAGATTGGTAATGAGGACCGGGCCTGATTTGGGCAGTTCTTCTTCCTCTCGTTCCATGGGTGCAACGACTAGCTTTTTTCCACTCCTAAGAGTCACGACATTCATATTTCCCCTCGGGTTCTGGACAGTTTGGGAGGGGAGCTGTCCGGACTCCTTTTTAAGCTCGGATACCGCCGTGGTTAGTTGAGACAACTGCTTCTTAATTTCTGCCATTTCCCCTCTTGCCTCGGCTTGATATTGCTGTAAATCAGCGTCTGTTCGCACTTGGCCGGCGGCTAGCTCTTTCATGATGTCCTCAAGCGGCTTGGCCTGATCTTGTCTTGGTCTTGACCTCGCGGCCAAGTCATTTATCAATTTCCAAAGATCATCCATGTTTAAGTTATTTACCGAGCCTCCTGCCGCGTCATTAAGCCAATTCCACTCATATGGCATCATCACATTGAGAAACCTTTGAAGAAGATCGTGGTTGGTGAATCCATGGTGCGGGCAGCTCGTTACAACGGAATCGAAGTACCATAAGTACTCATCCAATGTTTCGTCCCGGAATTGCTTTATGTTGTTGATCTTCACGCGGACTTCAAGTTCGAAGGGTGGTGGGGAAAACTCCTCATTGTTCCAAGGCTCGCTTCCATAGTAAGACGACATGGTTGCGTAGAAGTGATTTCGAGAATCGAGAGAGAGAAAAGAAAAGAACAACTAATCGGAAGCTAACTCTCCGGCAACGGCGCCAGTTTTGACAGCACTGCCTTGTCGCGAGGCAATGTGTACAAATTTAATTTATTAGTCCGCTACTCGCGACTTCACTACTGGGTAGCAAGTGGTAATTAGGGGTCGAACCCAAGAGAGTCAGTGTGGATTAGTTGTTCTTTAATGAAGCTTACACATAAATTAAAGTGCGATTAAGGTTGGGTTTGAGTGGTTTATACAGAAATTAAATTGCAGTGCGTAAAAGTAAATGACAGAAGGTAAATGTACAGAAAGTAAACAGTTGATATTTTAATGGAAGGAAAGGATTCGGTTTCAGGAGCCTTGTATCATAGTCTGTTTATCATTGACCTCTAATGATCATACTAAGTGTTCAAAGATGAATCGAGGCTATTTCTAGCACAAGACTTGCAACATCGTTTAGAACACTTGTTCTATGTAGACTAATTCCTCCTTTCGAAGTATCTTAGCCCTATGTGCATCCATTTGATCTTCAGTTACGATCAACCAAATGGTTTTTAAAAGAGGTCGAACTCCTCAGATAAGCTTTGCCCGTTAAAGCATCCACTTACCCGAGTATGTTCACGAACCCCACGGAAGAGTTTTGCCCGTTAAAGCATCCACTCAACCTTGGAAGTTCTAACCTAATATGTGGCACATAGAACAAGTTTTGAACACAGAGAGGCACTAGGTGCAGGGTCTAAAACATTGTATGATACGAGTACACCCCTTCAACCGAATGAAGGGTTTAGCTATGACTATTCATGGAACAGGACATCATAGCTAAGTGCGTTGAAAAGTAAAGGTTTTTTTAAAAGACAGTAAAGTAAAGTTTTCGAAAGTAAAGACATGAAAGTAAAGTTGCTGAATTGAAAAGACAGTAAAGTAAAGTTGCTGAATTGAAAAGACAGTAAAGTAAAGACGAGAATACTTACAAAAACCGTTGAAAGTGCTAAAGCTTCGATTCCAAAGTAAAGTGATTACAAGATTGTGCTCTTAATCTAGAGAGATAAGTGATTTGTGATTTTGGAATTTGTAGAGAGAGAAGCTCTCCACATTTTGGGATGATGGATACAATGAGGAGATGTCTCTATTTATAGGCCAAGGAGAGGAGAAGATGTGGAGGAGAAGGAGACACTTGTCACAAAGCCATGGAGAGGAGTGGAGGGCAAGATAGCCGCCCATGTGAGGAGGAGGAGGGTGGCTTGGCCTCCAAAAGCCGCCCATGTGAGGAGGAGCATCCCCTTAGCCTTCTAGAACCTTGTGACCTTTTCACAAAAGCCATCGGTTTGACCGGAATCTGACCGGAGCTTTGGCCGGAGCTTCTTGGATTTTGGAGAGTGTATTCTGAATGAAAATGTCATTCTAAGATGATCTCAAGAAGGAACCTAAGCCAAATTCTTCTTGGAACATGGTCGAAATCCCAAATAAGCTGAAATTGCCCTTGTTTGGCCTTTACCGGGCTCGGTGCCTTTGCATTTCGTTCTTGTCCAAATGCCGACTGTTCTAGCATATTTGAGTGATTCCAAGTCGGTTCTTGAAAGTTGGAATTTGGTCGTGACCTGGAATGACTCGTAATTCATTTTCAGCTTTAAAACTCCTCCTTAGCCTGTATTCTCTCTACACTTCAAAATACCCTGTAGATAAATATCGGAACTAACAAGCAAAAGTTAAATAGACAAAGAGTCTAATTTGGTGGGTTTAACTGTGTTTATGATTCATACAATTATGGTCCATCAATGATGCATGTGAAGCATGATGATGCATGTTGATGATGATGCATGTGTTGATGATGCTACATGATGATGATGCATGATTCATATCACATTTAATTATACTATTAAAATTCATCATGCATCATCGTGCATCATCATGCATTATCATTCATCATGATGCATTCGTCATCATCATCATCCATCGTGCATCATCATTATCATTATTATCATCATTGTTTAGTAGGGATTGCACAGGTAAAGTTGACTTAAAGTGTATCGTTGCTTATTAATTTAATTATATCACCATATTTTGAAATAAAAAATAGCTTTTAAATCTTCATTAGACATGTTATGATATTCTACTAATCTTGAAAATATATAAATGTATTTAATTATACTATTAAAATTCATCATGCATCATGATCATCACGCATCATCATTCATCATGCATCATGCATCACGCATCATCGTCATCATCCATCACGCATCATCATCGTCATCATCCATCATGCATCATCATCATCATGCATCACATGCATCATCATCATCATCATCATCATGCATCATGCATCATCATTCATCATGCATCATCACGCATCATCATTCATCATGCATGCATGCATCATCATTCATCATCACGCATCATCATTCATCATCACGCATCATCATCATCCATCACGCATCATCTCATCATCATCCATCACGCATCATCTCATCATCATCCATCACGCATCATCATCATCCATCACACATCATCATTCAACATCATCATCCATCACGCATCATCATCATCATCATCCATCATCCATCATCCATCACGCATTATCATCATCATCATGCATCATCATCATCATGCATAACATGCATCATGCATCATCATCAAGCATCACATGCATCCTGCATCATCATCAACACATGCATCATCATCAACATGCATCACCGACATCATCCATCACATGCATCATCGTCATCACGCATCATGAATCATGCATCATCATCATCATCATCATCATCATCTATCACGCATCATCATCATGCATCATCATCATCATGCATGGATCATGCATCATCATCATCACATGCATCCATCATGCATCATCATGCATCTTCATTCATCATGCATCATGGATCAACATCACCATCATCATGAATCATGGATCAGCGTACATCATGCATGGACCATCATCACCATCATCACAATGCATGGACCATCATCACCATCATCATCACATGCATGCATCATCATCATCATCCTTCATCGTGCTTCATCATGTATCATCATCATCATGCATCATTATCATCATGCATCATCATCATCATGCATCATCATCATCATGCAAATTTGAGGGTGCTTTAACTTCTTCTTTTTTTATTAATGTTGTTGACTTTTAAATATGTCCATTTTTACTTATTAATTGATTCATATTAACTTATTTTGCAAAATAAAATCTTCTTTAAGATTTAAACTTGTTATATTTTATTGTTGAAACTTATATTTATTTTAATTTAGTTTAAACTAATCTTGAAATTATAAACTTAAAATTTATCATTAGGGGTAAATTTTGAGTGTGCTTTATTTTTATTGTGGTGTTGACTTTTCTATATTATTAATTGGTTTATATCAACTTATTTTATAGTAAAAAAACTTAGTTAAACTTCTTATGTTTTGTTGTTACTTTATTCTTTGCATTGTGAAATTTATTTTTGTTAATATTAATTTAATATAAACTAATTTTAAAGTTATAAATCGTTGTTTAACTTATTATGTTTTGTTGTTATATTATTCTATGTGGAGTTTTACTTATTAATTAGTTTATATCAACTTCATCTTTTTTGGACTTGTCATGTTTTGTTGTTATATTTATCTATTTTTCAAAAATACTTATATTTATTTATAAAAATATTAATTTAATTTAAACTAATATTAAAATTATATAAATAAAAACAAATTTATCATTATTGTTTAGTAGAGATTGCACAGGTAAATTTTGGAGGTGCTTTAACATTCTTCCTATGTTGTTGACTTTTTTTAAAGTGTATTGTTGCTTATTAATTTATTCATATCACATTTAATTATACTATTAAAATTCATCATGCATCATCGTGCATCATCATGCATTATCATTCATCAAGATGCATTCATCATCATCATCCATCGTGCATCATCATTATCATCATCATGCATCATCATTATCATCAATGTTTAGTAGAGATTACACAGGTAAAGTTGACTTTTTTAAAGTGTATTGTTGCTTGTTAATTTAATTATATCACCTTATTTTGAAATAAAAAATAGCTTTTAAATCTTCATTAGACATGTTATGATATTCTACTAATCTTGAAAATACATAAATGTATTTAATTATACTATTAAAATTCATCATGCATCATCATCATCACGCATCATCATTCATCATGCATCATGCATCACGCATCATCGTCATCATCCATCACGCATCATCATCATCGTCATCCATCACGCATCATCATCATCACGCATCACATGCATCATCATCATGCATCACATGCATCATCATCATGCACCATCATCATGCATCACATGCATCATCATAATGCATCATCATCTTCATGCATCATCATCATCATCATCATGCATCATCATGCATCATCATTCATCATGCATGCATGCATCATCATTCATCATCACGCATCATCATCATCATCCATCACGCATTATCTCATCATCATCCATCACGCATCATCATCCATCATCCATCACATATCATCATCATCATCATCCATCACGCATTATCATCATCATCATCACGCACATCATCCATCACGCATTATCATCATCATCATCATGCATCACATGCATCATGCATCATCATCAAGCATCACATGCATCATGCATCATCATCATGCAGCATCATCAACACATGCATCATCATCAACATGCATCATCATGCATCACATGCATCATCGACATCATCCATCACATCCATCATCGTCATCACGCATCATGAATCATGCATCATCATCATCATCATCCATCATGCATCATCATCATCATCCATCATGCATCATCATCATAATGCATCGTCATCATCATGCATGGATCATGCATCATCATCATCATGATGCATCATCATGCATGGATCATGCATCATCATCATGCATGGATCATGCATCATCATCATCACATGCATCCATCATGCATCACCATCACCATCACCATCATCATCATGCATCATGGATCACCATCACCATCATCACCATCATAATCACATGCATCCATCATCATCATGCTTCATCGTGCATCATCATCATCATGCATCATCATCATCATCATGCAAATTTGAGGTTGCTTTAACTTCTTCTTTTTTTATTAATGTTGTTGACTTTTAAATATGTCCATTTTTACTTATTAATTGATTCATATTAACTTATTTTGCAAAATAAAATCTTCTTTAAGCACTACTAATTTTTGGAAAAATTCAGTCATTTAAAAAATGACGGAACAGTGACGGAATTTTGCCGGAAAATACAGAAATTCCGACAAAATTCCGTCACAAACCCAGATGACGGCGTTTTTCCCGGCGGAAACTTGATTCCAGCATTTTTCCGTCAGCGCTTTCCGTCACATTTTCGTATTCATTCCGTCTAACTTCCGGCACACAAAACTCCGTCACACGTTCATCAATTTTCCGATGTAAATTTCCGTCTATTTACCCACAAAAGTCCGACATGCATAAGTTCCATCATTATTCCCTCTACATTCCGTCACCAATTATTTTCCCTCATTATTCCCATAAGTTTCCGTCATCAGTTAATTCCTTCGTTATTCCGGCAAAATTCCTTCACGAATTATTTCCACCATTTTTCCCGCACATTTCCGTCATAGATAAAATGCGTCATTATTCCTATAACATTCAGTCACCAATTAATTCCATCATTATTCGAGCACAATATCGTCAGCAATAGTTTCCATCATTTATTCGGCAAATTAATTCCATCATTATTCCAAAAGATAATCAAGATATTTATTTATTCAGCATTTGGATTTTGCACTTCTGCATAATCAAGATCAACAGATTGGAATCAAACAAAAGCATCCACGAATTAACCGTCGAAGCCGTAGAGAGTGCGGCCTTGACGCTTGAGCGCATAAACGACATCCATTGCGGTAACAGTCTTCCTCCTAGCATGCTCAGTGTACGTAACATTCTCCAAAAAGATCTTCAACACACCTCTAGTCTCTTCGTATATCAAGCCGCTGATACGCTTCATGCCTCCTTTTCTGGCCAAACGACGGATTGCAGACTTTGTGATTCTTTGGATGTTGTCACGAAGAACTTTGCGATGTCGTTTGGCACCACCCTTGCCGAGTCCCTTGCCTCATTTTCCATGGCCAGACATTGTTTTGGTCTTTTGGGGTTTAAAGAAGTTGTGAGGATTCAGGGATTTGGCTGAGTAATGATGTTGATGTTGCGTGGAATGAGATGTGTATATAACTAACTGTTTGAACTTGGGTGGGTTTTGAAATTTTGGGTTTGGCGGGAGTAATGGCGCTCGGTGATTTAGGAGGTGATTGACGGTAGAGATGACCGATCCGTGTGAGATGGACGATACAATTCAATCATGGCCGTTCGTTTTTATATGAAAAAATATGTTGAATGTAACCAGTTTGCAAATTGAAAATATGTTGGACATAAGACAGCCCTTAAGCGCTGTCGTATGGGTCTTTTTCCACAGCGCTTTACAATAAAACGCAGTTAAAAATACAATGAGACAGCCCTTTCAAAATAAGCGCTGTCTTCTTTTTCGTTTCAGACAGTGCCTTTCTTTTAAGTGCTGTTAAGAATATTTAACACAGCTGTTTTTCGAAAAGCGCTGTTTTATATTTAACATTTTCACAGCGCTTTTACTGAAAGGGCTGTAATATATTAACATTTTCAATTTTTTTAATACGTATGGTCGGCAAAAAAATTCGTTGTCTTAATTGTTTTTTCCACAGCGCTTTACTAAAAACGCAGTTAAAAATACAATAAGACAGCCCTTTCCAAATAAGTGCTGTCTTATTTTTCGTATCAGACAGCGCCTTCATTTTAAGCGCTGTTAAAAATATTTAAGACAGCCCTTTTTATAAAAGCGCTGTTATATACTTAACATTTGCACAGCGCTTTACGAAAAAGGGCTGTAATATATTAACATTAGACAGCGCTTTCTATGAAAGCGCTGTCTTATTTAATTAATAAATTGTTTTAATAAGTATGGACTGTAAAATATTCAACCGCACTATTACAAATTTGTGACGGAATAAAGCGGGAATATTGGCTGAAATTTTTAGATGACCTAAAATAGTGGGACAACTAATGGTAATAAAATGACAGAAAATAGCCGGAAATGCCACGAAATTAACACTCCCAATTTTTCCCTTTATTTTACCTCAACATTCCGTCAACTGAATTCCGGTAACTTTCCATCTCAATTCTGCAGACGAAATATCTGATAACGAAAATATGACGGAACTTTAACGATTATTTTTTTGGTACCGGAATTGTGCCGGAAATATAACGGATTATTTACCATCACCCAGCGTCGTAACGTTTTTGTGACGGAAAATGGAGGCGGTAAAATCCCAAAAATTAGTAGTGAAGATTTAAACTTGTTATATTTTATTGTTGAAACTTATATTTATTTTAATTTAGTTTAAACTAATCTTGAAATTATAAACTTAAAATTTATCATTAGGGTTAAATTTTGACTGTGCTTTATTTTTATTGTGGTGTTGACTGTTTTATATTATTAATTGGTTTATATCAACTTATTTTATAGTAAAAAAACTTAGTTAAACTTGTTATGTTTTGTTGTTACTTTATTCTTTGCATTGTGAAATTCATTTTAGTTAATATTAATTTAATATAAACTAATTTTAAAATTATAAATCGTTGTTAAACTTATTATGTTTTGTTTTTATATTATTCTATGTGGAGTTTTACTTATTAATTAGTTTATATCAACTTCATCTTTTTTGGACTTGTCATGTTTTGTTGTTATATTTATCTATTTTTCAAAAATACTTATATTTATTTATAAGAATATTAATTTAATTTAAAATAATATTAAAATTATATAAATAAAAACAAATTTATCATTATTGTTTAGTAGAGATTGGAACCGTAATTTAATTTAATTTAATCCAAGCATCATCATCGCGATCCAAGAATTTAATTAAATTAAATGCTTTAATTTAACTTAATTTAATTTACCGCGATGATGGTTTATCATGCATCAAGCATCATGCATCATCAACAAAATAAGACTTGAAGTGCCTGTCCAACACCCTTCAGCCCCAACTATTTTAGTGCAGCGCTCGACGCCGTCTAGAATGGCAGTGTATCATCAATTAGACACCCAGCCCCAGTACTCGGACCAAAGATCCCCGACCTTATCGTCTCATCCTCCCTCTCCACCATCAATACAAGGAACCATATCAACATCTGCCCTGTCTTATCCTCCCTCACCCCCACCTATCCGAGCAACATCTACACATCCACAATCGCCTGCGCTACATGCTGCTACGTCTTTTGGCCCATCAAAATCGAGTCTGGATATGGAGGAGCAAAACGGAAAAGGTTCAAAGTTGATCCAGACCTCCCATAAATAGGTACACTACACTCTCCTTTTCACATTTTTATGACATAAATTTATACTACTTGACTTGCTTTTATGAAATTTTGTAGGGGAGAAGAACCTAAAGAAGAATAAACGAGGATTGGTTAGTTGTGCAAGGGCGCAAGAAATGAAAAGAACACTTGGGCACAACATTAAGGTGGAGCCCGGAGAATCTGGTACTATCCCAAAAAGAGCTGATGTGAGGAGTGCTCTTATCCATGAGATAGACAGTTGTGTTAGGGAAAACATTCCAATGATGGCACCGACTTATGGTGAGCTACCTCCGGAGACATGGAGGACAGTTTATGATAATCTAAGTGTAAGATTACTTTATTTTCAGATTTTGTTTAAATATGTTTCTGCCATTCACGAAGTTATTAATAATTGTTTTTCAAGTTGTAGGTCAATTTTGAGATCGATGCATCCATGGATTGGCTATAGAATTTCATTTTCAAGTCTGCTGCTGAATGATATCGAGACTGGAAGTCTAGTTGCAGAACACACTTTTTGAAAAATGGCGAGGTTGTGCCGGTGGAGTTCATTCGTCGCAAGGATCAATGGAAGTGGCTGGTGAACCATTTCCGTGACCCAGCATACATGGTATAACCCAAACAAATAATTTTGATTCAAGTTCAAGTAGAAAATTGACTAACTACTTCATTTCTCTGGAAATTTGATAGGCAAAATGTAATCGCATGAAGAAAGCCCGCAACAGCAAAAATCGATTCACTCATCACTCTGGAAAACTTCCCTTCTACCATAGGGCCCAAAAGCACATGGCAGATAACCACCCGGTACCTTATGTTGCAGCTTATGCCAACACTTATGATAGATGCGCTGTTGGTGGCACGATAGCGGTAATCGACCTTATTTTGCTTTGTTCACTGTCAGTTTTTACTATTTGTTGTTTGAAGCAATGTGTAAACAAAGCGAATGATGTTACATTGGTTATGTTAGTTGCATCTACTTTCATTTTATGTGTCAGTTTACTTTCATTTGGAACTTGGTCTTACTTTCATTTAATCTGCTAATATTTTACACATGTATTCAATCAGTTAACATTTAATTTGTTCATTTTACTTTCATTTGAAACTTGGTTATGTTAAATCATTTTGCCTTGGAACATTTAATCTGTTAGTTCTATTTAATTTGTTATAACAGAGTCCAAGCCTCGGTTTTTCTTCCATTTAATCTGTTATAACATTTATGTATTCAGCCTTGATTTTACTTGCCTTGGAACATTTATGTATTCAGCCTTGCCTTGGAACATTTATGTATTCAGCCTTGCCTTGGAACTTGCTTATGTTAAATCAATCTGTTAACATTTTACACATGTATTCAATCTGTTAACATTTAATTTGTTCATTTTACTTTTATTTGAAACTTGGTTATGTTAAATCATTTTGCCTTGTAACATTTAATCTGTTAGTTCCATTTAATTTGTTATAACAGAGTCCAAGCCTTGGTTTTTCTTCCATTTAATCTGTTATAACATTTATGTATTCAGCCTTGGTTTTACTTGCCTTGGAACATTTATGTATTCAGCCTTGCCTTGGAAAATTTAATCTGTTAGTTTCATTTTACCTTGGAATACTCATGTATTCAGCCTTGGTTTTACTTCCATTTAATCTATTATAACATTTAATGTGTTCATTATACTTTCATTTAATTTGTTAACATATTTAACAAACATTCATATATATTTTTTATGCAGGCACAAATGAATGACAGAGTCCAAGAAATCCTTAACGATCGTTCTATCAATGACCCTAGTGCTGTTGAAGATCCGTTGCCCGTGGAAACCCAAACAGAGATAATGACTGAATTGATTGGAAAACGGAAGGGGGCTCATGTTGTTGGCACAGAAAGCTGCTTGAAGTGCAGAGGCAATTCAATTAAAAGAAGAGATTTTAAAACTTCAAATGGAGAATGAGAAAGCTGTCCGCAGAGAGGAAGATCAAAGGGCCAAGAATGCGGAGCTTGAGGAAAGGCTCCGAGCAGTGGAGGAGCTCATGCGTGTAGGAATGGTCCAAGGGGCGCCAAGCGACGGTGCAAGTTTTCCATATCCAAGTCCGGGTAATGCATGCAGAAACTTGTGTGGATGTAACTTTTTGGCAGGGTATTGAACTTTGTTAAACTTGTAGTTGGTCGCACATCTGGCCATTTCGTGCACCCAGATTTTGTTAACCTTTTTTAACCTTTTTGGTAGGGTATTAATTTCTGTTTCATTTGCATGTGTTGATAACACAGAATCATGGTGAAGTTTCTACAGTTGCATAAGAACAAAACAGTATATATGTCAATTGTCACCATTGTTGCATAAGAGACCCAAAGTGACGAAGCAACTGTTAAATGTGTCTCATAAGACAACTAAAGCGACAGCAGTAATTGCTGCACTTGTTGCATAAGATATCAAAAGTGACAAAGTTGAATAGTCAATGTGTTTCATAAGATTCTATCAAAAAAATGTGTCTCATAAGATAACTAAAGTGACAAGGGTAATTGCTGCAGTTGTTGCATAAGATGTCCAAAGTGACAAAGCACAAATGTCGAATGTGTGTCATAAGATAACTAAAGCAACATCGTCATCAAAATACCCATATCGTATAGGAATGTCCACACGACAAAACATTCTGGGTCATTTGTCGCAAAAGACAATTGAAGTAGTTGCATAAGTAGCGTCAACGTGACAAACCTTACACGACATTCATCGATCATGTTGCATTAGAGACTCTCTTATATGACGGACCAATATGCACCTGTCGCTTAGGAACTTATGCTATTGAACATATGGCACGTCAGATATGCGACAGGTCATCTGTCACATAAGTCTTACGCGACGAATTTCACACTTATGCCACAATATTTGACATGTCCCATAAGTTGTAAAATGGCATAGTGATGGAAACCATTAGGTGTATATTCAAGCAGATGTGGTTGATGATGGGGTTGAGCTGGATAATACATAATGATGCGACGACGTAAAAGTGGTCTAAGAAAAGTGGTATCTTTGCTGTTGTAACCTTAAAAAGATGACACGACAAACTACATAACATAATACATAATGTTACATATTTTAGCACTTCACTTAAAACGAAATTAGGCATCTTCATAGATGATGTTACATATAATACACAATGCAACGTATTTTTGCATTTCACTTAAAACGAAAATATGCAGCTTCATATGTGATGCTATATGCATCTTGACTACAAACTACGTACTCGAAATCTACGTATTTTAACTCAAAATCTATATATTTTAACTATAAAGATACGTATCTTAACTACAAACTACGTATTTTAACTCGAAATCTATGTATTTTAACTAGAAAGTTACGTATTTTAATTAGAAAGCTGCGTATTTTAACTTCACGCATGATGTATTTTAACTAGAAAGCATCTATGTATTTTTAACATTGTACAGCATGTTACGTAGCATTGTACAACATGTTTCATTTAGGGTAAAATGCTAAAAATACGTAACATTGTACAACATATGTTACGTAGCATTATACATCATGTTTCATTTAGGTAAAAATGATAAAATACGTAATATTGTACATCATGTTACGTAGCATCGTACATCATATTTCATTTAGGGTAAAATGCTGAAAATACGTAACATTGTACAACATGTTTCATTTATGGTAAAATGCTAAAATACTTAACATTGTACATCATGTTACGTAGCATTGTTGCGTAGCTTTATCTCGCCCGTCGTATTTCGCCCTCACGCTCCCCCCTTAACACCGAAACTTGAAAGCTTCACAAACAACTCAGCCCACCGAAAAAACAAACCTGCTAGTAACCCGATTGTAATGAGATGCAGCCTAGTATAACAAGCTTCTAGGATATAAACATAGTTTAGTGAAACAAGTAACAACTGACCTAGGAAACAACCTGGCTTGTGGGGCTTTGGCAGCAATAGAAACTGCTTGGAGATCCCAATCATTTTCCATATTGCTGTAATACCCTTGACACCTCATGTAAGTCTCACAAGTAGCAGCTCCAATCAACCAAACGCGGCCTCCAGCGCCACTATATTTGGTCAATAGCTTCCTAATGGCCACTCGTCCTGTCTCGCTAATTACTTGCTGTGATATCACACTCTATCTCTTCCAAGCTTGGCAGGGGAGGTTGATGGACCATAATTATACGAATCAAAAACACAGTAAAACCCACCAAATTAGACTGTTGGTCTATTTAACTTCTGCTTGTTAGTCCCGATTTATTTCTACATGGCATTTTAGAGACTAAAGAGAAAACACGCTAAGGAGAGGATTTTACGCTGAAAAGATATTAAGAGTCAATCCAAGGTCAAGATCAGACGCCGAACGAAGAAATCTCAAGATCCTGACGTTGAATTACTCAAATCAAATCCAACCGAGGAACAATCAAAGTCAGACGGAGCGAAATTGGACTGATAGTTTTGTGAAAAGACTGCACAAAACTGTCAAAACACACCCATGGACCAAGGTGACCGGCCACCTTGCTTGGAGGTGGCCAAAGCCACCCTTCTCCTCCCCTTGCAACCGGCAACCGGCGGCCCAAGCTCTCCCCAACCGGCGGCTTTTGGCTCCCCCCATGTGTCATCTCCTCCTTGCTCCTCCTTCCTCCTCCCTTCTCCTCCCTTGATGCAAAACCACATGGAGCCATCTCCACCCTCCATTCTCCTCCCCTTTAGCTATAAATAGAGGCTCACCCCTCCTCATTTGCATCATTCCCAAAATAAAAAACACTTCTCTCTCTAAATTTGTTACTTTGTAAGTTTGGTTTATGAAATAATACTCCTGTTTGTTCTTGAGTATTATACTGATTGGAAATAATACTCATGTTTGTTCTTGAGTATTATACGCTTTGAAATTATAATACTCCTGTCGGTTCTTGAGTATTATAATACTGTAGAGAATACTCATGTTGGTTCTTGAGTATTCAGTAGGAAATTGGGAATACTCCTGTTGGTTCTTGAGTATTCCACCCCTTTCCCTCTTACTGTTTTCAAAAACCCCCGAGTATTTAGCTATGATATCCTCGTCCATGGATAATCGTAGCTAAACTCTTTATTCGGTTAAAGGGGTGTTCTTGTATTATAAAATGTTTTAATTCTTTTAGTTTATTTTCTCTGTATTCAAAACTTGTTCTATGTGCCATATATTAGATCAGAACTTCCAAGGTTGAGTGGATGCTTGAAATGGCAAAGCTCTTCCGTGGAAGTTCGCAAACATACTCGGGTAAGTGGATGCTTGAAATGGCAAAGCTTATCTGAGGAGTTTGATCTCTCTCAAACACCATTTTAGGTAAATCGGAAAAGACAACCCAAAATGGATGCACATAGGCTAGTATACCTTGAAATGGGGTGCTAGTCTAAATAGAACAAGGGCTTTACGTTTTTTGCAAAAGATTAGACAGTGTTGCAAGTCGAGTGCTTGAAATGGCCTTGATTCACTTTCGAACACTTTTGCAAAAGACTAGACAGTGTAGCAAATCGAGCGCCGGAAAAGGCCTTGATACACGTTTGAATACTTAGAAGGGTTACTAAAACAATAAACAGGCTATGATACAAGGCCCCTGAAATCGAATACTTTTCCTTGAATTACAAAAAACCCCCCTGTATTTACTTTTATAAACTGCTCGATCAATTACAACCATCAACCGCTCATCTACCGGAGGAATCGCAATCACGCTTCCCCCACTGTAAGTCTTCTTCCCTTAACTCCTTTATTTTCAGTACTTATTTTTTGTATTTACTTTTCCGCATAAAAAACCAAAAAAACCAAAAACAGTAGCTTAGTAATTAGCAGTAAGTCCGCAATCGACCTAAAATCACTCACCATACGATCCCTTAAAGAACAGTTATCCCTCTAATTCCCTTGGGTTCGACCCCTACTTACCACTTACTACCCATTAGTGTAGTTGCGAGTAGCGGAAAATATAAATTTATTTTGCACAGAGAACATTGCACCTTAACGACAGTGCAGTGGGCTCCGTCAAAATTGGCGCCGTTGCCGGGGAATTAGCCATCGGATAAGTTCTTTAAATCAATACGCGCTCGAAACAACCATGTCTCACGAAGGAAGCCACCATGACTACCAAGATGACGACGAGATGAACCTGTACGATCGAAACAATGAGGTGCCACTTCCATTTATGGATGATCCGGAGCAACTCATCCGAAGCAGACGAGCTCGTGATAGGGAAGCCATCAGAAGAAACCAAGAACCACCCGAGGACCGAAATGCAGCTGGTCCAGTACGACAACCCCCTAGATATCCACCACCCCCGCAACCTAGACAAGTGCCGAGACGAGAACCCGCTTTCGATGACTACTACGGAGATAACAACAACTACCGCGAACCTACATTGGGAGAGCTCTCGGCACCAGATTTTAGAGTTCAGCCATGGTGTATCTATGAAGGCCCGGAGCTAGAAAACATCGTCATCAACACTTCAGTGGCCCACAACTTGCCAAAATTCTCAGGAACTCGTTGAGAATCAGCAATGACTCATCTCTAGCGCTTACATGGGATTTGCCAAAACCTCAAACCGAATGGCGTAAACGTAGACGACTTTAAGTTAAAGGCGTTCTATTTTTCCCTCATTGACGCGGCAAACGACTGGTTCCTTTCATTGCCTTCCGGAAGCATCAGAACATGGGCTCAGATGCAGAAAAAGTTCTTAGACAAATATTACCCAGCAGGAAGAGCGATGCAAGTAAGGAGGCAACTACAGGACATCAGGCAAGGACCCAACGAAACCATGTACGATTACCTGGAAAAATTCAACCGCCTGGAGAGAAGCTGTTGTACCCTTGGACTGCCCGAGAAACTCACCGTCGAGTATCTCATTAACGGATTAAGACCCTTAGACAAAATGCTCATGGATGCCTCAGCTGGAGGGTCCATGATGAATCTATCATTAAGTGGCATAAGGGATCTTATCACCAACGTTGCTGAGAATGCCCGATTCAGAGAAGAGACGACTCAGCAGGAAGAATTCTCCCGGACAAAAAATGTGGCAAAAGCTGAAACATCGATAAACTCCATGCCTGAAGAGATGAAGCAGCTAAAGGAGATGATGATTCAAATCCTACGAAGGCAGCTAGTTCCGGTAAAACCTTGCGAGTTCTGTGGTTCTACAGACCACAAAACTGACGCATGTCCAACATTAATAGAAGAGGAACCGGTAGAAGTGAATGCAGTGGGAGGATACCAAGGATACAACAACAACAGTAATGACAGAGCCGGACAAAACAGACAGTATGGTCAGGCAACCAACCCGAGCTGGCGTAACAATAACTATTCTCAGAAGGATGCACAACCAGCTGTCCCTCAACTAGCTCAGTCATTCTACCAACCCCCACCGGCAGTATAACCAGAACGCTCCATCAGTATACCAATATCAGCAAAGAGGACCAAATCAGTACCAAACCGGCCCGCATAATCAGCAAGAACCAACCAAGTCGCTTGATGACATGATGAAGGAGCTCGCGGGAAGCATAAGTCAATTGGGTACTTCGCTACACCAATACCAGGCGAAAACTGACGGGGCAATTTCAGAATTAACCAAACAAATGTCCCATCTCGCCACAGCAATGTCAACACTCACTAATGAGCCTGGCAGACTTCCTTCACAAACCATCCAAAACCCAAAAGCGAATCTTAGCATGATAAAGAGGTTAAACGAAAAGGCGACACTGGAAGAAGTAGCACGATCCCCAACGTGCAAACTTACAAATAAGCACTTCACCCGCAGGCGTCGTCCTGACTGGAATCAAGAGGAAGACTGACCCAATGATGACAAAACATGGGTCACGCATGCTGACAATGGACGGTACGCATTCACCGTGTGCATAACACCACCACCGATCATACACTCTGACATACCAGCATCTGGATGGGATGACAGTAACAATTTAAGGTGGAACTCCCCAACTAATATTTATGCTTCGAAGCAAAATATTAAGGGATCCGATTATACAAATCCTAAGCCAAGGAACGGGCAGAATGGGCCGACAATAGAAAGAGCCCTCACTTCAGATTATGAGTCACAATCGGAAAGAGATAAAGACCCAGGGGCCTTCACAGTCACCTGCGGTATTGGTGAAACTCAGATTCATAAGTGCCTGATCGATCTTGGAGCTGCTGTCAACGCCATGCCCTCCTCCTTATATTACTTGTTAGGACTTGGTCCATTAAAACCACCCAGGTCAAATATCGAGCTAGGAGATAAATCGTGCATCCGTCCGATTGGAGTGCTGGAAGACGTAATACTCCATGTGGGAGAGCTCGTCATTGCTGCAGACTTCTATGTGATACAAACGGGAGAGACCAACGAAGATGACCCTCCAACAATAACCTTGGGACGACCATTCCTCTACGCTACTAAGGCAAGGATCGATGTGGGCAAGGGCTCATTATCGCTTAAGTTCGGCGGCAAAATTGCATATTTCTACATTGACAATAGCCGCACGGATGCGAAGAAACCGCCAGATATAATACCTATCTCAGATCGCGGTACGCAGATTTCCGACCTGCCAAAAGAGACCGAAAAAGTAACAAGACCAGCAGCTATGGTCAAAGTTCCCTCACCTTCTCAGAAGCACTGGAGAGAAAAAAATACCAAAACCATGGGGTTCTAACACACACAAAAAATCGGGAAAAGGCAAGACGAAAACCAACACAGGAACGGTGGCAAAATTCGACATAAGCCACCCATGGGACCCCAACCAGTGATCCAGGAATGAGGTACTGTCGAGCCAACGACGTTAAACAAGTGCACTGGTCGGGAGGTAACCCGACACTATCTTACTTTCCGCACTTTAATTTTCTGTCTTTTATTTTCTATATTTTACTTTTTCAATAAGTCGCTCTCACCCACTTGATGCATAGAAGATTTGACTATTCAGGAATCGGACTTGGGTGCAACATTAAGCCAGTCAGGGCTACGCTAAGAGTTCAAGGCCCTAGCCGAACTCCCTCGATTATCCAGCCTCGTGCCATGTCGTTCACTCAACACCTTAAAGGGAGTTCTGTCCTTCCCTTTTCCTTAATATCATTTCCTTCTCGTAATTGTCTGCTTGCATGGCTTTTGAACTAAGTAGTGCTGAAAGGCACGACTTCGTTCAAAAGTGTGGGGTGAGATCCGCATGTGTACATAAATAAATAACATGTTTTCTTTTTTAGTGTTATCTTTTTGAAAGTATGAACTTAAGAATGTGAAAAAGATAGATCTAAAATTCATGCATTTACCTTGTGAAAATTCAACTGTCTAAAAACTTAAAATGTAACTTCTCATTTGTCCCTTTGTGCTGAGATAAACTAGGGATGTGGAGTTGACATAAACTGCCCTAGAGAGGCTTGGCAAGCAATCGAAGGATCGAATCAAACTATATGGTTTTCGAAGTCAGTGGAGGCTGCACTTCGGGTTTTAGTGAAGATTGAAGTCATCTCCGCCATGCAGTGTTTATGCAAAAAGAAAAGGCGAGGACGGGAATCAGACCGTCCTCTCTCTAGTCAAAGTAGCCGAGAAAATAGATGAGCGACCCTCATCTTGACCCGCGCGAAACAACAACGATGAGAGGAGCGGGGAGGTATTTCCATAGGCTTGCGGGCGATGATTGGACCTCCCAAAAAGGCTTGAGAAAATGGACTAGCAAAGCCACAAAAAGGCGAAAAGCTCGAAGAAGCAAAATCAAGAGGCCAAAGGTCCAAAATTGTGAAGGTTTTAACCGAACAAAAAGTGAAGTACTCAAAGAGTCAAATCAAAGGCCAAAGGCCGATTCACTACAAAAGCAGTCCCTCGCCAAAAGAAAAAAATCAAAGTACTCAAACCATTGAAACCCGAACCGAATCACGTGCTAGAGAAAGCTACAAGGAAACCATATAGTGCGAGACGGTCCCGAGGTTGCAGTCCAGGAGCCTAAAAAGGGCTATCTCCCGAAACATCCAGAATAATTTGCATCTCAGCACGGAGGTACAAGTATCAAGTTTCTTCTATTTATTTATACAGTTCAATTTGGTAATAAGTAAGTAATGCATGAATTAGGATAAATCAAGTCCCACAGTCTAATTTTCATATTTTAAAACCAAACTTAGAGTGCCGCCCTTTAATAGCATTGTTCGGGACGAACAACTAAAAGTGTGGGGTGATCTGATGGACCATAATTATACGAATCAAAAACACAGTAAACCCACCAAATTAGACTGTTGGTCTATTTAACTTCTGCTTGGTAGTCCCGATTTATTTCTACAGGGCATTTTAGAGACTAAAGAGAAAACACGCTAAGGAGAGGATTTTATGCTGAAAAGATATTAAGAGTCAATCCAAGGTCAAGATCAGACGCCGAACGAAGAAATCTCAAGATCCTGACGTTGAATTACTCAAATCACATCCAACCGAGGAACAATCAAAGTCAGACGGAGCGAAATTGGACTGATAGTTTTGTGAAAAGACTGCACAAAACTGTCAAAACACACCCATGGACCAAGGTGACCGGCCACCTTGCTTGGAGGTGGCCAAAGCCACCCTTCTCCTCCCCTTGCAACCGGCAACCGGCGGCCCAAGCTCTCCCCAACCGGCGGCTTTTGGCTCCCCCCATGTGTCATCTCCTCCTTGCTCCTCCTTCCTCCTCCATTCTCCTCCCTTGATGCAAAACCACATGGAGCCATCTCCACCCTCCATTCTCCTCCCCTTTAGCTATAAATAGAGGCTCACCCCTCCTCATTTGCATCATTCCCAAAATAAAAAACACTTCTCTCTCTAAATTTGTTACTTTGTAAGTTTGGTTTATGAAATAATACTCCTGTTTGTTCTTGAGTATTATACTGATTGGAAATAATACTCATGTTTGTTCTTGAGTATTATACGCTTTGAAATTATAATACTCCTGTCGGTTCTTGAGTATTATAATACTGTAGAGAATACTCCTGTTGGTTCTTGAGTATTCAGTAGGAAATTGGGAATACTCCTGTTGGTTCTTGAGTATTCCACCCCTTTCCCTCTTACTGTTTTCAAAAACCCCCGAGTATTTAGCTATGATATCCTCGTCCATGGATAATCGTAGCTAAACTCTTTATTCGGTTAAAGGGGTGTTCTTGTATTATAAAATGTTTTAATTCTTTTAGTTTATTTTCTCTGTATTCAAAACTTGTTCTATGTGCCATATATTAGATCAGAACTTCCAAGGTTGAGTGGATGCTTGAAATGGCAAAGCTCTTCCGTGGAAGTTCGCAAACATACTCGGGTAAGTGGATGCTTGAAATGGCAAAGCTTATCTGAGGAGTTTGATCTCTCTCAAACACCATTTTGGGTAAATCGGAAAAGACAACCCAAAATGGATGCACATAGGCTAGTATACCTTGAAATGGGGTGCAAGTCTAAATAGAACAAGGGCTTTACGTTTTTTGCAAAAGATTAGACAGTGTTGCAAGTCGAGTGCTTGAAATGGCCTTGATTCACTTTCGAACACTTTTGCAAAAGACTAGACAGTGTGGCAAATCGAGCGCCGGAAAAGGCCTTGATACACGTTTGAATACTTAGAAGGGTTACTAAAACAATAAACAGGCTATGATACAAGGCCCCTGAAACCGAATACTTTTCCTTGAATTACAAAAAACCCCCCCTGTATTTACTTTTATAAACTGCTCGATCAACTACAACCATCAACCGCTCATCTACCGGAGGAATCGCAATCACGCTTCCCCCACTGTAAGTCTTCTTCCCTTAACTCCTTTATTTTCAGTACTTATTTTCTGTATTTACTTTTCCGCATAAAAAACCAAAAAAACCAAAAACAGTAGCTTAGTAATTAGCAGTAAGTCCGTAATTGACCTAAAATCACTCACCATACGATCCCCTAAAGAATAGTTATCCCTCTAATTACCTTGGGTTCGACCCCTACTTACCACTTACTACCCAGTAGTGTAGTTGCGAGTAGCGGAAAATATAAATTTATTTTGCACAGAGAACATTGCACCTTAACGATAGTGCAGTGGGCTCCGTCAGAGGTCAATAACCATGACGTTGTAATCTGCCTCCACTCCAAACCATTTGAGGTGCACAATTCCAACTTGACCAACAAATGAAAAATTAAATTAACAAAAGCATCCACTACAAGCAAGCCGATAACAAATAGGGGAAATTAAATTTGGATCGAGCTCCGTAAAGTCTCATTGTATTAACACCTGAATCAGCCTCCATTCATCGATTTCTTAGCTTCCAATTTGAACAAATCAATCCGGCGAGTGAAGTCATTGCCGAAGAAGGCTTTGCAGGAGCCGAAAGAGATGTTAGGGTTCTGCGACCAGGGTAAGTAAGATTGGAAAATCGGCCACGGTTTGAGTACCAGATACTGAGTGAAGTTCCGGCGTGGCTCAGGCAGGCATTGTTGATTTGCAATGCGGCTTTTCATATGTTGAGCGATCCATTCATGAGTAATCGTTGAGGTAATTAGGATTTAGGAATTTCAATACCTAAATTTGTGTTGAAAGGTTACTAATATGCCCTTCAAATGAATTTTTAGATATAAATAAATAGAAATTATTTGGGTTGTTGGATCAAATATCTAGAGTTGAGACCTTATAAGAAGACTAAGTTACATGAGAAATGAGAAAAAAATTCAACCTTTAATTCCATCACAGCTACGGCTGAGATTTAACAAGATTAAATTCAAAATTCGTAATTATTTTACTAATAACACGCAATTAAGGGCAAATTTGGAATAGAAAACATCAAAAATAACCCGATATCCCTAAAAAATCTCTACTCTACGGACGACCTAAATGACTAAAATGAAATCAAATCCTGAAATTCGTTCAACGAATGCAATCGTCGATTTGCGGTGACTCTGGCATCAACCATACAAATAATGGAGGACTCTGGCGTCAACAATGGCGGACAATACGAACATGGAACAACCAAACATGAGGAAACTCGACCACAATTAAGGTAAGTGAATGCACGAATGAAACTAATTTTTTTTTAGGGTTTGAAGCTTTCCGATTTTAGTCGGTTCCATTCATGTTCTCAGTTGTTGATTTCGTTCACCATTTAGTAAAAGGGTTCAAGTAGAACTGGATTAAAAGGATCAGTGTTGTAGGGGTTCGTTTATGAGTAACAATTATAAAATGCGTAGCAGTCTCAGTCGCGATTCGTAGCGGCATTCATAGAAATCAACACAAAATTCATAGTAAATGAAACAAATTGCGTTGGTCAAAGTCGTGTAGAAGTTTCATAGAGTGTTTGATTCCTATTTTATGAAAATCTGTGTTATGAAGCTTCGTAAAGTGTTTGATTCGTATGTTATATAGCCTATAATTTGTAGAATTTAAGCTAAAATTCGTAGCCACAATATGGTTGTTGTATTTAGTGCCAGATTTCATTAATATATGGTTGTTGTATTTTGCCTCACCAGGTAAGTTTTTTTGTTTGTGTATATTTTTATTCATTTTTGTAAATGTGTGGATTAGGGTTCTGCACATTGGTTTAATTTTATGATGAACATTTGTTAGGGTTGTCAAAGTCCAGAACCTAAAGCTAGGTTAATTAGGGTGGTTTCTTCTGAAATAATGTTCATTATGTGTTAAATATTTTGGGGATTTAGCTCTTGTGTAGCTTGCCGACAGTCTGTGTTTTGAATTTTTGATAGTCTAAGCATTTAGATTTGCTTATTGTGTTATTGGGACATGGTTACTGACTAATCAACTGAATTTTTGTTTTACTTTCTTTTTGGTGATTAGCTCAAGTTTGGAAAACTTCTAAGGTTGGCGGTTCATTTCAAGAAATATATTTCCAGCTTGTGGGAACATCTGCATTTTCTGTCCTGCTATGAGGTCAAGATCGTGGCAGCCCGTTAAGCGATACAGAAAGTTGCTTGCTGGAATCTTCCCAAAGTCACTTGTGAGCAGTGGCGGATCTTCCTGGGAGCTTGCCCAGCTATAGTCCGGTAAGATTTGAAAGATTACATTGGGAAAAAGAAAATATCCCGGTCAAAATACAAATCTTTGAAATTGAAGGCAGCTCGCCCTCCTCATGCAGAGCAGCTCGTGATGACGAAGGAAAGTGAAAGATTGATGCTTGGGGCCTGAAACTGCTCGAGGAGATCCACTACTACAAACTGGTCTTTATGCATCGGTTTTTTTTGATATTATGCATCGGTTTTGGTTCCGATGCATAATAAAGCGTTGCATAATGTCCAGACATTATGCATCGGTTCAAAAAAAACCGTTGCATAATGTCTGGATCTTATGCATCAGTTTTTCATTGAACCGATGCATAATGTTTGGACATTATGCAACGGTTTTCCAGAGAAACCGATGCATAAGATCCAGACATTATGCAACGGTTTAGGGAAAACCGATGCATAAGATCTGAAATTATGCATCGGTTTATGGAAAACCGATGCATAATGACCAAACCCGTCCAGACATTATGTTTGGTCATTATGCAACGGTTTCTTCGAAAACCTATGCATAATGTTCCAAAAAATGGCAGATTTAGCTTTACAAAAGCTCAAATCCACCGGAAATTAAACATTAATATTGAACCCTGCTGTTCCAACTATCAAATACAATACAACTTACATGCTAAACATCGTTTCACTGAATTTGCAACATACAATATCATTCATACACATATATTTGTCTCTTTGAAACAATTACGCCACAAAACATCACATAAACAAATGTTTTCTAAGTTAATGTCCTGTAGTAGTGTAGGATGAGTGGTCACATATTCACGTAGGTAGTTGGCGATTTCATCCCGAACTCCATGAATCTTGTCGACGTCGTATGACTCTGCTTCATTAGGAAAACAGTACTATAAAAAACAAGAGAATGAACTAAGTCAACAATTAAAGAGTGAAAACGATTAAGCCTTAAAAAGCTTAATTAACGACTAACGTCTATAAAGCTAAATCAACAATTAAAGAGTGAAAATAAGAGAACTAAATCAACAATCAACAAATACACAGTTAAATGAATAACATATGTATATATATTTCTAAAAAACTCACTTGGTTAATGTCTTCAACCCCCGCACCATTATTAGCCCGTACAAATGCGATAATGTCCTTAATATAATGAAGGACATAATAACCACACAAAAAGCTAGGTGGTTGTCTTGGACACTGCACGATATTAATAATCACAGTTAACATACTTTATAAATGAAAAACAATATTTAATAAAAATGTCCAGACATTTGTGAATACCAAAACTTTCTTCCACTCTACTTTACGTGTACTCCTCGGTACACATCCTTGGTAGTACGATCTAATCCCCTAAAACAAACACAATAATATAATTATTAGTGACTTTCAATACAAATTATAAGATAAAAGTAATTTCGAAACTTACATGTCCACCAACTCTTTTGCATCAGCGCGTATATCCTTCTCTTCTGTAGATGAATCAAGCCAAAGAACCATATGCTGTCTCGGAAAAATGACGCATAACATCCAATGCCACCTAAAAAAACACACTAACTTAAAAACAAATATGTTCAGAAAAGAAGTTAACAACTTATAAAGTAAGTGATGAACTCACTCAATGTGATCAACATAAGGGAGAAAGTAGCAAAAAAGTTGGTCTTTGTCTGCCATATTCAATCTTCCTACCAACGTCGCCAATCTCTCATTTTTGTCTATGGTTGGGGTCATTAATGACGGAATAAAAAAACCAAACTTGATATCCCAGTGAAGCATCTGATCGTGTAAATGACTGCAAAGTAAACACTTGTGTTAGTTAGACTAATTACAAAAAAATCATTTTAAAGATATAAATATTACCATATATATAACTCAGCTGCTGCGTTCCTCAACGCTTGAAACTTTAATAGGTCCGTGACTTCCTCGTCAAACACGTAGATATCGTAGTCGTCACCGAAAACCTCAGCTTTGGCAGTTACCTGAACCGATGCTCTACCCAAAGTCTTCCACACCTCACGTAGCAGTCTACAGTCAACAGACATTTCATCTACGAAATCATCGCCAGTGAGTGGCAAAGACTCGTAGAAGTGTATGTCACATGCCTGCATGTTAAATTTTCGTGAAGCTTAATTATCTTATTTTATTTGTAGTGTAACACAATGAAAAGCAAATGAAATTATAATCTTCAATGATCTCACCCTTTTATCGACAACGGCCAAGTCTTTCGGCCAAGCCACGTGATAGTTAACTGCGTCTTGAATAGTCGAGAGCTTTGGATGGGCTGTTGGCAATACTGCACCTCGACCTCGTAAAAGTACTTTATCGAGCTTCACCTTCACGGTATCTTCGGGTATTGCTCGAAAGTTAACAAACCGGCCATTTATGCTTCGACCGATAGCCACAAGAAGTTTGTCACCTTCAAGTTGCCCCTCGATGTATAATAGGCTCTTCAGGCCACCCTGTTAGTAGAAGTAATAATTTGTAAACAAACACAAAAAGTATTACATACATTTAACCAACATAAATAATAAATTTAATAATTGTAAATGTACCTATGGTATGTCATTCCACGGGTCTAAATCAATGGGACAGTGAAGGCTGCAGTGATTAGACGCATCCCTTTGAATAATATTACTTGAACTGGGCATGCCACCCATGGAGGTGGTGATTGGTAACCCAACCCTCCACGGAATGTGTGACACGACTCCTCGGGTGCGTCCTTTGGGCTCCGGCGTCCCAATCGCCTCAGTTAGTATGTCATATCGTCGATTACGGGACAAGAACTGTCCTTGAGAGGAGCTCTCCACTAACTCATCCTATATAAAACAATCATTAAATACCAAAATTTAGTGTATCATATTAACTATTGAAATTGACATAAAAAATAACTTATGATCTTTGCTGCCACTCGCTGGGATGCTTCGCTGACGTACTTGTCATTTTTCTTCTTTCGTCCCCTCTTCCACAGCTCATGTCTATCTATAGTGACAGAAGAATGCACCTCTTTAATTGCGCCCTGCGCAAATAACTCGGCTATCTTCTCAGTTGTCAACTTTTCTTCAAGTTGTCTGTAGCCTCCTCGACCAAGTATGTGTGCATACACATGCTTCTTCACAAGCTCTTTGTTAGTCCCTCTTAACTTCATAGCATTTTCAGAGAGCCTCTGCTCCTTAAATATCCTCCAAGTATCTTTTTCAAGATACTTATACTCACCCAAAGGATCTTCATTTGCCTTGGCACCGTGGATGTACTCTTTTGCCAGTCTTGACTTGAAATTCTTCCATATGCTACCAGCAACCTTCATCTCATGCTTTTTATGTGGCTCGCATCCATCAAAAATTACCTAAAGAGACATATAACAAGTTATAATTAATAAAAATAAAATCAACTTCGCTGACAAATATAAGTGTCAATTAAAGAAAAACTTACAGTTGCATCTCTCCACAAAGTGAGCTTATAATGGTCAAGAACCTTCCTCCAATCGTTATAGGTGATAGGAATTCGAGAACGAGCCACCGTACCCAAGAAGCTCCTCCAATTGTTTCCATTCTGTCCTTGGGATTCCCCTTACTATCGAAGTTGACCGTAAGCTTGGTACCAGCTTTTGTGTGTTGCTTAATCAACTTCGCCATGTATACAGGGCCTTTCTTGTGGCTCGGTGTGCGAGCAGAGACACAAAAATCATCCTCACCGCTGCTGCTGCTGCTAGCCATGATTCTGTAAAAGAGTCACATTAAATGTCAGATTAAACACATTAAATATATGAATACATAAATGAAGACGATAATTAAACAAATAAAATGACGTGTGATAACGAAATAACTAGCATATACAACATACACACAAATTAAGTTTCTTTATCAATCCATATTAAATGCACAAATTAAGTATAGATTTATACGCACAAATTAAGTTTATTTATAAATAAGTAGAGATTTATACGCACAAATTAAGTTTCTTTATCAATCCAAATTCCTTCGCCGTGATCTTCTCGCATTTGTATTTCATCATCAACTTCACTGTCGTCGTTGTCTACTGGAACTGTCGTACAAACGGGTAGGCAATCCACATTCATCTCTTCAGATGTACCACTGATTAACTGTTGTTTTCCATTTATCACAACATACTGATTGTTGTTCGAAGGGTCTTTGACGTAAAACACTTGTCTTGCTTGTTCAGCCATAATGAATGGCTTATCCTTAGATCCCTCTCTTCGAAAATCGACAAATGTCATTCCAAATTCATCGATATGAACCACCGAATTGTTAACCCATTTACATTTAAAATCGGGTACTCGAAAGTTTACGTAATCCAACTCCCATATTTCTTGGATAATCCCAAAGTAATTCACAGGCACAGATATTGGATTCCGATCTCTTGCGCTAGAAACATGAGTGGTTTCGGCAACAAGTGTGACACCACTATTTTGCACAACGGTGTGCTCATCTTGATCTTTTGTTTGAAAACAAAATCCGTTAATATCATAAGCTTTCCACGTTTGTACAATAGGTCTTGGGCTTGCCATAAGCCACTTCACCACGTCATCAAATTCTTCTTCCGAGTTGGTCTGATTATTTAAAACCTCATTACTCCTTAGCCATTCACAAAATGATCGACTGTGTTCTTTTTGCAACCACTGCTTAGATTTGCCTCGGTATTTACTCCTCAGTATGTTCATGTGATCCTAGATAAAAGGTGTTATTTCAGGTATATGTTGCAGTACATAGAAATGAGCTTTCGTTAACTCATCAAATGACTTAGGCATCATTTAATGTCCACTTGTGCCTTTTCCCAAGAATCGATCAAAATGACGTGGCCTAGAACCCCAACCGCAGTTGTATTTCCGAGAAAGTTAGTGCAAAATTCAACAGCTTCTTCAGCTATGTATCCTTGCACTATACATCCTTCGGGACTTTGTCTATTCTTCACATATCTCTTAAGAACCTTCATATACCTCTCAAAGGGATACATCCATCTCATATGAACTGGTCCAAGAATTCGAACCTCACGAACCAAATGAATAGTAATATGCACCATTATATCGAAAAAGCTGGGAGGGAAAAACATCTCTAGTTGGCAAAGTGTAACAACTATCTGCTCTTGAAGTCCATCAAGCTCCGATATATCAATAACCTTAGCACATAAAGAGCTAAAAATTACGCAAAGTCTTTGTATAGCTATCCTTACTTTGGGAGACATTATACCTCTAATTGCAATAGGCAGGAGTTGTTGCATCAATGTATGACAGTCATGAGATTTTAAGCCATTCAACCGCAGATCTTTCATTGAAACCAAGCTGGCAATATTTGAAGAGAACCCATATGGAACTTTAACTCCCTTCAGACACCCACACAAACTAGTTTTCTCGCTCTTAGAGAGTGTGGTGCACGACGGCGGTAAATATGTACGCTGCCCTCGAGATTCAGGTGCTAATTTGGTACGAATATTCATCTCCAACATATCAAGTCTTGCTTTAATTCCATCTTTTGTCTTTCCAGGAATGTTTAATAAAGTACCAAGCAGACTTTCACATATATTCTTTTCAACATGCATCACATCAATACAGTGTCTGATGTCAAGAGAATGCCAATAAGGGAGATAAAAAAAAATTGACCGCTTCTTCCATGGAGCACTTTCGGTGCGCGAATATGGTTTCTCGAATCGATTTGTAATATTATGTATTTTTTGAAGTATTTCAGCGCCAGAAGCCGGTAGCGGTTCTATTCCGTGCTCAGTCTCATCATTAAAGGCAGCTTTCTTTCGCCTGTAAGGATGATGTCTCGGTAAGAAACGTCGATGTCCCATATAAACCATTTTTCGACAATTGCTTAAATGGCGTGCATGTGTCCCTTCCCCGCATACAGGACAAGCTTTGTACCCTTTAATACTATATCCGGACAAGTTGCCATAAGCTGGGAAGTCATTGATTGTACACATCAACATAGCACGCATATTAAAATATTCTTGCCTCGATGCGTCATATGTGCGTACTCCTTCATCCCATAAAAGCTTCAAATCATCTATTAGAGGAGCCAAGTATACATCAATATCATTTCCAGGTTGCCGAGGACCCGATATTAACAAAGAAAGCATCATATATCTACGCTTCATGGTTAACTTGGGAGGTAGATTGTAGATAACCAAAATCACAGGTCATGTACTATGCTGACTACTGAGATTCCCAGTAGAAAGGCCAAGCCATAAATTTCTAGACTCTGCTCCAATCTCTGGGAATGTGTTGTCTACTTTAGCCCATTGTAGTGAATCGGCAGGATGGCGCATTTTCGTATCAGCAACACGTTTCTCAGCATGCCAACGCATATTATTGGAATCTTCCATGTCGGCAAATAATCTCTGAAACCTAGGGATCGGTGGGAGATACCATAGTACTTTCGAAGGAGTGCCTTTAGATTTACCTTTCGGTTCTTTGTTTTACTTGTAGCGAGAAGCCTTGCACACTGGACATTCTTTCAAATCACTGTAGGCATTTCGATACAAGATACAATCATTGGGACATGCATGTATTTTCTCATACTCGAGGCCCATGGGACACATAACCTTCTTAGCCTCGTAAGTACGGTTAGGTAGGGTGTTCCCCTCAGGAAGCATGTCTTTCACCAGCGCCAATAATTCGGTAAAACTCTTGTTGCTCCATCCATTTTTTGCTTTGAGATTGAACAACTTCAACGTTGCCGATAGCCTTGTATATTTGGAACACTCTTCATACAATGGTAATTCGGAGTCATTCCTCAACGACTCCAAAATATGTGGCGTATCAACAAAGTCATTAGCGACGTTGTTAACCATCTCAATTAGATTATCCTCTTCCCAATCATCATTATCCTCCGGCAAGCTTTGTACGGGTGGAGGCTCAAAGTTTTGTCGTTCACCCTCCCCATGCAAATACCACACCGTATACTGTGGGTTAATCCCCTTTAACAAAAGGTGTTTATGTAACTTCTTCGGTTTGACCTTTTTGAAATTCCAACAACCCATACACGGACAAAAGACACGTTCAATGTTGTTTCTAGACGCATATGCCGACGCAAACGCACAGAAATCCATAATCCCTTTCTCGTACTCATCACTCAACCTATTACCGGACACCCACTCTCGATTCATTATAATTTCACTACATGAAATGTGTAAATATTATTAGTTACTACTACTAATTTACACGAACAAACATTTACATTTGAGTGAATTATAAGCACTCCAACAATTAAAAAGTAGTAAATCACATAAACTTGCGATTTACCTTAAAAATAGAAGCTCGCGAAGAAGAATCTTAATGGTTGGTGTGCAACAAGTACGGACGAGAGCTATAAACAACAAAAACAAATTAGTAAACAAGCAAAAATAAATTCAAATCTCCATGTTCAGAGGAAAATAAGAAAGATCGATAAACATCAAATACCAAAAATTGAAGAAGCCAATAACCACCAACGGGAAGAGGATGTAGATCGCAAGTGTTAACCCTAAACAAAAGAACATCAATTAAATTAATATACTTAAATTCAACTAGTTATTAACTTCGTTCAACGATGAAAGAGCAACAATATGTCCAATTTCGAAAGCTATACACAATTAACACAATAGAAAACCTTACTTGATATGATGTTAGGAGGATAAACAAAGTACAACTCCCACCGTATAGAAGTAATATGCCGCTTGAATCTATGTTTTCAAACAAAAATATTAGCATACACATGAATTCAATTAGTTATTTACATCATATCATTCAACAATGATAGAGCAACAACTACAATTTCAACTAAAATAACCCTAACTATTACATACTAAAATCTCAGCCCTAACCTGTGTATTCGGAGCAGATTTGAGGAGGAGGAGGAGGAGCAATGGCGATGATGGCAATGAGCTGCGTCGGACCGAGTGGCGCGGAGACACTAGCGAGGAACAATGGTGACGGACTCGGTTCGCGACGGAGGCAGTGAGACGACGCGGTTTCTGATTGGAGGTGACGCGATGGAGGCAGTGAGACGGAGGCGATGGAGGCAGTGAGACACTAGCGAGGAACAATGTAACTGTTTTATTACACAATATGCATCGGTTTCCTTATAAACCGATGCATAACGTAGAACCGATGCCTATTGTTATTTTTGAACCGATGCATAATGACTGATCTGTAGTAGTGATCGTTGGGAGAGAATTTTCTAGGGTTTTAGGAAAGGATTTTTTTGCTTCGATGAGTTGGGAGAGAAGACTGACAAAAAGACGAAGAAGAAGGGGGTATAATGGTAAATGTTGCTATCAGCTTCGAAACGCTGCGTTTTAGTATTCAATGGACCAGTGGTCAAATCCTTTCATTAGCAAATACTAGAAGCATTACAAACTGAAACAGAATCAAAATTGAAAATACCATTAACTTTTTTATTTTATTACGATGAAAAAAATTACTAATATCCAAAAATGTATTATTTGACGAGTATTCCTCGCATGAAATAAGATTGCCGGCAAGTAGAGCTATTAACAGTAATTTAAGGAAACTGTGTAATTTAGTATATTCTAAGATAAAAGTGTGTAGTTTTAAATTGATACTGCGTAGTTTTCCGTCTAGCATTGCTTTTTATCCGCTCACCTAGTTTTTAAACCCTAGATCCGCCACTGCTTGTGAGTACAAATGTTAGTTTTGAAGTATGTGTCGATCTTTGTGGTGTGCTTCTGGACCAAAGAACTATATAAATGCTTTAGAAGAGAGGTATCACAAAGAATTGCGGCTTGAGCATCTCAATAAAATTGGTAGTCTTGTATATAACATTCGTAGTGTTATATATAACTATTGTACTCATAAAATGGGTAGTCTTGTATATAACATTCGTAGCCTTGTATATAAAATTCGTAGTTCGTAAATCAAAATTGATAGTCTTGTATATAACATTCGTAGCCTTGTATATAACTACTCTACTCATAAAATTGGTGACTAATACGAATTTTGTTTATAAATGTTACAAATTTGTTCACTATAACTGTTACGAATTTTAAACAGAAAGCTACGCATTATAAATGTATGTCTGTCAGAATTACATATCTACGCATTTTAACTAGAAAGCTACGCATTATAGAAAATGGGCACCCTAGGATCATTTCATACTCTTCTTCAGCAGACTGAGACTTCAGGATTAGATGCTATGACTTTAGTTTATTATAAGGTTGGACTTGCCCTCTTTATTCCTAGACATAATCCACATCAATTATGTGGTTTCTATATCACAATTTCCTAAACTGAAGCAACTTTTTAGTGGTGCTTGCAGCCTAAATCATAGAGGAACTATTTGCTGCGGCAGCCATCCTTTCTCATACAGCAGCTACAAAAAGCGCGGAAAATTATAGTTCCCAGCTTAAGATTACTCATGCCAGTAAAAGCACACTGCTTGCACTTCTGATGCTCAGCGTTCTAAGCTGCACTGTGGCTTATATTTATGTGCAAATCGTCATTTACGGCAGTTTCAAATCTCTTGCCTAGTGCTGAAACTTATCATCTATCTTGCAGTTAGAGTAGCTACAATTGCAGGTTGTCTCTCTGTCTTGGTACATGCATAATTAAAGCTTTGTAATTCCTACTTTGTTCCCAAACATGAAGGTTCATACATGAACTGCATTCACACTTGCACAAAAAATTCCTCTTATGAATATGGCCTTGGCCATGTAGCTTCTCATTAAGCTCATCCCTGAAAAAATGTTTTAAATTTCAGCACATAAAAGCACAATAGCCATACATGTAAATGTTCAGTGCAAGAACTGGAATTTTCTCGGCAAGATATGTTCAGTGCAAGATATGTAAATTATATATTTACGCATTTTAACTAGAAAACTACGCATTATAGAAAATGGTTATGTTACTTTGCAGAGTGTATGATTCGTACGTTTAAAAGCATAATATTCGTAGTAACATAGTTAAAATGCGTAGCACAATATCTATAGTTATGGAGATAAAATCTGCAGCATTATATTGTTGGCAAATGAATCATAATTCCTACGCTTTTTAGTCGTTAAGCATCAAAACACGACTGCTACGAATTTTGTCTGTAATTGTTACACATTTTAGTCGTAAATCACAAAACATGACTGATACGAATTTTATTTGTAATTGCTACTCATTTTAACTATAGAGCTAGCATTGTAATGGGTCTGGGAAGAATGACTACGAATCTGTAAAGTGCTCTCAGTAGGTTTGGGATATGCGATTTTCTGGAGATTTGGATGTAACTGAGATGTATGCGGGTGAAATGGGTGGTTGAAATTGAGGTGAAGGAATTGGGTGACAGATATGTAAGAGTTTGATTTTGAAGGAAGAATGAGGATGATGCGTTGATTGACTCATATGGGAATTGTTGTCGCCGGCTCGCAACAGTATTTTTTTTCTTCAGAAGCATGGTTTTCTAATTCATCATCAAAATGTACATACAATCAAATACACCATAAGTTCAAAACAAAAAACCTAATTTTCCGATAAACCAAATCCAACAACAACAAAAATCCAAAAGGAATCAAAGGAGCTTGAAAGGAAGAGGCCACGGGTTAGACCTCGGTACCTCAATCCTATCCTTGATTTTCTCAATCATCTTGTCCTTCTTCGGCCTCGAATTACCGTATGATCTCTTGAACCTCTTCCCCTATTTCGTATTCTTATCACCTCTTTCCGGTGGAACGAGAGAAAGCGAAAAATGAAGCCGGCGGCGGAAACGACGCGGAGATGTCAGATGCCAATCCCACCCACCACCACCACCAGCCTCAACCGCCGACGCAGCCAGGGATCGATAACATTCCAGCGATACTCAGCCACGGTGGAAGATTTATCCAGTACAACATATTCAAGAAACATTTTCAAGGTTACAGTTAAGTACAACCCCCCCCAATCACCTCTTTCCAATTTAACTAGATAAGAAGAGATTTGATTACAATTGGGAATGACGAATTTACCCTTAAATGCGAGTTTCATGTATAAAAATAGGAAAATAATTACAAACAGTAAGGACCGTTCGATGAAAGATCAAACGACTATTATTATTTCTTATTTCTCATGAGAATTATTGTTTCTCATATGATCCTAACTCCAAATATCTAATGGTTCTAATTAATTCTCATTTCTCATTAAATAAGACACTTCTCATATGATCATGTCCCTCCTCTTATATTAGACTTCTTCTTATCTGAGCATTTTCTTATTTTAGATTTCTCATTAATTTTAGTTTCAGATTAATAAGTCTTTAGCCCAAAATCAGATAACAATTCTCCACAAATACCATGTGTTATAATCACCAAGATCAAATCACCATTTGCTGGGCTGGATTTATAAGTCTCACTCTTCTTTGATTAAGGAACAAACTTCACCTATAACTTACAAATTATAAAGACATGAAAAACATACAAATCATAATTAATCATAAAATTAAAATATACAGTATCGTTTGAAGTCTTATTTTACAATATGAAAAAAAGGTTTTAGATAAAAAAATAAACTTCATTTATAAATATAAACTTTTAATATTTTTAAATGTTGACACGTCTAATAATCGACCAATAAATTTCTCCAATATAATTTATAATATAGATAATAAAAACAGGGCTACTATGGTCATTTTACATGTGAGAAATCTTTGTGTAGATATTTTATTTTAGTAACTTATGGATCTAAACCTCGACTTTGATGGTTTATTCTCATCCGGATGCACCTTGTAAGTTATATGACATATTAGCATCAACTTTGATGGTTTAATCTCATCTAGATGCGTCAAACATGGATGATGCCTTGTTGGTTAAGGAGTACACTTTGGAAGGTTGAATCCTTACATCCTGGGTTCGAGTATATCGAGAGAAGACAATACGACTGTAGACTGGCTAGCAAAAAAAAGCGCACACTGATAATATGGTACTTGATCTCACTACTACAGAACTACCATTATGCAACGGTTTTTTTTTTGCATTATGCATCGGTTTTGGATCCGATGCATAATGAAGCGTAGCATAATGTCCAGACATTATGCATCGGTTCAAAAAAAACCGTTGCATAATGTCACACTTTATGCATCGGTTCTTGAAAAACCGTTGCATAAAGTGTGACATTATGCATCAGTTTTTCAAGAACTGATGCATAAAGTGAGACATTATGCATCAGTTTTTCAAGAACTGATGCATAATGTTTGAATTTTTTTTAGCACATTTAGTCTCTAATAAATCAAATCCACCTTCAATTTCATACATAAATTTTATATCCAAATCTTAAAATACTTTTTATTCAACAAAAACACAACATTTTATACATAATGTCACAATGTCACTTTCATTGTACAAAACATTTATCGATTCAACAAGTTTCACTTTCAAGTTGCAATGCCTCCTGATCATACTCAGATTGCTCTTCCAACATTTATCCTTCTAGATTTGTTTCCCTGCTCCAACTCTTGTGTATCCTATCTCTGGTCTTTTGCTTTCTTCCCTTTCATCCTGCATCGAATCGGAGATGACCAATAAATACTGGGTCCACAAAAGGCAGGGATTCCAATTAATAAGAGAGCTGAAGTTTAAACATGGGTACTTACAAGTAAATTTCTTGTGTGGTTATATAATACAAGGTAATAGATGTGATGAAGATACAAACAGACGTGAAGATACAAACAGACGTGAAGATACAAACAGACGTCAAGAAGATACAAAAAGTATTTAAAAAAGAGAGCACATATCCATACCCCATATATTGTTTGCTCAAGATAGCCAGCTGTTATGAGGTTCCACGCAAAAGGAATTGTCCTGTAGAAGAGAGAATGCTTAAGCCAAATCTGAGAATGCTTAAGCCAAATCAATATTCATCAGAATACATAAAAAAAGTGGTAAGAGTACCCAACAAGCTGCAAAGCCCTAAGCCTCATTTTCGATCGAAATTTAAGCTGACAATACCCATAGTAAAACACGACTTTTTAAGCTGAAACATGTAAATTAGTTTGACAATACCAATTACCAATACAGAAGCCTTTAGGAATTGATTCACATGTCAAATCTGACCTATTAATAATTTCCTACATCCTTCTTTGGCGACAAGCAATAATGAACACTCTAAGAAGCATTTGCATACTGCAACACTGTCAAATTCCATTTACGGAGACGTTATTCATACACCTCATAATACATAAAAGAAGAGCACAATCAGAGAAATGAAACAAATTCCATAAATCCTATCTGCTCCACATCATCATCACAATGAACATCCGAATAAATAAAACAGAAACAAATCGAAGTAAAACTACAGCGTGTATTCAAAAATACTCAGCAGCCTTGAGACGAAGCAATGGCGACGCCAGATCTACAAATTAGCGGACGAAATCGAAATCGAAATCGAGCCTGAGCGCTGTGAGAGATCGGTTTAGTGTTGTAAGACAACTACGATGACGACAGACAGAGAAATCGCGAACGAACGGAGCGACAAAAAGATTAAACCTGATCCCAGCATCTCCAATCCCTCCGCCATGACTGCGCTCGTCAACTCCTTCCACTTGTCTCTATCACACTCTATTGGCAGGCGAAGTGTTGCAGTCGCCTGCGGAACTCGCTCTCGTCGGCGTAGATAGGAGAGACGGAGGAGAGAACGAAAGTAGGAAGACCTAAATAATGTTTAAGTATTTAATTTCGCTAATATGCATCGGTTAATTGAAAACCGATGCATAAAGTGAATCTTATGCATCGGTTTAATTGAACCGATGCATAAGATTTACTTTATGCATCGGTTTTCAATTAACCGATGCATAAAGTGAATCTTATGCATCGGTTTTTCATAAAACCGATGCATAATATAAAACCGATGCATAAACTTTTTTTCGAACCGATGCATAAAGCTTGTTTTGTAGTAGTGTCTCTTTCATCTGCTATTCCCAAGGCTTTGGCATGTCCCCCTTGTGCTTCGGCGCTCACCTGCTAGTTTGATGCTCTGTTTTATCTTGAATTGTTTTCCATTCAATTTTTTTTTTACTTTTACTACTAATAAATGACATATATTTCAACTCAGCGTACAAATCTTTCCAACGAACAACGTGATGGTATTGTGGTGTACAGGACAAGTGTTGGAGTTCCACTATGACAATTTTTTTAAAATTAATTTTTACTATGACAAATAAGAAATGAATATGTCCCAAATTCATTCCAGTAGATGCATTGAAGAGGATTTGAACCGTCGATTTCCTAATCACAACCCTTTATACCCACTATGACACATTTAGGGTATAAATTTCAGATTGTCTTATCCCTATCTTTAGGAATCTTTCTAGTCATTAAATGATATTTACTTTTAACTACTGTCTCATCACTAGTGATTATTACAAAAAAAAAAGAATAGTTTTTTCCATGAAAGGAAAAAAAATGGACGATCCTATAATCGTACTTAACGAAAATATTATTAGTGGAACTCAAACTCTTAGACTTGAGCTCAACCACTAAAAATCAGCGTCCAGATTTAAATTAGAAAAAAATAGCCTCTCATATTTTTTATAAGTTAAATATGAAACAAGCTGAATTGAATAAAAGTGACCAGGAGACTTTTTTTTAATACGACATTTTATTCATCATTATGCCAGTAGCACACACATTCCTTTTTTCTTCTTCTTTTTTTATTTCGTTCTAAAGTGATTATAATCAACTGTTGCAATCTGTTCCAGCAACTTTATTTATCCAACTCGCGTTGAATTCTCCGGCCAAAATCTGACAATCAAACAAAAAAGTATCAGTTAAAAATTTTAAATCAAATAAAAACAAGTAAAATAAAATAAAATAAAATGGGATACGAATTATGAAAATTTTTACCGGAAGCAATTGATGTTTGGGACGAATGGAATATAATTATGACCTCCACAATACAATGAAATTTTGTCAGCTCGCTCTGGTATGAATTTATACTTCCTTGCAGCCAATTTAAAATATTCACAATTTATCCATGCCCATTCGGGTCTGTCGACTATGGTATTCTAGCCATGTCCTGGATGTTATATGAAGCTGAGCAACACCCTTCGCTCAGCTGATCCACTTCGCCAGTAACATAAGGCTTGCAACGATTGTAGATGCCCATCACGAAATCTGCACATCCGTCGAAGATGGATTTAGAGGGCATGCTGATGGTTGCCAACATTGGCCACAATACCAGCAACATTGTTTTAAGCAGTTTCACCTTCGTTGATTTCCCAGCCATATGACAAAATGATTTTTAGTTGTTGTTACGTTGATGAAATTGTGGAGTTTGCCATGCTATAATGCTTATTTATGCTGCCTTGGATTGTAATACATTTTAATTTAAGAGGAAAAAGAATTAAATGCATCATGCAACAAATGTCATTATTTCATTTATTTCTTTTTTATAGATTTATTTCACCTGTTTAAACTTTATGTGTTTCATCAAACAAACAAAAAGTAAAGTAATTTTTTTTTAATTTATAGACAAAAACTTCACATTAAATGCATATTGTTTTGGTAAAAGGTATGAGTTTAAGATCAGGTACAAAGCTTATTTTTGATATAAAATACAAAGTTCGCCAAAATCAACCTATAATTCATCACTTTTCGAGCCGAAAAATAAAAAGACGACATAGTTTTTCAGTTTCATTTTATAATTCATCACCAAGAAAATGCACCAAAAATCAGGATTTAATATCATCCATTCAAATCACAAGATCAATGACTATAATTAGTTTGAATTTTGTACCAAAAAATCAACTTTGTACCTGATCCATTTCCAAAAGGTATATCTTATTAGTCAAATAGTCCGTTTTAGGGATTGTCGATTTCCCATTCAGTGACTTTGGCATTTTTTTTATAGAAGAAAATGACATACAAAGACCTGGAAAACAGGTAAAGACAACGACAACAAAGCAATCAACCAACAAGTACATGAACAGAACATCTAAACCAGAAAAGTAATACACACAAAGTTAATCAATCCATCTGCCGCTATTATCTTGGAACCGTGAATGCACCCAAGTCCAATCCATGCCAAACAGGCCAAACAGAAGAAGTGACTCGTCAGCCAACTACGAGCCAACAATGAAGCGTCGACCAAATTTCCACAGAAAACTGGATAAGACTACACTTGTGTTCTCCATATATCAGTTTTTCGTCAAGAGTAGCATGCCACCTGAACTCCAGAAATGACTACACAGAGGACTTAAAAGCTAGGACAAGTTAGCTAGCCGAGAACAGTGAGATGCTCCACTTCGCCTCACACCAAGGGAGGTGACCAAACCACCAAAGATAGAAAAATGATAATTGCAACAAGCGTAGCTGAAGAAAACACTAGCCGAACACCGGGTAAGAAAACCTACAAACACACAAAAATCGTGCAGACACGGCGAAGAAAGCTCAAACAGAACCGGCTGAGAAGAAAACCCTCATAAGCTGAGCTCACTTAGAGGGGCCAATTACACAAAAAAGCTATAAAAAAAACCCACAGCCCCCATCACCTCACCAGAAATCAACCTCCAGCGTCCTTCAGCAACCTCGTCAAAGCTCCAACCGCCAGCACCTACCACACCGATAACCTCCACTGGAAACAACGAACGTCAGACCACCGCCCGACCAATCGGGCACCATACCGGGCCCCTAAACCGCCCAACAGCATCAGCAGCCAGGGAAACCGCAGCGATGGAAGGGAAGACAGGGCGACGTCGTCGGCGAGGAGAGCGGTGAGAGGAGACTGGGAAATGAGAGGAAAGGAGAGGAGCCCAAGGAGAATCAATTAGCTGGCAAGGTGAAGGTGGCGGGGGAAACGAACGAAACCGAACGGAAGCAGCTAGAAAAGCTAGGGTTTCGGGAGAGTTTGAGAGAAAGAGAGAGAAGACTATTTGCTCTAATAGTGACTTTGGCATTGGACATTCCCAAAATGGGTATTCTCGGGTCGAGTGAATTCAATTCTAGACACAGTTAGCATTCCAGCCGTCCTTCTTCTTCCACGGCCTATATATCCATACAGTCTTGGTCACGAAATTTTGAATAGGACGAACATTTAGGCATCGTCCGGATGACCTTTTTTGTGAACCTGTCTTGATTTTTTTAAAACGAACCACTTAACCGGTGATTGGACGAATTTACGACTCATTTATATGCATAAGACGAAAAGCTTTATGGAGTCTGATGTCTCTTGTGGTGTGGATGACGTGAGGGTTCCTTTGTTAGAGATAATGAAAAGAGTTTGTTTTGTTTTCTTAAGTTTCACTTTTACCGTGTTCGTAACTCGAATTTCAGTTTTACCCTGTTTTGAAAAACATCGGTTTGAGAGGAAACAATTTTGTCCATTTTCGAATGAAAATGGTTTGGGGGAAACCGATTTTATGAGTAAGCGCATGCTTGCCATGTTTTGGTCATACGTGGACCTAACGATATACATTTGTTTGCCAGGCAAACCGGTTTCCTTATTTTCACTAAAAAGAAATCTGTAATTGGTTTCTCGGCGACGAATTACAATTAAGTTTTGATGAATTTTATAATTTACACCAAAAATATGATTTGCACCTAATCTTTTCTCAATTAAAGATTTTATTAGTCTAGATATTGAGTGTCCATAATAGCACCTGTATTATAAGTACTTAATATTTTTCTTTTAGCCTTAAAGAATTAGATAATTTTTTTAAAACAATTTCCACATGACTGTAAATATAATATATAAAGAAACAATAAATTGACTAAGATTTCACAAAATTAAGAGAACAAGCTTAATCAGATAGAAAAATTCAGAAAATGTAGATTTTATTGAAGAATCTTTTATTACCCTCAGCCCTAATTACCACAATCAATTTTGTACAGGTTTCTTTTTAGTGAAAATAATGCAACCGGTTTCTTCTAAATCGGTTTCATTTAATTGAAACCAGGTTCCCCAAACTGGTTTGACACGTGGGACGTAGCAAATAAATGCATATCGTTGGGTCCACATATGACAAAAACATGCCACGCATGCGCTTACTCATCAAACCGGTTCTCCCCAAACCGGTTTTATTCGAAAATGGACAAAACCAGTTTCCCATAAATCGATTTTATTCTAAAATGGACAAAATTGGTTCCTCTCAAACCAAACTTTTAAAAAAAAGACAAAACTGAAATTTGAGTTTCGAGCACGGTAAAAGTGAAACTTGAGTTTAAAAGTAGGGCAAAAAAATATTAAAAAAACTCTAATGAAAAGTACAAATCTATTTGTTTTAATTAAATCCTTCAAGTTCAAAATATTACAAGTAAACCCCACAATTTGGAATAATAAACAATGGTAGATCCAGGATCTTTTGTGCCTGGGGGCGGAATAAAAATGACTCAGAGATTATCGAATTGCTCATATAAGGTCTTGCAGAGGTTCATATCTTATAGTTGTTAATAATAGCCCCTGTTTTATTGAAATGAACTTTACGTGAAAGTGCAACGGAATAAAATTTAACATAAACACATGGAACTAAAGTGAACAATTTTGTTCAAATATATCACTTTAACTATATTACTCAAATATTTTATGAATTATATCATTTCCAATTAAGATAAATTCGAAATATTTTTAAATTTTCATCAAATACTTAACTTTAAATTTATTTTTGATCGACTAGGGGCATATTATAAAAATTACTGAGGGCGTAATGCTAAAACTATCAAAAAATTAATCTAATTTAAGTATTTTAAAGAAATTTGTGAAAAATCAATGGGGGCAGCTGCCCCCACTTCTTAGATCCGCCCATGATAATTAACTAAATTGTCTGTCAAAAGTATTAAATTTAAATTAAGGAGAGCGCTCAGTTAAGAACCCCTTCATAATTTGAGAATGTGGGATTCTAAATCTGACCATTGGATCAAAATGCATTAGCGAATGTGCATCTGTCATGTGTCTCAATATCAAAGTCAAACTTGGTGGCTTGACTTTTTAATTAATGCAAGTTAGAATATGTAAGTGGGACACATATCACCACCACAATGACTAAATGATACACTTCTAAAGGTGCATATTGAGTACACAAGTTCTCAAAATATAGAAGAGTCCCATTTGAGCGCTCCACTTCAAATTAAAATCCAGTTAGTATAATAAATTAACACATTTATATTAAAAAAATATAAATTGAAAATCGATTCGGACCACCTGTAACGGTAGCATTTTTCCTCCGACAACTACTGTTGGAGGAAAAATACTATCGCTGCATATGCCCATATCCCCGATTGATCCTTACGGACCCTTCGCCCGATTTTTCTTAGCATTTTTTACAACATTTGTCAAGATGACGGGTAGAAAGGAAAATGGCTGAAGGATAAAATATTAGGTGCCTGTTATTTAACTATTAAATGAAAATCATTTTTCTTAGATAAATTATCAAATTGAGTCATTGAAATAAAAAATATTAAGAGTAAAATTGAAACTGGTTTTTTTTTTTTGCATCAATATAAACATCAAAAAAATCGATATGAATAGCCTTAGAAGGTGGTAACTGGTAAGAGAAATCTTGATGAATCAGGGTTGTAATTATTAATTAGATGCGCTAAGGGAAGTCGGAAGTCTATCAAGTATGTTGTTCGGGAGAATGAGAAATGAAATTATATGATGATGATAATCATTTGGCCTTGGAGCTGCAGCGTTGCCTCCTCATGTATGTCCCATTAGACCTGCTAAACTTAAGCTCACAATCCAACTCGCACCAAAACTTAACAGATCCTAAAGGCCCAACTTTCCATCTACTTCTACCGCCACCCTTCAGCATGAATCTCATCTCATTCCTCTTCAGTTCCAAATCAACATAGTCCCTCTGCTCTGGATCGAGCGGGATTGGATCGGACTGGAACTTGTACACCAGATCCTGCGTGTCATTCTTCTTCACATCGAACGGGTTCGTATGAAGCTGAACAATGCTCAATCCGTGCAAGCTTAAAACAAAGCCCATGTCGTAAAAGGTGGAGTGTGCTTTAAGGTTGTCATTCTCAGCCCGAATGACGATGGTCAGTGCAGTTTGTAAGAGCCCGTATGCGTCGTACTCAAAGGAGTCGAGGTGGGCGTAGACGACGGATACGAAGGGGATGCGTGGGTGGATGACAAGGTACCCGACGAAGATCACAACGCCACCGATGATCACGGCAACTGCGATGATGGCGCAGAGGGTTGCGATGATCCATATGATAGGGTGGGTTGTCTGCGGGTCGATTCGGTGCTTGAGCTTGACTGGCATTTTTGGGAGAACATCTGGCAGCTGAGGCTTGGACGAATTTGTAATTAAGGTTGATGAAAAAAAAGATGGAGCTGAGAGGTAAGGTATAAGTATAACTGATCATGAGCCTGCTAGCTAGCTATGTGATATGTGATGTGGTTAAGGTATCATATGCATCTTCTTTTCCTCCTTTTCAAGCTATTTAATATCTCTTCCCACTCTATACTTAAATCCCAAGTCTGCTTAGATAAAATACTCGAAATACCAAACTTGTGGGGGACTTCTTTTAGCTTTTGGCTATTCATTAATTTGATTGAAACTAATTTAAGAATCAAATTATGGAATTTGGGGGATCATATTGGATCTGCAAATCCAAAAAAACTTAATGAAATTGAATATCAATCTTGCTTCAGACCGCCGTATTAATACCTCGTGTCCTAAAACTGCTTTGTTTCTCAGTTTCAGTTTCATACTATGCATGGGTCTCAAGGAGTATTGATTTTGGGCTTGGGTTCGGACTAGACACGAGCAAGAAACTGAAACTGAGAAACACGGCCTCAATGATATGGTGGGACTTGTATGGTATCGATATATATATGCAATTGCTCCTGGCTTCTTTGCAGACAAAACTGGCAAGATGTATCCCGGTACTGCGCAGCCGAATGCTGCCAGTACCAAACTACACCGTTTTGCTTTTTAATAATTTCAATCAATTTGGTCACGTGACCATCTCTCTTTCACTTCCCCCCATGTTTTCCTCTTCCTCATGGTCCCCGACGATAATGGAACTGCCTCACTTGTATTTCTCTAAGCTTGCTACTGATGGCATCAGCATTTCATTCTGCGATGATGATTTGCTTTTACAATATACTTTCACCGACTCTTTGACGCATAATGTACATTGTTCTACCATACTCGGCTGCAGGCCATATATATTTCCTCCCCAAAACTGCCGGCCTCGCATTCATATCGTCAAAACACTAATCTAATCTAAACTAAACTAATCTCATCCAAACTAAACTAATCTAAACTAAATTCGCCTAAGTTAAACTAGTTTAAATAAATAACTTTTATTTAATAAATAGTTATAAAATTGTTTGAATAAAATTTAATTAAACAAAACAAATATATTTTATACTTACTAATAAAAACATAAAATTATTTTTATAAATAAAATTTTATATTGTAAAATTTTAAGAAATATATTTATAAATAAAAATTGTATTTTATTTATATCTATACGATTCAAAACTGAAGTTTTGTAGTGAGAAGGCCACGCGCCTACGCGTGGATCTCAAATTCGAATGAGGTAAAAATCTGAATACGAGGGTTTTCTCAGCTTGTTGCCGATGGCTTCCCCGGCCTTTGCGGTCGTTCCGAACCTATAGCAACCCTCCCTTTGGCCTCCTCCTGCCCCCAATCTTCTCAGATTTCAGGCAGCCATTTCCAACGGCCTCTCGACTGCGCAGGAAGTTTCTAAAAAACCTTCCTTTGCGGCCATGGTCGCACGTCCTAGTTGTCCCTCGCTTTCCTAAAATTCATTTGGCACCCAGACAATATGGAATCAAGGACAGAGCTCCTATTAGGTCATACTCCTCAATACTATAAGGACTTGTGTATAATTCTGTAACCCTTTAGGACTCAACTGTAATTATCTACTTTTGCCTCCCTCTATATATAGAAAGTAACCTAACAGTCCCGCACTCAGTAGCTGCATTTATCAGCACAATCATCCTTATTTACTGTTACATTGTTTTCAGCACCATACTATTTGTTTTCATCAAATGTCTCAGTGAACACCATGTCCATTGCACTGAGCATTCTCATGGTATCAAGAGCAGTGATTTTCCTGTGATCTGTTTCTCTTGATCGTTCTTCACTGTTTCTCTTCTCTTTTTTTGGGTTCCTTCACTGTTTCTCTTTAGTCTCTTTGTGCTTCTCAGATAATCAAGGCTATGGACCCAACTGCGAGTTCTGAAGAGGCAGCTGCAACTCTTGCAGTGCCTCCAGCTCGTGTGGTCTCAACCCCTGCTTCTGATCTCTTTAATCTAGCCGATGACCCATTCTTTGTGAGCAACAATGAAAATATTGAAGTCTCACTTGTTTCCCAAAAGCTCACTGGAGCTGAAAACTATATCCCATGGCGCAAATCCATGGCGAGATCCCTTGGCATCAAGGCCAAACTTGGCTTTGTTCAGGGCTCTTTTCCCAGACCTGTGGATAATCCTTTTGAGTTGGCCAGATGGGATCAATGCAACAACGTCATCCTATCATGGATCGCTAACTCTGTTTCTGAGGACATCAGTGCCTCCCTAGTTCAATCCATCAGCTGCATCCAGGTTTGGACTGACCTGCAGGATCGTTTTGGAGGAGATAACACAATGAGGGAATACTCAATCTCAAAGGACATCAGTCTATTAATGCAAGGTGAGATGAATGTCCCTACTTATTTTGGTAAACTTCTGCAACTATGGGGTGATGAAGATTCTTATGAAAACTATGACTTATGCACACTTGGGGAACAATGCAAATCAACAAAATGCATGACTAATAAGAAGTTGAAAACAAGGATTCAAAAATTTCTAATGGGTCTGAATGACATCCATTCTCAAATCAGATCTCAAATACTTACTACTAGACCTACCCCTAGTCTAAATGAAGTATACTCACTTGTGGTATCTGATGAAGTTCAAAAAAAGCTAACTCAACCCATTCTGCTGGAGGCCTCTGCTCTATACAGTGCCTTTACTAACAATAATGACAGGACATATGGACAGAACAATGAAAGGTACCAAGCTCCAAATGACAGACAGTATGGCAACAACAAGCCTTATACTACTCCAAATCTTCAAAACAGTCCTAATGGCACACAAAAAACAGAAATAGAAGGCCCCTCTTTTGTACTCATTGCCAACTACAAGGACATTTGAAAGAATCATGCTACAAACTGGTGGGATATCCACCAGGGCACAAACTCTATAAAGGAGGTCCATCTCCCAATTATAGAGGGAACAAACATTCAGCTAACAATGTTTCCTCCTCTTCAACTACTACTAATACTCTTAGTACAAGAAAAGTACATGCAGGACTAGATGATCCCTCTCCCAGCCAACTCAGTCAAGTCCAAGATCAGTTAACCAAGCTCTTGCATCTGTTCAATCAAAAGGAACAAAAGGATACCAGTCAGTCACATATGGCAGGTATTTCTTGTCTTACAACTACAAAAGTCACCAATAATACTTGGATTTTGGACAATGGTGCAACAGATCATGTTACTCCACATATGCATATTCTATTTGATGTTAAACTTCTGAAAATTCCCTATGAAGTTCTCATGCCTAATGGTACCAAGGTTGCAGTCACTCATACTAGCAGTTGTACTATCAACAATAATCTTATCATACATGAAGTTCTCCTAGTTCCTGATTTCAAGTTCAACCTATTATCTATAGGCAAGCTCCTTGCAAGTTCTGCATACATTGCTCATTTTGTTAACAATAAATGTTACATTCAGGACCAAGCCAAGCACACTATCCTGGGGATTGGTGATCTGACAGATGGACTCTACCAGTTAAAAGGATCATACAAACACCTCAGTTTAGCTTCTATTGCTTCAAGAGATCAGTTGTCGTTATGGCACTACAGACTTGGTCATTTATCAATTGACACTCTATCAACAACTTTGAAAAACATTTTCCCTACTATGTCATGTAATAAAGCAAAGTTTTGCTGTGATATTTGTCCTTTGGCCAAACAAACGAGACTACAATTTCCTAGCAGTCATACTCACTCCACTCAGATTTTTGAACTAATACATGCTGACATTTGGGGACCTTTTGGTACTCCCACATCTACAGGAGCTAGATATTTCCTCACTTTGGTAGATGATTATTCAAGAACAACATGGACTCATCTAATGACTGCAAAACATGCTGCTGCTACTCTGATCATGCAGTTTTTCAAAATGGCTCTCACTCAGTTCAATAAGAAAATCAAGGTACTAAGAACTGACAATGGCGCTGAATTTTTCAGCCATGATTTATCTTAATTTCTAGCCAATGAAGGATGCATTCATCAATCATCATGTGTTTACCCACCCCAACAAAATGGTGTTGTGGAAAGGAAACATAGACATTTATTAAATGTGGCCAGAGCTCTCAAATTTCAAGCAAACTTACCAGACTTTTTTTGGGGGGACTGTGTACTCACAGCCACATATCTAATCAACCTCCTGCCATCTGGTTTGCTCTCTGGACAAACTCCCTATGAGATGCTATTTGATCACCCTCCTTCATACGATCACTTAAGAGTCTTCGGTTCCCTGTGTTATGCAACAACTATTAGTGCTGGAAGAAAGAAATTTGATAGCACAGCAGATGCATGCATTTTTATGGGATATCCACATGGAAAAAAGGGGCACAAACTATTCTCCCTAAAAACTCATGCATACTTGGTTAGTAGAGATGTTATATTTCATGAAAATCGTTTCCCCTTTGCTGATAATTTTGCAAGTTTACCAGTAGTTTCAGCTATTCCACTCCCTCAATGCACAACCTCCGATATTCTAGAGGACTCATATCCTCTCAGATATTTACCGAGTCCTCCTACACAAAGTGAGCCAGTCACTGAGTCTTTCCCTTTGGACACTGAATCCTCAGTACAAGAGTCCTTACATTCTGATAATTCTATCTCTCATGAAGAGAGGCCAACATCTTCTAATGATCCTGCTCCTCTAAGAAGATCAAAAAGGGTTCCTAAGCCTTCCATTCTGCAAAAAGACTTTGTCTGTGGGAATTCCACAGTGAAATATCCTATAGCAAACTTTGTGGGATATTCCAAATGGTCTCCTACTCATCAGAATTATATACTTCAGACTTCAACCACTATGGCCCTTACTTCCTACACTCAAGCTTGCAAAGACCCCAAATGGGTTAAGGCTATGGAAGATGATATACATGCTCTTCAATCAAATAATACTTGGCAAGTTATTCCTCTTCCTCAAGGCAAAAATACAGTTAGCTCCAAATGGATTTTTCGTGTCAAAAGACACTCTGATGGTACCATTGAAAGATTTAAGGCCAGATTGGTTGCTAGAGGCTTTTCTCACGAAGAAGGGCTTGATTATAATGAAACCTTTGCTCCAGTGGTCAAAATGACCACGGTACGTACTGTCTTAGCTCTTGCAGCATCTAAAAATTGGCCCCTATTCGAACTGGATGTTAACAATGCATTCTTACATGGTGATCTACACGACGAGGTATACATGTCCTTCCCTCCTGGTTTCTTTGCAAAGGAAAAACAGGATGGGATGGTTTGCAAGCTAAACAAGAGTATCTATGGCCTCAAAGAGGCCCCTAGGTAGTGGTTTAGCAAATTTGCTGATGCCTTAATTTCTTATGACTTTCTACAAAGTCCCAATGATCATTCTCTGTTTACCTTTGAACAAAATGGGAATTTTCTAATTCTCCTAGTTTATGTGGATGATGTAGTCATCACATGCACATCTATTCCTCAAATCAACAAAGTAAAGGCTTTTATACATGCTGAGTTTCAAATAAAAGACCTAGGCTATCTCAAATACTTTCTGGGCATAGAAGTGGCCAGATCCCCCTCAGGCATTTTCATCAATCAAAGACAATATGTTCTAGACTTACTAAGTGAGGTAGGCCTCCTAGCATGCAAACCTTGCTCTACACCAAAGGATATCAAACAAAAACTGGCACTTTCTACATCAAAACCTCTATCAGATCCTACAGAATACAGGAAAATAGTTGGAAAGCTAGTGTACCTTCATGTCACTCGACCTGATATTGCCTTCCCAGTTCACATGCTCAGTCAATTTCTTGCCGCACCCACTACCGATCATCTTCAGGCCGCCACCAGAGTTCTGCGATTTCTCAAACAGGCTCCAACTCAAGGTCTCTTTAACCCAGCTGGTGTTCCCCTTTGTCTAGAAGCCTTCTACGATGCCGACTGGGCATCATGTCCTGTGACCCGTCGCTCTACCACTGGCTATGGAATCAGGCTTGGCAACTGTCTCATCTCCTGACGCACGAAGAAACAATCGACCGTCTCGAGATCCTCCACCGAGTCCGAGTACCGAGCGATGGCCCATGCGTGTTGCAAAATTGTCTGGATTGTTGCCCTACTACAGGATCTACACATCTCGATTCCAACACCAATCAAGCTCTATTGCGACAATATGGGAGCCAACCACATAGCTTGCAATCCTGTCTTCCATGAGAGGACGAAACACATTGAATTGGACTGCCATGTTGTCCGACAACACTTCCTATCCGACCTTAGCTCTCCTCAATTTGTTGAATCAGGCATGCAACTGGCGGATCTGTTCATGAAAGCCCTTCCTGCTGATGCTCTCCATCGTTTTGCCGTCAAGCTTGGTGTATCTAACTTTCTCCACGGCCAAGCTTGAGGGGGGATTAGGTCATACTCCTCAATACTATAAGGACTTGTGTATAATTCTGTAACCCTTTAGGACTCAACTGTAATTATCTACTTTTGCCTCCCTCTATATATAGAAAGTAACCCAGCAGTCCTGCACTCAGCAGCTGCATTTATCAGAACAATCATCCTTATTTACTGTTACATTGTTTTCAGCACCATACTATTTGTTTTCATCAAATGTCTCAGTGAACACCATGTCCATTGCACTGAGCATTCTCAGCTCCGACGATAACTTTCTCCCCCGTAGAATATCAGGCGGCTACCCGGCGCCTTTCTCACACCCTGATTGCGAAATTCCAAATTGGGTGTCCGCCTTTTGAAATGGTGAAACAGCCATTCCTGGCGTCATGGAAAATCAAAGGGAGAGTGACTATCTTTAGTAACTGGGATGACAGACATGTTGTCATCATCTTAGATTCCGAGAAGGATGTTAATGAAGTGTTGACAAACCCTTTGCGTAGAGTCGGTCATACGATGTTCAGGCTGTTTCGGTGGACTCCAGACTACAATCCAAAGAAGGAATCCACCACTGTTACTAAGTGGATTAGATTTCCTGGTTTGCCTATGGAGATGTTTGACAGGGCAGTTCTTAGGTCCATCGTTTCCTCCTTTGTGGTTTTTCTGGACTATGATGCCAGGACTAAAGAGATGGAGTCTTTAAGTTTTGCCAGAGCTTGTGTGGAGCTTGACGTAACCAGGTCCGTGCCAAGCTCTGTATGGATCAATCTACCTGACGATAAAGGATTTTTCCAGGAAATTGTGGTAGAAGGTGATCTTAGATATTGTTCAAAATGCAAAATCCATGGCCATGAACTTGCTACCTGCAGGAAAGTTAATAAAGCTGGTGAAAGGAAGGAAACTACTTTAGTTGGAAATTCTAAAAAGGAAGCGATTCTTAACCAGGAGTTTGATAAAGGGGTCAAGATGAACGCTGGGAATGAGCAAAATATCCCTGTCCATGAGTGGAAAGTTGTGCAGAAAAAAAGGCAGAAGAGTAAGGCGAATGGACCAGTGTTGTTGAATGCAGATGTGGAAAATACTATGTCTAATGGAGCTGAGTCTGTGACGGAGGTGGCTGAATCCTCAAGTAAGGATTGTGTTAAGCAGCAGTTGGAAAAGAGTAGTAATAATGCAGTGGTTTGGGAGGCAAATAAAATTCAAGAAAAGCGAGGAGAAGGTCCAAGAGAGTGCTAACCATGAAGATGGAGTTATTGAAAAAGAAGAAGGTGAAATTATTGTGGAGAGCAATGATGATGGACCAAATGATGGTCAAACTATTCGTAGTCAACAAATATCATCCTGTGGTGATCGTCTGTTTTATTATGAGCCGCTTGGTGGCCTGGCTCATCCTAGAGCCATTATGCTGCATATGAATGAACTTTACAAGAATGGTAAAACTCCCCAAGATCCAGAAGAGACTGCCAAGGTAACTGGCCAGGTTCAGCATGAAGATTCGAGTCTTCTAATGGAGGAATCTGAAAGAGATTGTGAAGATACTGAAGTTATGCATAATAGTGATAATGAATGTGATCAGGTTGGTGATCATTCACTGATGCCAACCATCACTATTCAGCAGAGAACTCGTCGCAAAAAAAAAAGCGTCTCGCTCTTCGACTCGTACCTGCCCTAAAAAGAAAGACGTCAACTTCGTTTGGTCTTGATTTCCCACCAAGGTTCTTCGGTGAGTGTTTTTCCTTCTATCTAGAAGAGATTATGTTTCCCTCTTCAGTGCTTTTCATTTTTCGATGTATCCTTCACTATGGTTTTTCCAGTTGTGTTTTCCTTTTTTCAGTTTAGCATTTTTAGGGGATAGTTTAGTATTATCCTCTGAGAACTAGTATTGCTTCTGCCACGATCCAGGCTTTTAGATCTTTATTAATAAAGGGACTGGCTCCGCCGAGCTTACATAAATATATATATATATATATATAGAGGAGCGTTCAAATGAAGCACCCCTTCTTGAAGTGAGGCAGTGAGGCACGATTTGAGCCAACCACGTGTCCCACTCAAACCCCCCGTGTTTATGGGCGCGCCACGTGTCCCACTACCAAAAATCCATCAAAAAGCAAACAGCAAATAACTATTCCTGCACTATTCCCTGCCACATCATCTAAATGAGTGGCTCACAACGTGCATCATGTGCCTCATTTTTACAACATTGCCTCAAACGAACGCCCCTTTATATTTATATAAAAATATTAATATTTTTATTATCAATATACTATATTATAATAAAATATATTTTCCTTTTTAAATTAAATATTATTTAATCTTTTATATAAGGCAACAGATTAAATACAAACCATACTTATAAATAAAAACTAAAAATTCAATAAAAATTTGCCACGTGTATATTTCGACAAATCGTAATGCGGGGCGCTTTTTGTAAATAAAAAAAATTAAAACAGACTTATTTAAAAATACATAACATACGCGAGGATATAATCGTCCTAAAAATTACTACATTAATAGTTTAAGTCTGATCATTGCTGTCAGTTAAGTCTGATCATTCATGAATTAAGTCTGATCATTAAGCTTTGACTCTAATTTCAAGCTTCTTAACGACCTATTCTTCTCTTGGTGTCAATTAGAGAGTAGTAGAGCTTTGAGTTAGCTACGCAACGATATATGGCTTGCCTCTACCGGATTTTTCATTTGATCCCAGCACATAATTGAATGAATAAAGGTCTAATATGTAATTTGTAGTGCCAATTAAGTCTGATCATTCATACATTAAGTCTGATCATTAAGCTTTCACTCCGATTTCGAACTTCTTAACGACCTAGTATGCTCTTGGTGTGAACTAGAGAGTTGTAGAGCTTTGAGTTAGCTACGCAACGATATATAGCCTGCCTCTATCGGATTTATCATTTGGTCCCAGCACTCAATTGATATAACAAAGGTTTAATATGTCATTTGTGGTGTCAATTAAGTCTGATCATTCAAGAGTTAAGTCTGATCATTAAGCTTTCACTCAAATTTCAACCTTTTAAACGATCCTGTCTGCTCTCGGTGTGAACTAGAGAGTTGTAGAGCTTTGAGTTAGCTACACAACGATATATAGCTTGCCTCTATCTGATTTTTCATTTGATCCCCACACTTAATCGAAAGAAAAATGTCTAATATGCCATTTGTGGTGCCAATTAAGTCTGATCATTCATGAATTAAATCTGATCATTAAGCTTTCACTTAAATTTCGACCTTCTTAACGACCTAGTCTGCTCTTGGTGTTAACTAGAGAGTTGTAGAGCTTTGAGTTAGCTACGCAACAATATATGGCTTGCCTCTATCGAATTTTTTCGTTTAATCCCAGCACTTAATTGAATGAATAAATGTCTAACATGTCATTTGTGGTGCCAATTAAGTCTGATCATTCATGAATTAAGTCTGATCATTAAACTTTGACTCCGATTTCGACCTTCTTAACGACCTAGTCTGCTCTTGGTGTGAACTAGTGAGTTGTTGAGCCTTGAGTTAGCTACGCAACGATATATGACTTGCCTCTATCGGATTTTTAATTTGCTATTAGCACTTAATTGAATAAATAAAGGTCTAATATGCCATTTTGTGGTGCCAATTTAGTGTGATCATTCATGAATTAAATCTAATCATTAAGCGTTCACTCCAATTTCGACATTCTTAACGACCTAGGCTGCTCTTGGTGTCAACTAGAGAGTTGTAGAGCTTTGAGTTAGCTACGCAACGACATATGACTTGCCTCTATCGGATTTTTAATTTGATCTAAGCACTTAATTGAATGAATAAAAGTCTAATATGCCATTTTGTGGTGCTAAATAAGTCTGATCATTCATGAATTAAGTTTGATCATTGATCTTTGACTCCGATTCTGACCTTCTTAACGACCTAGTCTGCTCTTGGTGTGAACTAGTGAGTTGTAGAGCTTTGTCTTAGCTACGCAATGATGTATAGCTTGCCTCTATCGAATTTATCATTTGCTCCCAGCACTCAATTGATATAACAAAGGTCTAATATGATGTTCCCATGAATGGCATGGCTTTGGCAAAATGGCTTTAGACAGTTCGAGCATGAGTTCAAGAAGAGTTCAACCACGGACTGGAACAGAGGCACAGCGTACAGAAGTCGCATGATCTGGATTCAAGAGGGATCTGAGATTGAGGATCTTTTCGGTTGGAGTCGGTCAATGAAGAAACAGATATTCAAGATGTCATTCGAATATTGTCTTACCAGTTTTAAAGACCACCGGATCAACCTTCCGAAAAGGACATCTCTTGAAGATTTGAATAGAGATATGGATCTCCTGAAGATTTCGACGAGAATACGTGATTGGAACAAATCGCGAAGTCATCTCAACAGATCAGATAAGTGATCAGATCTATGCAGATTGATTGAGAAATTGTTGGATGGCTTGGAGTAGAAGTCATCGTTGGAGATTGGATTTGGATTGAATATTCTGCCAATATTCTGGAATATCTCCGATTTATTGTCAGGATATTCAGATTGGATCTGGACTTCTCTAAAGCCTATAAAAAGAAGGCTAGGGCGCCCAGATTGGCTATCGCTCCTGCTGAGAAAATAAACACGAGAATACTCTGCTGATTGGAGGAGGAGCGACAGCCGATTGAGTTTTCCCCACTGGAAACTCATCGGTGTAAGAGCAGTCTTAGCAAGTGCAACTCAGACTGCCTGGAAGCGATCATACAGCGCACACAACAAAGGTGAACACGCTTTCGACAGAAAGCATCCGAGCTTCAAGTGAAGGTCGAGCACATTCGGACATAAGGTCTGGACGAAGGGGATCAAGGGGAGTAGCGACAAACCTTGGTTGCAAATCTGAGAGACGGAGTGTTAGTGGTGAGGCCATTACAAACAAGGTGTTGTGTAAGAGTAATACCTCCTGTTACCCTAAACTCGTAATAAGATTTGTTGTCCCTTTTTCGGGTGTGGGAAACCCCCCAGAGTAGGCGTAGTCGAACTGGGTTATCAATCTGTGCGTGATCCTGTTTTATTGTTCTGTTTGCTGAACTGTTGTGGAGAGAGTTCAAGGTCTGTCGGAACTGTACCTTGAACACTTGCTTGAACAGGGGACATAATTACAAATGGTATCAGAGCAAACACTCGACACACTGAGTGGGATCCTATAACTGTTCAATATGACTCCAAAGGAAGGACATAACACAGCCAAAGATGACACTAAGTGTTCACTTAAAACAGAGGTGATCGAAGTAATTGCTGGAACTGACTGCACGTCCCATTCACTGAAAATGATGACCCGGAAGTTCGACAGAGTGGCCCGAAGACTCGACAAACGCAGAACTGAGCAAGATCTATCACAATCTAGCATGGCTCATAACTGGAAGACCTGCAGAAACAAAAACGTCTGTATGGTTGCATTCAGCTCATCTAGTCACATGGAGAAAGATCGCTGGTATTTCGATAGTGGATGCTCCGCTCATATGACAGGTAAATCCAAATTTCTCACACATATTCGACCGGTCATAAAGAAGCAGTACGTTACGTTCGGCGATGGAGGAAAAGGTCAGGTGATCGGCTGTGGGACATTGAAGGTCCCGGGTCTTCCTGTGCTCAAGGACATCCTCCTTGTTGAAGGACTGAAGGTGAACCTTATTAGTATCAGTCAGCTTTGTGATGGGGGGCACCATGTCAAATTCACTCAAGACTCCTGCCAAGTTTTTAACAAGGAAGGAGGAACACTGATGGAAGGCAGTAGAGCAGCAAATGATTGCTACCTTATTAGATTTGCCGGAACCATGTCGTGCCTTTCAAGTCAAGCAAATGAGATGTCGCTCTGGCACAGGCAATTAGGTCATCTTAATCTCAAAACCTTGAGGAAGCTCTGCTCATCCGGACTCATCAGAGGAATGCCCAATGTTAAAGGTGACTTAGATGTTCTGTGTGGAGAATGCCAAATCGGAAAACAAACTAAGGCTTCGCATCCAATCACCACCCAGATCAGCACTAGCAGACCACTAGAACTGATCCACATGGATCTAATGGGGCCGATGCAAGTTGAGAGCTTTGGGGGCAATAAGTATGTTCTAGTGTGTGTGGACGACTTCACCAGGTTTTCTTGGACTCGATTCCTTCGAGACAAGTGTGCAGTTACACAACAGTTCATTAAACTTGCTACCCTTCTCCAGAGAGAAAGGGAAGCCAAAGGAGAACGCCTGGTGAGTATCAGGAGTGACAACGGCGCAGAGTTCAAGAATGCCACTATGACCGCCTTCTGTACCAAACACGGGATTGCCCATCAGTTTTCTTCTACAATCACTCCCCAGCAAAATGGCGTTGTTGAACGGAAAAATCCCACAATTCAGGAGATGGCCCGAGTAATGATTCATGCCAAGAAGATTCCTCTGAAGTTCTGGTCAGAAGCTATGAACACGGCGTGCCATATTATCAATCGCGTAACAATACGCACGGGCACGGAGATGACCTGCTATGAACTATGGAAAGGGAAGAAGCCCACTGTTAAGTACTTTCACATTTTTGGGAGTGACTGTTACATTTTGAATGACCGTGAGTACCGACAGAAGCTTGATCCCAAGAGTGATGAAGGATTCTTCCTTGGATATTCCTCAAACAGTCGAGCGTACTGGGTGTTCAACAAACGCACAGGATCAGTCATGGAATCAATCAATGTCAAAATAAAGGATGACTTGATTGAACGCACCGTCTCAGATGATGCTGACGAATCAGTTGGAACAGCATCTGGACCTGCCCCACTTCCTCTTCCGACTGAGACTGACTCGACACGAAGTGCTTCGCCAGCCATTAAAGGAGTCAGAACAGTCGCTGAAACTGGTTCATTCCCTCAGAATGAGACTGACCCGACAGAAGGTGCCTCGACCGCAAACAATAGCACCGGAAACTCTTCTTCTGATGAGATTGAAGAAGTCAGCACTCAAGCGGATCGTGCTGCATTGCAACCTTCTCGACGAATTGCCAGAGACCATCCGATCTCTGAGATCATTGGAGCACCTAGTGACGGAATTCAAACTCGTGGGAAGCTGATTAACTACCGGGGTCTTGCCGCCTGCTCGTGTTTTCTGTCTTCAATTGAGCCAAAGAACATAAAGGAAGCACTCATTGATGAGTATTTTGTCCTTGCCATGCAGGAGGAACTTGAAGAGTTCGCCCGAAATGATGTTTGGGACTTAGTTCCAAGACCTGATGGTGTGAACGTCATTGGCATGAAATGGATCTTTAAGAACAAGTCAGACACATTTGAAAATATCACCAGAAACAAGGCTCGGCTTGTGGCCCAGGGATATTGACAGACCGCTCGTCGTTAAAGTGATTTGTGCAAATAAATTTATAATAGTCCGCTACTTGCGACTATACTACTGGGTAGTACTTGGTAAGTAGGGGTCGAACCCAACGGAATCAGGGGAATAGATGTTCTTTGAGGGGGTTGTCCAGCGAGAGAGCGTGTTTTAGATCGGTTGGTTGGTTTTAAAGCTACCAGCTAAGTGATTGATTGATTGATTGTTTGGTTGGTTGGTTTTAATACTGGAAAGTAAATTGCAATTTATAATTAAAGAGAAATGTTCGGTTTCAGGGGCCTTGTATTATATCCTGTTTATCATTGACCCTTAGTGAATCATCTAAGTATTCAAAGATGAATCGAGGCCCTTTCGTAGCGCAAGACTTGCAACATCGTCTAAAGCAACACTTGTTCTACTTAAGACTAATTTCTCCTTTCGAAGTATCTTAGCCTTATGTGCATCCACTTGATCTCCCAGTTACGTTATTGACCAAGTGGTGTTTTAGATAAGTCGAACTCCTCGATAAGCTTTGCTTGTGACAGCTTCCACTTACCGATTATGATCACGAATTCCCACGGAAGAGCTTTGCTTGTGACAGCTTCCACTCAACCTTGGAAACTCTGACTTGATATATGACACATAGAACAAGTTTTGAATACTAAGACGAGACGCTAAGTTAATAGTCTAAAACATTTTATAATACAAGTACGCCCCTTCTACCGAACTACTAGTTTAGCTACTATTCATCGCGCTAAACATTATAACTAAGGAAATAAAATAGTTAAATAAATACTAAAAATAATACTCTTACAACCGTTGAAGCGCCAAGGGAGCTATCCTTTATTTCCAAAGCCAAACTTACAATACATAACTTAGAGAGAGAAGTGAATTTTACAAGTGAGGTGCTTCCCAAAATGAGGGGAGGAGCTCCTCCTTTTATAGCCATGGAGGGTGGAGATGGTTGCATGTGGAGGCCATCCATGGAGGAGGAGAATGGAGGGTGGAGGAGCCACCACATGTCTTTTGATCCAAGGGAGGAGGAAGGAGGAGGAGACATGTGGATGAGCAAAAAGCCGCCGGTCACCATGGGTGGAGGAGCCGCCGGTTGCCGGTGGTGGAAGGAGGAGGAGGGGTGGCTTTGGCCACCTCTTGCCCAAGTGGCCGGTCACCTTGCCCAAATGTGAATTTTGTACAGTTTTGTGCAGTCTTTTCACAAAACTGTCAATGTGTTTCTTCCCCGGACTATCTTGATTCCTCTCCTGATTCTTCTGATTAATTTGTTATGAGTGCTTCAACGTCAGGATCCTTGATATTTCTTCAGTCGGCATATGATCTTGACCTTGGATTGACTCGTAACATCTTTTCTGCTCTAAAAGCTCCTCTTTAGTGTGTATTCTCTCTAAGCTCTGAATTACCCTGCAAAACTATATCTGAACTAACAAGCAAAAGTTAAATAGACAAAATGTCTAATTAAGGGGGTTATACTGTGTTTATGATTCGTATAATTTTGGTCCATCAGATCACCCCACACTTTTAGTTGTTCGTCCCGAACAATGCTATTAAAGGGTTGTACTCTAAGTTGGCCTTGAAATATGAAAATTAGACTGTGGTACTCGATCTATCCTAATTCATGCATTGCTTACTTATTACCAAATTAAACTGTATAAATAAATAGAAGAAACTTAATACTTGTACCTCCGTGCTGAGATGCAAATTATATTGGACGTCTCGGGAGATAGCCCTGTTTAGGTTCCTAGACTGCAACCTCGGGATCGTCTCGTACTATATGGTTTTCTGGTAGCTTTCTCTAGCACGTGATTTGGTTCGGGTTTCAATGGTTTGAGTACTTTGATTTTCTTTTGGCGAGGGACTGCTTTTGTAGTGAATTGGCCTTTGGCCTTTGATTTGACTCTTTGAGTTCTTCACTTTTTGTTCGGTTAAAACCTTCACATTTTTGGGCCTTTGGCCTCTTGAATTGCTTCTTTGAGCTTTTCACCTTTTGTGGCTGCTAGTCCATTTTCTCAAGCCTTTTTGGGAGGTCCAATAATCGCCCGCAAGCCTATGGAAATACCTCCCCGCTCCTCTTGTTTTTTCCGTTTCGCGCGGGTCAAGGTGAGGGTCGCTCATCTATTTTCTCGGCTACTTTGACTGTCGTTTCGCGCGGGTCAAGATGAGGGTCGCTCATCTATTTTCTCGGCTACTTTGACCGGAGATAGGACGGTCTGATTCCCGTCCTCGCCTTTTTTTCTTTTTGCATAAACACTGCATGGCGGAGTTGACTTCAATCTTCATTGAAAACCCAAAGTGCAGCCTCCACTGACTTCGAAAACCATATAGTTTGATCTGATCCTTTAATTGCTTGCCAAGCCTCTCTAGGGCAGTTTATATCAACTCCACATCCCTAGTTATCTCAGCACAAAGGACAAATGGAAAGTTACATTCTAAGTTTTTAAACAGTTGAATTTTCACAAGGTTAATGCATGAATTATGATTTATCTTTTTCACATTCTTAAGTTCATATTTTCAAAAAGATACTACTAAAAAAGAAAATAGCAAGCATGTTATTTATGTACACAGGTGGTTCTCACCCCCCACTTTTGAACAAAGGCGTGCCTTAGTTCAAAAGTCATGCAAGCTTAAAACTAAATACTGAATTTAAATGATAGAAATTAAAAGTGCGGAAAAGTAAGATAGTGTCGGGTTACCTCCCGACCAGTGCACTTGTTTTACGTCGTTGGCTCGACAGTACCTCGTTGTGGATTACTGGTTTGGGTCCCATGGGTGGCTCAAGTCGAACTTCGCCACCGTTCCTGTGTTGTTTCTTGCTGACTTCTTGCCGGATGTTGTGTTCGGGTCAGGACTCCTTTGTTTCAGGATCTTTTCCTTCCAATACCCCGGAGGGGATGATGGACCTTTCACTACTAGCCTTTTGAAGTTTTTGTATTTGGGACTGCCTAGTCTAGTTGCGGCATAGCAATGCTCCATCGAAGGGTCATTCTGTAGAGGTCCTTTTCCCATCCTCCTTTGAGCTTCTTCATTGATCGCATAGTTTGCTGCGACTTGCTCATTGATTAAGGGGAAAAGTCGGGAAGGCCTCATGAGGCTTGGTTTTGCCTCGTTATGTTGGTTCGTGAGGAACTGATCGTAGATAGTTTCAGCTGCCAGGGTAATGATAGTCGGGTATGGATTGGGCAGTTCGTCAGTGGTGTTCTGGACTCCTACTTCGTTACTTCCGGTGCTTTCCATGTCTGATTCTTCAGACGGTTCAGGAGTCTCTTCTGATGGCTCGGTGGTTTCTTCTTTGTCTGCCTCAGGGTCAGCTTCTTCTGTCTGCATGTCCTCGTCAGTTTGGGGTACTCGTCTTGTGGCAGTGGCCAGGCCGATTATAAGGTACCACATGTCTGCAATGGTGAAGTTTGTGGCAGACCTTCTCATAGCTTCGTTAACTCTTCCCAGTTCTTCGGGCCTCATCCCACGAAGAAATTTTTGGAGAAGAACTTTCTTCGTAAATCCATGGTGCGGGCAGCTTGAGACGATGGCATCGTAGTTCATGTAGTATTCGTCCAAAGTCTCATCCCGGGATTGATGAAGGCACATGATCTTCTCACGGGTTTCTTGGCGTAAAGATGGTGGGGAGAATTCTTTTAGGAACGGAACGCAGAGGTCTACGTAACATTCGGCACTGCAAGCGGTGGATGTGTAATACCATATCGTGGCGAAGTCGGTTAGAGAGAATTTGAAGCATTTCAGCTTAAATTCCTCTAACACTTCGTTCTCAGGTTTGATGTGGTGGCAGACGTGGTGGAAGTTTCGGCAGTGCTGTACTGGGTCTTCTCCCTCCGTTCCTCCGAACAGGGGCAGAAATCGCGTTGTCCATGCATGCGTAATGGGTAGTGACATAGGGAAATGAAAGAAAAAAAAGAAAGGGGAGGGAAAGAACAACTATCCAACGACTGATTCCCCGGCAACGGCGCCAATTTGACAGACTGCTCGTCGTTAAAGCGATTTGTGCAAATAAATTTATAATAGTCCGCTACTTGCGACTATACTACTGGGTAGTACTTGGTAAGTAGGGGTCGAACCCAAGGGAATTAGGGGAATAGATGTTCTTTGAGGGGGTTGTCCAGCGAGAGAGCGTGTTTTAGGTCGGTTGGTTGGTTTTAAAGCTACCAGCTAAGTGATTGATTGATTGATTGTTTGGTTGGTTGGTTTTAGTACTGGAAAGTAAATTGCAATTTATAATTAAAGAGAAATGTTCGGTTTCAGGGGCCTTGTATTATATCCTGTTTATCATTGACCCTTAGTGAATCATCTAAGTATTCAAAGATGAATCGAGGCCCTTTCGTAGCGCAAGACTTGCAACATCGTCTAAAGCAACACTTGTTCTACTTAAGACTAATTCCTCCTTTCGAAGTATCTTAGCCTTATGTGCATCCACTTGATCTCCCAGTTACGTTATTGACCAAGTGGTGTTTTAGATAAGTCGAACTCCTCGATAAGCTTTGCTTGTGACAGCTTCCACTTACCGAGTATGATCACGAATTCCCACGGAAGAGCTTTGCTTGTGACAGCTTCCACTCAACCTTGGAAACTCTGACTTGATATATGGCACATAGAACAAGTTTTGAATACTAAGACGAGACGCTAAGTTAATAGTCTAAAATATTTTATAATACAAGTGCGCCCCTTCTACCGAACTACTAGTTTAGCTACTATTCATCGCGCTAAACATTATAACTAAGGAAATAAAATAGTTAAATAAATACTAAAAATAATACTTACAACCGGTGAAGCGCCAAGGGAGCTATCCTTTATTTCCAAAGCCAAACTTACAATACATAACTTAGAGAGAGAAGTGAATTTTACAAGTGAGGTGCTTCCCAAAATGAGGGGAGGAGCTCCTCCTTTTATAGCCATGGAGGGTGGAGATGGAGGGTGGAGATGGTTGCATGTGGAGGCCATCCATGGAGGAGGAGAATGGAGGGTGGAGGAGCCACCACATGTCTTTTGATCCATGGGAGGAGGAAGGAGGAGCAAGGAGGAGGAGACATGTGGAGGAGCAAAAAGCCGCCGGTCACCATGGGTGGTGGAGCCGCCGGTTGCCGGTGGTGGCAGGAGGAGGAGGGGTGGCTTTTGCCACCTCTTGCCCAAGTGGCCGGTCACCTTACCCAAATGTGAATTTTGTACAGTTTTGTGCAGTCTTTTCACAAAACTGTCAATGTGTTTCTTCCCCGGACAGTCTTGATTCCTCTCCTGATTCTTCTGATTAATTTGTTATGAGTGCTTCAACGTCAGGATCCTTGATATTTCTTCAGTCGGCATATGATCTTGACCTTGGATTGACTCGTAACATCTTTTCTGCTCTAAAAGCTCCTCTTTAGTGTGTATTCTCTCTAAGCTCTGAATTACCCTGCAAAACTATATCTGAACTAACAAGCAAAAGTTAAATAGACAAAATGTCTAATTAAGGGGGTTATACTGTGTTTATGATTCGTATAATTTTGGTCCATCAGATATTCCCAGATTGAGGGGATCGATTTTGATGAAACCTTTGCCCCTGTTGCACGCTTGGAAGCCATTCGCCTGCTCCTTGCTCTGGTTTGTCACTTGAAGTTTCGACTGTTCCAGATGGATGTCAAAAGTGCTTTCCTGAACGGATTCCTGAATGAGGAAGTTTACGTTGCTCAGCCGAAAGGATTTGAGGATCCGCATCATCCAGCATCGGTGTATCACCTGAAGAAAGCGTTGTACGGCCTCAAACAAGCACCCAGAGCTTGGTATGAGCGCCTCACTGTGTTCCTCATCGACCATGGATATGTGCGAGGGGGAGTGGACAAGACTCTGTTTGTCAAACACACAAGGTCAGACTTTATTATCGCACAAATCTATGTCGACGATATTGTTTTTGGTTCCAATACCCAGAAACTGGTGGATCAGTTCGTTGAACAGATGCATAAGGAGTTCAAAATGAGCATGGTTGGGGAGATGAATTACTTTCTAGGACTTCAGGTGACTTAAAAGGAAGATGGCATTTTCATCTCACAAAGCAAGTATGCCAAAAATCTGATAAAGAAATTTGATCTTGAGAAGGCAAGTCACAAACGAACTCCGGCTGCTACGCACATAAAGATAACTAAAGACGAGGCTGGACCAAAGGTCGATCAGACGCTGTACAGGAGTATGATTGGAAGCCTCCTCTACTTGACAGCCAGCAGACCTGATATTGTGTATGCTGTAGGAGTCTGTGCAAGGTACTAGGCGGATCCGAAAGAAAGCCATCTCCTACAAGTTAAGAGAATCATTAAATATGTGTGTGGGACTGTCGAGTTTGGTATCTGGTACACTAAGGACACCAACTCACATCTGGTTGGTTACTGCGATGCTGACTGGGCAGGAAATGCTGAAGATCGGAAGAGCACATGGATGCTTCTTCTTGGGAAATAACCTGGTTTCTTGGTTCAGCAAAAAGCAAAACAGCATCTCTCTATCTACGGCTGAAGCAGAATACATTGCTGCAGGAAGTAGCTGCACTCAACTTCTGTGGATGAAACAAATGCTGACTGAATACAGAGTCACACAGAAGGAGATGACCCTGTACTGTGACAATATGAGCGCAATCAGCATTTCGAAAAATCTAGTACAGCACTCCAGGACGAAGCACATTGACATCAGGCACCACTTCATCAGAGAAATGGTTGAACAGAAGGTGGTGAATCTAACGCATGTGACAATAGATAAACAATTAGCTGACATCTTCACCAAGCCACTAGATGCCGCTTAGTTTGAAACGCTCAGATCCTCCTTGGGTCTGTGTGTCATCAAGAACTAAATGCTCCAGTCTATGGTCAGTCACAAGCGGAACTCCAGCTGAACAGATGGACTGACCATGTTGAGAAGAGGGCTGGAACAGATGAATCTTTTGAATGCAATTGTGCATGCCACCATTTTCGTGCCAAAGAAGATAAAGTACCACAGGTAGGCCGTGCATGGAATGTTCGGTCAGAGGGAGTAAGACTCTCGTAAAGGAGAAAAGAAGTCAGACGATAAGATGATGGACTAGAAGGTTCAGACACTTCTGAGAAAGATGACGAGCTTAGTGAAATATACGAGGGCTGTGATGAGGGTGTTCAAGATTTGCAGAAGGAATGGACTGTTACTCAAGGAAGAGATGGTCCGAGAGAGCTAGACCACCCTGATGTGGAGCTGCGTGAAGCTTCTCTAGCGAGACCAGATTATGGAGATTGTGAAGACAATTTGGACTCAGTTTCTTTGGGTAAGCTCAAGAAGTCTGAAACGGTGAAACCAAAGAAGATAGCTACCGTCCCAGCTTGCTCATCTAAGGCAACCATTAAGATGAATGGGATCACAGACGCAGGGGGAGCAAGCACATCTAAGAAGAAGATTAGTCGTAGCAGCCAAGTGGAAGACAGTGCAGAAAGGAAAGATCATCCCTGAGAAGCTGCTTGCTGAGAAGAAGTTCAAAGGAAAGAGGTTATCCAACCCTTGAAGGTTACTGATCTGATTTATAGCGCTCAAAGATGCAAATCGTTTGATTAACAGTTGGTGCGAGAAGCTATTGCAATCCTACCAAGATAGTTTGGGATTGCTGTGCTAAAGACTATGGCATAGTCTGTGTAAGAGGAAATAGAAAGGTCAAGACTGTTCCTGAGATCATCAATGAGTCCTTTGCAATAGATGCATCCTACAAGGTGATGATAGAGGAGTACTTTGTCAAGATTGCGAGCAGTATTACTACTGGATGCATACATCTGATTGAACCTCAGTCAGCCAGGACAGACTGTCAAGTGCTTCGTTGAAGTTGGTAGTTGATAACATGCTGTTCAATGGTCGACATAGGAATGATCTAAAGATGTCCTGAGGTGAACGTGGACAGCCTCTGAAGGAGGAAGAAATCATTCCGGAGGTCGAACAACTGCTGAGACACCATGGTCCGACAGACTCACAGTATGTGTCACTGTCCCTGGCTATGTTCGAGGGGGAGTTGCCAAGACTCCAGATGCCTAGAAGACCAGGTTGCTTGATTGGACCCCTTGCCAGTTTGTGGCAAAAAAGGGGGAGTATATGTTGAGGTAACCGTTCTAAAGCGTAGATTTGGTTTTGCCAAAATGCCAAGGGGGAGATTGATGTTCCCATGAATGGCATGACTTTGGCAAAACGGCTTTAGACAGTTCGAGCTTGAGTTCAAGAAGAGTTCAACCACGGACTGGAACAGAGGCACATCGTACAGAAGTCGCATGATCTGGATTCAAGAGGGATCTGAGATTGAGGATCTTTTCGGTTGGAGTCGGTCAATGAAGAAACAGATATTCAAGATGTCATTCGAATATTGTCTTACTAGTTTTAAAGACCACCGGATCAACCTTCCGAAAAGGACATCTCTTGAAGATTTGAATAGAGATATGGATCTCCTGAAGATTTCAACGAGAATACGTGATTGGAACAAATCGCGAAGTCATCTCAACAGATCAGATAAGTGATCAGATCTATGCAGATTGATTGAGAAATTGTTGGATGGCTTGGAGTAGAAGTCATCGTTGGAGATTGGATTTGGATTGAATATTCTGCCAATATTCTGGAATATCTCCGATTTATTGACAGGATATTCAGATTGGATCTGGACTTCTCTAAAGCCTATAAAAAGAAGGCTAGGGCGCCCAGATTGGCTATCGCTCCTGCTGAGAAAATAAACACGAGAATACTCTGCTGATTGGAGGAGGAGCGACAGCCGATTGAGTTTTCCCCACTGGAAACTCATCGGTGTAAGAGCAGTCTTAGCCAGTGCAACTCAGACTGCCTGGAAGCGATCATACAGCGCACACAACAAAGGTGAACACGCTTTCGACAGAAAGCATCCGAGCTTCAAGTGAAGGTCGAGCACGTTCGGACAGAAGGTCTGGACAATGGTGATCAAGGGGAGTAGCGACAAACCTTGGTTGCAAATCTGAGAGACGGAGTGTTAGTGGTGAGGCCATTACAAATAAGGTGTTGTGTAAGAGTAAGACCTCCTATTACCCTAAACTCGTAATAAGATTTGTTGTCCCTTTTTCGGATGTGGGAAACCCCCCAGAGTAGGCGTAGCCGAACTGGGTTATCAATCTGTGCGTGCTCCTGTTTTATTGTTCTGTTTGCTGAACTATTGTGGAGAGAGTTCAAGGTCTGTCGGAACTGTACCATGAACACTTGCTTGAACAGGGGACATAATTTCATAATATACTGATGGACCAAAATTATACGAATCAAAAACACAGTATAACCCACCAAATTAGACTGTTGGTCTATTTAACTTCTGCTTGTTAGTCCCGATTTATTTCTACAGGGTATTTTGGCACTTAGAGAGAAAACACGCTAAGGAGAGGATTTTAAGCTGAAAAGATGATAAGAGTCAATCCAAAGTCAAGATCAGACGCCGAACGAAGAAATATCAAGATCCTGACCAAGAATTACTCAAATTAAATTCAACCGAGGAACAATCAAAGTCAGACGGAGCGAAATTGGATTGATAGTTTTATGAAAAGACTGCACAAAATTGTCAAAACTCATCCATGGACCAAGTGACCGGCGGCTATGTGTGAAATGATGAGTCATGGGTGGCAAAAGCCCTCCTCCTCCATGGGATGACCGGTGGCTATTTGGAGGAGGTTACCAAAGGAGGAAAACCTCCTCCATTTTTCACCTAGTACCGGGGGCTCTCCTCCACACCATGGGGTGGTGACATGTGGAGCTCCTCCTCTCCACACCTTCCTCCTCCTTTCTCCTCCCTTGATGTAAAACCACATGGAGCCATCTCCACCCTCCATTCCTCCTCCTTATGGCTATAAATACAAGCCTCCTCCTCCTCATTTCAAACATCCAAAAATTGTAACTTATCTCTGTAAAATATTTGGTTACTTTGTAAGTTTGGTTTTGGAAATAATACTCATGTTTGTTCTTGAGTATTATACGCTTTGAAATTATAATACTCCTGTCGGTTCTTTAGTATTATAATACTGTAGAGAATACTCCTGTTGGTTCTTGAGTATTCAGTAGGAAATTGGGAATATTCCTGTTGGTTCTTGAGTATTCCACCCCTTTCCCTCTTACTGTTTTCAAAAACCCCCGAGTATTTAGTTACGATGTCCTTTTCCATGGATATTCGTAGCTAAACTCCTCATTCGGCCGAAGGTATTTTCTTGTATTATATAATGTTTTAATTTCTTTTAGTTTCATTTCTCTGTATTCAAAACTTGTTCTTTGTGCCATTTATAGTCAGAGTTTCCAAGGTTGAGTGGAAGCTGTAACAAGCAAAGCTCTTCCGTGGGAATTCGTGATCATACTCGGTAAGTGGAAGCTGTAACAAGCAAAACTTATCGAGGAGTTCGGCTCATCTTAAAAAACCATTTGGAAACTGGACCAAAGAATTCAAATGGATGCACAAAAGGCTAAGATACTTCGAAAAGAGGAATTAGTCTGAGGTAGAACAAGTGTTGCTTTAAACGATGTTGCAAGTCTTGCGCTACGAAAGGGCCTCGATTCATCTTTGAATACTTCGAAAGGTTACTAGCGGTTATTAATAAACATGTTATAATACGAGGTACCTGAAACCGAATACTTTCCCTTGAATTACAAACCTCCCCGTATTTACTTTTATAAACTGCTCGATCAACTACAACCATCAACCACTCATCTACCGGAGGAATCGCAATCACGCATCACCCACTGTAAGTCTTCTTCCCTTAACCCTTTTACTTTCAGTATTTTAATTTCTGTATTTACTTTTCCGCATAAAAAACCAAAAACAGTAGCTTAGTAATTAGCAGTAAGTCCGCAATCGACCTAAAATCACTCACCATACGATCCCCTAAAGAACAGTTATCCCTCTAATTCCCTTGGGTTTGACCCCTACTTACCACTTACTACCCAGTAGTGTAGTCGCGAGTAGCGGACAATATAAATTTATTTGTACAGAGAACATTGCACCTTAACGACAGTGCAGTGGGCTCCGTCAAATTTGCGCCGTTGCCGGGGAATTAGCCATCGGATTAGTTGTTCTTTCCCTCCCATGTCCTCATGATGCAACCCCCTTCATATGCATGGACAACACGACATCTGCCACTGTTCGGAGGTACGGATGGAGAAGACCCAGTACAACACTGCCGAAACTTTCACCACGTCTGCCACCTCATTAAACCTGCGAATGAAATGTTAGAGGAATTTAAGCTTAAATGCTTCAAATTCTCTCTAACGGATTTCGCGACGATCTGGTATTACACGTCAACCGCTAGCAGTGCAGTACATTTCGTGGACCTCTGCGTTCCATTCCTAAAAGAATTCTCCCCTCCATCCTTACGACAACAAACCCGTGAGAAGATCATGTGCCTGCAACAATCCCGGGATGAGACTTTGGACGAATACTACACGAGCTTTGACACCATCGTCTCAAACTGCCCGCACCATGGATTCACGAAGAAAATTCTGCTTCAAAAATTTCTTCGTGGGATGAAGGCCGCTGATCTAGCAAGGATTAACGAGACAATGAGGAGATCAGCTAGGAACTATTCCATAGCAGACATGTGGTACCTCATAAATGACCTGGCCGCAGCCACAAAACGAATACCCGAGGCTGATGGAGAAATGTAGACAGAAAGAGAAGAAACTCCTGAGCCATCAGAAGAAACTCCCGAGCCATCAGAAGAATGGGATATAGAAAGTGTCGGGAGCAATGAGGAAGTGTCAGCAATGGAAGAAGTCCAGAATACCACCGACATGCTGCCAAAGCCATACCCAGCTATCATCACCCAGGCAGCCGAAACCATCTATGACCAGTTCCTCACAAACAGACACGACGAGGCAGAACCGAGCCTTAAGATGCAAGCTTCCCGACTTTTCCCCTCGATCAATAGACAAATCGCTGAAAACTATGTGATCAATGAAGAGGTTGAAAAGAGGATGGGAAAAGGGCTCAAGCAAAACGACTCCTCGATGGAGCATGCTTTCGCCATGACTGGACAAGGCAGCCCTGAACACCAGAAAACCCAGTTCAAGAAGCTAGTGGTCAAAGGTCCCTTGCCTTCTCAGAGACGTTGGAAGGAGAAATCACCAGAACAACGGGAACTGGACCCAAGCCCATCATCTCGCAAGAAATCGGGAAAAGGCAAGGCAAAAGTCAACACAGGAACGGTGGCAAAATTTGACCTAAGCCACCCATGGGATCCCAACCAGTGATCCAGGAATAAGGTACTGTCGAGCCAACGACGTTAAACAAGTGCACTGGTCGGGAGGTAACCCGACACTGTCTTACTTTCCGCATTTTAAATTTCTGTCTTTTTAATTTCTATCTTTTAGTTTTTATCAATAAGTCGCTCTCACCCACTTGGTGCATAGAATGATTTGACTATTTAGGAATTGGTTTTTGGAGCACGATCAGATCAGCCAGGCAGCTTCCGTGAACTACCGGGCCTGCGCTGAGAGTTCAATGCCCCAGCCGAACTCCATCGATTATCCAGCCTCATGCCATTCGACACAATAAGGGAGTTCTGATCTTACCTTTCCTTAAGTCATTTCCTTCTCGTATAACATCTGCTTGCATGGCTTTTGAACTAAGTAGTGCTGAAAGGCGCGACTTCGTTCAAAAGTGTGGGGTGAGATCCGCATGTGTACATAAATAAAAACTTTTTCTTTTTTAATGTATCTTTTTGAAAGTATGAACTTAAGAATGTGAAAAAGATAGACCGAAATTCATGCATTTACCTTGTGAAAATTCAACTGTCTAAAAACTTAGAACGTAACTTCTCATTTGTCTCTTTGTGCTGAGATAAACTAGGGATGTGGAGTTGATAGAAATGCCCTAGAGAGGCTTGGCAAGCAATCAAAGGATCGAATGAAACTATATGGTTTTCGAAGTCAGTGGAGGCTGCACTTCGGGTTTCAGTGAAGATTGAAGTCATCTCCGCCATGCAGTGTTTATGCAAAAAAGAAAAAAAGGCGAGGACGGGAATCAGACCGTCCTCTCTCTAATCAAAGTAGCCGGGAAAATAAATGAGCGACCCTCATTTTGACTCGCGCGAAATGGCAAAGATGAGAGGAGCGGGGAGGTATTTCCATAGGCTTGCGGGCGATGATTGGACCTCCCAAAAAGGCTTGAGAAAATGGACTAGCAAAGCCACAAAAAGGCGAAAAGCTCAAAGAAGCAAATCAAGAGGCCAAAGGCCCAAAATTGTGAAGGTTTTAACCTAACAAAAAGTGAAGTACTCAAAGAGTCAAATCAAAGGCCAAAGGCCGATTCACTACAAAAAGCAGTCCCTCGCTAAAGAAAATCAAAGTACTCAAACCAGTGAAACCCGAACTGAATCACGTGCTAGAGAAAGCTACAAGGAAACCATATAGTAAGAGACGATCCCGAGGTTGCAGTCCAGGAGCCTAAAAAGGGCTATCTCCTGAAACATCCAGAATAATTTGCATCTCGGCACGGAGGTACAAGTATCAAGTTTCTTCTACTTATTTATACAGTTCAATTTGGTAATAAGTAAGTAATGCATGAATTAGGATAAATCGAGTCCCACAGTCTAATTTTCATATTTTAAAACCAAACTTAGAGTGCCGCCCTTTAATAGCATTGTTCGGGACGAACAACTAAAAGTGTGGGGTGATCTGATGGACCAAAATTATACGAATCAAAAACACAGTAAAACCCACCAAATTAGACTGTTGGTCTATTTAACTTCTGCTTGTTAGTCCCGATTTATTTCTACAGGGTATTTTGGCACTTAGAGAGAAAACACGCTAAGGAGAGGATTTTACGCTGAAAAGATGATAAGAGTCAATCCAAAGTCAAGATCAGACGCCGAACGAAGAAATATCAAGATCCTGACCAAGAATTACTCAAATTAAATTCAACCGAGGAACAATCAAAGTCAGACGGAGCGAAATTGGATTGATAGTTTTGTGAAAAGACTGCACAAAACTGTCAAAACTCATCCATGGACCAAGTGACCGGTGGCTATGTGTGAAATGATGAGTCATGGGTGGCAAAACCCCTCCTCCTCCATGGGATGACCGGTGGCTATTTGGAGGAGGTTACCAAAGGAGGAAAACCTCCTCCATTTCTCACCTAGTACCGGCGGCTCTCCTCCACACCATGGGGTGGTGACATGTGGAGCTCCTCCTCTCCACACCTTCCTCCTCCTTTCTCCTCCCTTGATGTAAAACCACATGGAGCCATCTCCACCCTCCATTCCTTCTCTTTATGGCTATAAATACAAGCCTCCTCCTCCTCATTTCAAACATCCAAAAATTGTAACTTATCTCTCTAAAACATTTGGTTACTTTGTAAGTTTGGTTTTGGAAATAATACTCCTGTTTGTTCTTGAGTATTATATGCTTTGAAATTATAATACTCCTGTCGGTTCTTGAGTATTATAATACTGTAGAGGATACTCCTGTTGGTTCTTGAGTATTCAGTAGGAAATTGGGAATACTCCTGTTGGTTCTTGAGTATTCCACCCCTTTCCCTCTTACTGTTTTCAAAAACCCCCGAGTATTTAGTTACGATGTCCTTTTCCATGGATATTCGTAGCTAAACTCCTCATTCGGTCGAAGGTATTTTCTTGTATTATATAATGTTTTAATTTCTTTTAGTTTCATTTCTCTGTATTCAAAACTTGTTCTTTGTGCCATTTATAGTCAGAGTTTCCAAGGTTGAGTGGAAGCTGTAACAAGCAAAGCTCTTCCGTGGGAATTCGTGATCATACTCGGTAAGTGGAAGCTGTAACAAGCAAAACTTATCGAGGAGTTCGGCTTATCTTAAAAAACCATTTGGAAACTGGACCAAAGAATTCAAATGGATGCACAAAAGGCTAAGATACTTCGAAAGGAGGAATTAGTCTGAAGTAGAACAAGTGTTGCTTTAAACGATGTTGCAAGTCTTGCGCTACGAAAGGGCCTCGATTCATCTTTGAATACTTCGAAAGGTTACTAGCGGTTATTAATAAACATGTTATAATACGAGGTACCTGAAACCGAATACTTTCCCTTGAATTACAAACCTCCCCGTATTTACTTTTATAAACTGCTCGATCAACTACAACCATCAACCACTCATCTACCGGAGGAATCGCAATCACGCATCACCCACTGTAAGTCTTCTTCCCTTAACTCTTTTACTTTCAGTATTTTAATTTCTGTATTTATTTTCTGTATTTACTTTTCCGCATAAAAAACCAAAAATAGTAGCTTAGTAATTAGCAGTAAGTCCGCAATCGACCTAAAATCACTCACCATACGATCCCCTAAAGAACAGTTATCCCTATAATTCCCTTGGGTTCGACCCATACTTACCACTTACTACCCAGTAGTGTAGTCGCGAGTAGCGGACAATATAAATTTATTTGTACCGAGAACATTGCACCTTAACGACAGTGCAGTGGGCTCCGTCATATACAATTTGTGATGCCAATTAAGTATGACCAATCATGAATTAAGTCTGATCATTAAGCTTTCACTCAAATTTCAACCTTCTAAACAACATTGTCTGCTCTCGGTGTGAACTAGAGAGTTGTAAAGCTTCAAGTTAGCTACGCAACGATATATAACTTGCCTCTATCAAATTTTTCGTTTACTTCCAGCACTTAATTGTCTGTTAAGTCTGATCATTGTCTTTTAAGTCTGATCATTATCAGTTGAAGTTTAAGTCTGATCATTATCTCTTTATGTAGGGTTATTATCCATTTTAAGTTTGATCATTATTTCTTTAAGCCTTATCATTGTCTCTTTAAGTCTCATCAGTATCTATTTTAAGTCTGAACATTATTTCTTTAAGTCTGATCATTATCTATTTTAAGTCTGATCATTGTCTCTTTAAGTCTGATCATTATCCATTTTAAGTCTAATCATTGTCTCTTTAAGTCTGAACAATATCTATTTTAAGTCTGAGAATTATTTCTATAAGTCTGATCATTGTCTTTTTAGTCTGATCAATGTCTCTTTTAGTCTGATCATTATCTATTGTAATTCTGAGCATTATTTCTTTAAGTCTGATCTTTTTCTTTTAAGTCTGATCATTATCTATTTTAAGTCTGAGCATTATTTCTTTGAGTCTGATCATTGTCTTTTAAGTCTGATCATTGTCTCTTTATGTCTTATCATTATCTATTTTTAAGTCTAAGCATTATTCTTTTAAGTTTGATCATTGTCTTTTTAAGTCTGATCTTATCAATTGAAGTTTAAGCCTGATCATTGTTTCTTTAAGTCTAATCATTATCTCTTTAAGTCTGATCATTATCTATTTTAAGTCTGGGCATTATTTCTTTAAGTCTGATCATTGTCTTTTAAGTCTGATCCTAAAATCAGATTGAATGGAATACTTAACGGAGTTTCCAAATCAGGGACTAAATTGAAAATAAAAATAAAAACGATTATAAAGGGATTATGTAAAATGACTATAATACCCCTCCGTGATTTATCCGAGATTTGGAAAAAATGAGACACGTGTCAGCTGCAAATACAGATTTTAGTTTTCATTTATAACTGTGGTTTGTACCTGAACCGCACCCTTTATATAAATATTAATTTAAATTCATATAATAATTTAATTAATTGTTATTCAAACTTTTATAAATGTCTAACATTTTATATATTTTAATTTAAATATTAAAAATTAAAATTAAAATAAGCTGGTACGAATTTGCCGACCGAGGTCTTGGCAAATTCCTAAGTGCGCAGCGGAAATGAGTAAAATGGAAATATGGCTCGAACAAAAGATCGAATTGAGGCAAAGTACTTCAGCTTATTGTATTGAAATACTGGGAATGAAAGAACAATGGTGGAAACACGTTACAAGGTGGTCACAAGGCAAGAGGTTATCTCTAATCGATATGGATACCCTAGAGTCGAAGGGTTGTTTACCCTCGACAATAAGGTAGTGATCAAAAGATAACTCTTTGGTTGATAATTTGATTCCGAGTTCTCTTGCTTTGCTCATAGTGATCCTCCTTATGAGTGTTGAGAAGGGAAAAAACGAGCCGTGGCCTCCTTAAATGACCCATGCGTTACTCTTTGACTTGGGAGTCAAAGAGTAACGACGTCTCCCAACGGCTCCTTTGATCAAGCCCGGCTGGTCCAAGTGAAACGCCTCCTCCCAACAGCTCTTTAGCTTGACTCCCAAAGGCTAAGTACAAGTGTAACTACTCTTATGGCTCTTCTTTGGTCAAGTCCACTTGTAACGGCTCCCCAACGGCTAGGAGTGGATTTGGTAACGGCCAATCATTAAATGCTGGAGATTTGGGTTGACCAGCTAGCCTTTGTGCTTTGCTTCCCGCCAGGTCTCGTCGGGGTGCGTCGGGGCCTCGCCCAGGATGCTCGCCAGTTGTGCCGAGGCCTTGGCTAATAAGTCAGACGGGGCCCTGCCTTTATCCTCAGTCGGGGCCTTTTAGCCGAGTGCCTTGCAAGTGGCCGCGCAGATAACCCCAGGGCGCTGGAATGTGTTGGGCGCTTCGAGGGCATGGGCACCGGGTACGGATGTGAGGGGGTCTTCAGGCTTTGGGGCCTCGCGTGTGCCGGGTGTGAAAAGGGCCTTGAGCCTTCCCTTCGCACTCGTCTCCTGGGCCTTGCGTGCAAAGCTGGTCGGGGCCTGGTCGTCTTGGGGTGGGTTCCCATCATTGCTCCCCTCCCAAAGAGTGACCTTGTCCTTAAGGTCAAATTCGGGGAATTGCTCTCCTATATACTCCGCCGGCTCCCAGGTGGCGTCTTCTTCAGGCATTCGCGACTATTTAATCAGAACTTCCCGCTTGCATGCCGCCTCTCGGACCCCTCGGAGTACTTCCGGCTCATAGCGCGGCTGGTAGCCTGGATACCACTTGAGTTGTATGGTGTAACAGGATCCTGGTGGTGCCCTGGCTAGCTTCAACTGCGACACATGGAACACGGGGTGAATTTGAGACTCCCGGGGCATCTTGAGCTTGTACGCCACCATGCCTATGCGCTGGATTACCTCATAGGGCCCGTAGTACTTCGATGCGAGTTTGTAATTGTCGTGCTTGGCCACCGTGATTTGCTTGCCGAACTGGAGCCTCACGTACACAAAGTCCCCTACCTTGTACTTAACATCTCGTCTGTGCTCATCAGCTTGCCTTTTCATGAGGCCTTGGGATTTGCGGAGATGTTGCTTGAGTTCCTTCAGGGTTCGGTCCCGGTCGATCAGTAAGGCTTCCACGTGCTGGAAAGGCGTTGATCCGGGCTCACGCTGGACCATTCTAGGAGGATCCCGCCCGTACAGCGTCTTGAAGGGCGTCGTTTAGGTCGCGGTGTGGTACGAAGTGTTGTACCAGTATTCCGCCAAGGTAGGAGCTGCACCCATTTCTTCTGCTCCTCTCTGGCAAAGCACCTTAGGTAAGTGCCTATGCTCCGTGACGGAGCCCACCGCACTGTCGTTAAGGTGCGGTGTTCTCTATGCAAAAGCAAATTTATATTCCGCTACTAGTGACCTTACTACTGGGTAGCAAGTGGTAAGTAGGGGTCGAACCCAAGGGAATTAGGGGGATAAGCTATTCTTTGAGGGAATTGTACAGCGAGGGAGCGTGTTTTAGGTTGATTGAGGTTTTAGTGCGGAAAAGTAAGTGATTGGTTGGTTGGTTTTGGTTTTTAGTGCGGAAAAGTAAATGACAGAAAAGTAAAGTACTGAAAATAAAAGTAGAAGACTTACAGCGGGTGATGCGTGATTGGCAAGCCTTCCGGAACGTGAGCAGTTAATAATACAGTTTATACTAAAATTGAAAGTAAGTGCAAGGGGTTTTTTAAATCTAAGGAAAGCATTCCGTTTCTGGGGCCTTGTATCATAGCCTGTTTATCATTGACCTTTAGTGATCCTTCTAAGTATTCAAAAGTGTATCAAGGCCATTTCAAGCGCTCGATTTGCACACACCGTCTAGCCCTTTTCAAGGTCGTAGAGCACTTGTTCTATTTAGACTAGCACCCCATTTCAAGGTTTACTAGCCTATGTGCATCCATTTGATCAATCATTTCCGATCAAACCAAATGGTGTTTAAAAGAGGTCGAACTCCTCGGATAAGCTTTGCCATTTCAAGCATCCACTTACCCGAGTATGTTCACGAACCCCCACGGAAGAGTTTTGCCATTTCAAGCATCCACTCAACCTTGGAAGTTTTGGCCTAATATATGGCACATAGAACAAGTTTTGAATAAAAAGAAGAGGCACTAAAAAGATGGCCTACAACATTTTATGATACAAGTACACCCCTTCAACCGAATGAAGAGTTTAGCTACGAATATCCATAGAGGTGGATACCATAGCTAAGTACTTACAGTTTTTGAAAGACAGTAAGTAAGGGAAAGGGGTGAGTACTTCAAGAACCGACAAGAGTACTCAAGAATAGAGAAAAGTAAAGCTTGAGTACTACAAGAACCGACAAGAGTACTCAAGAGCGAGCTATAATACTCAAGAACCAACAGGAGTATTATAGATTGAAAACCAAACTTACAAAGTGCCAAACTTAGAGAGAGAAGTGTTTTTGATTTTTGGGATGTATTACAAATGAGATGGGGTGGAGTATTTATAGGCTAAGGGGAGAGGAATGTGTGGTTTGGAGGAGCAACACATGGCAAGCTTTCCATGGAGGAGGAAAGCCGCCGGTCTACATGGGAGGGGAGGGGAGGAGCCTCCGATGGCCGGTCATGAGGGGGAGGAGGCTCCCCTCATGACTCATCCTTTCCTTAAAGCCGCCGGTCATAAGGGCAAAGGAGGGAGTTTTTGTGAGTTTTGTGAAGTTTTCACAAAACTATCGGTACATTCCCGCTCCGGACTGACTTTGGTTGCTCTTCGGTTGGATTTGTTTTGAGTGATTCCAAGTCAGGATCTTGAGATTTCTTCAGTCGGCATCTCGTCTTGACCTTGGAATGACTCGTAATATATTTTCTGCGTAAAAACTCCTCCTTAGCGTGTATTCTCTCTAGGCTCCAAAATACCCTGTAGATAAATATCGAAACTAACAAGCAAAAGTTAAATAGACAAACAGTCTAATTTGGTGGGTTTAACTGTGTTTATGATTCGTATAATTATGGTCCATCAGATCACCCCACACTTTTAGTTGTTCGTCCCGAACAATGCTATTAAAGGGCGGCACACTAAGTAAGCTTTTAAAATATGAAAGTAAGACTGTGGGACTAGATTTATCCTAATTCATGCATTACTACTTATTACTAAATTAAACCGTGTAAATAAATAGAAGAAACTTGATACTTGTACCTTCGTGCTGAGATGCAAATTATTTTGGATGTTTCGGGAGATAGCCCTTTTCAGGCTCCTGGACTGCATCCTCGGGACCGTCTCGCACTATATGGTTTCCTTGTAGCTTTCTGGCGGACGCACAGTCGCCGTGTGCAAACGTCAAGAATAAATTTATAAGTCCGCTACTCGCGACTTCACTACTGGGTAGCAAGTGGTAAGTAGGGGTCGAACCCAAGGGAATTAAGGGGATAAGTTGTTCTTTGAGGGAATTGTACAGCGAGGGAGCGTGTTGTAGGTTGATTGAGGTTTTAGTGCGGAAAAGTAAGTGTCTTTTTGGTTGGTTTTGGTTTTTAGTGCGGAAACGTAAATGACAGAACAGTAAATACTGAAAATAAAAGAGAAGACTTACAGCGGTTGTTGCGTGATTGGTAAGTCCTCCGGAAGGTGAGTAGTTGATAGTCAGTTTATACTAAAATTGAAAGTAAATGCAGGTGGTGTTTAAATTTAAGGAAAGCATTCTGTTTCGGGGGCCTTGTATCATAGCCTGTTTATCATTGACCGCTAATGATCATACTAAGTGTTCAAAGATGAATCGAGGCTATTTCTAGCACAAGACTTGCAACATCGTTTAGAACACTTGTTCTACTTAGACTAATTCCTCCTTTCGAAGTATCTTAGCCTTATGTGCATCCATTTGATCTTTCAGTTACGATCGACCAAATGGTATTTTAGATAAGTCGAACTCCTCAGATAAGCTTTGCCCGCTAAAGCATCCACTTACCTGAGTATGTTCACGAACCCCACGGAAGAGCTTTGCCCGTTAAAGCATCCACTCAACCTTGGAAGTTCTGACCTGATATATGGCACATAGAACAAGCTTCGAACACAAAGATGCACTAGGTGCAGGGTCCAAAACATTTTATAATACAAGTACACCCCTTCAACCGAATGAAGAGTTTAGCTACGAATATCCATTGAGGTGGATACCATAGCTAAGTACTCGAGGGTTTTTGAAAGACAGTAAGCAAGGAAAGGGGTGAGTACTTCAAGAACCGACAAGAGTACTCAAGAATAGTAAAGACAAGCTTGAGTACTACAAGAACCGACAAGAGTACTCAAGAACTAACTACAATACTCAAGAACCAACAAGAGTATTATAGATTTAAAACCAAAAAATTACAAAAGTGCCAACTTTCTAGAGAGATAAGTGAAGTATGGATTTGAGGATATGAAATACAAAGGGGAGGGGGTCTATTTATAACCAAAGGAGGAGGGAGATGTGTGGTTTGGATGAAACCACATGGCTTCATCTCCATGGAAGCTAAGAGCCGCCGGTTGGAGGTCATCAATGGAGGAGAGCTTCCTCCCAAGCTCACCTCCTCCCAAAAGCCGCCGGTCATGGAGGGAAAGGAGGAGGTTTTGTGTGAGTTGTGTGATGTTTTCACAAAACTATCGGTACATTTCCGCTCCGGACTGACTTTGGTTGCTTCTCGGTTTGATTTGTTATGAGTGATTCAATGTCAGGATCTTGAGATTTCTTCAGTCGACATCTGATCGTGACCATGGAATGACTCGTAATATATTTTCAGCGTAAAAACTCCTCCTTAGCGTGTATTCTCTCTAGGCTCCAAAATACCTTGTAGATAAATATCGGAACTAACAAGCAAAAGTTAAATAGACAAACAGTCTAATTTGGTGGGTTTTACTGTGTTTATGATTCGTATAATTATGGTCCATCACTTTCTCTAGCACGTGATTCGGTTCGGGTTTCACTGAGTTGAGAATTTTTGATTTCTTTTTGGCGAGGGACGGCTTTTTTGTAGTGAATCGGCCTTTGGCCTTTGATTTGACTCTTTGAGTACTTCACTTTTTGTTCGGTTAAAACCTTCACAATTTTGGGCCTTTGGCCTCTTGATTTGCTTCTTCGAGCTTTTTCCTTTTTGTGGCTTGCTAGTCCATTTTCTCAAGCCTTTTTGGGAGGTCCAATCATCGCCCGCGAGCATATGGAAATACCTCCCCGCTCCTCTCATCCTTGCCGTTTCGCGCGGGTCAAGATGAGGGTCGCTCATCTATTTTCTCGGCTACTTTGACTAGAGATAGGACGGTCTGATTCACATCCTCGCCTTTTTTTTCTTTTTGCATAAACACTGCATGGCGGAGATGACTTCAATCTTCACTGAAACCCGAAGTGCAGCCTCCACTGACTTCGAAAACCATATAGCGAAATTCAGTCCTTCGATTGCTTGCCAAGCCTCTCTAGGGCATTTCTATCAACTCCACATCCCTTGTTTATCTTAGCACAAAGGGACAAATGAGAAGTTACATTCTAAGTTTTTAAACAGTTGAATTTTCACAAGGTTAATGCATGAATTTAGATTTATCTTTTTCACATTCTTAAGTTCATATTTTCAAAAAGATAATTATTAAGGGAAAAGGAAAAACATGTTTTATTATTTACAAAGGTGGTTCTCACCCCACACTTTTGAACGAAGGCGTGCCTTTCAGCACAACTTAGTTCAAAAGCCATGCAAGCAGACATTATGAGAAGGAAATGACATTAAGGAAAAGGGAAGAACATAACTCCCTTTAAAGTGTCGAGTGAATGACATGGCATGAGGCTGGATAATCGAGGGAGTTCAGCTGGAGCCTTGAACTCTTGGCATAGGCCTGGCTGGCTTGATGTTGCACCCAAGTCCGATTCCTGAATAGTCATTTCTTCTATGCACCAAGTGGGTGAGAGCGACTTATTGGTAAAAACTAAATGATAGAAAAATAAAAAACTGAAAGTAAGATAGGTGTCGGGTTACCTCCCGACCAGTGCCTTTGTTTAACGTCGTTGGCTTGACAGTACCTCATTCCTGGATCACTGGTTTGGATCCCATGGGTGGCTCAAGTCGTATTTCGCCACTGTTCCTGTGTTGATTCTGGCCTTGACTCTTCCTGATTTCTTGCTTGGGTTAGAACCCCATGGTTTTGGTGTTTTTTCTTTCCATTGCTTTTGAGAAGGCGGGGGACCTTTGACCATAGCTGCTGGTCTTGTTACTCTTTCGGTCTCCTTTGGCAGGTCAGAAATCTGTGTACCGTGATCTGAGATAGGTATAATGTCTGGCGGTTTCTTTGTATCCGTGCGGCTATTATCAATGGAGAAATTTGCAATTTTGCCGCCGAACTTAAGCGATAATGAGCCCTTGCCCACATCGATCCTTGCTTTAGTAGCGTAGAGGAATGGTCGTCCCAATATTATTGTTGGAGGGTCGTCTTCGCTGGTCTCTCCCGTTTGTATTACATAAAAGTCTGCAGCAACGACGAGCTTTCCCACATGGAGTATTACATCTTCCAGCACTCCAACCGGATGGATGCACGATTTATCTCCTAGCTCGATATTTGAACTGGGTGGTTTTAATGGACCAAGTCCTAATAAGTAATATAAGGAGGAGGGCATGGCGTTGACAGCAGCCCCAAGATCGACTAAGCACTTATGAATCTGTGCTTCACCAATACCGCAGGTGACTGTGAAGGCCCTTGGGTCTTTATATCTTTCCGGTTGTGACTCATGATCTGAAGTGAGGGCTCCTTCTATTGTCGGGTCATTCTGCCCATTCCTTGGTTTAGGATTTGTATAATCGGGCTCCTTAATATTTTGCTTCGGAGCATAAATATTGGTTGGAGAGTCCCACTTTAAATCGTTATTGTCATCCCATCCAGGTGCTGGTATGTCAAAGTGTATGATCGGTGGTGGTGTTATGCAAACGGTGAATGCGTACCATCCATTGTCAGCATGCGTAACCCATGTTTTTCCATCATTAGGTCGGTCTTCCTCTTGATTCCAATCAGGACGACGCCTGCGGGTGAAGTGCTTGTTCGTAAGTTTGTAAGTTGGGGATCGTGCTACTTCTCCCAGTGTCGCCTTTACGTTTGACCTCTTTATCATGCTAAGATTCACCTTTGGGTTTTGGATGGTTTGTGAAGGAAGTCTGCCAGGCTCATTAGTGAGTGTTGACATTGCCGTGGCGAGCTGGGACATTTGTTTGGTCAATTCTGAAATTGCCTCGTCAGTTTTTGCCTAGTATTGGTGTAGCGAAGCACCCAATTGATTTATGCTTCCTGCGAGCTCCTTCATTGTGTCATCGAGTGACTTGGTTGGTTCTTGCTGATTATTCGGGCCGACTTGGTACTGATTTGGTCCTCTTTGCTGATATTGGCCTGTTGATGGAGCGTTCTGGTTATACTGTCGGTGGGGGGGTTGGTAGAATGACTGAGCTAGTTGAGGGACAACTGGTTGTGCTTCCTTCTGAGGATAGTTGTTGTTACGCCAGTTCGGGTTGGTTGTTTGACCATACTGTCGGTTTTGTCCGGCTCTGTCGTTGCTGTTATTGTTGTATCCTTGGTATCCTCCCACTACATTCACTTCTGCCGGTTCCTCTTCTATTAATGTCAGGCATGCGTCGGTTTTGTGGTCCGTAGAACCACAAAATTCGCAAGGCTTAACTGGAACTGGTTGTCTTCGTAGGAACTGAATCATCATCTCCTTTAATTGTTTCATCTCTTCTGGCATGGAGTTCATCGGTGTTTCAACTTTTGCCACATTCCTTGTTCGGGAAAATTCTTCCCGACGAGTCGTCTCTTCTCTAAATCGGGCATTTTCAGCAACGTTGGTGATAACATCCCTTATGCCACTTAATGATAGATTCATCATGGATCCTCCAGCTGAGGCATCCAGGAGCATTTTGTCTAACTTAGTTAGTCCATTAATTAGGTACTCGATGATGATCTTCTCGGGTAGTCCAAGAGTGCAGCAGCTTCTTTCCAGGTGGTTGAATTTTTCCAGGTAGTCGTACAGGGTTTCATTAGGTTCCTGCCTTATGTCCTGCAGTTGCCTTCTTACTTGCATCGCTCTTGTCGCTGGGTAGTATTTGTCCATGAATTTCCTTTGCATCTGAACCCATGTTCTGATGCTTCCCGAAGGCAATGAAAGGAACCAGTCGTTTGCCGAGTCAATGAGGGAAAAATAGAATGCCTTCAACTTGAAGTCGTCTACGTTTACGCCATTCGGTTTTAAGTTCTGGCAAATTGTTGACCACGGACATGTCGACGGCAATGTTTTCTAGTTCAGGGTCCTAGCAAATGCACCACGGCTGTGTTTCGAATTTTGGGGCATTGAGTTCTCCCATAGTAGGTGTACGGTAATTGTTGTTATCCCCGTAGTAGTTATCGAAAGCGGGTTCTCGTCTCGGCACTTGTCGAGGTTGAGGAGGTGGTGGATATTTATGGGGTTGTACTGGACCAGCTGCATTTCGGTCCTCTGGTGGTTCTTGATTTCTTCTGATGGCCTCCCTATCACGAGCTCTTCTGTTTCTGATGAGTTGTTCCGGATCGTCCACAAATGGAAGTGGCACCTCATCATTTCGATTGCACAGGTTTATCTCGTCGTCATCTTGGTAGTCATGGTGGCTTCCTTCGCGAGACATGGTTGTTTTGAAGCGAGTATCGATTCAAAGAACTTATCCGATTAATTAACTAATTCCTCGGCAGCGGCGCCAGTTTTGACGGAGCCCACCGCACTGTCGTTAAGGTGCGGTGTTCTCTGTGCAAAAGCAAATTTATATTCCACTACTCGTGACCTTACTACTGGGTAGCAAGTGGTAAGTAGGAGTCGAACCCAAGGGAATTAGGGGGATAAGCTATTCTTTGAGGGAATTGTACAGCGAGGGAGCGTGTTTTAGGTTGATTGAGGTTTTAGTGCGGAAAAGTAAGTGATTGGTTGGTTGGTTTTGGTTTTTAGTGCGGAAAAGTAAATGACAGAAAAGTAAAGTACTGAAAATAAAAGTAGAAGACTTACAGCAGGTGATGCGTGATTGGCAAGCCTTCCGGAACGTCAGCAGTTGATAATACAGTTTATACTAAAATTGAAAGTAAGTGCAAGGGGTTTTTTAAATCTAAGGAAAGCATTCGGTTTCTGGGGCCTTGTATCATAGCATGTTTATCATTGACCTTTAGTGATCCTTCTAAGTATTCAAAAGTGTATCAAGGCCATTTCAAGTGCTCGATTTGCACACATCGTCTAGCCCATTTCAAGGTCGTAGAGCACTTGTTCTATTTAGACTAGCACCCCATTTCAAGGTATACTAGCCTATGTGCATCCATTTGATCAATCATTTCCGATTAAACCAAATGGTGTTTAAAAGAGGACGAACTCCTCAGATAAGCTTTGCCATTTCAAGCATCCACTTACCCGAGTATGTTCACAAACCCCCACGGAAGAGTTTTGCCATTTCAAGCATCCACTCAACCTTGGAAGTTCTGGCCTAATATATGGCACATAGAACAAGTTTTGAATAAAAAGAAGAGACACTAAAAAGATGGCCTAAAACATTTTATGATACAAGTACACCCCTTCAACCGAATGAAGAGTTTAGATACGAATATCCATAGAGGTGGATACCATAGCTAAGTACTAACGGTTTTTGAAAGACAGTAAGTAAGGGAAAGGGGTGAGTACTTCAAGAACCGACAAGAGTACTCAAGAATAGAGAAAGGTAAAGCTTGAGTACTACAAGAACCGACAAGAGTACTCAAGAGCGAGCTATAATACTCAAGAACCAACAGGAGTATTATAGATTGAAAACCAAACTTACAAAGTGCCAAACTTAGAGAGAGAAGTGTTTTTGATTTTTGGGATGTATTACAAATGAGATGGGGTGGAGTATTTATAGGCTAAGGGGAGAGGAATGTGTGGTTTGGAGGAGCAACACATGGCAAGCTTTCCATGGAGGAGGAAAGCCGCCGGTCTACATGGGAGGGGAGGGGAGGAGCCGCCGGTGGCCGGTCATGAGGGGGAGGAGGCTCCCCTCATGACTCATCCTTTCCTTAAAGCCGCCGGTCATAAGGGCAAAGGAGGGAGTTTTTGTGAGTTTTGTGAAGTTTTCACAAAACTATCGGTACATTCCCGCTCCGGCCTGACTTTGGTTGCTCTTCGTATGGATTTGTTTTGAGTGATTCCAAGTCAGGATCTTGAGATTTCTTCAGTCGGCATCTCGTCTTGACCTTAGAATGACTCGTAATATATTTTCTGCGTAAAAACTCCTCCTTAGCGTGTATTCTCTCTAGGCTCCAAAATACCCTGTAGATAAATATCGGAACTAACAAGCAAAAGTTAAATAGACAAACAGTCTAATTTGGTGGGTTTAACTGTGTTTATGATTCGAATAATTATGGTCTATCACTCCGGTTAACTACCTCTGTTTGGACGTCCGTTTGTGGGTGGTAGGTGACGGAGCCCACCGCACTGTCGTAAAGGTGCGATGTTCTCTGTGCAAAAATAAATTTATATCTCCGATACTCGCGACTTAACTATTTTGGGTAGTCAGTGGTAAGTACGGGTCGAACCCAAGGGAGTCAGGTGAATAGTTGTTTTTTCGAAAAGGGGGGATTAAATAAAGCAGTTGGGGGGTTGTTTTGGTTTTTAGTACTGAAAGGTAAAGTAACAGTTGATATTACAATTAAAGGAAAGATTCGGTTTCAGGGGCCTTGTATCATATTTTCGTTTATCATTGACCCCTAATGATCATACTAAGTGTTCAAAAGTGAATCAAGGCTATTCCTAGCACATGACTTGCCACACCGTCTAGTCTTTTGCAAGACAAAGAACTCTTGTTCTAGTATGTGCATCCATTTGTTCATCATTCCTGATAAACCAAATGGTGTTTTAAAGAGGTTGACTTCCACAGATAAGCTGTTCTCTTCCGAGCCTCCACTTATCCACGGAAGATCACGAACCCATGGCAGAGCTTTGCTCTTCCGAGCATCCACTCAACCAATGGAATTCTGACCTAATATATGGCACCTAGAACAAGTTGAACACAAAGAGGCACTAAGAGAAGGGTCTAAAACACTGTATGATACAAGTACACCCCTTCAACCGAATGAAGAGTTTAGCTACGAATATCCATAGAGGTGGATACCATAGCTAAGTACTTGGAAAAGTAAAGGTTTTGAAAGACAGAAAGTAAAGGTTTTGGAAAGTAAAGACAGGAAAGTAAAGTACTTTGAAAGACAGTAAAGTAAAGTTTTCGAAAGTAAAGACAGGAAAGTAAAGTACTTTGAAAGACAGTAAAGTAAATAAGAGAGTACTTACAAAAACCGTTGAGAGTGCTAAAGATCAAGCTTTGATTCCAAAGTAAAGTGATTACATGATTGTGCTCTTAATATAGAGAGATAAGTGACTTGTGCTTGCACACAAAATGGGATGATTTACAAAGGCAATGGAGGTCTCTATTTATAGGCTTAGAGGAGGAGATGGATGTGGATGAGAGGCATGACACTTGTCAAATGGGGGGAGGAAGAGAAAAAGCCATCGGGGTGAGGTGTCCCCTTCTCTAGCCGCCGGCCACATGGAGGAGAAGGAGTGGATGATGGCTTAGCCGCCGGCCACATGGAGGAAGGAGAGTGATGGAGTGAGTTTGTGATCTCATCCCAAAAAGCCATCGGTCCTTTCAGCTCTGGACTGACTCTGGTTGCCCTTCGGTTGGACTTGTTTTGAGTGATTCCACGTCAGGTTCTTGAAAGTCAGAATTTGGTCGTGACCTGGAATGACTCGTAATTCATTTTCAGCTTTAAAAACTCCTCCTTAGCCTGTATTCTCTCTAGACTTCAAAATACCCTGTAGATAAATTTCGGAACTAATAAGCAAAAGTTAAATAGACAAAGAGTCTAATTTGGTGGGTTTAACTGTGTTTATGATTCATATAATTATGGTCCATCAGTAGGCCGTGCTCCTCTTCAGGTGGGTGCCTAGTGACTCAAACAGTTTTTTCCAAAAATGGCTGATAAAAATGGGGTCTCGGTCGGAGATTAGTACCTTGGGGATACCGTGTAGCCTGATGATCTCTTTGGTGATGGTCTCGACCATAGTCTTGGCCGTGTAGGGGTGGCTCAGCGGTACGAAATGCGCATACTTACTTAGTCGGTGCACCACCACCATAAGCACCGAGTAGCCTTCTACCTTCGGCAGTCCTTCAATGAAGTCCATTGTGACTTCTGCCCATACCTGCTCGGGCAACTCCAAGGGCTGAAGTTGTCCCTCCATTTTCATTACCAAGTATTTGCTTCGCTGGCACTGGTCGCACTCGGCTACAAATCGGGAGACATCTGCTCGCATGCCCTCCCACCAGAATTCCGTGGCGAGGCGCTGATAGGTCTTTGTTACGCCCGAGTGCCCACCTATATTGCTCGCATGGAATTCTCATAGTAGCCTTGGAATTTGACCTGAGCAACTGGGTAATACAAAGCGGCCGTTATAGAATAGCCTTGTTCCTATAATTTCGTACCTCGAATCTGGGTCGGTTGCGGCATCCCTTAGTGCTGCAGCGTTGGGTCTTGGTTGTCAGCGTCAAGTGCTTCCCAGTCGAGGGCTCTCGGCACTTATATGGTGAGCCACTGTGGTTCCTCGGCCACTACGTTCTGGTCCTGTCTCCTATTCTTCGGAGGCCTCCATTATCTTGAGTTCCGCCCCAGACTCTGCTTGATCTCTCGTGATGGCTACCAGGCTACTCAGTGTGACCTCGTGGACCTCCTCGTCCTCATGAATTTTTGCCATGTCCTCCTCATCGCGGTCATCGGTGTACAAGATCTAGAGCCTTGTTGTCCTACAAACATGACCAGGGAACCATCGGTCGTCGCACCTTAAGCAAAGGCCATGGGCCTTCCGAGTGGCAATGTCTGCCGATGTCATTCTTCTCGCCCCGCTCACCTCTCGCGCGGGCTCCCTTGCTTGGTCTCGCCCCCCGCTCGCCCCATGTGCTAGGCTGGGTACTCGGCTGGGTTGTTCTAGGGCCTTGGTCACTCTACCTTCCATTTTCTCCTCCTCGACTATCTCGGCCAAGTGCATGGCTTCGACGAGTGTGCTTGGCCTGTGTACTCGTACGCCTTCTCGGATCGAGGCCTTGAGGCCTTTCATGAATGTCCCCACTAGTGCATCGGGCGGTAATCCTCTCAGCCTGGATGATAGACACTCAAAATTTTCTCGATAGGACTCCACCGTCGAGTCTTGTGCCAGCACAAAAAATTCCTCATGGATGCGCCCTGGCTGGCCCTGGAAGTGTTTGCTCAACTCGGAGTTCAATTCTTCCCAACTTTAAAAAGGCTGGTGCATCTCCCGCCATTGGTGCCAATGCAATGCCTTGCCTTCAAAACAAATGCTTGCCGCATCAAGTTTCTCATAGTCGGTGAGTCCATTGATAAGGAAGTACCTCTCGGCTCTATGAAGCCAGCCATGTATGTCGTCTCTTTGAAAGATGGGGAGCTCCAACTTCCTGTGGCTTGTGTCCAGCGCTCGAGGGGGTCTTGGTCGAGTCTCTCACACCGCGCTTCAAGTCCTCGTCCGGTAGTTGTACTCCGTGCCTTTGGTCCCCACTTGCTCGCCTAAATACGAGTCGATGTATGGCGCTCGTCTGGGGTGACCATGGGGCCTTTCGTCGAGAACTCGCGGAAAGGTATCGAGTGTCTCGTCCTCGTATGCTGGGTGCGCGTATAGTGATGTGTGCGGTGTCTTAGGCCCCGTCTTGTGATCCTCGTGCAAAATGCGTGTTTCTGCCATCATGGAGCCTTTCCCAAGATCACCGGCCTTCGTTACTGCTTGTGATTGTATCAAGGTCGTGAGTCGGTCTACGGACTCTCGTAGTTCATTGCGCAGCTCGATGTGGTTGTGCTCGACCCTTTCGGTGTGGGCTTTCAGCTCAGTCTCGAGGGCGGTCGTGCGAGTGTCAAGATCTGCCATGGTGGCCTCGCATGTGTTGTTGGCCATGAAATGCTCCAAGGAACGTAGATGCTCTGAGGCCAATTGGTAGGAATTTGCCGACCGGGGTCTTGGCAAATTCTTAAGTGCGCAGCGGATATGAGTAAAATGGAAATATGGCTCGAACAAAAGATGGAATTGAAGCAAAGTACTTCGGCTTATTGTATTGAAATACTGGGAATGAAAGAACAATGGTTGAAACACGTTACAAGGTGGTCACAAGGCAAGAGGTTATCTCTAATCGATAGGGATACCCTAAAGTCGAAGGGTTGTTTACCCTCGACAATAATGTAGTGATCAAAAGATAACTCTTTGGTTGATAATTTGATGCCGAGTTCTCTTGCTTTGCTCTCCTTATATAGTGATCCTCCTTATGAGTGTTGTGAAAGGAAAAAACTAGTCGTTGCCTCCTTAAATGACCCATGCATTACTCTTTGACTTGGGAGTCCAAGAGTAACGGCTTCTCCCAACGGCTCCTTTGATCAAGCCCGGCTGGTCCAAGTGAAACGCCTCCTCCCAACAGCTCGTTGGCTTGACTCCCAACGGAAAAGTACAAGTGTAACTCCTCCAACGGCTCTTCCTTGGTCAAGTCCACTTGTAACGGCTCCCAAATGGCTTGGAGTGGATTTGGTAACGGCCGATCATTAAATGCTGGAGATTTGGGTTGACCAGCTAGCCGTTGTGCCTTGCTTCCTGCACAGGTCTCGTCGGGGTGCATCGAGGCCTCGCCCAGGATGCTCGCCAGTTGTGCCGGGGCCTTGGCTAGTATGTCGGACGGGGCCCTGCCCTTATGCTCAGTCGGGGCCTTTTAGCCGAGTGCCTTGTGAGTGGCCGCGCTGATAACCCCAGGGCACTGGAATGTGTTGGGCGCTTCGTGGGCTTGGGCACCGGGTGCGGATGTGCGGGGGTCTTCAGGCTTTGGGGCCTCGCGTGTGCCGGGTGTGAAAAGGGCCTTGAGCCTTCCCTGCGCTCGTCTCCTGGGCCTTGCGTTCGAAGCTGGTCGGGGCCTGGTCGTCTTGGGGTGGGTTCCCATCATAAGCTAATCAACACTCATTTATACTCACCTAACCTAAACTAATCTAATCTAAACAAGTTGATGTAAGCTCACCTAAACTAAACTCACCTAAGTTCACATAAGATCTTGCAAGGTCACCTAAACTAAACTATTCCAAATCCAACACGTTTAATTTCAATTTGTCTCTCCCTTTCTTCCCAATCTCCATCTCCAAAATCAACACCTGATTAAGCTCCAACAACTCTATCTTGACTACCGCTCTCGGTGCTCCTCCACCACACAGAGGACCTCTGCCACGTGTGACGGCATAGATTACAGCTAGACCGACAAGGGAGGCAAGGGTAGTAGACAACGAATGAACAAGCAAACGCCGTCCCCGCCAACGTCGATTGAGGAGGTTCAGCATTCAATCCTGATTTCAACGTCAACTCCCTGAACTCAAAGAAGGTAAAGTATGCGCCTTCTCAAATGTTGTTGGCACCGCCGTTTTATGTGTCGCCGACGATGATTTCTGAATCCTTTAACCTTTCCCTCAATTACTACTAGAATTCAATACTGTAAATTTGATCTTGAATTGCTGAGATATATTGAGCTTGTGGAAGTTGAGTTTTAGTGGCATAGTTTACGGGAATTCTATGTTTTGATCAGTGCAGGGGATTAAGGAGGGAATGCCAGTTATGTTAGTTACTGGTATTTGGACTTCGAACAAGACGACACCGTTTTAGCCACGGCTGAGCATTTTGGTTATTTTGGACATCCGTCTAAGTGGAACGACTTCGTATGGTAGCATATCCTTCACGCCTCAACGCTGTTTCACTCAATGCATATAAATCCTCTGATATCGTGCCTGGGTGGAATTCAATTGAGTCTTCTGCAAATTCATTTTAGGGTTCTTGAAGATCAAAAATTAGGGTTTTGCGATTCTGTAGAAATTGTTCACATCGTTCAATTGTAATAGCGTCGCATTAGTCTACTGAGTGTTTACATTGTACTGATTGATTCCAAAAGCTCAATAAACGTCCTCATTTGGTGATGGAGTAGGGACACAAGGTCCCGAACCAGGGTAAATCTATTTGTCGTCCTCATTCGATTGGCGTCCGCATCTCTACAATTAGTATTAGAGCCCGCAGATCGAAGTGATGGGTCTGATGAAGATAGAGCTGAATTGATTTGATGGCCATGGCGACTTCGGCTTATGGCGTCATCGAATGAGGGCTATCCTGGTTCAGATGAAGGTAGTAAAGGCACTGGACGGTGAGAATGATTTCCCTGAGTCGATGACCCAAGACGGGAAGGAGGAAGCCCGGGAATTGGCCTATAGCACCTTAATTCTTTACCTGAGTGATAAAGTCACTACTACAGAACAGGCTTTATGCATCGGTTCGAAAAAAAGCTTATGCATCGGTTTTATATTATGCATCGGTTTTATGAAAAACCGATGCATAAGATTCACTTTATGCATCGGTTTTCAATTAACCGATGCATATTAGCGAAATTAAATACTTAAACATTATTTAGGTCTTCCTACTTTCGTTCTCTCCTCCGTCTTTCCTATCTACGCCGACGAGAGCGAGTTCCGCAGGCGACTGCAACACTTCGCCTGCCAATAGAGTGTGATAGAGACAAGAGGAAGGAGTTGACGAGCGCAGTCATGGCGGAGGGATTGGAGATGCTGGGATCAGGTTTAATCTTTTTGTCGCTCCGTTCGTTCGCGATTTCTCTGTCTGTCGTCATCGTAGTTGTCTTACAACACTAAACCGATCTCTCACAGCGCTCAGGCTCGATTTCGATTTCGATTTCGTCCGCTAATTTGTAGATCTGGCGTCGCCATTGCTTCGTCTCAAGGCTGCTGAGTATTTTTGAATACACGCTGTAGTTTTACTTCGATTTGTTTCTGTTTTATTTATTCGGATGTTCATTGTGATGATGATGTGGAGCAGATAGGATTTATGGAATTTGTTTCATTTCTCTGATTGTGCTCTTCTTTTATGTATTATGAGGTGTATGAATAACGTCTCCGTAAATGGAATTTGACAGTGTTGCAGTATGCAAATGCTTCTTAGAGTGTTCATTATTGCTTGTCGCCAAAGAAGGATGTAGGAAATTATTAATAGGTCAGATTTGACATGTGAATCAATTCCTAAAGGCTTCTGTATTGGTAATTGGTATTGTCAAACTAATTTACATGTTTCAGCTTAAAAAGTCGTGTTTTAGTATGGGTATTGTCAGCTTAAATTTCGATCGAAAATGAGGCTTGGGACTTTGCAGCTTGTTGGGTACTCTTACCACTTTTTTTATGTATTCTGATGAATATTGATTTGGCTTAAGCATTCTCAGATTTGGCTTAAGCATTCTCTCTTCTACAGGACAATTCCTTTTGCGTGGAACCTCATAACAGCTGGCTATCTTGAGCAAACAATATATGGGGTATGGATATGTGCTCTCTTCTTTAAATACTTTTTGTATCTTCTTGACGTCTGTTTGTATCTTCACGTCTGTTTGTATCTTCATCACATCTATTACCTTGTATTATATAACCACACAAGAAATTTACCTGTAAGTACCCATGTTTAAACTTCAGCTCTCTTATTAATTGGAATCCCTGCCTTTTGTGGACCCAGTATTTATTGGTCATCTCCGATTCGATGCAGGATGAAAGGGAAGAAAGCAAAAGACCAGAGATAGGATACACAAGAGTTGGAGCAGGGAAACAAATCTAGAAGGATAAATGTTGGAAGAGCAATCTGAGTATGATCAGGAGGCATTGCAACTTGAAAGTGAAACTTGTTGAATCGATAAATGTTTTGTACAATGAAAGTGACATTGTGACATTATGTATAAAATGTTGTATTTTTGTTGAATAAAAAGTATTTTAAGATTTGGATATAAAATTTATGTATGAAATTGAAGGTGGATTTGATTTATTAGAGACTAAATGTGCTAAAAAAATTCAAACATTATGCATCAGTTCTAAAAAAACTGATGCATAATGTTTCACTTTATGCATCAGTTCTTGAAAAACTGATGCATAATGTCACACTTTATGCAACGGTTTTTCAAGAACCGATGCATAAAGTGTGACATTATGCAACGGTTTTTTTGAACCGATGCATAATGTCTGGACATTATGCTACGCTTCATTATGCATCGGATCCAAAACCGATGCATAATGCAAAAAAAAAACCGTTGCATAATGGTAGTTCTGTAGTAGTGAGTGCTTCGAGAGGTATCCAAAGAAAAGACCGCAGCGAAAGTGTGGTTGAAGCTTGAATCTCTCTACATGACGAAGACACTGACCAGCAAAGTCTACTTGAAAGGTAACTTTTTGGTTTCAAGATTAGTGAAGATAGGGATCTGATGAACAACTAGATGAGTTTTCAAAAATTATTCTGGACTTGGAGAATATTGAAGTAACAGTGGATGATGAGGATCAAGCTATCATGCTACTAAATGCTCTACCTAGTTCTTACAGTTCGTTTGTTGAGACTATGAAATATGGAAGGGAATCCTTGACATTTGAAGAGGTCCTAACTGCCCTCAAGTCAAAATAAATGGATGCTGGTTCATCGAAGAGTACTGCAGAAGGTCTATCTGTTCAAAGGAAGTTTGACAAGAAGAATTACCACAAAAAGGCATAAAAAGGCAACTTTAAGCAAAAACATCAGCACGGTGGACAGCAGTCTCCTAACTCAAAGAAGCTGAAATGTTTTTTCTGTCATGAAGAAGGTCATTTTAGAAGGGAATGTCCTGAGAGAAAGAAGCTGAATGGTGGTAAAGGAGGTGATTAGGCTGAGGCAGCAGTGGTGGAAGAGGGCTATGAGAGTGCTGTTGTGCTTGTTGCCACAAATTTTGCGAATGGGAGTCACTGGATATTAGACAGTGGCTGTTCTTATCATATGACACTCAACAAGGCTTGAATGCAAGATTTCAAGGAGTTGGATGGAGGCATGGTGCTGCTGGGCAATGATAAAGCATGCAAAATGCAAGGAGCTGGATCAGTGAAGCTCAAGACTGCTAATGGCCAAGAAGCAGTCCTCCATGATGTCAGGTATGTTCCTGATCTTAAAAGGAACTTAATCTCCTTAGGCACATTAGACAAGCTTGGTTATGTGTTTAAAGCTGAAAAGGGCATAATAAAAATTTCCATGGGATCTTTAGTTGTGATGAAAGGTAAGAGATCAAATAGTGTATATGTCTTGCTTGGAAATACAGTGACACGGTCGGTCTCAAATGCAACAGATAAAATGAACTTATGGCACTTAAGGTTAGGACATGTTAGTAAACTTGGCCTTAAGAAATTGCATGAACATGTTTGCCTTGGAAATGAATGTCTTGGTAAGCTAAACTTTTGTGAAAACTGCGTACTTGGTAAATCTAACAAGGTTAGTTTTAGCAAAGGGATACATAGAACCACTGATAAACTTGAATATATACATTCAGACCTATAGGGTGGACAGGTCGTCGTCGGTACCTGCAAATCTAAATTTATAATTCCTTACTCTAAACTGTGGGTTAGTACAGTGGCAAGCAAGGGTCGAACCCAAGGGAGCTAGATGGTTACTATTTGTTCTGTAAAAAAAGGAAAGAAAAGACAATTGGGTTTGTGAGCAATTAAGAAACAGTGCAAAAATAAGAAATAAGGCAAGTGTGTATCAATGAGAGAGAACATTCAGACTAGGGTTTTCGATTGTGACTTGTTTTATCCTTGACTTCTAATAATCTAATTCATAGTTTCTAAGTGTGGTTGTCCCGACAAAGGTGACTTCCCAAGTAACCCGACAAAGGTGTTACGCCACAACTTAACCCGACAAAGGTGTTAAGCTTCTAATTCCCCTAAGTTAAATAACCCGGCAAGGGTGCTATTTACCCTAGATGTGCTATCTACCCAAACAACAAAGTAATAGGCAGATAATAATGATAGAAATATTGATTAACTAAACTTTGCGACAAAGCATCCACATAGTCTAGCAATAATTCAGAATAAGGCACGAGAATTAGTAAAACATGAATAGCATTAAGAACTAAGTCTCAAAAATGATCGTCACAATGTACAAACCCTAGCCTGAATAACGGGTTTAGCTACACATAGCCATGGAAACAAGACAATAACAAAAGAACAATGTAAACTTCTCTGTAATGCCGAGAGGGAGGATGGACGACCGGGCCAGGAGGGCTGTGTGCGCCGGACGATTTCAGCCGAGAGGAGGAGAGGTGAGCTCGCTCGTGAGGAGGAATGCTCGATTGTGGTATTAGGACCGGGCCGTGAGGGCTGAGTGTCGAGGGTGCTAGGAATGCCGGACGATTTCAGCCGAGAGGAGGAGAGGTGAGCTCGCTCGTGAGGAGGAATGCTCGTTTGTGGGATGTTGTAGAGAGAGGAGCTGATGGGATGCTTTGAAGGGCTGAGGAGAGCTCTTATTTATAGTCTAAATATGGGCCAGGCCTGATCTCGTTTGTTTCCAAATCCGGTTTGCTTGGTATATAAGCTAACTTGGGGATCAAGTTAACTTAGATTGTAAGCTAACTTGGCCAACAAGTCTTCCAGATTCTTCCAGGAGGTTCTAGGAGCCTCTAAACCGCCAAGGACGAAACTGGGAAATTTCCCGAAATCACTGTTCACGACCCGAAATACTGTTTCATCCCGGACACTGTTCATCGGACACTGTTCACACCGAAATTACTGTTCACGAGCCGAAAAGTACTGTTCACGAGCCGAAATTGTGGATTCGGACCCGGCTTGGGCCGGCCTTGCTTTCTTCGGGCGGTCCTCCTTGTGTAAAAACCGGTTTAGAACTCCTTGTGATGTTTTTGGCTCCAAATGCCATCTTTTGAGTGTGATTCCTCTTAGAGCTTCCAAATCACCTGAAATGCAAAACAACACTAAGAAGTAACTGTTCGCATAATAAAGTGCTGGAGTTGATGGGATTTGTTGACTAGATGAGTCGTATAAATACGGCTCATCAAGGGTCCTTCTAGAGTTCCTTCACATGCTGGTAGGAGATAATTTTTTACCTTTATTGATGATTATAATAGAAGGGTATGGATATATATTTTGAAGTTGAAAAGTGATCTTCTAACCGTGTTTAAAGAATGGAAAGCTTTAGTTGAAAACCAGACAGGTAAGAAGATCAAAAGGATGAGAACAGACAATGATCTTGAATATTTGTCAACTGAGTTCATAAATATTTGTAAAGAATTTGAGATCTCAAAGCATCATACAGTGGCTGGTACCCCTTAGCAAAATGGACTTGCTGAGAGGTCCAACAGGACAATCCTTGAAAGGGTGAGGTGTATGCTCATTCAAGCAGGGTTACCAAAGGTATTCTGGGCTGAGGCCCATCTAATCAACATGTTATCTAATCATTAGATGCCCATCTTCTGCTATAGAATTCAAGACACCAATGCAGATGTGGAGTGATCATCCAGAGGACTACAACAGACTCAAGGTATTTTGGATGTACAGCCTATGCTCACATCAGGCATGATAAGTTGGATTCAAGGGATCTAAAGTGTTTGTTTCTGAGATGTCCTGATGGAGTAAAGGGCTACAAACTGTGGTGCCTAGAGAACATTGGGAAGAAGTCATAATTATCAGAGATGTAGTATTCAATGAGGCCATCTTCCCTAACAAGGATAAGAGTGACAATACTGATCATCTGAATAAAAAGCCTGATGAAAGTGATAAAGTCCATATTGAGGTGGAGCTACCCAGTAAAGGTAAAGAGAAAGTGACTGAGCAACAAACTGAAAGTGCTAGAGTCTCCTATAGCAGTGATGAATCTCAAGGAGAGGAACATACTGGTAACCCAGATGACCTCAGTAATTATATGCTTACAAGGGATAGACAAAGGAGAGCCATCGGACGTAGTGTGAGATTGGGGATGGATAATATGGTTGTTTTTGCCTTCAATACTGCAGTAGAAATTACAGATGAGGAACCAGTTTCATACCAAGATGTTGTTCACTCAGCTGACAAGGACTTGTGGATCAGTGCTATGAATGAGGAAATGGGTTCACTAATGAAGAACAAAACTTGGGAACTTGTAGATAGACCAAAGGGGCAGAGGCTAGTTGGAAGCAATTGATAGTTAAGAGAAAGGAGGGAATACCTGGTGTGGAGACACCAAGGCTAAAAGCCAGACTTGTGGCCAAGGGGTTCACACAGAAAGAAGGTATAGACTATATAGAAATATTCAGTTCAGTAGTCAAACACAGGTCTATCAGAGTTATTCTAGCAATTGTTACAAAGTATGACCTGTACCTAGAACAGTTAGATGTGAAGACTACATTTCTTCATGGAAAATTGGGTGAGACAATATATGTGAGGCAGCCAGATGGATTTGTGGTTGGAAACAAAGAAGAGAAAGTCTGTTTGCTCACGAAATCCATGTATGGTCTAAACAGTCTCCAAGACAGTGGTATAGAAGGTTTGATGAATTCATGATCAAACAAGGGTATCTGAGATCAGCCTATGACTGGTGTATATATGTGAGTAAAGAGGAAAGTCAGGATGAAAGAGTGTATTTACTCTTATATGTTGATGATATGCTGATAGCAAGCAGAAATTTCAACCAGATAACGAGGTTGAAAGAGCATCTCAGTTCAAGTTTTGAAATGATAGATCTTGGACCTGTAAAGAAAATCCTTGGTATGCAAATATTAAGGAATATGGAGCAGGGTACCTTGTTTCTAAACCAGCAGGGATACATAGAGAAGGTTCTTACAAAATTTGGAATGGGAAATGCAAAGACAGTATTGACACCTATTTCTCAACATTTCAAACTTCATAAGGATCAGAGTCCTCAGTCTGAGAAAGACATCAACTATATGCAGGAGGTCACATACTCTTGTGCAGTAGGCTCTTTGATGTATGCAATGGTGTGCACTAGACCAGACCTAGCTCACTCACTCAGTGTGGTAAGTAGGTTCATGGCAAACCCAGGGAAGGAACACTGGGCTGCTGTGAAATGGATCCTAAGGTACCTAAGGGGAAGCACTGGTAAGGGACTGGAAAACGGAGGAGCAGTTCAAGGTGGAGCTGATAATGAATCAGATATGATTATAGGGTACTGTGACTCAGACTATGCTTCCAGTATAGATACAAGGAAATCTCAGTCGGTATTTTCTTCACTGTGTTTGGGACAACAATCAGTTGGAAAGCAACACTACAACCAGTTGTGGCCTTGCCACAACTGAAGCAGGATATATTGTTATCACTGAAGCAGTCAAAGAAGCATTGTGGCTAAGAGGCTTGCTGGGAGAACTGGGATTTGAGCAAAAGAGAGTCAAGGTTTTCTGTGATAATCAGGGAGCAGTTCACCTATCTAAACACCAAGTTTTCCATGAAAGGTCTAAACATATAGACATAAGGATGCACTTTGTCAGGGATATTGTGGAATCAGGGGAAGTGAGCATTGAGAAAATCTCAACTTAGAACAATCCTGCTGATATGTTAACCAAAGCAGTTACTTGGGAGAAGTTCAAGCTATGCTAGGATTTACTCCAAGTCTGTGATAACTAATCTGTAGGGAAGCCAAATGAGGAAGGACATTAAAGCTATTCTAAGATCAAGGTGGAGATTGTAAATTTGATCTTGAATTGCTGATATATATGGAGCTTGTGAAAGTTGAGTTTCAGTGGCATGGTTTATGGGAATTCTGTGTTCTGATCAGTGCAGGGGATTAAGGAGGGAATGACAGTTATGTTAGTTACTGGTATTTAGACTCCGAACAAGATGGCACCATTTTAGCCACAGCTGAGCGTTTTGGTTATTTTGGACATCCGTCTAAATGGAACGACTTCGTATGGTAGCGTCTCCTTCACGCCTCGACGACGTTTCACTCAATGCATATAAATCAGCTGATATCGCGCCTGGGTGGAATTCAATTGAGTCTTCTGCAAATTCGTTTTAGGGTTCTTGAAGATCAAAAATTAGGGCTTTGCGATTCTGTAGAAATTGTTCAAATCGTTAAATTGTAATAGCGTCGCATTAGTCTACTGAGTTTTTACATTGTACTGATTGATTCCGAAAGCTCAATAAGCGTCCTCATTTGGTGCTGGAGTAGGGACACAAGGTCCCGAACCAGGGTAAATCTGTTTGTCGTTCTTTCATTTTCTATTTTGATTCATTACTTCGAGTTTCGATCGGCGTCCGCATCTCTACAAATACTCTCCAAATCTCCCTGAAATTTGACTCCTTTGTGTCTCAGTTTCTACAATTTGGGATTAAAGTTAAGACTTGTAGCATGTCGTTGGTCGGACAACACTTCTTCCTGAATTGAGTTAGCATAACTTGTGAACGATGATTGAGCTGGGAAAGAGATTGGAAGCAAGGATATAAATTAAAACTAAGAGAGATATGGCACGACGACCGAGAAACGGTATATTTATTTTTGGGTTGTTGCAAATTTGCAGATGCAAATTCAAAAGACAGTCAAGTAGATGACGAGAGAGACAGAGAAGGAAACGTTATTTAAAAAACTCCGTACAATCTCACCCAATCTCATATAATTCAAGCTCATATAATCTAAACTAAGTTCACTCAAGTTTACCCAAATTCATTCAAATTAATCTAAACTAAACTAAGCTCATCCAACTTCATCCAAACTAAACTAGTCTCCACTCACCTAAACTAGTCTTCACTTATATTTATTATAAAATATTTATATTTATGTAAATATAATTTTTATTGATAATTATAAAATATAATTTCTTTTTATACAAGTGTTATTCAATCTTTAAAACAAAATTAATTAACAAAATAAATATATTTTCTAATTACTAATAATAAGTTAATAACACAAATTTATTTTTTAATTTGTAAATTCTTACTTTTTTAAATACTAATAATAACACATAATTTATTTTTTATTTTGTAAATTTTCACGTTTAAAAAAAAATTTATTATAAAATATAGGAATTGGATCAAATACAAACCAAAATTATAAATAAAAACCACAAACCCATAAAAAATTGACACGTGTAAAAATCGACCAATCAAAATTCATCCCGTTCGGGGTTCTTTTTGTAAATAAAAAAAACATACACGGACTTATTTAAAAATACATAAAAGATAGGAGGGGTATAATCGTCCTAAAATTCGTTACAGTAAAATTCGACTTTCGCTACAGTACGTTTTTAAGTCTGATCAACATGCGTTAAGTCTGATCATTTGGAATAAAATTTGACTTTTGGTACAGTAAAATTTGACTTTCGATACAGTACGTTTTTAAGTCTGGTCATTTGGAATAAAATTTGACTTTTGCTACAATAAAATTTGATTTTCGCTACAGTACGTTTTTAAGTCTGATCATTTGGAATAAAATTTGACTTTTGCTACAGTAAAATTTGACTTTCGATACAGTACGTTTTTAAGTCTGATCATTTGGAATAAAATTTGACTTTTGCTACAATAAAATTTGATTTTCGCTACAGTACGTTTTTAAGTCTGATCATTTGGAATAAAATTTGACTTTTGTTACAGTAAAATTTGCTACAATTTTTAAGTCTGATCATTCTCAATTTGTAGTCTTTTAGTTACCAGTTTTAATTCTGATCATTATCAATATTAAGTCTGATCATTGTCTATTATTAAGTCTGATCATAACCATCTTTAAGTCTGATCATTATCAATTTTAAGTATGATCATTATCTTTTTAAGTCTGATCATTATCAATTCTAAGTCTGATCATTATCAATTTTATGTCTAATCATTATCTGTTTTAAGTCTGATCATTATCAATATTAAGTCTGATCATTGTCTATTATTAAGTCTGATCATTGTCTATTTAAGTCTGATCATTATCAATTCTAAGTCTGATCATTGTCAATTTTAAGTCTGGTCATTATCAATTTTAAGTCTTGACATTATCAATTCTAACTCTGATTATAATCAATTTTAAGTCTGATCATTGTCTATTTAAGTCTGATCATTTACCATTTTTAAGTCTGGTCATTATCAATTTATAGTCTGATCATTACCAGTTTTAAGTCTGATCTTTCTCTCTTTAAGTCTGATCATTATCAATTTGTAGTCTTTTAGTTACCAATTTTAAGTGTGATCATTCTCTCTATAAGTCTGATCATTCTTAATTTTAAGTCTGATCATTAACAATTTTTAAGTCTGATCATTCTCTCTTTAAGTCTGATCATTCTTAATTTTAAGTTTGATTATTGCCAATTTTTAAGTCTGATCATTCTCTCTTTAAGTCTGATCATTCTCAATTTGTAGTCTTTTAGTTACCAGTTTTAAGTCTGATCATTCTCTCTTTAAGTCTGATCATTCTCAATTTTAAGTCTGATTATTACCAATTTTTAAGTCTGATCATTCTCTCTTTAAGTCTGATCCTTCTCAATTTTAAGTCTGATCATTAACAATTTTTAAGTCTGATCATTCTCTCTTTAAGTCTGATCATTCTTAATTTTAAGTCTGATTTTTAAGTCTGATCATTCTCTCTTTAAGTCTGATCATTCTCAATTTGTAGTCGTTTAGTTACTAGTTTTAAGTCTGCTCATTCTCTCTTTAAGTCTGATCATTCTCAATTTGTAGTCTTTTAGTTACCAGTTTGTAGTCTTATCATTCTCTCTTTAAGTCTGATCATTGCTGTTTTTAACTCTGATCATTAACAATTTTTAAGTCTGATCATTCTCTCTTTAAGTATGATAATGCTTAATTTTAAGTTTGATTATTACCAATTTTTAAGTCTGATCATTCTCTCTTTAAGTCTGATCATTCTCAATTTGTAGTCTTTTAATTACCAGTTTTAAGTCTGATCAATCTCTCTTTAAGTCTGATCATTCTCAATTTTAAGTCTGATCATTAACAATTTTTAAGTCTAATCATTCTTTCTTTAAGTCTGATCATTCTTAATTTTAAGTCTGATTATTACCAATTTTAAGTATGATCATTCTCTCTTTAAGTCTGATCATTCTCAATTTTAAGTCTGATCATTTACAATTTTTAAGTCTGATCATTTTCTCTTTAACTGATCATTCTTAATTTTAAGTCTGATTATTACCAATTTTTAAGTGTGATCATTCTCTCTTTAAGTCTGATCATTCTCAATTTGTAGTCTTTTAGTTACCAGTATTAAGTCTGATCATTCTCAATTTGTAGTGTTTTAGTTACCAATTTTAAGTCTGATCATTGCTATTTTTAAGTCTGATCATTTCCAAGTTTAAGTCAGATCATTAACAACTCGTGGACTAAATTGAAAATAACATTATTAGGTTTATACCCCTCCGTGTGGAATAACTATAATACCCCTCCGTGTGTTTGTTTGGGATTTCGACTAAATGGGACACGTGTCAGCTTAAAAATCGGTTTGTAGTTATTATATATAAATCGATTTGTACCTGAACCGCACTCTAAAATATATAAAAAAATTTAAACATAATCCAAAGTTTTTTAGGCATACATGACTTGCATTTATTTAGTTAAACGACAGTGTTTTGACGATATGAATGCGAAATTAAAAATCAAATGCAAACGACGTCGTTTACAGCCTGTAACGAAGCCAGGAATTCCAAGTTACCAAGGCTGGAAGTTGGTGACGTAAAAAAAATTTTGAGGCTTTGTGGTGCCTTGGATCCAAGGCCTTTGCGGTGCCTTCTATGTATGAATTGCAGAGGACTTTCGCAGATAGAGTCCATAGAGATGCAAAGCGCTCTGCATTTTGTCCTTCCAGTATGTAATCTATTTCATCAAGCATATGCCTGACCTGTTAATTTAAATTGTTAGCAATTCATAAGCATGCAAACTGAGCATAAGCACAGATGCTATTGAAGTGATTGCAGACTTGGAGAAATCACCATGATGCAACACGGTAGTACTCTAATTCTCTAGCTATGTCACAGAAATGAGATTCAATCAAGTATTACTTCCTAAACAGATACATTTTAGTGCCTTCTCAGAGGATATATTAATGAGTGTTAAGTAGTATGTTAAGCATGACCCTGAGACCAATCAGTTTAAGCTTCGACCTAAATCTGATAAGCACTGCCACTAAAAGATCCTTTCGAGCATTTGCAAATATTTTCAACTGGCCTCCAACCATATTGAATAACAATGCGTCAAGTGTCAATTTATGGGACATGCCGGGCCTCTGCACTTTCACAGCAACCAGCTCTCCAGAGTGCAGGTGAGCTGTAAACTTCAGACAAGAATTAGATTGAGAATCTTAAATGAAACTATTGTTCCTCACAAAATTAAACGCCATGATAATTGCAAAACTAACAGTATTGCCATTACTTGATGCAAAAAAACATGAACAGTCGGATTGTGGAATGTAGATTGTAGACTAAATGTATACGCATTTCATGCTGTATCAACCATTAACTTGTCTGTAAAATACAAAAGGAATGGAAGTGTAGGAGCAATAAAGTACATCGCCAAACTAAAGTTAAGCAAGCCAAATAAATAAGGTAAATCAATTGGAACCCGAGATGCAGAATTAGAATTATGGTGAACCACAAGCTAAATCAAACATTCTGGCTATCACATTAATATCTGACCTTTATAAACTTGTCCTAATGAGGCTGCCGCGATAGGCTCTGCACTGATATCAGCAAATATCAAAGAGATTGGAGCTCGCAGTTGCGACTCAATAGCAACATTGGTGGGGAATGGCGGAATTTCATCCTGTTACACAAACAAAATCGAAGGGCAACTAATTAGGATGAATTACATTCAAGAAAATCGAAGGGCAACTAATTAGGATGAATCATCACTTTGTGTTTCACAGTTCAGACATAAGTCACACAACATAATTGTCAGTTTCAGTAACTTCACAATCAGGCCAGCACAAAACCTAGAGTTTCACGCGCACAGAAATCGCACAAAATTAACTCAAAAAAGAACGGAAATCGACCAATTGAACACAATCTTACCCAACTCCAACTCCAACTCCTTCGATCATTCGAGTTCGAGCTCTGCCGGAATCTGGACTGGAACGCAAACGGACGGCCAGATGTTGTTCTCCAGCGACTGCGGCGGTGAAGATTGGGACGGCGGTCGCACGGTCGACTCGATCTGGATCTGCATCGCAGTTCGCAATCCTCCACAAATTAAAATTGTGAAAACTGAAAAAATTTATTGGCCGAAATTCTACCCGACCAGCCCACCAGCTGGCTTCGTCCCAATTATTACAGGGCTTGCAGCATTCCACTGGATAATGAGTCCGTGAGTGATGAAGTAAAATTAGAAAAAGAGGTATGAAACTGCGTCGGTTTGCGTTTGGCAGCAGCGCCGTATGGAATTACGATTCCATCCAAACAACAATATAAAACTACGAGTGAGAGAACCCAAAAAAAAAACCCCTCAGTCGCGCCTATCTACGCAAAATCTCAACACACGACTGCCTGCCTGCTCGTGGTCGATAGATTATCTTGTCAAATTGGTTTTGATCCGTTCAAGGAACTATGTAAGTGTTAGATATGTTGTTGTTTTGGTTGTTGTTTTAGTTTTGATATATAGTGGTAATTTTATTTGTTGGTGTTGCTGCAGGTCGAGGATATGTGTCAAAAAATTTCACAAGGATGTTACTGAAGATCGGCTTCGTGATTATTTCTATCAGAAAGGGGAAATAACTGACGCCAAGCTTATGCGAACAGTGTACACCATATTCATATCCTCATCATCATGCAATTTGTTGCCTATTATATAACTCTTACTTGGTGCTGATGTTTTATATTTTTATTGTGTCATTTATTATCAATAGAGATGGCAAGAGCCGTCAGTTTGCTTTCATTGGATACCGGAGTGAGCTTGAAGCTCAGGAAGCTATAAAATATTTTGACGGATCTTTTCTCGACTCTTCGCGGATACAATGTGAGGTGAGTGTGTGTATATATCAAGTCTATCCATTCTCCATTTGCAGAACCAACTTATATTGGTAATCTTTGCTACGCTGTTATGAATCAACTAGCTACAGGAAATTGGTGTAGTCTTTATTATTTATACTGAATGATTTAGTCATTTACGAAGTTGTTGCATATATCACAGTTAGCTTTATGGAATATGCGAGAAACTATTTCTTGTATTTAATGTACTGAAAAGTGTTAATCAATGTATATTGCTGTCCAGATTGCTCATAAAGTTGGGGATCCAAATATTCCTCGCCCCTGGAGTCGGTATTCTGTAAAGACAAACGATAAATCTACAAATGATACAAACTCTACAGAGGTATTAGTTTCTTCCGGTCTAAATGGGAAAGGTAAGAAAGGTAGTAAGACTAATGATAAGGAAGACCCTGAGCTTCAGGAGTTTCTTCAACTTATGCAGCCACGCAGTAATACAAAACTATGGGAAGATGATGTGCCGCAAACTATTCCCACTGATAAATACAAACCGACTGGTTCAAAGAAGGCTCTAATAAACAAGACAGTGAAAAATAAACAAGGTGCATGTGCATTGAATGATGATGCAACTACGGCCAATGAATCCCAAGATGAACCACAAGATAGTAAAGCCATAAAAACAACAAAAAAGCTTGTCCTTGATTATGCAGTTTCTGATATGGATTATTTCAAGAGCAGAATGAAAATAGACTGGTCGGATTCAGAAAGCAGTGATGATGAGACTGATGGTTCTCTGGTTGAAGACAATGAGGACAAAGTTTTACAACCAGATCGTCTCTTTGTTCGAAACCTACCATATGCTGCCACGTAAATATGGCCGCTCGCTGATATTAATTATTTATATCGTTTTATCTTGCATATCAGGAGCATATGCCTTTCCTTCTCGACCTCCATCAACTGCATTTTTTTTATTACACTAACAGTAGGTAGCACTTAACTATATTTGTTTGACACTTCTTTTCCTTATATGTGACAGTGAAGATGAGCTCGAAGAACATTTCAGCAAAATAGGAAAGGTGTCACAAGTTCATCTTGTTCTAGACAAACAGACTAAGCGGTCCAAAGGATTTGCTTACATTCAGTACACATCACCAGAGTTTGCGGCTAGGTCTTATCTCTCAATTTTGCTATGTACACTTGAAAATTTTATTGGTTTCAGTCTGGGATGTTAGGGTGCAAGAATTTTTTAATTATGATCTGATCCTTGAAAATGTTTCATTCATTTTAGGACCGAGGTTTCCACCGGTTGGTGATTTAAAATTCTTTATGTGAAGCATATTAAAGTCCCCAACATTAGAGGTAGAATGGTGAAAGATAAAAGATATAGATTTTGATTTGTAAAAGTAGGCTATGAAATATTTTCTAGCTGAAGATGCATGCAAACAAGTAAAACTTTTGTAATGCGTTAGTAGCACATGAGTCCTAAGTCCTAACTAAACAGTTGGTTTTATGCGCAGGGCACTAAAGGAACTTGACGGAGAAAGCTTTCAAGGTAGACTTTTGCATGTTTTACCAGCAGAAGAGAAAATCTCACCGGACAAAGAAGAGTGAGTATCTACAATATTCGCTTAGTCCTCTTTACATTCGTGATACTGGAGGTGTAACTTTCTCATCCAAACACTCGTTACTGTATATGTGTATAGGACAAATCCGAATCGTGTGAAGAACTTTAAGGAGAGAAGAGAGGAAGAGAGAAAAGCATCTGAAGCTAGTGGCAATACCAAAGCATGGAACCCCTTTTTTATGCGACCTGATACGGTGTGTTTCTTTTCTGTAGTGTCTTTATTCAGTGATCAGCGCTGATTCTTCTTTAGCTTGTAAAATTACATACACATTTTGCTTCTACATAATAATGATGTCATTATTGAATTTTGAATGTGATGATCTTGATCATGATATTAAAACATATTCCAAAATTTCTTTTTCCTTGACTTTCTATTTACTACGTGAATTTTTTGATAGACTATACAGGATAAGGCATCTGATACGTTGACTTGACACTCTATTGCATCTAGGCAGCAGTGCTAATTCTCATTGTACATTTATAGGTAGTTGAAAACATTGCCAGAAGGTTTGGTGTGAGTAAAAGTGATGTATTGGACCCAGAATCAGATGACATTGCTGTCCGTATTGCTCTGGGAGAGATTCAAGTTATTGCGGAAACAAAAACTGCTCTTAAAAATGCTGGTATAAATGTTGCAGCATTAGAGAAACTTGCTAGTGGTAGATCTCAAGGCGTTAAAAGAAGCGACCTTGTAATAATAGTGAAGAACTTGCCTTATGTTGCCTCCGAAGGCGAACTAGCTAAAATGTTTGGGAAATTTGGAAGCCTGGATAAGATTATTCTACCTTCAACAAAAACCATGGCAGTGGTATGATGTTATTCGTGACGATTATACAAAAGAATTTGATGGAGTTAGCTTTTGTTGTTACTGATTAGTTGCTTTTTCAGGTTGTCTTCCTTAAATCGTCTGAGGCTCATGCTGCATTTAGAGGTTTAGCTTATAAGCGTTACGACTACGAGTAAGTTTATGATGAACTACTGTTTTAGGGGGCGGAAAGTAAATTTTGAATCTTTTCAACGAGTAATTTTTATTCAAGAAGTCATATAAGTTTACAGAATTTTGAAAGGTTAATACACTGCACTGACTAAATAAATTCAGTACCCGTTCTAAATATTGATCTCAAAATACCCACTGAAGCATGCTTATCCACCACTAATCTATATTCTATACACTGGCAGTTGATCAACTGTCCAGGAAAAGTAACCCTTATAAAGGAGTTAACCTTCAGCTTGTTTGTCTGCTAGGAAGAAAGTGACTTTGATCCTGTACCAGTGTCATTATTTACTTTTCATGTTTCCATTTGTAGCTTTTGAAACCCCTGTCCGTTGACGGAATTAATACTGCTTTGTGGGTTAATGATAATTCTCGAGTCTTGACAAATATTTGATTGTGATGGTTCGTCATAACATTGCTATAGGATAGATTTTCAAAAACTTAAAATGAATAAATAGCGTGTGGTAAATCAAATAGCCTTGGTATGCACTTGCTTACTCTTCTTTATTACTCTCTCATAGAATTATGGGAAAAGTATTTTGTTTTTCTTCGATCCTTGGAAACTGAATCGATAATTACATATGAGCCACCTTGTTTACAGAGATGCTCCATTATATCTTGAATGGGCTCCTGTGGATGTTCTTGATGGGACTATGAGTTCAAATGACGCAGGCACAGATTCCACAATTGTTGGTGAACGTGACGTAAAGAAACAGTTTGTAGAGAATGAAACCTCATATGTGGATATTGATCCTGACAGAGTTGAGGTTTTGATCTAACTATATCCCTTCTACATTCTATCATAACTTTGTAGATCATTGTATGTTTATGAATTCATGTAAAGCTTGTGAACTCAGAACATATTAACTATTATGACTACAAAATAAAAAACTAACATCAGTTTTTGCTTGATCGAAATTGTGCAGTCACAGACTCTTTATGTCAAAAACTTGAATTTCAAGACAACTGAAGATAGTTTAAGGCAACATTTTGCACGTAATTTAAAGGAAGGAAAAATCTCGAGCATCAAGGTAAGGAGAAATCTCTAGCATCAAGGTAAACTAATAGTTGCATGTGTCTTCTTTTTTGTCAAGGTAAACTAATAGTTGCATCATGCATGTGTCTTTTTGTTTATACTGATAGACATGGAACAGTGTGATCTCGGTTCTCACAATTTAGTTGTAAAAAACTAGCTGGAAACAAGAGTGGAATATGGTACCACCCAGGGACGGAGGTAGGCTGACGCCACTTGGGCTCAAGCCCTACCTCTTTTGAGTTTTAGCAATTTGGCCAGAGTAATTGGTTCCACGTTTCATTAGTTATGAGGTTCCACGTTGCACTAGATTTGTTCTTAGCCCTAGTGCCCTGCCACGTTTCAAGCCTACTGCATTAGCAAAACTCGGTTTTCTGCAGTCCAAAGCTTATTTTGTTCGTTTTAAATTTTTTCTTAGCAAGCTTGCCGACTATGGTCGATTTCAAAAAAAATTTAGCCCTACATAGATATGATTTCTTGCTCCGTCCCTGGTACCACCTGCTTTCACGAAATAGATTGGTCGAACTACAAATAGGTCAAACTTATTTTTTCATTATTCCAATAAGTGAAAACTACAAGCATTAAAGCCTACACTGCTGAGAACATAATTTTTTCAAATGCATTTGTTTTTATATCCATTGATTAGCATATGCAGATTAAGAAGTATGTGAAGAACGGTAAGAAACTCTCGATGGGATATGGCTTCGTTGAATTTGATTCGGTAGACACCGCGACTCGTACATGCAAGGATTTACAGGTGAAGCTCCTAGTTAATGCATCTGGATGTTGCTATTGCCTTTATATGTTTAATAATATGCTTTGGATAATTTGTCTTTTAGGAAACTGAGCTGGATGGATATAAACTTAATTTGCAACTTTCCCATGCCAAGAAAGATGAGAAAGCACCAGGAAAAGCTGATAAGAATAAAAGTACAACCAAAATTCTTGTGAGAAATGTGGCGTTTGAGTTAAAAGAGAAGGATCTTAGAGACTTGTTTAGCCCGTATGGTCAGGTAATCTTGAGTCATTGGAACAACACCTCGTATTCATATAGGGCATCGAAAAATAGTGCTCTGTGGTGTTTATGTGTATTATTTTCCACAACTTATTTTTGTTTGATGTTATGTACATTATGTTTACAGATCAAGGGTCTAAGACTGCCAAAAAGGTTCGGAAACCACAGAGGTTATGGGTTTATTGAGTTTCTTACAAAGCAAGATGCTCAGAATGCTTTGCAGGCCCTTTCAGGCACCCATGTTTTGGGTCGGGTTCTGGTAATTTTTGTTAAACCTCTTGGACATCTTTTTACTTAGTCCCAAATTTACCTAATAAAGTGCTACCTGGTGCACATGCCTTAATAGCCATTCGCTTACACACCATTTTTATGCGTAGCGTCCTGTAAGAGCAAAAGAAGCTGAAACCTTGGAAGAATTGAGACAGAGAACAGCTGCTCAATTCACAAATGCGCAAGAAGGTTCCCGGAACAATTTGTTCAAGAAAACGAAAACACGCAGATTTCCTAGACGAAGATGATATGGAGTTTGATTGAGAATATAAATTAGAAGTTCCTGCATCAGTTCCAAATTTGCAGATTTTTTGCAAACCAATTCACTTTTCATTCTCACTACAATTATATGAACTGGTAAATGTTGTGACCTGCAAAGCAAAGTAGTACTATTCAATTTTCAGAGACTCCATTCCATTTCCTCCCATTTTCCTGATTGAACAAAACCGGTTCAACACCCAATTCGAACCATATATGTCGGTTCAATTGGAATAATAAAACCGATCGAGATTCGAGGCAAAGCAAAATCGAAGACATATCAATTTTCTCCAAGTCGTCGTCGATCTCACGGCACCAACCAGCGATCCAAATTCCTTAATCGTCGTCATCGTCGAGTTCCAAACTTGCATTGACCACTGGCAACATAGCTGTGGCGGCGGGATCGTCTCCCGCAGGAATGTCAACCGACGCGTGGAGAGCTCATGCGGCAATGGCACTTGTTCAGTTTCTGTATGGAGGGTCTCATGTGGTTGCCAAGGTCGCTCTCGATGCGGGCATTAATCAGTTGGTGTTTTGTTTGTATAGGGACTTGCTAGGGCTGTTGATTCTCGCTCCGGTGGCTTATGTCCGGGAACGGTGAGTTATTGATTACAGTTGGGACAATCAGTTTATATTTTCAGATCCAAGTTCAGAATTTTGAGCTTAATGATGTGGCAAGAATGAAAATTTTGTACTTGCTGATGTCTGAATGCAAACATAAAACTTGTAGTATTATTGTCTGTTTTTAGCTTGGCTTTACTGGTTTTCATTTCATGAATAACTTGTTTATATTTGCAGGAGGATACGGCCTCCAATGAGTAGACCGGTGCTAATTTCGTTAGTTTTCCTCGGGCTATCAGGGTAGGTTATTTGTGATTTCAATATTGGGACACGATCTGCATTTGTTGAGTTCTTTCAGAAAGATGATGTCTTCTAGCTTTTTTTGACCATATATGTGCTTTTTTTTTTGCGGATGTTGTAGGATATACGGGAACCAGCTTCTGTTTCTTCTAGGTCTTAGCTGCACTAATCCGAGCTATGCTGCTGCAATTCAACCTGCCATACCGGTTTTTACATTTATATTGGCTGTGGTAATGGGGTCAGTCTCGGTTCCTATTTTTCTTTTTGGTTCAAATAAATAACGATTTACCCAAGATGCAATCGATTTTTAGCTGTTTTCAAATTTTCTTTTCTTAACAAAAATATATATATGCAGTACCGAAACGGTGAGGTTGCTTAAAATCGAAGGCCAAGTGAAGGTTGGAGGTACACTAGTCTGTGTGCTTGGAGCTATATTGATGGTTTTATACCGTGGTCCTACTGTCATTGGCAACGTTGAAAAAGAATTTTCACAACAAAATAATATAATGGCAAGAGGACAGCCAGTACCATCCGGATGGCTCGTGTCTAGTTTATTACACCTTGGTTTTGGTTATTGGCATCTAGGTGTGTTGTGCTTATTAGGAAACTGTATGTGCATGGCCTCTTACCTAGCAATTCAGGTACGAAATGGAATGTAACCCAATTTCATACTTACACTTTCCAATGTCCTTTGAGTTTTCTCATTGTGTTGGGTTTGCACCGTTACAGGCTCGGCTTTTGAAAAAATATCCTGCCAGTCTATCGGTGACGGCATATTCATACCTTTTTGGTGTTGTTCTGATGGTAGTGACAGCCTTCTCTATGGCAAATGAATCGGATTGGAGTTTGAACCAGTCTGAGTTTTTTGCTGTATTTTATGCGGTAAGTTGTCAATAATGATTTTGGTGCCTCCATGAAATTTCCAATTCATTGTCTATCATTTGCAAAATTATCGATAGAAATTTCAGGCACCTCACCACCAAGGCCTACAGTATCCTGGCTTCAAATTGGTTTTACAATAAGTAGATGATATGTTATGGTAACTTTTTCGCGCAGCCCTTTCGCAGTTTCGTGTTAATGAAATCAATGAGCTTTTGTGACGTTTGCAGGGAGCCCTAACATCTGCGCTAAACTATGGACTCATGGCCTGGTCCAATAAGATACTGGGACCTGCTTTGGTCGCGTTGTACTATCCACTTCAACCAGCAGCATCTGCATTTCTTTCAAGAATTTTCCTTGGCAGTCCTATTTATCTCGGAAGGTATTTTCAAACTTAGACACATGATCTCCTACATAGTACTTGGTTTTAAATATATTCAAAAACTCCAATCCACAATTATGATCCAAATTGATTTCTGTTTGAGCTTCAGTCGACTCTTAGTAGATATGTTAAGCTAAAGCAATCGGGCTGTTTGATACATGTACCTAATTATGATGCTGCAATATTATCATATTTGCAAATTGCAAGTGCTCGGTCTTCTAATCTGAACTATTTGTTTTTGTGGGACAGTGTCCTCGGCGGGGTTGCAATTATTGCTGGTGTTTATATGGTCACCTGGGCCTCTTACAGTGAAAAGAAAGCCATCCTAGGGACACTTCCTCAATCCCGGTCTTCCGAACCCCTGACTAGCAGAGATGTTCCAATAACAAAGAGTGCATACCAGAGAGGCGGCTATATGCTCTCATCGATCTCAACCTCATTTTTTCCGAAAGCTGCGGACTGAACGTGGACAGACCATAAGGCATGTACAAATACCAAACCAATTAAACCTCTAATTACATCGAAATGTCCCAGTTGGGTCAATGAGTTATTACAAGCTGTTAGGTTGCTTCGGCTCTCAGCATAGACCGACACAGGTATGTACTATCGTCTGTCGAGTTTGATGAAGTTGCCCAAAACATGTCACTATCGGATTTATGTGCAATTAACATGTTTCAAAATTTGGAAGCAGTGTGGGGTACTGGGCCTATGTGTAATGATAAGGATGTATTGTATTAATGCTATACAATAATTGCACTCATTTGTGATGTAGCACTGACACATGAGGACCATTGATTTTTATATAGGGAAATATCTTCTACTTTCAAGTTGAGGACATCCTTATATAGAGTATCAACTTACCTCGAAGAGATAAGGACCCTGTTGAGGTCACTGTCTGCCACAAAAAGGCCATGGAATCCGTAAGGAACGCGGGTGGGTAGTCTCACCTCGGCCATCACTTCAAGACTAGGCGACTTCGCATCCATCACTAAGAAATGTGACACATCGGTTCGCTCATTGTGCACATAGCTGATCAAGTACCCATCGTCCTCTTCAGCCCCAGCGTCGGTAGGATTTTTCGCAACGAAAAATGGCTCTCCTCCAAAACAGCCGTCTCCGAACATCCTCAGCCCAACAATATTTTCCGAGTTACGTTCATTTGAGACATCAAGCTTGACCACACCGGTGATCTTAGGCATTGGATCGCCAATTGCTGCGTAAACGTACTTGTTCTTCCTGGCAATGTAGGATGGGTTTATGACGGCAAAGTCCAGGTTTTTAGTTGAGATTGGCTCCCTAGAGATATGCCCGGTTTTGAGATTAATCCGGACTTTTTCGATGGATGCATGGATGAGATCCATTCTTTCCAAGGTGTGTTCGACAGACAATATGTTGGGTGCTATCAGGACTATCTCTTCTGGGCCTTCGTCCCAGGCGTTTATAGCATGTACTATGTTGAAACCTGGGATGTCAAACCACTTCATATCAGACTCATCCTTGGCGTACCTTGGGAGGAACCCTAGTCTCGGAACCTTACTCAGATCAGCCCCAACAGGTGATCCTCCACGGACCATATCAATTGGCTTCATGCATATTTGTATCTCGGTGAAGATGGCGTACTTCTTTGTGATGGCGAAGTCATGGAGGAAGGAAGGGCTTGTCATGGAGAATATGGGCACATCCGGTTGCTTCTTCCCATTCGGGTCAAATCGGAAGTAAGTGAGGAAAGGAGGAACCGGGCCGTAGCGGAAGGCAAAAGTCTCCCCAGTCTCCAAATCCATCTTGGGGTGGGCAGTCATGCTCATAAACAGTTGGCCGTCAAAATCATGACGGCCAACTGTCTCTATGTCACCATCAGGCCTCACCCGTATTTCATAAGGGAGATCAGACTCCCCAAGGGCGAAGAGGCGATTACCGAAACAGGCCAAGCTAGTGTTAGCAAGGCCAATGCCGTTTGCAGGATTGAACTGGCCTGTCAGAGCTCGGAATGCAGCCAGGGAGCCGCGAGCTGCGGATGCAGTAAGGCCGTTAAACCCAGAGAACACATTTGGGATTACCGGAGAGCCCATTGCCTTCTCCACTGTATACTTATAAGTTCGAACATAACGGCTACAAAAGGTGGCTTGGCCTTTAGATATCCGCAGAGAGTGAAGCATACCATCCCCGTCAAAAAGATGATAAGGCCCTCTAGGAAGAAACTGCGGGTTCGGACCATTGCGAATATACGCCCCGTATAAGCACGACGGGAGTGACCCTTTGATCACCTGACACTTAGTGGGAGGAAGCTCTTCCACCGGAGCAAAGTTGTCCGACAGGACATGCCTGGGGTCAACCGATGGACGTAGTGGCGGATCAACAAAGTTGTTGATCATGCTGTCCAGTAAGTTAAACACGACAGCCGGTAAAGATGGCTGTTGCCGAGGCACCCCAACCGTCTTACTCCCCGAACCGGGTTTTTGTACTTTAACAGGAACGCGGTGGTTGGGTGAAGGGGCGACTGTGGCGGCTTTCCTCTCTTCTATCTGGACGGATGAAATGCGTCGGATGAACAGTTTGGTGTGTGTGGATTCCGGGTGGTGGATGAGATGATCTGAGAGTGGCATTTTGGAGATGAAAGAGGAGGAGAAGGAATAATCCATGTGATTGTTCTCCCAAATATCACACACACACTACTTGGCTAACAGGTGAGTGATGATTAGAAGATGCATTTCTATACCTTCCTTTATATTGAGTGTCGACCAAATATTCCCCCTGGGCCCATTATTTTTGTTCTTAAGTTTCTCTAAAGCCAGAGTGAGCTTGTATGGGTTAGATCTATATATAGTAAAAGTTTTGGAATAGTTGTTTGTTGATGAATTGATTAGTTCCAACTTATGAGTCAACAGTTTAAAATTTCAAAAATTAGTAATTTTTTATTTATTTAAAAAGGTTTGGACAAATCGAATTCAATACTTATATACCATTCTACCTCTCTCTAATCAAAACTTCAAACTCACCATGAGGAAATTCACTCGACTTTGGCAATGCTGACGGAGCACCCCGATCGGCTATAAATTAGCAATTCATCATTTTATACTATTTGATATTTTCCTGTTGGTCTAATAAATGTTTTGACACTGACATGCATGATGATATTATCCAAGAAATTTGTGGATTTCTTGACTGCAAATTATGAGGTTTTGCAGGGATCCGAAGTTCTTGTCAAGCTCGTGGGTGAGTAGTGGATTATATGGATACATTTTTTCTTCGAATAGGATGAGGAATATTTGTGGTCCCGCCTGGAGATATATTTTCAGATCTTTATTTTTCTGCATTTTCTTATTCTAAATACCATCTACAAGTTTGATTTCTATACATCATGGATTACTCGGTACGCATTCAAAGGGCAACCGCTACGATTTCTCCCCATCCAAATGACCATATCAAAGATTATCATAATTTATTTATATTTTTTATTCAAAGAAGAACATATAAATATATTTGGCCTGGCCATGCACTAAAAAAAAAATGTTTGGCCATGCCTTATGGATAACTAATTAAACTCACAACGAATATCACTACTAATTTTTGGTAAATTTCCGACGTCAGAAAACCACCGAAATAATGACGGAACAGTGATGGAAAAATCCAAATTTCCGTCAATTTTCCTTCAACTATGAAGGTGACGGAAATTTTCCCGACGGTAAAAAGGTTCGTCTACATTTCGTCGTTTAAATCCATCAATGTTCAGTTCACATTCCGTCCTCGTCCCGTTAATTAAAATTCCGTCGTCAATCCGGCATGTATCCGTTGAGATTCTCCATGAAAATACCGTCTGAATTTCATCAAAAGTGTTTTCCGTCTATATTCAAACACATTTCCGTTTTCAAGATTTTGCGTCTATCTTCCTGCTACATTCCGTCATCTTACTTTTCCGTCTAAATTCCGTCCATGTTCCATCAATAATATATTCCGTCAATAGTCCGTCTTAATTCCGTATTAATAGTTCCGTTCATATTCCGTCTTTGTTACGCTATTCAAATATTCCGTCAACTTTTCGGCACAGTTCCGACAAAATAAATTATCGGCAATATTCCATCGATATGCCGTCTATAGGGAAACCGTCAACTTTCCGACATTCTTACGCTACTCAGCTTTCCGTCAGTATTCCACCAAAATTCCGCCACAAAATATTATCGGCAATATTCCATCGAAATTCCGTCATCTTTGTTTCAGTCTACATCCCGTCATTTTTCCGGCATGTGTAAATTTCATATTTTTGAATTTCCCATGGTTAAATTGTTTAAATTTACTATTTTTCAATTAGAGAAGGGATCAGGTACAAAGTTCATATTATTGTAAAAAATACAAACTAATCTTAATCATTCATTTTATCTTTTGAATGGATAGGATTAATTGAAAACAAATTTGTTTGATTACAAATTTAATGCGTAGAGGGCAAATATGGCATACAAATAATTAATTTGTTTCATCGTAACCGATTGAGAGTCAGTTTCCTAAACTGTCGTCAATCATATCGATTCAAATCGGGTTTGATTCTCTAGGTCATTCTCATGGAAAGCTTTTCCCTCGATTCATCCATGGTCATGTCCGCTCCCCTACCTTCCTGCGCTATGGCCACGTCACCGGCGGAGTTCTGGAATTCATGGGGCCGGGGTGTTGTTTGCGGCGCTGCTTTGTTTACAGCTATCTGTATTCCTCTACTTGAATTCTTTTCCGGAAAAATCAGATTGTGTGCCCGCGTAAAGTCAATGAGTGCCCAATAATAGTGTTCTTCATGCTTGGAATCGATTAGATCATCATCACCGTCCCGTCGTCAAGTATCATCAATCCGTTTTTATCTTGTAATCTCTGCACACACACACAAATGCAACTGAGTTAACTCCAAGGGCAAGTCACGCAGCTATGTTTGCAGTTTAATAAAACATGGTACATAAACAATTTTGTCCATGACGAATTATAATTAAACCATGACGAATTATAAATTCATAAGCAGAACTACACGTAACTACCAGCATTAAAAGTAAACCATGACAAATTATAAGTAACCCATGACGAATTATGATCCGATTGAGATGATGAAGGCGCATGAAGCTGGATTTTCTCCATGATGAATTATAATTAAACCATGACGAATTATAAATTCATAAGCAGAACCACTCAGAACTACCAGCATTATAAGTAAACCATGACGAATTATAAGTAAACCATGACGAATTATAAGTAAACCATGAGGAATTAATATTAAACAATGACGAATAATAATTAAACCATGACGAATTATAAATTCATAAGCAGAACTACACGGAAAAAAATCCTAAAATCGTTCTGTGACAAATCGCGAGAACTCCAAACCCTAATTTCGTCGATTTGCGAAGAGATTTTGGAATGAATCGTGACTTGGTCTTCGGGATTTTAGGGTTTCCTAATTCGCTACTTGATTTCCTAATTCGTCGGAATGATTTGCGACTTGATTTCCTAATTTGTCGCGTTTTTGTTTGTGTGAGGAGAGATACGATGCTATTTTTCTAATTTTATTTATTTATTTGGTCTATTATACCCTTCTTAAGGAGAGATACACGAATTATGTTCAGTTATTAATTAATTTAATTCAATTATCTTCAGCCTTTGGATTAACGAAATGAAGGGATAAGATGAGTTTGTATTTTGCACAGGATCTGGGCTTTGCACCAGATCCGGACTCTTTTCAATTATATTTAATTTTAAATTATTTCAAATATTAAATTCGAAATTTGTATATTTAATTAAAAAATGACGAGTCAAATAAATTATAACACAGAAGTCGAGTAAATAAATTTAAAATGTCTAATCTCTACGGTTGTCTTCATAGGATCCCTGATTAGGCGGACCACGGTTGTTTCCATTCAGGCTTTGACTGGAGGGCGGGTGGTATCCAGGAGTAGTGAGCATCCTCATCATAGCAGCCTGCATTTGCACCATTTGATCTATGCTGTCCTTCATGCTTCTCATCTCAGCCTCCTGTCGGGATTCCATGTGCCTCAGCTCAGCCTCCTGTCGGGATTCCATGTGCTCTAAAAGCGGCTTCAGCTCCCGAGTGTACTCGTCCGATGATTGGGCCCTCGATCTTTACGAGCTCGCACACGACTGGCTGCCTGTTGAAGAGAATTTGTCCGACACCAATGTCGCCGTAGGGCCATACAGATACGGTATACTGACAGACCGCTCATCGTTAAAGCGATTTGTGCAAATAAATTTATAATAGTCCGCTACTTGCGACTATACTACTGGGTAGTACTTGGTAAGTAGGGGTCGAACCCAAGGGAATCAGGGGAATAGATGTTCTTTGAGGGGTTTGTCCAGCGAGAGAGCGTGTTTTAGGTCGGTTGGTTGGTTTTAAAGCTACCAGCTAAGTGATTGATTGATTGATTGGTTGGTTGGTTGGTTTTAGTACTGGAAAGTAAATTGCAGTTTATAATTAAAGAGAAATGTTCGGTTTCAGGGGCCTTGTATTATATCATGTTTATCATTGACCCTTAGTGAATCATCTAAGTATTCAAAGATGAATCGAGGCCCTTTCGTAGCGCAAGACTTGCAACATCGTCTAAAGCAACACTTGTTCTACTTAAGACTAATTCCTCCTTTCGAAGTATCTTAGCCTTATGTGCATCCACTTGATCTCCCAGTTACGTTATTGACCAAGTGGTGTTTTAGATAAGTCGAACTCCTCGATAAGCTTTGCTTGTGACAGCTTCCACTTACCGAGTATGATCACGAATTCCCACGGAAGAGCTTTGCTTGTGACAGCTTCCACTCAACCTTGGAAACTCTGACTTGATATATGGCACATAGAACAAGTTTTGAATACTAAGACGAGACGCTAAGTTAATAGTCTAAAACATTTTATAATACAAGTGCGCCCCTTCTACCGAACTACTAGTTTAGCTACTGTTCATCACGCTAAACATTATAACTAAGGAAATAAAACAGTTGAATAAATACTAAAAATAATACTTACAACCATTGAAGCGCCAAGGGAGCTATCCTTTATTTCCAAAGCCAAACTTACAAATACATAACTTAGAGAGAGAAGTGAATTTTACAAGTGAGGTGGTTATGAAAATGAGGGGAGGAGCTCCTCCTTTTATAGCCATGGAGGGTGGAGATGGAGGGTGGAGATGGTTGCATGTGGAGGCCATCCATGGAGGAGGAGAATGGAGGGTGGAGGAGCCACCACATGTCTTTTGATCCAAGGGAGGAGGAAGGAGGAGCAAGGAGGAGGAGACATGTGGAGGAGCCAAAAGCCGCCGGTCAAGGGAGGAGGAGCCGCCGGTTGCCGGTGGTGGAAGGGGAGGAGCTCCTCCCTTGGTCACCTCTTCAACAAGTGGCCGGTCACTTTGGTCCAATGTGAATTTTGTACAGTTTTGTGCAGTCTTTTCACAAAACTGTCAATGTGTTTCTTCCCCGGACTGTCTTGATTCCTCTTCTGATTCTTCTGATTAATTTGTTATGAGTGCTTCAACGTCAGGATCCTTGATATTTCTTCAGTCGGCATATGATCTTGACCTTGGATTGACTGGTAACATCTTTTCTGCTCTAAAAGCTCCTCTTTAGTGTGTATTCTCTCTAAGCTCTGAATTACCCTACAAAAATATATCTGAACTAACAAGCAAAAGTTAAATAGACAAAATGTCTAATTAAGGGGGTTATACTGTGTTTATGATTCGTATAATTTTGGTCCATCAGATCACCCCACACTTTTAGTTGTTCGTCCCGAACAATGCTATTAAAGGGCTGTACTCTAAGTTGGCTTTGAAATATGAAAATTAGACTGTGGTACTCGATCTATCCTAATTCATGCATTGCTTACTTATTACCAAATTAAACTGCATAAATAAATAGAAGAAACTTAATACTTGTACCTCCGTGCTGAGATGCAAATTATATTGGATGTCTCGGGAGATAGCCCTGTTTAGGCTCCTGGACTGCAACCTCGGGATCGTCTCGCACTATATGGTTTTCTGGTAGCTTTCTCTAGCACGTGATTTGGTTCGGGTTTCAATGGTTTGAGTACTTTGATTTTCTTTTGGCGAGGGACTGCTTTTGTAGTGAATTGGCTTTTGGCCTTTGATTTGACTCTTTGAGTTCTTCACTTTTTGTTCGGTTAAAACCTTCACAATTTTGGGCCTTTGGCCTCTTGATTTGCTTCTTTGAGCTTTTCGCCTTTTTGTGGCTGCTAGTCCATTTTCTCAAGCCTTTTTGGGAGGTCCAATCATCGCCCGCAAGCCTATGGAAATACCTCCCCGCTCCTCTCATCGTTGTCGTTTCGCGCGGGTCAAGAAGAGGGTCGCTCATCTATTTTCTCGGCTACTTTGACTAGAGAGAGGACGGTCTGATTCCCGTCCTCGCCTTTTTTCTTTTTGCATAAACACTGCATGGTGGAGTTGACTTCAATCTTCATTGAAAACCCGAAGTGCAGCCTCCACTGACTTCGAAAACCATATAGTTTGATCTGATCCTTTAATTGCTTGCCAAGCCTCTCTAGAGCAGTTTATGTCAACTCCACATCCCTGGTTATCTCAGCACAAAGGACAAATGGAAAGTTACATTCTAAGTTTTTAAACAGTTGAATTTTCACAAGGTTAATGCATGAATTATGATTTATCTTTTTCACATTCTTAAGTTCATATTTTCAAAAAGATACTATTACTAAAAAAGAAAAAACAGCAAGCATGTTATTTATGTACACAGGTGGTTCTCACCCCCCACTTTTGAACGAAGGCGTGCCTTAGTTCAAAAGTCATGCAAGCTTAAAACTAAATACTGAATTTAAATGACAGAAATTAAAAGTGCGGAAAGTAAGATAGTGTCGGGTTACCTCCCGACCAGTGCACTTGTTTTACGTCGTTGGCTCGACGATACCTCGTTGTAGATCACTGGTTTGGGTCTCATGGGTGGCTCAAGTCGAACTTCGCCACCGTTCCTGTGTTGTTTCTTGCTGACTTCTTGCCGGATGTTGTGTTCGGGTCAGGACTCCTTTGTTTCGGGATCTTTTCCTTCCAATACCCCGGAGGGGGTGATGGACCTTTCACTACTAGCCTTTTGAAGTTTTTGTATTTGGGACTGCCTAGTCCAGTTGCGGCATAGCAATGCTCCATCGAGGGGTCATTCTGCAGAGGTCCTTTTCCCATCCTCCTTTGAGCTTCTTCATTGATCGCATAGTTTGCTGCGACTTGCTCATTGATTAAGGGGAAAAGTCGGGAAGGCCTCATGAGGCTTGGTTCTGCCTCGTTATGTTGGTTCGTGAGGAACTGATCGTAGATAGTCTCAGCTGCCTGGGTAATGATAGTCGGGTATGAATTGGGCAGTTTGTCAGTGGTGTTCTGCACTCCTACTTCGTTGCTTCCGGTGCTTTCCATGTCTGATTCTTCAGACGGTTCAGGAGTCTCTTCTGACGGCTCGGTGGTTTCTTCTTTGTCTGCCTCAGGGTCAGCTTCTTCTGTCAGCATTTCCTTGTCAGTTTGGGGTACTCGTCTTGTGGCAGCGGCCAGGCCGATTATAAGGTACCACATGTCTGCAATGGTGAAGTTTGTGGCAGACCTTCTCATAGCTTCGTTAACTCTTCCCAGCTCTTCGGACCTCATCCCACGAAGAAATTTTTGGAGAATAACTTTCTTCGTAAATCCATGGTGCGGGCAGCTTGAGACGATGGCATCGTAGTTCATGTAGTATTCGTCCAAAGTCTCATCCAGGGATTGATGAAGGCACATGATCTTCTCACGGGTTTCTTGGCGTAAAGATGGTGGGGAGAATTCTTTCAGGAACGGAACGCAGAGGTCTACGTAACGTTCTGCACTGCAAGCGGTGGATGTGTAATACCATATCGTGGCGAAGTCGGTTAGAGAGAATTTGAAGCATTTCAGCTTAAATTCCTCTAACACTTCGTTCTCAGGTTTGATGTGGTGGCAAACGTGGTGGAAGTTTCGACAGTGCTGTACTGGGTCTTCTCCCTCCGTTCCTCCGAACAGGGGCAGAAATCGCGTTGTCCATGCATGCGTAATGGGTAGTGACATAGGGAAATGAAAAAAAGGAAAGGGAAAGAACAACTATCCGACGACTGATTCCCCGGCAACGGCGCCAATTTGACAGACCGCTCATCGTTAAAGCGATTTGTGCAAATAAATTTATAATAGTCCGCTACTTGCGACTATACTACTGGGTAGTACTTGGTAAGTTGGGGTCGAACCCAAGGGAATCAGGGGAATAGATGTTCTTTGAGGGGGTTGTCCAGCGAGAGAGCGTGTTTTAGGTCGGTTGGTTGGTTTTAAAGCTACCAGCTAAGTGATTGATTGATTGGTTGGTTGGTTGGTTTTAGTACTGGAAAGTAAATTGCAGTTTATAATTAAAGAGAAATGTTCGGTTTCAAGGGCCTTGTATTATATCCTGTTTATCATTGACCCTTAGTGAATCATCTAAGTATTCAAAGATGAATCGAGGCCCTTTCGTAGCGCAAGACTTGCAACATCGTCTAAAGCAACACTTGCTCTACTTAAGACTAATTCCTCCTTTCGAAGTATCTTAGCCTTATGTGCATCCACTTGATCTCCCAGTTACGTTATTGACCAAGTGGTGTTTTAGATAAGTCGAACTCCTCGATAAGCTTTGCTTGTGACAGCTTCCACTTACCGAGTATGATCACGAATTCCCACGGAAGAGCTTTGCTTGTGACAGCTTCCACTAAACCTTGGAAACTCTGACTTGATATATGGCACATAGAACAAGTTTTGAATACTAAGACGAGACGCTAAGTTAATAGTCTAAAACATTTTATAATACAAGTGCGCCCCTTCTACCGAACTACTAGTTTAGCTACTATTCATCACGCTAAACATTATAACTAAGGAAATAAAATAGTTGAATAAATACTAAAAATAATACTTACAACCGTTGAAGCGCCAAGGGAGCTATCCTTTATTTCCAAAGCCAAACTTACAAATACATAACTTAGAGAGAGAAGTGAATTTTACAAGTGAGGTGGTTATGAAAATGAGGGGAGGAGCTCCTCCTTTTATAGCCATGGAGGGTGGAGATGGAGGGTGGAGATGGTTGCATGTGGAGGCCATCCATGGAGGAGGAGAATGGAGGGTGGAGGAGCCACCACATGTCTTTTGATCCAAGGGAGGAGGAAGGAGGAGCAAGGAGGAGGAGACATGTGGAGGAGCCAAAAGCCGCCGGTCAAGGGAGGAGGAGCCGCCGGTTGCCAGTGGTGGAAGGGGAGGAGCTCCTCCCTTGGTCACCTCTTCAACAAGTGGCCGGTCACTTTGGTCCAATGTGAATTTTGTACAGTTTTGTGCAGTCTTTTCACAAAACTGTCAATGTGTTTCTTCCCCGGACTGTCTTGATTCCTCTTCTGATTCTTCTGATTCTTCTGATTAATTTGTTATGAGTGCTTCAACGTCAGGATCCTTGATATTTCTTCAGTCGGCATATGATCTTGACCTTGGATTGACTCGTAACATTTTTTCTGCTCTAAAAGCTCCTCTTTAGTGTGTATTCTCTCTAAGCTCTGAATTACCCTGCAAAAATATATCTGAACTAACAAGCAAAAGTTAAATAGACAAAATGTCTAATTAAGGGGGTTATACTGTGTTTATGATTCGTATAATTTTGGTCCATCATATACCCAACCTCGGGTGAACCCCATGACAGTTGCAGCGACCTCTATCAGCTTTTCCTCCGGTACCCTTTCATCTCCGACGTGATCCTGCAGGACCAGAGCTTCAGCATCAGCAAGCTGTTTCTGCACATTTTAAAAATGAAACAAAAAATTTTGAATATAGGAAACAAATAAAATAAGAAAATACAATAAGAAACATATTAGTTGGCAACATTGATAATAAAATATAATAAAATAAACAAATGTAATAAACAAATATAATTGGTAAGTGTAATACCCTTTTGTTTTCCGCGTAGGGTATCAAATACGTCCCATCCTTCCGCCTGTATTTCTTGTCAAACATATCAGTTGGCAACACTTGTCTTTGATTATCCTTGTCCTGCAAATTTGATAAAAATGTGTTATAATAAATGATATTGAAAATTGAATTATTTTTAAATAGTATGTATTACCAATTTTGCCAAGTGATAGTGTGCTGGTCTAGACCCAAATGCATGCAAGGCTGGCCCATTTCTGGCATGCTGGGCAGAATAAGTTTGCTTGTTCTTTTCACTCCGGGCTATGAATGCTGGGTCCGTGTTAAATCGAGCTTTTCCCGCAGCTTTGTGATTTTTGGTCAACCATTTTAGGCCTTTAGTCTTTCCGGATCGCAAGCCTCTCCAGGTATCTTGTAGAATCTTAGCCGCCTTCTTCCTAAAGTTGGCCTCAATTTGGTCGGTCTGGATCGGATCCTACCGGTAGAAGCTCTACATGTACATTACATAGTTGTGTTACGAACAACTTAATATAAACACGAAACTATGTAATCGAAAATATATTTGCATGTAGAAAACAAATGACCAAAAATTATGCAAATAATACAATTTGAATACATTTTACCTTAAAGTGTCGAAACCACTTCACCGGAGCTTGTGGATCACACGTCCCCATTGTGATCCAACCAACCTTAAAACCAGGTCCAATACATTGAAGCCCGATTTTGTTAACAGCTGAAGGGGGGGTCAAAACTGGAAAAAAATATACAAGGTGTAATATTTACAATAAAGTTAGTAAAACAAGCTGCACAAATATATGTACAATAAAAGTACTCACTTGTCATCCCCAGCTGGAGTGATCCAAGGCCGATCATCATGTGGCATCAAACCCAACGGTGTCTCCTCACCGAGTCCTCCACCAGCCAAAGTCCTCCTCTAACGAACTCTGGCCGAATTGTGTCATCGTGATCGTCATCATATGCCAAAGGTGAGTCCCTCTCTTCGTCTCCCTCGTCAACCTCCCTATTCCCTGCCGAATCCGCCACCAAATTCAACAGATCGTCTAAGTCGTAATCATCCGCTTCTGGTAAGTTTCCGTCGTCATCCATCGGATTAAGGGTAGGCTCCTGTACATGCATAGAAGGCGTGTAAAGGTCTGGACTTGGACGTCTGTCCCCGGTTGACGATGGTGTACGTTACCTATCCTCGCCCCCTTGTCTCGCAGTTGTAGGCTCCTGTACCGAAATAAAAAGTCTGTACACATCTCGATTTTGACTGGTGTCCCCAGTTGAAGGCTGATGTTGCATGTTCTGGCTCAACTGTCTCGGTTGGCGTATGTCAGTTAGCCGCATTTGTGATGAAGTCCCAGTACCTATACCAGCCCCGGTATTCCTTTTACCGGGTACATTGCGCTTGATTGGTCCCATATACCCTACCACAAAATTTAAATCAGTATTTTTAAAACACAAATAGACAATAACTTGGCAAACTAACCAGCAAGCGAACACAAATAGTTTTGTTAATCAACAAATTCAATCAAGCAGCAAGTAGCTTGTATCTGTATGACAAAATTAAATTGAACCCAAATTGTACCAAAAGTGTGACATTCAAGCCAACATTGTACCTAAGGACGATGAGCTACAAGCATTTCATTATCAGAATATGACAACAATCACAAATTGTACCGAAAGTGTAACATTCTTGGATAAACTTACACAAAATGATAACGAATGAAAATCAGTCATACCTGCCCGAATACAGCTTGCACAGTTAAACAAACACAATTATGTCAATCGTCCATTTTTGGAACATTTTTTAACAGTACAATCAACACTTTATACGACAAACAAGCGCCGAACTATCTAGCAGAAACACACGCATATCATTCGAACAACAACAAACGGAACCACGGAATATAAATTAAGGAAATCAAGCTGACAGGAGAAAGACGACGACTTTTCCATACCCGGGCAACGAAACTTACTTCCGAAATTGGCTAAAATCAGTTGAAGAACTCGACGGAGTACAACAGATGTTTTGGAAGACGGATAATGAGGGGTTTTCACTAACGCATGTAATTTCAATTCGTAAACATATATTTAATTATTCCGTGGTAATTTCGTCAAATAATCATTACCTTTTCATAATTAGTCTATTTTAGGTAAATATTCTTACTTGTTTAGGCGGGCGAATACGGTGGGCGATTTTTTAGATAGGAATACGATAGTGTTTTTTGAACTAAGCGCTATCGTATTTCACTTATGACAACGCTTTACCTATTAAGCGTTGTCGTATATGTTAATTAATACGGCGCATATTTATGAGGCGCTGTAGTTTTGGTGATTTTCTACGACGCTTACACAGCCAGCGCTGTCTTATGTGTGACATATAATAGCGCCTTACCATTCAAGCGTTGTATCTTGTTTACATTAAGACAGCGTTTATAGACAAAGCGCTGTGTGACATATAACATCGCCTTACTTATTAAGCGCTTTTTACTTATCATTTTTTCAGAAAATTACATTAAAAGGAACGTTCCAGCCCTTTGCATTTACTTATTACAAGTACAAATTATTTTTTTCGTAGTGTAAATTTATTATTGAATTTTATTTACAATTTATTGAACCTGTAAAACATACATTAAGTGTATTTGGATTATCTTGATTCATTCACGACGATTCGTCACTCTTCTTCGGTATCTGGATTATCAGCTACGTGCTCGTCGTTGCCATCTTCTTCGGTGTACTCGTAAACCTCATCATCAGCGAGGTTCCCGTACAATCCAGTTTCGTTGACCAATACAGGCAGTTCAGTTCCCATTTGACCATCATCTTGGAACGGAACATTTGGTACTTTCATGTCGATTGCGTTTGTTGGGTTCACACGACAAATTGCAACCCAACCCTGATTATTTTGTCCAGCTAATCCCAAAAACGTCACATAGTAAACTTGCACCGCTTGCTGGGCAAAAATGTAAGGATCGTAATGGGGGTAGGGTCTATGAGTGTTCATGATGACAATCCCGTTAGACGGGTATGACCTAACAAAGTGAGGGTCGTACCAATGGCACTTGAACAAGACAACCTTTAGGTGATGGTTGGTTCTACATCTCATATGAATTATTTCTTCAATCATCCCATAGTAGTGTGTACCTTCTGTTCCTGTCACGTAAACATGACTGTTCACCGTGTTCCTCCCTTCACCATGGCATTCAATGTGAAATTTGTAGTTGTTCACTTTGTATGTTGCCGAACATGCAACGTCGGATTGAATCCAACGGACAAGTAGTGAATCCATTGTGGTACTGCTAATGTTTCTCCAAGCTCCCAAACCTGAACATAATATTTTGGGTGAACAAGTTTAATTTGCTACATAATGAAACAAAATTTGAGTTGATTACACTTAAATGGGAACACAGCCATTCTGGAAAATCCGTTAATATAGTATTGTCTATTTGCTGATCATTGAATCGCGGGCGTCTTTGTCTTATGTCGGTCTCAAATAACACCAAATATTGTTTAAGTTCAGGCGTATTCCTAAAGATGTAATGAGTTGCTTTTTTAAATTCTCGGCTGTCTAATACCCTCCTTTTAATTTTGCTGCCACCAACTCCTGGATAACTGTAAATAAAAATCTGAGGATCTTCGAAATCTGATGTCGCTACTTCATTTCGTTGTAAGCGTATACCGGTCGTTGTTAACTTTGGATCTAGGTAGTCGGATCCCAAATACGAAGTCTTTAGCTATATGTATGCGTTAACAATACTGGCTTCCACCTCAGCTCTGTTTCCCTTTTGGCCCAACTATTTAAGACGGTAGATGAAACGCTCAAATGAATACATCCAACGGTAGTGTACTTGTCCATCAAGTAGGACCTCATCAGCCCAAAGAATTGGTAGGTGTTCCATTGAGTCGTAAAATGAATGGGGAAATATTGTCTCCAGCTTACACAGTGTGACCGATTTGTTGTTCAGTCACTGTTCCATTCGCTCAATGTGAAGGGAAGATGCCTAGATATCTCAGAAAAATGTACACAACTCGGATACAGTTTCCCAGATCTGTTTTAGTAAAAAACCCTTGAAAGCAATCGGCATGAGTCACTCGATGAATACGTGTGCGTCGTGTGACTTGTAACATACTAGTTTTAGTGCACTCAAATCTACTTTATCCCACAAATTGGATGAAAATTCATCAAGAAACTTCAGAGAATTCACCCAAGTAAGCACACGATTTTGTTGTGCTCTTGTAAGCTGATACTTACCCTTATTCGCTACCAAACGACCGCGGTAAGTTTTCAGTTCAAATTCTGGTCTTCGACAGTACAACCTGATATCTTTTCTGCACTTCACACCGTCATCCTTTATTTTCCCCTTTACATCCATGATGGTGTTGAATAAATTATCGAAAACATTCTTTTCAATGTGCATGACGTCTAGGTTATGTCTAAGCTTCACGTCCACCCAGTAAATTAGTTCCCAAAAAATGGATTTCTTTGTCCAGTTGTGTTCCACCCCGAAGCCGTCGAAAAACTCATTGATACATTATTCCCATATATATTTTAAGTTTCTAACCCTGTCATAAACTTCTTGACCTGATCGAAATTGGACTGAACCGTCAAAGTCAGTTCGATCTCTATAGAAATTCCTGGCATTACCCCGATATGGATGATTTTCTGGAAAGAATCATATGTGACAGCCAAAATACGACACTTTTTTTTCGTTCTTCAACATGAATGTCTTTGTTGAGTCCATACAATAGGGGCAGCCGAGTTTTCCTTGAGTTGACCACCCCGATAACATTGCATATGCAGGGAAATCGGATATAGTCCACATGAGAGCTGCCCTCAATGTAAAACTCTGTTTGCGATTAGCATCGTAAGTGTCGACCCCAACATTCCAAAAATGTACCAATTCATCAATAAGAGGCCTTAGATATATGTCCAAACGCTTCTTTGGATTAGACGGCCCAGGGATTAGTATAGTTAACCAAATGAATCTCGTTTTCATGCACAACCACGGTGGTAAGTTGTAGGGTGTTATCATGACAGGCCAAACAGAGTACTGTTTAGTGGACATAACACATGGATTAAATCCATCTGTGCATAATCCAAATATTACATTACGTGACTCCGATGCAAATTTTGGATGTCACCGATCAAAATGCTTCCAAGATTCTCCGTCCAAAGGGTGAACCATACGATGCAGGCCTGCTCTGGGTGAAGTGTGTTAGCACATTTCTGATGCCAGACTTTGTGATAAAAAAGTCTCTGTAATCGCGGTGTAATCGGCAAGTAAAACATTTGGCTTCTCGCATTTCGTTGGTACGATGAAGAACTTTCTGCGCGTCTTGGACGATGATATCTTGGTTCGGAGCAGAAATGACATATTGTCATACTTTCGTCATAGCCATAGTAAATCATACACCCGCCGACGCAAACGGCAATCCGTTGGTACCCCATTCCGAGATCAGCTACGAGTTTTTTTGACTGTTTGAAAGAAGTTGCGATCTTATTCTAGCTCCCCCCAATTAGAGTTTTCATCGTTCCACATACGGCGTTAAATGCGCCTTTGGATACTCCGTAGTTAGCTTTTGTTGCCAGCATTTTCATGTTAATTGAAATCTCCGTCTCTATCGTGCAACTTTCGTAAGCTGGCTCTAAACTTGAATTTAGGAGATTAAAGAATCTATTTGCTTTGCAATTCTCTGTTTGATGTTCACCAAAGTTAGATGACTCAAGAATATCAGCAGGACTGGCAAAATCAGACATTTTTTCAGCACAAGTAATAAAGAGTCGACACTCACTTGCCACATAAGACTCAAACGTTGTTAAGAACAACGTCCAAGATTGAGGTGTTGTCGTGAACAATGTTTTAATACTTATCGGAGCAAGATTTTGCAGTCGGTAGTGCACAAACGGAGATGCCGATTGCGGCAAGGGTGCGAGTGAACCTCGGCACGAAGATTGTGGAACGACGATGGCAATGGTCTGAATAGGGGAGAAGAGTGGAATGGAGATCGAAGTAAATGAAAATGAGATTAGGGCATGCAGGTCAAATTCGATTAAGCGTTGTTGCTAACAATGCCTAATTCTTGTGTGACAATATTATGCTAACTCAACATACTTGTGGCATTAAGACGCTTTTGGTAAGAACAGCTTAAGTATAAAACGATGTTCCCAGCAACGTCTTACGAAAAATAGGTATTATGTGAATCAAATGAGAACCCTATTTTTAAAAATGGAAACTGCGAAGGAATTAACAATAAATATTCGATAAACAATAAAATACTGATAAGCAATACAATAGTTTAATGAAAAACATATTGGCCAATATCTGATGAAAAAATAAATAATCAAATGAACAATAAATGATCAGACAAATAATAATAATAATAATGTTAATCAATTTATTCTTTAATCAAAAGGGATTTTTATTTATCAGTATTGTATTGTTGATTTGAATATATTTACTGTTCATCATTTTTTTTGATTGATACTGTTCATCAATTTGAAATTCTAATTTTAAAACATGATTTCCACTTAATTCCCTCTCATTATCAATGAGCCCATCTGCATGGAACCTACATATATATGGCCCTCTATTTATAATAGGGGACCTGGTGATTTCCCTTGCAAGCTCAGCCACGCTCAAATATATATATTTGCTTCTTTATTTTGTATGGTTGTCCAGCAATTTTTGAATTTTGTGGATTGTGTTGGAGCTGCTTGAATTATTGATCCCTGATACAAATACAACTGATTGACGCTGAATTTTGTGACGCCTCAATTGATCACAAATTCACAATCACGTCCCCCACATTTTCACTATCACAAATTATAGAGAAAAAAAATAAATAAATAAATATATATATACAAAAGATTGACGTTAAATAAAGGATTATTACTCTTGAACGTACTAGCTTTCTTAACTTTCTCCCTAAAAAAAATGATAAAGAGGGAGTATGAACTATCACCCATTGATAAATCACGGTCCGAACTATGAAAATTGACAATTAATAAGGGCAATATCCAAATATTTTAATCACCATATAACACTCACTACGCCAATTTACATCATAGGACACATTTTTTCCCCGTCGCATAAACAGCTAATAAGGTCGCATATACTTTATGCGACGATCAAGTTGTCGCGAAATCGGAGTAGCGAAAAGTATACACGACAAACGAAAAAAGCACCTGTCGCGTTAAGTGAACCTCTTATGCGGCAATTGTTATATTTAGTCCCGTAATTTATGAGTCGAGTTCCACTATATATGAGCGTCATATTTCATACGCTTTATAATCCAAATTGATAGTGTCGTATAAAGTTTGTTTCGCGACCAATATTGAATATAGAAGCTAGGTGTCGTATAACAGGGAATTCCCGACCAATATTGAATATAGACTTGTCGTATAAAAGGTCTTTCGATTAATGTTGAACATATATGTGGCTTATAAAAGGTCTTTCACGACGAATATTGATGACGTATATGTCGCATAAACGTTGTGTAGCGACTAATATCGAATATATGATTGTCGTATATAAATGATTACGCGACAATATTAAACATATATATATATATATCATATAATAGTGAATTCACGACCAATATTGGAAATGTAGTTGTAGTATAAAGTAGCTTACACTGCCAATATTGAACATTTAATTATTGTATGATAATATACACGCTGCATATATGACATCTTACGTTATGGTTTAAATTGACATATAGGACTAATATTGCAAACAATGTATTGTCACATATACATGATTAAATCTGAATACGAAAACCTGAAATTGTTTTCATTCTAACGAAACACAAAATACAATCCTGCAAACCAACAACAACAATCTTTCCAACGAAACACAACCAGAGCAAACATAGATAAGGGTACAACACAACCACTTGTCCAGGTGTGTACCCATCCAAAAAGCACAAAAGTTTTGCATATGAGATAATTATACCAAACATCAAATACTGAGCAGGTCCATAGCTTGTCGCGGCTTCAGAAGCATTTTGCTTACCAGATTAGCTGATCCACCACGAACCACCAAGTCCTCCAGAATACGTATCCTCGCCTCAACGACCTTCATTTCCTGAAACTCATCTTTTTGCTCTTGTAGTTAAACTTTCAGTCCAGAGTTCCTTGCACCCCCTCTAGGGAGGGGTGGTCTCTTAATGGCTTTATCAGTCTCGGAAACATAAGTTCCATGTTGCTGCCCCAACACTTTGGTTATGATATCAATTTGAGTAGCGACTGGGAGAGGTTCATGATCATCAAGGACATTGTGTTCTGATTCATCACCATTCTTCCCTTGCAACACTTGACGAACCCTTTATTGCATCTTTGCCTACATGTACAATTGAAAAGTGTAAATAAACATAATTGTAAAAATAAAACATGTCACATAACAAAAGCAAATGTTTCACCAAGATATAAACATGGCAGATAATATTTGCCAACATGTTTCACAAGAACCACACATGAACATATATAAATAGCTGAACATGTGGCTATATGAACTATACATGAACATATTTGCCAAATTTGCTGAACATGTGCAACCAAACATGAACATATATAAATAGCAAGTACATGAGAATGAATAGAAAGAAACTCATAGCAAGGGCAGCACCGGTGGGATCACCAGAGTAGACTTGGGAGTACGTGGCTATATAGTGCGCCTATTCTCTCTGTGCAGCGAGTGTTGCGGCCCACATGTAGAATGGGCATTTTCCACCGTGATGATTCATTTTATTTTCCTTATTGCGCACGCCTAACATCGTCTTACCCTTCTCCTATTATAATAAAAAATTATACAGGTTAAAGAGTACTTATAAACTACTGCATCATTTAAAAAAGATATAAATTGAGCAAATAACTAGCAGAATATGTAATTTAGTAATTCAAGTGAATGCCTAACCTGATTTTCGGGTTCGCTAAAGTTGCCCTTAAGCCATTCTCACTGATCAGGCCTATCCACTAACTCCCTAGGCGTTACATCAGGGTCATACTTCATGACTCATGTAGAAGGTTTAACAGTCGGATTTTCAATCACGATACCTCTCCGCGGCGTTCTTGAAGATGTGTTTCCACAGCTGGTCGTCATTCGAATCAATAACAAAGTTTGGATGCAAAGAAGAGAATGAACATGGTTAAAATTTTGTAGCCTATATTGAATTAAATGCAAAGTTAAAAAAGACAAAGTACTCACTCTTAGGTGATCATTTGAACGTTGTAATTTATGCGTTTCAAATTTGTAAGATTCGAAAGCAATAAATTGGTCAAAAACAATTTATAACCGGTAAGTACCGGGTCGTCCAAGGAGCAATGTTAACTCAAGATCACTATTCGATTTTACTACAATAAGTCTATTTCCTAACGAATGTGTGAGATGTGATTTATGATTTGTCAAACAATGATTAACGGAATAAAAAGGTTGTTTTCAAGGTTTTCAAGGTTTTCAAAGACGCTCCTAGGGTACTACTTCCCTCCTTGGTGCATTCAACTCTTAATGGTTCAATTTCATGCAAGAACGAATGATGTAAATGTTAGATTAAGGCGTGTCCCTATTAAATCAAATTCAACCTCTCGATATTTTTATTCGATTTAAGGAAAAGACACCTTGCACGTGAGCTTCAATCGCTAGATGTTGTTAGCTCACGTCCTACTCAAGGTTCTCAATCATCAACGCTAGTTGGGTGATTGATAGCCAATGAGCGGTTTAAGATCAAGCCTATCTCAATGCCAAGATGAGTCACGCTAGTGATCATCACTTAACAAGGGTGAATCTACTTCATTCTAGAACTATTAGTCTCGTTCGCTAGAACACTCAACTTCAAATTCATTTTTCTAGACCACTTAGGCATTTTATCAAATACTTGGTGGGCATAGAATTGACTTTTTATCCAAGTAAATTCACAATCATAACAAGTCTTCATTTATGCATATAATCAATAGATAAATGAGTTTTATACACCAAGGAGGTCCATAGACCCCTAGAAACTAAGAGGACTACTCACTACTCATGTTCATAGACAAACAATAGTAGTGGGTTTCAAGGAAAATGAAGATAAAACAAGATGAGTAAGGAATTAGGATGAAGAATCCCCCTATATCTTTGGAGTGTTTCAACTTGATGTGATGATCTTCAAAAACCCTTGTCTTCTCTCTAAAATCCCATCTCTTTGTTCAAAAACCCTAAGTTTCTATTTATAGCAAAGCAGTAAAAATCCAGTCTTGATGACCCAGCCGGCTGGCTCAACCGATGTGAAGGATTCTCAACCGGCCGGCTCACGCAGGGGCAGGCTCCCTTGAACTTTCTGAGCATCCGAACCGGCCGGTTCATCTTGTGAAGGAATTTCAACCGGTCGGCTTGAGCAGGGTAGGCTTGAACAGGAACTCTCTGAGCCTTTGAACCGGCCGGTTCATCTTGTGAAGGAATTTCAGCCGGCCGGCTCGTGCAGGGGAGGCTTGAACGGGAACTCTCTGAACCTTTGAACCAGCCGGTTTATCTTGTGAAGGAATTTCAGCCGGTCGGCTAAATACCCCAGAGGGTTCATTCCTTCTGGTCTTGACTTCAACCGGGCGGCTCGTTCCAAAGGCAATATTTTAGCTGGCCGGTTGAATCTCCTCCCTGTGCACTTTTTGCTCCAAAAGCTCGGTTTTTATTGAGGTTTAGATCTTTGAGCCTTGTCATTAAAGAATAGCTACTTTTAACGTGAAACGTAAGAATAAGGGTCAAATGGGCATCGACAGAGACTCGGAACGAAACAAAACATCTAGTAAAGGTAGGAGAAAGATAGTCGAGAAATCGACTTATCAAAACACTCCACACTTAGAGTTTGATCGTCCCGAGCAAACTATAAGAACAAGTCAAGAGCAACAAGGGTGATGAAGACAAGTTTTTCATAGCAACACTCATTATTAGCAAACAACTCCTTTTCGTAGGTGTTACGGGTGCATTTATCGTATGCACCAAGCCTTTAAACCCCTAGGCTACCCTAGTGGACGAGTTTTAGTCTCGTGAGAGTTTTTAGACAAGGGAATACTCACAAATCCCACATGCATTTATCCCATAAGAGTGAAAAGCAAGAGTATTTAACAATTAAGGCATGGATTTCTCAAAACTTACTTCACATCCCAAGCTAGCATCACAATCACTATACATTTCAAGAGAGTTTTCAAACCGTTTAAGTTCACATGAGGGTGCGCATTCAAGGAAGTCAATACTAGCGCTATCAAGTGCCTAACCTAGAAGTCTATTTATTTTTGAAGCAAGGCTTTTTGAAAAATGGTTAAAGCATTTTGCACAAAAACGTCATTCGATCACCTATGCTAGCTAGGGCTAGTCCACGGGCTCACGTTATAAACTCATTTCCAAGTTTTAGACGCTGAAGTCGTAATCCATAAGGAAAGAGGAGTTTAACAACAAGAGTTCTTAAAACAAGCATAAACCAATCAATAACTTACGTGAAATCACAAGGGTCGTCCTAAAGTTCAACTTGCTAGCACACAACGTACGTGGTGAACTCACACATATAAGAAATGATGGAAGGGCATAAAGTCAAGTTTTAAGTGATTTTTACTTGGCCTTTGGCCTACAAATGCTTTCGAGGGGGAACTTACCTTCCTAACCCCCGGCATTTGTATGTTTTGGAGCAAAACTTCTCTTGTACTTCGAGAAAGTTTTTAGTCGGGGCTTTGCCCTCTTTGACCATGTAAATTTTTTCTTGAATGGGGCTTTTTTTTTGAATGCCCTCTTTTGACTTCACACTTAAAACTTGAAAATATGCCCAATGTGAATATGGAATGTGTGAGAAACAACCACAAACAAGGAACGAGGCAAGAGAACTAAAGTCACCTAAAAGCGACCGAGAGGTTTAAGTTTTTCATGAAGGTTTTAAAGTGTGCTTGCTAAAAACTTTTCAAAGCATGCGTGAAAAATACTTAGATTGCTAGATAGGCACAAGATATCAATGAATATTGATTCACAAGATTGCACATTCAATAGAGCTAGATTGGTTTCGGACTCTAAATCATGTAAAAGGGAAATGTAAGCTAGATGTGACTTATAGAAGTTGAGAGTTAATAGTCACAAGCCTTTAGTAGTATAACACTCAAGAAAAGATGGGATAAAGTATGATGCAAGTGTTCATTTTCAAGAGATATGCATGGTATAAACATGTGAATTATGCGCCTAACCCAAACAACACTCCACACTTAAATGAAGCTTAGTCCCTAAGCGCAAGAAATGGTGAAAATAGAGGCACATGCGCAAAGGAAACTCCCCTCGTTTGAAGAATGTAGTCCATCTCAAACAACTCGCCCCCTTTTGGGTAGAAACTTCCCCTTGATGGCAATAGAAAACAAGGAGAGTCAATGTGCACTAGCATGAATATTTTCACAAAGTATTACAATGATACAAGTGAAAATCAACCTCCTCATATCATAACATAAAATATCCAACAAGGGTACAAATAAAAGTCATACAACCAAAATGCGCACCATGGTGACTTTAATATCCAAACATCAAAATATATCAAGTCAAGCAATCATCACAAAGTTAATAGGAATCGAGGTGCAAATGCAACAAATATCACCATGCGAGCCTCAAAATGGAGCATCGTTGATGGACCAAAATTATACGAATCAAAAATGCAGTTAAACCCACCAAATTAGACTGTTGGTCTATTTAACTTCTACTTGTTAGTCCCTATATATTTCTACAGGGTATTTTGGAGCTTAGAGAGAAAACACGCTAAGGAGGAGTTTTTAAGCAGAAAATGAAGAACGAGTCATTCCAGGTCACGACCATGCTACACTCAAAATCAGCCTTAACATCCTTCATGGAACCAACTTGGAATCACTCAAATATTCTAGAACCGTCGGCAAATGGACAAGAACGCAAGGCAAAAGCACCGAGCCCGGTAAAGGCCAAACAAGGGCAATTTCATCGGATTTGAGATTTCGACCATGTTCCAAGCGGAATTTGGCTTAGGTTCCTTCTTGAGATCATCTTAGAATGACATTTTCATTCAAAATACACTCTCTAAAATCCAAGAAGCTCCGGCCAAAGCTCCGGTCAGATCCGGTCAAACCGATGACTTTTGTGAAGAGGTTACAAGCTTCTAGAAGGGATGCTCCTCCTCACATGGAGGGACACATGGCGGCTCCTCCTCCCCTCCTCCCAAAGCCGCCGGCGGCTTTTGCTCCTCCATGGAGAAGTTGCCATGTGGTGGCTCCTCCACCACATCTTCATCTCCTCCTCCTCCACCCTTGGATGCTCCTCCACTTGCCACCATCTTGGCCCTCCATCCTCCTCCCCTTTAGCTATAAATAGAGGCCTCCTCCTCCTCATTTCAACACCCCAAAATGTGGAGAGCTTCTCTCTACAAAATCTCTCTAAATCTCTCTAGCTTTTGTGGGCACAATTATGTAATATTACTTTGGAATAAAGAATCCCTTGGCGCTTCAACGGTTGTAAGTATCTCTTAGTATTTATTTATTTAACTGTTGTCTTTAATTCCTTAGTTATAATGTTTAGCGCGATGAATAGTAGCTAAATTAGTTATTCGGTAGAAGGGGCGTACTTGTATTATAAATGTTTTAGACTTTACTCTTAGTATACCTTTGTATTCAAAACTTGTTCTATGTGCCATATATAGTCAGAGTTTCCAAGGTTGAGTGGATGCTGTAACAAGCAAAGCTCTTCTGTGGGAATTCGTGATCATACTCAGGTAGTGGAAGCTGTAACAAGCAAAGCTATCTGAGGAGTTCGACTCATCCTAAACCCCATCTGGTCGAGCGTAACTGTGAGATCAGGTGGATGCACACAGGCTAGCATACCTTTGGGTATTGGCGCTAGACTGAAATAGAACAGGTGTTGTTTTAAACCGGTGTTGCAAGTCTTGAGCTGTAACTAGCCTCGATTCATCATTTGAATACTTAGCATGATCATATCTTGCGCTAGAAATAGCCTCAATTCATCTTTGACCACTTGGTATGATCATTAGTGGTCGATGATAAACAATTATAATACAAGGCCCCTAAAACCGAATACTTTCCTTACAATCCATTATCAACTGCTGTAATTTACTTTCAGTTCCCAAAACACTCAAACCCAACCCCAATCGTAATTAAATTCTGCATAAGCTTCATTAAAGAACAATTAATCCACACTGACTCCCTTGGGTTCGACCCCTACTTACCACTTGCTACCCAGTAGTTAAGTCGCGAGTAGCGGACTTATAAATTTATTTGCACATTTGCTGTGATGACAAGCATCTATCAAATTGGCGCCGTTGCCGGGGAGTTGTGCATCGGAATAGTTGTTCTGTTTTCTTTTTTCTTTTTTTATCATGCAATTCACTAAGTCCTACTACTACGGAATGGAACCTTGGAACACTGAGGAGTTTTCCCCACCACCCTTCAAACTTGAAATCCGCGAGAAGATCAACAAAATAACGCAATCCCGGGACGAAACATTGGATGAGTACTTATGGTACTTCGATTCCATTGTGACGAGCTGCCCGCACCATGGATTCACCAATTTCGATCTTCAAACAAAGTTTCTCTGTGGAATGTTGCCACATGAGTGGGACCAGCTAAATAATGCAGCAGGAGGATCAATGTGGGACTTAACCGAGGATGATCTTTGGAAATTAATAAACGATTTGGCCGCGAGGTCAAGATCAACCCAAGATCAGGCCGAGCCAATCGAGGACGGTATAACGGAGCTGGCATCTAGCATCCATCAGTTGGACAACACGATGCAACAAATCAGGGCCAAAACTGAACTATGGGCGGCAGAAAAGGAGCTGGCAGCTAGCACCCAGCAATTGGCCACAGACATGCAGCAATTGAGTGCATTGATGCACCAATTCACGGCTAAACCCGAGGAGCCGACTGAGGATGAGGACCCGCAAATGACCGAAGAAGAACTGCCCCAATCAGACCCGGTCCTTATCACCAATCCATCCGAGGAAATCACTGTCCTAACTGCCGAGCCTACAGAAGTCCCGAACCTCACTGCTGAAGCGGCCGAAGAAATCAAGCCAGGCCCGGTACTTGCGCTCGAAGCACCCGAGGAAGTCCCGGACCTCATTGCCGAACTGTCCGAGAAAGACCTGGTCCTCACTGTCGGAGCACCTAAAACAGACCTAGTCCTCATGGTCGAAGTGCCTCAACTTAACCCTTCGCGTTTCATGCCGATCATAACCACCGAAGATCATATAATCAATGATGATGCGGTACAAGGGGAGTTGGAGGCAGAGCATGAGCCAAAAAAGCCGACAAAGGAAATCTCTCTCGTCACAAGCCAAGAAAAACCACCCGGGAACTCAATCATTCCAAGACAACCATTCGTAGCTACCACCAAGAAGAGGCCTCACATGGGAACATGCCTGTGGTCGCCAATGTTTGAAGGCACAAAACCCAACTTCCAAACTCGCGAAAGTGCCAACTATTCAAACATGAAGAAGCGGCAAAGACATGGGCCGAAAGAATGGAAACCCGGAAGAAGTAACAAGCAAGCACGACGCATTGGACCAGCAGCTATGGTCAAGGAAACCTCACCCTCTCGGAGCAAAAGGGCTGCCGAGAAAAAGTTTGACCTCACTCACCCTTGGGATCCGACCTTATGATCCATGATTGAGGTATTGTCGAGCCAACGACGTTAAACAAGTGCACTAGTCGGGAGGTAACCCGACACTATCTTACTTTCCGCACTTTAATTTTCTGTCTTTTATTTTCTGTATTTTACTTTTTCAATAAGTCGCTCTCACCCACTTGGTGCATAGAAGATTTGACTATTCAGGAATCGGACTTGGGTGCAACATTAGGCCAGATAGGGCTACGCTCAGAGTTCAAGGCCCCAGCCGAACTCCCTCGATTATCCAGCCTCGTGCCATGTCGTTCACTCGACACCTTAAAGGGAGTTCTGTCTTTCCTTTTCCTTAATAACATTTCCTTCTCGTATAACATCTGCTTGCATGGCTTTTGAACTCAGTCTTTGCTGAAAGGCACGACTTCGTTCAGAAGTGTGGGGTGAGAACCACCTGTATATATTAGTTAATAAGTAATATCTTTTTGAAAATATGAATTTGAGAATGTGAAAAAGATAGACCAAAATTCATGCATTAACCTTGTGAAAATTCAACTGTTTAAAAACTTAGAATGTAACTTTTCATTTGTCCTTTGTGCTGAGATAACTAGGGATGTGGAGTTGATATAAACTGCCCTAGAGAGGCTTGGCAAGCAATCAAAGGATCAGATCAAACTATATGGTTTTCGAAGTCAGTGGAGGCTGTACTTCGGGTTTCAGTGAAAATTGAAGACATCTCCGCCATGCAATGCAAAAGGCGAGGACGGGAATCAGACCGTCCTATCTCCGGTCAAAGTAGCCGAGAAAATAGATGAGCGACCCTCATCTTGACCCGCGCGAAAACGACAGTCAAAGTAGCCGAGAAAATAGTTGAGCGACCCTCACCTTGACCCGCGCGAAAACGGCAAAAAAAGAGAGGAGCGGGGAGGTATTTCCATAGGCTTGCGGGCGATGATTGGACCTCCCAAAAAGGCTTGAGAAAATGGACTAGCAGTCACAAAAAGGCGAAAAGCTCAATGAAGCAAATCAAGAGGCCAAAGGCCCAAAATTGTGAAGGTTTTAACCGAACAAAAGTGAAGAACTCAAAGCGTCAAATCAAAGGCCAAAGGCCAATTCACTACAAAAAGCAGTCCCTCGCCAAAAGAAAATCAAAGTACTCAAACCAGTGAAACCTGAACCGAATCACGTGCTGGAGAAAGCTACAAGAGAACCATATAGTAAGAGACGATCCCGAGGTTGCAGTCCAGGAGCCTAAAAAGGGCTATCTCCCGAGACATCCAATATAATTTGCATCTCAGCACGAATGTACACGTATCAAGTTACTTCTACTTATTTACACAGTTTAATTTAGTAATAAGTAGTAATGCATGAACTAGGATAAATCTAGTTCATAATCTCACTTTCATATTCAAAGTTTTTACATGGATTGTGTGCACGCCCTTTAATAGCATTGTTCGGGACGAACAACTAAAAGTGTGGGGTAATCTGATGGACCAAAATTATACGAATCAAAAATGCAGTTAAACCCACCAAATTAGACTGTTGGTCTATTTAACTTCTACTTGTTAGTCCCTATATATTTCTACAGGGTATTTTGGCGCTTAGAGAGAAAACACGCTAAGGAGGAGTTTTTAAGCGGAAAATGAAGAACGAGTCATTCCAGGTCACGACCATGCTACACTCAAAATCAGCCTTAACATCCTTCATGGAACCGACTTGGAATCACTCAAATATTCTAGAACCGTCGGCAAATGGACAAGAACGCAAGGCAAAAGCACCGAGCCCGGTAAAGGCCAAACAAGGGCAATTTCATCGGATTTGAGATTTCGACCATGTTCCAAGCGGAATTTGGCTTAGGTTCCTTCTTGAGATCATCTTAGAATGACATTTTCATTCAAAATACACTCTCCAAAATCCAAGAAGCTCCGGCCAAAGCTCCGGTCAGATCCGGTCAAACCGATGACTTTTGTGAAGAGGTTACAAGCTTCTAGAAGGGATGCTCCTCCTCACATGGAGGGACACATGGCGGCTCCTCCTCCCCTCCTCCCAAAGCCGCCGGCGGCTTTTGCTCCTCCATGGAGAAGTTGCCATGTGGTGGCTCCTCCACCACATCTTCATCTCCTCCTCCTCCACCCTTGGATGCTCCTCCACTTGCCACCATCTTGGCCCTCCATCCTCCTCCCCTTTAGCTATAAATAGAGGCCTCCTCCTCCTCATTTCAACACCCCAAAATGTGGAGAGCTTCTCTCTCTACAAAATCTCTCTAGCTTTTGTGGGCACAATTATGTAATATTACTTTGGAATAAAGAATCCCTTGGCGCTTCAACGGTTGTAAGTATCTCTTAGTATTTATTTATTTAACTGTTGTCTTTAATTCCTTAGTTATAATGTTTAGCGCGATGAATAGTAGCTAAATTAGTTATTCGGTAGAAGGGGCGTACTTGTATTATAAATGTTTTAGACTTTACTCTTAGTATACCTTTGTATTCAAAACTTGTTCTATGTGCCATATATAGTCAGAGTTTCCAAGGTTGAGTGGATGCTGTAACAAGCAAAGCTCTTCTGTGGGAATTCGTGATCATACTCAGGTAGTGGAAGCTGTAACAAGCAAAGCTATCTGAGGAGTTCGACTCATCCTAAACCCCATCTGGTCGAGCGTAACTGTGAGATCAGGTGGATGCACACAGGCTAGCATACCTTTGGGTATTGGCGCTAGACTGAAATAGAACAGGTGTTGTTTTAAACCGGTGTTGCAAGTCTTGAGCTGTAACTAGCCTCGATTCATCATTTGAATACTTAGCATGATCATATCTTGCGCTAGAAATAGCCTCAATTCATCTTTGACCACTTGGTATGATCATTAGCGGTCGATGATAAACAATTATAATACAAGGCCCCTAAAACCGAATACTTTCCTTACAATCCATTATCAACTGCTGTAATTTACTTTCAGTTCCCAAAACACTCAAACCCAACCCCAATCGTAATTAAATTCTGCATAAGCTTCATTAAAGAACAATTAATCCACACTGACTCCCTTGGGTTCGACCCCTACTTACCACTTGCAACCCAGTAGTTAAGTCGCGAGTAGCGGACTTATAAATTTATTTGCACATTTGCTGTGACGACAAGCATCTGTCAATCGTCATCATCATCATCATCGTCTGGGCTTGCAAATCGATCATGTCTGGTGGTAGGATAAGGAGGTGGAGGAGCATGGTATGGAGCAGGGGCATAGGGAGGAGCAAACCCAATTGGTTGAGGCGGTTGAGCATGGCGCGAAGCAGGGGCAAAGGGAGGTGGGAAGCCAAATTGCTGAGACGGGTGAGCACTATACCGATCAGGGGCAGAAGGAGGCGCGTAATCAAATGGTGGAGGTGGGGGAGCACTAGCACTGCTAGATGGAAAACTCATGTTCTGGACGATGGAAGTAAGAGTGGAACGCACCCACTGAGCCTCCTGACGATGAAACTGGGATTCCCGATGAGCATACTCTTCTAAGCGACCAAATCCCACTCTCAAATCAGCAACATCCACAGAAAGCCTATCAAACTGTGAAGTCCAATCCGCACTAGAAGGCGGTATGCTCTCTGATGGAGGAGGGACGGATGGACCGGGGGATGATGGTGGTGAAGGAGTGAGGGGGTAGTTTCGATGCCTTGATATGAAGGCGGCCTTGTTCCTCCTAGCTTTCTTTTGGACCTCCTCAATGTGTGGTTTGTCATCATGATCCCAAAGCATTGTGTCGGGAATGAGAAAGTGGATGCGCCTCATAGCGCCGATGTCAAGAGTCCTCCTCGATGGCACAGGGCACTCTGGATGGCTAAAACCGAAACCACAGTTCATGGCTATTAACGTAATCAACGATCCTCTTCCAATCGCGGAATTTCGTGACCCCTCCTTCACACATTCCTCAAATATCTTGGTAAGGATTGAAATCCAATCAAGCTTATGCCCATGGTCTATGGCCATCATTAAATCAATGTCCGGGTTTGTCAATGCACGAGCTTTCCCCCCTCGAGTGTTAATTCCAATTGCAATGAGATGATGGATTACCTTCCAACTTGGAGCCTTGATTCCAGTGGCGTTATATGACGAAACAAACCACTCATTCCTACCCAAAATTTTATGCCAAAACTTAGCCCTATTGTGATCATTATAGTTCCACAAATCATCTCGTGGATGCAAAAGATGGAGCCATTCCTCTAAATCCCTACGCTTCACTTCAAATTCCCTTCCACCCAACATAAACCTCCACAAGGTCACATGATCCTTTTCCCATTCAGCCTCAAATGTACAAAGAAATTCTTCCATCACCATTCGATATGAGCCCGGATCATCCTCAAAAAAGAACTGTAAACCACAATTATCTAGCTTTTGACGTACCTCATTCCTTGTTTCGAGATTACCGAGCAGAGTCCAATCGGGGTATGAGTTTGGAATGATTGTCTTCTTGGCTCCTCCAACCCGCTTGAACCTAGCTTGTTGCTCCTCGTTCTGAAATTGCAGTGGCTCTGAGAATGGATATGTAATTGGAGGTGGTCCAATGCCCATTCCTCATTGGCTTGAGCTGCCGGAGGAGCCTCAATTTGAGGCACGGTTTCGCTAGACGGACCCTTGCCCTTGGAAGCCCTTGACGATGATTCTCCGGTTGAAGCCTTGTGCTTTTTTAGTGGAGGTGGTGTAGGAGAATTACTAGGAGGAGAAGGGGTATCATCCCTAATCACAACTCGCCTGGTGGCATGCCGCGATGGATTGCTCCTCCTCATAGTCTCCCCATCGCCCTCATCCGAATCAACAAACAAATGGGAGAGATTAGCCTTGGTCGGAGTAGTGGGCTTGGGCGCGGCTCGGTCCTTATCTCTAGCCATCTCGGACGAGTGAGGAGTTGAGCTTGATTTCGATTTTAGGCGAGTGAGTGAGCGAGTGGAGGTTGCGGACGACAGAGGAAGCGAGCGGATGGGCGGGAACGGATGAGCAGGGGGAGCGAGCGAGCAGCCGGTGGAGAGGTGGCGGAGACCGGCAGACGAGCGAGCCTTTGGGAGTGAAGGTGCGGCGGTTGGGAGAGAAATGAGAGTGAGGTGCGGCGGGAGGTGGATGGGAGAGAAGTGAGGTGCTAGTGTGTTTTGATTTTAGCAAAATTAGAATCTAGGGTTTTGAGTGTGCATAATTGAGCCTGCCGGTTGAAGTTATAGGCAAAGATTGAGCCGGGTGGCTCAATGCCTCAGAAAATTCAAGTAGTTGAAACGAACTTTTGAACCGGCCGGTTTAGGGTATAGGGGAAAGTTGAGCCAGGCGGCTCAACACCTCAGAAACTTTGGGTGGACGAAAGCAACGTTTGATCTGGCCGGTTGAGATTATAAAGCAAAAATGAGCCGGCTGGCTCAATTGATTAGTGAGAAAACACTCCGCACTCAGCACTTTTAACACACAGGCTAGTTTATTTAGAAATTAAGAGCACATCTTGAAAATACCCAACTAAACCTTAAAGATCAAACAACCACACACACGACAAACGCACGATTAATTCTTACAAGAACGCGTAGAGCGCGCTAAACATCATTTACGCAAACTACCTCTAGACTCTTAGGCATCCCCCCACTAGTTGGACGAAGAAACCATGGCTAAGCCTTCGTCCGTGGCCAAAAACCACACCATTGCCCTCTCGACTTCTTCAAGCATAGTTCCTTCAACTCGAATCCCAATACCGAGTGCTAGCCTTGTCAAGAGGGAACCTCCTCCTATCACACGACTGGATCTTATCCTTGGGTTGGTGTAACTCTTGAATTTCTTGGAGAGAATGCTAAACCAGTCCACCACGTTCCCCTCGTAGATACTAATAAGGATGTCTAGCTCCTCCATTGTGACGTGGCTTCCTTCGTCCTCTCGCACATTGATCGTGTTTGCCACCAAGTAGTGGAGGATCTTCCAGACGGGGCAGAATATCAAGTTGGCGGGAAGCTCTAGCCCATAGCCCTCGGGAGGTGGATGAGCGATCTTTAACCAGAAGTTTCTCCTTTCATCGTAATTGTAGACCTCGATGACTCCTTCATCGGGCAGACCCATGTAGTAGCTAACCTCAAATTTGGATAGAGTGAGGTGGATCCCACCCAAATTGAAGCTCCAAGAGTTAAACGCCCCGGATCTCTCATCGGTGCCCACATCGAAAGATGATAGGAACTCTAGAACCATAGGGGGTAGGTGCCCGGGTTTTCATCCAAGAAGAACTTCAATCCATGGTCGATGATCCTATTGAAAATCTCATAGTAGAGACCGAGATTGCGCAAGTCGTCCAGGTTGGGAAATGGGGTGGCCTTGACTTCATAGTAGCTTTCAAGAGTGTGGTATTTCACTTGCTGAGGAGGGGTGAGGTCTCGAATCACCAAGCTAGGGGGAGGATAAGGCATAGGTCTAGCAAAGGGCAAGTCACCCGGGAGGGCAAGTGACAGACCGCTCGTCGTTAAAGCGATTTGTGCAAATAAATTTATAGTCCGCTACTCGCAACTATACTACTGGGTAGTACTTGGTAAGTAGGGGTCGAACCCAAGGGAATCAGGGGAATAGATGTTCTTTGAGGGGGTTGTCCAGCGAGAGAGCGTGTTTTAGGTCGGTTGGTTGGTTTTAAAGCTACCAGCTAAGTGATTGATTGATTGATTGGTTGGTTGGTTGGTTTTAATACTGGAAAGTAAATTACAGTTTATAATTAAAGAGAAATGTTCGGTTTCAGGGGCCTTGTATTATATCCTGTTTATCATTGACCTTTAGTGAATTATCTAAGTATTCAAAGATGAATCGAGGCCCTTTCGTAGCGCAAGACTTGCAACATCGTTTAAAGCAACACTTGTTCTAAGCAAAACTAATTCCTCCTTTCGAAGTATCTTAGCTGTAAGTGCGTCCACTTGATCTCCCAGTTACGTTATTGACCAAGTGGTGTTTTAGATAAGTTTTGCTTGTGACAGCTTCCACTTACCGAGTATGATCACGAATTTCCACGGCAGAGCTTTGCTTGTGACAGCTTCCACTCAACCTTGGAAACTCTGACTTGATATACGGCACATAGAACAAGTTTTGAATACTAAGACTAGACACTAAGTTAATAGTCTTAAAACATTTTATAATACAAGTGCGCCCCTTCTACCGAACTACTAGTTTAGCTACTATTCATCGCGCTAAACATTATAACTAAGGAAATAAAACAGTTGAATAAATACTAAGAATTACTTACAACCGTTGAAGCGCCAAGGGAGCTATCCTTTATTTCCAAAGCCAAACTTACATATACATAACTTAGAGAGAGAAGTGAATTTTACAAGTGAGGTGTTTTTTGAAATGAGGGGAGGAGCTCCTCCTTATATAGCCATGGGAGGAGGAGGAGATGGAGGCAAGTGTTGCATGGTGATTGGAGGAAAAAATGGATGGAGGAGATGGCCACACATGGAGGAAGGAGAGGAGGAGGAAGGAGGAGGAGACATGTGGAGGAGGAGGAGAGCCGCCTGTCAAGGGAGGAGGAGCCGCCGGTTGCCGGTGGTGGAAGGGGAGGAGCTCCTCCTTTGGCCACCACTTCTTCAAGTGGCCGGTCACCTTGCCTTATGTGTGAGTTTTGTACAGTTTTGTGCAGTCTTTTCACAAAACTGTCAATGTGTTTTCTTCCCTGGACTGTCTTAATTCCTCTCCGGATTCTTCTGATTAATTTGTTATGAGTGATTCAACGTCAGGATCCTTGATATTTCTTCAGTCGGCATATGATCTTGACCTTGGATTGACTCGTAACATCTTTTCTGCTCTAAAAGCTCCTCTTTAGTATGTATTCTCTCTAAGCTCTGAATTACCCTGCAAAAACATATCTGAACTAACAAGCAAAAGTTAAATAGACAAAATGTCTAAATAAGGGGGTTATACTGTGTTTATGATTCGTATAAATTTGGTCCATCAGATTACCCCCACTTTTAGTTGTTCGTCCCGAACAATGCTATTAAAGGGTTGTACTATAAGTTGGCTTTGAAATATGAAAATTAGACTGTGGTACTCGATCTATCCTAATTCATGCATTGCTTACTTATTACCAAATTAAACTGCGTAAATAAATAGAAGAAACTTAATACTTGTACCTCCATGCTGAGATGCAAATTATATTGGATGTCTCGGGAGATAGCCCTTTTTAGGCTTCTGGACTGCAATCTTGGGATCGTCTCGCACTATATGGTTTTCTTGTAGCTTTCTCTAGCACATGATTCGATTTGGGTTTCAGTGAGTTGAGCCTTTTTGATTTTCTTCTTTGGCGAGGGACTGCTTTTTTGTTGTAGTGAATCGGCCTTTGGCCTTTGATTTGACTTTTTGAGTGCTTCACTTTTGCTCGGTTAAAACCTTCACAATTTTGGGCCTTTGGCCTCTTTTGATTTTCTTCTTTGAGTTTTTCGCCTTTTTGTGACTGCTAGTCCATTTTCTCAAGCCTTTTTGGGAGGTCCAATCATCGCCCGCAAGCCTATGGAAATACCTCCCCGCTCCTCTCGTCTTTGTCGTTTTGCGCGGGTCAAGATGAGGGTCGCTCATCTATTTTCTCGGCTATTTTGACTAGAGAGAGGATGGTCTGATTCATGTCCTCGCCTTTTGCATTGCATGGCGGAGATGACTTCAATTTTTACTGAAACCCGAAGTGCAGCCTCCACTGACTTCGAAAACCATATAGTTTGATCTGATCCTTTGATTGCTTGCCAAGCCTCTCTAGGGCAATTTATGTCAACTCCACATCCCTAGTTATCTCAGCACAAAGGACAAATGGAAAGTTACATTCTAAGTTTTTAAACAGTTGAATTTTCACAAGGTTAATGCATGAATTATGATTTATCTTTTTCACATTCTTAAGTTCATATTTTCAAAAAGATACTATTACTAAAAAAGAAAAAACAGCAAGCATGTTATTTATGTACATAGGTGGTTCTCACCCCCCACTTTTGAACGAAGGCGTGCCTTTGTTCAAAAGTCATGCAAGCTTAAAACTAAATACTGAATTTAAATGACAGAAATTAAAGTGCGGAAAAGTAAGATAGTGTCGGGTTACCTCCCGACCAGTGCACTTGTTTAACGTCGTTGGCTCGACAGTACCTCGTTGTGGATTACTGGTTTGGGTCCCATGGGTGGCTGAGGTCGTACTTTGCCACCGTTCCAGTGTTGCTTCTTCCTGACTTCTTGCTGGAGTAAGAGCTCCATGGTTTTGGTGTTTTCTCTTTCCATTGTTTCTGAGAAGGTGGGAGACCGTTGACCATAGCTGCTAGTCTTGATACTTTTTTGGTCCCTAATGACAGGTCAGAAAACTGTGCACCGTGATCTGAGATAGGTGTTATGTCTGGCCGTTTCTTCGTGTCCGGGCGGCTCTTATTAATGTAGAAGTGTGCAATTTTGCCGCCGAACTTAAGTGATAATGACCCCTTGCCCACATCGATTCTTGCTTTAGTGGCGTAGAGGAATGGTCGTCCCAATATTATTGTTGGTGGGTCGTCTTCGCAGGTTTCTTCTATTGGTATTACATAGAAGTCTGCAGCAACGACAAGTTCTCCCACATGGAGTATTACATCTTCCAGTTCTCCAACCGGGCGGATGCATGATTTATCTCCTAGCTCGATATTTGATCGAGGTGGTTTCAACGGACCAAGTCCTAGTAGGTAATACAAGGAGGAAGGCATGGCGTTGACAGCAGCCCCAAGATCGACTAAGCATTTATGGATCTGGGTTTCACCAATACCACAGGTGATTGTAAAGGCCCCAGGGTCTTTATTTCTTTCCGGTTGTGGCTCATGATCTGAAGTGAGGGCTCTTTCTATTGTCGGACTATTCTGCCCACTCCCTGGCTTAGAATTTGCGTACTCGGACTCTTTAATATTTTGCTTCGAAGCAATAATATTATTTGGGGAGTCCCAACCAGATGCTGGTATGTCAAAGTGTGTGATCGGCGGCGGTGTTATGCAAACAGTAAACGCGTACCGTCCATTGTCAGCATGCGTAACCCATGTTTTGCCATCATTGAGTCGGTCTTCTTCTTGATTCCAATCAGGTCGACTCCTATGGTTGAAGTGATTGTTTGTAAGTCTGTAGGTTGGGGACCGTGCTACTTCTCCTAGAGTAACCTTCATGTTTGACCTCCTTATCATGCTTATGTTCGCCTTAGGATTTTGGACGGTCTGTGAAGGAAGTCTTCCAGGTTCAGTAGTGAGTGTTGACATTGCGGTGGCAAGCTGGGACATTTGTTTGGTCAATTCTGAAATTGCACCGTCAGTTTTTGCCTGGTACTGGTGTAGTGAAGTACCCAATTGATTAATGTTTCCCGTGAGCTCCTTCATCGTGTCATTGAGCGACTTGCTTGGTTCCTGCTGATTGCTCGGTCTGGCTTGGTACAGATTTGGCCCTTTTTGGTGATATTGGCCTGCCGATGGAGCGTTCTGGTGATATTGTCGGTGGGGTGGTTGGTAGAATGACTGCGCTAGTTGAGGGACAGCTGGTTGTGTCTCCGTCTGAAGATAGCTGTTGTTGTTACGCCAGCCTGGGTTGGATGTTTGATCGTACTGTCTATTTTGTCCAGCTCTGTCGTTGTTGTATCCTTGATATCCTCCCACTGCATTCACATCAGCCGGTTCTTCTTCTATCAATGTTGGGCATGCGTCCGTTTTGTGGTCCGTAGAACCACAGAACTCGCAAGGTTTTACCGTAACTGGGTGTCTACGTATGATCTCAGTCATCATCTCCTTTAACTGTTTCATCTCTTCAGTTATGGAGTTTACTGATGCCTCGGTTTGTGCTACCCTTTTTGATCGAGAGAATTCATCTTGGCGAGTGGTCTCTTCTCTAAATCGAGCATTTTCAGCAACGTTGGCGATGCGATTTCTGATGCCACTTAATGATAGATTCATCATGGACCCTCCCGCTGAGGCATCCAAGAGCATTTTGTCTAATGGTCTTAATCCATCAATGAGGTACTCGATGACGAGTTTCTCGGGCAGTCCAAGGGTACAGCAGCTCCTTTCTAGGTGATTGAACTTTTCCAGGTAATCGTACATGGTTTCATTTGGACCTTGTTTGATTTCCTGTAGTTGCTTCCTTGCTTGCATTGCTCTTCCAGCCGGATAGTATTTGTCTAAGAATTTCTTCTGCATCTGAGCCCATGTTCTGATGCTTCCGGAAGGCAGTGAAAGGAACCAGTCGCTTACCGAGTCTATGAGGGAAAAATAGAACGCCTTTAACTTAAAGTCGTCCATATTCACTCGATTGGGCTTTAGATTCTGGCAAATGCCATGTAGGCGTTGGAGGTGAGTTGTGGCAGATTCTCCTTGAGATCCTGAGAATTTTGGCAGGCTGTGCGCCACTGATGCGTTGATGGTTATGTTTTCTAATTCAGGGTTCTCATAGATGCACCACGGCTGTGTCTCGAAATTAGGGGCATTTAACTCGCCCATGGTTGGTTCACGGTAGTAGTTGTCCCCGTAGTAGTCGTCGAAAGCGGGTTCTCTTCTTGGCATGTATCGAGGTTGAGGTTGTGGTCGTGGGGGATGGATAGGAGGTTGTACTGGACCAGCTGCATTTCGGTCCTCGGGTAATTCTTGGGTTCTTCTGACTGCTTCCCTATCACGAGCTCTTCTGTTTCTGATGAGTTGTTCCGGATCGTCGATGAATGGAAACGGTACCTCATCATTTTGATCGTACAGGTTTATTTCTTCGTCATCCTGGTAGTCATGGTGACTTTCTTCGCGAGACATGGTTGTTTTGAAGCGCGTAACGATTCAAAGAACTTTATCCGATGGCTGATTCCCCGGCAACGGCGCCAATTTGACAGACCGCTCGTCGTTAAAGCGATTTGTGCAAATAAATTTATAGTCCGCTACTCGCAACTATACTACTGGGTAGTACTTGGTAAGTAGGGGTCGAACCCAAGGGAATCAGGGGAATAGATGTTCTTTGAGGGGGTTGTCCAGCGAGAGAGCGTGTTTTAGGTCGGTTGGTTGGTTTTAAAGCTACCAGCTAAGTGATTGATTGATTGATTGGTTGGTTGGTTGGTTTTAATACTGGAAAGTAAATTACAGTTTATAATTAAAGAGAAATGTTCGGTTTCAGGGGCCTTGTATTATATCCTGTTTATCATTGACCTTTAGTGAATTATCTAAGTATTCAAAGATGAATCGAGGCCCTTTCGTAGCGCAAGACTTGCAACATCGTTTAAAGCAACACTTGTTCTAAGCAAAACTAATTCCTCCTTTCGAAGTATCTTAGCTATAAGTGCGTCCACTTGATCTCCCAGTTACGTTATTGACCAAGTGGTGTTTTAGATAAGTCGAACTCCTCGATAAGTTTTGCTTGTGACAGCTTCCACTTACCGAGTATGATCACGAATTTCCACGGCAGAGCTTTGCTTGTGACAGCTTCCACTCACCCTTGGAAACTCTGACTTGATATACGGCACATAGAACAAGTTTTGAATACTAAGACTAGACACTAAGTTAATAGTCTTAAAACATTTTATAATACAAGTGCGCCCCTTCTACCGAACTACTAGTTTAGCTACTATTCATCGCGCTAAACATTATAACTAAGGAAATAAAACAGTTGAATAAATACTAAGAATTACTTACAACCGTTGAAGCGCCAAGGGAGCTATCCTTTATTTCCAAAGCCAAACTTACATATACATAACTTAGAGAGAGAAGTGAATTTTACAAGTGAGGTGTTTTTTGAAATGAGGGGAGGAGCTCCTCCTTATATAGCCATGGGAGGAGGAGGAGATGGAGGCAAGTGTTGCATGGTGATTGGAGGAAAAAATGGATGGAGGAGATGGCCACACATGGAGGAAGAAGAGGAGGAGGAAGGAGGAGGAGACATGTGGAGGAGGAGGAGAGCCGCCGGTCAAGGGAGGAGGAGCCGCCGGTTGCCGGTGGTGGAAGGGGAGGAGCTCCTCCTTTGGCCACCACTTCTTCAAGTGGCCGGTCACCTTGCCTTATGTGTGAGTTTTGTACAGTTTTGTGCAGTCTTTTCACAAAACTGTCAATGTGTTTTCTTCCCCGGACTGTCTTAATTCCTCTCCTGATTCTTCTGATTAATTTGTTATGAGTGATTCAACGTCAGGATCCTTGATATTTCTTCAGTCGGCATATGATCTTGACCTTGGATTGACTCGTAACATCTTTTCTGCTCTAAAAGCTCCTCTTTAGTATGTATTCTCTCTAAGCTCTGAATTACCCTGCAAAAACATATCTGAACTAACAAGCAAAAGTTAAATAGACAAAATGTCTAAATAAGGGGGTTATACTGTGTTTATGATTCGTATAACTTTGGTCCATCAGCAAGCACGGGAGATGAGGGACTTGCCCTTGATCCTCTTCTTCTTCCTTGGTTGCTCATCTTGGTGGAATAAGGTGTGCTTACTTGGTTGTGGTGTGAGGGTTTGGGAAGGAAATGGGCATGCATTTATAGGCTAAGTGTGGAGTGTTGTTTGTGGTTACCCTTTGAGCAAAGACCTTGCATTATTTTGATCTCAAGCTAGAGTAATGGTGTGACTATTGCATGTAACATATGCCAAATGGTACTTCTCCATTGTCATGCTCAACTAAACTCACAAGCTAGTCTTATACAATGGAGGTCTCTAGGATCAAAGCATTCCCTCATTTTAAGTCTTTCCTCATTCATAAGTAATCAAATGGTACTCCTCCATTGTGGTCTCCACCTCTATTCACATGCTAGTCCTTCAATGGCTCCTAAAAAAACTCTCACAAGCTCAAAGATAAGAGCAAACATTTCATTTCCCAAAGATCTTGGCATTTTTGCAGACAAACATCAGGCCTTGTGGAGATGAATTGAACCGGCCGGTTCAAATTACTGCTGATTGGGAGCCGGCCGGTTGAATACCTCAGAACTACGAGTGAATGAAAACAGAACTGAGCCGGCCGGTTGAATGGTGAAGGCGAAATGGAGCCGGCCGGCGCAAATGATCAGAGAGGCAGACTTTCAAGAATACACCAAGCAATCAAAATGCTAGCACGAAAATGAACACTCACAACGGGCTACCTCCCGGGAGGGCCTAGTTTAACGTCTTGGAAAAGACCGAGCCGAATCTCCTCATAGAAGATTTAGAGATGCACTTTAGGAGGCCTCAATCGGTTAAGTCATGTAGGGCGATTGTGGTGTTCTTGGGATCTAGGGGAGCCCCATGATAGAGCTTGAGTCTTTGCCCATTGGCTTTGAAAATTTCCCCTCTTGAGTTGAACAAGGTGACATGTCCGTCCTCAAACACCTTTTGAATTTTGAATGGACCTGTCCATCTCGACTTTAACTTTCCCGAAAATAACTGATGGACCATAATTATACGAATCAAAAACATAGTAAAACCCACCAAATTAGACTATTTGTCTATCTTACTTCTACTTGTTAGTCCCGATATATTTCTACAGGGTATTTTGGCGCTTAGAGAGAAAACACGCTAAGGAGAGGATTTTACGCTGAAAAGATATTACGAGTCAATCCAAGGTCAAGATCAGACGCTGAATGCAGAAATCTCAAGATCCTGACATTGAATTACTCAAAACGAATCCATCCGAGGAAAAACCGAAGTCAGACCGGGGCGAAAATGGACTGATAGTTTTGTGAAAACTACGCAAAAATCACACAAACTCTCATCCTTATCCACCATGACCGGCGGCTTAAGGGAGGAGGTGGCCAAAACCACCTCCCTTCCTCCTCCATGACCGGCTACCCGGCAGCTTTACCTCCTCCCCTCCTCACCATGGGAATGTGACATGGGGTGGCTTCTCCTCCACAAGCTCATCTCCTCCTCCTCCACCCTTGGATCAAAAACACATGCCATTCATCTCCACCACCCATCTCCTCCTCCTTTGGCTATAAAAGGAGGCCATCTCCTCCTCATTTGTATCATCCACCACAAATCACAAATGTTTTAGAGAGATAGAGGGCTTAACCCTCTTCTCTTCACTTTCAATAAATATTGTTCTTCATTTTGGAGCTACTTTTGGCGCTTGGATCTTGCCTAGGAGCTCCTCTCCTCCGCTTATTGTAAGGTATAAAATTACTTTCAAGTATTATTTGTTTTTACTTTAAAGTTATTTTATTATTCGGTACCCTTGTTCAAGACAATAGTTTGCTTGTATTCCTTGACATGAATACAAGCAGATAAAAGCTTGTACTCGGTCGCAGGGGTGCACTTGTATTATAAATGTTTTAGACTCTACTCTTAGAGTATCTCTGTATTCAAAACTTGTTCTATGTGCCATATATTAGATCAGAACTTCCAAGGTTGAGTGGATGCTTGAAATGGCAAAGCTCTTCCGTGGAAGTTCGCAAACATACTCGGGGTAAGTGGATGCTTGAAATGGCAAAGCTTATCTGAGGAGTTTGATCTCTCTCAAACACCATTTTGGGTAAATCGGAAAAGACAACCCAAAATGGATGCACATAAAGCTAAGATACTTCGAAAGGAGGAATTAGTCTAAAGTAGAACAAGTGTTTTAAATGGTGTTGCAAGTCTTGCGCTAGAAATAGCCTCGATTCATCTTTGAATACTTAGCATGATCATTTCAAGTGTTCTACGCGATGTTGCAAGTCTTGTGTTAGGAATAGCCTCGATTCATCTTCGAACACTTGGTATGATCATTAGCGGTCAATGATAAACAAATATAATACAAGGCCCCTAAAACCGAATCCTTTCCTTACAATCTATTATTGTAATCTACTTTCAGTTCTCAAATCACACTCAAACTCAACCCCAATCGCATTTAATTTCTGCATAAGCTTCATTAAAGAACAACTAATCCACACTGACTCCCTTGGGTTCGACCCCTACTTACCACTTACTACCCAGTAGTGTAGTTGCGAGTAGCGGAAATTATAAATTTATTTTGTACAGAGAACATTGCACCTTAACGACAGTGCAGTGGGCTCCGTCAATAACCTCAATCTAGAGTTGAATAGTAGGACTTGGTCCCCTTCTTTAAACTCCTTCCTCAAGATTTTCTTGTCATGCCATTTCTTTTGCTTTTGCTTGTATATCTTGGCATTCTCATAGGAGTCAAGTCTTATTTCATCTAGCTCATTCAAGTCCAATAGCCTCTTTTCTCCGGCGATTTTCATATTAAAGTTCAATTCTCTAACCGCCCAAAATGACTTGTACTCTAATTCAAAGACTGCGGCTAAGGTGCTTCAAAGTGGACTCTATTGTGCAAGACCCCTTCTATATCTTTGTCAGCTACACATTTTCTATAAATACCGTCTGAACAAAGCTTGAAAAGATGGGGCTCATCCCAATAATATCTTCTTGCATCATGCACAAATTTCTTCTTTTGATTGTAGTTCATATTTGGAGGAAGCACTTCACAAACTTTGAAATTCACTTTATCGGCGTACCATGGAGTAGGGGCATTTTCAATCCTCATCAAGTTTTCCCCAACAAAAGAGTCCTCAATAGGCATTTCCTCACTTGAGGTCTTCTCCCTCAAAGGTTCAAGTCTAGAAAGGTGATCGGCGACTAAGTTCTCTACTCCCTTCTTGTCTTTGATTTTTATGTCGAACTCTTGAAGTAGAAGTACCCATCTTATGAGCCTAGGCTTGGCATCTTTCTTAGAAATTAGGTACTTGATGGCGGCATGATCGGTATAGACAATGGTTTTGGATCCCACCAAGTATTGCCTAAATTTCTCGAAGGCATAGACAATAGCTAGCATCTCTTTCTCCGTTGTGGAGTAGTTTGATTGAGCTTGATCCAAGACCTTGCTTGTGTAATAGATCACATGTAGCTTCTTGTCTACCCTTTGCCCTAGAATGGCTCCAATGGCATAGTCACTCGCGTCGCACATGAGTTCAAAGGGGAGTTCCCAATTGGGAGGTTGGATGATAGGAGCGGATGTGAGAGCAAATTTTAGCTTCTCGAAAGCTTTAGCACAAGGATCATTGAATAAGAAGGTAGTATCATTATGCAAGAGATCGGTTAATGGCTTGGCAATCTTAGAGAAATCCTTAATGAAGCGCCGGTAGAACCCGGCATGACCAAGAAAGCTTCGAATTCCCTTAACGTCTCTAGGGGGTGGAAGTTTTTCAATTACTTCAATCTTAGCCCTATCCACTTCAATTCCCCTATTAGAGACAAGATGCCTAAGCACAATTCCTTCTTGTACCATAAAATGGCACTTTTCCCAATTCAAGACTAGATCGGTCTCAATGCATTTGTCGAGAACCCTTGAAAGGTTCTCTAGACAAGAATCATAAGAGGAACCATAGACCGAAAAGTCATCCAAGAATACTTCCAATGTATTTTCAATGAAATCGGAGAAATTGCCATCATGCACCTTTGGAAGGTTCCCGGCGCATTACATAGCCCAAAGGGCATACGTTTATACGCATAGGTTCCATAGGGGCATGTGAATGTGGTTTTCTCTTGATCTCGAGGATGAATAGGGATTTGAAAGAATCCACTATATCCGTCAAGGTAACAAAAATATTCATGGTTGGCTAGTCTCTCAAGCATTTGATCAATGAAAGGTAGAGGGAAATGATCTTTCTTAGTAGCCTTGTTTAACTTACGGTAGTCAACACACATCCGCCACCCCGTGACGGTGCGTGTAGGGATTAGCTCATTTTTTCGTTCCTTACTACCGTCAAGCCACCTTTTTTCGTTCCTTACTACCGTCTAGCCGGAGGCTTTGGGAAGCCACCTGGCCGGCGGCTGCTTGGAGGAGAGGCCACCTGGCCGGTTGCTTCTTTAGGAGAGCCACACCTGTCCGGCGGCTTTGATCCAAGGCATGGGCAACCCCCTTTCCTATAAAGAGAGGGCATGCCCTTAAAATCCTTATGCTATGCTCACATTAGGGAGTTGAGAGCTTATCTCTCTTCTCCAAAACAACATATGCTACACATATGCTTTCAATACAAACGCACTTTGTTCTTACTCTTGTTCTTGAATCCGAATGCTCTCTACTCTTTTCCTTTCATGTGATCTTTACTTTCTTGTCAAGTTCTTTATTTCGAGCTCCTATCCTTTACTTTCCTTGTTAAGCCACGGCTTCTATTATTTTCCTTGTCAAGTTTCGATTTCCCTTACTTGTTCTTGTTTCGGTTATCTTTTACTTTTCCTTGTTCTTGTGATGGCTCTTGTATTCTTTGACATGAATACAAGTAGTTAAATCATATTCGGTCAAGGGTGTTCATACTTGTGTATGCATCTTGAGACTTGAGAACTTAATGCTATTTTGTGTTTCAACTAGTTCTTGTGCCATTCATTCGGTTTGAACAACGAAGTTAAGTGGATGCTTGAAATGGCAAAGCTTTTCCGAGTGGTTCAAACCCTCTTTAAGTCGCTTGGTTTATCGGAAATGTGAGATCAAGTGGCTGCACTTATACTAATACATCTTGAAATGGAGTATTAGTTAGAACTAGAAGTCTATGTCTTGATTTTGGAGTAGATTGTAGTGTAAGTGCTTGAAATGGCCTTACTTTAGGGTTTATGTCTTGAAATGGAATAAACCCACACTTATGAACACAAATAAAGATCATTTAAAGTCTATGATGGATGTCTCACAAGTAGAGACCTGATGGACCATAATTGTATGAATCATAAACACAGTTAAACCCACCAAATTAGACTCTTTGTCTATTTAACTTTTGCTTGTTAGTTCCGATATTTATGTACAGGGTATTTTGAAGTCTAGAGAGAATACAGGCTAAACAGGAGTTTTAAAGCTGAAAATGAATTACGAGTCATTCCAGGTCACGACCAAATTCTGACTTTTAAGAACCTGACGTGGAATCACTCAAAACAAGTCCAACCGAAGGGCAACCAGAGTCAGACCGGAGCTGAAAGGACCGATGGCTTTTGGAAAAGATCACAAAACACACTCAACCACTCCCATCCACCTCATGGGGGGCGGCTACTCCTCTCTTCCTCCTCACATGGCCGGCGGCTTTTGCCATGGAGGAGACATGTGGCCCGGCGGCTTTGAGCTTGCCACCTCCTCCCCCGGCGGCTTTCCTCCCTTCCATTCCCCTTGTGCCAAGTGTTGAGTCCTCATTGCTCCTTCATGCCTATAAATAGAGCCCTCCCTTCCCTTTGTATCACATTCCAAAATCAACAAACACATCTCATGTCACTTATCTCTCTAGATTGAGAGCACAATCATGTAAGCACTTTACTTTGGAATCGAAGCTTGATCTTTAGCACTCTTAACGGTTCTTGTAAGTACTCTCTTCTTTATTTTACTATCTTTTCAATTCAGCAACTTTACTTTCCTGTCTTTACTTTCGAAAACTTTACTTTACTGTCTTTCAAAAACCTTTACTTTTTAAAGCACTTAGCTATGATGTCCTATTCCATGGATATTCGTAGCTAAACCCTTCATTCGCTTGAAGGGGTGTGCTTGTATCATACAATGTTTTAGGCCCTACTCTTAGTGCCTCTATGTGCTCAAAACTTGTTCTATGTGCCACATATTAGGTTAGAACTTCCAAGGTTGAGTGGATGCTTGACAGAGCAAAACTCTTCCGTGGGGTTCGTGAACATACTCGGGTAAGTGGATGCTTGAAATGGCAAAGCTTATCTGTGGAGTTCGACCTCTTTAAAACACCATTTGGATTGATCGGAAATGATTGATCAAATGGATGCACATAGGCTAGTATACCTTGAAATGGGGTGCTAGTCTAAATAGAACAAGTGCTCCATGACCTTGAAATGGGCTAGACAGTGTGGCAAGTCGAGTGCTTGAAATGGCCTTGATACACTTTTGAACACTTAGTATGATCATTAGAGGTCAATGATAAAAAGACTATGATACAAGGCCCCTAAAACCGAATACTTTCCTTTAATTGTAATATCAACTGTTACTTTACTTTCAGTACCTTATCAACTGCTTACTTTTCTGCAAGACTTGTCCATCAAGCACTTTACTTTTCAGTACTAGAAACTAAAACCAACCCCCCAACTGTTTTATTTAATCCCCCCCTTTTCGAAAGAACAACTATCACCTAATTCCCCTGGGTTCGACCCGTGCTTACCACTGACTACCAAAAATAGTTAAGTCGCGAGTATCGGTATTATAAATTTATTTTTGCACAGAGAACATCGCACCTTAACGACAGTGCGGTGGGCTCCGTCAAGACCCTAGACTGAATTTCTTTCGTACTTACTTATCTGTCATTTACTTTCAGCACTTTACATTTCAGCACTTTACTTTTCAGCACTTTACTTTACGCACTTACTTTCAGCACTTATTTTCAGTCATTTACTTTTCAGTCATTTACTTTCAGTCTAAACCACTCAAACCCAACCTGTATTTACTTTCATTTTCTTTCTTTTCAAAGAACAACTACTCCACACTGACTCCCTTGGGTTCGACCTTTACTTACCGCTTACTAATCCAATAGTGAGCCACGAGTAGTTGAAATTATAAATAAATTTTGCAAAGCCTCAACGACGGGCTCTGTCAAAAATTTGCGCCGTTGCCGGGGAGTTGTGCATCGGAATAGTTCTATTTTGTTGTTCTTTATTTTTGTTTTATCCTGCATATCACAATGTCTTCCTACTACGGAAGCGAGCCTTGGTACGATGAGGAGTTTTCCCCACCATCTTTCCAACTTGAAGTCCGCGAGAAGATCATCAATCTTGAGCAATCCCGGGATGAAACATTGGATGAGTACTTGTCGTACTTTGATTCCATTGTGATAAGCTGCCCGCACCATGGATTCACCGACTTCGATCTTCTTCAAAGGTTTCTCGGTGGGATGATGCCACATGAGTGGAATTGGCTAAATGATGCAGTGGGAGGCTCGGTGAATAACTTAGACATGGATGATCTTTGGAACTTGATAGATGATTTGGCCGAGAGGTCAAAACAAGATCAGGCCATGCGGCTCGAAGAACTGGCCAACATGGTGCACCAATTCAAGGCCTAAACCGAATCATGGGCGGCTCAAAATGAGGCTGCATATCGGGTCAATGAGATGCTCAACATGAAGCCAAGGGTCAGCGAGGAAGAGCTTACATTTGAGCCCATGGAGCCAGCGGCCGAGGAAATCAAGGCAGGCCCGATCCTCACGCTCGGAGCACCCGAGACATGCCCGGACCTCACTGCCGAATTGCCCAAAACAGACCCGGTCCTCACGGACGGGCTGGTCGTGAAAGGCCCGAACCTTATGGCCGAGAAACCCCAACTTAACCCTTTATGTTTTATGCAGATCATAGCCACCGAAGAGCATGTAGTCAATAATGATGCGGTGCAAGGGGAGTTGGAGGCAAATAAAGGGCAAGAAAAGCCAATAATGGAGCGCTCATTCACCACGACTCAACAAAGCGTCTCGGAAAACTCACTTGTTCCAAGACAACCCATCTCCGCTGCCACAAAGAAGAAGCTTGGTAGGGGCGCATGCTTGATGTCGCCTACACTTGATGGCACAATGCTGAACTTCCAAACTTGCAAAGGTGCCAACCATTTGAACATGAAGAAGCGACAAAGACATGGCCCAAAAGAATGGAAGCCGGGATGGAGTAGCAAGAGACCATGGCTCAATGGACCAGCAGCTATGTTCAAGGGAGCCTCATCTTCTCGGCTGTATGTGGAAAAGAACCCGCCGGACCAATGGAGACTAGAACCGAGCACATCACTCCATGCGTTCTTTGGGCGGAGCAAAAGAGCAACCAAGAAGAAGTTCAACCTCAAGCACCCATGGGATCCCAACTTATGATCCATGAGTGAGGTACCATCGAGCCAACGACGTTAAACAAAGGCACTTGTCGGGAGGTAACCCGGCATATTTTTCATTTGTTACAGTTTGTATGTTTATGTCGTTTCTTTTCATACTCACCCCTTTGTATTTGGGAAAGGAATGTTTATCTTATGCAGGGAACATATGCTCAACATGCGAGCGCATGCTTTGTAACATACGAGCGCATGACCCGAGCATAACCGATCCGCAACCGGGAATGACCGGCTCGCGCCCGAGGAAACTCGCCAGTACCCGGACCGCAACCAAGAATGACCGGGCTACACCCGAGAGAACCAGGTCCAAACCGGACCCCCTCGAACATCAACCGAATCTGGCCGAGCCAGGCCTTGTCGTTTGCTCCTATGACCTTGACTTAGCAACGACACCATAAAGGGAGTTCTCTTTGTTCCTTACTCTTCATGTCATTTCCTTTCCATTGTTAAAATTGTTTTTTTGTGTTTTGAACTAAGTCGTTCCGTGAGGAACGGCTTTGTTCAAAAGTGTGGGGGTGATTGAGTAGTCATTGCACATAGTAGTCATTTCACATAGTACACAACACTTTTTGAAAATGCAAACTTTCATGATGTGAAAATAGATAGATCCGATTCATGAATTTCCTTGTGAAATCTTAATTGTGTAAGCACATGTGTATTTAACTTTCTACTTTTCCTTGTGTGCCAAGATAAATGTAGGATGTGGAGTTGAAAGAAATGCCCTAGAGAGGCTTGACAAGCACTCAAGGGACCAGATCCTTACTATGTTGTTATATGAAGATTGTGGAGGCTAGCACTTCGGGTTACTTGGGTTTAGAGTTGGCTCCGCCGTGCAGCGTTTATGCAAGAGGCGGGACGGGAATCTCTAGTCCAAGTAGCCGGGAAAAGAGATGAGCGACCCTCATCTTGACCCGCGCGAAAAGGGAAAGGATGAGAAAGAGCAGGGAGGTATTTCCATATGCTCTCGGGCGATGATTGCACCTCCCAAAAGTGAAGAAATGGACTAGCAATTCACAAGGAGCAAAGCTCAAAGAGTCATATTCAAAGGCCGAAGGCCAAATTGTGAAAGTCTACACAAATCAAAAGTGAAGTACTATACTGCCATATCAAAGGCCGTAGGCCAAATCACTTCAAAAAGTTGTCCAACCACGCAAACAAAGAAAAAAAGAGCTCAGCCCAATTAGCCCGAACCAATCACGTGCTAGAAGAAACAAGAAGCATAACCATATAGTATGAATTTGGATCCGAGAGTGCAGTTCAAGGGCCTAAAAGGACTATCTCCCACTCATCCAAATTAATATGCATCTCGGCTCAAAGGTAACAAGTATCTAGTTACTTCCTTGTTTGAGCACAATTTCGTTTGGAAGCAAGTAAGTTATGCATGAAAAGGTGAAGTCTAGACTAGCATCTCACATCTAGGACTTATAATGCTTAGGTTTTGTTTTCCTCTTTTGACTAGCCTTGTTCGGGACGAACAAGATTAAGTGTGGGGGTATTTGATGGAGAGTATTTATACGATTCATCGAGTACACTAAACCCACCAAATTAGACTCTTAGTCATAAGAACATGTGCTTGTTAATGTCGTTTTAGCATTTCAGGCAATTTTGGAGTCTAAAGAGGAATCGGGCTTAAAAGATGGCATTTCAAGCCAAAATCATCACAAGGCCATTTGTGCGATCGCACAGGGTGAACCATGCAAGCGCATGCCGCGGCATCGCCCAGGCCGCGCCCCGCGCACCAGCCGGGCTGTCTAGCATTGAATTCAGGTTGCCCGGGCAAACCATCTGATCTGACGAATCCACCTCGAGCAAAGTAATCAAAATGGCAAATAAGGTGGACAATGTCGGAAAACCAAGGAGAACGCCCGAGCAGATTGGCAGTTGGCCCAATTCCCAAGGTCTCGCGTGCGCTGATAGGCACCGAAACCAAGTCGCTCGACCAATCTAGCTAATCTGGCAGATCTGGCTCAACCAAGTTGTTCTAAATGCCAAATGACTTGGGCAATCTCACTTCCCAGACAAAACGCCCGAGTGTAACCAGCTCAAGCCCGATCAAGGCCAATCTAGGGTAATTTCGGCCATTTTGGGATTCTGACCAAGCTCCGGCCATATTCTGGCCAAACATCCTTCATGGGCCAGTCTTAAAATTGCCTCAGCACTCCAAATCTGCAATTCAAAAGTGAAAGACCTCCGATCAAGATTCTGGTCAGATTCCGGCAAGCTCCGGCCAAGCTCCGATCAGCCTCCGACGATACTCCGATCAGTGCAACCGAAACCAGCCGTGCTCCGACCAAATCCCGGCCAAAACTGACCAAGCTCCGGCCAACCATTAATGGGTGTTGACCTTTGACTTCTCCTATGAGATCTTTGAGGAGAAGATCTAGCCGGCGGCTTTGGGAAGCCACCTGGCCGGCGGCTGCTTGGAGGAGAGGCCACCTGGCCGGTTGCTTCTTTAGGAGAGCCACACCTGTCCGGCGGCTTTGAGCCAAGGCATGGGCAACCCCCTTGCCTATAAAGAGAGGGCATGCCCTTAAAATCCTTATGCTATGCTCACATTAGGGAGTTGAGAGCTTATCTCTCTTCTCTAAAACAACCTATGCTACACATATGCTTTCAATACAAACACACTTTGTTCTTACTCTTGTTCTTGAATCCGAATGCTCTCTACTCTTTCCTTTCATGTGATCTTTACTTTCTTGTCAAGTTCTTTATTTCGAGCTCCTCTCCTTTACTTTCCTTGTTAAGCCACGGCTTCTTTTATTTTCCTTGTCAAGTTTCGATTTCCCTTACTTGTTCTTGTTTCGGTTATCTTTTACTTTTCCTTGTTCTTGTGATGGCTCTTGTATTCTTTGACATGAATACAAGTAGCTAAATCATATTCGGTCAAGGGTGTTCATACTTGTGTATGCATCTTGAGACTTGAGAACTTAATGCTATTTTGTGTTTCAACTAGTTCTTGTGCCATTCATTCGGTTTGAACAACGAAGTTAAGTGGATGCTTGAAATGGCAAAGCTTTTCTGAGTGGTTCAAACCCTCTTTAAGTCGCTTGGTTGTATCGGAAATGTGAGATCAAGTGGCTGCACTTATACTAATACATCTTGAAATGGAGTATTAGTTAGAACTAGAAGTCTATGTCTTGATTTTGGAGTAGATTGTGGTGTAAGTGCTTGAAATGGCCTTACTTTAGGGTTTATGTCTTGAAATGAAATAAACCCACACTTATGAACACAAAGTAAGATCATTTAAAGTCTATGATAGATGTCTCACAAGTAGAGACCCTAGACTGAATATCTTTTGTCCTTACTTATCTGTCATTTACTTTCAGCACTTTACATTTCAACACTTTACTTTTCAGCACTTTACTTTACGCACTTACTTTCTCGCACTTACTTTCAGCACTTAATTTCAGTCATTTACTTTTCAGTCATTTACTTTCAGTCTAAACCACTCAAACCCAACCTGTATTTACTTTCATTTTCTTTCTTTTCAAAGAACAACTATCCACACTGACTCCCTTGGGTTTGACCCCTACTTACCGCTTACTAATCCAATAGTGAGCCACGAGTAGTGGAAATTATAAATAAATTTTGCAAAGCCTCAACGACGGGCTCTGTCACACGTCCTCTAGGATTCCACTAGGGATCCTAGAGGAGCGATCCGCGAGGCGTAAGCTAATGGAGGTAGGCACGAGAGTTCCCATATCAAGTTTCTTATAAAGAGAGTAGGGCATTAATGAAATACTAGCACCAAAATCACACAATGCCTTGCTTATGTTAACATCACCAATAGTAATAGGAATTGAAAACGACCCCGTATCTTTTTCTTTCTTAGGCATGGGATTTTGCACAATAGCACTACATTCTGCATTTAGATCTACCAAGCTAATTTCAGAAATTTCACGCCTATGAGAGATAACATCCTTAAGAAATTTGCTATAAAGGGGCATTTGGGATATTACCTCGGAGATTGGTAGTGTCACATTAATCTTTTTCATCATCTCCGCAAATTTTTGGAAGTGTGACTCATTGTTCTTCTTTAGTTGCCTTTGAGGAAATGGCATTGGGGGCTTGTATGGTGAAGGCTCCTTAGTTGCATCTTTAGCCATTTCTTTCATTGAGCTCTTAGAGGGAACTTCCTTTGGTGTGGGAATTTCTTCTTCGACCTCCTCCTCGCCCTCTTTAATAATGATGGGCATCCTTGCGCTCGCATCCTTTTCTTTGGGTGAGGGGGGCTTGTAAGTGGTTCCACTTCTCAATGATATAGCATTCACGTGCTCATTTTGGTGGAAATCCGGCTTGGAGGGAAGTTTCCCTTGATACCTCGTGGAGCCACTAGCTTGTTGTGCAATTTGGTTCTCCAACATCTTATGATGGGTGGACATCTCATCGAGCCGTTGATTGATGGATTGGAACATGAATTTATTTTCTTGGGATGCCTTGAATTGATCATTAGCCAATTTCATTTGATCTTGAACTAGCTTGTTTCGATCTTCAATCCCCTCTTTTTGACCCGCAACTAGTGAAGATAGTAATTGGGTTATGGAGGTCTCTTCTTTAGGGGGTTGTTGGGTTTGAGCTTGTTGTTGGGGTTGAGATTGGCTAGCTTGTCCTTGGTAGCTTTGCCTTTGATAGCTTTGCCCTTGCCTTTGGTAATCTTGGTTCTTTGGGGCGAAGCCGGGGGGAGTGTTGTTCTTTTGTCGCCAATTGGGATCATACTTGATCGGTTCGGTTGTTTTGTATGAAAAATTGGGATGATCCCGGTCTCTCCCATAGCTTGCTTGATTCCTTTGCAATAAATTTAAGTCATCATCATCTTGGTTCTCTTCTTGAGGGAAAGTGTGAGGGCAATCATCTTCTTTATGAGAGGGGCTTGTGCAAATGGCGCATACACGAGGTTGTTGGTGAGATTGCTTCACATGAAGTGCACTAAGGGAATTGGTTAAAGCATCAATCTTCTTACTAAGGGCTCAGACCTCTTCTTTTGAATCCTCCTCATTTACCTCCCTCGTCTTGCCTTGTCTCCTTGGGACGTTCCGAACACTCCCCCAATGGTGAGAATTTTTAGCAATTCTGTCTATAATAGCTCAGGCATTGGTGGGGTGGAGCTCCATGAATGCACCACCGGCGGCTTGGTCCATTTGCCTCTTTGAGTCATTATCCATGCCTTGATAGAAGATTTGGATCAAGGTTGGCTTGTCTATGTTGTGGTGTGGGCATTCTCTTTGTAACTCCTTGAATCGTTCCCATGCCTCATAGAAACTCTCATCCTCTCCTTGCTCGAATGAGTTGATTAAGTTTTTGAGCCTTTGAGTTTTAGCCGGTGGAAAATATTGGAGAAGGAAGGCTTGGGCTAGCTCGTTCCATGTTGTGAAGGTATTTGCATCATGGCTCCACAACCAATCTTTGGCTTTCCCCATTAAAGAGAAGGGGAAAAGTCTTAGATAAATTGCTTCCTTCGGCACGTTATTTATTTTGAAGGTCTCGCACAGCTCAAGGAAAGATGTTGGATGGGCATTGGGATTTCCTATCCCGGAGAAGGCATTGTTGCCTACCATGTTCATCAATGCCGTTTTGAGCTCAAATTGAGGGGCATTGACCCCCGGCGGAGCTATCGGTGATCGAAAACCGGTGAGGCTTGGAGTGGAATAATCTTTTAGGGGCTTCTCCCCGTTGGCCTCTGACGGAGCCCACAGCACTGTCGTTAAGGTGCGGTGTTCTCTGTGCAAAAGCAAATTTATATTCCGCTACTCGTGACCTTACTACTGGGTAGCAAGTGGTAAGTAGGGGTCGAACCCAAGGGAATTAGGGGGATAGTCGTTCTTTGAGGGGATCGTACAGCGAGGGAGTGTGTTTTAGGTTGATTGAGATTTTAGTGCGGAAAAGTAAGTAATTGGTTGGTTGATTTTGGTTTTTAGTGCGGAAAAGTAAATGACAGAAACGTAAATACTGAAAATAAAAGTAGAAGACTTACAGCGGGTGATGCGTGATTGGCAAGTCCTCCGGAAGGTGAGCAGTTGATAGAGCAGTTTATACTAAGAAAGTAAATGCACGTGGTGTTTAAAATTAAGGAAAGCATTCGGTTTTGGGGGCCTTGTATCATAGCCTGTTTATCATTGACTTTTAGTGATCCTACAAAGTATTCAAAAGTGTATCAAGGCCATTCCAAGCACTCGATTTGCACACACTGTCTAGCCCATTTCAAGGTCGTAGAGCACTTGTTCTATTTAGACTAATACCCCATTCCAAGGTATATTAGCCTATGTGCATCCATTTGGTCAGTCGTTCCCGAGCAACCAAATGGTGTTTGAGAGAGGTCAAACTCCTCAGATAAGCTTTGCCATTCCAAGCATCCACTTACCCGAGTATGTTTACGAACTTCCACGGAAGAGCTTTGCCATTCCAAGCATCCACTCAACCTTGGAAGTTCTGGCCTAATATATGGCACATAGAACAAGTTTTGAATACAAAGAAAAAGCACTAAAGTATAGTCTAAAACATTTTATAATAAAAGTACACCCCTTCAACCGAATGAAGGGTTTAGCTACGAATATCCATAGAGGTGGATACCATAGCTAAGTACTTACGGTTTTTGAAAGACAGAAAGTAAGGGAAAGGGGTGAGTACTTCAAGAACCGACAAGAGTACTCAAGAATAGTAAAGACAAGCTTGAGTACTCAAGAACCGACAAGAGTACTCAAGACCGAACTATAATACTCAAGAACCAACAGGAGTATTATATATTGAAAACCAAACTTACAAATGCCAAACTTTCTAGAGAGAGAAGTGTATTGTGAATTGTGGATTTGAGGATGTTTTACAAATGAGATGTGAGGCATGTATTTATAGCCAAAGGAGAGGGGAATGGAGGGCTAAGATGAAACCACATGGCAAGCCATCCATGGCTTGCCAAAAGCCGCCGGTTGGAGGTCACCATGGAGGAGAGCTTGGTGGCTTTGGTCACTTCCTCCCCAAAGCCGCCGGTCATGGAGGATAAGGATGAGTTTTGTGTGAGTTTTGTGATGTTTTCACAAAACTATCAGTCTATTTCGGCCCCGGACTGACTTTGGTTATTCCTCGGTTGGATTTGTACTGAGTGATTCCACGTCAGGATCTTGAGATTTCTTCATTCAGTGTCTGATCGTGACCTTGGACTGACTCGTAATATATTTTCAGCGTAAAATCCTCTCCTTAGCGTGTATTCTCTCTAGGCTCCAAAATACCCTGTAGATAAATATCGGAACTAACAAGCAGAAGTTAAATAGACAAATAGTCTAATTTGGTGGGTTTTACTGTGTTTATGATTCGTATAATTATGGTCCATCAGCCTCCTCATTGCGAGGTAATTGTGCCATGGGTTGTGGTCTTCTTTTACGGGGTTGCCTCTTGTTACGAGAGCCTTGTCCTTTGGCTCTCTCTTGATCCAAGAAGTATTTCAAAGACTGCTCAAAATCAATGTTCACTTTTTCCTTGCTCTTGGACCTCGTTTGCATTCAACTGAAGCCTACAAGAACAAAGGAATTCGTTAAACCACAAGATGCAACACAAGTAATAGCAAGAAGACCAAGCGAAATAGTCCAAATCTTGTAAAATCTACTTTAGTTCCCTAAGTTAATTCGTTGCTCCCCGGCAACGGCGCCATTTTGAACGTTGTAATTTATGCGTTTCAAATTTGTAAGATTCGAAAGCAATAAATTGGTCAAAAACAATTTATAACCGGTAAGTACCGGGTCGTCCAAGGAGCAATGTTAAACTCAAGATCACTATTCGATTTTACTACAATAAGTCTATTTCCTAACGAATGTGTGAGATGTGATTTATGACTTGTCAAACAATGATTAACGGAATAAAAAGGTTGTTTTCAAGGTTTTCAAAGACGCTCCTAGGGTACTACTTCCCTCCTTGGTGCATTCAACTCTTAACGGTTCAATTTCATGTAAGAACGAATAATGTAAATGTTAGATTAAGGCGTGTCCCTATTAAATCAAATTCAACCTCTTGATATTTTTATTCAATTTAAGGAAAAGACACCTTGCACGTGAGCTTCAATCGCTAGATGTTGTTAGCTCACGTCCTACTCAAGGTTCTCAATCATCAACGCTAGTTGGGTGATTGATAGCCAATGAGCGGTTTAAGATCAAGCCTATCTCAATGCCAAGATGAGTCACGCTAGTGATCATCACTTAACAAGGGTGAATCTACTTCATTCTAGAACTATTAGTCTCGTTCGCTAGAACACTCAACTTTAAATTCATTTTTCTAGACCACTTAGGCATTTTATCAAACACTTGGTGGGCATAGAAATGACATTTTATCCAAGTAAAATTCACAATCATAACAAGTCTTCATTCATGCATATAATCAATAGATAAATGAGTTTTATACACCAAGGAGGTCCATAGACCCCTAGAAACTAAGAGGACTACTCACTACTCATGTTCATAGACAAACAATAGTAGTGGGTTTCAAGGAAAATGAAGATAAAACAAGATGAGTAAGGAATTAGGATGAACAATCCCCCTATATCCTTGGAGTGTTTCAACTTGATGTGATGATCTTCAAAAACCCTTGTCTTCTCTCTAAAATCCCAGCTCTTTGTTCAAAAACCCTAAGTTTCTATTTATAGCAAAGCAGTAAAAATCCAGTCTTGATGACCCAGCCGGCCGGCTCAACCGGTGTGAAGGATTCTCAATCGGCCGGCTCGCGCAGGGGCAGGCTCCCTTGAACTTTCTGAGCATCCAAACCGGCCGGTTTATCTTGTGAAGGAATTTCAGCCGGTCGGCTCGAGCAGGGGAGGCTTGAACTGGAACTCTCTGAGCCTTTGAACCGGCCGGTTCATCTTGTGAAGGAATTTCAGCCGGCCGGCTCGAGCAGGGGAGGCTTGAACGGGAACTCTCTGAGCCTTTGAACCGGCCGGTTTATCTTGTGAAGGAATTTCAGCCGGTCGGCTAAATACCCCCAGAGGGTTCATTCCTTCTGGTCTTGACTTCAACCGGGCGGCTCGTTCCAAAGCCAATATTTCAGCCGGCCGGTTGAATCTCCTCCCTGGGCACTTTTTGCTTCAAAAGCTCAGTTTTTCTTGAGGTTTAGATCTTTGAGCCTTGTCATCAAAGGATAGCTACTTTTAACCTGAAACATAAGAATAAGGGTCAAATAGGCCTCGAACGAGACTCGGAACGAACCAAAACATCTAGTAAAGGTAGGAGAAAGATAGTCGAGAAATCGACTTATCAAAACAACACGTCGATCCTGTTCCTCAAGCTTCCTGAATGAAGAGGCTAGCATTAGAACCTTATCCCTCATTGCACTGCCAATCTCATGTACAATTAGGCTCCCCACTTCTTGAGAAGCCGGCCTTGTACCGTCAGGTAAAACACTACCTTGATCGGATTGCCTTTGTTATTGGTCTGCTTATAACTGGCGACCTTTGATACATTCACCACTCCACGCACCTTCTTCTTCCCTCCAAATGAATCCTTGGTTACAAAAAAATTAAGCGATATAGTTACATCTACCTAAACAACAATAACAAACAATGTAACCAACTACCTAATATCAAATAACAAATAACATAACAAAAATTGTTACCTGTTTCCACAAAAATAGAGCCCTTACACCTAATGCTCGGAATGTTAGCCAAATTGTCTTCGGCATCATCATCATCATCTGATGCACTGTTATCGAACGAGAGCATTGGTTCGAAATCTGGAGCTGGAGGTTCTGAAACATGCACTGGTGTAGGTTCTGGAGGGTGGGATATGGTAGCTGGTGGTGGTGGTGGTGGTGGTGGTGGAGGAGGGTTGTGGGATTGGGAATTAGGTCGCTCGGCTGACTTTTGTAAAGACCTAGGGGACCTACGGGGGTACAAATGAATTCTCTTTTTGGGTATGCACTGGAGGGTTATTGACGATAGCTTGGGGTTGAGCAAATGTAGCCTGAGGAGGATGATTGTTTGTGGTGTTGGTGGTTGTGGTGGTTTTTCTATGTTTCTCCGGTGGTGGAGGGTTGTTGATGATAGCCTGGGGTTGAGCAGATGTAGCATGAGGCCGAGGATGACTGTTTGTGGTGGTGGTAGTTTTTCTTTATTTCTTCGATAGTGGGTTCTGAATTGAAGTGGTGGTGTTCTTTCTTTTAACTGGAATAACAGGAGGGTCTTCTGGTGGATTCTGAGCAGCTGTAGCGGTGACATTTTTTCTTCTCGCAAGATCAATAACAGGTGGTTCTGACTCGGGCTGGGATTGCGATGGTGGGTTTTGACGAGAGCTCTTTGCTTTGCGCTGAGGAGTGTGACAAACTGAAGGACGGAAAGGTTTCTTCTTCCGCAGTGGAGTGCCTTTGGTAGTTGGAGGCGGAGGAGTACGAATAGCATCCAGTTTCTTCACCCGTCTTGACTCGTCCACCATTGCATTAAGGATGGCTTTGGACCTCTCCGTCTGCCTGACCTCAGGACCCAACACATGCAACAAATTGGACCTCTGACAATTGCGGTTGAGACGACAGCTCCGACGACTCAGTATACACAATAGCACAATAGCTGCGGTTGGCTTTGGCTGTGGAGTCTTCATTAACTTTGTGAATGGGCGACGAAGTGAAGGAGATCGAATTTCATCTTCGGCCTCCCACTGTTAACCTCGACATCGTCTGGACGTCTGGTAGGTTTCGTGTTCTTAGATTTTTCCAGGAAGGACAGAATGGAAGAGAGGTAGGGTTTCGGCAAAATGGATGGGCGACAAAGTAAAGGAGATCGAATTTTTTGTGGAATGAAAGAAGCGAGGTATGGTTTCGACGACACATAGGAGAAATGGAAGAGAGAAGGGGAGAGTGTAGTCATCAACTTAGGGTTTCTGGTTTGGGCCTTGGATGTTTGGGTGAAGCCTTATTATTACGCGACCTATTAGTCACGAAAACGTTGCTTAAAACTACCAGAAAAAAATTAAAACTGAACTTTCATTTCCCTCCAATCTGAAAATTGCTTTTACCCCCAAACCCAAATAGTATTAAACGACGGTGTTACCTAAATTTGTGACATAAACTATACATAACAGATCAAACAAAACACATCTTCGACACATTGTTTTCATCACTAGTTAATTTTCATCCCAATAAAATACAACCTGCATCACAAGTTTCATCATTAGAAGTTATGTCTTGATCCATTGCATAATTGGACTGCGCCATTGAATCATCACTTTCATCACCTCCTTCCACTTGATCATCTTCATGTTCCATGAACATATTATCATCTCCATCACATAGACTATCATCATCACCGTCCCATGCTTAGCTCGTATCGTCCTCTTCATCCAAGTACAATTACCTCCTCGCTTTGGGAATTTGATTATCAATATAGTCGTCATTCGAGTTAAATTGATCTACGGGTTGTACATCACTTGTAATGTAAGTGGGCATTTCCTCTTGATAAGGATCATCTTCTTCGAAATTTTCTATTTAAGTTTCATCTTATCATGCAAGGGAGCTCACTATATACCCCTCTATGTGATACAACATTTACAACTTTCCAATTGTCACCCACTTTTATATCATCCAAGTAAAACACTTGTTTTGCGGTAGTGGCTATACAATAAGGCCAATCTACATACCAAGTTGTGGATGTGTCTATAGAAAGAAGTCCATAATCCCTCTTTGTGCTTTCCCTCTCTTTAGGATTGGTGTTAAACCATGTGCAATCAAAAACTACAACCGGCATTCCATTAGGATATTGTAACTGAATAATGTTCTTTATAATGTCATAATAAGTTAATTCACCATCTTCGACCATCACACCAGAATTTTGAGTCCTCTTCTTTCGGTGCCGATCCCAAACAAGGAACTTCACACCATTAACATAACACTGAGAGTAGCACGCGTATGATTGAGGCATGCGTGCTAAACTATACAATTCGGGACAATATGATTTGATGCACTCCCTTTCCAAAATTTCCATCTGTGGTTCAAAAAGAGAAGCATATATCTAGGTTCAAATGAATAAAGTAGATACACAGTTTAGTATTCATACCCAGCCACGAAAGTACTTGATAAAATGCTTAACACGTTCTTTTTTCGATCGGTTGGGGCATTCCAAAGCAAACTTTTCATCATGTCTGACAATATAATCCTTTGCTTGTAGGCAGTGTTCCAACACGCACCAATGAGCCATATCAAGTTGTTTCAGACTCAACTTGATCCTCGGACAATGACCACTAACCTTGATTAGAGGTGAGTACACGTTCAGGACATATAATTTAGCATCGTTTGGTGATTCAACCTCCACTTGATCGTTCATGTACAATTTACAATACTTTACACACTCATGTGTGATGTATTGCTCAGCGATGCATCCCTTTGGATATCTGGCATTGCGAATAGATCTCTTATACTCACCTAATTGCCTACAAGAGTAATAAATCATATTTAGTTTACAAGTACAAGGGAACATTAAACAAAAATGGTTCACATAAAGAAAAAGTTGCAAACCTCTCAATAGGATACATCCAACTACAGTGTACGGGTCCCTTAAGCATAATGTTCTGGAAGATGGATCAATAGGATGCACCATGATGGTGAAGAAAGCAGGAGGAAAAATCATCTCCAATTTGCATAGGATGATGACTATATCATCTTTCATTTGCATTGCGTCATTGACCGTCAACTCCTTACAACATATCTTCTGGAACCATCGTGATAATGATATAAGGGGCTCGACTACATAATGTGGCAAATATGGTCTAATGAACCGGAAATAGATGCTGCAACATGACATGGCAATCATGAGTTTTTAACCCATTAATAAACTTTTTGTCCTCCACATTGATTTTGTTCTTCAAACTACCGGCGTAGCCATAAGAATACTTAGCATCTCTAATGAATTCTAATATCTCTGCCCTCTTATTAGGCAAAATGGTATAAGGTACTTGTGAAACCTTATCTTTTCGAGAAGATGGCCCTATCTTCTTCCACCACAGTTTCTTATTAATCCCTTGTTGCTCCAAACCTTCTCGAGCCTTAATATCATCTTTTGTCTTACCTTGAAGATCGAGAATAGTACCAATGATGTTATCAAACACATTCTTCTCTATGTGCATTACATTTAACGAATATGGTTGTCTCAATGTGCTCCAATAAGGTAAATGGTAGAAAATGCTCACATGAGTCCAACACAACTTCTCCTTATTCACACCTCTAGATTTGAAATCTGGGTGCAAGCTAATTACGGGGTACTGATGGTCAAGTACAGAGGACAAAACCTCTTCACCTGTTAATAAAGGTGGGGCATCTCGTAATTCAACTTGCCCATTGAACTTAGTAGTTTGATGCCTCCACGAATGATTTGTATCAAGCCATCTGTGGTGGCCTTGGTAAGACATCCTCCCCGCCAAATGTGTAGCATCAACATCATTTAAACACATTGGACAAGCTTGTATCCTTTAGACTTTAGACCTCCTAACATTCCCAAACCCGGAAAGACACTGATAGTCCACATCACTGTAGCTTTCATATTGAATATGGATCTTTCATGTCGATCAAATGTGCGTACTCCAGTTTCCCATAATATATTCAATTCATCTATCGAGGGTTGCATGAACACATTCAAGCACTTGCCCGGCGATTTTGGACCCAAAATCAACATAGCAAAAATATTAAATTCCTTCTTCGTGCACATTGAAGGTGGCAAATTGTAAGGCATCACGACAATTGGCCAAGTGCTATGAGAAAGAGCAGCTGCTCCGAAGGAATTGAAGCCATCCGTGGCTAATCCAAGATGCACATTTCTAGAGTCTCGGGCAAAATCGGGATATTTTTTTTTATCAAACTCCTGTCATGCCTTGCTATCAGCGGGATGTCTAGTGAGACCTTTTTTTTACTTTTCTCTCCCTATGACATCACATCTCCTTAGCTATATGCAGTGACATATAAAGACATTGCAATCTTGGAGTTAATGGAAGTATCGTACCACTTTCCTTGGAATCATTCTATCACAGTCGTCATCCAATTCAGTAGGTGCTTGTTGTCCTTATAGAATAGCGCACAACCATATTCACATGCGTGAATGATCTCGTATCCCATCCCATATTCTTCAAAAGTCTCTTCACCTCAGGATATGTATCGAGATAACTATTTGGGCTCGGAAAGGAGGTCTTTGGTGATTATCAAATGATCGTTAAAGCTCTTGTCGGACCATCCATTCTCAACTTTAACTTACTTAATATGGTACTCAATACAGTTTTGTCAGTCCCCACATATATGGGAGATTGTGCTTCGCGACAAGTCTTTGATACCTATCATATTCCTCCTTGCCCAAATATTCATTTTCAAGATCCTCTTCATGTGGTTCCGGATTAGGAAAAGCATCGTTAAGCATCTCTATTGTAGGATCCATGTAATAAGCACCACTTTCCTCAACCGTGCCCCGACTCTTTTCATAATATATTGGTGTCATTGTGTGTATAATGATGATGAAGCCTCGAGCTCTACTTCCCCGTGAGAAGTCCAAGTCGTGTAGTCCTGCATTATACCATTGTGAAACAATTGTGTTTGGATTTCTTCCAAAGACAACCTCGCATGGTGAAACCTACAACGCTTACATGGACATTTATGCGTAGTACTCAGGGGTTTGTTTTGTTTCACGAAGTTTATGAAAGCCATAATCCCTTGTACAAAGCGCGGATCACATTTGTCCGACAAATTCATCCAACTCTTGTCCATGGTTCCAATATTAACAAATATGAGATAAAATTAAGGGAGTTAATTTAAGCCAAAGGAGGAGTTAACAAAACAAAATATGCCCTGCTGCTAGCTAAAGGAGGAGTTAATATAACAAAACAAAATATGAGACAAATAATGCAACAAAGGCCTAATTCTACATACAAATCCTACCCAAATGGAAAATGCAGCAAATGCCCTGCTGCTACCCAAACATCCTACCAAGCAAATCCCCATTTCTATCTACAAGCACACGTACATCATAATACACATCAAAACATGGTGCTGGCCAATGCCCAACGAGACAGCAAAAAGGGTAGCGTTGATGCCTTTCTTATTCATGAAAATAACATATATTGGCACAAAATTTGACTCCTAGCTACTGCGCTCAATCAACTCTCATACATCCTTCCCAAAATTTGACATATTATATTGGCACAACAAAACAGAGTTTTAACTCGAACATAATAGTGTGAAGAAAATGGAAATAAATGACAAGCTAGTATGAGAATGTGTGTGAGTGTGACAGTTTCTATATACCTTCAAAAATCGTGTGCCTTTTACACATGAAGATCTGAGCAAAAACCTATGGAAAACCCCACCATGGAGCTGCAGAGTATATTTTCAGACAAATGGGGTCCTTGCTGTTGGGCTTTCAGACGATTATAGTTGTTGAAATTGAATTGAAGGTAGAGGCGGACTTGGGTGTTCTGTTCTGCATTTAATTTGTAAGCTTACGCGACTTACTTTGGATACAAAAGTCACTTAATCCAACAAAGGTGGTAGGTCACCCCTCTTTAATGTACAAAAAATTTGAAACATTAAAGGGTTGTCATGTCAGCACCTGCTTCGGGGATTTTAATTCGTAGTATTATACGGCATATTTTTAGTTTTCGCTACATTTAAGTCACATAATAGGTTTTAACGTGACAAAAATGTCGCAATACACATATAATGGGACATAAATTATGTGTCGCTAAAAATAACGTCGCATTAATAACTTTTTGTGACAACGTTTTCGCGTCGCATTAACATAAGTCACATAATTAAAGCGTAGTCGTATAAACTGTTATATGCGGCAAAGCTTTTACGACACGTTTCAAAATTTGTCTCATAGGATGTAAAATGGTGTAGTGACTTAACTGACGGAATATCACTCCGTCAATTAACAAAGTTAACTAAACGAATGAAATGAAAAAATCTGCTTGCCCTTAATTGTGAAATTGAGGATTTAAATATTTTGAAATTGCTCTTAATTGTCAATTTTCATAGTTTGGAACATATAATTTATCAAGTAGTTAATACTCCCTCTTTATCATTTCCCTAAATAAATAAAAAAGGGTATGCAACAAATTATTATAAAGAGATAGACGGTTCGAACTTTGAGAGATGCATATGCATGTTATGGCTTGAGTTTGGGTTGGCTGTCACAGTGGAATTTTAAAAAAATTAAAAAAAGAAATATGCAACAAATGAAAGAAACAAGAAAACACCAAACATCAAGCGGTTGGTGGCCGGGTGGAAGCAGCCAAGGAGTCGAGATAAACATTAGTCAAGGGCTTGAACACCTGACCAGCCTCCGCCTCAATCACCTCCAGCTGCCTCTTCCTCAAATGCATGTACACAACCCAGTCCCCATTACCCACCGGGTTCGGCATCGGCATAACGTATCCGGCATCTCCACCCCACGGGAAATGATATGACCCGATACGCGGTCTTCCCCACCCAAAGTCCATCTTCCCTATCGGAAACCTCTGCCCTGATGACACCACTATAGCTGGCCCGTCGCTGCTCCCGGCGCAGTAGATCTTTGCTAGGGACGCCTCGGGTCGGTGCGCTTCGACCCAGTCTATCAGGTCCATGAAGTGCTCTTTGGTTGCACTTGATTTGAGGCATTGGTGCAATTGGTCAGCCACCCAGGGTAAGGGCTGGTTGCTTAGGGTTTCGACGTTGTGCTCGGAGTAAGGGATGGAGAGAACGTTGCCGAAGTAGCTTTTCATGCTGTTTGCCTCGGCCTCGGTTGCCTCTATGTTGATCAGCCTCGTTCGTCCATCCACCACGATCCCCATCTTTGTCAACAAATTGTTTTTGTTTTTGTTGTTGGAGCAGTCTTCTCTCTCTAGGGTTTTTTTATCACTTGCGCTCTTGGCCACCATCTGCCACAGGAATGCGCTGAACGACTCGAGTTTTGACCGCCTTGACTCATGATCGGTGCTGGCTGAGGACTGGAGCTGGACTAGACTCTCGGCCGTGATGTAGTACATCCGGCTGATGAGGCTGTGCTCACTAGGGTTTGTCTCCGGAGGAGGGAGAGCCGATATGGGGACGTATAAATTATCCATGTGAGGATCATAGTGAGCTGGGCGTCGGGGAGTGATCACTGACCGTCTGAAAGATGGTCGCATGGTCAGCGGCTTGGCCTGGGTCATCTCGGCCCACGAGACCAAGAACATGTTGGTGGAGTAAGCATCAGCTACTCTATGATCAAACATGCATGAAACCACCACACCTCCACATCTCAACTCAGTCACTTGCACAGAGAGTGCACCACCCAGCCGCTTTTTCGGCACAAGCTTACCCTCAACGCTCTCGTCAGGATTATACAAGTTAAGCTCACGCAGCTCCACATCCCCATAGGCTTCCACGAACTCCACGCCACGGTTGTTACACAAAACCTCTGGTTCTCCGACCGAGTTCTGCACAACTTCCCCGGCGAAGGGATAATATGACACAAGACACTGAGCCAGAGATGTCTTGAGAGTGGCTACTATGGAATGCAACGGCATCTTTGGTTTTTCGTAACAAAAGAAAATCCCGACGTCGATCGGGGGCAGGACGAGGTCGAGGTTCGACTGTGGTAGCCAGTGCTCTTGCACTGGCAACACAGCCGCCACGACCTCCTTCCTGATCTCCTTAACCGTGTAATCTCCCGATCTAAGGCAGCCCATTTTGTCGGATGTAATAATTTTAGCTGCAAAAAGTGTTTTAAGGGTTTTGGTTTCTGATGTTCCACAGAAGGTATGAGATGTGAGAAAGTATTTGGAGAATCAAATGTTGCGCTGTGAGGCTTGAAGTGAGGATTGTGACTGAATATATAGGAAGTTTGAAGGGCATGCGCTTGTTTGGATTTACTGTATATTTTTCGTAATGTATTAATTATTTTAGTGATATTAATGGTGGGTTTGATCTCAAACTTGTAGTAATGAACTGATAAAATAAAGATAGATACAACATCAGTCCATAAAGCCGACCCAACAACCATCTTATGTATAAATGGTGCATAATATTTTTAAGTCAAGCTAATTTCCGGTACAAATTGTTTTAAGTATGAGGATATTAGAAAATGCAAACGTATAAATTATGATACACTTCCTGCAAACTATGCCATAGTTCAGGGAAAAGTGACATATAATTCGTTTAGATAAAATTATGACATATATAATTCGTAGAAATTGTACCATAATTCATAGTGGGTTTGTAGTTTGCACTTGATTTTGATTCGATAATATATATTATATTAAACCTTTCTCTGACTGTATTATATTAGTTGTGACAACATTGATATTGGCTGTGTTGTGACACTTATATGCTACAGGCATGACATTTCACTAATATGGTTCATTTGATCGATAACCCACCATAATATTGTAAGGTTTGTAGCTTGTTAAGTGCACACATGAGACACTCGGTTTGATCAAGCTAGAGGAGATGATGTCGTTAAATAAAAGATGGTTGGTGTGGGAGTCAAGTTTAAGGTTAGTGGATGAGAATGTTGACCTTTTATTCTTGGCATTAGATATATATGAGAGGTGGCACAATGCATGTTTTGGGAGTGTCAAAGAAGGCGCACCATTCTGTATCGAAAAAGAACAGAAAAAAGAAAGGGAAAAAAACAAGGCGCATCATTCCACCTTATTTGTCACCACTCTTATGAGTATTATTCCAACTTTAGACCTCATGTATTGAAAAGCCACCACTTCTAGATGTTTGGCAGATGATAAATCCGCATCAGCTATTTTTCTGTATTTCAAAAAAAAATTTCTTTCACTTTGTTCTATTATATTAACATATGCTGCTTCATGCAATTTTGTTGACCTTGAGACACAATATTTTCTACTCATTATTCAAAATATTACCACGTCAAGTTATATGTAATTGCATATAAGGCACGGTTTGTCCATCAGGGGTTGACGCAAGTGATCAAGAGAGTTAATCATATATGTTCAAATGATCAAATAAAAAAATTATCAAAAATTTGTATTTTTTTATTAAAAAAAATTATTTGCACATGGTCCTTTATCTGAATGGGATTCATTAAAAGTACATTTGTTATTTATCGATAAAAGATTTGATAAATTAAATTTATATTTTACCCTTAAATAATTTATTTTGATATTTCAAACTTCCGGTATATTTCATGATTTAATTACTTTTCTTTAAATTATATTTCAAAATATATGCCCATGCCGGACGGAGGTACGGTAGAGAGAGACGTTGTTCGCAAATCCACCAGTCCTTCATCAACCAAAGTCGAGGCAAGTAAAACAGCGAGCTAATCGAGAACAGACTCGAAGCGAACTCCACTTTCATCGATCAATTCAAAATCGGGAGCCTGAAACTCAACTACTTGTCCAGACTCGTCATCCGCTACGAAGATCTGCCAATCAATCCTCTGCGAGCGTCTCGACATCTGATGTCAATTGCACGGATGGACATAAAGCTTGGATCTGTGGACAGAGAGAGACTAGGGTTTGTGTGACGTGAAGGGGGGAAGCAAGTTGTGGATTTATGAAAGTTCTCTTGCTTACATGGCTTTGTAAATTCTGCACTACACAACAACCCTAAGCAGCAACACACTGCACATCCTCCTTTTGCTAAATCACTCTCTGCTTTCCATTAACTGGCCATTGAGAGTCAGAGGTGGCAGGCATGCTGGAAGTGCTAAAGCAGCTCTGATAGGTATTAATTACTCATCTACAGAAGAATGTGTTCGAGTTGTGTGGCTAGTCCCATCCTGCATTATGTTGCAGCATTTGCTTACCATTCTGAATCAGAACATGGAAGGTGCCGAAAGGGGATTGTTTTAGTTACTTACCTGACTGACTGATGCACCGCTGTGGCGTGGAGGAGAGCTGCTGGAGCTGCAAAACGACATCGTTGACGGCATGCTTTGATCAGCCAATTCTCTCAATTTATTAAGCTCTGGCAACACTACTCCTCCAAGATCGGGTCTGTCTTTCCTTCTCAGTTCTGCGCATTGGAGAGCAAGTTTAGCGAAGTTTAATGTTTCTTCCATAGGCCAGTCGGTCACGGATGCATCCAACATATCTGAAAACGTCCCGCTCTCTATTGCCTTTTCAACGTGGTACGTCAGTCCCATCGGGTTCTTGCCGGTGATCAATTGCAGAAGCAGAATGCCTAGAGAGTAAACATCAGACTTGACCCCAAGCATTCCTGTTTGTTGATACTCCGGGTCTATGTAACAGAATGTCCCAGCTGTTGATGTCATCCGGTACTGAGTCACACTGTCAGCCACGGAAGGAGGGACTAGCCTCGCTAGACCGACATCACTGATCTTGCTGCTGTAGTTATGGTCTAGTAAGATGTTGGCTGGCTTGAGGTCTCGGTGCACTAGTGGCTCAGGCTTGGTCTGGTGCAGGAAAAGCAGACCTGTTGCGATCTCAGCTGCAATGCGGAACCTTATCTGCCATGGAATGGGTGGAGTATTTCCAAGCTGAAAAAGACGATCTTCCAAGCTCCCGTTTGCCATGTACTCGTACACTAAGCAGCCGTACTCGGGACATGCCCCTAAGAGTAGCACCATGTTGGGATGCCTTATGCAACTCAGTACTTCAATCTGTGCATTTTTTGAGTAATTAGAACGAAGTTAATTAGTTTCACGCCTTGGATTATTCAACCTCGGGTCATCCTACTGCTTATTACCTCTTGTTGAAACTGGGCGCGGCCTTGAGCAGCATCCGGACGCAAAACTTTGATAGCCACCTGAGTATGATCCAGATAACATTTGTAAACTGGACCATACCCACCCTCTCCAATTTTCCTGCTTTCTGAAAAGAAATCAGTGGCAGCCTCAATCTCCTCAATGGTGTATCTCCTGTACCTGGTATCATATTCGTAAAACGCGCCCATTGCCTTCTTCATCTCCTCAGTGCTACTAAGGGCCTTCATCTCAACATTTAATCTCTTTTGTGCTTCTAGCTCTGCAACCTTCTGGTGAGCCTGAGCTGCTTCCATGGCTGCCCTGTACTTGGCTCTCTCCTTCTGTGCCACAGCTAGTGCTGCTTCTTCCGAGAGTCTCGCCTCTTGTAATCGCTTCTCCTCTTCCTTCCTCCATCGGCTGAGCTCCGTCGCCTGTCAATTTAAAAGAGATCAAACTTAAAAGTCAACTGGGTAAGATATCATTGTATTTAATGTTGCTGTAGTTAGCTTACCTTCTGCTTTGCTGATAATGCATCTTTGCAGGCTGTACTATACATGTCCATTGTATGTTTCAGCTCCTCTCTCAGGCGTTTCATCTCAGCTTCTACCTCATCCTGCGACTCGGAATCATTAACCATTTAAGAGTCATCCAAAATGGACAAGTTCAATGCAATGCTATGTATGGTCAACAAGCTAGCTAGCTAGCCTTACCATACTCTCCGAGGAGCAATTCGATGTTCTAGCGCTATCATTTGAAACTGAGGAGAAGTTGTGAAGTGAGCTAAGGTCATGTGGCCTCCCACCGTGTCGTGCTGATCCTATGCTATGATCTGAGCTGGTGGAAACTCGAGATGGTCTGCCTGAATCAACTATTCCAATGGGTGAAGCCCAAGGTTGGTCGACACTTGGCCTTGCCGAGCTTACAAAGGATATGTCAGTTTCTGGCACCGAAATGTCTCCCCATGAGTCTTGTCTTCTCAACTCCTTCCCTCTACAATGGAAACAAAGAGTATCCGGTAAGTTTTATGCTCTTAACATTCGCATCAAATAATGTAACCGTTGATGGAAGATACAGGCAGGCCGGTGATACATGCCTTACAGATTCTAAGTCATAGGAGGGGTGCCTGTCATGATGTTTCTCATGAAATTTTTCTGCAAATGGCATGAAACATGGTTAATTAAGACACTTGGTCTGCTGGCAGTTTGTACTAGCAGTTTTTTTAAGACACTCTGTCTGAGAAGCGAAGAACAACAAACCTTTTACGTTGATACGGTCTCCAGTTGGTGTGGAAGCAGCGGAATGAGCTGCTTGTGCGTTCTCCTCCCGGATTTGGATTTGGGCATGCAGAGGGGAGGTGTAAGGGGCTGGTCTAGATGCATTCCTCACAGCTGAGATCTTGCCTTTGTATATGACGTAGACCGTGCAGAAATCTGGAGCTGATTTTGATACACTGGATGGAACATCACTCCCTTTGAATTTCCTTCAAACATTGATCATGTTAGACCCAGGCAGCAACTGGTTCATCATATTTTGTAACTGTTGATCTTATTCCAGTTCTGCAGTTTTTACTTACCGGAGAAACCCGCTTCTGGATGGAGCACCAAGAACCAGATTTTCGATTGCTGCAAAGGAGGCATATTCGGTCAGAGCCTTAACAACATCAGTGTCTTCCAGGGTGATATCAAGGCAATGGATCTGAAAAAACGAACTGCAATGTGAAGTAGATAAAAGTGGATCAAAATGTGACATTTTCGATCTCTAGGCATCAATGTGCGGACATGCATGCATATATAACCAAGGTTGTCTTACGTACATCTTTACGTGTACAAAAGCATCGAAAGGTGAGGAACAAATCCTTGGTCTGCTTCTCCAGCTGCTTCTTGTGTGCTGCTATTGCCGGGTTGTTGGAGCTGGAAATATGCGCGTAAGCGTAATTCCATGCTGCAAGATGTTAAGGGTTCGTAAAGTCAGATTACCAGGCAGGAACGGATAGAAGAAATTAGAGGACATGATAGATTGTTACATGAATGTTGAGCAGATGATTTCTGAAGAACATGGATCAAAACTACGGTCTGGCCTCGAACGAGCAGATTATCAATTGCCCATTTTAGTGCGTTTTGGCTGCCTTTGTCCTTGTCGATGGCGACCGCAACTAGTCCATTCTTTCCCGGTTTCTGCTTCTCTGCATATGCCTTCGGAAGCCACATTTTCCTCTGCAGCTCCGCCTCTCTCTGTCCCCAGATTCAATCTTTTATTTCAATTGTTTAAACTCCAACCCTGGTAATGGAAGGACACACAAATTCTCTCCTCCAATTGTGGACAAAAAGAATTCCTATTATTAGTTATATGTCTTTGTCTAGAATTTCACTAAAACTTCGATTATGAAAATGGAAATTAAACTGCAGACTTGAAATTGAAGTATATCAAGCAAATCAGTGATACAATCTGAGTTCTGATATTGATGACTGCGAAATGTTTTGTTTAAGAAAATAAAAACTGCAAAACCTAATGTATACCCGTTTGTGCCAGTATCACTGAGAAAGATAGTGTTCATAACGTTTGAATGTGTTCGAACACCGCCATTTGGGAACCCTAAACTATCCAAAATCTTTTCTCCTTATTTGTCCACAAAATGGTAGTTTTGGGGAAATTTTCGAATGTAGTCAAAATCAGAAATTGACTTGTCTATCTACTCAATCTTTTAAATTGTTTTCTAATTTATTCATTTTCTTAATGTGGGAACAACGTTTTAGATATAAGCTGATCCTGTCAACATCGATATATAGGCTTCGTGTTACTTTAGTGTTGTTGTACAATGTCTTAAATGAATTCAATTAAGTCGGTGGCCAATCAGGGGCTTTGTCAAAGCATATGTCATTTGATAATCATATTTTTAATCTTTTATAGTTGTCAAGTTTTAATTTTAAAGGTTCAATTATGTTAAAAATAGGCCGATCCTAGAAACAGTTGTGTATATACTAGCTAGCAAGTAATTCAGCTACTCCAATTAATATTTGATTATCAGTCGTAGCAAATTTTCTAATTATTAATTTTCTAATTACGCTAAACCTAAGAGGTTTGTTTGATCAGAGAAAGAATTCTAAGATCAAACTTCATCCGTCTCTACTCCACTAATCATGTAATAATATCACGATGTTCATTCATGCAATCAATTATGGAACTAAACTGAAATAACATAAGACCAGCCGCTCATCCACGAATCATTGTCTAAATTAATCTAGATCGTTGAGCATCGCTCATCCACGAATTATCACAATTATTATTTATTAAGCCTAGGATTTTTCAGATAACAAACATCAAATTTTTTATTATCTCATGTACTACCAGCGCTATTATCATGACCTAATATCAATATGGTTAACTACCTCAGACTCATATATCTTATTTTTTTTATCAACCTAATTTCGTTATAGCATGTGAACATCACATTCAACGTATAACTTGTAAGAACGGTAAAATTAAGCACAATAAAATTAAACTACTCAAATTACAATTATGAAAAGCGCTTCTATAAATCATATGAAGAGTTGAGTACAACTCGAAATCCGTAGGATTCCTGAATAAAAGAGACTACTTACTACTCATGGCGAAGACAAACAAAAATAATGTATTTTAGAGATCAAGGACGAGAAAAACGTGTTGATGAATTGACTTGTTAAGGGTGTGTCCATTTGAACTCTAACTTATAGTGTCTTATCTTATCTTAACTGAAAGTAACTTATAGTGACTGAAAGTAACTTATAGTAACTGAAAGTAACTTATAGTGACTGATATTAACTTAACTGAAACTTATATTGATTGATGAAAAGTAATATGATGATGATGGTGAATAGTAATATTATTATAATGAATAGTAATATACTGACGATGATGATGGTGATGAATAGTAATATGATGATGATGAATAGTAATATACTGATGATTGTGATGAATAATAACATGATGATGATGAATAGTAATATACTGATGATGATGGTGATGAATAGTAATATGATGATGATGATGAATAGTAATATTATGATGGTGAATAGTAATATACTTATGATGATGATGGTTGTGATGAATAGTAATATACTGATGTGATGATGGTTGTGATGATGGTGATGACTAGAAAGATGATGATGAATAGTAATATACTGATGATAGTGATGAATAGTACTATGATGATGAATATTATGAGGATGATGGTATGCTGATGATGATGTTATGATGGTGAATAGTAATATGATGATGATGATGATGATGATGATGATGGTATGATGATGATGATTATATGATGATGGTATGGTATGGTATGATATGATGATGATGGTGGTGGTATGATGATGGTATGATGATGGTATGATGATGATGGTATGTTGAAAGTAACTTAACTTAACTTAACTGAAACTTATATTAACTTATAGTGACTGAGAGTAACTTATAGTAATTGAAAGTAACTTATGGTGATTGAAAGTAACTTATCTTATCTTAACCATCACAAAATAGAATTCAAATGGACATGGCCTAAATCTTCAATCTCTCGTGATGTTGTTCTCTTTCTTCTTCTCCAAGTTTGGTCTAAAACTCTCCAAAACCAAGCGTTTCTAATTATGGATCGAACTACTCTATTTATTGCCTGATTTTTCATCTTGATCGTGAAACCCGTGACGACCTAGGCATCACGGTCATCATGGTTGGCTTATTTTCTCTGTTTTCATTGGCTGGTCGTGATGACCCGTGATGCCCAGATGTTCATGGTCATCACGGTCTGCCTCTTTGGTCGATTTGCCAACATGATTGTGATGGGTTAAGTTATCACGGTCTTAACATTTTGATCATTTTCTCGATCTTTAGCTACGCCTGTGAAGCCCACGATGGACAGATCCAACACGGCTATCACGGCTAGGAGGACATCAAGTGAGATTTTGACTGCTTTAACCTTTGAATTTGGTGCACTTATATAGTTGTAGCCCTTTGAATTATCTTTCCAAAAAGCTTTGGATCGAGTCATTTCGACATCGTATGCGCTCTCGAAGCACTGCACAAGTTAAGTTGGTTTGTTTGCCCGATTTTCATTTATTTTGATTCGATTTCCCTCATATATATAGAACCCAAAGCGTTCGTCATGTTGTTTGACCGGAATCACTAGGAGAAGAGGGTCAAATGACAATAAAAGTTTGAGACATCAAATTAAATCTTTCATCGAATAAGGTGAATATCGGGTCGATAATTTGACTTATTTAAGCAGCCCACACTTAGGATTTGTTCATGCGGTGTAAACATTAAACTAGTGTCAATAGATGGCAGAGGATATATGATCAAAATAAAACTCTCTAACCATTCGTCATAGCTACCCACTCGCATATAAACTCACATGTAGGTCCCAACTCACTGTCGTAGAGGTCACGAATGCATTCAACGTGCATCAAGCCTTTAAAACTTCTAGGCTACCATAGTGAACGAGTATAGTCTCGTGAAGTTTTTTCAGAAAAGGGAATTTCAACATAGCCCCCTATGCAACTACTCTAGCATGAATGTATAAAAATGAATGTTCAATAAATAATAGTAAAGTCATATCATACTTCGGATTCATTACTATATACCTCGAACATTAATCAAACATCTTCATCAAAGTTATAATTTAATTTGGAACCAAAAACAGGCCCAAAGACGTAACCTTGGTTTGAACCCTTCTAATTAAGTTGCTACTCTACGAAAGAATAGTTCGCTACGTGTGCATTGCAAGGCTGCGTATCCACCAATTAAATATGATTTTTCTTCTACATGTACGAGCATTTTTTTGATAGCACAAACTTCTAAAGATTATTGATCCAATCTTATCTTTTACTCCATTAATTGTGCGATAAGCGTTTGTAAGTTTTGGATATGAGACGAGCCAATTCACGAACACTGGCCTTGTGGTTTGAACTCCATTAAAAATAATAAAATATTATGTGAGGGTGTTGCATGTTAGGGGTGGGCGTGGGACGAGTTTACTCGCTTGTTTGAAATAGTGATCCGAAATAGTGATCGGGTCATTTAACTTGATCCGAAATAGTGATCGGGTCATTTATTTGAACCCTAACCCGATCCGAAAGACCGGATCAATCATATGTACCCGAACCCGACCTTAAAACTAAAATTTATAATAGACATAAAATATTTAATATCATCTATCGCAATACAAATACTCAGAAAATATAAGCTTAAATCACTGATTTGTGATTTAAAGTTTAGTATTACGGTTTTATTTTTCATTGCAAATTAATTACATATTCATATGTAGTTGATATTTCACGGGAATACAAATAGATTAATTAGTATGTGTAGTCATATTTATTCAGATGAGATGGTTTGAATCTTATTAAAAATTTAATATTTTTATATTACTTATGAAATCGGGTAACCCGATCCTCAATCATAACCCGACCTGAAGCTTATACCGAGTTGGGTTTAACCCGACATTAAGTGGCCGAGCCGGGCTGGATTTTTTCCACCCCTATTGCATGTCATGCAACAATTAGTTTATTATATAAACAATTTGATTTCAAGTTTTATGAGAGCTTCAAAAATGAAAAAATAAAAGGTAAATTTTTTCAAAAAAATATCAAAAAATTTGGTTTTTCAAGCTCTATGAAAAGACGCCCAATTTGTTATATTTTGGAAACAAAACAATTAAATCATGTATAGAGATGGATTCAAAATTAGAAAAAGATTGTGATGATCTTTAGTTTTGTTCATTGTTACGAATTCATTTGATAAAAAGATTGTAAGATGAGAAGAAGTAAAAAAAAATTGATGGTGCTAACTGCTAAGGATGGCCTAAAGAAAACTCTATTAAACTCAGTTGTGATGTGTCGTTTTATTGTAGATACAGATGATTATCTTAGACTGGTTTGTCCTCGTGAGGATGGCCTAACGATAACTCTATTACGTGTACTCTGATCCTTATGCTTCTTTGGCCTAATCTTTATCGAAACTTCATCATCAAAGAAAAATGTATTGTTGATGGTCTGAGGGCTAAGAGATTCCTCATAACTCATAAGTAGATCTGCTCTTTCTCTAATGTCACTCCTGTAACAGAGTTCAATAAAACTACGAAAAGGTACAATTCTCGTGAGGCACAGATCTCAAAAGGTACAGAATCAATAGGGCATCGAATTCTCTTTTAGTCTACTACTTTCCTCTTCTTCTTCCTTGCCACAAAGGTACTAAAGAAAGTAGTGTTCCACCATATGCCTCATGTTGTGAATGTTCATTTGAAGCTTTTTTTTCTTCTATCTTTTGTGTATTGTAAGGTCACATTACGTAACTAATAAATACTCCATAATATACATATATGATGAATAATATGCCATAGGAACATCATTAAGTTTAAGAATGATTGATGTCAACCCCTAGCTAACCACATTAGTGAGTCATTAGTCCTCGACAGCCGTTTCAATAAATTATTGATGGGTAACGAACAAGCGAGCGCCTATCATCAACATAATCCTTTCCATCTCTTGCAATTATTGAAGAGCATCCCACCATGACTTTTTGAGTCATAAGAAATAGTCATGACAACCAATCATGGAAAATGTCATGTGATGATCAACTTGAAATTTTTTTATCTCATGACAAATATTGGATTTGGTCATGAGCCGTTAACCAATTGCAACGCGACACGTGTCTGTGTAAGAAACTTTTCAGTTTATATTTTGATCTTGCTACGAATATATCTTCCAAATTACAAAGTTAAAAAAATCAAAATAAATACCAATATTCATAATATTTGAGATTTATAAAACGAGATACACTTTGATATATTTTTATTTATCTTAATATTTATGCACATTCATCAAGAGTATCTGAAAAGAAAAATATAAACATAGAAAACATGAATCTTATAGAGCGTTGCTAGAAATGCGACCAGATCCGAATCCAAGTCCGTCCCCATAGTCCTATGGAACCGGTCTAGGATCTTGGATTTAAAACTCGACCCGAGCCTTCACTAAGTAAATATTGAATTCAGGCTTTATCAAGCCGCGTGAAACCTGATCTTGGACGAACGAAGAGCCAGGTTGGACACTCTAGTTACAATTGGAACATTTCGAGCATCCTTCACCATGATAAAAAATATATCATCCATCTCTCTCATTCATTTTCTCTCTCATCTTGTCATGCCTCATGACTATTTTGATCAAGTGCACTCCACTCATGACTAAACAAAAAGTTCATCATCATTCTCTCTCATCTACATAAATTGGTTGAGTGAGAGGCACTAGTAAAAGGTACTGATGAATGTGAGGAATTGCGTATTATTATAATCATATGTTGGATTTCGGAATCGCAAATGTAGCACAAACAATCAATCAAAAACAATCAAGAACACAGATTTACCCTGGTTTGGAATGTGATCAGTGTGACCAAACCTACTCTAACAACCGAAACAATCCTTTATTGATGACATTGGTACAACCGGAGCCTTCCACATACTCGATCGAGCCTCTAGCCTTCAACAATTACATATCTCAGCCTTCAATCGCTACACTACTTTCTCTGCTCACTCGTTCTCTAGTACAAACCCTAAATCCCAATTTTGGGGATTTAAGCTAACAGCTTCTACCGCGTTATAAACGACTCCCTGAAGTTTCAACTATTTACAATACAATCCTCTAAGTTATAGATTGTACAAAACTTCACACTAGTTGTTTGGACTAACTGATTTAACGGCCAATTAAACCCAGTCGTCAAACGCTGCGCTTTGATCTTGAACTTCAGTCTTCAACTCAGAACCATGGCTGGTCATATTGTCAACTGTAGCCACCGTTTCCGACGCCTTGCTCCGCCGTTTTCAGTCCAGTTTTCACTCCGGTTGATAGACATGATCACCGACTCACGTTTACAATCTCCATCTTGAGTCGATGAGCATCAGGATCACCTCAGTTAAGGCTTTCATTAGCTTTCCTCCAGCAGATTTATCAGTTCCAAACATAGAAGGAATTTTGTGTTGGGAACTGGTTTTGTGAACATATCTGCTGGGTTCTCCTCTGTATCAATCTTCATCATAGCCACGACCCCAGTCTGTATCACCTCCCTGACAAAGTGTAGCTTTACGTTGATGTGCTTGGACCTTTCATAGAAGACCTGGTGCTTTGACAGGATGAACTGCTCCCTAACTATCACAACAGACCTTCACACATTTCTGGTCATGCTTAAGCTCAGCTAGGACTCCCCTCAACCACATGGCCTCCTTCACTGCTTTAGTCACATCTACAAATTCAGCCTATGTTCTAGACAAGGTCACCACAGGTTACAGTCCAGCCTTCCAGCTCACAGCATTTTCATACACTGTGAATACATAGCCAATTTTGGACTTCCTTGTATCAATACATCCTGCAAAATCAGAGTCTACATATCTCATAATAATATCATTTTCACTGTTAGCCTTCCCAAACATCAAACCTTTATTCAGACTTCCTTTACATATCTCAGCACCCACTTAGCAGCATTCCAATGAGCCTTGCCAGGTTTAGACATAAACTTACTAATAACACTTACACAATGAGCAAGATCAGGCATAGTGCATACCATTGAATACATTAAACACCCTACAACATTTGCATAAAGAACCTTACCCATATAATCAAGTTCAGACTCATTTTTAGGACTCTGTTCAGTGGATAACTTAAAATGATGAGCAAGAAGAATTAAGACAGGCTTAGCATCAGACATGTCAAATTTCTTCATCAGCTTAGACAAATAACCAATCTGATTTAGGAACAACGTTCCTTTACTTCTATCTCTCACAATCTACATACCAAGAATCTTTTTAGCAGGACCTAAGTCCTTCATCTCAAACTTAGAGTTCAACTGTTTTTAAGGTCATCATTTAAATGCATACTATTGATAAGTCGAGATTTCAACTTATTAGTACCCATTTTCACTATAGCTTTTGTTCGATTCCGACAATATTTTGATGTCATTTGATCCCTTTTCGTACGTTTCAGGTACAAAATAATATATTCTCAATGTCAAAGCCAAAATACGGAAACTCGGGAAAAACTGGAGGTTTGGAGCAAAATATGGGCAGAATTGCATCTCAACCGGTCGGGTGGGAATTTCCCCTAATCCAACCGACCGATTGGGAAAAGGAGCAGAGAGGAGTGCAGTCGCTCAACTTGAGCCGGTCGGCTGGGCAAGTCAGCCGGTCGGCTGGGCGAAGATCTCAGAAGGCCTACACTCGTCCACTTTGAGCCGGTCGGCTGGGCCAGTCAGCCGGTCGGCTGGATGAAAGTCTCAGATGGCCATTCTCCAGCATCGACCCCAACCAGTCGGGTGGGTTCCTTCCATTAGCCAACCGACCGGGTGGACTGCTTATATCTCACCCGAGGCTATAAATAGAAAGTTGCGTTTTTGACCTACAGAGCTGGACTTTTGGGCAAAAATACTCATCAAAGGAGATCAAATCAAGGTCATCAATCCACATCCAACAAAGGAGGAGTGAAGATCAAAGGGAGACATCTAGGATTAACCATCCTATTTTCTATTCCTCTTCTCTTCTAATTTGTTGTGCAAAAATCTTACTCACATCATGTTGTCTTACATGATGTGTGAGTAGTCTTCTTGTGTTTTGAGGGTGTTGTTACCCTCCTTGGTACTCTTGATCATGAATACACATGTTTGATGATTAATCTATGGTGTTAGATTCACATTGCGATGATCTTCATTGTCATGCCACTAGGTGTTTGATGAAATGCCTAAGTGACTTATTTATCCCAAAACTTGACCTAATAATCTAGCGATCTTAGGGATGGTTTAGATGTAGTAAATGTGATCATATCTATGGATTTGAAGTGAACTAGGAGTCGAGTTCATGGTATTTATTGCTTGGGAGAAGTTTCAATGCTAATAAATGTCATGGAATGAATCAATATCCTCGAGAGAGTGAGGTTCAAGCTATAAGAGAGCTTGACTAGAGTAGATTCGATTAGGATGGGATATACCTTAGTCTAAGCTAGGTTCAACACTATCTAACACCTTGAATGTGTTTAATTCTTGTATGCATGATCATGGGAAATGCCAAGGAGGGGCACAACCCCTTGAAACTCTCTTTTGATTGATATTTAACCTTTTAGTGCTATCTCATTGCTTGTTCTTGATTGATAACCATTCTCGTAATTGATTTGAAGGAATAGCCGAGTAGAAAATTTGATTCCCTAGCGTATAATCCAATTGCCCCCTTGGGTTCGACACCGGTCTTACCAGTCAAAATATAAATTCTTTTGACTAAATGAAAGTTATCTACACGTCAACTATCACTTGCAATTAACATGTCATCAACATATAATAGCAGATAAATGACAGAACCATATTCCAAAATTTATAGTATATGCACCAATCAGAACTTGACCTATTGAAACCACATTTCAGCATAAACTCATCAAATTTCTTATACCATTGTCTTGGTGATTGTTTAAGACCATACAATGATTTTTTCAGCAAGCATACATTATTTTCAGCATCACAAACAACAAAGCATTCATGTTGTGTTATATATATAGTCTCATCAATGTCACCATATAGAAAAACAGTTTTAACATCAAGTTGTTCTAATTCTAAGTTGTGATGAGTAACTAATGACAATACAACTCTAATTGATCTATGCTAAACTACTAGGGCATAAATTTCATTAAAATCTACACCCTCCCTTTGAGAATATCCTTTAGCCACAAGCCTTGCTTTGTACCTAGGTTTTTCTACCCTGGGATGCCCTCATTAAATCCGAATATCCATTTACTACCTACAACTTTCACACCCTTAGGTTTTTCCACCAAGTCCCAGGTATCATTCTCCTTTAAGGATTTTATTTCATCTTGCATTGCCTTATACCATATTTCTCTATCTTTTGATTCCAAAGCTTCCTGCACAGTCTTAGGTTCATTCTCAGATATATTAGTAGATATATTGAAAGGAAATGCCATTACATTGTTTTTCCCACTATCATATCCATACGTAATAGTCCTTTTGGTGACTCTTTTCTCCATATCCCTGATAAGAACATAATCTTGAGGAACTCTAGTCTCTTGAACATGGCTTACACTACCTTCCCTAAGTTGATCATGTTCAGGGGACTCAGCTCTATTACTATCTTGGTCATTTCCCTGCTCCACCTCAATCAAAGCATCATTACCATGTTCAACATCTATCTCCAACCTTTCCTTTTATTCAGCTGTTGATACAGTCTCAGATTTCTTAAATGGGAATTCTAGCTCATCAAACACCACATCTCTATTTATAAAGGTCCTCTTATGGTTCTTCTCAAGACACCACATCTTATATCCTTTTACCCCATCTGGTAACCCAAAAACACACATCTTAAAGCTCTAGGCTCTAGTTTATCATGTCTAACATGTGCATAGGCAGAACATCCAAACACTTTCAGCATACTATAATCAACAGGATGACTAGACCACATTTACATAGGAGTTTTAAAATCAATGGCAGCAGAAGGGCATTTATTAATCAGATAGCAAGCAGTGTTGGCTGCTTCAGCCCAAAAAGTTTTAGGCATACCTACCTGGAGAAGTAAGCACCTTACCCGCCCAAACAAGGTCTCTCTCTCAACTTTTTCTCTTTCCTCTTGACCAACACTCCCAGACTCTTCCAGAAGCACCTCCAGCTTTCCCGATCGTTCCTGCCGGTGGGCTCCTTCCAGCGGGCCCTCTATGGTGGTTTGTTTTCGTCAGCCTCCTCCACTGCATTCCACCTTCCCTTTTGTCCCTTGCTCCCTCTCAGCGGCCTGCCTTCCCCATCTCCCCTGCCGTACCCTACCCACGCCGCTTCCTCCTCCCTCTCCCCCGATGTTCTCTTGGCTGATTTTGTCTTTGTCTTCGTCATTGTGGTGATTATGGAGGCGTGCGTGGATGGATTCGGCGTAGGGTATGATGCGGGTGGTTGTATTGGCGGTTTGGGCAGTGGGAGGTTGTGGTGGCGGGTTGGGAGGCCTTGGACGGTTGGTTGGGCGCTTGGGGTGTAGTTGAGGGTGGCGGGGTTTGATGGTGATCTTGGCGTTATTTTTTGATGGAGGGCTTTGGTGAAACTACTTTAGGTCACGAGGTGTTAGGCGCGTTGCCGGTGTTTGTTTTCACACTGTGTATAGGTTTTTTCTTGGTTTTTCTTTTCTTGTGTTTCTTGTTTTTTTAGGTTTAGTTTTAGTTGAGGTTTTAGTTTTAGATTTAGTGGTAGTTTTATTTGGCTGCACTTGTTGCATTTATTGCTTTCCGGTCTTCGGTGGTCTTGTCACCTCTCGCGGCGTGAGGCGAAGTGGAGCATCTCACTACTCCCGGCTAGTTAACTTGTCCTAGCTTTGAAGTTCTCTTTGTTAATTTTAAATGGAGTTCAGGTGGCGTGCTACCATTGGCAGGAAGCCGATTTATGAAGCTCACTTGTGTAGCCTTGTCCAGTGTTTCAATAGAAATTGGCCAGTGCTTCATCATCGATTCGGAGTTGACTGACGAGTCACTCCTTCCGTTTGACCAATTTGGCATGGCTTGGACTTTGGAGCATGAAGATGACTTAGCAGTGGATGGATTGATTAACTGTGCTTGGATTACTTTTCTTGTTTAGATGTTCTGTTCCAGTACTATTTGGTCGTCTGTTTTGTTGTTGCTGATTTTTTTTCCTGTAAGTCATTGTATGTCATTTTCTTCTATCAAAAAAAAGGTAAGCACCTTACCTTTTAAAGGATAGTTCTATTGTACCTTTCAGCAAACCCATTGTATTGGGGAATTCCTACAACTGTGTGATTCTTTGCAATACCATAAGACTTACAAAAGTTCAAGAATTCATTATCTAGGTACTATAGACCATTGTCTGTTCTGAGTCTCTTAATATGCTTTCCAATTTGGTTTTCAACTAGAAGTTTCCATGTTTTAAGTGTTTGCAAAGCCTCAGATTTCTTAGCAAGAAAATATATCCATACCCTCCTTGTAAATCATCTATGAAAGTCATAATTATTTTTTCCCACTATGAGATTCAGTCATTGTAGGTCCCCACATGTCCGAATGTACATAGTCCAGTATATCATTTGTTCTATGAATGGCTTTACCAAATTTTACTTTGCTAGATTTTCCCAAAACACAGTTTTCACAAAATGTTATTTTTCCCAATTTTCCACTTCCTAGGCAACCTTGTTCATGTAATTTTTCTAAACCTTTTTTACTTACGTGAGCTGACCTTAATAGATAGTTCATTACACTCTTTTTCAGTATAATTTACTACAACACCAATAATTGTGTTACCTTGCAAAACATATATGACATTCACTATCATGCCTTTCATAACTACCAAGGAGCCTTTAGTTATTTTCATGGAACCATTTTCTGCTTTAAACATATATCCTTGTTTGTCTAGCATACCTAGTGAAATTAAATTTCTTTTGAGTTATCGTACATACCTCACACCAGGGAGCATAATCTCTTGGCCATCCTCCATCCTTAGTCTCACTGTCCCAATACCAACCATGATGCATGACTTGTTATTTCCCAGGTGAAATGTTCCTTGCTTCTTTTCTTCAAGCTCACTGAACCAATTCTTGTTTGGTGTGGAGGACTTCTTCTAAAACTTATTCTTGGAATTTCCCTTTTGAAAGCCTTGCTTAAAATGCCTTCCTTGTACTGACAGACCCTCAGCTCCTTCGTGATTGGATTTGGACTCAAGCTGTTTTGACTTTAGTGCAACCAAAACTTCTTCCATAGATAGTGACTATCTAGCATATTTCATTGTCTCCACTAGAGTAGAGTATTCTGGTGGCAGGGCATTGAGGATCATGATAGCTTGATCCTCATCATCTATCTTTTCTTTGATATTTTCCAAGTCTATAACTATCCTGGCAAAATCACCCAAAAAATCCAACATAGGCTTATTGTTGTCCTTCTTAAATCCAAACAGCTTTCCTTTTAGGTAGATTTTGTTTGTCATGTACAGGGACTCTAGCTTAGTCCATATAGCAGCTGCAGTCTTTTCTTTAGAAACCTCCCTTAATACTATATCTCCAAGATGTAGGATCAAGGTACTATATGCTAAACCCATTGTGCCTCATACCTTCTCAAGTCATTGAAGCACGTAACTTGCTCTCTCCTTCTAGAGCCTTGGCAACCTTCATCTGCGTCAGTACTCCTTCCAGAGCCTTGGACGAACTGATTCAATGGCCAATTAAACCCAGTCCCCAAATTTTGTTTGTAGGTTTTATTGGCCTCGGATATCGCGCTATCAAAGTTTAAAGACATTTCAAACCATTTGGATACCCATAGGCCCTAACTGTAAGCGATACTTGTAATAAATGTGTGCGTTTTCCATCCATATATCAGAAAATTAAATGGGAGTTAGATATGTGATGATACATCGACATGTGAAATGGAAAGAATTGCAACGGCTGTTGGGGTCCACATCGTTGAAAACATTTTCTTCAAATTTCTTTTATTGTCATATCACTGATAGCTTGTAATAATTTTTTTGAAAGGAGTTTCTTACCTCTCATACATATTAATTAGTATATGAATACAACGTATATATATTGCATGAGAATTCAATCGGGTACATATGAAGATTTGACTTTTTAGAGTACAGGCCACGCACGGCACTAATTCGGATTTAACACTTGAATTGCGTCCACTGAAGCACAGGTCATAAGACACCTCTAACTTGAAACCCACGAGCATAGACTTGAAACTCATCACCTCCATATGAGGCAGCACCTACAACACGTCCACGAGGGACGAATAACACCTCCGCGAAGGAGGAACAACATGTCAGCGCCAAGGTGGGACGAAAAACACATCCACAGTGGATGAATAACACTCCTACATAAAAGTGAGGAGAAAATGCTACTCAGAAGAATCGAACTCTTGACCTCTTGACAAATAGTCATTTGTCAAGAGTTCAAGCCACTCGACCAAACCTCTTTTCGCGATAACTTGTACTATTTAAATCACACTATATTTAAAAAAAAATTAAATTTCATAAGGAATTGACAAGTTCCAAACTCATGTCATAAGATGCATTTAAGGGATTCGAATCATCGATCTCATGGTCATTCGACCAAGACTATGAACGCTAGAACACTAACCATGATTTTAAAATGACACTTTGAATACTTTGGACAGAAAACTTTGTCTTGTAGTTTTAGCCAACTGTGATCATTTATTCCTCGTGGAAATGCAATCTATCATTTACTCGATCTGACTTTCCTGGTTGGATTTGCACACGGTACGGTGATCAACTTTAGGTGTGAGAAATGTGGAAGCTAAGGATAGCTGAAAGTGGAAGCGACCCGTACATTTACAGCACCAACAACTTCGTTGGAAGGCAAATATGGGAGTTCGACCCTCAGGCTGGAACGCCTGAAGAGCGAGCACAAGTAGAAACCATACGCGCTAACTTCTACACGAATCGGTTCCATGTGAAACCAAGCTCTGATCTTCTTTGGCGCATGCAGGTATATATATATATATATATCCATTATAATTATACGTCATTTGTTCCATGGAGGAGCGGTAATATCTCATCTCATACACAACTCTCTATGAATGAAGTTTCTTGGAGAGAAGGGTTTTAAGCAAAGTATACCGCAAGTGAAAATTGAGGAAGGTGGTGAGGAGGTCGTCGTCGTCACTTATGAAACTGCAACTACAGCGTTGAGGAGAGGTGTGCATTTCTACTCAGCTTTGCAAGGTAGTGATGGCCATTGGCCTGCTGAAAGTGCTGGTGCTTTGTACTTCCTGCACCTCTGGTAACCCTAGGCTTATTAGCTATTTTTAATATTCATGTTCACAAACTTATATATATATATATATATATATATATATATATATATATATATATATATATATATATATATATATATATATATATATATATATATATATCGGTGTCTTCCTCGCACTCTATATATATTTATCTCTGTCTAATGCCAGGTGATATGCTTGTATATAACTGGACATCTTGATACAGTACTTTCAGCCGAACATCGGAAAGAAATCCTACGACATATTTACTGCCACCAGGTGATCATATATATATATGCGCGTTACCAAATATGCGCATCAATTTAACTTCACGTGGTAGAGTCGAGATTAATTAAGTGCAAAATCTAATTTTTGATGTAAAATACAAACTGACAAACTATGATACACACTTCCTAAGAATTATGTCGTGATTTTATCAAAGCGAATTATAGGCTACTTTTCCAAACTATATATGACATGATTTGTAGGAAATTTACCATAATTCGTCGATTTCTAGTTTGTCTGATAAATTAATTTTTTGGTGTATGTAGAATGAAGACGGTGGTTGGGGATTACACATAGAAGGTCACAGCATCATGTTTTGTACAGCTCTTAGTTATATATGTATGCGGATACTTGGGGTAAGACCTAATGGAGGTCAAGAAAATGCCGCTGCAAGAGGAAGGAAATGGATTCTTGACCACGGTGGTGTGACAGGCATTCCATCATGGGGGAAGACTTATCTTGCGGTATGTCTATCTCATCATTGAAATTTAAAGTTGCTTCATAATTAATAAATCAAGAGATAAAGAGAAAACAAATAATTAATTATTTAATTATTTGCAGATAATGGGTCTGTTTGAATGGTTTGGATGCAATCCTATGCCTCCTGAGTTTTGGCTACTTCCTTCCTTTCTCCCAATCAGTCCAGGTCAGCATAACTCGATCTAGCTAGGGTTTTCGTTTTCTAAACATGATCGCCTTTTATAGATTAGAGTTCTCTAAATGAAGCCTAAATGTTAAGGATACCTTCTGACTACTGCAGCCAAAATGTGGTGCTACTGTCGAACAGTTTACATTCCGACGTCGTATATATACGGCAAACGATTTGTAGGTCCTATCACACCACTCGTTCTTCAATTGAGAAAAGAGCTTTACACTCAACCCTATGATGAAATCAATTGGAAGAACGTGCGTCATTTGTGTGCTAAGGTGAGAATATATATATACATGCCAACACACCTAATTTCCAATCAATTAATTAAACCTTACGTCTTGCATGCACCAGCAAGTGAGAGAAACTTAGCTGGAACTAATTTTTGTAATTAATATATAATAAATAATATGCAGGAGGATGTTTACTATCCTCACCCCAAGATTCAAGACTTGGTATGGGACACTCTTTACTTCGCCTCAGAGCCTCTTCTTACTCGCTGGCCTTTCAACAAGCTCATCAGACAGCGGGCCCTACACAAGACAATGGAACATATTCGTTATGAAGATGAGAACACTAGATACATCACACATGGCTGTATAGAGAAGGTAAGTTACAGATATGCATTTATTCTAGACACACGAATCTAGGAAATTTCTTTCAAAATACTCAAAATGAGTAATTAATGGCTGTATAGAGAATGTAAGTTTACAGATATGCATTTATTCTAGACACACAAATCTAGGAAATTTCTTTCAAAATACTCAAAATGAGTAATTAATGGCTGTATAGAGAAGGTAAGGTCATGTCCATTTGGTATCTATTTTGTGATGGTTAAGATAAGATAAGTTACTTTCAATCACCATAAGTTACTTTCAATCACCATAAGTTACTTTCAGTTACTATAAGTTACTTTCAGTTACTATAAGTTACTTTCAGTCACTATAAATTAATATAAGTTTCAGTTAAATTAAGTTAAGTTAAGTTAGACCACCACCACCACCCGCCGCCCACCACCACCGATGCCCGCCGGTGGGCGGTGGGCGGCGGCCGGCGGTGGTGGTGGGCGGTGGCCGGCGGCGGTGGTGGGCGGCGGCCAACGGTGGTGGTGGGCGGCGGGTGGTGGGTGGTGGTGGTGATGGGGCCCTTCTGTTAAGTTAAGTTACTACTATAAGTTACAGTTAAGTTACTATCAATCACTATAAGTTACTATCAATCATTATAAGTTACTATCAGTTAAAATAAGATAAGACACTATAAGATGTATGCCAAATGGACACACCCTAAGTTACAGATATGCATTTATTCTAGACATACAAATCTAGGAAATTTCTTTCAAAATACTCAAAATGAGTAATTAGGTTCTAATTGTACTCAATCCCCCTAATTTCTCTCAATTTGTTCACTTTCTTTAAAGTGTTGTCGGGAACAACGTTTTATATTTAAGCCGGTTCTTCTCAACTACGTCTTCCTCGTGTTACTTTTGTGCCCAAAAGTAAAGCTGAGTCGGTATCAAATTGACAAATAATCGTAAGACGCTCTTATATTGACAGTGTCTAATAGAAAGCCGCTCTTGTTAAGAGCGATTTAACCAAACAATGAAATTGAAATTTTGCTCTAATGTTATTCTGACCTAAGGATTTGTTATGTGATAACTTTGTGGTCATTGCAATAACTACTAAATGTGATGACCGGATAAAGTCTTCGCTAAAATTTTCTGCGAGGGAACCTACTACAACTACATGCGACAACAGTAAAAGTCATCACATAAATTGATATGCGATGACTTTTTGATATTCCGCGATGACTCGAAGTCATCACTGATCATGTTTATTTTTGTAGTGCGACTTTAGTCTAAAACGTCATTTCCAACAACGCCTTAGAAAAAGTGAGTAAATTGAAGAAAAAAATGTGGGAGATTGAGAGCAATTGAATTGAATCGAATTCCAATTACTCATTTTGAATAGTTTGAAAGAAAAAAATTCGAAATTTAGCTAGGTTGGGTTTGCATTAGTCAAAGCTAATTAAAAGCTGTAAATTAACCTTTTTATTTATGTTAAAGGCGCTGTCCATGCTTGCTTGTTGGATTGACGACCCAAATGGAGATTGTTTCAAGAAACACATAGCCAGAATACCGGACTATTTGTGGGTCTCAGAGGACGGGATGAAGATGCAGGTAAAAATTTGGAAAAATTATCCAATTTAAGTAAAATTCGAATTTGCTTTCCAATTGTACACTCTTCAAATTCAATTTCTAAAATACACACTATCATTTATGCGCCGTTGCTAAGAGCGCCTAAGACATAAAGCACTCTTAGCAACATCGCCTAATGCCCAGTGTCAAATTTATTTCAATAACATGCTGAGTCATTAGCCTACGTGATAACTTTGAATTAGGCGCTGTTATGGACCGCGCTCAAGAATACGAAGCACACATTCACTACACCATTTTGCCTCTTTGGCGACTGACCTAAATGTGTCGCCTAAGTTTATTTTTAGTCGCTCAGAGACTTATGTGACTAACTGTGTGTCGCCTAAGGTCTGTAGCCCAAGCAATGTGGCCCAAGTATATAGGCGACTGAACCTAATATCCTCTGTCGCTTAAGTATTTAGGCGACTGACCCTAATTTTCTCTGTCTCCTGAACCTTGGGGGACATGTTCATATGTATATGTCGTTCAAAAGGTTGGGCAACTGAATTAAGGGCAGTCACATAAGACTTTAAGTAACTTATTTTGGATGTCACATAAACATTTTAGAAAATTCATTTTTCTATTACATTTTTTTGAATCCAATAAACATTTTTCGAAGATTCATAAACTAAAACATGAACCTGTTAAATTATAAACCAGCATAGTTGATAGTAGTTGATAGCTTTCAAAAAGATACATATTTCAACTACAAGTTCCAAGCAAACATCAAAATACAAAATGAAAAGTTCATAGCATTTGGCCATATTCTGAAAAGTTCCAAGCATGAGCTTCAAAATGATCACTAAACTTCAGTAAACTATCAAGGTCGCCGCAAGTTGCGCGATTCATCTCAGCTTCGTAACTTGGATGCATAAATACGCCATGGATAGTTCAACTGCTGGCACTGAACACTCAAGCGATGACTGTCATCCGACTAGGGTCTTTTATCCTTAGACACAGTGATGAGGGTCTTCTTATTTCCAGGAAGGAAATACTTGATGGAAAAGCACTCACATCCAAATCAAACGTCTCGGCAACCTCCCTTCGAAAATCATTCAAATTAGTCTGGTCATCTAAATGAATAGCATAAGCGTTTCCTCCATTGTACACCATCGAGCCGTCCTCATCTGCGAAAAACTCTCCTCCAAACTGCTATAACTTTCTTTGACGTCATAACCTACCCTAAAAATCAAATCAAAACAAAACAAAACAAAACATCAAAATTCAAACACCTCAAAACACAATCTTCGTTATCCAAATCCGACAGGGAATGAGTGAATAACATCATTCCAAGTCGCATATCTCAATTAAATCTGAAATAAAACAATCAGCATCTGAAATCTCACCGTTTCTGTCACTTCTTTATGAGCATAGATGACCCTTACCTCTTCCTCAGCAGCTCGATTTGATTCGGCGAGCTCAATCCGCTCCGAGCCTGACTCTGAAGTCTGAACCTCGTCGTCCTCATCATCGCTCGGGGCGCCAATCGACGAAGAGCTTGAAGACGAAATCGGAGAAGGAGGCGAAACCGACTTATTGTCATCCGATAGCTCAGATCTGCGACTGTAAAGCTTGCGGACTGTAAAGCTTCATATGGATGAGAGAAGCTGTTGCGGCGGATGTGCAAAGGCTTGAACGAAGTAGGGTTTCAACACTTAGCAAATTTGTTGAGTTTTGGGGTGATAATATGGGCCTAGTTTATTGTTTGGGCTAAAATTCAGATCTGAGTGTATAAAGAGAGTTTAATTTTAATGTGAGTTTACAAAAATTGTATTGTGATAGCCTATGATATATATAACATTTGAATTAAATTAGTAAGTTTTTTTTGGGCGAATTAAATTAGTAAGTTAGTTGTTCGAGTTAACGATAAATTATATATGTATATAAAAAGTGCAAGGTATAAAAAATCAATAATGGTTTTTCAATAAATTAGTAAGTTAGTTTGTTAGAGTTAATGATAAATTATTGATTCAACTAATTTTTCTTCGGACATCAAAGCACATTTGAACAGATTTTAAATGCGATACAAATAATGATGAAGTCCCAAATTTTCCAAGTTGTATACTCTGACATCATACCAAATAATTAAATGCTAGTCAAGTTTCAAGACACAAACTCATGTGTCTTTACACATACTAAGTAAGCGCTGCTAAATGTCCATGTCTCACGCCCCATTTCCCATCTTTACACATAGTAATTTCACTTAAACACAATCACAAACCATTTCTGTTTCAACGCAGGAGCTTAAATAACGTGAACTATGGCACAATAGCAAACTTATATATCTATATGCGTAGATCTAGCTAGCTAATAATAGTTCAAAACTTATTCAAGCATCACTTTCCTACCTCATCCCCATATTGATGCCATATAACTGTCCATACATGAACAACTTCCCAAGCATTCAACAATCTAAGTATATACAAGACTGGAAAAAGTGAATAAAAATGGTGATTTCCCACACAAACTTGCTTAAAATTTGCTACATTTACCTCCAAACGTGTGGATTTGATGCAGGTCTAACAAGAAAACACAGATATTTCATTTTCATCTTCATCTTCATTTTCATCTTCGACTATTTCATCATCTTCATTTTCATCCTCTTCATCATCATCTTCGACTATTTCATTTGCATCTTTATCAGAATAATCATCTTCTTGTAATTTGGGATATTTTTGGTTGTATCTTCTTGATATGAGAATATTGTAATTTGAAAAGCATAGCTATGCTCGTACTGACAAGCATCTTAGGCAACTAACATTCCCAATATCAGTCGCCTATAATACTGCTTCTAGAAACACCGTACCAATGTTGGTGTGCGGGATGCGGTGGGCTTATTAATTGCCAGATTTTACAAATAAATTTTTCATACTTAAGTGACGCAGTTATCTAGTAGCATATGATTCAGTCGCCTACGACCGCTTAAGCGACACACGTGGTCAGTGGCATGCGAGTCAGTCGCCTAAGACCTCTTAAGTGACACACGTTGGTCAGTCGCACAAGTGTATGTCGCCTGAGTTTACTTAGGCGACACGGGTAGTAAGTGTGTCGCGTAGAGCTTCTTGGGCGACATACACTTATACCACTGACGCAAAATCAGTCGCCTAAGCCGGAAAATGGTGTAGTGATTTAAGGCATTGTTGAGGACATCGCCTAAAACAGATGAGAAGATTAAAGCTTGAACTGAAGCAGACAATGGACATGGTACATCACAGCATGCAAAGAAGCCATCTTAGCCAAGCAAACGGTAATTGTTCTCACGCAAGTTGACAACCAGATAATAGACTAGTTATGTAAATTATCTCGGGATATTTAAGAGGATGGCCAAGTATTAAATCGCATTATACCTAAAGATGTTTGGGAGCTCCACGACTGGAAGATGGTGGAAGCTCGCAGGTTTAGAGATGCCCGGCTTGCTGAAGAGTCAGCTCTTGCTATTGTGGAAAGGGAGAAGGCCAAGTGCAGAGCTGCCATTGAGGCAGTAGAAGCAGCACAAAGGCTTGCTGAAATGGAAGCGCAGAGAAGAAGGCATGCAGAGATGAAGGCCAGAAAGGAGGCTGAAGAGAAGAATCGGGCACTGAATGTCTTAGCATAAAATGATGTACGCTATAGAAAATATACGATAGAGGAAATTGAGCACGCCACAGATAAGTTGGCAGATTCAAAGAAAATTGGCTAAAACAGGTTAGGCGCTGTCCATAACAGCGCCTAACTCAAAGTTGCGAGACGTAGGCTAATGACTCAGCATGTTATCGAAATAAATTTGACACTGGGCATTAGGCGTTGTTGCTAAAAGCGCTTTATGTCTTAGGCGCCCTTAGCAACGACGCCTAAATGATGATGTACTGTATTTTGGAAATTGAATTTGAAGAGTGTGTACAATTGAAAAGCAAATTCGAATTTCGCTTAAATTGGAAATTTGAATGTAAATTTTGTTACAATTATATGATATCAAACCAAAAGACTGCTGAAATTCTGATCATATTTGTTTTATATATATAACTTTTACAGACATTTGGAAGTCAGTCATGGGACGCTAGTTTAGCCATTCAAGCATTACTAGCTAGCAATCTCACCGACGAAATAAGTGAAACACTAGCCAAGGGCCATGATTTCTTAAAGAAGTCCCAGGTATGTGACTGGCATGTATATATACATTTAGGCATGTATGAATATGTCTAGTAGCTAGAGGGCATTCGGTTAAGAATAATTTAAAATTCAAGAATCTAAGAACTCAAATCTTATTATTAGATCATGATCATACACATTTGTCTCACTAGCAAAGTCAAATTTAGTTGCCTTGAATATGCAATAAATGCAACTTTGAATATGTAAATGAGACATGTATCACCATCAGAGTGACTTGATAATACACATTCAAATGTGGAAATTAACTAGTTCTCAAATAAATTTCAGAGGGATTTTCATTTGAGAACTCCTTTATTTAGATATATTGTATATATATTTGATATCTAAAGCTCTGAACTACAAATGAAGGTTAGGGACAACCCGTCGGGTGATTTTCAAAGCATGTATCGTCATATTTCAAAAGGATCATGGTCATTCTCAGATCAGGACCATGGATGGCAAGTCTCAGATTGCACTGCAGAAGGTCTCAAGGCAAGCAGAGACTCTCTTTCTCATTCTGCTCTTTATAGTAGCTAGTTTCTCAACAGTTCCGCATATATAGACGCCCGAAAAAATCATCTGTTTTAATTCGCACACTCTCCTTGTTTTCCAGTGTTGTCTGCTCTTTTCCCTCATGCCACCTGATATTGTTGGTGAAAAAATGGATGAAGAGAGATTGTTTGATTCTGTCAACATCTTACTCTCACTGCAGGTAGAGATTTCTTCATTCTCATTTACATGATTATTAAAGCATCTGCAGCAATGTAAAAATTTAGTAGATGCTGGAAGAACAGTTGTTGCTGTTTGTGCTTAATTTTGAGCAGCAACGGCTGTCTCAACTTCCGAACGCTTGATGTATTTTTACATGGGTACACATTTACTGATTTTTCAAATAACACAGAGTGCAAACGGTGGAGTCTCAGGGTGGGAGCCAGCCGGTGCGCCAAAGTGGCTAGAGGTGAAACTCTAAATAGCCTATATAAATACACTTCACACCCTACTTACAACTTTATCACAGTTAAGTGAATTTTTTCATTTTGTTACTTGTTGTAGCTCTTGAACCCTATCGAGTTCTACGCAGACATTGTGATTGAGTACGAGTACGTTGAGTGTACGTCATCATCAATTCAGGCCTTGGTCCTTTTCAGAAAACTGTATCCTGAACACAGGAGTAGAGAGATAGACATATCGATTAAGAAAGCAGCACGGTACATTGAAGATGAACAAATGTCAGATGGTTCTTGGTATGGGAACTGGGCAGTTTGCTTCACTTATGGAACATGGTTTGCGCTTGAAGGATTAGCAACAGCTGGAAGGAGGTATAATAACTGTGCAGCCATTCGTAAAGGGGTTGATTTCCTACTGAGAATTCAGAATGAAGATGGTGGCTGGGGCGAGAGCTATTGCTCGTGTCCCGAAAAGGTAAACCGAGATCATCTGCTTCACTTATTCATTATTATATCATGCATATGCTCGACGAGGGAATCATATATCCAATGCAGCCAAAGTCAGAAACAACAATTCGAAAATGACGTAGTTTAATTTTAATATAATCCTTAAATTAATAATTGAACTATTTTCAAAACTAGCAATGCAGTTTAGACTTAAAACTAGGCAATTTTAATTTTTAAAATGTAAAACTACGTCGTTTCCTAAAATTGAAGTTTAATATAGTTGGCCGCACGGGATCTCATTCCGTCGAGGAGCATCAAACATAGCGCGTCATATCTCTTAATAACATATATGTGATGCAGAAATACATACCTTTGAATGGGAACAAATCCAACCTGGTGCAAACTGCCTGGGCGTTGCTGGGTCTGATTCATGCTGGCCAGGTTAGCAATTTAAGCATATATTATAAATTTCACATGCCTGGTACACAAATCATGAACTGACAGTTCTGTTACCAAAAAATGTGCCAGGCCAAGCGAGACCCGGCACCGCTACATGCAGCAGCAAAACTACTGATCAACTCTCAGATGGAGGACGGAGATTTTCCTCAGCAGGTAATATTTTGAAACCTATATATAGTACTAATCAATCAGAGGCAATTAAGTTTAAATCTATTCAAAACTTTTTATGGTGCATATGCAGGAAGTGACTGCAGTATTTATGAAGAACTCCATACTGCATTATGCTTCATATCGAAACATCTTTCCGATTTGGGCTCTTGCTGAGTATCGAAAACGAGTTCTACAGTGTCTTGATTGAGCAGATGACCATTAATTAGTTTCTGCATGCATTTAACTATTGGCCAAATGTGATGCCAAATAATGATTAGTGAATTCTCTGTCACTTCAACCGACGATCGAATCTATGTCGTTATAAGCAGTGTGGCCTAAATTACCTATGTTTATATTTCATACATGTCAAATAAAAAATGGAACCCAATCAGCCAGTTTGAATTGATTTAGGTTAAATCTATTGGAAATATTGCTTTAACAACGGCACGACAGATTAAACAGAAGTTACAAACAGATACGAGAATGCAGATATGAATAAACGAAGAATAATAGCAAACCCTAGTTGGATCGAGTCACGTCAGACGCTGTCCTTAAAGCAAGATTGCCGCCCGTAGGTCACTACACCAGTTGGTCACTTATGTAACACAGTTAGTATCAGTTACATAAGGATCAGTCGCATAAGTATCCTTGGGCGACTGAGAAAAACAGGTTGGTCACTGACAAGGCGTCGTTAGGACCTTGCAAATTAGTATTTATAATCTCCTCACTATTGGCCTACTATGGGCTAGTATGGTGGCAAGTAAGGGTCGAACCCAAGGGAGTCGGCTCGGTTACTCGTGTTCCGGTGAGAACAAGGGGCAGTTTCCCACTTAAATCCGCTCAGATCATCGCATCACACTCGAATGTGCGTGGAGGAAGAGTTAGCTTCCTATGAGGCGTGAACCCCTTGGATATCTTTGCGGAAATGAGTGAGGAACTAGCTCAACTGCTTGTAAGTAAATAAATGAAAATAAGACAGTTGGGGTTTTTGGGGTTTTGAGTAAGTAAAATGACAATACGCGAAGTAGATTGCAATAAGAGAGATATCTAGTCGTGGGTTCGTTGCTACATGTTCATCCTTGGCATAAATGCGTAGATCTATCTCATGGTGCGACGTTCCGGCTAAGGAACGCGCCCTTGACCTTGGTTCCGTCGAGCGGGTTCGAGATGCGCCTTACTAGGGTCGCGTCTTAGCGTCCCGACTAGGGTATCGCGCCTAACCACACTCGAGAGGAACGCCGGTCCTAGTCCCGTCCTAGATCGAACGAACTAGTCGAGGAGTTTGTGATACGCCTTACTAGGGTCGTATCTAAGCATCCCCGCATAGGGTCATGCTACAAACCTTGGCTCGCCACAAGTCGTTCGAACTAGGTGTTACTATCCACCATCGCGACTAGCATCCGGTGGGTGATAACAATAAGGATCGCATGCTTGGTCAAGCTTTGTGGCTAGACATCCACTTGACTTCGCATTTGATCCATGGATTAAGCTTGGAGACTAGCATCGAGATAGGAAATGTAAGTGCGATGCCTCAAAACATGTTTGCAACTACGAACCCACAACTAGATCGAGGGGTTTAGCTACTAGTATTCATGGGGTGAATACAATAGCTTTGCATAAGTAAATAAAATGTAAATGCGAGAAGGAGTAGAGAGAGAAGTGCAAAAGGAATAAAGGACAATTGTATTGCTAGATTTCCAGGCGTGAAGTTACATTTCCAAGGGAATGAGGGGTCCTTATATAGAGAAAGTGGAAGATTCTAGGCCCTTGGATGAGACTTGATCTCCAAGTTGAGTGGCATAAGAGACTTGGCACTAGTAAGGACCTAGAACCTTCTCTCATAGGGGTATTGGCATTGTGAACTCTACCTTGGAAGAAGCACACGGAGGCCGACGTCAGCACCTCGAAGGACGAGCCGAGAAAGTAAACGGCGTGGTCAATGGTCAACTCTTGACTTTGCCCTTGAATTGTAGGTCATTTGGGGAGACCAAAAATGGATCGCTAGTTTTGTGACTTTGGCCGGTGGATTTGGCTCCTTTAGACAATTCTAAGACTTTCTCAAGAAGAGAGCTAAGTCAGAATATGCCTTGAACTATGATGAATTCCACAATTCCCCATTTGCCTAATATTGGCCTTAACCGGGCTCGGGACCTTTACTTTCGAATTTCACCGGGCTAGCTCTTGATTCAGCATGTATGATCAATATGAAGACCAGTCTTTCAAGCCAGAAATGCCATAGCTCGAGTGGAATAATGGTTGGCCTAGGAAGACTTGAGTAGGACCTTCGGCTAGGCGCTGATCGTACTCGGACTTTGAAGCTTGATTTGGTTCGGCTTAGGATAGCAGGTCATTCGATGTTTTGGTCTTGGTAGCAAGGTGGTCATGTGTACTTGATGTTAGGACCTTGAAACCAGACTTTTGAATAGGATTTAGAGCTTGAGCGACCGACAAAGATAGCTTCTCGGTCAGGCCCGGTTGCGCCTGGAACGTAACCGCCTTCTCTCGGCTGACCCGAAACACGGCCTCGGCACTCGGCGTTCTCGGCAGACCCGGTATGATTCCTCGGGTGCTCCTTCCGAGCGCCTGGCGAGGCACACTTGGTCTTTCTCGGACGCGGTGTGGACCGAATGAGGCCCCGACCGGCCAGAACTCCAATTGGTGAATTTTGGGCACAAGTGCCATCTTTTAAGCGCACTTCCTCATAAGTCCTCAAAAGTACCTGCGATGCAAAAACACATTAGCAAGCAACTGTTCATATGACCTAGGATGTCAATTAGCTGGAATTGTTGACTTAATAAGTCGTGTAAACACGGCTCATCAAACCACCCCACACTTAAACTTGTTCGTCCCGAACAAAGTCTAGGAATTAAGAGGAAAGACAAATGAATCACCACAAGCTATCGGTCCAAGATATGCAATAGAGTGTTAGTCTAGACATCACCTTTCCTTGCAATAATTCAACTACTACTCAATGAATCGTTCTCAAACATTTAATTAACTCGATACGTGTTACCTCATGAGCCGGGATGCAACCCAATTGGGATGAGTGGGAGATAGCCCTTTTCGAACCCATGATCTGCACTCTTGGACCCGGGCACTTGCCATGCGGTTATACTTATTGCTTCTTCTAGCACGTGATTTGATTCGAGCTAATGGTCAAGTCCTTTTTGTTATTGTGCGGACGGTTTGTGTAGTGAACTTGGCCTTCGGCCTTGATGTAGATTTGTGGTGCCTCACTTGGCTTCGGGAAGAATTTCTTTTTTTTTGGATGATGATTTTTGCTGGAGCCTTTCTTTTTCTTGGGATTTTTCTTTGATTGAGCCTTGCTCTTATCTGGAAATTGCTCGTCCTTTTTCTTGAAAGGGTCCAATCATTGCCCGCAAGCTATGGAAATACCCTTCCCACTCTCCCTCGGGCGCCCTTCTTGCACGGGTCAGGACGAGGGTCGCTCGCCCATTTTCCCGGCTAGTCGGACCCGAGAGAAGACGGTCTGTTTTCCCGTCTCGCCTCATGCGTATGGAGACGCATAGGCCGAGCCAACTGGTCCAATAGGCCTCGAAGCGCAGCCTCCACAAGTCCGTATAACCACATGACTCGGTCCCGGTCCCTCGAGTGCTTTTGTCAAGCTCCACTAGGGCCTTTTCTATCAACTCCACATCCCTTCAAATATCCCAACTCACAAGGACAAATAAAGCGTTAATCTCACATTATCACACAATCCAAATTTCATAGGAAAAATGCAAGTACTCGGCTCTATCTATTTCACATCATTAATGCTCAAAACCGCATATCATGGAGCTAGAACGCATTCCTTATTCGAAAAATTCAAAAATTTCAAGGGAAACGTGCTGACTCATGCAAGTTCAATGAATTAAACGTGCTGACACAACAAACAACCTCCCCACCCCATACTTTTGAAATGAGCCGTGTCCTCACGGCACGGCTCGGGGTAAGGCTCAATGCATGCGAGAAAAAGACAAGGGTAAGAGAGAACAGGAACTCCCCTCGTGCGAATGCGATGAATCTTGCTCAGTCGGGGCCCCTCAATGTTTTAAGAACTTCTGCCGAGCCAGATTTTTCAGTTACGAACGTTGGGTCGGGAGTGGCCGATGAGTGCTTGGTTCGCGCGCGCAGGGCCTGGTACTCGGGCCTGCGAGCGACCTTGCCTGGGCACTTATGGGATTCTCAGATACTTCGATAAATCAACCATTTTAAGCACTTTGGTCGAGTCAGAATTTCCATATGAAGAAGTTGGCCCAGTAGGTTCCTCCCTTCCATGTTTTTGTGCGCCTAGCGCCGAGGTCCAGTTCCTGCAAGAAATACTCTTTTCCCAGGCTTAGTTATTCGAAAGTAAATGCCGGGCTGCCTCCCCGCGAGCGCCTTTGTTTAATGTCGTTGGCTCGACGAGACCTCCATTCAAGGAGGTTCGAATGGCTCGGCAAGGTCGAACTCCTGGGCAGGTGCCTTGATTTCCTCGTGGTAATGCTTCACTCGCTGCCCATTGACCACGAACCGACTTCCATCCCTCGGGTTCTCCAGCTCTAGGGTCCCATAATTAAATACGCGCACTATGGTGAAAGAGCTCGTCCACTTCGAGCGGAGCTTGCCCGGCATGAGCCTCAGGCGCGAGGAAAATAGGAGCACTCGCTGGCCCACTTCGAAGTCGCGCTGGAGGATGAATTTGTCGTGATAGAGCTTGGTGCGCGCCTTGTAGTCTGATTGGCCCTCGTAGGCCTCGAGGCGCAACTCCTCCAGCTCGCACAATTGCATTTTCCGGTCCAATCCAGCGGCTCGCAAATCCGAGTTGCATTGCTTGAGGGCCCAGTAGGCCTTGTGCTCGAGCTCGACCGGCAGATGGCACGCTTTGCCGAATACTAGCCGAAAGGGCGAAGTCCCTATCGGCGTCTTATAGGCGGTCCGGTAGGCCCAAAGTGCTTCGTCGAGCCTTTGGCTCCAATCTGTGCGAGTCGGCTTCACCATTTTCTCAAGGATCCCCTTGATCTCGCGGTTGGAGATCTCCGCTTGACCATTGGTTTGGGGATGATAGGCTGTGGAAGTTCGATGGTGAACGTGGTAATGCCTCAAGGTGGTGGCCATGACTCGGTTGCAGAAGTGCGAACCTTGGTCGCTAATGATGGCCTTCGGCACGCCATACCGGCAAAAGATGTTGGTGCGCAAAAACTCGACAACGGTCTTCGCATCGTTGCATCGGGTGGCCTTGGCCTCGACCCACTTCGAGACATAATCGACTGCCACGAGGATATAGACGAATCCGTTTGAGGTCTGGAATGGTCCCATGAAGTCAATGCCCCAAATGTCGAAAACATCATTGACGAGAATGGGTACTTGGGGCATCTCGTTCCGAGCGGACACATTGCCTACTCTTTGGCACTTGTCGCATTTCTTGCAATGATTGTATGAGTCTCGAAAGATGCTCGGCCAAAAGAACCCGCTATCCAAGATTTTCCGTGCGGTTCTCCTCGGGCCAAAGTGCCCCCCACAAGCGTATTCATGACAAAAACTGAGCACCGAAGCAATCTCCTTATCTGGAATGCATCTTCGAAGAATCTGGTCGGTCCCAATTTTCCAAAGGTACGGGTCGTCCCACACGTAGTGCCTCGCATCATGCTTGAGCTTCAGGCGCTGGGCCTTCGAGTAGGCGGGCGGAAACTTGGCCCCGACCAAGTAATTCACGATTTGCGCGTACCAAGGCATCTTTCCCGCGAGAGCGTACAGGTGCTCGTCGGGGAAGGTCTCGGTAATTCGCCCGGGCTCTTCCGCGCGGATCAGCCGGCTCAAGTGATCGGCCACCGTATTTTCCACTCCCTTTTTGTCCTTAATTTCCACATTAAACTCTTGAAGCAACAAAACCCATCGGATCAGGCGCGGCTTGGCCTCCTTTTTGGTCATCAAATATCGAATGGCTGCGTGATCCGAGTAAACAACCACCTTGGTTCCCAGCAAATAAGATCTAAATTTCTCCAAAGCAAAGACCACGGCAAGCAGCTCCTTTTCAGTCGTCGAATAATTCCTTTGGGCCGTGTCGAGAGTCCTTGATGCGTAGTAGATCACTACCGGCTTTCGCTCGATCCGCTGACCGAGTACCGCGCCTATCGCGTAGTCGCTCGCATCGCACATGATCTCGAAGGGCCTAGTCCAGTCGGGCGCGCAAATGATAGGTGCGCTGGTGAGTGCCTGTTTCAGCTCATCGAATGCCGCTTGGCACGCGTCCGTGAACTCAAAGGGAACGTCCTTCTGGAGCAAGGTCGAGAGAGGCAAGGCTTTCTTCGAAAAGTCCTTGATAAATCGCTTATAGAACCCAGCGTGCCCAAGAAAGGACTTGATGTCTCGCACAGTCGTGGGATAGGGGAGAGTTGATATTACGTTGATTTTAGCCTTGTCGACCCTAATCCCTTCATTCGAGACGATGTGCCCCAAGACGACCCCATGAGTTACCATAAAATGGCATTTTTCGTAGTTGAGCACGAGGTTCATCGAGACGCATCGAGCCAAGACGGCGCTCAAGTTCTCTAGGCATGCGTCGAACGAGCTCCCATACACCGTGAAGTCATCCATGAAGACCTCGATCTTTGACCCAATCATGTCCGAGAAAATGCTCGTGACGACCCGCTGAAACGTGCCGGGCGCATTGCAAAGGCCGAAGGACATGCGGCGGAATGCGAAGGTACCGAACGGGCACGTGAACGTCGTCTTTTCCTGGTCCTCGGGCGCGATAGGAATCTGGTTGTAGCCCGAGAACCCGTCGAGGAAACAAAAGTAGGGCTTTCCCGCTAGGCGGTTGAGCATTTGGTCAATGAATGGGAGGGGAAAGTGGTCCTTCCTTGTGACGGCATTTAGCTTTCGATAGTCGATGCACATTCGCCACCCATTCTTTACTCGAGTCGCAACCAATTGCCCCTCGGCATTTTCCTCGACCGTTATCCCGGTCTTCTTCGGCACCACGTGAACTGGGCTTACCCATTGACTGTCCGAGATCGGGTAAATCACGACCGCATCGAGCAATTTTTGGATCTCCTTTTGGACCACTTCCATCATGATCGGGTTCAGCCGGCGCTGTGGTTCCCTTGATGGCTTCGCATCATCCTCGAGCAAAATACGATGCGTGCACACAGCCGGGCTAATCCCTCGAATATCCGCAAGAGTCCACCCGATGGCCAGTTTGTGCCGGGCCAGGACCTCGACGAGACGCCGCTCCTGGTCCGCACCAAGCCCATTTTTTATGATGACTGGAAGGGTGTCATTCTCGCCAAGGAAGGCGTACTTTAAATGCTCAGGTAGGGGCTTGAGCTCGACCTCGGGTGCTTGCTCGATGGACGGTATCGCAGATTTGGCCTTGAATAACCGCACCTCGTTCGCTTCGAAGTACCGGGTCAAGGGTTGAGAAACTTCAAGCGCTAGCAGCGCGTCCCGGACGCCATCGGTCAGCTCATACGAGTCCTCGTGCGCATACACGGCATTAATCAGCGCGAGCTCGAGCGGGTCCTCCTTTCGCTCCGGATGGAACTCCTCGACCAAATCGTCGAGGGTGTCGAGCGCATGGACTGACTCGAACTCCAAAGGGTGCTTCATGGCCCGGAAAATGTCGAAGCTAAAAACTTCTCCCTCGACCTCCATCGACAAGGTCCCGCTATCACAATCAATCTTCATTTTCGATGTTTTCAAGAAGGGCCGCCCTAGAAGAATAGGCGCATGATCTCCTGGCCCACAGTTCTCCATCTTTAGGACATAGAAGTCCGCTGGGAATACGAGCTCTCCCACTTGCACTAGCACATCCTCGATCTTTCCTTCCGGCTGTTTCAACGAACGGTCTGCCAACTGAATGGTGAGCCCAGCTGGCTCGAGAGGCCCTATCCTAAGGCACGAGTAGATCGAATAAGGCAGGACATTGATCGAAGCTCCTAGGTCTAGCATGCAATTCTCGATCCTAATGTTGCCTATCGTGCAAGGGATGGTGTAGGTGCCCGGATCTCCGCACTTGGGCGGAACCTTTCGTTGAATCACGGCCGACACGTTCCTACTCATCAGCTCTTGGTCCACTCGAGGGCCTCTCCTTCTGTTTGTGCACAGCTCCTTCAGGAATTTCGCGTACTTAGGAATCTGCTTGATGGCCTCGAGGAGAGGGATATTTATCTCGACCTTGCTGAATAGGTCCCATACGTCCTTGTCCATCACATATTTTCTGGGGGCTCGAGCGAGGACGGGGAACGGAAGTGGTGCGCTGGTATTTGCGTTCTCGGCCTCAGGTACCGGGCGCGGGCCTTCGTTCTCGGGCGCGCGCGCCGAGTCCTCGCTGCGCACTTCGGGCGTGTCTCGCTCGAGCGTTCCTGGCGGATCCGGCCCGAGATGGCCGAACGCCTCGGACTCGATCTGCTCCTCCTCGGGCTCCTCTCGGCCCTCTTCCTCATCTGAGCCTGGCTCATCCTCGGCTAGTCTCCCCGCACTCCTAAGCGTCACAGCGCTCACATTCCCTCGAGGATTTTTCACAGTTTGCGAGGGGAGCCTGCCTGGCTCGCTCTTTAGCTCGGCCACGTCGGTGGCGATCTGGGAGACTTGCTTGGCGAGGTCCGCAATGGCCCCGTCCGTCTTAATCTGCTGCTGTTGTACTTTAATGGCCAGTTCCTTCACAATTTCCTCGAGTGACTTGCCAGGGCCTCGATTACTCGGACCGGCCTGGTCATGGCTCGGCCCTCGCTGATATTGTCCGGGCCCGTTCTGCTGGAATTGCCGGTTCGGCGGGCGATAGTAGCCCTGGCTCGCCTGGGGCGCGCCTTGCTGCGCGTGATGGAACTGCTGGTGCCCTTCCCTCGGTGCATTATTCCGCCAGTCCTGTCCGGTCGGTGCGCGTCCATACACTTGGTTCGGCCCGGGGCGATTGTTGTAGCCTTGGTGCCCGTCTACCGCATTGACCTCTACCGGGTCCTCCTCGAACAACGTCGGGCATGCATCGGTCTTGTGGTCCGATGCGCTACAAAACTCGCACGGCTTTACCACTACCGGCTGCCTCCTAATCAAGGTGGCCATCATTTCCTTTATTTCCCTCATCTCCTTCATCTGCTCCGCAATAGGGTGAGCTGGTGATTCGGCCTTGGCCACGTTCTTCGTCCGAGAGAACTCTTCTTGCCTCGTAGTCTCCTCACGAAACCTCGCATTTTCAGCCACCTTGTTGATCAGGTCTCTTATGCCTCTCAATGGCAAACTCATCATGGTGCCTCCAGCCGAGGCGTCCAAAAGCATCTTATCGAGCGGACGAAACCCATCTAAGAGATACTCGAGTATTAGCTTCTCAGGTAACCCGAGGTTGCAACAACTTTGCTCGAGCCTATTGAATTTTTCTAAGTAGTCGTACATGGATTCGTTCGGTCCTTGCTTGATTTCCTGGAGCTGCTTCCTCACTTGCATGGCTCGCCCAGCCGGATAGTATTTGTTTAAGAATTTGGCTTGCATTTGAGCCCATGTCTGAATTCTTCCGGAGGGTAGGGCCAAGAACCAGTCGCTTGCTACGTCGACCAACGAGAAGTAAAACGCCTTGAGCTTGAAATCCTCGATTTCTACTCCATGGGGTCGTAGATTTTGGCAACTGCCATGAAAACGCTGAAGATGCAAGGTCGCTGACTCGCCTTGTGTACCCGTGAACTTTGGCAAATGATGCACGATAGACGTATTGATCGCGATGTTCTCGAGTTCGGGTCCTTCGTAGATACACCACGGCTGGTTGCGGAAGTTCGGAGCCGACAGCTCGCCCATCGTTGGCTCGCGATACGCGTTTTCTTCGAAGTATTCCTCGCGTGCGGGCACGGGACGCGGAACGCGTTGCGCGGGCGCAGGGGGTTGACGCGGGGCTCGCCTTGGAGGGTTCGGCTGATCCGCACCGATGCGAATCTCGGGCACGGCTCTTCGACGCGCTGCTTCTCGCGCGACCCGGTTGTGCTCGCGAATGAGCTGTTCCGGGTCATTAAGGTATGGAGGAGGCTCTTCACGGATTTCTTCGAACGGGTTGATGTGGTCATCGTCGTCGTCCACTCCCGCGTTCGACATGGTACGCACCAGAAAATGTAGAAACAAAGGAAGGGGAATGAAAAGGACACCAAGAACAACTTCACCGAAGTAACTAGACTCCCCGGCAACGGCGCCAAATTTGACAAGGCGTCGTTAGGACCTTGCAAATTAGTATTTATAATCTCCTCACTATTGGCCTACTATGGGCTAGTATGGTGGCAAGTAAGGGTTGAACCCAAGGGAGTCGGCTCGGTTACTCGTGTTCCGGTGAGAACAAGGGGCAGTTTCCCACTTAAATCCGCTCAGATCATCGCATCACACTCGAATGTGCGTGGAGGAAGAGTTAGCTTCCTATGAGGCGTGAACCCCTTGGATATCTTTGCGGAAATGAGTGAGGAACTAGCTCAACTGCTTGTAAGTAAATAAATGAAAATAAGACAGTTGGGGTTTTTGGGGTTTTGAGTAAGTAAAATGACAATACGCGAAGTAGATTGCAATAAGAGAGATATCTAGTCGTGGGTTCGTTGCTACATGTTCATCCTTGGCATAAATGCGTAGATCTATCTCATGGTGCGACGTTCCGGCTAAGGAACGCGCCCTTGACCTTGGTTCCGTCGAGCGGGTTCGAGATGCGCCTTACTAGGGTCGCGTCTTAGCGTCCCGACTAGGGTATCGCGCCTAACCACACTCGAGAGGAACGCCGGTCCTAGTCCCGTCCTAGATCGAACGAACTAGTCGAGGAGTTTGTGATACGCCTTACTAGGGTCGTATCTAAGCATCCCCGCATAGGGTCATGCTACAAACCTTGGCTCGCCACAAGTCGTTCGAACTAGGTGTTACTATCCACCATCGCGACTAGCATCCGGTGGGTGATAACAATAAGGATCGCATGCTTGGTCAAGCTTTGTGGCTAGACATCCACTTGACTTCGCATTTGATCCATGGATTAAGCTTGGAGACTAGCATCGAGATAGGAAATGTAAGTGCGATGCCTCAAAACATGTTTGCAACTACGAACCCACAACTAGATCGAGGGGTTTAGCTACTAGTATTCATGGGGTGAATACAATAGCTTTGCATAAGTAAATAAAATGTAAATGCGAGAAGGAGTAGAGAGAGAAGTGCAAAAGGAATAAAGGACAATTGTATTGCTAGATTTCCAGGCGTGAAGTTACATTTCCAAGGGAATGAGGGGTCCTTATATAGAGAAAGTGGAAGATTCTAGGCCCTTGGATGAGACTTGATCTCCAAGTTGAGTGGCATAAGAGACTTGGCACTAGTAAGGACCTAGAACCTTCTCTCATAGGGGTATTGGCTTTGTGAACTCTACCTTGGAAGAAGCACACGGAGGCCGACGTCAGCACCTCGAAGGACGAGCCGAGAAAGTAAACGGCGTGGTCAATGGTCAACTCTTGACTTTGCCCTTGAATTGTAGGTCATTTGGGGAGACCAAAAATGGATCGCTAGTTTTGTGACTTTGGCCGGTGGATTTGGCTCCTTTAGACAATTCTAAGACTTTCTCAAGAAGAGAGCTAAGTCAGAATATGCCTTGAACTATGATGAATTCCACAATTCCCCATTTGCCTAATATTGGCCTTAACCGGGCTCGGGACCTTTACTTTCGAATTTCACCGGGCTAGCTCTTGATTCAGCATGTATGATCAATATGAAGACCAGTCTTTCAAGCCAGAAATGCCATAGCTCGAGTGGAATAATGGTTGGCCTAGGAAGACTTGAGTAGGACCTTCGGCTAGGCGCTGATCGTACTCGGACTTTGAAGCTTGATTTGGTTTGGCTTAGGATAGCAGGTCATTCGATGTTTTGGTCTTGGTAGCAAGGTGGTCATGTGTACTTGATGTTAGGACCTTGAAACCAGACTTTTGAATAGGATTTAGAGCTTGAGCGACCGACAAAGATAGCTTCTCGGTCAGGCCCGGTTGCGCCTGGAACGTAACCGCCTTCTCTCGGCTGACCCGAAACACGGCCTCGGCACTCGGCGTTCTCGGCAGACCCGGTATGATTCCTCGGGTGCTCCTTCCGAGCGCCTGGCGAGGCACACTTGGTCTTTCTCGGACGCGGTGTGGACCGAATGAGGCCCCGACCGGCCAGAACTCCAATTGGTGAATTTTGGGCACAAGTGCCATCTTTTAAGCGCACTTCCTCATAAGTCCTCAAAAGTACCTGCGATGCAAAAACACATTAGCAAGCAACTGTTCATATGACCTAGGATGTCAATTAGCGGGAATTGTTGACTTAATAAGTCGTGTAAACACGGCTCATCAGTCACATAAGTGTACTTATGCGACTTATCCTTATGTAACTGACATAAGTGCGTTACATAAGTGTACTTACGCAACATAATCTCATGTAACTGACATAAGTGCGTTACATAAGTGTACTTACACGACATAATCTTATGTAACACACTCAAACTCCGCGACATAAGTGTTCTTATGTGACTCGGCTTGGTTTGACCGAAATCGTTTGTCGCATAAGTGAAATACATAAAGTGCCACGTAATCTCCGATATTTGAAATCGTTGACTATCTGACGTTTGACCATCGTACTATTGTATTTAAATGGAGTGGTACACCAACCATACGCTTAAGCGACTGATAGTGTCAAAGTTAGTCGCGAAAGGACTAAAGCATTTAATGAAGAAACATAAACTTCTTCACCCACCTTTTTTCCTCCTTCACTCCCACATCTCATCCCCACGGCTGAAACCGTACGCAACAGCTGATTTATGTTTTTAGTTTACATTTGTTAGTTGCAAAGCACCATCTGTTGATTTGCTTTAAAAAGATTAGTTATAAATCGATCGAAATACTTGGTGTTTGTAATAGTATGTTGATTTTGGTTTTTATGATTATGAAGGTGGAAGTTGACAATGGATAAAAGTTGGATGGGGTTAGAAAGGGGTGATTCACGCTATATTCAAGGGCTTGTTGATTTTGTTGAATTTGCAAAGTAAAATGGAGAAAAGACACATTTGTGTCCTTGTAGAAAGTGTTTATTGGTTAGAGGAAGAATTTCTACGAATGAGATGGTTGTCCATTTGATTAATAACGGTATGATGAATAGTTACAATACATGGACCTCACATGGTGAAAAGAGTAATGAACCTTCGGCATATCAATTGAGACAAGAATGGCTTACGGAGAGGTACGGAGAAACAAGTAGTGGTGCTACGCATCATCAAGCAAACCGGACCTTGGAGATTCTTCATGATCAATTTCCCTTTCAACATATCCATGAAGAGGATCATATGAATATGAATGCAGAGGATAGTGATTCAGAGAGTATACTGGCTTATGAAAGGTATACCAATCTTGTAGGTGAAGCCCAGACTCCTTTGTACAAAAGTTGTGACCATACCGTACTTGAAACTATTTTAAGGGCAATGCAAATGAAAGTTGAGAGTCGACTGTCGGACAAGGGATTTGATAAAATGCTACATAACACCAAGAAAATTCTTCCACCGGATAACAACTACCCCGATTCTTATAAAGATGTGAAGAAACTTTTGAAAAATATGGGATTGGGTTATGAGACGATACATGCTTGCGAGCATGGATGTGTGTTGTACTACAAAGAGTTAAAAGATCAACTTAGTTGCCCCGTGTGTGGCGTGGCAAGATACACCCAATTTGGAAGTAAAAGCAAGGTTCCAAAAAAGACTGTGAAATACTTCCCCTTGACTCCAAAATTGTAGCGTCTGTATATGTCACCCCATATTGCAAGCCAAATGAGGTGGCACGCCAATAGAAATGAAACTGATCCAGAGTACATTAGGCATCCTGCAAATGGGGAATCATGGCAAAATTTTGACAAGGATTTTCCAGAGTTCGCAAGTGAGATCAGAAATGTCCGACTAGGTTTAGCCACAGATGGTTTTAATCCGTTTGGAGCATCAGGCCTCTCTCACAGCACATGGCATATTGTTCTTATTCCCTACAGTTTGTCACCCCATATATGTATGAAGAAGAAGTTCAACATACTAAGTTTGTTGATATCAGGCCCTAAGTCTCCTGGAAAGTGCTTGAATGTGTTTATGAGGCCTCTTATTGATGAGCTTAAGGTGTTATGGGATGAGGGATGTTGTACATTCGATTGACATGTTAGGTCACCATTCATTATGAAAGCGGCAGTGATGTGGGCTATAAGTGACTTTCCGGGTCTAGGCATGTTGGGAGGCCTTAAGACAAAAGGGTACAAAGCTTACCCCTTATGTCTAGATGAAATCGATGCTACTCATATAACAGGTAGAATGTCTTATCAGGGCCATCGAAGATGGCTCTCTAGAAATCATGATTGGAGGTTTGCAGCTCATAGATTCAACGGCCGAATCGAGACTAGGGATCCCCCTACATCATTTTTGGGTCCTCACATATTCAACCAAATAATGGCTCATGATTACCCCACTCTCAGCTGCCATCCGCAGTTTAAGCCTAGAGGAAGCGCTGAGAAACTTTGTTGAACACACGTGTCCATCTTCTATGACTTGCCATATTGGCAATCGATTTCTCATCCATATTCGCTTGATGGCATGCATATAGAGAAGAATTTTTTTGATAACATAATCGAAACCATACTTGGTCTTGAAGGTAAGACCAAGGACGACGTCAAGGCTAGAAAAGGTTTGGAAGAAGAAAAGGGTACGAAGAAAGTTATGGTTCAAACCAATCGGGTCAAAGAAATAGAAAGTGAGTAAAGCACCTTACACTGTAACTCCAAATGAAAAGGTAGAAATCCTTGAACTTATGAAAAACGTCAAGTATCCCTATGGGTACGCAGAAAGTTTGAGGAATAAAATTAATCTTGATGACAAAAAATTTATTGGACTGAAGACACATGATTGTCACGTGATGTTGCAACGCCTGCTACCGGTTTTCATTCGACCTTATTTGCCACTCAATGTGGTAGACCCTCTTATTTCTTTATCACACTGGTTTCAAAGACTATGTTGCAGAGAGTTAGTAAAGGAGGAGGTGAATAGCATGAAGTTGGATATAGTTAAGATTTTGTGTCAATTAGAGAGAATATTTCCGCCGGCATTCTTCACAATAATGGTACATCTCATGGTTCATTTACCTGATCAAATAATCTTGAAGGGGCTTATTCACTATAGTTGGATGTATCCCATGGAAAGGAATGCAAATACGACATTTTGTATGTATATTTACTTTATATTGCATAACTAACATTCTGTATTGTGTATGTTTATTTACTTTATGCAGACAACTTGGACAATACAAGAAATATGTGAGGAACAAACGTTATCCGGAGGGTTGCATTGCGGAACAATATGTTGCTCACGAGTATGTCATGTATTGTAAGTTGTACATGGGGGAGATTGAAGATGGAACGCCAGATCAAGAGGAGGAAGAACCTTGGGACATATCAGTTACGTCACATGTTATCAAGATGATGGGGTACATTAGACGGATGCAACTCCAAAAAGATGAGACAGATGTTGCTCATTGGTCAGTGATGGAAAATTGCGAAGAGGCACGGGAGTATATTTACAAATATGATAACAAATACTACAAGGAAAACCCCTCGTGTGATAATGATTCAAGAGTTGAAGATTTTCATGTCTATTTGCTTGTTCTGGTAATTTTTTACATCATCAATTTTATATATTCATTGGTAGTGTTTTATGAACAAGTGCACTAATTTTATGTATTTTCCTATATGAAGATGATTGATTTACGCAGTAGAGGATCTGAAAAGTATTTTAAACAACTTCACATTTTGGCTAGTAAGCTACAATGTCACAGTTGTTATACACATTGTCTTGTTAATGGCTTGAGGTTTGTGATTTCGGATAAGGACCAACATATAAAAACCCAAAACAGTGGAGTAATGGTTTTGGCGGGTAAGTGTTTTACATACTGACATTACATACAAGTAGTGCATTTCATTTATTCCAATTTTTTTGACATTAACTATTTATCCAGGAGATGTTAAATACTACGGAGTTCTGCAAAATGTCATCAAACTTAAGTATGCCGAAGGAATGCCGGTAATCATCTTCAAATGCAAATGGTTTAACACTGATCCGTTAGAGGGAAACATAAAGACGGACCATGGAATAGTCTCGATCGACACTACCACCACATGGTATGATGATGCTCCTTATTGTCTTGCGAAACATGCCCAATAAGTGTTCTACCTACATGATCCTAAATTAGGCGACAATTGAAAAGTTGTCAATGTGGTTGCTCAAAGAGGCACTTATAGTGACTCTTGTATATCTGGGGATATACGTTCAAATGTTGTGGAGGAAGCATACCAAGAAGATGAAACCACAAATATACCCATTTTCACATGTCCAATGAATATGATGAAGATGACGACATTCATGAAGGATTAGAGACTCCACGCACTATTCCTGCTTTATACTATGACTACAATGTACAAACAGGTGGTGATCCAATGGATGTGGAAGAAAATGAAGACGAGTTTACAGAAGAAGATGTAGAGGATGATGATGACGAACTTGAATATATGTAAGTGAAAATTATGAAAGTGATGATGAGGTTGACAGTGAGGAGGATGGGGATGACCAAGAAGATGATTAGTAGTTCTACCCCAGTATTTTGGTCTTGTTTTGTTGCAGGTGTCATGTGTAATGGTTATTGTAAGGGATGTTTTGTTGTCATGTTTTCAATTCTGATACCTCTTAAGCGATTGATTATATGCTTATAAGTTACGTAAGATGCTTAAATTTATAAGGGGATTGGTATTCTCTGGACGGGACAAATTGAATTCTTTAGAGGGAAATGAAATATTAGTTTTTTCAACAAAACTACGTTACGCATCTCATTATAAATGTTAGTCGCGTAAGGGTGTTATTAATCATAGCCAGACATGTGTTCAATCTGAAACACGTGTACGTCAAAAACAAAAAAATACCCTCGTTTTACTTAGGGTTTCATTTCATTTCCTCACAATTCCTCATCCGCCGCACTCCAATCGAACTCTCTCCATCTTCGTTTGTCGTCTTCGGCTCTCCGCCATGTCGGCAAAGAAGAAATCCCTCTCCAAAGTCGCCAACGCCACTGCAGCAGCTGCGATGAGGCTCCGATCACCTAGCAGTCGAAAACCGGCCAGGATTCACACGCCTGAGCCGACTCCGAAGAGAGGAGGACTGGCCAAGGAGAACCAAAAGAAATCAGCTACGAAACGCCCTGTAACGACGACAAAACCAGCACAAAAACCACCTTCAAACCCTCCGTCGAACAAGCCACCATCCAAAGTACAGCCACTAACTGATAACGTTGGCCCAATCGAGCTTCAAACAGCGACCCCTAAAATTGCTATCCATAATACTCCGAAGAAGAAATCCATCCTACTCCAAATCCAATGTAGCCCTAGAAATTCGTCAAAGCTAAGAGTCCAAAAACCTTCAAACACTGAAACCGAAACCATAAATGTCCCTCCCCCAACTTCAAAATACCCTACTCATACCTTACGCTTCATCTCGTCAACGTTCAATTGCTAGTGACCTAAACCCATCCCTTACACCGTCGCCCGAAGTGTCTGACAAAGAAGATGATGATGCTGAAGAAATTGACGATGCTGACAAAGGAGATGAGTTTGCCTATGAAATGGCGGAAGATAATGTTGCTGACAAAGAAAATGATGTTGCTGAAGATAGTGAAGATGTGGTTCAGGAACTCTCAAGTGGTGCCTCAAAAGAAGCAGAGGGTGTTGAATGTTCTAATTAGAATGTTGAGGTTAATAATACTGAAGAAAGAGATGATGAAGAACCCGATGAAGAACTAATGAGCATAAGATGCAAGACGTCCTTAAGTACTAGTAAGTTGGTCTCTAAAAATTGAGATTTCACTATGATTTTTTGTCATTTATTGATATTTGGTATGTTTTATGATGTATTACTTGTGCTTATTAATGTCACTGTCTAATTGTTATGGCAGATTCCTTTGATGATCAACCAGGAAAAAAGCGCAAGCGTCGAGGAGTTGTATGTGGCACCAAGTTAGCGGACATGGTATATAGATTGGGATCTAGGATAAAGGTGGAGTGTAGCTTTGAGGCAAATGGCCCAGTTAGCGACAAAATAAAGAGCATGATGATCCATCAAATTGGGAGTTGCGTAAGAGAGAAAGTGCCGATGTTAGCCCCAACTTACTCCGAATTGGACCCGAAGCACTGGAATATTGTCACCGATTACTTAAGTGTAAGTTTTAGTTTTTTACTCATGAGCATTAGAATGTTTCTTATTACTTATGTTAAAAAGTTATGGAACTAAAATACTTTTTTGGGTTGGTACACAGCCTCATTTCTTCTTGCCCGAAGACGACACTATGCTATGGGAGTATATAACTAGGCAGGCCAACTCTCGCTTCAAAGACTGGAAATCTTATTGTCGCAGTCACTATCTGGCTCATGGAGAAAAAACACCCTAGGAATTCAAACACAGAGAAGAAGAATGGAAATGGCTCTTGCATCACTTTCAAGAACCTGCTCAGCAGGTGATGTTACATTATTATAAGTGCCAGTTTTTTTCATTAACTTCCATATTTTTGTTTGGCTAATTTTTTACTTTGTTATGTAGACAATATCTGCTACAATGAAAGATGCAAGGAAAAAGAAAATGAACCACCATTCGGGAAAAAGTCCATTCAGCATCAGAGCGGTGAAGCACATGGAAAAGGGACATAAGGCACCCCATGTTGCCGCATTTGAAGTGATGTACTCCCAGGAGCCAGAGAGTCTTCCTTTAGTAGTAATGTTCTAAGTCATGCTTTTCAATTGCATTTTGTGTAAACTGAATAAATTGTTGGATATGATGAATATGTTGCTGGTATATTGTCTACTTAGGACTATACAAACTGTTTTATGCTTTGTTGTTCGATAATTATAAGTGTTTTGTTTTATGTTTATGTTGCATTTCAGCTGTTTACGCATTAAATCTTGTTGGTATATGTTTATGTTGCTGGTATATGTTGCTGTTTTATGTTTATGTTTATGTTTAAACTGAAAACACTGCTTTATGTTTATAAGTGTTCATTTGCATAAAATCTTGCATTTCAGCTGTTTAAGTATCAATGTTTATGTTATGTGTATGCTAGTCCATATTGTTTACAAGTGTTCTGTTTATTGTTGCCACTGTTCACTATACATGTATCATTGTGCAATCTCTTATTTGTAAAGTACCTTGATGATGATTGTATCAAAGTACATTTATGTTATTTGTTTAGTTAAATACGTTATTTTTTGTTATATGTAGGAGCAAATGAATGATGCTGTCAATTTGCTGACCCATGATGACCATGATGATTCTGGTGACCCCAGCATGGTTCTCCAGCGTGAACCCGTCCCGACAAAGATACAGCTAGACATCATTTACAAAGCTTTCAGGCAGAAGAGAGGGACTGTGGTGTCCGGAGCTGGTGGAAATCTTAAGAGGCCTCCTCGCCCTAGAGGCGGGGCATCTAACCATGCGCTCAAGGAAGAGCTGATCAAGGCAAAGGAAGAGGCAGCACAAAAAGATGTTGAATTCGAGTGTAGGTTCATGGCTTTGGAGGATATGCTGAAGAGGGGGGGTTCAGGACATGGTGGCAATGTTTTCGATGGTGCATCATTTGGTTTGGGTACTCTGTGAACTTTGGCTGCATCTTATGAATAACTTTCTTGTTGGTTAACTTTTCAGTACACCTTTTATAAGGTGTTTTGTGTAATTTACTGAATGTTGAACTTTGGTGTTCTTTTTGAACTTGTTGGTGACTGTTTTGTGCAATATCAGGGGTTTCTGAATGTGCCAAAATTGCACTAATGATATTTATTTCTGCCTTACGCGACTATTGATCGTAAAAAAGAAGATGTTTTTACACTTATGTGACATATTCGAACACAGATGCGTAACTTATGCGACTAAGCAAATGAACAACACTCACTTACGCGATCGAATAAAATAACTTATGCGACTAGACAATTGCACAACACGCACTTACGCGACCGCAAAAAGTACAGTACGTAACATATTAATGCGGATGATATTTGAAAAATATACTTACGCGTCTAACTCAATCTGTAAAAACGTCATCTGACTTGTGGATATATAGAATCTAATGCGACTAACGTATTTCCTAACACGGCAGAAAGAAGTTAGTCGCTAAAGTACTCTTATGCGACATATGTCCATTAGTCAGTCACGAAATATAGACCTGCACAAATCCGGGCAGCCCGATCGGCCCGATCCGCTCGCCCGGTCATCAAAACGGGTTTGGACATACATTATAGCCCGACGGACCAGCCCAACCCGGACCATACTTTTATTAGGGCCGGGCCTGGACACATATTTTAGCCCGATCGGGTTGAAAAGCCCACCCGTTAACCCGTTATATATTAAACTTATTTTTATTATCTTTTACTATAAAATAAAAAACAAAACAGATGCTTAACACAAATAGATCTCGTGAGCAGTGAGGTCGTGATAACTCCTCTCCTATATCAAAACTATACAGTAAAAATAGCAGTTATCCTATCGGATCACGCATAGTCTCGTTGTTGGAGGGATTTTATCGAGTTCATGTTTGAACACATTACCATCATGAGTGTGTCCACTTGGAGCTATGAGCCAAACAAGATGTAAGACTTGAGAGTTTTATGTGATTCAAAGTGAAAACTTGCTGCACTGAATATTTCGAGGAATATAAGGATTCAGAGACCTCCATATTGCTGCCATCACTGGTCCCCATACACATCACTGCAAGTAGAATCTAGAGTATTTGTACATTGAACTCAGTTTAGTACCACCAATTAATACAATTCAAGATGAAGTCTAATTGTTTTTGATCAATTCAGGATGAAGTCTAATTGTTGTGCAGGGAAATATGTATTTTTTATTAAGTTACATAGAAAATTTAAATATATATATATATTGACACCTATTTGTAGCGGGTTAGCCCGATGGATAATCCGGCCCGGTACAATGGGCGGGCTCGGACAAAATTTTGATCCCGAATCGATCGGACGGGTTTAGCCAGGCCCGATTGTATGTGTCATAAAATATCAAAAAGTCCGGCCCGAACCTGCATTTGTGCAGGTCTAACGAAATACTTTATGTCACACCCTTTATGCGAGTGGTCCTTATGTCACTGACCGCATTCCCATAAGGTCTTATGCGACTGAGAACGTCCTTACGTGGCTTTTTTAGGTCAGTGACAAAAGTGACCATCTGGTGTAGTGGGTGATGGGACTCGCTGACAATATGCCTCCCGGGATAAAACGAACCTCGACACAGACTGCATCACGCTCTGCCGATCGAACTTGTTATGATCTTTGGCTATCACCGACAAACTCAGACGAATGGAAAAAATGAAGAAGAGAGAATTGTTCAGTCAGTCTCCCCTCTTAACTCCATTAATGCGAACAAGTGCACACATTGAAAGCCAAATCCGATGTCGTTAAGCCCGAGGATTTGCACCCCTAGGGGCCCGCATGAGTGTTGTGAGAGACTTTGCTTAGCATCTTACCAAGTAAGAGAACCATGATCATATATAAACTTATAATTTCTCATATAACTTCCAATGTGGGACAATTGGTTTCACTCAAGTGAAATCAATCCACTCATCCATTTCTACCAAAGTCATCTTTCCATTAGTTTTGGTCCAACTTTGGGCATCGATTTCTCATTCGATATCAATTCGATTTTGGCATTAAAACATTCGATTTCATACCCCTTGTCGTAAGGTATTTTATTATATTTTTATCAACTCTTTCCGAGGTGTCCTTCACGCTCAAATTAGGTCTCAAAATGGACGCACCACCATTTTCTTCACACTCTTTTAACCCAAATTCTAACAAAATCTTTAGAGTCCAATCGAGAATGCTATCAGTTTAGTTCCAATTCCAAGAATTTGTGTTTTTGATGCAATCGAAGATCGCGCAGGGGATTGCGCATGAGGAGGAACTGCCGAACGAACGTTTAACCAAAAAATAGTATATGCAAATACTACAATGACAATACGGCCGTTTTGTGAGCCATTTATTGCATATTTAATAGGGATAATTACAAAAAAAACTACCTGGACTATCACAGTATTTTAAATCGCGGCCTGGACTATTCTAATTTTTAATTTAGTGTTTTTGGACTAAATTGAACACAATAAACTACCGTCTTTTTGGACTAAATTGCACACAATAAACTAACGTCGTTAATAAATACCGTTTACAGTTATTTAATGAATTGGTTTCCCGTTTACAATTATTATTCTTTATTACAAATTATTTAATTTTTTTTGGAATAGGAGTGAGGAAGAAATTGCTATTGTAATTTGATTGAATTGTTAATAGAAAAGTTTTTATTACATTAGAGCATTGTGTTCACAGTCAAATTAAATAATAATAATAATTGATTAACGTTGTTAGTTGATCGTGTGCAATTTAGTGTCCAAAAATACTAAATTGAAAATTGAAATAGTCCAGACCGCGATTTGAAATGTTGTGGTAGTCCTGATAATCTTTTTATAATTTTCTCTATTTAGTACTAATTGATATGCAAATTATTACGTTAATTATGAGCCCATGATATTCAATCAATTGGTTAAGAAAAAATCTCATTTCTCATGGTTTTAAAGGGAAAAGATCATGTAGGAAGTGTATATTTTGGTAAGAAATAGGAATTTAAATTGACCTTTGGATCTAAGATCGGATGGTTGTTAATAATCAATGTATTTAGCATTTAATTAATTTCTATTTATGATGTAAAGGGTATTTTCGGAAGCACAACTTAGAGAAATCAAGATCCGTTCAATCACAGATCTTCTTCAATTTTTGATTTCTCATCATCAGTAGCTCGCCGCCGATTCGATTAGCAAGCAACCGGACGATTTTAATTCTGCAATGATATGACGCGCTCCGACTTTCACCTCTGCTTCACGCGAGTTTCACCGAGCTTCAGAAAAACCCTAACCATGGTGGCCCCCGCTCCAACCCAGTATGTCCAATTCTTCGGCCGTAAGAAGACTACCGTCGCCGTCACTCACTGCAAGCGCGGCAACGACTTGATCAAGATCAACGGCTGCCCGATCGAGCTCGTCGAGCCAGAAATCCTCCAATTCAAGGCATACGAGACGATCCTTCTTCTCGGACGCCACCGCTTCGCTGGAGTGGACATGCGTGTCCGTGTTAAAGGTGGAGGTCACACTTCTCAGATCTACGCCATCGTCAGAGCATTGCAAAGGCGCTGGTTGCGTTCTACCAGAAGTACGTCGATGAGCAGACTAAAAAAGAGATAAAGGATATTCTGGTCAGGTATGATAGGACTTTGCTTGTTGCGTTGTTCGAGTTCCACCGATTTTGATGATCATGTATGATTGATTGAATTCTTGCATGGTTGGAGTCTGCTTCTCATCTTGTTGTTGTTTAGTTTGATAGTTTTTTAAGTGTTTATCTTATATATCTTTGCAGGTGCTGGAGCAGAGTTTATATACATTGTGGAATTTGTCTGTGGATGAGAAGCACAGGGCAAAAATTGCTGGTTCAGAGCTCATTCCGTTACTGATTAAGTGCCTGAGTACGGAGGATATGAGAGTGAAGGAAGCTGCTGGAGGGGTCTTGGCCAACTTGGCATTAAGTCATCAACTTCACGGTGTCATGGTAGAAGCAGGTGTAATTCCAAAGCTGGTACGTTCTTCTCCATCTCTGCATTTCCTTTTGCGGGGAATAGCCATGTGATCAATCTTATTGGGTGATGTGCATGATAGTTCGTAATTATTTTTTTGAGAGCAGGCACAGTTCTTCACAACTGAAGTGAAAAAGGGGTCTGTAACCATCAGAAAGGAAGCACGTAATGCACTGTTAGAACTTGCAAAAGATGAGTATTACAAGATCCTTGTTATAGAGGAAGGTTTGATTCGAGTCCCATTGATTGGCAACGAGACGTTCAAGTCACTCAAGCCAGTCACACATTCATGGCCGACTTTACCAGATGGCACACAAATTGAGCAGACTTCAAAAGGTCCTTCGAGATTTGGTGCCTCTGAGCTACTCCTTGGCATATTCCGTTTGTGCAGGTTGATTTGAAGTTCATGGTTGATTGCCATGAAAGTTTATGTAGGTTGATTTGAATTAAACTGTCTACTTTGATTTGAAGTTCATGGTTGATTGTGATGAAAGTTTATGTAGGTTGATTTGAATTAAACTGTTTACTTTATATGAAGTTCATGGTAAATTGTCTAGGTTGATTTTGATGAAATTTTTGTGTATTTTTGCAGGAACATGTCTGGTGTATTATGGGAAGTGGTTTCGACTGATCAGGTTTTGTCATTTTATCAGGGGTTTGGGACAAAAAAATGGGAAGAAGATTATCCTCGTTTGGATTGATCCGAAGATATCAGACTTTCAGATGCATTATCCTCGTTTCAAGAAAGAAGATTATGAGAAGATGGGAAGAAGAAGATTATCCTCGTTTGGATTTTTAGTTGTTTCTTTTTATTCAAGGGGCAAAAAGTAGCTCCTTTGTCCCTTCTACAATTGTATATAAAAGCTCGGTTTGGTTATTAAGTCATGTCAATTGTTAACTGTGCTACGAATTATGCTTATAATGCTACAGATAATGATTACCGTGTTACGGATTATGATTACAATGTTACGAATTTTACATACGGATTATGTTTACCCTCTGTGATACACATTAACTTAACTATTATAACTTACGAATTATGATTTTAATGCTACGGATTATGATTTCAATGCTACGAATTATGATTACAATGTTACGGATTATGATTTCAATGCTACGGAGTGAAATGGTGTACACAATTTGTGTATCATATATATATTTACTCTCAGAAATCTGAAAAATTTGTGTATCATTTTGCTAGTTGAGCTGAGATGTGAGAAACAATGAGCTGAGATGTTCTTGTACTAAAATACTGGTCATTGTTTTCGGAAATGCATGATTCCTTTACTACGGATTATGCGTACATTGCTACGGATTATGCGTACATTGCTACGGACTATGCGTACATTGCTACGGACTATGCGTACATTGCTACGGATTATAATTACATCATACGGATAACAAAACCCTGTGTGATAAACATGCTTTGCACAAGGAGATAACACTCTACTTTTCGTGGTGGGACTCCACGCAGGCATGCTTTGCAGTTGCAGTTTCCACAACAAAATGGGCATGACATTTTTACCTCCTCCCTTGCCTTGTCAGGGTACCTGAACATCATTTGTTCGATTTAGTCATACAGTGCGTAACCTATCACACAAATATAACATTACACAATAACAATGTCTGTGCTGGAAAAAAAATCATGCAATTAGAAAAGAGTAGCAGCACCCTATACTGCACTGCATTGCAGGCTCAACTGAGAAGAATCCGCAAGAGTTCCAAAGCGATAATAAATTTTTAAAAACGAACTTTAACTCTTTATATACCACACTAGAAAGATATTTTGTTTCCACTATTTATTAATGCTTATGTTGAAGTCTTGAAGATGTAATCCCAGAATGAGGTAATAAGGATGCAAATAAGCAAAAACTGCAATCGAAATCGCACAGCAGACACCAACTAAAGTAAAATAGGCTGGAAACATTTTGCTCTGCAGATTTCCAAACTAATGCCTCGGCAGATTGCTACACGCAAAACAATTAACCTAAACGAAATCAACAACTACTCACACCAACAATTCAAATTAAGGGAAAATATAGGAAAGGAACAATTAGTACTTGAACATGATAATTCCGCCGATGAAGGTGACCCAGAGAGCGGAGCCCCAAGCGGTGGCGAAGCTGAGTAGATGTGCGAGTTTGATGTAAGTGGCGAGCCCCGGCAAAGGCAATCCGTCGGATTTGGAACCGAACGATTCCGGAGAGAAGACGATTCCGATTGCTAAGAAAGTGACGGCGGTGAAGAATCGAGAAACGAAAACTCACCCGACGAGTAGATGTTCGGAATTGTTGATTACGGTCGTCCTGTATCGATTCGTCTTCGACGGAATGGTCGTCCGTAGCTTCCAAGCAATTGTGCGTGTGACGAGATTCGTTTTTCAGAAAGGGTTAGGGTTTGGTTCGACAACGACGGGATTCGTTTTTCAGAAATTGTGCGTGTGACAAGAATAATCCTGAAACTGAAAATAAGGGTGATTTTGATATATATTATCAAATAATCATGGCTATTGATTACCAAATTTAAATGGACAAGATAAATTCTTATTTCTCACCTTAATGTCACTTCTCACCAGATCTCAACCCCTTAAATTAATTCTTATTCACCGAAGCACTACTGCAGTAGAGTAGAACCACGTGACACGCATAAGGGTGATTTTGATATATATTATCAAATAATTATGGCTGTTGATTACCAAATTTAAATGGACAAAATAAATTCTTATTTCTCACCTTAATGTCACTACTCACCAGATCTCAACCCCTTAAATTAATTCTTATTCACCGAAGCACTACTGCAGTAGAGTAGAACCACGTGACACGCACGTGAGGTTTGGTACTCCTTTCTGGCTCTCTGGTCACTCGGCAGCTGTTGGATTGGGAATCATATCCTACGACTCTCCGAATCGGCACAATTAGGCGACCCCCCGCAGTTCCTCTCTTCACCTAAATTTTCTCTATTTCCAATCCCCCAACTCCCTGATACTCATCTGTCCGGATTGGATCTGTGCGTCCGACATACAATCCATCCGACTAGTCAACCAGGTGCAAAGTCATTGTCTTTACGCTCCCGAGCTGATCGATCGACCGACAATTGACGAGTTGGGTTGAAGAAGAAGCTTGTGATTTGTTTCTCAAGTACGAGCGGGTGAATTGGGTTATTCGAATTAGGGTTTTGTAGCGAGTTATTTCGAGGGTGTGAAGAGGTGATTGAGATCGATGTCGTGGGCAGGTCCAGAAGATGTTTACTTGTCTACTTCTCTTGCCAGTTATCTTGATAGTAAGCTTCAGTCCTTTTACCTTAATTTAAAATTATGTGATTGTAAACACTGTGAGTTAATTTGGTTGGTTTTGGGAATTGTAAAGATTATACAATTGTACTGAGCTGAGATGAATGTAGTTGATTGGATTTTACAATTGTACAATTGTAAAGGTGTAATCTTTGATAAGTCTTTGATGGATTTTTCTACTGTGGATTGTGTGTTCGTTGTATTTTTAGCACTTTCCGATTAATGGTTGTTTATGAGTCGTACATCAGAGAAACAAAGTTTGTGGATTGGAATGATTGTGGTCAGTTGCGTCTCTGATGTATTTGGTTTTGTGGTAGTTCGATGTGTAGGTGTCAAGGGATGCATTTAAATTTTTATGATGTTTTCCTTGCAAGTGTGGTTGTTTCTGAGACCGTTCTAGGTTGCAGGAATGATATTTAGATTTTTTTTTGTCATCGGAGAAGGATATTCGAATAGAACGAGGAAGCACACTTTACAATTTCATTACCTATTGAAAGACGCATTTTGTTTTGTGCTGGCTACTTATTGTTTTCAGTTATGAGTCACTGTTGACTGCTGAGTTTGAGCAATGTACTTTTTGTATGATCTTTCGGGTCTCACACCATCGTTCGTGTTTCAGAGAAGCTTCTTGTGTTGTTGCGAGACGGCAGGAAGCTTATGGGGTTACTTCGCTCTTTCGATCAATTTGGTATTCATTACTATCTGTCATTTTGGTTATTCCTATTTGTTAGTGTTTAAAGAATATGTTGGTTCACTTTGTCTTGGACATTTTGGCACAGCCAACGCTGTTATTGAGGGTGCATGTGAGCGGGTTATAGTTGGCGATCTTTATTGTGACATCCCTCTCGGCCTATACGTCATACGTGGGGAGAATGTTGTGTTGATCGGGGAGCTGGTACATTTTCTTAAATTCTTATGTGTTATCATTGCTTTCGATCATTATGTGGTTTTATGTTTGGTTGCCTTTTTCGCTATTCAGGACTTGGAGAAAGAAGAACTTCCACCACATATGATTCGCGTTTCAATAGAAGAAATTAAAAGGGTATGAAACTACGAAAACCGTCCCTCTAAATTCCTTCCAAAAAATTTACCAAGTTGGGGAGTGCTTTATTTCTTGAACAGTCACCCTCGTAATTTCCATGGACTTTATGTTTCCATTTTTTATTTGTGAAGTTTTGTTGAGTATTCACTAACAATGACGCGATTTACAGGCCCAGAAAGCGGAAAGGGATCTTATGGATCTTAAAGGTTCCATGAGGAAGAGGATGGAGTTTCTGGATATGGATTAATCTAAAGCATCAAGTCCGACGCGTCTTGACGCTGACCCTGATTCGTCTGCAAATATTAATGCTGCCAGATTCTAGAAAAATCATGAAAAGGGAATTACGTTCTCTACTAAGTGCCTACATTTTCTACATGTGCTAGTGAATCTCTGTCGAATTTGCGATTTTAGGTTTTTTTTTCTTTCTGTGTGGTAATGGCAATCTGTTCGATTCTCAACTTCAAGTATTTGACCAATACTCAGTTCTAGAATTTTTTTTCTTTCCCAAATGACTTTTTCTAGCGGTCATAGTCTGTGTGGCAATGGCAATCTGTTCGATTCTCAACTTCAAGTATTTGACCAATATTCAGGTCTAGACTTTTTTTCTTTCTCAAATCATGGGTAGTGGTCTGGCGGTCACAGTCTTGGTCGAATGATCAGGATGGAATTAAATTTTAAAAAAAATAAAATGACTCTTTTTCTATAAAGAAATTTTGTATTTATCCTCTAGTCAAAAATATTTTTGAACTATCCATGTGTCGTTTTGTTCAGTTAAAAGAGCCGTTCGAATAAACACAACGATCTTTCAGTTTCAGGGATTGGGATTCTCTACTCATGCACAGTACTCCTCATATTTCCTCATGCACAGTAAATGACACGTGGCAGCTTTTAATTGGTTCACGAAAAGTGTTGACAAATGGCACAATCTTATTGGCTGAAATCGTTTAATTTTTATAATTACGAAAAATATGATAAATCATACGAAATGAGATGAAAATTTTTATAAAATATATCAATATTTTTAATTTTCCGAACTCTATTTATAGAGACCCATATTGCATAAATATAATATTATATAATATGTTGATAAATTAAACCACAAGTAAAAAAGATTAAAAAAGATATTACAAATTTCGGGTGAAACTTGCGATGCGATTTTACGATAACAATACATTTTATCGCAAAGTTATCGCATTCATCCACAATACGATAACTCTAAAATATATATGGGTTTATCGCAATAACTTTGCGAAAAAATGTATTGTTATCGTAAAATCGCGCGATTTTACGATAACAATACATTTTTTCGCAAAGTTATCGCATTCATCCACAATACGATAACTCTAAAATATATATGGGTTTATCGCAATAACTTTGCGAAAAAATGTATTGTTATCGTAAAATCGCGCGATTTTACGATAACAATACATTTTATCGCAAAGTTATCGCATTCATCCACAATACGATAACTCTAAAATATATATGGGTTTAACGCAATAACTTTGCGAAAAAATGTATTGTTATCGTAAAATCGCGCGATTTTACGATAACAATACATTTTTTCGCAAAGTTATCGCATTCATCCACAATACGATAACTCTAAAATAAATATAGGTTATCGCAAGTTTCACCCGAAATTTGTAGTATCTTTTTCCAATCTTTTTTACTTGTGGTTTAATTTATCAACATATTATATAATATTATATTTATGCAATATGGGTCTCTATAAATAGAGTTCGGAAAATTAAAAATATTGATATATTTTATAAAAATTTTCATCTCATTTCGTATGATTTATCATATTTTTAGTAATTATAAAAATTAAACGATTTCAGCCAATAAGATTGTGCCATTTGTCAACACTTTTCGTGAACCAATTAAAAGCTGCCACGTGTTATTTACTGTGCATAAGGAAATATGAGGAGTACTGTGCATGAGTAGAGAATCCCAATCCCAGTTTCAGGTTACCGCGTTGACTTCAGGTTGACGTTCCAGCTATGATTACTATTAGAGATGACGTCTGCACTGGCGTCTGCTCCTTAATTGGGCCGCGCCTAAGCCGAGCAGTTGTTGGGCCGGACTGTTAACAGTTAAATAATTGATTAGTATGGTAGAAATACAACGACTACCCCCAAGTATATGATAACTACAAGTGGTTGGGGTGCTATCTAGAAGATGGAGAGCTTTGTGTGCTCGACGTCCTCAATTACATTCCTGGAAAGGGCCAACTGTGTTCGCGCTCGAATCGTCGAAGCCCTAAGAACCGAATCGGACCTGTAAAGTGAGGACGAAGATCGCCGGAAAATGCAGCAACAGAGGCTGAAGCAGCAGCAGCAGCAACAGCAACAGGCTTTGATGCAGCAGGCGCTTCTGCAACAACAGTCCATGTATCATCCTGGTCTCCTAGCTCCTCCACAGGTTTGGTTTTTCTTTCATTTAATATTTTTTTTTACCATCGGCGTTATGAAGGATTGATATTGGTGTTTGATTTGGCTGTAATTCGTGGTTGATCTTAAATTTTTGAGCTTGAGTGGTAGCTTGTCAGAATAGGGTTTCGTACGGTGGAAAATGGGGATTTTTGAAATTGATTGTTTTATTAGCCTTCTTGAGATTCATTAGGTTGATAGTTCCTTAGATTTTTCTTTCTGACACTTGGAAGAAGAAGGAGCTGTTTGGCTTCACCTGTCACATTAGGGGATAGGAAAAATGGCATAACCTTCAATTAATTTGTTTTCTGTTCAATTTCCAGTCCAATAAGGTGAAACGTAGACATAATTTCTTGTTTTGCAGATCAGCAATGCGATGCCTGCTTTTAATATTCTTCTTTTTTATTCTGAATTATTGTTATTTAGTGTCTGAAATGAGGGCCTTTTTTTAAGTGAAGTTTGCCTCGGTGACCACCAGTAAGAGGGTGTTAAGTATATGTATGTGTTTTCAAGTTCAAAGATCACTTGTAGATCAAGTTTCCATTACAAGATACCCAATTTTTTTGTTGTAGCCTATGGGACTTCCTTTTTTTTCTCTTCTTTTTGTTGTTTCACTTCTTCTTTTTTGTTTTTTGTTTTGCAGATAGAGCCTATCCCAAGTGGAAATTTGCCACCTGGTTTTGACCCCAGTACATGTCGCAGTGTGTGAGTCCTTGGCCATTGGTCTCATCTCTGCTGCTATCTTTTTTATAGTGTCTCAGACCTTTCTTTTCTCCTACTTTCTGTATTATTTGGCCATTTGTCCTCAGTTCTCTTGTTCTGCGTAATTTTTACATCAGAAATACGCTGTTTTGTTACTTGACGGGCATGTTTTTTCTATATTTTCCCCTCTACTGCATTAGTAAATGCCTTAAATCCCATGGGGTGGTTCAAATATAATATCATGGCCGTTATCTCTGTTTGCTTTTGGCTTTATGTGGTGTTCGTTGCACAGTTTTTTCTCTCTGAAAAATTTAATTTATTATGTCTTGATACAACTGCAAACTTGATTTCCATTTCGTAATGATGCAGTACTTAGATAACATCATAGAAGATCATTTTTACACATGCAGGGATATGGAGGAGACCGTTTTTCTTGACAATTTCAGTGTGCTGTATTTGCCTCCTATGTAACATCTGAGTGTACTGTATTTTCATCCAACGCTTTTCGGAGTCCATGCTTCCTTATTTCTGTGTTTTCTGTCTTGTTGGTTCCTTCTCCAGTTAATATATTCCATGGCAATTTTCCATGAGCTTGTTCAAATTTGTTGTCTAATCCTTCTCTAAATACATCATTACTGATCTGGAAATTTCCTCATGTTTATGCAGATATGTCGGCAACATTCACACTCAGGTCACAGAACCACTTCTGCAAGAGGTATTTGCTAATACTGGCCCAGTAGAGAGCTGCAAGTTGATTCGAAAAGAAAAGGTGATTCCACTTTTGTTTTTTTATCGTTTTTTATTTTGCTGATACATGCTTATGAATTTGTCAAATTTAAGACATTCGTTTGTTTAAATAACTTGCTAAAATTGTATTTGGAATTACTTCTGTTTTAATCCTGGATTGAAGATAATGTTATTTTCTTTCTTTCATTTTTGATCCGAGAAAGGTTTCACTGTTTATATGACCCTAAATCTTTTATTGTTCAGTCATCCTATGGTTTCGTTCACTACTTTGATCGAAGAGGAGCTGCACTTGCCATATATACACTCAACGGGAGACTCTTGTATGTATAATTGCATGTATACTTTCAATTGCAAATCACTCATATAAAGATGGTTTCATTGTATGCGACTGTGTATTGTTTCCTTATGGTAAAGAAATTTTCATCATGTCTTTTGCAGGTTTGGACAACCCATTAAAGTTAATTGGGCATACACCAGTGGCCAGAGGGAAGACACCTCAAGTATGCAATAAATTTATTATTGCATTATTGCTAGTTTAGTTTGATGTTATGTCACAAGTGCTATCTTGTGATACCCCTCTACTTCTACTTATGTCTAGGTCACTACAACATCTTTGTTGGTGATCTGAGCCCTGAGGTTACTGATGCGACATTGTTTGCCTGCTTTTCTGTTTACCCCAGTTGTTCGTAAGTCTCGGTAGACCAGCCTCTGTTTTCACCCACTTATTGTTTGATGTGATCGATCATTGGCATTTCAACATGGTTGTATAAAGTGCGACTAACTAGTATATTTGTGAGATCAGTGATGCAAGGGTAATGTGGGATCAGAAGACTGGACGTTCAAGAGGATTTGGATTTGTATCCTTTCGCGATCAACAAGTACTATACCAATTCACATGCGAGCTCTTATTTCATTTTGGATTTTATATTTTTATATGATTTCTCTTGTTTCAGGAGGCGCAAACTGCTATCATTGAGTCCACAGGTATCGATAATGAAGCTGATCTACTCATTTCAGTGTATAGAAAAAAATATTTTCAACAACTGCTCTGATGTATCATGCGTGTTCTGTCTGGAATCTACAACTTGGACGATATAGGCATTTTTGACATTTTATGTGGATGTCCAGGAAAATGGCTTTGTAGTAGACAAATACGTTGTAATTGGGCAACTAAAGGTGCTGCCAGCAATGACGATCAGCAGAGTTCAGATACTAAAAGTGTGATGGAACATGTGACTGGTTCATCTGGTAAGCCAACTTCTCTGGACAATTTGTTTTTGCATTTTGTTCTCAAACTGCTCAAGTTTATCAGCCAATGCATATTTGTTTGCCTACATGTACAGAGGATGGCAAGGAGCCAATAAATAGTGATGCACCTGAAAACAATCCCCAGTATACTACTGTTTATGTTGGCAACCTTGCCCCTGAGGTAGAATTATTTTTCTTTTGTTGTACATTTCTTGAAGTACATAGCTTTGTAGAATATTACTTAGGATTGTGGGCCAATAAACAATCAATCATGTAGGTGAACCAAATTGACCTCCATTATCATTTCCACTCTCTTGGTGCTGGAGTTATTGAGGAAGTAAGGATTCAGCGAGACAAGGGCTTTGGTTTTGTAAGATACAGTACACATGCTGAAGCTGCCCTTGCTATCCAGTTGGGCAATGCAAACTCTATTCTTTATGGGAAGCCAATTAAGGTGCGCCTCTTTGCATTCACAAGTGTAAGCCTTTCCAAGGTTGTCGTCTCGTACATAAATTTGCTTATGGAGTTTGACCGGTGCTCAATTTGTCATGGTAGTGCTCATGGGGTAGCAAGCCCACACCACCTGGAACAGCTTCAAACCCGCTTCCTCCACCTGCCCCACCATCGATGCCAGGTCTTATGACTACGGATCTCTTAAGCTATGACCGTCAACTGGCAATGAACAAGATGGGTAGCATGAATGCACTCTTACACTCTCAGGCTCAACATGTGAAGCAAGCGGCCATGGGCATGGGTGGGGGGTCTAGTGGAAACCAAGCGATATATGATGGTGGTTTTCAGAATGGACAGCAACTCGTATATTATCAGTGAGGTATCATCTCGGAGTCTGATGTGTTCCACCACTGCATCCAAATATCCTATGCAATATATTTAATCAGTTTTATTTTAGTTAGTGTACTGATGGGTTTTGCTTTTTTCGGGTGTTTGGAGGTTGTTACCAGAAGCCCTCTTTTATCTGCCCGAGATTTGTATAAGTTCCCACCCCACTGTATGCATGTGCCCTACTTCTTTCCTAGTGTTACCTTTCTATGTAAAATGAGTGATGAAGTGATTCAGAGGAGAGTGGTACTATGAATAATAAAACCACTCCTTAGCTTATGCACCAGAGTAGGATGGGTATAATGTGCGCCAGGGTAAGATCGAGTGGTTCTATACTAAGAATAAAAATCAACCTGTGCTAAAAATCGTTATCTCAATTTTTTATTTAATATAATAAATGCATAATATGTTTTTGGATTCAAATCAAATACAAACTACATTTATAAATAAAAACTAAAAATCCAATCAAATATTGCCATGTGTATATTTTGACCAATCGAAATTTGGGTTTTTTTTTTATTAAATTGGACTTGTTTGTGATTACAAAACATAAACGAGGAGTAAAAATGCCAGTCTGTTATAACGGTGTTAAACAGTACACGTACAGCGGAAAATGAAAAAGAAAAAATGAAGAATTAATCATTTGAAGTCTGATTATTATCTCTTTAAGACTGATCAATTTTAAGTCTGATTATTGTCTCTTTAAGTTCGATCATTTTCTTTTTAAATCTGATCATTACATTTAACTCTGATCAATAACAATTTTAAGTCTGATCATTTTCTTTTTAAGTCTCATTATTGTCTTTTTAAGTCTGATCAATTTTAAGTTTGATCGTTATCAATTTTAGGTCTGATCCTTATCAATTTTAAGTCCGGTCATTGTCTCTTTAAGTCTGATCATTATTAATTTTAAGTCTGATCATTACCAATTTAAGTCTGATCAATAACAATTTTAAGTCTAATCATTTTCTTTTTAAATCTGATCAATTTTTAGTTTTATCGTTATCAATTTTAAGTCTGGTCATTGTCTCTTTAAGTCTGATTATTATCAATTTTAAGTCTGATCATTGTCTCTTTAAGTCTAATCATTATCAATTTAAGTTTAATCAATAACAATTTTAATTCTGATCATTTTCTTTTTAAGTCAGGCATTACAAATTTTAAGTATGATCATTTTTTATTTATGTCTGATCATTACCATTTTTTAGTATGATCATTATCAATTTTAAGTCTGATCATGATCTATTTTTAAGTCTGATCATTAATCATTAACTCTTTAAGTCTGATCATTCATTCTTTAAGTCTGATCATTATTTCTTTAAGTCTGATCATTATTTCTTTAAGTCTTCATTGTCTTTTTAAGTATGATCATTATCAATTGAAGTTTAAGTCTGATCTATTTAAGTCTGATCATTATCTGTTTTAAGTCTGAACATTATTTCTTTAAGTCTGATCATTGTCTCTTTAAGTCTGATCATTGTCTCTTTAAGTCTGATCATTATCTATTTTAAGTCTGAGCATTATTTCTTTAAGTCTGGTCATTATCTCTTTAAGTCTGATCATTATCTGTTTTAAGTCTGGTCATTATTTCTTTAATTCTGAAAATTATTTTTTAAGTCTGATCATTATTAATTGAAGTTTAAGTCTGATCATTGTCCTTTTAAGTCTGATCATTATCTATTTCAAGTCTGAGCATTATTTCATTAAGTCTAATCATTGTCTCTTTAAGTCTGATCATTATCAATTGAAATTTTAGTCCGATCATTGTCCCTTTAAGTCTGATCATTAGCTATATTAAGTCTATGCATTTTTTCTTTAAGTCTGATCATTGTCTCTTTAAGTCTGATCATTATTTATTTTAAGTCCGAGCATTATTTCTTTAAGTCTGATCATTGTCTTTTTAAATCTGATCATTATCAATTGAAGTTTAAGTCTGATCATTGTCTCTTTAAGTCTGATCATTATCTGTTTTAAGTCTGAACATTATTTCTTTAAGTCTGATCATTATCAATTGAAGTTTAAGTCTGATCATTATCAATTGACGTTTAAGTCTGATCATTGTCTCTTTAAGTCTGCTCATTATAAATTGAAGTTTTAGTCTGATCATTGTCTCTTTAACTCTGATCATTGTCTCTTTAACTCTGATCATTATCTATTTCAAGTCTGAGCATTATTTCTTTAAGTCTGATCATTATTTATTTTAAGTCTGAGAATTATTTCTTTAAGTCTGATCATTGTCTTGTTAAGTCTGATTATTATCAATTGAAGTTTAAGTATGATCATTGTCTCTTAAAGTCTGATCATTATCTGTTTTAAGTCTGAACATTATTTCTTTAAGTATGATCATTATCAATTGAAATTAAAGTCTAATCATTGTCTCTTTAAGTCTGATCATTATCTGTTTTAAGTCTGAGCATTATTTCTTTATGTCTGATCATTGTCTCTTTAAGTCTGATCATTATCAATTGAAGTTTTAGTCTGATCATTGTCTTTAATTCTGATCATTATCTATTTTAGGTCTGATCATTATTTCTTTAAGTCTGATCATTGTCTCTTTAATTAAGTCTGATCATTGTTTATTTTAAGTCTAAGCATTATTTCTTTAAGTCTGATCATTGTCTTTTCAAGTCTGATCATTATCAATTGAAGTTTAAGTCTGATCATTGTCTCTTTAAGTCTGATTATTATCTATTTTAAGTCTGAACATTATTTCTTTAAGTCTGATCATTGTCTCTTTAAGTCTGATCATTATCAATTGAAGTTTAAGTCTGATCATTGTCTCTTTAAAACTGATCATTATCTGTTTTATGTCAGAACACTATTTCTTTAAGTCTGATCATTATCTTTTTTTAGTATGATCGTTATCCATTGAAGTTTAAATCTGATCATTGTCTCTTTAAGTCTGATCATTATCTGTTTTAAGTCTGAACATTTTTTCTTTAAGTCTGATCATTTGACTTTTTAAGTCTGATCATTATCAATTGAAGTTTTAGTCTGATCATTGTCTCTTTAAGTCTGATCAATATCTGTTTTAAGTCTAAGCATTATTTTCTTTAAGTTGATCATTGTCTCTTTAAGATTGATCATTATCTATTTTAAATCTGAGCATTATTTCTTTAAGTCTGATCATTGTCTCTTTAAGTCTGATCCTAAAATCAGATTGAATGAAATACTTAACGGAGTTTCCAAATCAGGGACTAAATTGAAAATAAAACTATATACGATAATAAAGGTATATAATGACTATAATACCCCTCCGTGATTTATTCGAGATTTCGAATAAATGGGACCCGTGTCAGCTGCAAATGCAGTTTTTAGTTTTTATTTATAACTGGGTTTGTACCTGAACAGCACTCTGTGATCCAAGCTACTAAAGTCATTTGACATGAATGAATTAAATTGCAAAATCAGAAAATTCCAATTTTGTTCGTTCAAATGAAGCAATTGAGAGTCGAGGTCAATGGTTCAAACCCCACTCATGATATTTTTCTCCCATAATTTGTAAAGGTTTTCTAGCAAGGTTATAAAATATGCTAGGCACTAGTCGGGTAGAAAGAGTCCTTGAAAATTAATCGGTTTTCTATTTTTCTATTTTATATATATTTATTAATGACAAATAATTATTTAAAAATGCAATTATATATATTATATAACAAAATAGAGGAAGAATTATATTTATAACAGTACATTTATAACATTACAATAATTATTTAAAAATGCAGAATATCGCGACTTGTCAACCGTTTAATCGATTCTCAATCAGCTGCTAGGCGCCGCTCAAATCGTCCAGGCGTCATCTAAGTGGTTGAAAATTGTTTGAGCGATTTGTTCATCCGCTTTTAGTAACATAGGATCGGGTTCACGAAAAAGACTGCCTAGGCGGCCCATTTCTTGAACATTGTTTCCTAGTCACACTTATGGTGTACATCATTCACCGTCTTTCGTGGATGTTTTCCTGGTTATTTTGATCTCTCTTCCGTCCCTTGTGGACGTTTGCAGATGCCCTTATGACGTCTCTTTTCGCAGAGATATGGACGTGTTCGTTTATTCTCGGGGATTTCAAGTTAAAGGTACCCAACCGCTTGTGCTTTGATCGGATGATTCAAACTCATATTCATATGCGATGTAAACCACTAAAAAAAGAAGACTATATATGCTTCTTAATTCACTTTTTGTAATCATAAAAATAATAGTTCGAGGCTTCGGGTTCAAGAGAGTATGTAAGATCAATAGAAACGTGATCGTAGTTTATAGCTCATTGTGAAGGTTTTATAGTTCATTATGAAATATTAACTGTGGGTCGGCATGAGCTTCTCGGACAAGAATCGCCCAAGTAGACATGGAGCTGGGAGAGGATCGAGAGTGACTGAATGAGAAGCTTTGATTCTCAACTGATTAAGCTAGAATGTAGGGATGCATAAAATTGGACCGGACCGGATTTTTACGGTTCAGTTCGGTCCACAGTCCATTCTTTCAAAAAATTTCGATCCACCAGTCCGACCGGACCGTAAAATTTGAGTGATAATTAAATGAAATTCCGGCACAGTCCTGGTCCGTTATTAAAAAATATCTCGGTCCGGTCCTCGGTCCATAAAATACCGGTCCATATTTTCAAAAAAATTCGATCCACCGGTCAGGACCGGACCGTAAATTTCCGGTCCGATCCGAGTCAGACCGGCTGTATGTGCATCCCTACTAAAACGGGATGAAGCTCAAAACTGGAATAAACGGATATGATTATTTCTTATTTCTCATTTTAATTAAATGTTCTAATTGGAACCGATCCCATGTCACCATTTGTGCACATTATCATGAATCATGTAATATGTCGCTAGGTCCTATTTCGATCCTATGGCCCAATTAGCTAACTCGACCCGGTCCGGCCCATACTTCGGGAATTTCAAATTAGCTTGCACTGGTGCCACCTGTTCGAATATTGCAGAGATCCCGCAGTGCTGGAGAATCTCAGATTAGGGATGACGATAATAGTTTTCTGGATCCTTTACACAAAAGATGACTCAGCTGTGAACACAACCTCATCCAAGAGGATAGAAGATCCTGCTCATCTGAAGCAATCCAAAGAGGTGGACGATCTTTGGCTACTAAGACACGCTCGTGGTATTGCCCATAATCAATCTTCCCTGGCCAAAAACACTAACACAGACCCTGCCATTAGCGCAACACAATCCAATAGTGGTGATCGAGCTGAAAATCTCATAGGTTCTCATGCAGAACCCCATATTACCCTTTCCACCCCTGGTGATCAATGATGCAGGTCCTATGCTGAAATGCCCGGGGGGCATGCAACAATGCGGTACGATGGATTATCTTAAAACTATGATTTCCACTAATCACATATCTCTTTGTGGCATTCTTGAAAGACAGGTGCTCATAAGTTAAACTGTTTTTCAACTAGTGTGGGTCTTAACAACTACACGCATGGAGACATTGAAAACTCCAAAATATGGATTTTATGGAAGGATGGGATCAATATCACTCTTCAGGAGGCCAGTACTCAACACATATCCCTTCTCGTTGACACAAGGCCTCATCAGCCTAGCTTTGTTTGCACTTTTGTCTATGCTGCGCTACGGACCGAGTTGAGATTGTAGACCTCTTTGGGACACTCTCACTAATGCTGCCACGACTATCACTAGTCCTTGGCTTGTGGTTGGAGATTTTAACGTCATTAGTTCATGGGCTGAGAAGAAAGGTGGCGATCGTCGAGACCCCGGTGCAATGTCCGAATTTAATGAGTTCCAAGTCCTGGCAGGCCTCAGCGGCGCCGGGTTTCATGGCAACAAATATACGTGGTCCAATAATAGGCAGGAGGCCAGCAGCAGATTTGGCTACGACTTGACGGGCTACTGACTAATAATGGTGCAGTGTTGTCTGCTTTGCCAGAGCTTAAAGTTCACCATCTTGCGCGCATCACCTCGGATCATTGCCCATTGCTTATTTCCTTGGGGGATTCTGTCCGTCGTCCGAGTTCGTTTAAATATATTCATATATGGAACACTCAGCCAAGCTTCATGCCTTTGGTCGAGTCCGCATGGAGAGATAATCACCATATCAATCCCATTCTCAACTTTGCTCTGAAGCTCAAAGCCCTGTGGAAAACCTTGAAGCAATGGAACTGAGAAGTGTTTGTAAACATGAAGATCAAACTAAAAACGATGCTGGATAAGGCCACCATGCTAGAGCATAGGCTTCAGGGTCACTGGCAGTTGGAGGTCGAAAATGATCTTGCTCTGATCAGGCAGGAGATAGCGGTGACCCAACACAATCACTATCATCTTCTAGCGGAAAAGGCTAAAGCTCAATGGATCGCGGAAGGGGATCGCAACATTAAGATCTTCCATGCCATAATTAAGGCCAGACGCACCAGAAATAAGATACGTATTGAGCAGAAAGATGGCAGTGTCACTGATAATAGGGAAGAAATTGGCAATTTGGCTTTGAACCACTTCAAAACATCATCTCAGTGCTTTCTCAGTTGTTCCTCTAGCAAATGCTTTTGATCATATTAAACTATGCATTTCAGCAGACGTGAACGAGCGAAATTTTCAATATCATCAGCTCAATGAACCTTTCTAGCGCTCCAAGCCCGGGCGGTTTCACGGGGTACTTTTATCGATAATGCTGGGATATTATAAAGGCAGATTTGCACAAGGCAGTACAAGCTTTCTTCAATGGCATGCAGCTGGCCAGCTCTGTTACGGCCACTCATCTTGTTTGCTACCTAAGAAAGTGAATGCCTCCAAAATTGATCATCTTCGCCCTATCAGTCTTTGCAACTTTTCTTCACAAAATTATTTCAGACATCCTCAATAGTCGTCTAGCCAAGGTGCTCCCTAGCATTATTAGCCCTGAGCAATCTTGTTTCATGCCCGGGAGAAATATCATGGAGTCCATAACTCTAGCTCATGACCTTACGTGCCATATTAATAATGGGAGAGCAGGGGGAAATGTGATTATGAAAGTTGATATGGCCAAGGCGTATGATCTAGTCTCTTGGCTTTTCTTACTCCGTATGATGAGGGCTCTTGGATTCATCGCAGCTTGGTGTGACCTTGTCTACAGGACCATTTCTAACTGTTTCTACTCAGTTCTATGGGATGGGTTTTCTTTTGGGCATTTCAAATCAAATAGGGGTGTTCGGCATGGTGACCCTTTATCCCCTAGCTTATTATCATCTGCATGGAATCGTTCAGCTCACATTGCTAGTAGCCAAATCCTACCTTATTTTGTGAAGGTTGGGGCTCTCCAAGTCAATCATCTTCTCTATGCAGACCATATGTTAGTGTTCACCAATGGGTTTATGGACTCACTAAGGAGGCTAATGGTCATGTTCAACTCTTTCTGTACTTGGACAGGCTAGGAGATTAATGCCGACAAAAGCAATATTTTCTTTCCCAGTCACATGCCCGAGGAGGAGCGCGGAAAGATGCTGGAGGTCACTAGTTTTACTGAGGGCAAATTTCCTACTACTTATCTCGGAGCTCCCTTATTTCCGGGGAGAGTTAAAATAGAATATTTTCAAGGTATCGAGGACAAGATCCGGTCTAGAATCTCGGGTTGGCTACGTAATATGTTGTCGTTGGGAGGCAGAATAATCCTGGTTGAAGCAGTTCTTAACTCTATGATGATACACTTGCTGGCCGCTCTTCCTACTCCTATCACTGTATAAATCGCATAAACAGCTTGCTTGCTAATTTTATCTGGGACAATAGTGGTCAAGCTCGGCGACATTGGGTTAATTGGGCGGATGTGTGCCGTGATAAATGTGCTGGAGGCCTTGGTATTAAATATCTGGACGATATCAGAAAAGGCTTACAACACAAGCTTGCATGGAGATGCATGTATCCCTCGTCCTTATGGGGTCGGTTTGTTCGTTCAACTTATAAGGAAGGGAAACTTGGTTCGCACACTTGGACCTACATTAGCAAAGTCCTTCCTTCTCTCCGTAATCAATCGACATGGGATATTGGTAGAGGAGAGATCTCAGTGCGAGATTATTGCTGGTTGTATCAAATCTCGCCGCCTACAACCCTGACAAATCTGTCCCTGCACGTTGCTCTAGCAAACCCTGAAACTCGTCATGTCCTGTATGATATCCTTCCTCCCCATGGCCAAGACGTCTGGCAGAATATCACCATTAGTGATCACACAGATGCTTTGCTCTGGTCTAGAAGCTCATCTAACACTTTCAGCACCAAAGACTTCAGAGCTACTATCTCCACACCACTACGCCATTTCACACTTTATACGACATGCCCATTTTAGTCGCTTAAGAGACAAAAGAAGTCGCATAAGTCTTATACGACAGGTATAGTGTCGTAAATGCTGCGTCGCGTAACCTACGTCGCATATGTCTTATACGACAGTTGTAGAGAGTAACTGTCGTATAAGAGGTAACTTAAGGGATAGTCGATTCGTCATGTCTTTTATGTCAATTGACTATCGTGTAAGTTGTTGCTTGCGTGACTACATTTTCTTGATTACGGGACATTTATTTGATTGTAGCTATATACATACACAACATTACTAAAAAATATAAATTTTTTATTTGAAAAGAGAGAACATTCTTCACAAAATGTTTCAATTTCATTACATTGCAGCACAACTTCAAACAAGTTGTGCCGCAGCCCTTGGGCGCAAAACTTCAAACAATGAGCTTGCTCCTGCCAAATGGGAAAGGAGAATCTGTTTGCACACCGGTCCTGGTCAGCTTATCTCCTTGTTTAAACTACGTCACCGGGAACTCATCTGCGCCCTCAACGTCCTGCTGCTCGCAGCTTGCAGCTGTGGTGAGGTCCAAGCCTGAATGCCTTTGTAGCGTGCTTGATGGATCTGCAGATGGCTCTTTGGGTATCAGAATTCCTACACAAAACATACAAACAAAGAAATTCGAAACTTTATGCCCAAGAAGTTCAATCCTTATAACTCATAAACTTATATATTCAACTAGCATAGAAGTTCAAAACAAAGAAATTTGATCCTTGAACTCATACCCAAGTTCCGGACTGCACAAGGCGCTTCAACTTATGCTTCCTCATCTCGAGTTCAGCCGGCGGGTTAAGCAGATCAATATCGTTTGGGAGAGTCTGAAAACACAAAGTCAGAATAACATTCAATCAAACAACAATAAAATCCCTAACTTATCAAACAAATTGAAAACTTGAAATCACACACCGTCCAAAGGCGTAAACATCGATGTTCTTCAACCCAAACACATTCTTCCTCCTCAACCCAACTCCCAACAGCCTCTTCGAGTCACCCAAAATCGCTGGAAAAGACGCTCCCGCTTTCGATTTCACCTCCGAAGCTACACCGTCCGCCAGAGACAACGACACCCAACCGCAGATGTTTAACCCGGGCGCCAGCGCGCTCTGTAAGATCGACTCTCTCGTTGTAGCCGAAACCGCAATCGCTCCTCCAACTGCTGCGACGCACACTGCGGTGATACAACGGGAAGCAAAATGCGATTTGGAATTCGGTGGCTTCGGGGAAGGCTGAGAAAACGAGAAAGGGAACCTTAATGACACCATCGTTGTCTTCTTCGAGCTCGAAACCGTGCAATTTGAAGATGGGAGAACGGTGTGGTGAGGAAGGAGAGCGGTGGTGATGGCGAGAGACGAAAGGGAAAACGGGACAGAGAGGATGGAGAGTTTTCGTCAGCGAACGAAAAGGAAGTAAAGCGATGAAACCCTAAGAAAATATGGGCTTTTATTTTTGTTTTTTTTAGTTTGCAAAAATGCGTGTCCTTTGACTAAACACTTTGGCTTTGTTTTTTTTTGTGGCAACTTTGGCTTTGTTTTAGAAACTAAGGCTTTCTACTTGGCTTTTAATATGAAAGGTGTCTTATAAAAAAAATTATGAAACGTGTCTTCATTTTTTGTAAATAAAATTTTTTTTTCATAAATGCCAAACACGATTTTATGGGGAGAACACTTTTGTTAATTTTATCCATTATCAAAAAAATTATATACAAATAAAATTAGATTAATTAATTTAAATACATTGACAAAGCTTACGAAACTTAAAGAACTTTCAAATTAATTTAAATCTAGGATTAAAAAACATAAAGAAAAGTTGTACAAAACATTTGTTTTTCATTAAGTGTGATCCCTTACACGATATTTATTGTCTCAAATACAGTCGTATAAGTGGAAAGTGGTTAACCGAACCAATGTACGACACAGTAAATATCCCTCGTTGGCTTTATTATTCAAAAAGTACGGTGTCAAAATTTTCAAACATGTCTTCTTAAGGGACATCATTCGATGTGCCGCTTTAGCGTATGTCTCGTAGGTAGACCTACACGACAGTGTTTGATGTGTCGTTTTAGATGTTGTCGGGTAAGTATTCATATGCGACACGCGTTGCTATGTCGTTTTAGATGTTGTCGGGTAAGTATTTGTATACGACACCATCTGAAACGACATAGCAAACACTGTCGTGTAGGTGGGCTTATGCGATTACTGCATATACGACATACGCAATGTCAGTCGTATATGGTGTAAAATGGCGTAGTGCACCTCAAGCCCATGATAGAGTGTTGTCTTCAATTTGGCATGCTTGGCTGCCACCCAAAGTCAGCGCCTTCATTTGGCGGCTTAAAAAGCGTGATGTTCCAACGGATGATCGTGTCCAGGGATGCGGCATTCCTCTTGCCTCTAAGTGTAGATGTTGCGTTGTTTCGAAACAAGAGTTTATGCTCCATCTTTTCATTCAAGGGGAGGTGGCCTCGCAAGTGTGGTCATTGGGGAAGAGGCACCTTGATATCCTATCCCTCGCACGTTTTCGCAACTTTGGGCACTCTTTTCTATGAAGCCTAAAGGGCGGCTGAATTTCATGGATGGCCTTCGAATTGCATGGTCCTGTTGCGGTCTGACGTTGAGTATTTTTGAGATACACTTTGTCAAAAACAATTTGTAATTCAACCGGTAAGACCGGTGTCGAACCCAAGGGAGCAAACGGATTACACACTAGTTCGATCAAATTTTCTTACTCGACTAATTCCTAAAATTCGAGTGTGATTGAGTTATCAATGATTCAAGACAAGAATGAAATGGTTTTTAAGGGTTTAAATTCAATTAAAAGCGAGTTTCGAGGGAATAATCCTCTCCTTGGCAATTTCCCAATGATCATGCAAACTAGAGTTCAATTAATTATGAGTTGATAGGTTTTGAACCTAGCTTAGACTATGAATTAGGCAACCCATGCATGTCTAATCCTAGTAAAGCCATCTTAGATAGGATCTCACTACTTAAAGGATATTGACCCCCTATATGCATTTACCCTCATAAATGCACATGCACAAAGTTCTAGTTCACCTCTCACCATGCATTTACTCTCATAAATGTAGGTTAAGTCCATTTTTACTACATCAAAACCATCCCTAAGCTCTCTCAAGACTTAGATCAAAGTTCTAACATAAACATGTCACTTGGGCATTTTATCAAACACTTAGAGACATGTCTAACATGAAGAGCATATCAAAATGAAATCAACTTCAATAAATCCATTCAAATGTGTATACAATGATCATTGAGTACCAAGGAGGTTCATAGGACCCTCAAAACACAAGGGGGACTACTCACACATCATGTAAGACAACATGATGTGTAGGTTTTTACAAATAAATCTAAGAGAAATAAGAGGGAATAGAGTAGGATGATTAGTCCTAATGAACTCCATTGATCTTGATTCCTCCTTGATTTGATGATGATGAAACCCTTGATTTGGATCACTTTTTCTTGTCTTCTCTCCAGAAAATTCCCAGATGGTAGGTCAAACTTGCTTCTTTCTATTTATAGGCTCGTCAGAAATTCGGCACTGTTGCAGGTCCAGTCGATCGACTGGCGTTGGGCTGATGGCCCAGTCGATCGACTGGAGGAAGAATTACCGCCTGGTTGGCAGAATCTCAGTCGATCGACTGAGATAGGGTAAACTCCCAGTCGATCGACTGAGGAAACTCAATTTGCAGCACCTCCTGTTAGTCCATTTAGTCGATCGACTGGGTGGTCACGTGATCTGCATGCTATGGGCAGGGGATTCTTCAGTCGATCGACTGGATGGTAAATCGATCGACTGGCGCTGGTCAATTTGCAACTCCTCCTGTTAGTCTGTTTAGTCGATCGACTTGAGCAGGGGAGCTTCCCAGTCGATCGACTGAGGAGCAAATACTGCTAATTTTTGCTCTAAAACACCGACTTTCCCCGAGTTTTCTTCCAATGGCTCTTGACACTGAGACATCTTGCTTTGTACCTGAAACGCACGAGAAGAGGATCAAATGACATCAAATAGTAGTCGGAATCGAACTAAAGCTATAGTGAAAACGGGCATTAATGAGTCGAAAACTCGACTCATCAACACTCCACACTTAAGCTTTGCTCGTCCCGAACAAAGTATGCAAATATGCCAAGGGAGTGCAAATGTCGAAATGCTAGTGGTGCTATGTTTTTCGTGGATTTGCCTCACTAGATTTCACAAGGTCTCGATCCTTATTTCTAAACATGTTATTAAAAAGTAAAGGACAAGTATGTACAATCTACCTAGCTCCTTTTCGTAGGCGTTACGAATGCATTTAGCGCATGCATTAAGCCTTTAAACCCCTAGGCTACCCTAGTGGACGAGTTATAGTCTCGTGAGAGTTTTCAGAAAAGGGAATACTCACAAATCCCAAATGCACATATTGACGTGTGTATTTTGCAATAGTGTCAAAAACAATTTATAGTTTGACCGGTAAGACCGGTGTCGAACCCAAGGGAGCAATTGGATTATACGCTAGGTGAATCAAATTTTCAACTTGGCTATTCCTAAAATTCAATGATGAGGGTGTTATCAATCAAAATCAAGTAATGAGATGGTATTAAGGGTTTGAAAATCAATCAAAAGAGAGTTTCAAGGGGTTGTGCCCCTCCTTGGCATTTCTCGTGATCATGCATACAAGAATTAAGCGCATTTCTAGGTGTTAGATAGTTTCGAACCTAGCTTAGACTAAGGTAGAATCAATCCTCATCGAATCTATTCTTAGTCAAGCTATCCTAAAGCTCGAACCTCACTCTCTCGAGATGTTGATTCATTCCACGACATTTATTAGCATTGAAATATCTCCCAAGCAATAAATGACATGAACTCGACTCCTAGTTCACTTCAAATCCATAGATATGATCACATTTACTATATCTAAACCATCCCTAAGATCGCTAGATTATTAGGGCAAGTTTTGGGATAAACAAGTCACTTAGGTATTTCATCAAACACCTAGAGTGCATGCACAATGAAGATCATAGCAAATGTAAATCTAACACCATAGATTAATAATCAAACATGTGTATTCATGATCAAGAGTACCAAGGAGGGTACAAACACCCTCAAAACACAAGGGAACTACTCACACATCATGTAAGACAACATGATGTGGGTAGGGTTTTTACACAACAAATAAGAAGAGAAGAAGGATAGAAGTAGGATGATTAGTCCTAGTGTCTCCCTTTGATCTTCACTCCTCCTTGTTGGATTTGGATGGATGCCCTTGATTTGATCTCCTTTGATGAGTGTTCTTCCCCAAAAGTCCAGCCCCCCAGGTCAAAACCCTTGATTTCTATTTATAGGCTCGGATGAAAATTGTCACTGTAGCAGGTCCAGTCGATCGACTGGCGCTGGGCTGATGGCCCAGTCGATCGACTGGAGGAAGAAATGATGCGTGGATAGCAGGATCTCAGTCGATCGACTGAGACAAGGAAGGCTCCCAGTCGATCGACTGGAGAAGTGTTGAAAACTGGCCCTCCTGAAACTCCATTGAGTCGATCGACTGGAGGGTCCAGTCGATCGATTGAAGGCACCTGATCTGCACACTAGGCTGGAGAACTCGCCAGTCGACCGACTGACGGGTCCAGTCGATCGACTGGAGGAAGTTGATTTGCAGGCCCTTCTGAAAGTTCATCGAGTCGACCGACTGGAACAGGGGAGGATCCCAGTCGACCGACTGGAGGCAAAATCTGCCAACTTTTGCTCTAAACTCCGATTTTTTCGAGTTTCCTTCTTTTTGGTTATGACACTGATATATCTTGCATTGTACCTGAAATGTACGAAAAGGGATCAAATGACATCGAATAATATCGGAAACGACCCAAAACCATAGTGAAGAATGGCAACTAATCAGTCGAAAACTCGACTGATCAACACTCCACACTTAAGTTTTGTTCGTCCCGAACAAAGTATGAAAATATGTCATGGTCATGCAACTGTCGAAATGCTAGTGGTACTATGTTTTTCGTGCATTTGCCTCACTAGATTTCACAAGGTCTCGATCATTATTCCTAAACATGTTATTGAAAGGTAAATGACAAGTATGTACAACCTAACTAGCCCCTTTTCGTAGGCGTTACGAATGCATTTAGCGTATGCATTAAGCCTTTAAACCCCTAGGCTACCCTAGTGGACGAGTTATAGTCTCGTGAGAGTTTTCAGAAAAGGGAATACTCACAAATCCCAAATGCACCTATCCCATGAGAATGAAATGCATGAGTGTTCAACCAAGGCTAGGATTTCTCAAAACAAAATCCTCATCCCACGCTAGGGCTACCATCACATTATCATCAAAAGAACTTTTGAACCATTTAAGTACCCATGAGGTTGTGCATTCAAGATCATCAATACTAGAGCAATCAAATGCCTCATCCAAATGTCTATTCATTTTCAAAGTAATACAATAGAAGTAAAGCTCATAGTTTGCACAAAAATTTGCCAATCACTCACCTATGCTAGCTAGGGCTAGTCCACGGGCTTGCGACATAGAACTCGTTCCCAAGTTTTAGGCGCTTAAGCCGTAATCCATAAGGGAAGAGGAGTTCGACACAAGAGTTCTTATAAAACAAGCCATAGACCAAATGAACACTCCCGTGCAAGCACATGGGTCGTCCAAGAGTCATTCCAACAAGCACACAATGCAAATGATTAATCCCGCACAAATGAAGAATGGAGGAAAACATAGAGTCAAGCTTTAAGTGCTTCTTATTTCTTTTTGAAACGGCCTTTGGCCTACAAATGCTTTCGAGGGGGGACTTACCTCCCTAACCCCCGGCATTTGTATATTTTAGAACAAAACTTCTCGGGTACCTCAAGAAAGTTTTTAGTCGGGGCTTTGCCCTCTTTGACCGCAAAAATCTCTTTTTTTTCTTTTTTTTTTTGAATGGGGCTTCGCCCTCTTTTATTTTTGACTCCACACTTAAAACTTGACAATATGTTCAAAAAGTGTATGGAATGTGCGGGAATCAAACATGAGCAAGGCACCGTGCTAGAAACTAAAGTCACCAAGGAGCAAACAAAAGTCTAAGTTTTTCATGAAAATTTTAAAAGTGCTTGCTAAAACTTGATCCAAGGTATTTCAACGAAAATACTTAGAGAATTAGATAGGCAAGAGATAGCAATGATATTGGCTCACAAGAATGCACATTCGTAGGACTAGGTCGGTTCTAAGTTCAAAATCCAATAAATGTGACAAGTAGGCTAGATGTGATTTATAGGAATTGGAATCGATAGTCACAAGCCTACGTGGTTGAAAACACTCTCATGTAGGGATAAAGTGCAAAAGATGCAAGTGTCCATCAAAAATGATATGCAAGGCATGCAAACATGTGAACTATGCGCACAAAACCACTCCACACTTAATGCAAGCTTAGTCCCTAAGCGCAAAGAATGATAAAATAAGGGCAAAGGCGCATAGGAACTCCCCTCGTGTGAAGCACCGGTGGCAAAACGCATGGGAGTGAGAAATACCCTTTGGTTGCAAATGTAGACAAAGAAGGTGAGTTTTGAACGTGAGGATAATATGAGAGTGCATAGTCGGATTAGATGTGGGTTTTTGGATAAGCTAAACTCAGTCGGTCGACTGGGAGGCGAGTCGAGCGACCAGCTCGACTTCGATTTTCATCCATTCTGAATATCGATCGAGTCGACCGACTGGGCTGTTTGGCCTTCCTCCAGTCGGTCGACTGGGGGAAATTTCAGTTTCAATGAAAATTTTTTTTTCTTCTTCTTTTTTCGAGCTCCCCAACTCCACACTTAGAATTTTTATCCCGCAACACGAAATAACAGCACACAAAAATCGTACAAAATCAATACTACACCAAGAAAATCATTAGCATAAACATGCTTTTCACAAAACGCAAGCGAGAATCATAGACTCCACACTTAAGACATCGCCATCATCAAGATAATTCATGTAAGCACAATTCCACACCAAGCACACAAAATCATGCATTTTTGATCATCTAGCACCATGTTCTCATACATAGTTTCAATGTTCACATGCCAAACATATATATGAAATCAATTATGCATAAATGGACAACTCACAAACCGGGGTACCTCCCGTTAGGGCCTAGTTTAACATCTTGGCAAAGACCGAGCCGAATCTCTTCTTGTTAAGAAACACACTTGAGGAGTCCTTTGCTAGGATCCCTCCTCAAGCGGACTAGTGGAATAATAGGAGACTCAATCCGGGTTCTTTGAAGAGTTGCAAGCAACTTGTTTAATAGCCCTTTTCCAAAGTGATGGTAGCTTTTCGCCCTTTGATGATTTTGCTTTTCCATTCTTACTCATCTCATTGGTGCATGATGATGAGTCATATTGATCAAAGGAAGGGTCTTCATCGGGTTCAAGCATGTTGTGCAGCTCCTTCTTATCAACTTTCTTGCCCTTGGAAACTTCGGTTCCCTCATTGTCTAGCTTTTTCTCCACACTAGCCACTTGCTCGTCATTTGGCTTTTCAATCTTCACCTTCTCTCCACCAATCTTTAGGGTCAATTTCCCTTTTCCCACATCAACTTTAAAACCGGCGGTGGCCAAGAAAGGACGCCCAAGGATCAATGCCGAAGAGAAATTGCCCCCCATGTCTACCACCACAAAGTCGCATGGAATGTAGAATTTGTCTACTTTGATTGGGACATTCTCCACTAGGCCCCAAGGGCGCCTTGTAGTGCCATCCGCTAGTTGTAGTGTCATTTTAGCGGACTTCACCCCATTCAATTTAAGCTTTTGGTAGATGGCAAGAGGCATAACACTCACGCTAGCCCCGAGATCGGCTAGTGGACTTGTGAAGTTCATATCCCCAATTGAGCACGGGATAGTGAATTTACCGGGATCTCCCATCTTTTGGGGAATTTGCTTCGAGAAGAGGGCACTACACTCATGGTTGAGGGGATGGGGTTCATCCTCTTCAATGGTCCTCTTTTTGGACAAAATCTCTTTTAGAAACTTGTTGTATAGAGGTGCCTTCTTGATGAGCTCATGGAATGGCATGTAAACATATAGCTTCTTTAGCATCTTGGTGAAGACCTCATACTCCTTTTCCAATTTGGAGGGCTTGATGAGCCTTTGAGGGAAGGGTACCGGTGGAGAGTAAGGCTTCAATTCCTCTTTCCTTTCTTTTGCCTTTTCGGTTTGAGGATTAGGGACCTCTTCATTGAGTTCTCTTTCTTCGGCTCTAGCTTGGCCAACGGGTTTCTTTGGTGCAACTCCATCCAATTTCTTCCCACTTCTAAGGGTCACCGCCTCACGATGTTCTTTCCTCTCTAGAAATTCATCCTCAAGTAACTCATCCTCGAATGATCCCTCAATAAAGATGGCGTTGCAAAACTCCTTCTTTTCATGCTCGGGTCGCGCCGGCAATTTTCCTTGTGGCCTTGTAGAAGACTCGGCATGTTGAGCAATTTGGTTTTCAAGCATCTTAACATGAGTTTGCAACCCTTGGTGTGCTTGCAACAATTGGATTTGAACATTTTGGTTGGCTAGCCTCATTTCCTCCAATTGAGCTTGGAAGTCACTACTTGTCTTTTCATTTTGTTCAAGGATTTTGCCCAACATTGCTTCAACGCCGGAGGGCTCATTCGAAATTTGTGGGGGATGGTAAACTTGTTGATAAGGCTTTTGAGCTTGAACTTGGTATTGTTGGCCTTGGTATTGATTCTTTGGTGGGAAAGCTTGATTATTTGGAGTAGGCCTAGGGCCAAATCCGGGAGGTGTAGGATTTGTGGTCTTGTATGAGAGGTTAGGCCGATCTCTCCAAGTGGATGGAAACTTTTGGGTAGTGTAGTTAGATTGGGCATTTTGGACTTGAGAGGCACCACCATTATACTCTCTCCCTTGATTTCCCCCATTGTAATTTGCTTCTCCATACCCGTACCTATGACCATCCCTTTGAACCAAAGGGCAAGAATTAGTATCATGCTCGTATACTTCGCATATGTCACACCCTTGGCTCGTTGAGTGACCTCTCTCCGGGTTCTTCAACTTGAAAACTTCATCCGAGAGTTTCTCAAAATCTTTCCTCAAGGCATCATAGTCCCTTGTGCTTACGGCCTTTGCCTCATGTCTTTCCCCTCGCTTCCTTGGATTTCCTCTATCACTCCCCCACATGAAGTAGTTCTTTGTTATCTTCTCAATTACCGCGTATCCTTCATGGGGCTCAAGATCCATGATAGCTCCTCCCGCGGCGGTATCAAGTGCAAGCCGTGAGTGACCATCCACACCGTGGTAGAAGGTATGGAACAAGAGGAGGTCGTCAAGGTTGTGGTGAGGGCAAAGCCTTTGATACTCCTTGTACCTCTCCCATGCTTCATAAAGCGTCTCCCCATCCATTTGCTCAAAATTCATGATTTGACCCCGATAATACGCCGTCTTGGAAGGAGGAAAGTACTTGTTGAGAAATGCAACGTCGAGCTCCTCCCACGTGGTTAAACTATCCGGCGTTTGACTTCTTAACCAATCTCTTGCTCTTCCCGAGAGGGAGAAGGGGAACAACCTCAAGAGCTTAGCGTCCTCGGAGACCCCATTGGTCTTGAAAGTATCACAAACTTCGAGAAATGTAGTCAAATGAGAGTTCGGGTCTTCGTGGTCTCTCCCCGAGAATTGATTGGATTGAATCATTTGGATTGTAGAGGTTTTCAAATCGAAGTCCCGGTTGTCTACCGCGGGAGCAAGGATTGGGGAACGATATCCATAAGCATTAGGTGCGGCATAGTCTTTGAGAACCCTTCTAGCTTGGGGCAATTGTGGTGGAGGATCTTGAGGTAATTGGCCTTGTGGTAAATGAAGAGGGGGTGGTGGAGGAGGAAGTCCATCCCTATCTCCCATGGTTCGATGAATGATTTCTTGAGCGTTTGATGTGGTCCCTTTGGCTTTGGTTGCTTTTCCCCTTGTAGAATATGGGTCAAGCTCGTCAATAGTAGGGTTGATGTCCTTATTAACAATTTTGTTTGACTTCTTTGATTTTGGTGGCATCAAACAATGGTACCTACAAGAGAGACGAAAGCAACCGAGTGAGGGTAATGGAATGAGCTCAAGAATCAATATTATTAAAAGCAAGCAACAAAAGAAAAACATGGAATAGACGAAGTACTAAATGATTCTTCCTAGGGACAATCTAACCATTGCTCCCCGGCAACGGCGCCATTTTGACGTGTGTATTTTGCAATAGTGTCAAAAACAATTTATAGTTTGACCGGTAAGACCGGTGTCGAACCCAAGGGAGCAATTGGATTATACGCTAGGTGAATCAAATTTTCAACTTGGCTATTCCTAAAATTCAATGATGAGGGTGTTATCAATCAAAATCAAGTAATGAGATGGTATTAAGGGTTTGAAAATCAATCAAAAGAGAGTTTCAAGGGGTTGTGCCCCTCCTTGGCATTTCTCGTGATCATGCATACAAGAATTAAGCGCATTTCTAGGTGTTAGATAGTTTCGAACCTAGCTTAGACTAAGGTAGAATCAATCCTCATCGAATCTATTCTTAGTCAAGCTCTCCTAAAGCTCGAACCTCACTCTCTCGAGATGTTGATTCATTCCACGACATTTATTAGCATTGAAATATCTCCCAAGCAATAAATGACATGAACTCGACTCCTAGTTCACTTCAAATCCATAGATATGATCACATTTACTATATCTAAACCATCCCTAAGATCGCTAGATTATTAGGGCAAGTTTTGGGATAAACAAGTCACTTAGGTATTTCATCAAACACCTAGAGTGCATGCACAATGAAGATCATAGCAAATGTAAATCTAACACCATAGATTAATAATCAAACATGTGTATTCATGATCAAGAGTACCAAGGAGGGTACAAACACCCTCAAAACACAAGGGAACTACTCACACATCATGTAAGACAACATGATGTGGGTAGGGTTTTTACACAACAAATAAGAAGAGAAGAAGGATAGAAGTAGGATGATTAGTCCTAGTGTCTCCCTTTGATCTTCACTCCTCCTTGTTGGATTTGGATGGATGCCCTTGATTTGATCTCCTTTGATGAGTGTTCTTCCCCAAAAGTCCAGCCCCCCAGGTCAAAACCCTTGATTTCTATTTATAGGCTCGGATGAAAATTGTCACTGTAGCAGGTCCAGTCGATCGACTGGCGCTGGGCTGATGGCCCAGTCGATCGACTGGAGGAAGAAATGATGCGTGGATAGCAGGATCTCAGTCGATCGACTGAGACAAGGAAGGCTCCCAGTCGATCGACTGGAGAAGTGTTGAAAACTGGCCCTCCTGAAACTCCATTGAGTCGATCGACTGGAGGGTCCAGTCGATCGATTGAAGGCACCTGATCTGCACACTAGGCTGGAGAACTCGCCAGTCGACCGACTGACGGGTCCAGTCGATCGACTGGAGGAAGTTGATTTGCAGGCCCTTCTGAAAGTTCATCGAGTCGACCGACTGGAACAGGGGAGGATCCCAGTCGACCGACTGGAGGCAAAATCTGCCAACTTTTGCTCTAAACTCCGATTTTTTTTGAGTTTCCTTCTTTTTGGTTATGACACTGATATATCTTGCATTGTACCTGAAATGTACGAAAAGGGATCAAATGACATCGAATAATATCGGAAACGACCCAAAACCATAGTGAAGAATGGCAACTAATCAGTCGAAAACTCGACTGATCACATATCCCATAAGAGTGAATGCAAGAGTGCTCAACCAAGGCTACGATTTTTCAAGACCAATCCCTCACCCCAAGCTAGACTAGCGCCACAATTTCATAAAAAGAACTTTCTCGACCTTTTGAGTACCTTTGAAGACGTGCATTCAAGATTATCAATACTAGGGCTATGAAACGTCTCATCCAAAATTCTACTCATTTTTCAAAGCAACACAATAGAAGCAAGGTTGTAGCTCGCACAATAGAGTGTCAACTGCTCACCTATGCTAGCTAGGCCTAGTCCAAGGGCTCGCGATAAGGAACTCATTCCCAAGTTTTAGGCGCTTAAGCCGTAATCCATAAGGGAAGTGGAGTTCGACACTAGAGTTCTTTAACAAACAAGCCATAAACCGAATGAATATTCCCGTGCAAGCACATGGGTCGTCCAAGAGTTATTCCAACTAGCACACAATGCAAATGTTGAATCCCGCACAAATGAAGAATGATAGAAGAACATAGAGTCAAGTTTTAAGTGCTTCTTATTTTCTTTTTGAACCTTCCTGCTCTCACTCATCATTGTCCTTTTGACGCGAGTCAAGCCGAGGGTCGCTCGTCTATTTTCCCGGCTATTAGGACTAGAGATTGGACGATGCGTGCCACCATCCCACCTAACCGCATAAGTACCGCGGTGGCGGAGCAGATTTTTTTTTATCAACTCCACACTTAAAACTTGACAATATGTTCAAAAAGTGTATGGAATGTGCGGGGAACAAACATAAGCAAGGCACCGTGTTAGGGAACTCAAGTCACCAAGGAATATTCAAGGGGTCTAAGTTTTTCATGAAGATTTTTAAAAGTGTTTGCTAGCTTGATCCAAGGTGTTGCAACGAAAATACTTAGAAAGTTGGATAGACGAGATATAGCAATGATATAAATTCTCAAGAATGCATGCTCAAAGGACTAGGTCGGTAAATGTGGCACATAGGCTAGATGTGATCTATAGGGTTTTAGAATTTAAGATCACAAGCCTATGAGGTTAAAACACTCTCATGTTGGGACAATGTGCAAGTATGCAAGTGTCCATCTAGAAATGATATGTAAAGCATGCAATCATGTGAACTATGCGCATCAAAACCACTCCACACTTAATTCAAGCTTAGTCCCTAAGCGCAAAGAATGATAAAATAAAGGCAAAGGCGCATAGGAACTCCCTTCGTTTGTAGTGCCGGTGATATAATCCATAAGAGTGAGAAATAGCCTTTTGGTTGCAAGTGTAGATATAAGAGGGTGTTTAGACATGATACGAATATGTGAATGTATATCCTGTAGAGTGAACAATATAAATGGTAAACACCTCCAATATCATCATAAGAATATAGCATACAACTAATAGGCAAGAAAGGATAGATATCACCAAAATAGCATACATCATCAAAAATGCGCCAAAAGGCGACTTATCATCCAAATCAACATCCAATGCAACAAGTCAAATAAGGAAAATACACATGTGGAAATAGAAATGAAGCATGGACTAAGATGTAGCCTCGTCGTCTCCCGGAGGGGTCCTCCTAGCTGAATCAACGACTCCATCATCCTCAAGCGGCTGCGTGGAGCCTGGGAATAGCGGGCTACCCTCGCGAAAGGAATGATCTGGCGGACTGGTGTCTCCTGTGAGACGTGATCCCACCTCCCCGACTCTGGAAGCTGGAGTGGTGGGCAAAGGGGAGGCGCCACGTGGAGCTGAGAACTCTGGAGCGAGTGGAGGGGCAACTGGAGTGCTGGGGCCTCCGGTGAAGGACTGAACTGCAGATCTGAGCCACTCCCACTCCCGACGCGCTCTAGCATCAGACTCTCAAACAAGGTCCTCTAACCGGGACAATCCGCTCCTCAAGTCTGCCACGCCGGTCGATAAACTAGCAATATCTGACGTGACTCTTTGCCTCCACTCCGCTGAGTCATCAACGACTGGAGGAGGAATATCGACCGCGGGCTCTGCTGGGGGAAACTCCTCATCAGCTGCAGGGAGGCCCTCATCTTCCTCGGGAATGTCTGCCGGAGGGGGAGGAGGAGGTGAACCGGGAGGAGAGGGAGAGGGAGAGAGGTGGGTAAGGCAATAGAGCGGATTCTGCTGCTTGAAGGCTCTCCTCCGCGCAGCAGCGGCGGTCACAAGATCCTCCACATGGGGCGACGGGTCACTGCTCCACGTCTTACCGTCCCGCTTGACCATATGCATATTCTTCATCAAATCCATGTCAAGCTTACTCCTGGTAGGGGCCTCACAACCCTCGTGGCCAAAGGTGAAGTTACACCTTCGGGCTATCAATGTAATCAAGGAGCCACCTCTCATGCTCTTGTTCCTCGTACTCGGCTTCACAACGGTCTCAAACCGGTTTGCAAGTACCACTATCCAATCAATGGCCTCCCCGTGATCCATGGCAACCATGAGGTCCATATCTGGGAAGGTAACCTTCCTACCCCTCTCTGTCCTCGTATTGAAATCAATAGCAATGACGTGGTGCATAATCTTCCAAACCGGGTCAACGATCGCAGAAGAGTTATATGAAGATACGAACCACTCATTCCTACCGGAAATCCTCTTCCAAAGCCTGGACTGGTCGTGCTCAGTGAATACCCGGGGCGATACCGCAGGCTGTGGAAAGCCAAGCCACTCTCGGATCGTACGCTCCCTGATCCGGAAATCCCTACCTCCCAACACAAACTTCCAATAATAAATAGAGGCACCATCCTCCCCCACTCTCTCCTTATCCGACTCAAACGAGCACAAGAACTCCTCAACTAATCTCTGGTAGGAGCCCGGATCATCAGAAAATAAAAAGGACAAGCCATGAGTAGTGAGCCGAGATTGTACCTCAGTCGCTACCACTTCGTCGATGCCACGAAGCAAATCCATGTCTAGGTACAATGTTGGGATGGCCTTCTTCCTCTTTGACGTGATAGTAGCATGATGATCCCGGTGCTTCTCGTCCCTAAACACCAATGGAACCGAGAATGGATAGGGGACCGGAATGGGCATCGGTCCCTCATAAGGTTCTTCTTGAGGCTCAACTGGCACTAAGGCCATGGAGGAAGGCGCAGCAGCAGGGGAGGGCTCTCTATGCACAGGGGGCGAAGGAACTCTAGGGGTAGGAGGCACTGTCGCTCTCCTCTTCGGTGCCGGTTTCCTCGGTTGAGGCTTTTTCTTCTTTGGAGGCGCAGAGGAAACCGGCACGGCCTCAATCTCTGCATCTGACTCTGAACTAGCATCGACAAGCGAACCCCTCAACAACTTCCTCTTGCGGGTAACAAGAGGTCTGTCATCCTCGTCCTTGCTACGAAACTCGTCAATTTGATCCAAAAGGGAGGGCTCATGAGCAACCCCCTTCCCCTTCGATTTGGAACTGGACGAAGAACCGGCACGACCCATGATGTATGGAAATGAAGGCCAAAAGTCAAACTGAGAAAAATAATGCACTGAACTGTAATTCAGTCGATCGACTGGAATGGAGCAGGTGGCTCAGTCGATCGACTGGGGACCGAATTTCAGTCGGGTTTAGGGCAAAATTTGGGGGATTTTGAGGGAGAGGATTTCGACTGAAATTGACCGGTGGGGTTTGTAGGCGGGGCAATGAGGAGTTGAATGGAGGTTGGATTGGGGGAAATGGACGGCTGTCGGCGGAGATCGGAGGAGGGGAACAATTTCTGATCGGAAATCGACTTGTGGGTGGTGGATGGCGAAACGGCAAGGCGGCTTGATGGCGGGGGACTGGCGAAGTGATGGGGAAGCTGTGGGAGGCGAGCGGCCGGGATCGGTGGAGGTCGGGATTGGAGGGAAATCGGATTTTGAGTTTTAGGGATTCGGTCGAATGAAGAAGAAGAAGGAAATCTGAGATTTGGATAAGAAAAACCCAGTCGATCGACTGGGGATGCAGGAAAAATAGGGGTTCCTGAGACAATGTTTAGTCGATCGACTGAGTATCTCAGTCGATCGATTGAGAATGCAAGAATTGCAAGACCCCCCTGAAACATCATTTAGTCGATCGACTGGGTGATAGCTTGCTTCCAGTCGATCGACTGAACCCGAATTTCTGCTTGAAATTTTTTTCCTTTTCCCAACGAATCCTGACTCCACACTCAGAATTTTTACTCAAAATCAAGAATATGTACCACTCAAAATATCACATATAATCAAGGTACGCCCTCCTAATCAATCGCTAGCACATAAACATAGGATTTTCAATCAAAACAAGCTAGGATCACCACTCCACACTTAAAACTCCACCATCATCAAGAAAATTCATGCAAGCCTTATATCACATCACACACACACCTAATCATGCATATAAAATCATCCAAATCACCAAGCCACATTACAAGTTCACAAAAGCATGCTACACATATTTGGAAGTTACTTGTGCATAGATAGACAACTCACAAACCGGGCTACCTCCCGTGAGGGCCTAGTTTAACGTCTTGGCAAAGACCGAGCCGATCCTTTTCTCACTAAGAAGCACACTTGAGGAGTCCATAGCTAGGATCCCTCCTCAAGCGGAATAAGGCACTCTATGGGTCGGTCAAGGGGAATGTGACATTTTGCTCGTCACGAAATCCTTCCCTATAGTGCTTTAGCCTTTGCCCATTCGCCGTGAAAGTAGTTCCATCATTGTTTAGCAATTCAACATGGCCATCTTCGTAGGGCTTGTGAACAATAAATGGGCCACTCCATCGGCTCCTCAATTTTCCCGGGAATAATTTGAGCCTAGAGTTAAAGAGCAAGACCTTGTCTCCCTTTTTGAATTCACGACGAAAGATCCTTCTATTGTGCCATTTCTTGGTCTTCTCCTTATATATCCTAGCACTTTCGTAGGCCTCATTTCTTATCTCCTCCAACTCATGGAGTTGAAGCACCCTATGGTCTCCCGCCGTTTGCAAGTCCATGTTCAACGTTTTAATTGCCCACATCGCCTTGTACTCCAATTCTACCGGTAAGTGGCACGGTTTCCCATAAATGAGGCGATAGGGAGACATTCCAATAGGGGTCTTGAACGCCGTACGATAGGCCCATAGCGCGTCATCTAGCTTCGATGACCAATCCTTCCTCGAGCTCCCCACGGTTTTCTCCAAGATTGCCTTGATCTCTCGGTTTGAAATTTCCACTTGCCCACTAGTTTGTGGGTGGTATGGCGTGGCAACCTTGTGATTAACTCCATATTTCCGAAGCAAGGCCTCGAAATGCCTCTCCTTGAAATGCGAACCACCATCACTTATGACGGTCCTTGGCACCCCAAACCTTGGAAAGATGATTTTCTTGAATAGCTTCATGACCACCTTGGCATCACAAGTAGGGGAAGCGACGGCCTCAACCCATTTTGAAACGTAATCAACCGCCACCAATATGTATTGGTTCCCATATGAAGAAGGGAAAGGACCCATATAATCAACGCCCCATACATCAAATATCTCGACCGGGAGGATGCTTTGTTGGGGCATTTCATGCCTTTTAGAAATATTACCGGTCCTTTGGCATTGATCACAAGCCTTCACGAATTCGTAAGCATCGCCAAAGAGAGTTGGCCAATAAAAGCCGCATTGTAGTACCTTTGACGCGGTTTTTGCTCCACTACCATGTCCTCCATATTGAGAAGAGTGACAATGGTAAAGAATTTCTCTCATCTCTTCTTCGGCCACGCAAGTTCTATAAAGCCCATCCGCGCAAAGCCTATAAAGGTAGGGCTCATCCCAATAGTACCTCTTGGTCTCGGAAAGGAACTTCATCCTTTGATGGTGGTTCATATCGTGGGGGATAATCCCACAAACCACGAAATTAACGAAGTCCGCGTACCAAGGAAGGGCCTCCGCCTCAACTCTCATGAGTTGCTCTCCAATAAATGAATCATTCACCGGTCTAGTATCCACTTCAATTTCTTCATTTTCCTCTAGCCTCGATAGGTGGTCGGCTACCACATTCTCTACTCCCTTCTTATCTTTGATCTCTATATCGAATTCTTGGAGCAATAGAATCCATCTTATCAATCTTGGCTTAGAGTCCTTCTTTGCTAAGAGATATTTGATAGCCGCGTGATCCGTGAACACTATAACTTTGGAAGCCACTAGGTATGGGCGAAATTTGTCAAAAGCATACACAATAGCGAGGAGCTCCTTCTCGGTGGTTGTGTAATTTAATTGAGCACCGCTAAGAACTTTGCTTGTGTAGTGGATGGCATGAAGTTTCTTGTCTATCCTTTGCCCAAGAACCGCCCCAATTGCATAATCGCTTGCGTCACACATGAGTTCAAAGGGCAATTCCCACCTAGGGGGTTGAATAATAGGGGCCGAAATCAATGCCTCTTTCAACTTCGCGAAGGCAACTAGGCAATCCTCATCAAAATTGAACTTAGTGTCATTGCACAGAAGATTTGTCAATGGCTTTGCAATCTTCGAGAAGTCCTTTATAAACCTTCTATAAAATCCGGCATGACCAAGGAAACTCCTTATTCCTTTCACATCTCTTGGAGGCGGCAATTTCTCCATAACTTCAATTTTTGCCTTGTCCACCTCGATTCCTCTTTTTGAGACCAAATGACCAAGCACTATCCCCTCCTGCACCATGAAATGACATTTTTCCCAATTAAGTACAAGGTTCGTTTCAATGCATCTTTTCAACACTTTTGCCAAATTGGTTAAGCAATCATCAAAAGAAGAACCGTAAACGGAAAAGTCATCCATGAACACTTCCATGATTTTCTCAATAAATTCCGAAAAGATAGCCATCATGCATCTTTGAAAGGTACCCGGCGCATTACAAAGCCCAAAGGGCATTCGCCGATAGGCAAATGTTCCATAGGGACAAGTGAATGTGGTTTTTTCTTGGTCTTGCGGATGTATAGGGATTTGGAAAAATCCGCTATATCCATCAAGGTAACAAAAATAGTCATGCTTAGCTAGTCTTTCCAACATTTGGTCAATAAATGGAAGGGGAAAGTGATCTTTTCTAGTGGCTTGGTTAAGCTTCCTATAATCCACACACATACGCCACTCGGTTACCGTTCTTGTGGGGATTAGTTCATTCTTCTCATTTTTAATAACGGTCATTCCCCCCTTTTTCGGCACTACATGAATGGGGCTCACCCATTTAGAGTCCGCAATGGGGAAAATAATTCCCGCATCAAGAAATTTAAGCACTTCCTTTTTCACAACTTCCCCCACAATAGGATTCAACCTCCTAGCTCTCTCCCTAGATGGCATACTATCACTCTCTAAGTTGATTTCATGCATGCATAAGTTAGGGCTTATTCCCTTTAAATCATCAATAGAGTAGCCAATAGCATCCTTATGTTTCCTAACCACATCAAGCAATTTTGAGGTTTCAATATCATTCAAAGAAGCATTCACAATGATAGGCAAGCTAGAATTTGGGCCTAAGAACTCATACCTTAGGCTTGTTGGTAGAGCTTTAAGCTCTACCGAACAAGACTCCTTACCTTTGTCGCTTAGAGTCCCCTCTTCATTTTCTTCCTCCAAGATAGCCCAACAATCGGCAACGTCGGGAAGCTCATTGTCAAGGTCAATCCCACTCATGTAAAGGTTAGGCACATCATACAATTCATATGTATCAACTAGGTCAAGATAATTGCAAGTCATTGTAGAATTAGGACCTTTTTGTGCCTTTTCTAAGTTAAACTCAACATCTTCATCTCCTACCCTCATGGTAATTGAACCCTTAGTTGTATCAAAAATAGCCCCCACGGTGTAGAGGAAGGGCCTTCCCAATAGAATGGGAATTTCTTTGTCCTCCTCCATCTCTAACACCACGAAATCCCCCGGAATATAGAAATTCCCTACTCTAACCGGGACATCCTTAAGAACTCCCTTAGGGAATCTTGAGGAGCGGTCCGCGAGCCTTAGAATCATGCTAGTTGGTTTTGGCTCACCCATATTTAGCTTTTTACACAAAGAATAAGGCATCAACGATATGCTTGCACCCAAATCACACATTGCACGTTCAATCTTAATATCATTAATAAAGCATGAAATGGAAAAGCTACCGGGATCCTCAAGCTTTGGGGGCATGCGAGGTTAAGTATGGCACTACATTCCCCATTGAGGGACACCGTATCGACATCCTCGATTGTTCTCCTGCAAGTAATAACATCCTTTAGAAATCTAGCATAAGAAGGAGCTTGGGTTATTACCTCGGTGAAGGGCATTGTGACATAGAGCTTCCTCATCATCTCGGCGAACTTGGAGAATTGCTTGTCATTGCTCTTCTTCTTTAACCTTTGAGGAAATGGAATAGGAGGAGTGTATATTCTAGGTTCGTCTTTCTCCTTTTCCACTTCACTTTCTTTCTCAACTTGAGGGTTAGGAACCTCTTCATCCAATTCTTCGATTTCGGCACTAGCTTGGCCTCCAAGATCAAAAGAAACCTTCTTTCTCTTTGGTAGTTCGCTCTCAAGGTCTTTACCACTTCTCAAGGTTACCGCATTGCAATGCTCTCTATTCCCTTGTTCAGGTCTAGCCGGTAATTTGCCCGGTGCCCTTGTAGATGCCTCGGCTTGTTGGGCAATTTGGCTTTCTAGCATTTTGTTATGAGTTTCCATCCTCTCGATTTGTGCTTGCATCTTGTCTTGGTTTGCAAGGAGCTTGGCAAACATTGCCTCAACACCGGAAAGTTCACTAGAAGGTTGTGGGGGAGCTTCAACTTGTTGATAGGGCCTTTGAGCTTGAGCTTGATATTGTTGCCCTTGGTTTCTTTGAAGCAAAGTTGGTCCTTGACTTTGATATTGGTTCCTAGGTTGGAACCCTTGATTGGATTGAGTAGGCTTAGGACCGAATCCGGGAGGTGTGGATCCAAAATCGGGGCGAGTGGGATTAGTGGTTTTGTAGGGGAAATTGGGGTGATTTCTCCATCCCGAAGAGAACTTGGGTGTGGTATAGTTGGCTTGCGAGCTTTGTCCTTGATTGGCGCTATTTCCATAGTCTCTTCCTTGATTTCCTCCCACGAAATTCACTTCTCCATAGCTTTGCCCTTGCACATCCCTTTGAACCAAAGGGCAAGAAACGGTCTCATGCTCATAGACCTCACAAATATCACATCCTTGCCTTGTTGAAGCTTCCTTTTCTGGATGTTTTAGCTTAAACACCTCATCCGAGAGGCTCTCAAAGTCTTTCCTCAAAGCATCATAATCACTAGAGCTCACGGCTTTTACCTCGTGCCTTTCATGCATTCTTCTCAGGTTTCCTCTTTTGCTCCCCCACATGAAGTAGTTTTTGGTAATCTTCTCTATTATCGCATATCCTTCATGCGGTTCTAGATCCATAATAGCGCCACTCGAGGCGGTATCAAGAGCAAGACAAGAATTCCCATCAACCCCGTGGTAGAAAGTATGGAAAACTTGAAGATCATCAAGGTTGTGGTGAGGACAAAGCCTTTGATATTCCTTGTATCGCTCCCAAGCCTCATATAGATTTTCCCCATCCATTTGCGAGAAGTTGGTGATTTGGTTCCGATAGTAAGCCGTCTTGGAAGGGGGGAAATTCTTGTTCAAGAAAGCCACGGCTAATTCTTCCCATGTAGTGAAGCTATCGGGAGTTTGACTCCTCAACCAATCCTTAGCCTTTCCCGTGAGTGAGAAGGGGAAGAGCCTCAATAACTTTGCGTCTTCCGAGACTCCATTTATTTTAAATGTAGCACATATCTCTAGAAACATAGTCAAATGAGAATTGGGGTCCTCGTTATCTCTACCCGAGAATTGGTTCGCTTGAACCATTTGAATGTGCGCCGTCTTCAAATCGAAGTCTCGATTGTCAACCGCGGGAAGTTGGATGGGAGAATGGTAACCATACGCCGTAGGAACGGCATAGTCCTTTAATGCCCTTCTAGCTAGGGGCAATTGTTGAGGAGGAGGATCTTGGTTCCTTCGATTATAAGGAGGGGGCGGAGGAGGTAAATTGTTGTTTTCGGCCATGGTTGCTTGAGAATTAGAAGTAGAACCCTTGTCCTTGTTGGTTTTACTTCTTGTAACGGGAGGATCAACTAGCTCTCTAATTTGTTGATTCAAGTCTCTATCCACGATTTGAGCAAGTTTCTTGGTTTTCGGTGGCATAAAAGAAGTGAACCTACAAGAGAAGCCAATTAAAACAAGTGAGCGTAGTGAAGTAGTTCAAGAATTGCAAGTAACAAGCAAAATAAAGTAAAACATGGAATAGTCGGAGTACTAAATGATTTTCCTAGGGGTAATCTAGCTATTGCTCCCCGGCAACGGCGCCATTTTGACGTTGAGTATTTTTGAGATACACTTTGTCAAAAACAATTTGTAATTCAACCGGTAAGACCGGTGTCGAACCCAAGGGAGCAAACGGATTACACACTAGTTCGATCAAATTTTCTTACTCGGCTAATTCCTAAAATTCGAGTGTGATTGAGTTAACAATGATTCAAGACAAGAATGAAATGGTTTTTAAGGGTTTAAATTCAATTAAAAGCGAGTTTCAAGGGAATAATCCCCTCCTTGGCAATTTCCCAATGATCATGCAAACTAGAGTTCAATTAATTATGAGTTGATAGGTTTTGAACCTAGCTTAGACTATGAATTAGGCAAACCATGCATGTCTAATCCTAGTAAAGCCATCTTAGATAGGATCTCACTACTTAAAGGATATTGACCCCCTATATGCATTTACCCTCATAAATGCACATGCACAAAGTTCTAGTTCACCTCTCACCATGCATTTACTCTCATAAATGTAGGTTAAGTCCATTTTTACTACATCAAAACCATCCCTAAGCTCTCTCAAGACTTAGATCAAAGTTCTAACATAAACATGTCACTTGGGCATTTTATCAAACACTTAGAGACATGTCTAACATGAAGAGCATAGCAAAATGAAATCAACTTCAATAAATCCATTCAAATGTGTATACAATGATCATTGAGTACCAAGGAGGTTCATAGGACCCTCAAAACACAAGGGGGACTACTCACACATCATGTAAGACAACATGATGTGTAGGTTTTTACAAATAAATCTAAGAGAAATAAGAGGGAATAGAGTAGGATGATTAGTCCTAATGAACTCCCTTGATCTTGATTCCTCCTTGATTTGATGATGATGAAACCCTTGATTTGGATCACTTTTTCTTGTCTTCTCTCCAGAAAATTCCCAGATGGTAGGTCAAACTTGCTTCTTTCTATTTATAGGCTCGTCAGAAATTCGGCACTGTAGTAGGTCCAGTCGATCGACTGGCGTTGGGCTGATGGCCCAGTCGATCGACTGGAGGAAGAATTGCCGCCTGGTTGGCAGAATCTCAGTCGATCGACTGAGACAGGGTAAACTCCCAGTCGATCGACTGAGGAAACTCAATTTGCAGCACCTCCTGTTAGTCCATTTAGTCGATCGACTGAGTCCCAGTCGATCGACTGGGTGGTCACGTGATCTGCATGCTATGGGCAGGGGATTCTTCAGTCGATCGACTGGATGGTAAATCGATCGACTGGCGCTGGTCGATTTGCAACTCCTCCTGTTAGTCTGTTTAGTCGATCGACTGGAGCAGGGGAGCTTCCCAATCGATCGACTGAGGAGTAAATACTGCTAATTCTTGCTCTAAAACACCGACTTTCCCCGAGTTTTCTTCCAATGGCTCTTGACACTGAGACATCTTGCTTTGTACCTGAAACGCACGAGAAGAGGATCAAATGACATCTAATAGTAGTCGGAATCGAACTAAAGCTATAGTGAAAACGGGCATTAATGAGTCGAAAACTCGACTCATCACAGTATATGGGAAGTTTGGCGCTTTCGAAATATTTGCATCCATGAGGGACTCAATACAATGTCTCAAGCAAAATACTACAGTGGATGCACACTCTTACCCCGCTTATTCAGCTTCCATATACTCCGACTATGCTCAATTGTGCCTCTCTCAAGGCCCTCCGGATTCCCATCCCCTACGCCCCTAAGGCCTGCTGGAAAACTTGGACTCCTTTCCCTAATGGCACAACTCTAAATGTGGCTTGGGTGATGGCAGGTGCTGGTCTTAAAGGCGCCTTCATTCTTCGGGATGAGAGAGGTTGTGTCCTTCACTGCATTACTTCTCATCATATACACACTCACTCAGGACTAGCTCATGCCCTCCGTGACATTCAAGTTGTAGGGTTAAAAGTGGATGCCATTCAGTCTTGTCACCCAGACATTCCATCTCTCAAAGCCAAGTTGTGTAGCAACACTATTGCATCCTCCATCGTGCATGGTATTTTGTTTTCTCGTATTTGCAGGGCAGCTAATGCTCCTGCTTTCCTCCTCGCTTCCACTGAGGAGTTACAACTTCTGCTACAGTCCGTCAAGCACTTCGTGGCGATTGGATTAGGCTTGCGCTCATTGCCTCAGCTGTCCTCATCATGCCTTGTAGACGCCCTCTTGAGATAGCTGCTCTCCTGGTTTGCTTGCTCGAAGTTGCTTGATCAGTCTTTAGATAGGATTTACTATCTCGCTTGTCTAAGCCCCGGTTCAGGCGTTTTGACCATGATCTTTTAATAAATCTGCTAGCACCGACTAGCTAAAAAAGAAGAGTGCTCAGTTAAGAACCTTTACAAATTCCAGAACTTGAGAATCCAAATCTCACCAAGATCATGATGCATCTTTGAATCTGCATGTGACACATGTTCAAAAGTAAAGTAAAAAAGGTGACTTTAATTTTTGTATTAAATGTATCTTGGAAAATATACATGGACATATGTCACCACCAAAGTGCATGTTGCATTTTGAATGATGAAGATTGATATCTGAAATTCTTGAAAGAAAAAAAAAGATTCTCATTTGAGGGCTACCAGCAGCTTTCACATTTTGGCTCGATACATCGATTATTGTGATTTCATCGGCAGAAAATTTTTATTATTATATTTTGAGTTTCAATGTCGTACGAGAATTTTGTAGAATGGGATAGTGTGATTTCCGGAGCAGAAAACTTTAGGGTTTATTATTTTTGTTTAATTTCGAATGAAGGAAGTATTCGGTGGAATTTGATTGTGTGTGATCGTCTCTGCGGTGTGAGATTTCAAAAACCAAATTAGAATGTGTTGAAATTAATTTCTAGTGGGCCGGATTAAGCACCATCCGGGCTACGCTGGGCCGGATTAAGCACCAGACGCTCCCTAACATATTGGGCTGCCTGCAGGCATATGCACCCCAACCATGAACAAGGCCCAACTGCACATGTGGGGGCAACTAAGGCCCTAAGCCCAACATGACATTAATTGTGGGAAATCCTTGCAGGTTGTTGGTGGGGGGAATTGAACTCCCAACCTCACCCTTTAACATGCACCATAAGGTGACATGTTAACCATATGGGCTGCAGCTCATATGGTTACCATGTTACCACAAGTTGGTACATGTGTTAAAGGGTGAGGGTTCAATCCCCACCAACAACCTGCAAGCTTCCCCAATATTCATGCCATGTGCTTTGGGCCAAGAGTTGCCCCCACATGTAACAACCTGCAAGCTTCCCCAATATTCATGCCATGTGCTTTGGGCCAAGAGTTGCCCCCACATGTGCATTGGGTCTTGTTCATGGTTGGGGTGCATATGCCTGCAGGCAGCCCAATATGTTGGGGAGCGTCATGGGCTTTGCCCAGCGTAGCCCGGGTGGTGTCTGGATGTCCAGTCCCAGCCCACCAAATCTAAAATTCAACATAAAGTGCACTTTATGTTGAAATTAATTTCTGGTGGGCCGGATTAAGCATCACCCGGGCTACGCTGGGCCGGATTAAGCACCAGACGCTCCCTAACATATTGGGCTGCCTGCAGGCATATGCACCCCAACCATGAACAAGGCCCAACTGCACATGTGGGGGCAACTAAAGCCCAAAGCCCAACATGACATTAATTGTGGGAAATCCTTGCAGGTTGTTAGCAGGGCCGGCTCAAGCAGAACTGAGGCCTGAAGCGAAAGTTGAAATGGGGGCCTTAATTTTTTTATTTTTAATTATGATAATTATTAATTATATTATAAACTAATATTTCTATTATATGAGACCTTTATGGGGCCTTTTTTATGTACTTTTACTCTCAATTTGGGCCTTTTTATGTATTTTTACTCTCATTTTGGGCCTTATTTACATTAGGAAAAATTAACCAAATTTTGGGGCCTGAATTTTTTGCCTCATTCGCTCAACTATAGAGCCGGCACTGGTTGTTGGTGGGGGAATTGAACTCCCAACCTCACCCTTTAACATGCACCATAAGGTGACATGTTAACCATATGAGCTGCAGCTCACATGGTTACCATGTTACCACAAGTTGGTACATGTGTTAAAGGGTGAGGGTCAATCCCCACCAACAACCTGCAAGCTTCCCCAATATTCATGCCATGTGCTTTGGGCCAAGAGTTGCCCCCACATGTGCATTGGGCCTTGTTCATGGTTGGGGTGCATATGCCTGCAGGCAGCCCAATATGTTGGGGCGCGTCTGGCTAACTTGGCCCAGCGTTGTCCCGGGTGGTGAATTGGATGTCCAGCCCCAGCCCACCAAAGTTAATCTTCAACAGAATGGTGTTGTCGTTCAAGCTTTCCAAGGTCGGGATTAGGTACAATCCTAAACATCAGCGGCAGCAGCAGCAGCCTCACGCTGCGGCGATCGAGCCAATGATCCGGTGGAGAGCATCAAAGCTAAGACGTCGGACGTTAAGGGATTTCAGGTAATTGAGTTAGTTTATAGTTTATGATGTATTGGATTGGATTGGAATTTTTCTTCATTTCTTGGTGCTGAATGCCGTTGGGATTTGGTGTTGGAGACTGGTGTATCTACTGTGAATTGGTGTATTGAATAGTATTGCATTGAATTAAATTGTTTGATGGAAATGATCATTTGTTAAATTGAGGAGGTGGACTCGGAATTTGGAAAATGAATAAATGATAATTACCTTTCATATCAGTAACTCACATTTTACATTTTAATGACTTGTGAAGAAGGGTCGGATCCGTGACAGAAACAAAAATGCTGCTGGGATTTCTTGTCCATTGTCCACTGGGCATATTACTGCTGCAGGTAATAACATTTTAATTAATTTGTGTTTTTAGTTTATCTCTGACAATGTTTAATACGGTTGTCTACTTGTCTTGCTTTCATGTTAGATGCTGACGTGTCATTCAAGTTGAATCTTTTCTCGGATGGGTACTCCATTGTTAAGCCCACAGAGGTTTGTTGATAGATAGTGCTTAATCTTGAAAATGAAATGGTTTAGTCAATTTTCAACTTCATTGTGAATTTCTCAGAATCTGAGAGAGCATCTAGCAGCAGTTAAAGAAAATCCAAAGTTGCTTCGTCTCTTTGATAGGGCCTCTGAAACCCTTTATGCTGTGAGCATGATTCTATTGTTATCTTCTATTCTAGTTGTAACGTCTTTTTCTTTTTTTTTTTAATGTTTTCATCATTATGGCTGAAGTCTAAATCTAAACATCAGAGCTTATAAGTCTTGCAATCATTGATCTGGCTGAAAACATAGGTTTTAATTATTATTATTTTTACTTATTATGATCTGAGTTTTCAGTTTGGGTCACAATTTTTGACTCACAGATTCTATTCACTGTTTTTTATATTAATTTACTGGCAGGCACTTGAATCTGGAAGATTGCCAGGAAATGCTGTCTATTTAATACGGTTGTTGGATCGTTTAATACGGTTGTTGGATCGTTACTGTTAGAAATCTGTCAGACGGAAGTCACAGAGTGTGTTTCCGTCTGATGGTCAGATAGCAGCGGAAATATTTTGCAAGAAAATAATGACGAAAGTAAATACACACTTATGTAGAGTGGAAAACTTTATCACAATAGTGATAAAGTAAAAACCACTACCTTTCAGATTGCTCCGAAAGGATTTGCGAACTGATTACCCTTTATTCCGATGTACTTGCAGAGTTTACAAAATAGATCTTATAACTCGACTCTATTTTGATGACTACTGCTCAATCCGATAGGGTGAATCTGTTCGAGCTTCTCGCCTCCGTGCGTTTTCTTTCTCAGCAAACCTTTGCTTCAAAATGTCGTAGCTTTTTCTCTCTATTTTTCGCCCACTTCATTTGTGCTCTCAATTGATCTTATATAGGAGTGGAAGATCATTCTTCTTGTTTGGCTTTTCATCTCCTTCATGACGCAATTAACTCCTGTTAATTGCTTCTTGGTATAATGCCGTTGCCTCTTCATTGTTGTTGATTGAATGGCACTTCAATGTCTCTACTTCAATGTGTATCCAAACGGTCTTCATGGCATTTACTTGTTCTCTTTAAATCTGCCATAAAAAGTTGCTTGTAAATGCTGTCTTTTGAATATCCATGCCAACGGCTAGAGAACTCTTCATTTGTTCTTCAACATATTCTTTGTCATTAATCTGCCATTTATGCTTGTATCAATCAGCAATTAAATCTGTCTTTAATTGCTTTCCTTATTGATTCAAACGGCTCTTCATTTGATCTTCAATCTGTCTTGAATGCCTCGTTTGAATTTCCAATTGACTCACCTCAAATGGCTTGCTTATAATTTTCAATCAGCATTTAAGTCTTGATTAATTCTCCCATTTAATCTGCTAAAGTAATTGCTTCAACCTGCAATTAGTCTTTGTTTGATTTCTGCACACTAAAATGTCATATTAGATAAGTGTTTGTCATTATCAAAACCTAAGGGTTTCAACAAATTCCCCCTTTTTGATGATGACAAACACTTCTTCAAAAGATAAGAAATCCATGACAAGTATACCACACTATCACAATTCCATCAGATAGATATGCAATCAATTTCAGTTATTCAATCAGACAGATTCAGCAGACAAATCTACGGTCGCTTAACAGTTCCCCCTTAGATGGACATCCAGTTTGATTTTCAGTAGTGAATTCCCCCTCAAGGAATGCACTCATTGTCTCTTCCCCCTTTTGGCATCATCAAAAAGAATGCAATCAAAGACATCCATGTGATGGAAAGAAACTGCATACTTCATCAATAAAGGGCAAAAGTGCCCCGGAGGGAACACACACAACATACTGAAAATTTAAATACTACCAGGCAGACACTGAGCATGACAACGAAAGAAAAGTCATCAAAAATAGGTAGTAGATATGGTGGGGATGGAAGGAAAGGGGCAACCATGAGACAGATCCAGAGTTAACTGCGGAACACGGTCTTCAACTGGTCAACCACCTTAGTTGCGATAAGTATCAACTGACTATTCAACTCCTTCAGCCCTTCCTTGATTTGAATTCAGTGCCCCGGATTCACATCTGCAGAATCCTCAGCTCCCTTCGGCAGATCTGGCAATGTTTCAAGAATATCAACCTTGCTCCTCAAGTCCTTCACCCAGTCAACTTCTGACTGATAGATGCCAAGATTCCGTCTTTGCTTCTCTTCTTTATACTATGAGAATCTAGAAATTTTTTTTTTTTTTTTTTTTTTGAGATTCCAATCGGCATCCTCAAATCTCGCAAGATTTACTTTTTGACTTCCAAAAGAACTGCACATTTAAATCTCCTTCCAAATCTGGAGTTAGGCAATAGTTAAGCCGCCACGTGCAACTCCAAAATTTTGAATTCACTCCACAGTTTTCTGCCACATGGCCATCTGTGGGTATTTAAAACCCTAATTGCTCCAGCTTGTTCAAATATCGTGACCTTGCTGTTTTTCCATGCCATAAAGACCATCAGACATCAAGTCCGAAGCGACTTAGTGATGATGACTGTGCTACAATCGCAGCTTTTTCTTTTCACCATACGGGTCATTCTAATCGTCATCAAGTATCATCTTTAACTTCTTTTCTTGATGGCAGCCGCTAACCCTCCAAAACGGCACTTACTAACACTTCATCTGATTGAACCAGCCACAATCCATCTGATGGAACCAGTCTGAACCAATGCTGAGTTAACCCCGATTCCGTCTTATGGTTTTCACAAGGTTTGGGTGTGGTGTGGTAGGTTTACCCAAGTGGTACGATAAAACACCACACAACCAAGAAATAAGAGTTCACCGAATCATGACAAAGCAATTTTATGTAGTGTGGAGAAGACCAAGAAAATAATTTTACCATCAACGGGCTAAACATTTATTCTCCACACATAATAGGCTAGGGTTAGTCTTAGAGTACTTCCTTGGCTTATATTGTGGGTTCAAATTTGGAAGTCTCTTTTGGGCCACAAAGAAAAATGTGTCATGCTCATGATATTTGCTAGCTAGTAATCTCATTTAACATGCATGCAGTGGTGACCTCATAGAGCAACTTTCACACAGTTATTAACTACATACGCAGTATCTTCATACACGGCAATCTATCATGCAGACTAGTCTAGCCAATCATCGAGGGAATTCAACATAGAGTACAGACTATGCGAGGGAAGTCATACCTAGTTCAAGCCTTAGCTTCTCGTAGGGTTCCCTGTGTAATGCTTTCGTAAAAATGTCCGCGATTTGCTCCTCAGTCCTACAGTATTCCATGGCAATGGTTCCTTTCTCTACACAGTCACGTAAAAAGTGATATCGAATTTCGATGTGTTTAGTGCGTGAAAACTGTACCGGATTTTTCGAAATATTGATGGCGCTGGTATTATCACATAGAATTGAAACGCATTCAAGAGTAACGCCATAATCACTTAGCTGTTGTTTTATCCATAGCAATTGTGCGCAGCAAGCAGCAGCTGCGATATATTCTGCCTCAGCAGTGGATAATGCAATAGAAGACTGTTTCTTGGACCCCCACGAGATCAAACATGGTCCAAGAAACTGCGCCATTCCTGAGGTGGACTTCCTGTCTGTTCTGCATCCTGCATAGTCAGCATCTGTGTAAGCCGTCAGACGTAAGTCTCCTCCCGTCGGATAGAATAGGCATAAGTCGTCTGTCCCTTTCAGGTATCTCAAGATTCTTTTCACGGCTTTGACATGTGTCTCTCTAGGATCTGCCTGGAATCTAGCACATAGACATACACTGAATAAGATGTCAGGTCTGCTAGCTGTAAGATATAAGAGTGAACCTATCATCCCCCTGTATAGAGTCGGATCCACTTGGAGGGATGACTCGTCCTTTGCTATCGTGTCATTTGGAGACATGGGTGTGCCACATGTTTTCGCGGAATCCATCCCAAACTTCTTCAGAATTTCTTTTATGTACTTTTGCTGATGGATCCGAGTTCCATCTTCCCCTTGTGCTACTTGAAGTCCTAGAAAGTACTTCAATTCCCCCACCATGCTCATCTCGAATTCGCTTGACATCAGATCTGTGAATTTTTTGACAAGTCTAGGGTTAGATGAACCAAAGATAATATCATCAACATATACCTGAACCACTAGAGTGTCAGTCCCTTCCTTCAGAAGGAAGAGAGTTTTGTCCACTTCCCCCCTGACATATCCGTGTGACAGAAGGAACAGAGAGAGTCTCTCATACCAAGCGCGGGGTGCTTGCTTCAGTCCGTATAAAGCCTTGTCCAGTACGTAGACATGATTGGGATAGCTTTTATCCTCAAATCCTGGAGTTTGGCTTACATATACTTCCTCCTTTAGTATTCCATTCAGAAATGCCGTCTTGACGTCCATCTGTTGCAAGGTGAAACCATGGTAGGTTGAATAAGCTATAAGCAGTCTGATTGCCTCTAACCTTGCAACTGGAGCGAATGTCTCATCATAGTCAATTCCTTCTTGTTGGTTGTATCCTTTGACTACTAGACGGGCTTTGTTCCTTATGACGGTTCCCTTATCGTCCAACTTGTTTCTGAAGACCCATTTTGTTCCGATCACGTTCTTATCTTTGGGTGTCGGAACTAGACGCCACACTTTGTTCCTCTCGAATTGGTGCAGTTCCTCTTGCATGGCATTGACCCATTCTGGGTCTTTAAAAGCCTCCGCAGTCGTCTTTGGTTCTGCAAGAGAGACAAAAGAGGCAAATCCACAAAATTGACATAAACTATTAAGGTTTACCTCTTGCTGAGAGGTGTAGCATTGGTAGTCTCCCAGTCTGTCTGGCCGACGAGTCTGTCGTCCATAGCGAGTGGTTCTTACTTCCCCCTCAGGGTTTGCAGGGATGGGTTCAGTAGTCATCTCTTCCTCCCCAGGGATTTCAGCGTTAACAGTCACCTCAGGGACATGCTGGACCTGTCCATCTGCTGGAACTTGTATTTCAGCAATCTCCGTTTGATTCCCTGGAGGTGCATTGTTCAATTGGTGGACTTCCGTGGGAGGGATGTCGTTATTTGGTGATGGTGGTTCCCAATCAGGATCTGATTCATCTACGAACTGAAGTTCTCCAGCGTCTCGCATGGCTGTAGTTGAGGAATCCTTTATCTTTTGACCGGCCATTTCCGTCTCGTCGAATCTCACATGAACGCTTTCCTCAACTTGTTCTAGCCTTAGGTTAAAGACTTTGTAGGCTTTGCTGTGACTAGAGTATCCAACGAAGACTCCTTCATCACTTCTAGCATCAAACTTTCCCAGGTTCTCCTTGCCATTGTTGTGGACGAAACACCTGCATCCAAATATCTTCAAGTGGGAAATATTAGGTTTTCTTCCACGTAATAATTCATATGGAGTTTTCCCTATCATGGATCGCAGTGATGCTCTGTTTAGGATATAACTCGCGGCATAGACTGCTTCCGCCCAAAAGCCTTTTGGAACTCCACTAGCAATTAGCATGGTACGTGACATGTCCTCCAGGGTTCTATTCTTTCGTTCAACAACACCATTCTGTTGTGGTGTCCGTGGGGCGGAAAAGTTGTGATCGATGCCTTTTTCCCTGCATAATGAGAGAAACTGCGAGTTCCGAAACTCAGTTCCGTTATCAGTACGAATAGATGTTAACCTGCGATTTAACTTATTTTCTACCAATTTCAACCAAGCTTCAAATTCGCAGAATGTATGATCTTTGGTGTGTAGGAATAAGGTCCATGTGTACCTGGAGTAGTCATCAACTATGACAAGGATATACCTGTTTCCTCCACGGCTAGTGACGTTTACAGGTCCACACAAGTCCATGTGAACCATGTCCAATGGTGCAGAGGTGCTCACAGTTTGCTTTGATGTGAATGATGTCCGTGTCTGCTTCCCTGTGACACATGCACTACATACCTGTGCTGATGCACTTTCCATCTTGGGTAAACCAACCACCAATTCCTTCTGATGGAGTTTATGCAGTAGTTTCACGCTTGCATGTCCAAACCTCCTATGCCAGAGGATGGTGTTTTCAGCAATGCTTACCAGGCACAGTTCCTCTTCTGGGACAAATTCTGGGTCGACAATGTAAATTTCGTTCACACGGATTCCTCTTAGGACTGTCTTCCCTGTCTCATTGCTTCTTACAAAACAATCATTAGAATTGAATGTAACACGATTTTTGCCATATTGACATAACTGAGACACACTTAGTAGATTGTATTTCAAGTTTTCTACTAGACTAACCTGTTTGATTCGGATGGTATCCGAAATTCTTACCTCTCCTATTGCAGTCACATTTCCCTTGCTTTTGTTTCCGAAGATTATGCTATCTCCGGAAGTTTTGTGGAGTGAGTCGAACCATTCTGGATTTCCCGTCATATGTCTTGAGCATCCGCTGTCCAAGTACCAGGGATGGGACCTCACTCCATTCTGCAAAAGAAAGATTAGTTTTTACGAACCCAGACAAGCTTGGGCTTACTGGGTTTAGGAACATGCACAAAGTAAGATGATAAATATGCATCATGGTTAGTTAGGTCAATCTTTCGCCTTGGTGTATTCCTTGGTCTACCGAAGATGGCTGAATCATGGTGCGGACGGAAGTGATCGCTTCTGTTTTTCTCCCTGTAGGTGTTGACTTTTCTCCGATGGACGTCATTTGAGGGACGTCTTTTAGCGTTCGTCCAGCGGCTATTCTTCTCATCTATTTCCTTTAGTCTTTGGCATTCAGCTCTGTAGTGTCCAGACTGCCCACAGTTCCAGCAGATTCTATGGTATGGAAGATTTACGTACTTGCTTCTACCGGGTGGAACTGTCGTCTTTGCCTTTCTAGCATGAAAGTTTCTCTTTGAGGGCTTATAATTCTGATTCATATTCATCCAGATTTTATAGCCTTTTGGAGCCTTGTAGGGGACAGAGTCCTTGTCGTGGATATTGAATTCCTTCTGTGACTTGTCTTCCCTCTCTGTCCGTCTGATGGTTTGTGGTCGTCTTTCCTGGCGAGAACATTCTCCTTGTTCTGTCATCTTTCCCTTTCCTTTTTCAGCTTTCTCTTCAGCTTCATAGCCTAGCCCTGGGCAGACGAACTTTTTCTTGAAGTCCGTCTTTACTTCCTCTACCCTTTTTGCTTCCATCTCACGGAGCCAATTCTCCTTCTTTGTGGTATCCTCGAGTCTTAGACTTTGCACTGTCTGGAGTAGTTCTTCATTATCTCGTCTGAGATGGTTCAGTTCATCAGTTAACTCTTCAATCTTGGCTTGGAGGTCCGTTAGCTCACTGTTTCCTAGGGTCATCTGTCTTAGACCATTGCTGAGCTCACTGACCTCTTCCTTTCTTTCCTCACATGTATGACATATGCACACGTGTTCTGCCTTCTCCTTTTCAAGACGCATGGCCTTGGTTGACCAGAGGCGGTTTTCTGCGATGTCATCACGATGATCTTGTTGCATTTCTTCAATTCTGTCCTTAAGCTCTTGGTTTCTTGCCAGAACTTTAGCAATTGTTTCTGCAAGATCAGATTCAGAGAATACTTTATCAACAAAGGAGTTATCGTCTATTACCTCATTATTTGAGGAGTGAGCCATTAAGCAAGCATCCTTTGTGTTGATTCCATCATCACTGCCTTCATCCGAGTCTCCCCATACAGCAAACATGGCATGAGCTTGTTTGGGGGCGGATTCTTCTCCTTTCTGGGCAGGTGGCTCTCCTTTCTTCTTACTATAGCAGTCTTTAGAAAGATGCCCCTTCTTCTGGCAGTGATAGCATGATCTGTCTTCCTGCTGCCCTGGGTTTCTTCCATTTTCACTTGAAGCAGCATCCTGGTTCCCTTTGGAGGAATTACCAGTATCTCGGTTCCTTCTGAAGGAATTACCTCGATTTTATTCTGTTTTGGAGTTCCGTCCTCTGCCAAAGTTGGCTCTAGTGAGGGCTCTTGTTAGTAGAGCTATTTCGTCCTCCTCTTCATTTGATGACTCGGTTGCTTGTGCAAGGGCTTTTTCAACTTTTAATGCGATGGCCTGAGACTTATCAGACTGTCTCCTGGCCATCTTCCTCTCTACGATTCCCGCTTGACTTTGTAAATTTGCTACTAGTTCTTCCAGTGTGGTTTCTTTGATTCCTCTCTGAGCCTGCAATGCCAAGGTTACATGATCCCATTTAGAATTTAGGGCTTGCATGAATTGATGGGTGATTTTCCACTCGGGTAGCTTCTCATCAAGATAATCTAGCTGTCCGATTATGACTTGGAATCTAGTGTAGAAGTCTTCCAAGGACTCATCTTTCTTCTGCATAACCGTCTCATAGTCTTTGGTAGCGGCTAGGATCCGGTTCCTTTTGATATCTTGGTTTCCTCCATACAGTCTTACCAGTCCATCATACATGTCCTTGGCGGTCTTGTACATTGCCACTTTGATTTGATCTCCAGGTGAGAGTGCCATGTAAAGGACTTTCTTTGCTCGGGCGTTCTTTTCCAAAACCTTGTAGTCCTCATCAGTGTATTTTTCCTTGGCTTTTTCCACTGGTTTAGCGGGGTCGGTTCTGTCTAGTGGAATTGGAAGTGGTCCTGTCTCGAATATCCACCAGAGCTGTCCGTCCAGAGAGCAGACATGGGCTTCAAATTGATCCTTCCACCAGTCGAATTGTCCAGGTTTTAGTAGCGGTGGTTTCCAGAAGGAATCATGAATCGACATGTTTTTCCTGCAAAGCTAACAGATAAATCTAGAGCACTCGGCTCTGATACCACGTGTTGGATCGTTACTGTTAGAAATCTGTCAGACGGAAGTCACAGAGTGTGTTTCCGTCTGATGGTCAGATAGCAGCGGAAATATTTTGCAAGAAAATAATGACGAAAGTAAATACACACTTATGTAGAGTGGAAAACTTTATCACAATAGTGATAAAGTAAAAACCACTACCTTTCAGATTGCTCCGAAAGGATTTGCGAACTGATTACCCTTTATTCCGATGTACTTGCAGAGTTTACAAAATAGATCTTATAACTCGACTCTATTTTGATGACTACTGCTCAATCCGATAGGGTGAATCTGTTCGAGCTTCTCGCCTCCGTGCGTTTTCTTTCTCAGCAAACCTTTGCTTCAAAATGTCGTAGCTTTTTCTCTCTATTTTTCGCCCACTTCATTTGTGCTCTCAATTGATCTTATATAGGAGTGGAAGATCATTCTTCTTGTTTGGCTTTTCATCTCCTTCATGACGCAATTAACTCCTGTTAATTGCTTCTTGGTATAATGCCGTTGCCTCTTCATTGTTGTTGATTGAATGGCACTTCAATGTCTCTACTTCAATGTGTATCCAAACGGTCTTCATGGCATTTACTTGTTCTCTTTAAATCTGCCATAAAAAGTTGCTTGTAAATGCTGTCTTTTGAATATCCATGCCAACGGCTAGAGAACTCTTCATTTGTTCTTCAACATATTCTTTGTCATTAATCTGCCATTTATGCTTGTATCAATCAGCAATTAAATCTGTCTTTAATTGCTTTCCTTATTGATTCAAACGGCTCTTCATTTGATCTTCAATCTGTCTTGAATGCCTCGTTTGAATTTCCAATTGACTCACCTCAAATGGCTTGCTTATAATTTTCAATCAGCATTTAAGTCTTGATTAATTCTCCCATTTAATCTGCTAAAGTAATTGCTTCAACCTGCAATTAGTCTTTGTTTGATTTCTGCACACTAAAATGTCATATTAGATAAGTGTTTGTCATTATCAAAACCTAAGGGTTTCAACAATCTTCTATTCTAGTTGTAACGTCTTTTTCTTTTTTTTTTAATGTTTTCATCATTATGGCTGAAGTCTAAATCTAAACATCAGAGCTTATAAGTCTTGCAATCATTGATCTGGCTGAAAACATAGGTTTTAATTATTATTATTTTTACTTATTATGATCTGAGTTTTCAGTTTGGGTCACAATTTTTGACTCACAGATTCTATTCACTGTTTTTTATATTAATTTACTGGCAGGCACTTGAATCTGGAAGATTGCCAGGAAATCTTTTAGATGATATTCCATGTAAGTATGTCAACGGGACTGTTGTTTGCGAGGTAAGTCATCTAATTGCGGTCATATCTTGGTTTGTACTTGATGTTTGCACGTAGAGCGCTGTATGTTTGATGTATCCCATACATGTTAAAGATGCATTCAACCTATTCCTTATTTAGGGATTTTGCTTGTATAAGATTCACGGTCAACTTATTGTCTTTTGTTTACTGATAATTTGTACTCTAGGGTGCACAAGTACGGCAGGTGTGCATCAGAGGTAGGGCAAGGATCAAGTGTTGGTGGAATCGCTTCTGTTCATAAGTTATGCCTGAACATGTCATTGGAAAATATTGTGAAAGACATTCCCACGATAGCAGAAGAATCTTGGTCATATCGTGACCATATGGTATTGATCATATTTTTATACCTTAGTGGAAGGGCTTTTTCTGGTTAGGAATAAATTTTAGTTGCGTAGCTAGCTAGCCGCATGACCTGTTTTTTTATTTAGGATGTTGAGTCCCGCATACTTAGAGCCCTACACCCAAGCCTTTGTTTAGATCCTGCTCCCAAGCTGGAAAGACTCTGTCAGGATCTCACTCCTAAGGTACTGAAGTTAAACAATTATTGTGATAAAATGGAACTTTGTTTCTAAAATATTTTTATATTCATTGCAGCTAAATTTGGACCTTTGCTATGTGCGAAAAAAGAGACCGAGGCATGTACGTGAGGTTATTGCAAGCTGTCATAATAATATACATGGAAAGGTGTGTGTTTTTAGAGTTCCTGAAAATTCAAGGGGCAGAGTGGGTGTCGTTGGGGACCAGGTGAATGTTCCCAGTGATATGTTGCTGCAACAAAATGATGCTCCAACTAATCTGCAGGGAATCAAAACCCGTAACTATATGTCAGATGCATCGGTTCATAACCAACGTAGGCATCAGTTGAATTTAACAAAGTGAAGGATGATGCAGGATCATGGTTCAGGGAATGTTCCTGCTGGACAGGACTTTAATTCTAATAATAACAATAATGGCATGTCTTCTCGTCATGGAAAAATGGACAGCCATGATGGGCAGTTGCTGCCCCTATATTCCTGTAATAAGAGGGCAAGGCATATCCTAATGGGGCCTGAATGTATTTTGCAGCACCATACAGGTCCGTTTTTATATGGTCTTCAAGGAGAAAGTGCACAGTGGAAAAATGCACTGTTGCAGCTGCAGGGAGTTGGAACCCCTAACTACATGTCAGATGCATCTACTCCGCAGTTGTCATTGGTTCATAAACAACCTAGGCATCAGATGAATGCAGGATCATGGCATGTCTTCCCCATCTTGGAAAAATGGATGGCCATGATGGGCAGTTGTCGCACCTATATTCCTATAATAAGAGATCAAGGCTTACCCCAATGGAACCTGAATGCATTTTGCAGCAGCATACAGGACCGTTTTTAGATGGTCTTCAAGGACAAAGTTCAGAGTGGAGAAATGCACTGTTGCAGCAGCAGTTGCAGGCAAGAATTATTCAATACACACACTCTGGAGTGCAAAAATATCAATCTCATATGGTTGATGGACTTCGAAATCAGGAAGCTGGGATGACAGCTTTCAGTCCTGCACAGCGAGCAGCAAAGTTTGTGTCCAAAGAAGAGCATACTAAGACATATAAGCTTGATAGACCAGAGCTATGTCAGCCTAGAAGCGATTTGCAAATTGCTGAACAAGATACAAGCAACTCGAATCCCCAACACTTGCAGTTTGCTCAGAGGCTACCATCAAATGCAATCGCTGGGCCAGTTTTCTCCCAAGCACCCTGGAGAGGTCTTGGTCAGCTAATGGGGAAACGGGTGGATCAGCTCCAGAAAATTGAATCTGAGGGAAGTTCTCAAGTGTCCTCTGGGTCTTTTGCAGATCCTCCTTTATCCTTAAAGTCTGGTGAACTTTCTAGTGGTTCTACTGGAGCTCAGTTCGGAGTTGTCTCAAAAGCGACATCCTTTGGAACCTCTCAAAAGGCAGCCGTAGGTATGATTCGTTCAGTTGGCGGCATATCATGTATGACTTTAAGTGATAATGGCGCAATACAACAGCAACAACCTCCCAAGACCAGGATACACTCTCTCCCGAAGACCCTGGTGTTATCAAGTGGTGCTGGTTCTCCAGTTAGTGAAGGTATCACTATTATCCCTTCAGTTGAAATGGAACAAACAATTCTTGAGAGATTCGCTGAGATAGAAATGGTTACGATTACGAATGGGTAAGCCATAATGAATACTATCAACCAATGCTGGAATCGCAGGTTATTTATTGTTTCACGAGACAGCTTTCTTTTGTTAATGTCATTATTAGCATATGAACTATGAAGAGATGTTGTGATTCGCTCTGACAGATCCAACCGGAATGCCAGAAAGAACAAAGTTGATAACTGCATACGGAAGCCCACTACACATTCCCCCCGATTGGTTGCACACTATCTCACTGCTATCGAGAGACATCAATGATGATATTTGGCCACAGTCAAAGTTAATAGTGTCCGGGAAGCATGAATAGACTGAAGACCAGAGTGCTTAACTTTATGCAACCATAGCATATGGTTCCTTCAAGGTATGTTGACCGGTAGTTCTATTCTGGAGTTCCTCTTCTTTTTTTCCCTGGCCAAATTGTTCTGACTTTATCGTGAAAAATTTACAGTACTTTTTATTTCTTTGACTTTATAGGAAGTGTTCATGCGGTGGTTTCCCAGGACACGGAGTAGATTGATCATGATAGAGAAGCCAAATGATGCTACTGTAGGTTTCTGTCTCCTTTTGTTTTGAGAATTTCAGTAGCTCCATGTTGTACTTTAGGAATATAAAAAAAAATGTGTAAGCTAAATTCGCATCGAGTCTTTTCACGTATATTTTGTGTATGCACTTCATCGCAAAAAACTGAAGCTATTGGGGGGGATATATGGGAAACAGAAACTTTAACCAAGAAAAGAGGACACGGCTTCTTCATCCTCGTATGGGATTGCTGGGGGAGATGCCATATGATAAGGGAGACTTGATCAAGATTTTATCAGAGAGGAGAGCCAATAAGAAGGTAAGAAAAAAATTCAGAAGAAATGGTCTCAAGAATAGCTATGGGTGCTGTTACATGAATGAATGAATGAATGAATGAATGAAGGAGAGAAATGACAGGTTGAAGAATAGAAAAAGAGAAATGTAATTAGTTGTAGATAGAGTTGCTTAATATATTTAAAGACTACAGCTTGAAATAAAATGTTGGGGAGTCTTTCAAAATGTAATACGTGAGAAACGAATGATGGAGGGGAGAAATAATCGCAATTCGCAGATATGTTATTGCTAGAGAAACAATTTAAAGGTTAGTTGATTTATTCATGTTAAGAACATAACTCTCTCAACTCAGACTGAGAGAAAAGTGATGAAGAACAGAATTTTGATTCAAACAAGTACAAGTTACATGCGCATTCAAATGATCCTCACAACACTGTTTTTCTAGTAAATGTCGTATGGATGCATAAATTTAATAAAATACGTAGTAAAGTTACACAGTTGATGTTGGAAATGGAATATCTAGGGATATGAAAAATAATCATCATTTTGTTTTCCTCATTCGGGATCGCCTCTCTCAAATGCCTGATTTGCTGTTCAGTGACCAAACAAAGCGCATGGGACAATGTAACAAGTATGAAATGTTGGATGATGGACTGGCAGAAAGTGAAACGATTTCCCAATTGTTTTTACATTGATATGCAAATCTGTCCTTCTAACCCAAAATATGGCTGTATGCCACCCATAACAACATTATGATATTACTACCAGTGTTTTTCAAGGGGTTTCTATCTGATGAATGATGATATTTCATACTTCCGTCTTCACCAAAAGTGACTCCTTCCTTGATCGCTGAGATCTCACCAGATCTTGCCTTTCACCCAGAACAGTAAGAAGACAATGCCCAGCACAATGGCAATAGGAGCATATTTCCGAATCAAAGCCTGCCCATTCATACACGACAAACATCAGACAACTGCTCCTCATCCTACTTTAAAATCAGAAATTTTCAGTACAAACCTGTCGATTCAAGTCTCTTGCCTTGTCGGCATATATACGCGACTCTGATGTCAACCGACTTGACATCTGACTCACCTCTGCATGTGTAATTATACAAAAAGATGGTAATCTTGTTCATATCTTATGCTGGTATATCTTGAGGGAAATACAAATGAAACAAGAAACTTACGGTCCAACTTTTCACCAACACCAAGAACCTCCTGTACATTGCGAGTCATTATTTGGTGGACCTCATATAGCTCGTCATTCAACTTTGATATGTTTCTTTGAGTGTGAGTGTCCTGGTATAACTTCTTCGTCTTCTGTATGAACGTATCTTTTGGATGATAGAAAGATATTAACAACTGAAATTCATTGCAACTTGATTTAAGTTTTAAAGAGTGCACATCAGCAGGAACACATACCAAATTTAATAAAAGCATAGGGTCTTGCAGCAGTTTCAATCTGAGCCCCATTGACACGCTCAAATTCGTTCTTGAGGTCTTCCAAATACTGAAAGGCGAGTTTCTTTGGGTAGGAGCGGTCACACATTGTCAGATAGCAAACACGGCCTTCAATAATATAACTAACAACTTGTGTCAAGGTGACAATGGATACCCAAACAAAAGAAAGGAACCTAAAACAACTTGACTCTAACGTTTTATGTCAAAGTATCGGCGTTTAACCCAAAAGAATGGCTCGAGTTTCACAGAATCTCCATACCCACAATCAGAACATCTAATATCACTTTCTAAGATCATAAAGTAATTAGAAAAATTGCATTGGAAATCCTCAATACCATTGCAGAAGGTTTCCTAAATAAACTTATAAAATGACGTTGGATAATCATGTGTCAACAAAACATCCTGATCCATTGGCATAGAATAAAAAACAGGCATAATTTATTAGCTTGAAGGATACTGGAAATAGTACGGTCCAGTTTCAATTGACATCCTGGAGGCCTCATTATGACCTCTGGAGAGGTTCTTAAACAATGCCTTGATTTGCTGTTTGTAGAATTCAGCATCTTTCAGATCACGGCTATCATCCAGTCCTTCTGCTAGTGGAAGGCCATCAGTAACACGTGCAATCATAGTCAACTTCACCATTTTCACTTTCCAAGTTTGCTGCTTCACACAATCGACATAGGCAAGTTAGAATCATAGTAATAGGGAGCTTTCTTCCGTAAGATGACACTAGAAAAACAGACAAATCAAATATGATTTATCGTTATGCACTACAGACCCTTTATCAAAAATTGACAGATGGAAACCCAAAACTCCAACATAAATATACACACCTCAACATAGACCATAGAAAACATATTACCCGTGACTATACAAACAACTCTCTTGATCACTTCAATGATTCGTACAATTTTCACAAAGATGATCACTATATTCCAAGTCAAAACATTTTCAGCAAAAATAAATCTCCCAGAAGACATAATAACACTGACTAACATTTCTCGCTTTCGAAACGAACCTTCTATCAAACCAAAGATTGATATTATACAAGAAATCTCATCTCTTCTAATACAGCCTTCTTTGAAATTCGATCAAGATCCATTTCACACACACACCAACAGATACCAGTTAGACACCAGACAACACTAACTTCAAAACAATTAATGGCTGATTTCCAATATATGAACCATTCCCAATCACATTTACTTTCCAGAATCATATTTCCAATTATGAGTAAAAAACTCCAACACTAAAGCCGAATCCTACCATCACTAACATATAATGCCAACAGAGAACGGGATAACACATAAAAAAACATCTAAATACTCAAACTCCCCATCCCGATAAAAATGGCCAACATCTCAAATCCAACCTCCACAATCCAGCCACATAAAACCGATTCAAATCCAACAACAACACCAACAAAATTCAAATAATTCAGAATCGCATCAGCCACATCACGATAGCAGCGAAAATCTCACAGCACCTAAATTCCAACCCCACACGAAAACAAAAATGCGTAAAGTTACCTAATTCCCACCGTTCCCTTCAGATCCAAAACCTCCTCCAGATCCTTAAACTCTCGTTAATCTAAATGCACAAACAGACGATCCTGGCGCTTGATGGATCTGAAGACGGTCCGATCAGCGTAGGGTTTTCGTTGAAGAATATCTCAGCAACTATAAATCGAATTCAACCATTTGTTTAATGCGAAGAGTTTACGTTGACCGAGTTGGACCGCGGTGAACAAAGACCCCGTTTGGAAACAGTATTATCTTTATTCAGGAATGAAAGCATCATGAATGTACAAATAGGCTAGGCCCTTTTAAGTTTTACCATTATTTAAACCGCTACCCCTTAGTTATATATAGAGAAGCGCTCAAATGAGAACCCTCCAACCAATTAAATGGCGCCACATAACCCATTTTCCTAATCACATGCAACTCACATGTTCAAATGGGCCCATGCTTTTGAGGTGGCGCGTTATGGACCATGGGATTCAACAAGATGAGTGGCTTAGATTGGTTCTCATTTCTTAGCCTAAGAGTAGTTCTCATTTGAGCGCGCCCATATATATATATATAAGCGCTCAAATGAGAACACCTTCTAACTATAAGAACATGAGAATTGGCTTCTGATTGGTTGTTGAAAATCAAGGAACCAATCAGAAGCGAGGAACACCGTAACTACGGTGCACCCTCACCCACACAACCGTCCCGTGCTTTGGAGGTGCACCGTAAGCCCGTGTTCCTCGCTTCTGATTGGTTCCTTGAAAAAAATGATTGGCTCACAATGATTCTCATGTTCTTTGAGTTACACTAGTTCTCATTTGAGCGCGCCCATATATATATATATATATATATATGGACGTTCAAATGTTATGTGCTTCTTATTGTGTTATGTGTTATGTTGATTCTGATTGGTTAATGAAAAACAAGGAACCAATCAGAAGCGAGGAACACCGTAACTATGGTGCACCCTCACCCACACAACCCCCATGCTTTGGAGGTGCACCGTAAGCTCCGTGTTCCTCGCTTCTGATTGGTTCCTTCTTTCCATCAACCAATCAAAATCGATATAACACTTTAAAAACATAACACTCTAAGGACATATAACATTTGAACGCCCCATATATATATATATATATATGGACGTTCAAATGTTATGTGCTTCTTATTGTGTTATGTGTTATGTCGATTCTGATTGGTTAATGAAAAACAAGGAACCAATCAGAAGCAAGGAACACCGTAACTACGGTGCACCCTCACCCACACAACCCCCATGCTTTGGAGGTGCACCGTAAGCCCCGTGTTCCTTGCTTCTGATTGGTTCCTTCTTTCCATCAACCAATCAAAATCGATATAACACTTTAAAAACATAACACTCTAAGGACATATAACATTTGAACGCCCCCTATATATATATAGAGGAGCGTTCAAATGAGGATCGCTACAGTAATGTGAGGCACGTGAGGCACGATCTCAACCACACATCTAACCCCCCCCCCCCCCCCCCGTGCATTTGTGGCGCGACACGTGTCCAAATAGTAAAACCCACTAACTTTTGAAAAGTCAACAATTGCGGCTGTGCCACGTGGCTTCGCCACGTGCGTCCGATCAACTCCACAGACGGCCGAGATCGTGCCTCACTGCCTCATTCTTACAACCCTGCCTCAACCGAGCGCCCCCTATATATATAGGGGCGCGCTCAAATGAGAACCACTCTTAGGCTAAGAACATGAGAACCAATCTAAGCCACTCATTTTGTTGAAATGAGTGGTCCATAATGCGCCACCTCAAAAGCACGGGCCCATTTGGACATGTGAGTTGCATGTGCTTGGGTTAGTGAGGCACGTGGCGCATCATCGTTGGTTGCTTGAGACACGTGGTGCGTCCTCATTGGTGTTCACATGTTCTTAGCCTAAGAAGGAGTTCTCATTTGAGCACTCCTCTATATATATATATATATGACTTTTCAAAAGTTAGTGGGTTTTACTATTTGGACACGTGTCGCGCCACAAATGCACGGGGGGGGGGGGGGGGGGGGGGGGGTTAGATGTGTGGTTGAGATCGTGCCTCACGTGCCTCACATTACTGTAGCGATCCTCATTTGAACGCTCCTCTATATATATATATATCTTGTACAACCCCTCTGCTGCAAGTGGTTTTGAAATCTAGCTGCGAGCGCATCATGCTTCGTGGATGTTGGTTGTGGTTTAAAGTCCAATTTTGAAGCGGCCGGTGATGAATTTTTCAGGTATATATCGGGAGGTGGTCGCGGAAGCGATGGTGGTTGTTAGATTAGCTAATCTAACAATTGCCCTCCTAAGCTTAATGTGCAATTTCTCAAAAGTTTCTAGTCATCGGCCCTTGGTTTTTCATCAGCTAACCTTTCCAATATTGAGTGCCCTCCTGCAAAAGTCAAATTTATTAAATGGCATTATCTTAGTCCCAAAATCTGCAGGATTCTTTTCACCCAAAATCTTTTCAAACACAAATTCCTTTGATTCTACCATATCCTTTATAAAATGATATATAACATCAATGTGTTTAGATCTTTCATAGTAAACAGGGTCCTTACACAAGCACAAAGCACTTTGACTATCCATAAATATGGTAGGCACAAACATAACACCTTGAATTTCATTTAATACACCCTTGGGCCAAATTGCCTCCTTGGCTGCCTCAACAGCAGCAATGTACTCTGCCTCAGTTGAGGACAGTGCAACTATGGCTTGCTGTTGAGACTTCCAAGTAATACAGTTTCCAGCCCAAGTGAAGAAGAAAGATGTAGTAGATTTCCTAGTGTCTTTGTTACTTGCATAATCAGAATCAACATAGCCTGTTAGGTTGGTTTTACTAGCATGTTCACCTTATATTAAGCACAGATTTTTTTTTTGATTACAAATGTTAGTGGGGTTAGTAGTGTTAGATTGGGTGAGGAATCGAACCCAAGCACCCGAAGGTGCTGGGTGAGCGGCTGGCCACTGGGCTATGGTGCCCAGATTTTTAGTACCAGAAATATATCTTAACAAGTACTTCATAGCCTGCCAATGTTTAGGTCCTGGATTAGCTATATACCTACTCAAAACACTTATAGCAAAGCCTAAATCAGGTATGGTACATAACATAACATACATGATAGAACCTACAGCAACATCATAAGAAATTTTGTTCATTTTCTGTTTTTCAAGATCAGTTTCGGGGCAATCATCCTTAGAAATATCTAAGTGCCCTCCTAAGGGTATAACAGTGGGATTACAATCTTTCATAGAGAATTTAGTTAGAACTTTATCAATATAGTCCACTTGTGACAACAAAATCTGTTTGTTCTTCCTATCTCTTATGATTTTTACCCCTAAGATTTTCTGTGCTTTACCTAAATCTTTCATGTCAAAAACCTTATTAAGACTTTCTTTCAGTTTCATGATGACAGGTAAAGAAGGACAAATCAGCAAGAGATCATCCACATACAGCACAACATAAAGAGGAGTAGCAGACTTAACATTTTTCAGATAGAGACATGAATCATATTGACTTCTTATGAAACCTAAAGACAACATGCAAGAGTCAAATTTCCTATTCCATTGTCTAGATGACTGTTTTAAACCATATATGGATTTCTGTAAAAAAAATAGACATGCTTAGGTTTTTGTTTATCAATAAAGCCAATAGGTTGTTTCATATAAAGTTTCTCATCTAAGTCTCCATACAAAAATGCAGTCTTAACATCCATTTGCTCAAGTTCCCAATTAAATACAGCAGTCATGGCAATTAACAGTCTCATTGTTTTGTATTTAACCACAGGAGCAAAAATGTCATTAAAGTCAATTCCCTCTTTTTGTAGAAAACCTTTGAAAACTAATCTTGCCTTAAATCTAGGGGGTTCACCACTATCATTTTTTTCTTTTATTCTGAAGATCCATTTACAGTCAATAGCCTTTACATTATCAGGTTTAGGAACCAATTTCCAGGTTTGATTATCATGCATAGACTGTATTTCATCATTCATGGCTTTAATCCATTGTTTAGACTCCACTCACATCATCATTATAAGTATCAGGAATATCATACTTAATAATTTCAGCAGCCATCAAAGCAAAATTATCAACATTCAGCATTTCAGTCAGATTTGCAGAATATTTCTTATTTGGCAATCTCCTTCTAGGTGACCTATCTCTAGCTAGCCTATAGTTAGACAAATCAGGAGCAGTTGTAACAAGCATATTAACATTCACAACAGCAGCATTTTCAACAGCAATATTATCAATATCATCACTTTCCACTGTTGCTTCAATATTTTCAGAATTGAAAGAGATAGGTTCAGGATTACCTCCCTCACTATCAGAGTGAGGGTGATGACTACTGTTAGCTCCACCAGATGCTTGAGTGTTAGTCTGATCATCATTTGATCCAGTTTCTTGAGCAGAAGAATCCAGTTCTGAGACTATGCCATGATCAAATTCCTCTTCATTTGGGTCATTCTCCTGCTCTCCTGCTGCTTGTGCATATTGCTGAGGTATGAAGCTGACTTGAGTGGCTTCTTGTGTACCTGCTTGCTTAGGGGAAGGGGTTAGTCTGTTCTTAAAATGGAAGTCAGCCTCATTAAAGGTCACTAAAATAACAGTGATTACCCTATAACCACCAGGCTGAACTTCTAACAGTTTATATCCTTTTGTTCCTTCAGGGTAACCTAGCATTACACATTTTAAGGCCCTAGGTTTTAACTTTCCCTGAGTTACATGAGCATAAGCAGTGCATCCAAAAGGTTTTAGATAGTTCAGATTTGGCTTTTTCCCAGTCCACATTTCATAAGGTGTTTTAAAGTTAATAACAGATGATGGACTTCTATTAATCAAATAAGCTGAGGTAATAACTGCCTCTCCCCACATATAATTCTTCATACCAAAACTAAACAAAAAACACCTAGCTTTTTCTAGCAGTGTTCTATTCATTCTTTCAACATTTCCATTTTGTTGTGGAGTTCTAGGGACAGTTAAGTTTCTTCTAATGCCATGGTTAGTGCAGAATTGGTTAAACTCTTTGTTACAAAATTCTAACCCATTATCAGTTCTAAGACACTTAACCTTATGGCCAGATTGACCCTCAACTAATGATTTCCAATCCTTAAAACTATCAAAAGCATCACTCTTATTTTTCAGCAAGTAAATCCATACCTTCCTTGTGAAGTGATCAATAATTGAAATGAAATAAGACCTGCCACCAAGAGTAGAAACTTGGGTAGGGCCCCAAAGATCAGAATGCACATATTCAAGAGGCTTAGAAACAGTAAAGGAAGATTTAGGGAATGAATGAGCAGTTTTCTTGCTTAAAATACAAGTTTCACAGAAATTCAGTTTTACTGGTTCATTTGGAATGATACCAGCCTTATATAAATAGCTCAGCCCTGATTTCCTATATGTCCTAGCCTATCATGCCATATCTTTGTTTCAGCAAGCTTCTTATCAATTTTAGGTGCAGCAGTGACATTTATTTCATTAGAGGAGATTACATGGTACATGCCACCTTTCTTAACAGCTTTTATTAAAACAGTGCCATTTCTAATAACCTGTCTCATGCCATTAAAGGTATTGATTTCACAGCCAATATCATCAAACATAGATTCAGACATCAAGCTTCTTCTTAAATCTGGTACCCATCTAACATTAGTTATAGTCCTAGTAATACCATCATGCATTTTCATGGAAACATTACCTATTCCCTTAATAAGCAGAATAGTTTGGTCTCCTAGTCTTACCTCACCTCCATTGCAGAGTTTTAAATTGCTAAAGAGGTGCTTACCTGGGGTAGCATGCATGGTGCAGCCTGAGTCCAATATCCACTGGTCAGTTTCCTTTTCAGAAGCATCAGCAGCCATCATGATCTCATTTTTGTACTGCTTACTAGACTCAAAAACATTAGTGGAACCAGATTCATTTTTGTTGCCATTTTTGTACTTTTCATCCCTCTTTTTCTTAAAACAATCCTTAGTCCAATGACCAAGTTTATGACAATATTCACATTTCACAGCAGATTTATCAGCATTTTTCTCAGCAGGTTTTTCTTGGGCATTAGGCCTCACAGATTTTTTCTTGGCAAATTTCTTCTTAGGTTTTCCCCTAAACATCATCACCTCATTCTTAGATTCTTGCTTTGGTTCAGTTTTAGAGCCAGTTCTAGTATTAAACACTTTTAGTGACATATTTTTCTGAACAACAGCTTCAATGATCTTAGTGTAGGTGATTTCATCTCTACCATATTGCATAACATCTATCAGATTATCAAACTGAGATGACAGGGCATTCAAAATAATGACAGCTTGGTAAGTTGGATCAACATCCTCTTTACATCTAGACAAGTCTTGAGTTAGTTTAAGAAAATTATCTAAGTTCTCTTCAAGAGTCCTAGACAAGTCCATCTTAAAATTAAACAATCTGCATAGCAAAAATCTTACTAGGTAGAGACTTGTTAATGTAAATTTTATCCAAAGCATCCATGAGTTCCTTTGGGTTAGTAATTTTTACCACTTGTCTGATAATGTCATCACTTAGCCTCATCATAATTTCTGAATGAGCTTGCTCCTGCATCTCAATTTTCTTATCAGCAGTAGTCCCAGTGGCCCACTCCTCAGTTACAAGCCTTATAGCACTTTTCCTTTGTGAGTATGGCATTCATCTTGACCTTCCAAATGGAATAGTCTTGAGAGCCATCAAACATCTGATTCCTTGGATCATTCATGACTCAGCAGAGGGTCACCTGAATATCAGATGACACACAAATCAGTTCTTGACACAAGAGAATCAAAAACAGGTGCTATATGAGAAGATATCACAATATAACAATGAGAGATATCAATATAATCACAGTAAGATCAAGAATTTGCTCTGATACCACGATGTAATAACAAGTTATACTTGCTTACTTAATTCAATCACAAAACCTAAGGCACAATTCACGTTCTTAGTTCAATTGGTCACTTAGTTCAATTTGTGGAAAGTAAAGAACTAATGACACAAGGTGGCAATGCCTAAATCTCCAAAATTGAACCTATTAGAGACCCTGAGAACTATGTTATTATGAGCTATAGATTTCGCTCTACACAATCCTTTCTACCCCAAATTCCCCCAAGACTGAATCAATCAACCGAGAAGAATGACTGAGCAGGATCAGAACACTTCCCTAAGTAGCAGAGAAGCCTCGGACTCGTCAAACAATAGCCGGAATAGCCGGACGTCTGAAGTCCTTGAGAAGTGGGAGACACCACGGGTGGAACGGCTTGAAACTGATCAATTGAATGCTTTGAGAACTCTCACACGGTCGCACGGGATTGCAGAATGCTTGGGAACTCTCAACCCCTCTGCTGCAAGTGGTTTTGAAATCTAGCTGCGAGCGCATCATGCGTCGTGGATGTTGGTTGTGGTTTAAAGTCCAATTTTGAAGCGGCCGGTGATGAATTTTTCAGGTATATATCGGGGAGGTGGTCGCGGAAGCGATGGTGGTGGTGGAGGAAGATCGGCAGCGTCTGGTATTAGGTTTTGATTCCAGCGAAATCATTTGAGTGTGAGTTTCTTGTCGGATTTTTGAGTATGCTTGAAGCGTTGGCGATGAGTTTGTACAGAGAAATTAGGGTTTGGTGATGTGTATTACTGATAAGCTACAAGAGCTGATGCGGCGGAGTCTACATAAGAAAGTAAGCAAGCATAAATTTTCTTTTTTAACAAGCTAACATTCTCCTTTATTGACTCATCTTCCGATATCATTTTTCCAGCTACCTTGTCCAGCCACTCATTCGCCTGTTTAAGCTGCGGAAGTGTAACTGCAAGGTATTTATCTGGTTCTGTTTGCTTATTTTTCCCTTTCTTGTACTGAGATTGTACATGAAACTTACAATTTAAAGCTGCCTCCAGAAATTTGAAAAACCAGCTTTGTGCTTCATCCAGTAATAGCTCTCGAAACCCTGTTAGTTCCTTGACTCCATCTCCCTTTGCCCATTCTAGTTTATCAGCTTCAGTTACCTGTTTTAACGTTTTTGGAGCCTTGTGTGTACCTCTGCAAGAAACTGAGCTACCTGCTGTGATGGGTTTTTTGTTCTCAGCCACGGATGATTCAGTAGATACAGTGTGATTAATTGACTTGGTTGTTGAAGTTGGTGTGCCATTGTGCTCTATGAGCTCATATAGTGTGAAGAATTTGCTGATGGATTCGTGGACATTGTTTAAAGATGATGATGATGATCGAAGGTGAGCGAACAATCTGAAAAAGAAATGTTACTTATATGGTGCACTGTTGGTGTTTGGGGTGGTAAGAATAGGGTGAGTTTATTTCAGTTCTTACTGAAGAGACTTAACAAGACCTTCAGATATTGACGCCTCTTTCTGAGCCTCTGCTGCTACCAGTGTTGCTAAGTTCTTCCTCTTTAAAATCACCTAGTTACATAGTTAAACAGGTGTCCAGGTTCAGTGATTCTTTTTCTTGTAATAGTACTTGATAAGTTTCATTGACATTGGCTTCAAAAAAAAATGAAGAGTTACCTCCCCTTGTGTCAGAAGACTGCTTGGCAGGTTAGTCCACAATATGCTGTCACATGAATGATCATCTTCTTTGATTTTCCTATGTTTCATGGAAAAAGCTTTAACTGTTTTGCTCTTTGCTTCTGTGGCTTCCTTATTACCATATGCAGCTGCAGCAACTGTTATTGGTGCAACCACTTCGTTACAAGGAGTTGCTGGACGACCTGTAAATGTTAAAAGGATCGAACAATCCCATTTGCGTAAACTGTTGAATCTAAACTTCAGCACAGACGGATTGAGGTTGGTAAAAAAAAATACTCGCTCATTATGAAGTAATTAGACTTTAAATAAGAAGATATTCTGAGCTTTGAGTTCTTGCTGTTTTCCTTTCTTTGATCCGGGCCTTGTGGTTGCTTTGTTGTCATCCTGCACACCGAGATTATGAACTGCCTCATTTTTCTTTGAATTAGAGGCTGATGCTCCCAGAATGTACCTAGATGCAACCACCACTTTCTCCTCCTTAATCACAAGCTTATGCCTCAACTTTTCATCTTTTACTCCCAAGGACTGTTTCGCTTTTTGGGTTGCATTTGTCAGACCTCCTGAGGGAACCAGTATCCGCATCAAGTCCTTCGGGCTCCCAACAAATGGGTTTCGCCCTGGGAGAGGTCTGACCCCAACTAGAGCCGGAACAGGAGTTCCAGTTTCCATCTTATCCACGTAGAAGAACTGGCCAAGCTGTAGCTTGTTATTCAAGATAAGCTCATTGTCACTCTTTGATAGCATCACATATGTTGAGTGGGATGAGTCCGAGACTTTCATGAAGAATCCATGGTTAGGCCACAGTTCTGACCCAGACAATGAAGGCACAATGCTGATTACTTGCAGGAGCACCGATCTATGCTCTCCTCTTGCTTTCACATTCTGGTCTATGGTCTGCAGTAGTTTCAGCAACACTCCTGCCGTCAGTGTTGCCATTATTCGATTACTCCCGTGGCTCACAGTGTCTGATCCCTATCTCCTCGATGCAAGCTTCAACTATGTTGAACTGATAGAATAAGATGTCTGAAACTTCTTTTTCGGTTGTCTGCTGGTGGCTTGTGTTCATTTCACATCATTTTGATTAGATTGCAAGGCAAGTAAGCATCTAACAATCCTGGCTTCCATGCCAAGATACACTTCAGAACACTGACCGAGGAGTAGCGAGTTGGGCTAATTGTTTCCATGTTTTGAATATTGGTCTTGCCATGATTGAACGTGAGACTTAAAGCTGGTTTTATAAATATGTTCCAGGGAGACAACAGTCAACGTTGAACCAAAACGTACTCGTTCCCCTGACGAAGCCCTTGCAACAACAAATGTTTCTTTCTTATCTATTTCATTTTCAATTCGATTTTGTGCATTAAGAGTAGGGATCAGGTACAAAACCCATATTATTGTAAAAAATACAAACTAATCTCAACCCTTCATTATATATTTGAATGGATATGATTAACTGAAAATAATTCTCTTTTAATTTAAATTGATATGTAAATAGGGGCAAATATGATATATCACACCCTTAATAACCACTCCTCTCTCTCCTCTGCTCGATGAAAAAAATCAGATCTCCATGGATTCGGTCGATCTCGTCACTTCCATTCCAGTCACGATCATCCCGGGAATGATCTCTCTGGTCAACTAAACGATCGCGCCGAAGCCCCGTTCATGTCCAGCGCCTTCATCCCCGGAACAAACCCGGTCTCTATGAACTCGGGACTTCCTTAAAACTCGGCAAAGGCTGATAAACAAAGATTACGAAATCACCATTCAGTCTAAAATTTACACCGTCAGAGACTCTACAGTCTTGATCGAATCTAGACAATGATTCAATATGGCTGCCTCTGTGGAGTATGCTGTTTGGCTCGTCAGATACGCCGTTCCATAAATCCTTCCCTCTTGAGCTCACATTATAATCTGCAGACAACACTGTCGATTCCTTGTGGCCCTGACTTTCCCTATGCTTGGATGACTTGCGCGGGAACTTACTAGAGCCCAGTTCGTCACCACTCCAGCCGCGGTGAAGAGCTTCGCATGGACGAATTCGTAACGAATTATAGTCCAATTTGGACGAATTATGTCATAGTTCGTCCAAATTGGACTATAGTTCGTCCAGATTTCAACGAATTATAGTGCACTTTCGATGAATTATGACATAATTCATCACAATAGGACTATAATTCGTCAACATTTGACAGTATCATTGTATATATAGTCATGACAATTTATAGTTCGTCATCACCAATTTATAGTTCGTTATGACCATTCGGTCGGAACTTTGTCAGTTCCATCGGCGCCGCTTCACCATGTTCGTTGTTGATTTCTTCTGCGTTTCTCTTCAATCATTTGATTGCGTTTATTCTGCGTTTTTTGATTTCGTCGGAGGAGGACAACCCCTCTTCGCCCGGCAACCCAGATTGGGGTTTATTTTACATCCAACAGGTAATTCGAAATCAAGTGTTAGGATCGTGGTTAGATAGTCAAAGACTTAAGTTCAAATAGTCAGAGACTTTAACTAAGTTCGGGACTGTTAGGAACCTAACTTAGTATGCAGGTAATTACTCTAACTAAGTACGCAGCGGAATAAACTTTAAATAGCTTTTATTACTATTTAAACTGTACACTCAATGGTACAAAACTTTGCCTATTCAGTATAAATCTAACTCAGATTTACACAAGCAATCTGACTACTTCCCTGACCGTCTCGTCGACGTCTTCGTAGTCTTGGCACGTCCTTCACTTTCCGGCACCGATCAAGAACAGCTTGATCACACGAATATCACCTTGCACAGCTTGCTTGATATTCTCACTTGGAAAGCTCTCGAATGTATGTGGATGCGCGCGCGGTTCTGAAGTGATGATCTTCCTTATATAGGTTCTTCAGCAACCGTCAGGTAACTGCCACAGATCATGGCTTGCAACTGCCAACCCATGATCTCCTTGACTTGTAGTGGGGACGTGCCATCACTCCATGATGTGTTTGACTCCCACTGCCAACTGCCTTGACTTCAACTGCTCTTGTTGACCTCAACTGTTCAACCGCTTCGTTGACTTGACCAATACTCTGGTTCTTGATTACTCGGAGACTTCCGCAGATACTAGATTCCAGCATCACGTCCTTGATTGCTCCAGTAGGTTCCTGACTAACAGAAACTCACGTAAACCATTAAACCGGTTTGTCAATCATCAAAAACTTGTGAGGCCAATGCCTCAACAATTTCCCCCTTTTTTTGATGATGACAAACCCTTAGGAGATAAATACCGAAGATGCACTTAATAGATGTAAAACATGCACACAGCATGGATTGAGAACCTATTCTCCTTGGGAACATATTCCCCCTAAGTCCCTGCACACTCAGAAACTTTATAAACATCCTATTAAGTCATACTTATGCATAGGTATTTCTAGTCATTTTTACTCGGGAACGTCAGATTGTATTCCCCCTCAGGTGATACTTCTACCCTTCCCCCTTTTGACATCATCAAAGAAGAGTTAGTCAATATACTCAGCATTCAAAGACGTGAGTGAAATTCTGAAATTCAGTGAAGTTAGTAATGGCATGCATATAACTTCAAAGATAAACTAGATAGTCATAGCAAGCAGAGTGAACACAGTGTTTAACACTCATAGACAATAAAAAGAGATAGCGAGATGGGATGGCAAGGAATGGGAAATCTCGTAACCGGAACTAATCACGGCATTCTCATAGTCAAAAGGAGATCACCCCTGGAACTGAAGAACTTCATGTCCTTTCAGCGAGAAGTAGAAGTGCATCCTGCACTTCGATCATTGCATCCTTCATATCCTTGACTTCTGCTGTCAGAGTCCTCAGGTCTCTTCTCATATCCGAAATCCCTTTCTCCAGAAGATCCCACTTCTTATGGCTATAATCTTCAGTCTCATCCTCATCCTCTTCTTCAATCTGCTGCAGAACTGGTTTGGCTTTCTTCTTGGGTTTTTGAACAGGAGCCTTGATCCATCCTTCCACATCGTCTTTGACCAAATGCATCTTCCTGAAGACTTCTGGATCAAAGGTCTTCACAATCTGCTCCTCTACATCAGAGAGTACTTCATACAGGTTGTGTTTCTGAAGGACCTTCTTTATCACCCTTGAATATCCGATCTGAGTCAGGGTCTTCAGATGATCCAACTGGTGTATAATCAACTTGGGTAAGTTGACCTTTTCTCCCCTCAGCATCCTATCCAAAACCAGCAAGTCCTGATGTTGAACATAAGAGGGCTTTACTCCCCTTTGCATGAAGTTGCTCACTAGCAATCTATGCAGGATCTTGACTGTCGGATCCATGAACTGAGTGCTTAACCCCAAGCCTTTCTCAGCTGATTCCAGTTTACAGATTCTTTTCACCAAATCCTTCTTCACTCCATATTCCTTCGGCCATACACTAGATGTGCAATAGTAATCGAATCCTTCATGCTTCAGCCCCAATATCTCTGCTAGCTCAGTGCTTGACAACGTGAATTTCTTTCCCCTGAAGTTCACTGCAAGTGTTGATACACTGCCATTAGTTAACTTCAGATTTTTGTAGAAGTCTTCCACTGCTTCAGGACATACGAAATCCTGCTTGTCACATATTTTCTCCCACCCTTGAGCTTTCAGCAAATCAAGCACCTCAGTCAAGTCTTCTCTATTCAGAAACTCTTCTGAGCATTCCATCTCCATCAGAATTTGTTTTCCAGAAACCGACTTCTTAGGCTTCTTTGCAGGGGGCACAGGGGCGGTTTCCTCTTTGACAGCCAGCTTTCTCTTCTCAGCTCCCCTAGGAGGTAGAATCCTCAGAGGTAAGGCTTTCTTTGGCCTTTTGGAGACATTTAGAGATGATTCTACTACCTCACAGTCCACACCATCTGAACCTTCAGATTTGTTGAACTGGGCAATCTTGCCCATATCCACAAGGTTTTCCAACACCTTATTTGCAGCAGATATTTCCTCGCCAACAGAGGGTTCAAAACCATCTATTTCATTGTTCCAGTATTCGGAATCGCATGATTCTTCAACCCCTTCTGGGTTCCTCATTGGGACTTCATCTATGATTTCAACTTCCTTTTCTTCTGCACCAACCAGACCCGGACCACACATGCATCCACCTTCCTTTACCTCTTCTATCACACTATCGGCTTCCACATCACCAACAAATTCAGAGATATCTACTCTATCCCGTTCACCAACACTCCACATCCCAGCACAGAAGTCAATAAACCTTACAGATTTATGATTGATTGAAACTTGGAGATTCGACTTACTTGGCTTGAGTAGCTCGGCTACCTCCTTTGGGACAGTGTATCGAACTCCCAGGATGATAAGTGTCACCAACTGATTTTCTGAGGCGTCGACGATGCTGCTGTTTGAGTTGGAAGCCATCGGAACTTGACAGTGAATTTTTCGCCGACTTTAGAGATTATGATTTTTCGAATTTAGGGTTTCCTTTTCGCAGTAGAGAGTGGTGAGAGACGGACGGACTTGAAATCTCTTTTAAAAACAGAATCCCGTTGAAATCTGCAATAACTTCTCATCCGCGTATCTGCGAGAAAACTGTCCGACTTCCAAGGCATAAAGTTCTGAACTGTCTTATCTCATAACTGCTGTCACCCACTACCTTCATCCATCAGATACCTCGAAGAGTTCTTTAGTCACAGAGACTTCAATCTTGACTGAGAGAATACCAGACCAGTTCCTTGACTACGGATTTAACGCAAGGGACATTGTGGTGGGTCGGCTTACCATAAGGGTATATAGTTTAAAATCACCACAATTCAACACTCAAGCACACACATATATATAATCAATCATGTCCAGCAATTGTATTGAATATGTCATCAAGCTCATATGGTATATATTAGGACAGGTGGTCTCATAACTTCCTTCATGGGGTAATTGGCAACAAGATCCGGAAGTTATGTCAGGCATCAAGGAATGAAGTGTTCAGCAAAGCATGTACTATATCAGATTTAGCAATGAAGTAATATCACACACATTACCAGCTACTCAGAAACTTCAAATATTCACTCATGTAATTGACTGCTGTGCATGTTGAATATTCTATCTTCTAGTCAATCATTGAGAGAAGTTTAGAAGTACCTCACTGTGGGCTCATCAATCCAAGTTCCATCCTGAGCTTTTCAAAAGCGTCCTTGTGTAGAGACTTGGTAAATATATCGGCTATCTGATCTTCACTTCTGCAGAAGTTAATGGTGACAAGTTCCTTTTCTACACAGTCTCTAAGAAAATGATGCTTTATTTCTATATGCTTAGACTTACCGTGTTGAACAGGGTTTTTAGCAATACTAATCGCACTAGTATTGTCACAGAAAATTGGAACTTGATCAAAATGTAAATCGAAGTCACTTAGCTGATTCCGAAGCCAAAGTATTTGAGCACAGCAAGCTGCTGCTGCAATGTACTCTGCTTCTGCAGTTGATAACGCCACTGAGTTCTGCTTCTTTGATCCCCAGGAGACTAGGCAGGACCCAAGGAATTGAGCCATTCCAGACGTGGACTTTCTGTCAGTCCTATCTCCTGCGAAGTCTGCGTCTGTGTAGCCTTCCAGTCTGAGGGACTTGACCCTTGGATACCACAGGACCAACTTCTCCGTACCCTTCAGGTATCTGAGAATGCGCTTCACTGCCTTTACGTGCGACTCTCTTGGTTCAGCCTGGAACCTGGCACACTGACAGACACTAAACATGATGTCAGGTCTTGAGGCAGTCAAGTAAAGTAACGAACCTATCATCCCTCGATAGATCGTTGCATCTGACTTCGGTGATCCATCATCCTTCACCAGGGACTCGTTCGGAGAACTCGGAGTGTTCACATGCTTGGAACATCCCAATCCGTACTTCTTCACGACTTCACTCAGATACTTCTGTTGTGAAATCTCCGTACCATTCTCCAGCTGCCTAACTTGAATACCAAGAAAGAAGGTCAGCTCCCCTACCATACTCATTTCGAACTCGTTCTCCATGAGTTTTGTGAAAGACTTCACAAGTTCGTCACTTGTGGATCCGAAGACTATGTCGTCCACATATACCTGCACAATAAGTAGGTGTTTATTAGTCCTCAAGATAAATAAGGTCTTATCTACCTTACCTCGTTCATATCCGTGAGCCAGCAGGTATTCAGACAGGCGCTCGTACCACGCCCTTGGTGCTTGTTTTAAACCATAGACGGCCTTGTCAAGGACATACACCCAGTCCTGTCGATCTGGATCCTCAAATCCCGGAGGTTGTTCCACGAATATTTCCTCCTTGAGATATCCGTTCAGAAACGCCGTTTTGACATCCATTTGATGAAGCTTAAAACCAAGCTGCACTGAGTACGCTATCAACAACCTGATAGCCTCTAGTCTTGCCACAGGCGCGAAGGTCTCTTCATAGTCAATTCCTTCCTGCTGTGAATATCCTTTCACCACAAGTCTGGCCTTGTTCCTGACCACTTCTCCCTTGGGATTCAGCTTGTTCTTCAGGATCCAGCGGGTGCCAATGACCTTACGTTTTTCTGGCCTAGGAACAAGTCTCCAAACCTTATTCCTCTCAAACTGATGCAACTCATCTTGCATTGCTAGAATCCAGTCTGAGTCTTTCAGTCCTTCTTGGATTGTCTTCGGCTCAATCAATGACACGAAGGCATTCATGACAGTTTCCCCCTGAACAGCAGCATAACAGACGTAATCGCGAAGTGCGCTACTCGGCCGCCTGATTCGAGTACTTCTCCTTAACTCAGTGACTTCCTGAGTCTCTTGGTTTTCCTCGGGTTCATCATCAGCCTCAGCAATTTCATGAACTTGTTCGTTTCCTTCAGTTTCCTGCTCTGGTTCCGCGATATCAGGAACTTGCACATTGATTTGTTCAGGTATTTCCAGATTCTCTGGAACATCTTGTTCAGGTATTTCCAGATTCTCTGGAACATCTGTTGTTGGATCATCCCTCGGACGAATTAGCTCAAATCCTTTATCATTATCAGCAACCTGAACATCAGGAACATGACCAGAATCCTTTCCCATGGATTCCTCATCGAAGATGACATGTACGCTTTCCTCAATCAGTTTGGTCCTCTTATTGAATACTTTGTAGGCCTTACTATGCAGGGCATATCCTACGAAAATTCCTTCATCACTTCTTGGATCAAACTTCCCTAGCTGATTTTTCCCGTTGTTGTGGACATAGCACTTACTGCCAAAAACTCGAAGATGCGAGATGTTAGGTGTCCGACCATTCAGCAACTCGTACGGAGTCTTATTGAGAGTAGGCCTCAGATAACAACGGTTGAGGACGTAGCAGGCTGAATTCATCGCCTCTGCCCAGAAACTTCTTGCCAATTTGCTTTCTATCAGCATCGTTCTGGTCATGTCCTCCAGAGTTCGATTTTTCCTCTCAACTACCCCATTTTGCTGTGGAGTCCTCGGTGCTGAGAAATTGTGATCAATTCCTTGATCACTGCAGAACTCTGTAAACTGTCCATTCTCGAACTCAGTACCATGATCCGATCTGATACTCTTCACCTTGAGACTGAATTTTCTTTCAGCGAGTTTCACCCACGTCTTGAAGCAGTCAAAGACTTCGTCCTTTGTCCTGATGAAGATCACCCACGTATATCTAGAATAATCATCAACTAACACGTACACATATCGATTACCTTGACGTGATTGAACTCTCATCGGTCCACATAGATCCATGTGTACTAAGTCAAATGTTCTTGACGTACTGATTGCATTCTTTGAGTGGAAGGATCCTCTAGACTGCTTTCCTTGCGTGCAAGCACTGCAGACCTGATCAGGCACCTCACTGATCTTTGGTAATCCAATTACCAAGTTCTGATTCTGCAACCTCTTCAACAATCTGAAGTTTACGTGTCCCAACCGACGATGCCACATCTCGGTTTCATCAGCTCTGGACGACAGACACAAGTATTCTTCCGGATCAAACGACGAATCCACAAAATAAACTCTGTCAGCACATCTCCCACGTAGAAGAACCTGACCTGTGGAGACACACTCAATAGAGCAATCATCAGCTGTAAAAACGACCTTGTTTTTACCTCCACGGCACAACTGTGAAACACTTAACAGATTAAACTTCAACCCATGAACAAAACTGACATTATCAACACTTACCTTACTTGATAACTGTACCTTACCTGTTCCGATGACTTGACACTTACTTTCATTTCCGAAAGTAATGGAGCCACCAGAATGATGTCGTAGAGAGGAGAACTGGTTCATCTTCCCGGTCATATGACCTGAGCATGCACTATCAATCAGCCATGAACTTGTCCCTCTCTCGACCTGCACATAAACAATCAGGTTTTAGGAACCCAAACAAGCTTAGCCTTTTTGGGTTGAGATGAAGTATTAATATTAGAAGCATGAGTTTTTGAAACTGCTAGTGAGTGAGATACATCCTTAACCACTCTGGAACTTGACGAGTTGTTTCCAGCTCCAGGTTTCCTTCTGCTCTTGACTTCTGAGGAAGTTCCAGACTTGGAGCTTGACTTCCCTGACGATTTCTTCGAAGTGTTTTTCCATCCTTTACAGTTTCTCTGACTGTGTCCCTCCTTCCCACAGTAGAAGCAGACCTTTTGCTTCCTGAAGTCTATGTCCTTTGACTCGGAGACCTTCTTTTTCTGTTTCCCGAAGTCAATTGGAATAGGACTTTTCTTCCGATTGAGTTTCTCCCAGATGTGAAACCCCTTTCCATAGGTTTTGCTATCATCTAAATCAACTTTCAGTTTGGGAGTGGGACTCTGTTGAATCTGTCTGCGCACAGGTTTGGCAATGGTCACTTCCCCATATCCGAGACCTGACTTGGCCTTCGACTTCTGCTTCTCCTTTCCTTTCGGAGAGTCATAGAACTGATCATCTGAACCAACAACCCTTTTACCTTCTGCCTTCTCTAGTCTCCTGACTTTTAAGGACAGTTGATGGTTTTCCTCAAACATCGACTTCATCTGTTTGTCTTGATCAGCCACAATTCCATTCAGTTCCTCAGCCTTGAGAACCAGTTTCTTGATCATTGCAATGCACTGAGATCGAGAGTAGTAACCTGAATGTGAATCACTGTAACTACCATCTGTAGTTGATTCATTGGAGTACGTCTTCTTAGATGAGGAGGTGGACGACAACGTCTCTGATTCTGATGTACTTCCTTTAGCCATCAGACACACATTTCTTCTCAGATCACCCATGTTGTTGTCTTCGTCCGAGTCTCCCCAGGCAAACATGGCTTTCTTACCTTTGTCATCCTTCTTCTCATTCTGCTCAGCCCGAGCCTCATCATTTTTCAGTTTATAGCAGTCCTTCCTGTAATGACCTTTCTTTTTGCAGTAAAAATATTCAACGTCCTTCTGGTTGTTTTTGTTGCTGGACTTCCGGCCTGAGTTCTTGTCATCAGTGACTCTGTGGGCCTTTGACATTACTTCACGTTCCTCAGTCCGTGAGGATTCCTTTCCTTTGTTTCTGCCGAAGTCTTTTCCTCTGAACTTCTGGTATCTGGAATTTTCTCCAACTAATGCAACTTGTCGAGCAGCCTTCTGAGGTTCTCGACTCTCCATTTTAACATCATCAATGGTTTTGTTACTGACCAGTGCAGCAACAAGTTCTTCCAATGAGCTCTCCTTGGTGCTCGGCAAGGCAGCCAATGTCCTTGAGATGTCGTCCCATTCTGGACTCAACCCCTGCATGAACCTGTGGGTAATCTCCCAGTTCTTGTACTTTCTCCCAAGGTTGTTGAGTGTCCCCAGACAGTCCTGGAATCTGGAGTGGTACTCGTGCAGTGGCTCGTTCTTCACTTGTCTCAGTTTATTGAACTCTGTTTGAACCGCCAAGATTCTGTTTCTCTTCACGTCTTTCGATCCTTCATATAGCTTCTTTAGAGAGTCCCAGATGTCACTCGGATCCTTGTACTGAATGACCTTCTTCAGATCTCCAGGTTCCAGAGCGTTGTGAAGAACCCGCAATGCCCTTGCATTCTTCTCGAGTTTCTTGTAGTCCTCCGTGGTGTACATGACTCTTGGCTTGAGTTCTGTTGCACTTCCTTCCATGTAGACATACTGTTGACCCTGCTCAATGATCTGCCAAACCTCCCCGTCATATGCCATGACGTGGGCTTCAAATCTGGTCGCCCAAGTCTCATACTCGCCCGGCTTGAGCTTTGGAGGATTTGAGATGGAATCTCCTGACATTCCTGCAATTCTAACCAAAAATCTAGAACCCTGCGGCTCTGATACCAAATGTTAGGATCGTGGTTAGATAGTCAAAGACTTAAGTTCAAATAGTCAGAGACTTTAACTAAGTTCGGGACTGTTAGGAACCTAACTTAGTATGCAGGTAATTACTCTAACTAAGTACGCAGCGGAATAAACTTTAAATAGCTTTTATTACTATTTAAACTGTACACTCAATGGTACAAAACTTTGCCTATTCAGTATAAATCTAACTCAGATTTACACAAGCAATCTGACTACTTCCCTGACCGTCTCGTCGACGTCTTCGTAGTCTTGGCACGTCCTTCACTTTCCGGCACCGATCAAGAACAGCTTGATCACACGAATATCACCTTGCACAGCTTGCTTGATATTCTCACTTGGAAAGCTCTCGAATGTATGTGGATGCGCGCGCGGTTCTGAAGTGATGATCTTCCTTATATAGGTTCTTCAGCAACCGTCAGGTAACTGCCACAGATCATGGCTTGCAACTGCCAACCCATGATCTCCTTGACTTGTAGTGGGGACGTGCCATCACTCCATGATGTGTTTGACTCCCACTGCCAACTGCCTTGACTTCAACTGCTCTTGTTGACCTCAACTGTTCAACCGCTTCGTTGACTTGACCAATACTCTGGTTCTTGATTACTCGGAGACTTCCGCAGGTACTAGATTCCAGCATCACGTCCTTGATTGCTCCAGTAGGTTCCTGACTAACAGAAACTCACGTAAACCATTAAACCGGTTTGTCAATCATCAAAAACTTGTGAGGCCAATGCCTCAACATCAAGATTGGATCTTTTTTCTCGATTTAGCTTTTCTCATCTTCGGAATTTCCACTCGCGAATTGCATGTCTTTTTTGTTCTTTCAATTTGGTCGTGTTGTGTAGTCGTCGAGAAGAACTTTGCGGCAAGAAAGAAAAGAAACTCTGTTAAATGATATAGTGCAGATAAATAGATAATATTTTTTCATTGGGTCGATTATACCCTCTTTGGAGAGAATCACGTATATAATTCAGTTATCTAATTTATTTAATCTAATTAATATCAGCCATTAGATTTCCATAATGAACAGTCGAGATGAGTTTGTATTTTGTATGGTTTTTGAACTTTGCACCAGATCTGGACTCTGTGCATTAAATATTTTTTATCATATTAATTTTAATAATTCGAGTGGTTAACCCAGGATTAGGATCAGGTGCAAACCCCATATTATTGTAAAAAATACAAACTAATCTCATCCGTTGATTTTATAATTTCTATGGATGAGATTAAATGAAAATAAATAAATAAAAATTCAAATTAATATTAGATGAGGGTATATTTGGAATACACATCAACACTCTCTCTCTTTACTGTCTCTCTCCTCTTTTCGATTAAAATTTCAGATCTGAAATTTCCATCATCCTTCGACGATGCTCATCCATGGATCATAGTAGGTGTTGATATTGTCAAGGCCGAGAACTCCATCGCCGCAGCGTGGGTCGGCGCTGGTGACGAGGACGGAGATGTCGTTAGGGCGGCAAGGAGTGGAGGGGAGTGGCGGAGTGTCTGATTTGTTTCTCCCACTTGATCCACCACCGACGAAGGCGGAAGATAGGAAATTGTAGTTGCTGGTGGTGTGGAGATGTGATGATGATGTTATTGAACTTAGTTATGTTCATCGATTTGTTCAAGAATTTTATAATTCGTCAAGGCCTAATTATAGTTCGTTATGTCATAGTTCGTCCAAATTGAACTATATTCGCCAAGATTTCGACGAATTATAGTGCACTTTTAACGAATTATGACATAATTCATCACATTTGGACTATAATTCGTCAACAATTCGGCAGTATCATCGATAGTTAGGCATGATAATTTATAGTTCGTCATCACTAATTTATAGTTCGTTATCCAATTTTTGGACGAATTATGTTATAGTTCGTCCAAATTGGACTATATTCGTCAAGATTTCGACGAATTATAGTGCAATTTTGATGAATTATGACATAATTCATCACATTTGGACTATAATTCGTCAACAATTCGGCAGTATCATCGATAGTTAGGCATGATAATTTATAGTTCGTCATCTGCAATTTATAGTTCGTTACGACCATTTGTTCGGAATCGTTTTCGATTTCTTCTGCGTTTCTCTTTGTCGATTTCTTCTGCGTTTTGATTTCTGCGTTTCTTCTTCGTTTTCAATTTCGATTTTGATTTCAATTAGTTTGATTTCGATTTTGATTTCGATTAGTTCGTTTTCGATCGATTTCAATTAGTTCGTTTTCGATCGCGATTTGTAGATGATGATGAACAGTACGAACAATCAGCAGCGAACAGTGACGAACAGTAATGAACAGTAGCGAACAGTGACGAACAGTAATGAACAGTACGAACAGTATCGAACAGTAATGAACAGTTACGAACAGTAATGAACAGTAATGAGAGAGAAATAAAAGAAAAATCATGTCTATTTTACCCTTAATGAGCTTATTAATAGGGATAAAAATAAATTAATTTGTATTTATCCTAATTAATTGGGATCATTGGATTAACTTGATCAATGGTCTCAATTACTTTGTATTTTGTATGGTATTTGGACTTTGCACCAGATCTGACCTCGGTTAACCCATACCCAATGAAAGCACACAGGCTAAACCAGGCTGAGCCTTTCTCCAAAATTACCACCGGCCCAATCATCAAGGCATGGCGGGAAGCTTCCAGAACGATTCCTGGAGTTCCAAATTTCACCACAAGCTTCTCGAACCTTTCTCCACCTCTCACTCTATAAATCCTCTCCGCAACACCTCCACCACTAAAACCGCAGTTCAAACTTCGAAATTTGTGATCTCCAAAAGCTTAAGCATTTCAAATCTCCGTACCCAATTTCTCCAAAATGAACGGCTTTGTCGACACGCTAGGCGACGACATCGCATCCACAGTAACCCACCTGCTCAACTTTCCTGACCTCACCACTCGCCGCCCCACCACCACCGACCGCAAGTCCGCCACCTCCATCATTCCAACCGACATCGTCGAGACCGACACCGAGTATGTGTTCTACCTGGACGTGCCAGGACTGTCGAAGTCGGAAGTGCAGGTCACAGTGGAGGATGAGAGGACGCTGGTGGTGAAAAGCAACGGGAAGCGGAAAAGGGAGGATGAGGGATGTAAGTATATAAGGCTGGAGAGGAGAGGGAAGGAGAATCTGCTGAGGAAGTTCCGGCTGCCCGAGGATGCTAATCTGGGTAGCATCTCGGCCAAGTGCGAGAATGGAGTGTTGAAGATTACTGTTGGGAAGAATCCGCCTCCTGCTAATGGGAAGACTGTCGAGGTCAAGATTGCTTAGGTTCAGTGATCGGTCAAAGTTGGTCAACGTCTGGTTTATGGGGGGAATGAATGGATGTGTCTAGTTGTTGGAAGTTTGATCTCAGTGTAGTTCGAATCTAATGAAAATTGAGTCTTTTTCATATTATCGAATTGTATCAATTGAACACTAGAAAATGAAATTTATGCACAAAAAACTCATCTGCAAAATTTGCTCCGAGTTCAATTTTTGGCCAACATCACAGCTCACAAGTACAGGCTTTGTTGACAGAATATAAATTGGGTCAAATCTGGGCCGAGCCCTAACCAAGTGGGCCTATGTTAAACCGAAGGGGTGGTCATATATTGGAGCTGTTTGATGAAGAGTATATAAAGCTGCTTCGTTCCTACTTGCGGAAACCCTAGCGAGCCGTAACGAGGTGGAGAAACAGAGTTGGATATTGTTGTTCTTCAACCTCGATCGAAAATGTCAAGTTTGTTGGGTCAGAAGGAGAAGGACTTCCAAATGATGCTTGCTGCCCAGGTGCATCTGGGTACCAAGAACTGCGATTTCCAGATGGAAAGATATGTGTTCAAGCGCAGGACTGATGGTGAGAGATTTTAATTAGTTTCTGCATCTCCGTGGCTTGTTTTTATATATGTTGGAAACGAGTGGACAAAATTGATCGACTTTTGGAATTTGTTGACATGTATTTTGGCTCAAGTGCTGTAGAATTAGGATTTGTCAACTAATTGAGCTCAATGTTGTTAATTTTTTTTTTATGTCTGTGTAATTCAGAAATTGAAATTAGAACATGAAGTGTGTATGGTTGATTTTTTTTATATTTCTTTGTGATTTGTTTTTTATTTTATTTTCGGTTGAGGCTTATGTTGTTCTGATGATGTGTGTAGGTATTCATGTAATCAATATTGGAAAGACATGGGACAAATTGATGATGGCTGCTAGGGTGATTGTTGCTATTGAGAATCCAAAGGACATCATTGTCCAGTCTGCTAGGCCATATGGTCAGAGGGCAGTGTTAAAGTTTGCTCACTACACTGGAGCTACTGCTATAGCCGGAAGACATACACCTGGTACATTCACTAACCAGCTTCAGACTTCCTTCAGTGAGCCTAGACTTTTGATCCTTACCGATCCAAGAACTGATGCCCAGGTTAGCTTTGTTCACACGGTTTCATACCGGGCAATTGGAAGTTTTAATGTTTAATAAATGTGATGTTGGTTTCAGCCCATCAAGGAAGCTGCCCTGGGGAACATTCCCACCATTGCTTTCTGTGATACTGATTCACCAATGAGGCATGTTGACATTGGTATCCCTGCAAACAACAAGGGGAAGCACAGCATTGGATGTTTGTTTTGGCTGCTTGCAAGGATGGTTTTGCAAATGAGAGGAACCATTTTGCCTGGTCAAAAGTGGGACGTTATGGTATGATCAGATCAATGAGCCTTGAACAGATTTCAAAAATAGTTATTTCCTTTGGAATTCTATTTTAGATCAATGTTGACCAATTGCCTAATTGAAAGGTGGATAGCGTTTTAATGTATTATTGTTTGTGTAGGTGGATCTTTTCTTCTACAGAGAGCCTGAAGAGCCAAAGAAAGCAGAAGATGATGAAACTGCAGCGATTGAGTACCCAGTAGCAGACTTCTCTACAGCTACCGGTGACTGGGGTGCAGCTCCCGCCGACCTTCCTTGGACTGAGGCAGCACCTGTTGCTGGTATGTCTTCTCAGCAGTCAGCACTAACTTGATTGTTGTATTTCATTCGTTGATTACTTACCTCTTATATTATAAATTCAAAGTGAAAAGGCCGTGATCAAATTTTAAGCCTGCTCGCTGAAAATTGAATTTATAATGTATCCTTTTATCATTAATTAGTCAGTCCACTGTTTTTTTATGTCACCAACATCAACCTCGACCCTCGGTCATATTATTACTGTATAGCTAACATTGTCTCGTTCTATGAACCAGGTGCAGTTCCAGTAGCTGATGGTGGATGGGATGCAGTAGCACCTCCTGTTGCTGCTACAGAACTTGGTGCGACGCCCTTAGTTCCAGCCACCAACTGGGAATGAGCTGAAGATGTGAAACACAGTGCGATTTTCCTTTCTTCTTAACTCTCATCAGTTTGTTTATCCAAGTCCAGAACAAGAGTTGAGTCACTGTTTACGTGCACTCTGCTACCTAGATTTTAAAAGAAATTTTGAATTTATTTGGATCATTGGAATTATCATTATGCTTCAATAGCTTTTTTGTGTTACATTTTTCCACCTTAATTGTTTGATTAGCCATTTAGCCGTAGTATCATTGTACCTTCGAAGATAACTTTCATTTGATCCTAACAAATGGCATCCTACAAAAGAATGTTGAATAGATTATACTTTTTTCGATTCAAATTGAATGTCTACGGTTTTTTTTTTGATGGAAAATGTCTAAGTTTTTTAAACCATAATAAGTAAAATTTATCAAGGTCCAAGACGGTTCCGTAGACGTAAAGCATAAATTTATGTTTTTAAGTTAGTAAAGTGGAAACCAATCAAATACAAAATATTGTCACATGTATATTTCGACCAATCAGTATTCGGAGCGTTTTTTTGTATAAAAAAAAATTAAAACGGACGTATTTATAAATACATAATACATGCGAGGGTATAATCGTCCTAAACTTGTTACAGTAACAGTGTTAATTCTGATCATTTTGCTACAGTAATAATCATTTTGCTACAGTAATAACTTAAGTGTGATCATTACTGTTTTAAGTCTGATCATTGTAGTTTTAAGTCTGATCATTGCTACAATAATATTTTTAAGTCTGATCATTGTAGTTTTTAACTCTGATCATAGTAGTTTTAAGTCTGATCATTGTAGTTTTAAGTCTGATCATTGATGTTTTAAGTCTGATCATTGTAGTATTAAGTCCGATCATTACTGTTTTAAGTCTGATCATTGTAGTTTTAAGACTGATCATTATAGTTTTAAGTGTGATCGTTGCTACAATAATATTTTTAAGTCTGATCATTGTAGTTTTAAGTCTGATCATTGTAGTTTTAAGTCTGATCATTGTAATTTTAAGTCTGATCATTATAGTTTTAAGTCTGATCATTATAGTTTTAAGTCTGATATTTATAGTTTTAATTCTGATCATTATAGTTTAAGTCTGATCATTGTAATTTTAAGTCTGATCATTACTGTTTTAAGTCTGATCATTGCTATTTTAAGTCTGATCATTATAGTTTTAAGTCTGATCATTATAGTTTAAGCCTGATCATTACTATTTTAAGTTTGATCATTGTTATTTTAAGTCTGATCATTATAGTTTTAAGTCTGATCATTATAGTTTAAGTCTGATCATTATAGTTTTAAGTTTGATCATTATAGTTTTAAGTCTGATCATTGTAGTTTTAAGTCTGATCATTGTAATTTTAAGTCTGATCATTACTGTTTTAAGTCTGATCATTATAGTTTTAAGTCTGATTATTATAGTTTTAAGTCTGATCATTATAGTTTTAAGTCTTATCATTATAGTTTTAAGTCTGATCATTATTTTTTAAGTCTGATCATTGTTGTTTTAAGTCTGATCATTATCTTTTAAGTCTGATCATTACAGGTTTAAGTCTGATCATTGTTTTTTAAGTCTGATCATTGTTTTTTAAGTTTCTGATCATTGTTTTTTAAGTCTGATCATTACTGGTTTAAGTCAGATCATTTGTTGTTTTAAGTCTGATTATTGTTTTTAAGTCTGATCATTGTTGTTTAAGTTTGATCATTTCCAAGTTTAAGTTGGATCATTAACAACTCGAGGACTAAATTGAAAATAAAATTATTAGGATATGTGGAATGACTATAATACCCCTCCGTGTGTTTGTTCGGGGATTTCGACTAAATGGGACGTGTCAGTTCGAAATGTGTTTTGTAGTTTTTATATATAAGTCGGTTTGTACCTGAACCGCACTCCAGTAAAGTTAAATAAAGTTCAGTATCTAAATAAAGTTAAATAAAATTAAATAAAATTAAATAAAGTTAAATAAAAAATTTTAGTTTTTAATTTTATAGTTCGTGATTAAAAATTAAATTCAACATTTTTATTCAAAAACTTTACTTTTTTAAGTTCATTAATTTTAAATAAAGTTAAGTAAAGTTAAATAAAGTTAAATCAGTTCAGTAAAGTTAAATAAAGTTTTTTCAGCTGTATCAAAGACCACCTTATCATCAAAAATAATAATCGTATTCTTTTTTTGGATAGTGATAATCGTATTCTTTTAGTAGGAATGAGATCATATGAGAAGTGAGTTATTTGTGAGAAATGAGAATTAATCATAGCCATCCAAATTTTGATCCAACCATCCTCATTTTTTGTATTTTTTAATCTGAATATCTATAGTTTCATAAGGGCTTATATGTCATTATACACATAAATCAGATCTTGTAATTGGATACCTAGCCTACGACACTCTTTGTTTTTCTGGAACGTTCGATACCTAGCCCACTCATCCTAACTCTAACCCTAATTTTAGTCACCGCCGGCCACCTTCTCATCGCCTTCAACGTCCCCGGCGACCTTCGACTTTTACTGCCATATTTTGCTTTGTGAAAAACAGCACGACTTATTGAGCTCCATACATCTAGCCTATGTAGCACGGAAACCGCAAAACGGAAACCGCAAAAAACCGTAAATCTAAAAATAAGGAAAAAAGAAACTGCTGGAAACCGCTGTACTTAATATATATTAATAATATAAATAATTTTTTGTTTTTTTAAATAATCAAATTTTAGTTTAAAATAATTTAATTTACCATTTAAATTCATTTTTTCAAAACTTTTCCAAAATAAAATGCAAAATTAGGTTTTTAGAGGTTTCCAGAGGTTTCTTGCTATGTCCTAGAAGTTTCCGATTCGTTGAACGTTTCCGAAATGGTCAACTAAGGTTTTCGGAGGTTTCCAGGTTTCCGAAACCGGTACCGCACCCATGTAAAGGTTTCCGTGCTACATAGCATCTAGCCGCATATAATGCTGATACTTCTTATCGAATTGTGAGGCAAAACTAAGGAGGTTCCTTCTTTGGAGGGACATGTTTTGCTGAAGAAGGTTAGAGATGCCTTGGAATCCTTGAAAGGTGGTCTGTCAGGTCGAAACAAGGAAGATGTACAAAAGACTATATCCATGGTAATCAATTACGTAGTCCAGTTCACATTAGCGCATAAAATATGTGAAAACAACTTTAACTTTGTCAGTTATTTTTACCTGAAAAGGCATCACGCCAATATTGAGCAGGTAGAAGCTCTAGCAGTTTCCAATGATGTACGCAGTCATATCTTTTTTATTCGGCCTCAACTTCTTCTCCACGTTATACAACGTCGGCACCATTGCGAACCCGGTGGGATCGTATGTGCTGAGTGTCTGCATAGTCGGTTACTTGTACGATAAGGAAGCTAGAAAGCAGCTGGCTGCTGCTGGAGCTGTGATGCACAACAATGGTGATGAAATTTTGAACTGCAAAGCCGGAGAATGTTACAAATTATCGTTCATAATAATTGTTGGAAATTAGAGTAGACATTGCTGGGTTTTTTCTGAAGTCCCGTGACAGCCGTTGCACTTCAGGTGTCACAGGCTGTGACTGCTGCACCGACCATGACAATGAGCCGTGACAAATTGATTGAAAAGCTTCTGAGGTTTTTGGCTGCCGTTACAGCCGTGACAGATGTGACCTTTTGCCCTGTCACGGGGTACAAACCAAAAGGAAGTTCAAGTCGTTGCTAAAGCCGCTTATCCGTTGCTGAAGCCCTTAAGTTCGTAGTCGAGGGATTCGAGTGGAGCCAATCGGAGGGTGCCACGTCATGGCGGGAATCCGTATTCAAAAGGCAGTTGAGTTCGTTGCTGATGGATGGCCCAGATTAGAAGCGAGCTGGCTTCATCCGACGGACGCAGTTGGATCTGGAAATCGAGCGGGCATATAAGTTTGGGGAAGAACAAATTAGGGCACTCACTCTGCGCAAACACGTTTCTCTTTCGTTCGAACCCAAAGCGTGATCGTCCGGTGGAATTGGAAGAGGGCTTTGACTCAGCGTTCGTTGGCGAGTAGTTTAACGTTCAATCGAGTGAAGTAGTGTCCGTTTGTGCTGTAATCGATTGAGTCCGTCACTTTGTTCATCTGTAATCTTCTCCGGGCAATCTTGGTGCGATTCCGGCCACCCATAGTGCATATGGGGCTCCGACAGTGAGCCAAATGGATTACCTGCTCACCTAGGGGGAACCAGTATAAAATCTGGTTGTTCTTCTCTTTCCTTTAAGTTTTCAATTTTAGGGCTTAATTAGACTTTAAATTGAGCTAGGTTTGATGCTAGTAATCTTATTTGATTCTGGAATAAGGTTACATAATTACTACAGTGGTATCAAGAGCTTGAATTGATTACTAGCTATTTTCTCTACTTTGTGATTCTTGCTTGTGCTTATTGATACTCTTGCATTCTATTTTTGATTGTCTGGTACAATGGGGACTGGGAGAATGGAGATAGCGCCATTTGATGGCAAGACTAAATATCAAGTGTGGAGCATCAAGATGAAAGCTCTACTGGCTCATCACAAAGTAGCAGTTGCCTTGGACTATGGACTGAAGATGAAAAGAAGAGGAAGAGGGATATTGAAGCTGATGCATACAATCTGATAATCTTGAGTCTGAGTGACAATATTATCAGAAAGGTATGTACCCTCAAAACTTCTCTTGATATGTGGGATAAACTGAAAACCCTGTTTGAAAACCAAGTCACACCAAATCTGAGTTATTTAAAGGCTTCTTTGTTTGCTTTTAAAATGGATTCAAACAAGTCTATTGATGATAACTTGGATGATTTCTTGAAGATGACTTTGATGTTGACTAGTACTCCTCATGCCTTAGATGATACTAGCACTATTATGATCTTAATGAACTCAATCCCTGATTCTTATCAAGTTGTTAAGGATGCCTTTCAATATACTGGGATTGTGCCTTCTTTTGATCAATTTTGTACTGCCTTAAGAACTAGGGAAATGGAACTTAAAGGTTCTAAGTCCAGGGCTGGGTCAGGATTGTTTGTTAAAACAAAGTCTGGCCAGTTTAATTCATATAAGGGTAAGTCACATGCTAGTAATGGATCATCTGAAAATAAGCCTAACACTGACAAGAAAAAGGACTTTAAAAATCAGGGACCTCCAAGGAAATGTTACCATTGTGGTAAGGTTGGCCATTTTAGAAGAAACTGTCATAAGTTTCTTGCTAAGAATAGAACACAGAATAATGAAACAAATCTTGCTGCTGTAAAGGACCAAAACACAGATTCCCCTGAAGTTCTCAATGTGACTGATAAGCCCATAAGTGACTAATGGGTTCTTGACTCAGGCTGTTCCTTCCACATGTGTCCTCAAGAGTCATGGTTTCAAAACTACAAGTCTAGTAGTGGAGAGACTGTGTTCATGGGCAATGATCATGTGTGTAAGGTAAAGGGTCAAGGCTCAGTTACATTAGAGATGTCAAATGGTAAGATGGTCACTCTTACCAATGTTAGACATGTTCCTGATCTGAGGAGAAATTTATTTCTCTTGGTGTTTTGGATGATTTGGGATGTTCTTACACTGTGAAAAATGGTGCCATGAATGTGTTTTAATCTGATAAGCTTGTCCTGTGTGGAAAGAAAAATGGTAGGTTATATTACTTGGATGGTTGTTTCCCTGGAAAGGGTGTGCATGAGGCTAACATTTGTGATGCAGATAAAAAGTCCACAATAAGGTGGCATTTGAGGCTTGGGCATATGAGTCATAAAGGGTTAGTCATGTTGTTTAAAGTTGGTATGTTTGGTAAGGAGAAAATCAGTGAACTTGACTTTTGTGAACCTTGTGTTTTAGCTAAACAACATAGGCTGAAATTTACTGCTGGTGTCCATGCTAGTAAAAACATTTTAGATTACCTACATGCTGATTTATGGGGACCTGATGCCCAGTTAACATATGGTGAAAACAAATATTTTTTAAGCATTGTTGATGACTATTCTAGAAGAGTTTGGACTTTCTTGCTCAAAACCAAAGATGAGGCATTCCAGAAATTTAAGGAATGGAAATTGTTAGAGGAAAATCAATGTAGTTCTAATGTGAAAACTCTTAGACTGATGATGGACCAAAGTTATACGAGTCAGAAACACAGTAAAACCCCCTTAATTAGACTGTTTTTCTATCTAACGTCTACGTGTTAGTCCCGATATATTTTCACAGGGTATTTTAGAGACTGAAGTGAAAACACGCTAAGGAGAGGATTTTAAGCTGAAAAGATAACAAGAGTCAATCCAAGGTCAAGATCATATGCCGACTGAAGAAATGTCAAGGATCCTGACGTTGAATTGACCAGAATAAATTAATCAGAAGAATCAGGAGTGGAGTCAAGACAGACCGGGGAAGGAACACATTGACAGTTTTGTGAAAAGACTGCACAAAACTGTACAAAATCACACATTGGGCAAGGATGACCGACCACCACTCAAGGAGGTGGCCAAGGGAGGAGCTCCTCCCCCTTGGGCCACCGGCAACCGGCGGCTCCTCCACCCATGGTGACCGGCGGCTTTCTCCTCCTCCACATGGCACCTCCTCCTTCCTCCTCTTCTCCTCCCTTGGATCAATGCACATGTCCACCATCTCCACCACCCATCTCCTCCCCTTTGGGCTATAAAAGGAGGAGCTCCTCCTCCTCATTTCACACACCAATTCCATAATTCACTTCTCTCTCTAGAAGTTGTAACATTTGTAATGTTGTAATCTTGCTTTGGAAATAAAGGAAAGCTCCCTTGGCGCTTCAACGGTTGTAAGTTTCTCTTAGTATTAATTTATTTAACTGTTGTCTTTAATTTCCTTAGTATAATGTTTAGCGCGATGAATAATAGCTAAACTAATAGTTCGGTCTAAGGGGCGCACTTGTATTATAAATGTTTTAAGACTATTAACTTAGTGTTTAGTCTTAGTATTCAAAACTTGTTCTATGTGCCATATATAGTCAGAGTTTCCAAGGTTGAGTGGATGCTGTAACAAGCAAAGCTCTTCTGTGGGAATTCGTGATCATACTCAGGTAGTGGAAGCTGTAACAAGCAAAGCTATCTGAGGAGTTTGACTCATCCTAAATCCCATCTGGTCGAGCGTAACTGTGAGATCAGGTGGATGTACCCAGGCTAGCATACCTTAGGGTATTGGCGCTAGACTGAAATAGAACAGGAGTTGCTTTAAACCGGTGTTGCAAGTCTTGAGCTGTAACTAGCCTCGATTCACCGTTTGAATACTTAGATGATTCACTAATGGTCAATGATAAACAGGATATAATACAAGTCCCCTGAAACCGAACATTTCTCGTAATCATTAAAATAGTAATTTACTTTCCAGTATTAAAACCAACCAACCAATCAATCAATCAAAATAGCTGGTAGCTTTAAAACCAACCAACCGACCTTAAACACGTTCCCACGCTGCGTAATCCCCCCGAAGAACAATTATTCCCCTAGTTCCCTTGGGTTCGACCCCTACTTACCAAGTACTACCCAGTAGTATAGTTGCGAGTAGCGGACTATTATAAATTTATTTGCACAATCGCTTTGACGACGAGCGGTTCTGTCAACTGATAATGGCTTAGAGTTCTGTAATGCTGAGTTTGACAATTTCTGTAAAGAAAATGGTATACTTAGGCATAAGACAGTTAGATTAACTCAACAAAATGGTGTTGTTGAAAGAATGAATAGAACTCTTCTTGAAAAGGTGAGATGCTTATTGTTTACATCTGGTTTAACTAAGTTTTTTTGGGGAGAAGCTTTGTATACTGCTTGCTATTTGATTAACAGGAGTCCTAATAGAGCTTTGGAATTTAAATGCCCTATAGAACTGTGGAGTGGTAAGCCACCTGACCTGTCAGAATTAAGGGTGTTTGGTTGTGCTGCTTATGCACACAACAAGGAGGGTAAGTTAGATCCTAGAGCCATTAAGTGTGTGTTCTTAGGATACCAGAAGTAGTTGGGAACAAAAGGGTATATGTTGTGGGATAGAAGTGCTAGAGGGGTGAAGATCTTGGTAAGTAGAGATGTAACCTTTGATGAGGATAGTTTCCCTTGTAAGGAGAAACCTATAGATAGCCTTAGAAATTCCCCTGATGTAGCAGCTTCCCCAGTTCCTATAGATTTGAACCCAACTCCCATAATCCTCCTGATGAACCTGAAATAGAGAAAGTAGTGGAGCAAGCTCCTGAAAATCCTCATGAAGAACCAGGCAATGAACGAGAGGCTGAACAAGGAAATGTAGATGGCCACAATCAGGTGGAGGAGCATCATGATGAGAATTAACCAGCAGAATCTGGAAGAATATCAGTTAGCTAGGGATAGAACTAGGAGGGAGGTTAGAAGACCTGTTAGATATGCTGCTTATGCTGATCTAGTTCTATCTGCACTAGTTGCTGCTCAAGACTTGAAGGAAGAATCTGAACCTCAAACATATTTGGAGGCAATGACTTCAGAAGGAAAGAAAAGTGGCAGACTACTATGGAAGATGAGATTAATTCCTTGAAGGTAAATAAAACTTGGGAGTTAATTCCTTTACCTAAATCTCAGAAAATTGTTGAGTGCAGATGGATCTTCACATTAAAGGAAGGACTGACCAAGGAGGAACCTCTAAGGTATAAAGCCAGATTAGTGGCTAAGGGATACACACAAAGGGAAGGTATTGATTTTACTGAAATCTTTTCACCTGTAGTTAAGTTTAAAACTATTAGACTTATGCTATCTTTGGTTGCATGCTTGAATCTTGAAGTAGAGCAGTTAGATGTAAAAATTGCCTTTTTACATGGTGATTTAGATGAAAAGATTTATATGAGACAACCTGAAGGACATGTTGATAAAAAATTCCCTGATCATGTGTGCTTCCTTAAGAGGTCCTTGTATGGTCTGAAACAAAGTCCCAGACTTTGGTATCAGAAGTTTGACAAGTTTGTGTTGAGTCTTGGCTTTAAAAGAAGTGAGTATGATACTTGTTTCTATTTTACATCTGTTGATGGTCTACCTATATACCTGCTGCTATATGTTGATGATATGCTGTTAATATGTAAATTCATGGATAAGATTAAGTCATTGAAAAAGGACTTGAATTCTGCTTTTGACATGAATGACCTTGGGCATGCTAAAAGAATTTTGGGCATGATAATTGAAAGGGATAGAAACAGTTTTTCACTTAAACTACACCAAAGGCCTTACTTAGAGAAATTAGTATCTAGGTTTGGTGACTTGAATTGTAAAACTGTTTCATTGCCTTTTCCTGCACATTTTGATTTAAATAAATCTCAATGCTCTGTTACACAATCTGAGAAGGTTAAGATAGAAAAGTTCCCTTATGCTAATATCATTGGGTCCATAATGTATGCCATGATTAGTACTAGGCCTGATTTGTCCTATGCTATTTCAGTCTTAAGTAGGTATATGAGTAATCCAGGTTATGAGCATTGGCTTGCTGTGAAATGGTTGGTTGCATATATAGCTAGCACTTTAGATATTGGACTGTCATATTCTAAGAGATGTAATGAGCTTGACTTGGTTGGATTTGTAGATGCTGACTTTGCTAGGGATAAGGATAGTAGAAAATCTACTACTGCATATTATTTTACCTTTGCGAAGAATTGTATTTCATGGAAATATGGTCTACAATCCATTGTTACTTTGTCAACAACTGAATCTGAATATATGGCTATCTTTGATGCTTTTAAAGAAGGGATTTGGTTGCAAGGTTTAGTTAGAGAGGCTGAGTTGTCTAACAGTGTTGTTACTATTTTTACTGACAGTCAATCTGCTATATACTTGTGTAAAAATCATGTTTTTCATGATAGAACTAAGCACATAGATGTAAGGTACCATTTTATTCGTGATAAGGTAAGTGAAGGTTCTGTGAAGTTGCTGAAAATTGAAACAGAATTTAACCCATCTGATATGGGGACTAAGCCTGTAACAGTTAGCAAGTTCAAGCTTTACTTGGACTTGCTACATATTGCTTGAGTTGTTTTGATTGCATGTGTGGCAATGATCGGCCGGGTAAGTTCTTGTATGCATTTATGGGGTTGGGTTGGAGTGGAGCGAAGGTCTAAAGTAGCTGGATATGTCTGTTTTAGGTGGAGGATTGTTGGAAATTAAAGTAAACATTGCTGGGTTTTTTCTGAAGTCTCGTGACAGCCGTTGCACTTCAGGTGTCACGGGCCGTGACTGCTGCAACGACCGTGACAACGAGCCGTGACAAATTGATTGAAAAGCTTCTGAGGTTTTTGGCTGCCATTACAGCCGTGACAGACGTGACCCTTTGCCCTGTCACGGGGTACAAACCAAAAGGAAGTTCAAGTCGTTGCTAAAGCCGCTTATCCGTTGCTGAAGCCCTTAAGTTCGTAGTCGAGGGATTCGAGTGGAGCCGGTCGGAGGGTGCCACGTCATGGCGGGAATCCGTATTCAAAAGGCAGTTGAGTTCGTTACTGATGGACGGCCCAGATTAGAAGCGAGCAGGCTTCATCCGACGAACGCAGTTGGATCTAGAAATCGAGCGGGCATATAAGTTTGGGGAAGAACAAATTAGGGCGCTCACTCTGCGCAAACACGTTTCTCTTTCGTTCAAACCCAAAGCGTGATCATCCGGTGGAATTGGAAGATGGCTTTGACTCATCGTTCGTTGGCGAGTAGTTCGACGTTCAATCGAGTGAAGTAGTGTCCGTTTGTGCTGTAATCGATTGAGTCCGTCACACTGTTCATCTGTAATCTTATCCGGACAATCTTGGTGCAATTCCGGCCACCCATAGTGCATACGGGACTCCGACAGTGAGCCAACTGGATTACCTCCTCACCTAGGGGGGAACCAGTATAAAATCTGGTTGTTCTTGTCTTTCCTTTAAGTTCTCAATTTTAGGGCTTAATTAGACATTGAATTGAGCTAGGGTTGATGCTAGTAATCTGATTTGATTCTGAAATAAGGTTACATAATTACTACAATAATAGCATTTGTTTCTCTTTTCGGGGCAGTTATGTGGACTGTTCTTGTTTTAAGAACTATGTAACATGTTGTACAATGTTACGTATTTTAGCATTTTACCCTAAATGAATCATGTTGTACAATGCTACGTAACATGCTGTACAATATTACATATTTTAATAAATGTAGCTTTCTATTTAAAATATGTAGTTTTCTAGGTAAGATACGTAGCTTTCCATTTAATATACGTAGCTTTCTAGTTAAAGTACAAGCTTACTCGTTAAAATACGTAGGTTTCTAGTTAAAATATAGTTTTCTGTTTACAATTCATAGATTTCCTGTTAAAATACGTAGCTTTATAGTTAAAACAGCTTTCTGTTTAAAATTTGTAGCTTTCCAGTTAAAATACGTAGCTTTCTAGTTAAATTTTGTAGCTTTCTAGTTAAAATATGTAGCTTTTTAGTTCCAATATGTAGCTTTCTGTTTAAAATTTGTAGCTACGCAGCTCTCTGTTTAAAATTCATAACATTCTAGTTAAAATATAAGTTTTTTAGTTAAAATACGTAGCTTTCTAGTTAAAATACGTAGATTTCCATTTAATATACATAGCTTTAAGTTAAAATACAAGCTTTGTCATTAAAATATGTAACTTTCTAGTTAAAATACGTAGTTTGTAGTCAAGATGTGTAGCACTACGTATGAAACTGCCTGTTTTCGTATTAAGTGAATTCTAAAATATGTAGCATTATGTATAGTGTTACGTAGCTCGTCGCCGCTCTAAGTGAAATGCTAAAATACGTAGCATTATGTATTATGTTACGTAGCTCGTCGTTACTCGTTTTAAGTGAAATGCTAAAATACGTAGCATTATATAGCATGTTACGTAACATCATCGTGTGAATCAGCCGTCATCCTTTTTTTTTGAATCAAACGATCAAATTCTCATTCAAAGTCTCCATCGTTGATGGGAATACATGTCGTGCCGGAGTTGGATACCATCGAAACAATGACTCAATCCTAGCACATTCTAAGGAAATAAAGCTCAGCCACATCGGCACCCCATCGAAATCAAGCAGAAAAACTGCAAAGTCCTATCGAAAACACCTCCGCACAGGAAGGAAAAACACCTCCAACTACGAGGAAAACACCACCAACAAACAGTGGAAAACACCATCATATAGATGGAACACCACCAAAACAGGTGGAACAATACATTAACCCTAATCAGAAAAATACCGAAATTCTACCCCTAAACCTCCGAAGGATTCGATGCCGAGCCGTTGCACACTGCCTAGACAAGCACAGAGTATCCACTCGAGCCAGACCACCTCCTGTCTTCAACTAGGCACCACCGAACCATCCCTCCACCATTCGAGGTTCCCCCGATCCAGACAACCACCCGAACAATCCCACCTCCTCCGCGGTTCCGCCGTACCCCACCAGATCCGGCAGCTCCCAAACCCTGGAACGACGACACCGACGGACGAAGGTATCCGGAGGAGGAACAGCGGAAACCACCACCACCTCGCCTCGCGCCGACTGGAAAACCCCAAAAAACTGACCCGCCCAGATCCCCTGCTCACGCCATCAGGTGGTATCGACCGTAACCGCACCACCCACTCGGTCCACAGCTGCTCAGACGGCTCCGAATCCAGATCTACAGCTAACCCAGAAATAAAATCAAAAGAAAAAACCATACCCTCCTCACCTCCCCTAAGCCCTCTCCGACCGTAGCCTCCATACCCGCCAGAACAACCGCGAGCAGAAATCGGAGATCGGCAGCGGAGAGACGAGGAGGCGAGGAGACACCGATTGCCGCTCCTAGGGTTCCGTCATCCTAAAACATGAATTATGTGAGAACTGAGAAACTCGAACAATAACCGAACGGAAATGAGGAAGATGAAGACACTCTTTATTGTTACCCTGACTTGTTGAGAAAGCGCACTTAAACCGAAATCAGACACTTTGAGATTTCCAGAAGCAGAATTGTACATGGCTCATGAATGTTTTACACTTTCTTATAATGAGTCGGTACCTTTAGGTCTCTGTGATAGACACCCCTGCTATGACAGTAGTCAACAGCATTGATAAGTTGTTGGAAATATTTCCGTGCTTCTTCTTCTTTCATTCGACCATAATTGACCTTAGAAAGTTTATTATAGTTCACGTCAATAACAACACAGCAGACAGATCATGGATGGCATCAAACTAATATAAGGAAGCTCTGGTTTGACTCCATCGGCTCAAACGCCGAGGAGAAAGTGTGGTCAGCAGTCGTCAGAGTTCGTGCGAATCACTGATATAGGGATGGAAGATCTGAGGTACTTTAGGGAGAATTTGAGGACGACTAGAATGGGAGGAAGATGATCGGGATTTATGAGAATTCACCTGACTAATTTGCCCCTGATATGATTTTTAGTCGACTAATATAGTAGTTTTTTGAAATTAATTAGAATTAATCTGAATCGTAGATTAAACGAGATGTATGACCCTAATTAATTCTTATTTCTCACATATAATCTATTTCTTATGAGATCTCAACCCTGTTTTAGTAAATGTATATGTGTAAATGAAGCGTGGAAGAGAGTTTATTTTCACCTCAATACTACAGCATGCTTTATTAAGCGTAGGAAGCTCTAAAATAAAATTGCAAAAAGAAAAAGAAAACATCTGAAAACATATGAATTAGGGAAGATAGTGTATAATCATTACATAAAGAACTGCCTGAAATTGTAGGGCCCGGTGACATTACGTGGGCCGGCCCATATCAATTGAGCCAGTTGGTAATTGGCCCTTTGAGTAGTGTGTCCCCCATCAAACCACACATACTCATTAGGATTGCTGCATACTTTTGTCCCATTTTTGCCACAGTTCATAGGTCCACAACATTGCATCATCTCCATTCTTGAACCCTGCAAAACACGCCATTACACATGTCGCGAGTCATAAATAATTGAGGTACTATGTAATAACCCATTTGCATTACTCAGGCTGTTTATCCCAACTTACAAAACGAGAATTTTATTGAATACTGTTTGTTTTTGTACCGTATTTTGAAGGATAGGTGGTTCTTTGATAAATGGCATCATAGTAGTTGAAGATAGAGTGATTGAACCCGGAGTTCTTGGCCTCTAAGTTTTTTAGGACTTTAGCTAAAGCTTGATTATGAAGACGAGCCAGCTCGCAGGGGCCAGAGATGCACTCGTTGGTAGTTTTACCATTCATCGCTTTCATCATAGGGAGACACCCGAGCGCACCCACATTTTGGAACCCAATCTTTCTCCCTCCTATGTCATACACCTCAAGCGTGCATTTCAAACATGGAATTAAAAAACGACAGCCTGACACTTTTTCGACATTTTTGATCTGAGGTCTTATAAAATTATAGAGGTCATTACTTGAAGTATTTGAGACAAGTTGCCAGTCACACTGGCGACAATTGCGTGCTTTTGCGGCTGAGTGGCTTTGGAGTGACTCGTGTAGAAGCTGAAGTAGTCATTGCCACCTATGCTGAATAAGTAAACAGCGTCCATTAACAATTTCTTGGTTGCAGCTGCACCCATTTGATCCTTCAGCTTCTTCTCGACATCCTTGAAGTAACTCAGCTGCTCTCTGAGACTTATCTACAGAACAATAATCAAGCTTTGTCCATCAGTTCAAATATAAATGCATATATATATAGAGAGAGAGAGGCTCAAATGAGTTTTGTTACGGTTCCACGGTTTGTTTGGCTCAAGATACCTGCCCCAGCTGAGGCGAAGTTAGTCCCTAATGTCAGGTTTTTAGTTACAGGCTGGAGATATGGTGGAAGAATCGGTAGCCCGGCGAATTGAGCTGGAAACATAAGTGTTATTAGGATTCAACACATCTGAATTCTAACAATTTTGATTATTCAAACTTACACACTCATATAACGTTTGATACTAAAATCCAACAAAAACTAAAGTACCTATTCTTCTGAACTTGTAATGATCATGTTTAATTTTACTTGAATAGAATAACTGAATTGAAGAACTCAGACTTCTAATTCTTGATTTTTAAGTAAAAAATTTGTTTAGACATTTAACTTTAATTAAATTCTTAATCAGACGTTGGAGTGAACAAAAGTTACAAAACATATGTGGTATGAAATTGAGGTGAGACGTTTACCGACAAAGTCAGGGACAATGCGTCCATCGGAGAGGCGTCCAGTAGCACGTTTGAAGTAAGTTTGACCATAAGGCCATGTGGTTGCAGTGCCTTGTTCGGAGGTGCTATTCAGGTACTGATTGTTGCCTGGATCGAACAAAGAGTCGCCAAACAAGAACAAAGCCGTGATCTTATCACGACCGTGTGCGGCCATGGCTGACAACAACAGTCCTGTCATTACAAACAGGCACATTGCGCTGAGCCGTGGTTTTGAAGAGAGTTCCATGGCCTAGATGTGCGCAACTTGCTGTTTAGGTTAAGCACTTGCAGAGCTCTCTGAGTCTCGGCGTGTGATTTATTGGGTGTAGAAGAGAAACCGAGTGAAGAATATATGGTAATATGTTTGATGGAGAATCTTCTTATTTGGATGAAGGAGAGAAATTCAAGGATGAAATAATATAAAAGGAGAAAATGATGGGACTACAAATTTTCTTGCAAATTTTGGATGAAGAAGAAAGAAGATGAATATAATCTACACAAGTTATATTTAGTGAACATAAATGCATCTGCATTTGACGGAACCTTCAAACAGGCGATCGAAGCAGTTCAGTTGATGGATTCGAACTGAGAATCAAGAGGATCGAATTAGACGATTTAGGGCAAAATAGTGTTCAATTGATTAATGTGTGTTGGGAATATCTGTTTGTTGTACAAACCAGTGTTATTAAAATCGGATCTGTGATTAAATCGGTTAAGTCACTGGGTCAATGAGTCAGTGGTTCAATTAGATCGAACCGGTTTGACCCGCACAAATTAAATAATAAAAATAAAATACTTATATATGATATTATAATTTAAGATATTTATGACTTGAATAAATATTACATATTTATGATCAGATTACAATAACATACCATAACAAATTGTCAAATTTAGAATTTGATAAAGTACAAATCAATAATACAACAATAATAGAACAACAATAACAATTTTAGTCTTAATTTGCAAGTCACAACAATAAGAGATTTCTAAGACTAATTGAATTTCTAGTTAAATTGATAATAAGTAAAAATATTTATAGATTTGATAAATGAATATACATTAATGAAACAAATAATAAAACAAGAATCATGTTTAGCTTGGTGGAATGAGAGGGGATAATTATAGAGGAAGACTAGGTTCAAGTCTTGTCCAAGTCAAAATAAATAAATAAATATTTTTTCAAACCAAATCGAACCGATCAAATCACCATTTTAATGCAAAATTGAGTCAATCAGCGGGTCAACCGGGTCTTGACCGAGTTTTGACCGATTCGATTGCAGAACGGTCTGATTACAGAACCGGACCGGTCCGATGACCGGTTCCCGGTCCAGCCGGTCGAACCAGCCGGTCTGGTTCGGTTTTAATAACACTGCCTCAAACTAAACATCACAACCCTGAATAATCACTTAAAAACAAATAAGACCCCTAATTCAAAAATAAGGCGGGCACGCCTAAATGCACCTAAATACGCCTAAAATAAGGTGGTCTTTTACTGCACATTTGCAACAAAAACAAATAGATTCATTTCAGAATTCAACAGTTATCCAAAAACATTTGTTTGAGACATTTAGAAGGAAATTCCTCACCTTATTTGCGAGAAAGTTGTATTCCATTATTATGTTTTAATAGCGGAGATTATATTTCATTTGTGAGCCTATTTTACTATACAAGAATGGGAAAAGTCATATCTTTGGAGATACAAGTTTCGCTATCATTAGTCATCTTTCCCAACAATTGCCCTCTCAAAGCATCGGTTCTTACATTATTTATCTTGTGTCGGAAAACCGGAGGAGTATATCTCAGCATCATCTAGTACAATAGTCAAGCTGACATCTTCAAATTATTCTATCTGGAAGCCAAGAATGGAGGACATTTATATTGCAAGGATTTATTTCAGCCCTTGGAAGATAAAGGAGTCAAACTGGCTCCCAAGTCAGATGCTGAATTGAATGTCATGAATCAAAAATTTGTCGGTCTAATACGACAAGGGATGGATCAGAAAGTCTTTCATCATGTAGCGCAAGAAACAATTGCGCACACATTATAAAAAAAAGTTAAAAGTCCTTGTATGAAAGAAAGACAGCTCAATAAAGGCTTTATGATTCGGCTTTGGTTAACCTCAAGTATAGAAAGGCCCGAAGCATATCCAAACATTTGAGAGAGTTCCAGGATTGTTGAACCAACTCATCAATATGAAGATGGTATTTGGAGATGAATAACAAACACTATTACTTCTCAGCTCCTTGCCTGGCAATTAGGATACGCTTGCGGTACTACTAAGCAATTCAACACCACAAGGTGTTCGGACATTGAGCATTGTCAAAGATAGCAAGTTTAATGAAGAGTCTAGAAGGAATGAGCAAATAATGTCATCAGAATCAGAGGCATTTGTCACAGAGTCTCGTGGAAGAAATTCACACAAAACATTCCATGACAGAGACAAATCAAGTGGGAGATCCAAAGATAAAATTCAAGCAATGTTGAAGAACAGAACCGACATTGAATGTTATCACTGTGGTACGATTGACCACATGAAGAGAGAATGTACACTTCTGAAGAGAGAGCAACAAAGAAATAGTAATGTGAGCAAAATAGCTGCTACCATTTGACAAGAAGAAGATGAGGTGATCTTTTGTGATGAGTGCATTGTAGATTCCGATGCTTGGTCAGGGGCGGAACCAAAGAGGGTTTGGGTCTTGGGTGACGAAAAAGAAAACTCATATAAAAATATTAATAAAATTTATGCACATATGATGAAATTATTTTCATTATTTAATACTTAAATAATAAAGTTGAAGCTCTATGTATTTTATACTTATATTCAGTGTTATTAAAACCGGACCGGTCATCGAACCGGTCAAGTCACAGGGTCGATGGGTCGGTGGTTCAACCGAGTCGAACCGGTTTGACCCGCACGAATAAAAAATAATAAAATAATAAATATATATATATATATATATAGGGGCGCGCTCAAATGTTATGGGTTGTTAAAGTGTTATGTGTTACTCTATTGTGCACCTTTAGATCATTTGAATCTAATGGTCCAGATTACATCTTGCACTTTCGTCTTTTAGGTAAAAGACAAAAGTGCAAAATGACAAACAACTTTGTCTCTTTTTGACTTTTATTTTGCACTTTGACTTTATTTTGCACCTTTAGATCATTTGATCTAAAGGTTGAGATTGAAGTAACACATAACACATTAAGAAGGCCATAACATTTGAGCGCTCCTCTATATATATATATATATGCATATTTAATTATTTATTTACCTATTTTGTAACCTGATAAAATTTAACCTGTATACAATACTATAGTTTTTAACAAACAAATTTAGAATTCGAATATCACACATTAATAAGAAAGTAGCAAAACAACAATTACAATTTTAGTCTCAAATCGCAATAACATTGAAAAGTTATACCAAAAGATAAAAGTTTAAAAAGGAAAATAGATATGGTTGTGAACTTCAGGCTCAGCTAAGTTGCTTGGATTTTGATTCGCCTCTCCAATGGTGTTATCATGTGCTTCTTCATCCTCATTTTCATCCTCATTGTCATCCAAATTCATTTCCCCTATGACAATAGTATACATGTCAACTAAAGTCACAATAATAATATCAATCAATATGGTTATAATCATTGGTAAACAAAGAAACATACCGGTATCATCCGAAACAGGTTGTATAGTCATACTTGAAAGATCATTGCGTAAAGCATCCACCTCTTCATTAGTTAAGTATGGTGGTGACTCCTCCATCACCCAATCCGAATGGTCATCAAGTGTTTCAATATTGATTGGGTCATAATTTTGATGCCTTAGTTGTTTCCTGCAATTTATAGTTCACAAGCAATTACATTAATATAATATGTATACATAAATGCAGAAGTAAACAAGCAGTTAACATGGATTATATTGTTACCTTTGCTGCAGCCTTAAGTTATAACGAACGTACACAAGATCATTAAGTTTTTGATGCTCTAGTCGATTGCGCTTTTTTGAATGAATGTGCTCAAAAACACTCCAATTCCGTTCACAACCCGATGAACTACATGTTTGGCTCAGAATACGAATGGCCAACTTTTGTAAATTTGGAGCATCACATCCATAAGATTCCCACCATTGATCTGGAATATTTCATACATCCAAAAGGCAAAAACATCATTCACAGCAATAGAAAAGTTTAATATGAGCATACTGACATAGCAATAGAACATCATTCACATTTCAGTTTTCACAGCAATAGAACATCATTCACAGCAAATAAAGAACATCATTCAAAATAAGGAACATCATTCACATTTCAGTTTTCACAATCATTCACTGATTCACAATCATATCAATTTGTATACATCATTACACCCTTCACTGATTCAATGCATTCACATCAATTTGTATACATCATTCACAACATTCACACCATTCACAATCACAGCAATTTGTATAGAATAGAATAAAGAATGATTGTGAATGAAAGGTAAACTGATTTACCTGGTGATGGACCAAAGTTATACGAGTCAGAAACACAGTAAAACCCCCTTAATTAGACTGTTTGTCTATCTAACGTCTACGTGTTAGTCCCGATATATTTTCACAGGGCATTTTAGAGACTGAAGTGAAAACACGCTAAGGAGAGGATTTTAAGCTGAAAAGATAACAAGAGTCAATCCAAGGTCAAGATCATATGCCGACTGAAGAAATATCAAGGATCCTGACGTAGAATTGACCAGAACAAATTAATCAGAAGAATCAGGAGTGGAGTCAAGACAGACCGGGGAAGGAACACATTGACAGTTTTGTGAAAAGACTGCACAAAACTGTACAAACTCACACATTGGGCAAGGATGACCGGCCACCACTCAAGGAGGTGGCCAAGGGAGGAGCTCCTCCCCCTTGGGCCACCGGCAACCAGCGGCACCTCCACCCATGGTGACCGGCGGCTTTCTCCTCCTCCATATGGCACCTCCTCCTTCCTCCTCTTCTCCTCCCTTGGATCAAAAGACATGTGCATCCATCTCCACCACCCATCTCCTCCCATTTTGGCTATAAAAGGAGGAGCTCCTCCTCCTCATTACACACACCTCAACTCAAATTCACTTCTCTCTCTAGAAGTTGTAATATTTGTAATGTTGTAATTTTGCTTTGGAAATAAAGGAAAGCTCCCTTGGCGCTTCAACGGTTGTAAGTTTCTCTTAGTATTAATTTATTTAACTGTTGTCTTTAATTTCCTTAGTATAATGTTTAGCGCGATGAATAGTAGCTAAACTAGTAGTTCGGTCTAAGGGGCGCACTTGTATTATAAAATGTTTTAAGACTATTAAACTTAGTGTCTAGTCTAAGTATTCAAAACTTATTCTATGTGCCATATATTAAGTCAGAACGTCCATGGTTGAGGGGACGCTTGGAATGGCAAAGCTCACCATGGGGGTTCGTAAACTTGTACGGATAAGTGGATGCTTGGAATGGCAAAGCTTATCTGAGAAGTTTGACTCATCCTAAACACCATTTGGTTGATCGGGAATGATTGATCAAATGGATGCACATAGGCTAATATAACCGGGAATGGAGTATTAGTCTAAATAGAATAAGTGTTCTACGTCCTTGGAATAGGCTAGACAGTGTACGCAAATCGAGTGCTTGGAATGACCTTGATACACCGTTTGAATACTTAGGAGAGTCACTAAAGGTCAATGATAAACAGGATATAATACAAGTCCCCTGAAACCGAACATTTCTCTTAATCATTAAAATAGTAATTTACTTTCCAATATTAAAATCAACCAACCAACCAATCAATCAATCAAAATAGCTGGTAGCTTTAAAACCAACCAACCGACCTTAAACACGCTCCCACGCTGCGTAATCCCCCCGAAGAACAATTATTCCCCTAGTTCCCTTGGGTTCGACCCCTACTTACCAAGTACTACCCAGTAGTATAGTTGCGAGTAGCGGACTATTATAAATTTATTTGCACAGTCGCTTTGACGACAAGCGGTTCTGTCACCTGGCATCACCGTATTTCGATCATGAATTGCAGTTTGCCTTCCAAAATCACCTTCCGCATTTTTGAATAATCTCATCTCACTTGTCAACTTAGACTGCAAATCAACATCTCCATGAGAATACCTTTCAATGACATCCAAAAGGCCAGATATGGTGTTTCGGTGCTTATCGAACTCATCATTGTTGAACTGGATAGCTGGATTTAGCCAGTAACCCGCGGAGTGAAGATTTTTTCGAAGCTGTAAATCCCAACGTCTATCCAAGATTTCCAAGTAAGGCTCTACTTTCTTCTTGTTCCTTCTAAACCTATACAACATCTCCTCTCTAGCTTTGTATATAGCTCTGTAGAGAAAACTCATTGCGGGTTTATCTTCACTATCAACAATGCGTAGCACACGCACAAGTGGCTCAGTAAGTCTCACAATATCACCACACTGTTTCCAGAAAGAAGAATCCAAGACTTGATCCACAAACTTTTTTGCCTTAGTATCTTTAGCATAAGCAGAGGTTGTCCATTCTCTTGATGTTACCATTCCTCTCAATGCGTCCTTTTGACCCAATATACTTTGCAATGCAATAAAATTAGTGGCAAAGCGGGTAGGGGCTGGACAGAGTATTTCTCTTCCACCGGTGTGTTGCCTCATCAAATGTAGTGCATAACAATGATTGTATATGTATTTGGTAATCTTGGATGCATGAGTCACAGCCTCACTTACTTCCTCCAACTTTCCGATGTCCTGGAACATCAAATTAATACAGTGTGCTGCACAAGGAGACCAAAACAACTTCGGAAACTCAGCTTCTAGTAATCTACCGGCAGCAACATAATTTGCAGCATTATCTGTTACAATATGGACAATATTTTCAGCACCAACATATAATATCACCTCCTTAAAAAGCTTGTGTAGCATTGTTGCAGTTTTTGAGACATCTGAAGCATCAACAGATTTCAGAAAAATAGTCCCTTTAGGACAATAAACCAGAAAGTTGATAAGACTTCGTCTAGAACGATCTGTCCACCCATCTGCCATGAGAGTGCATCCAGTGTTCTTCCAAATATTACGGTAACTATCAACAAGCTTGTTTACCTCACCGACCCAGTGATTCAATAAATGTCCACGAACTCTATAAAAATTTGGAGCTTTGTAACCGGCACCCATGCTAGAAATAGCATCAATCATAGGTTGAAAATATGTAGAATTGACCGCATTAAAAGGCACTGAAGCATCAATCATCCATTTTGAGATGGCAATATCACACTTTTCCATCACTTCTTTACTCTGCATAACACTTTTAATTGTTGGCTGAGCTCCTGCAATTGTTCTAGGCATGAAGTAGTTACTAATATGAGGATCACTCTTCTTTCCCTTTCCCTTTTGACTTCTGCTAGGTGTGGCCAATGCTTGCTCATGAATTGGATAACTATCCTCATACTCTTCTTCTACCCTCCTCTTTTTACTCCTTACTGCATCAATACTTTGTCTCATCTGGTGTTGAATATCTGCAGACACTTTCTTACATTGTTCAACCTGCCCTTTTTCTCCGGCCAAGTGACACTTGAACCTATTAATTCCACCTCCTCTAATAATCTTGTTGCAATGTATACATAACAAAGCTATTTTCCCAGCATCTTCAAGAAGCTGCTTGCAATGTCCCCAAGCAGGATCAGTTTTTGATCTAAACGCTTTCGGATTAGATGATGCTTCTTCTGATGAGGGCTGTGATTCGTGTTCCGTAGGCGTAGACATTTGTAACTGAAAAAAAATAAAGACAGTGAAGATGAGGTGCTGGACAAACAGTAAATTCGTTTTCAACTACAGATTTCAGACAGTGAAGATGAGGTGCTGGACAAACATTTGTAAGCGAACGGAGATTACTCCAAACTCGTCTTCAACTACAGATTTCAGACAAACAGAAAATTTGTACATGAGGTGCTGGACAAACAGAAAATTCGTTGCAATTTGTACCTGAAGTGCGCCAGAGGCCAGACCTTCGCCGCTCGCCGCTCGGGATCGGGAAAAGACTTCGCCAGTCGCCGCTCGCCAGTCGCCGGTCGCCGCTCGCCAGTCGCCGGTCGCCGCTCGTGAAATTGGATGCGTTTCTTGAAATTGGAATTGAGGTTTAGGGAGAGGGACGGGCGGACGGCTGTTTCGATTTCGTGAAATTGGATGATATGTTTTAATGTTTGTCTTTTTATTTTTTTAATTCAAGTTTAAAAAAAAACCAAACGGCTGTGTTTCGGGAAAATAACATCCACCCGGTTGACCCGACCGGGTCACGGTTCAACCGGAAACCGGTGGTTCAACCGGTCAATAACCGGGTTAATGATAATTCCGATCCGATTTGAGAACCGGACCGATCTGGTGACCGGTTCCCGGTCTAACCGGTCGAACCGACCGGTCCGGTCCGGTTTTAATAACACTGCTTATATTGGCATATTGATTCCTAAATTAAGCAAGTTATAAACAATAAAATTATCGCCTATATCATCTATCCCTACAAAGTCGACATCCCATTGACCACACTTCTCCTTTACCAAAGTTATTTTCTTGTTCTTCTTTTTTCAATTCATGATATTTCTTAACCAATTAGTGCTTTGTGGAGTTTCATGTTCTAGGTTCAACCCATCTTTGTGGGTATGGTGCGAGTTTAATGGGGAAAAAAACTTAAACTTTATAAAAAAGAATACTATTAATTCATTATTCAAAAGAAAAATACAATGATTTTCGTGGTTTATTAATTTTTGTGTGATAAGTTTTCACTTGTCACCTCCAAATTTGAATATTGGGTCCGCCCCTATGCTTAGTGCCACGTAACCACAAGGAGAGACTTCTTTACTTCTTACGCAGTCAGTGATTATGGTCACGTGAAGATGTGAAAATGTACTGCATCCAAGAAATTTTGAATTTATTTAGATCATTGGAATTATAATTCTGCGTGCTTCAAATCTCTTTTTTTTCCGATTACATTGGTTAGTGTTGTGTTAGAAAGTTAGTTTGAGGAGTTGATCCCGGGCACTCTTAGGCGCCGGTAGGGCTGCAAGCGAGTCGATGTACTCGTGAGTAGCTCGCGAGCAAACTCGGTCAAAGCTCGACTCAAAAATAAACGAGTCAAGTACGATCATAATTTTGAAACTCGTTTATTAAACGAGTCAAGCTTGAGCAAAGTGTTACTCGACTCGTTTGTACTCGTGAACAACTCGATTATATACTCGTTCAAAACTCGATTATATACTCGTTCAAAACTCGATTATATACTAGATTACATACTCATATGAATACTTTTGTATATCAAAATATAGCTTTACTGACTTTGCTTTTAACGATTCAATGCTTTGAAAACGAATCCATCACATCTCAGTGGTGGATAAACGAAATAGCAAAGTTAAAAATTCACAGTAGCAGCTTTGAAAAACAACTGCATTCTCTGGTGTCTTAGCACTCGTATCAGCTAATCGAAAGACTGAAGCAGCTCGCTTGACTTGTCCACTGTTTGATACCCTTACAGATGAAGAATGAAGTTTTTTTGATAAGGATGAAAAATGGAGTTGCCCTTCGGAAAAATGTGAAATGTGAAAAAGAGACATCTAAATCCCACATCGCTTGACTCAGAGTTATAGAGTTTGCTGGATCCATTTAAAACTGACATGGTGTACCTTATCATGTACTGAGTTGGGCCTTGACAAAAGTCAGACCGTTTGATCAAGTAACGATTCGAAACTAATCGAGTCGAGTTCGAGTACTTGAGTTTTTTGGCGAGTCGAGTTCGAGTTTGAATATTTCATACTCGACGAGTTTCGAGTTGAGTTCGAGTATCGAATAATTTCAATCGAGTCGAGTTCGAGTTCTGTCATACTCGACTCGACTCGGCTCGTTTGCAGCCATAGGCACCGGGTGTGCACCAAATCACTGGGCTTCAAATCTCTTTTGAGTTGCATTTTTCCACCTTCTTAACCGGTTGATTAGCCATAGGATTATTGTACTGACAAGCGTATTTTTAACCCTGTATAGTTGTCAAAGTATTAGTTTTAGGGGTCAAATTGCAGTCAAACAAAATTTATAATCCTTGGTAAGCCAAGGGTCGATCCTAGGAGCAATGCGTGTGAGTACTAGGTAACAAGTGACCTATTTAGCTATTCCGAACGACAAAGGTTTGATTGTTTGTAAATTGCAGAAATTAAATTGCAGAAAATTAAATGCTGTATTTTTATCAGAGAAAGAATCCCAGAATCCGTACTTCACCCGTGCTAACCCCACTAATCATGCAATCTTTCTACGTTAATTATTCATGCTATCGAATATGGAATATAACCGAAATAACACTAGACAAGCCGCCCATCCACGGATCATTGTCTAGATTAATCTCCATCGTTGAACGCCGCCCATCCACGGATTATCAACGATTTCGATTTATTAAATTAAAGGTTTTCCTATTAGTTCATGTAAACATGACCTAACATCAATTTCATGCAATCCGGTTAATCCCTAGGGCCCATCCACCTTTCGGCATATAACCTAAATACGTTCTATCAATGCAAACATACCCTTTGATGTAAATACATGCATAGAACGATAAAATTAAGTACGCAATAAAATTGAATAATCGAATCGCATAAATAATAAACTTCAATTGATCACATGAGAGTTAGGGTTACATAGCACGGGATCCGTAGGATCCCGGAATAGAGGAGACTACTCACTATTCATGGTAGTAAACCAAAAACAGTGTATAAGGGAAGAAAGAAACGAGTAAACCGTAAAGACGCGATGTAGCTCGACGATCCTCACGCTGAAAGCTCTGTCTTCTCTCCCAAGTTAGGGTTTTCTCCAAAGAATCAACAACAACCCCAAACTAATCTGATCGTTGCTCTTTTATAGCTTTCCCAAAAAGGGCCAAAAGCCCAAAAACTGATCTATTGCCAAAAAGAATCAGAACTTGCCAAAAACGGATTTTGAATAAAGGCAGCAACTTCGGGTCAATTTATCATGGTCTTAACCTCCGAATTGGATCTTGACCTAAACTACAAAGTTGTAGCCCTTTGAATTATCTTTCCAACAAGCTTTGAATCAACCAATTTGGACATTGTATGATATTTCTGCGTGCAAAATACTTTGACGGGGCCGTTACACCCGTTACAGATGGGTGTAACGGCTGTAACGGGCTAAGCAAAAATCTCTGAGAAAATTCATGCCCGTTACAGCCGTTACAGCTCAAGGTGTAACGGCTGCTCAAGATTGTAACGGGCTTACTTCTTTTGCCTTTTTGGAGCTCTAAACCTTCGAATCTGCTCTTTGTGTCAACTACAAAGTTGTAGGGAATTGAATTAGCTTTCCAACAAGCTAAATTTCGACTCATTTGGACACCGAATGAGCCCTGGGCATGCAAAATACGTTGCAAAGGTCTGTTTGCCCTGTTTTGTCCTGTTTTTGCCCAAATCTGCACCGATTGCTTTGCTTTACTTCGGGTCAATCCAAAAGTATTAGATATGTGATATATGACCTGAAACACTAGAAAACATATCAAATGACAATAAAATGTCGGGAAAACAAACATAATCCATCATCGAATGAAGTGAATAATAGGTCAAGAATTCGACCGATCAAAACACTCCACACTTAGGATTTGTTCGCCCGAACAAACATTAAGTTCAAGGCAATAAACTGCACAATAGTTACCCACTCAAGTGTCATGTGATCAATTCTAACTAAAATAAAAAGATAACTCACTGTCGTAGAGGACACGAATGCATTTAGCGTATGCATCAAGCCTTTAAACCCCTAGGCTGCCCTAGTAGGACGAGTATAGTCTCGTGAAGGTTTTCAGGAATGGGACTACCTACAAATCCCCTATACAACTAACTAACGTGTATGCATGAAATGATGCTGAACGAGTCACGGTAATGTCATGTCATCCCTCGAATTCATCGTGTTACCTCAACTTCAAGTCAAACATCTTCATCAAAGTTTTCAGACAATCATAGATCAAACGAGTTATGCATTCAAACGGTCAGTACACACGACTAACAAACACCTCATCACAAGCTTTAAATAGTTCTATCGCAACGGGATAAGAACGTGAAAAGTTGCACAAAACATGCTCGCCATTCACCTATGCCATCTAGGGATAGTCCACTGGCTCTTGGCGCAAAGCTCATTCTCAAGTGCCAAGGACTAGGCAATGACCCGTAAGAGAAGAAGAGCCTGGCTTAAGAATTTCTGAAAAATAGTACGTAAATTTGCGTCGAAACTTTAGTGCAAGCACGAGGATCGTCCCTTAGATTCTAGCATGTGAATTCTCGAGACAAGTCACAATTTGCACGCAATGAGAAGGTGGAACTACACTACATCAAGCAGAAGGGGGCAGAAATTGTTTCAAGAGTGTTTTCCATATACCAGGGGTGACTTTCTCACCAGGTCCTTGGTATTTTCTGCTTTCGCAGAATCAACAAAAGCATTTTGGTTCATTTTTTTTCAAACTGGTTTTCTTTCAAAAACAACTATGCTTGGGGCCAATGTTTCGCCCACTTTCCAGAATTGAAAACTTTGTTTTTGAGGGGAAAACTTGAAGGTCAACTATCTAACTCCACACTTAAAGCTTGACATAGTGTATGAATAAAGGCGGGTGCATGCAAATCACGACGAATGTAGAGAAACACATACTAGTACTAAGGTCACCTAGAAAAAGAGATGCATATTTAAGTTTTTGGGATTTTTGAACCGGTGCCTACTAATTTCAAGTCTCAAACATGCTTCAAGAAATACGTAGAACATGTGATAGGCAAGGGCTAGCAATGATACTGACTCAAGAGAATACACACAGGAGTAAAACTATTTCAAGTCCTAGACTTCGAATCAAAAAGAATGTCAATCAGTCAAGGAGTATCGTAGAAAACGAGGATTTCAATCGCAATACATAGACAGTTGAGCATATGCAAGAGTGAATGTGTGACATGCGAATGAACGTATATGTGACTATGTGCTACCCACTCCACACTTAAAAATGAGCTTAGTCCCTAAGCGAAGAAATAAAAGATAAGAAAAAGCACATAGGAACTTCACTCGTGTGTGATAGCTCGATATCCATAGAGATTAAGCGATGTCCGGTGAGTGAAACACGACTTGTGACCTGGTGGATGTATAGATAAAAACACAGAGCTTCACAAGTGATAGGTTAGCATCGAAAATCATGGAGGGGCACTCCACACTTAGAACCTTGAAATGTCCACACATAATGCAAGTGAAAAAAATGCAAATAACAAAAACTTACCGCGCGGATTACTCCCCGAAGAGACCTAGTTTAACGTCTTGGCGAGACAAGGCAATGGAGATAGAACTAGAGGAATTCTTGGAAAGTCCCTTGCTGAGATCCCTTCCCGAGAAGAATGTCATCATCAATGCCGTCAGGTGGTTCCCGGTGGTTCAGGACGTGGTAATACTTAAGGCTCTGCCTGTTAACCACCATCGATTTTCCTCCCTTAGTACTAAGCTCCACGCGGTCATCTATATATGCTCTCTCCACTGTGTGAGGACCACTCCACTTGGTGCACAGCTTCCCAGGGAATACTTTAAGGCGTGATTTGTATAGAAGAATCCGCTCGCCTCTTCTGAATTTTCTGCGCACCATTCGCTTATCATAACAGGCCTTCGTCCTCTCCTTATATATATAACCTGGGTCAAGAAGTTCATCCATGCCATGTGCATGTAGAGGTTTTGGCTTTCCCTCGCAAGGTTCCTAACCTAAGCTGGTAGTCTGTTAAGCTTTAGCTGCTCCCTCTGTGCTCACGGCGCATATATTTATCGGGATGGGGCAGCCCTGTAAAACTCTGCAAGGCTCGATAGAGGTTAGCGAAATAGGATCATCAATATCAGTAGAGTCCAGTTTATCACAGTCAGCAAACAGACTAGGACTCTTAGACATGTCAGGCAAATCAAAAACAACTCTCTCACTGCCTACTCGCAAGGCTAAGGAACCTCTATCCATGTCAATGACTGCCTTAGATGTGTATAGAAATGGTCTACCAAGAATAATTGGGATATCTACATCCTCAGAGATGTCCAACACTATGAAATCAGCAGGAAAATACAGGTTCTTCACCTTGACTGGAACATCCTTCAGAATCCCTCTCGGGAGTCTACAAGAACGATCCGCAAGGCGGATAGTGACATTAGTAGGACAGAGATCACCCAATTTCAGTTTAGCATACATAAAATATGGCATGATAGACACACTAGCACCTAGATCACACAGAGCACGACGAACAATAATACCACCAATATCACAAGGGATAGAAAAACTCCCTGAGTCTTGAAGTTTGGGTGGCATGGGCTGGTGTGTGGCTGCACTACATTCCTCGCTCAGGGCCACATTCTCGATCCCATCAATCTTTCTTTTCCCACTCATAATCTCCTTCATGAACTGCGCATAAGTGGGAATCTGGGTGATTGCATCGGTGAAGGGCATCGTGATGTAAAGAGTACGCATCCTAGGAGCAATGCGTGTGAGTACTAGGTAACAAGTGACCTATTTAGCTATTCCGAACGAGAAAGGCTTGATTGTTTGTAAATTGCAGAAATTAAATTGCAGAAAATTAAATGCTGTATTTTTATCAGAGAAAGAATCCCAGAATCCGTACTTCACCCGTGCTAACCCCACTAATCATGCAATCTTTCTACGTTAATTATTCATGCTGTCGAATATGGAATATAACCGAAATAACACTAGACAAGTCGCCCATCCACGGATCATTGTCTAGATTAATCTCCATCGTTGAACGCCGCCCATCCATGGATTATCAACGATTTCGATTTATTAAATTAAAGGTTTTCCTATTAGTTCATGTAAACATGACCTAACATCAATTTCATGCAATCCGGTTAATCCCTAGGGCCCATCCACCTTTCGGCATATAACCTAAATACGTTCTATCAATGCAAACATACCCTTTGATGTAAATACATGCATAGAACGATAAAATTAAGCACGCAATAAAATTGAATAATCGAATCGCATAAATAATAAACTTCAATTGATCACATGAGAGTTAGGGTTACATAGCACGGGATCCGTAGGATCCTGGAATAGAGGAGACTACTCACTATTCATGGTAGTAAACCAAAAACAGTGTATAAGGGAAGAAAGAAACGAGTAAACCGTAAAGACGCGGTGTAGCTCGACGATCCTCACGCTGAAAGCTCTGTCTTCTCTCCCAAGTTAGGGTTTTTCTCCAAAGAATCAACAACAACCCCAAACTAATCTGATCGTTGCTCTTTTATAGCTTTCCCAAAAAGGGTCAAAAGCCCAAAAACTGCTCTATTGCCAAAAAGAATCAGAACTTGCCAAAAACGGATTTTGAAGAAAGGCAGCGACTTCGGGTCGATTTATTATGGTCTTAACCTCCAAATTGGATCTTGGCCTAAACTACGAAGTTTGTAGCCCTTTGAATTATCTTTCCAACAAGCTTTGAATCAACCAATTTGGACACCGTATGAAATTTCTGCGTGCAAAATACTTTGACGGGGCCGTTACACCCGTTACAGATGGGTGTAACGGCTGTAACGGGCTAAGCAAAAATCTCTGAGAAAATTCATGCCCGTTACAGCCGTTACAGCTCAAGGTGTAACTGCTGCTCAAGATTGTAACGGGCTGACTTCTTTTGCCTTTTTGGAGGTCTAAACCTTCGAATATGCTCTTTGTGTCAACTACAAAGTTGTAGGGAATTGAATTAGCTTTCCAACAAGCTAAATTTCGACTCATTTGGACACCGAATGAGCCCTGGGCATGCAAAATACGTTGCAAAGGTCTGTCTGCCCTGTTTTGTCCTGTTTTTGCCCAAATCTGCACCGATTGCTTTGCTTTACTTCAGGTCAATCCAAAAGTATTAGATATGTGATATATGACCTGAAACACTAGAAAACATATCAAATGACAATAAAATGTCGGGAAAACAAACATAATCCATCATCGAATGAAGTGAATAATAGGTCAAGAATTCGACCGATCATGTACCTTCGAAGATAACTTTCATTTGATCTTAACAAATGGCTGTCTACAAAAGAATGCAGAATAGAGTATACTTTTTTCGTTTCAAATTAAAAGTCTACGTCTTTTATGCCAGTAATGTGGTGGTCGAGTTGGTAGAACATTTGCCTTGCAATAGTAAGATCAAGGGTTCGAACCCCACCGTGATATTTTCTTCTCCACAATTTTGCGGAGGGGTGTTTTTTGTCCCGCCTCAGCGTGGACGCATTGTTCCTCCCTCGTGGACTTGATGTGTTATGCAGGTGTTACTTGCATGATGCGTGAAGGTGCGTATTCAATCGAGGGTGTTTTCGTCCCATCCCGCCTCGCCGTGGACGCGTTGTTCCTCCCGTGTGAACTTGTTGTGTTCTGCAGGTGTTACTTGCATGATGCGTGAAGATGCGTATTCAATCATGGGTTCTCAAGATAGAGGTGTCTTATGGCCTGTGCAGTGTGCTTCAATGTGAACGATGCAAGTATCAATCCAGGTTGGTGCGTTGCGTGGCCTGTGCTCCCAAGTCTAGTGATCGTAACCAAGTAAAAAAAGTGTTCATGTAATATATGCAAGGTGTATTCGTGTAGTACTCGATTTGTATGAGATGGTGTAACCCACAATAAAAAAAAGTCTGCGTTTTTTATGAATGTTTTAAAATATAAGTAAAATTTTTGAAGGAAAGACTTAACCAGTGAAATGATAATCGTATTCTTTTAGTAAATGTATATTGTAAAATAATTTTGCTAAATTTAGACATGTAATTCTAGAAGTGAAATTTACTAAGGGAAAAGTACGTATTTGTGCCTTGAACTACCAGTGTTTTCCAATTCAATGTCCGAACTATTAATTTTTTCAATCAGAGAGCAAAGTCTAATGATTTTACTAATGTAATTTGACAGAGTTAATCGCCGTTAAAGGCGTTTAAATATGTTAACGCTATTATTTTATCGTTAGTTTTTCCTTTTCTGATAGGATCGTGGTTAGTAGTCAAAGACTTAAGATTAATAGTCGAGGACTTAACCAAGTTCGGAACTGTAAGGAACCTAACTTAGTATGCAGATAAACAACTTCACAAAATAAGCAGCGGAATAAACTTAAATAGCTTTTATTACTATTTAAATACTGTACACTCAGCGGTACAAAACTTGCCTATTAAGTATAAATCAACCTAGACTTATACAAGCAAAAACCTGACTACTTCCCTGACTGTCTCGTCGACGTCCTTGATGGACCATAATTATACGAATCAAAAACACAGTAAAACCCACCAAATTAGACTGTTTGTCTATCTAACTTCTACTTGTTAGTCCCGATATATTTCTACAGGGTATTTTGGCGCTTAGAGAGAAAACACGCTAAGGAGAGGATTTTACGCTGAAAAGATATTACGAGTCATTCCAAGGTCAAGATCAGACGCTGAATGAAGAAATCTAAAGATCCTGACGTGGAATCACTCAATTCAAATTCAACCGAGGAACAACCAAGTCAGACCGGAGAGAAATTGGACTGATAGTTTTGTGAAAAGACTGCACAAAAATCACAAAACTCATCCATGGACCAAGTGACCGGCGGCTTTGGGTGAAATGGATGACTCATGGGTGGCTTCTCCTCCTTCTCCTCCATGCCAACCGGCGGCTCTTGGCAAGAGGTGGCCAAAGCCGCCTCCCTTCCTCCCTTGCAACCGGCCACCGGAGGCTTAAGCACCTCCATGGAGAAGTTGCCATGTGGTGCCTTCTCCTCCACATGCTCCTCCCCTCCTCCTCCACCCTTGGATGCAAAACCACTTGCCACCATCTTGGCCCTCCATCCTCCTCCCCTTTGGCTATAAAAGGAGAGCTCCTCCTCCTCATTTCATCATCCAAAAATTGTAAAACACTTCTCTCTCTAAGTTTGTGTTACTTTGTAAGTTTGGTTTATGAAATAATACTCTTGTCGGTTCTTGAGTATTATACTTTAGAGAATACTCATGTTGGTTCTTGAGTATTCAGTTGGAATTAGGAATACTCCTGTTGGTTCTTGAGTATTCCACCCCTTCTCCTCTTACTGTTTCCAAAAACCCCCGAGTATTTAGCTATGGTATCCACCTCTATGGATATTCGTAGCTAAACTCTTTATTCGGTTAAAGGGGTGTACTTGTATTGTAAAATGTTTTAGACCCTGCACCTAGTGCATCTTTGTGTTCAAAACTTGTTCTATGTGCCATATATAGTCAGAATTTCCAAGGTTGAGTGGAAGCTGTAACAAGCAAAGCTCTTCCGTGGGAATTCGTGAACATACTCGGGTAGTGGAAGCTGTAACAAGCAAAGCTATCTGAGGAGTTCGACTTATCTAAAACACCATTTGGGAAATCGTAACAGAAGATCAAATGGATGCACAAAAGGCTAAGATACTTCGAAAGGAGGAATTAGTCTGAAGTAGAACAAGTGTTTTTAAACGATGTTGCAAGTCTTGCGCTTAGAAATGGCCTCGATTCATCTTTGAACACTTAGTATGATCATTAGCGGTCAATGATAAACAACTATGATACAAGGCCCCTGAAACCGAATGTTTTCCTTGAATTACAAAACCCCCCTGTATTTACTTTTATAAATTGCTCGATCATCTGCAATCACCAACCGCGCATCTACCGGAGGACTCAACAATCACGCATCACCCACTGTAAGTTTTTCTTTTTTACTTTTCAGTATTTATTTTCTGTAATTTACTTTTCCGCACTCAAAACCAAAAACAACCAAAAAAGTCACTTAGTCATAACCACTAAAATCTCAATCAAACCTAAAAAAACGCTCCCATCCTGTACAAATTCCACAAAGAACAACGTATCCCCCTAATTCCCTTGGGTTCGACCCCTACTTACCATTTACTACCCAGTAGTGAAGTAGCGAGTAGCGGAAAATATAAATTTATTTGTACAGAGAACATTGCACCTTAACGACAGTGTAGTGGGCTCCGTCAAATTGGCGCCGTTGCCGGGGAGTTAGTGAATGGATAGTTGTTCTTTTTTACATAATTCATTATGTCTTCCTACTACGAAAGCACGCCTTGGAATGATGGACGCAGCAACCTTATGTTTGAAATGCTTAGCTGTCTCCCCAAATTCAGAGGTACCATTGAAGAGAACTCTGTGGTACATTGCCAACTGTTTCATCACATCTGCCGCCACATGAAACCTGAGAATGAGACGTTAGAGGAGTTTAAGCTGAAATGCTTCAAACTTTCTCTAACTGACTCGGCAATAGAATGGTATTACTCATGTGCAGAGTATGAAAGCTGTTATGAAAATCTTCGAGCCAAATTTCTAAAAGAGTTTCCCCGGCCAAATTATCTCACCGCTCCCTGTCAAAGAGCCACTCCATCTTTCGAACTTGAAATCCGCAAGAAGTTAAACAACCTAAAGCAATCCCGGGACGAAACTTTGGACGAGTACTTATGGTACTACGATTCCCTTATAACGAGCTTCCCGCACCATGGATTCACGAACAACGATCTTTTTCAAAGGTTTCTCGATGGAATGATGCCACTTGAGCGGAAAAGACTTAACGATGCAGCAGGAGGCTCAATCATGAAGTTAACCATAATTAAAACTTGGGACCTCATAGACGATTTGGCAGAGAGCACAAAACAAGGGCCAATACACCAAACTGAAGATAAGGTACCGACGATGGAAGTGGACTCAATACAAAACAAGCCCGACACCACACCCATTACAAGCTTGCCCGCAACAAAGCCGAGAGAAGACATCAGTACGAGGGCAGTAATGGACGTGGAGGCAGCTCTAAAGGAGCCAATATTGGAGCCCACGGAGCCAACTGAGGATGAGAACTCGCAAATAACCAAAGAAGAACCGGCCAAATCAGGCCCAGTCCTCATTGCCAAACCAGCCGAGCCACTTGAACCGATCCTCATCACCAATCTGCTCGAGACAGTCCCGGACTTCACTGCCAAATCACCCAAAACATGCCCGATCCTCACTATCGAAGCACCTAAGATAGGCATGGTCCTCATTATCAAACTATCCAAGAAAGACCTGGCCCTTATGGTGGAAGTTCCCCAACTTTTCCCCTCGGTTTGTATGCAAATCACAACCACCAAAGATGATGTGACCTATGCTAAAGTGCAAGGAGAGTTGGAGGCAAACCAAGGGCAAGAAAAGCCATCAATGGAGCTCTCACTCACCACGACTCAACAATGCAGCCCTGAAAACTCGCTCGTTCTGGGACGACTATTCATCGCTGCCACAAAAAAAAGGCTTCACATGGAGACATGCCTGGGGTCACCAATGCTTGATGGCACAATACTGACTTTCCAGAATTGCAAAAGTTTCACCCATTCAAACATGAAGAAACGACCAAGACATGGCCCGGTGGAATGGAAGCCCGGATGGAGAAACAAGAAAATCCGACTCAAAAGACCAGCAGCTATGGTCGAAGGATCCCCACCTTCTCGGAAGAATGTAAAGAAGAAATTATCGGTTCAATGGATATCAGAACCAAACCCGCTGCCATATGAGAACTTGGGACAGATTAAGAAAGCAGTTGGGAAGAAGTTCGACCTCACCCACCCATGGGATCCGACCTTATGATCCATGATTGAGGTACTGTCGAGCCAACGACGTTAAACAAGTGCATTGGTCGGGAGGTAACCCGACACTATCTTACTTTCTGTCTTTTTATTTTTATTTTCTGTCTTTTAGTTTTTATCAATAAGTCGCTCTCACCCACTTGATGCATAGAATGATTTGACTATTTAGGAATTGGTTTTTGGAGCACGATCGGATCAGCCAGGCAGCTTCCGTGAACTACCGGGCCTGCGCTGAGAGTTCAAGGCCCCAGCCGAACTCCCTCGATTATCCAGCCTCATGCCATGTCATTCGACACAAAAAGGGAGTTCTGATCTTACCTTTCCTTAATATCATTTCCTTCTCGTAATTATCTGCTTGCATGGCTTTTGAACTAAGTAGTGCTGAAAGGCACGCCTTCGTTCAAAAGTGTGGGGTGAGATCCGCATATGTACATAAATAAATAACATGTTTTTCTTTTTCTTTTTTAATATTATCTTTTTGAAAATATGAACTTAAGAATGTGAAAAAGATAGATCTAAAATTCATGCATTTACCTTGTGAAAATTCAACTGTCTAAAAACTTAGAACGTAACTTCTCATTTGTCCCTTTGTGCTGAGATAAACTAGGGATGTGCAGTTGATAGAAATGCCCTAGAGAGGCTTGGCAAGCAATCGAAGGATCGAATCAAACTATATGGTTTTCGAAGTCAGTGGAGGCTGCACTTCGGGTTTCAGTGAAGATTGAAGTCATCTCCGCCATGCAGTGTTTATGCAAAAAGAAAAAAAGGCGAGGACGGGAATCAGACCGTCCTCTCTCTAGTCAAAGTAGCCGAGAAAATAGATGAGCGACCCTCATCTTGACCCGCGCGAAACGACAAGGATGAGAGGAGCGGGGAGGTATTTCCATAGGCTTGCGGGCGATGATTGGACCTCCCAAAAAGGCTTGAGAAAATGGACTAGCAAGCCACAAAAAGGCAAAAAGCTCGAAGAAGCAAATCAAGAAGCCAAAGGCCCAAAATTGTGAAGGTTTTAACCGAACAAAAAGTGAAGTACTCAAAGAGTCAAATCAAAGGCCAAAGGCCAATTCACTACAAAAGCAGTCCCTCGCCAAAAGAAAATCAAAGTACTCAAACCATTGAAACCCGAACCGAATCACGTGCTAGAGAAAGCTACAAGGAAACCATATAGTGCGAGACGGTCCCAAGGTTGCAGTCCAGGAGCCTAAAAAGGGCTATCTCCCGAAACATCCAGAATAATTTGCATCTCAGCACGGAGGTACAAGTATCAAGTTTCTTCTATTTATTTATACAGTTCAATTTGGTAATAAGTAAGCAATGCATGAATTAGGATAAATCTAGTACCACAGTCTAATTTTCATATTTCAACAAACTTACTTAGTGTGCCGCCCTTTAATAGCATTGTTCAGGACGAACAACTAAAAGTGTGGGGTAATCTGATGGACCATAATTATACGAATCAAAAACACAGTAAAACCCACCAAATTAGACTATTTGTCTATCTAACTTCTACTTGTTAGTCCCGATATATTTGTACAGGGTATTTTGGCGCTTAGAGAGAAAACACGCTAAGGAGAGGATTTTACGCTGAAAAGATATTACGAGTCATTCCAAGGTCAAGATCAGACGCTGAATGAAGAAATCTCAAGATCCTGACGTGGAATCACTCAATTCAAATTCAACCGAGGAACAACCAAGTCAGACCGGAGAGAAATTGGACTGATAGTTTTGTGAAAAGACTGCACAAAAATCACAAAACTCATCCATGGACCAAGTGACCGGCGGCTTTGGGTGAAATGGATGACTCATGGGTGGCTTCTCCTCCTTCTCCTCCATGGCAACCGACGGCTCTTGGCAAGAGGTGGCCAAAGCCACCTCCCTTCCTCCCTTGCAACCGGCCACCGGAGGCTTAAGCTCCTCCATGGAGAAGTTGCCATGTGGTGCCTTCTCCTCCACATGCTCCTCCCCTCCTCCTCCACCCTTGGATGCAACACCACTTGCCACCATCTTGGCCCTCCATCCTCCTCCCCTTTGGCTATAAAAGGAGAGCTCCTCCTCCTCATTTCATCATCCAAAAATTGTAAAACACTTCTCTCTCTAAGTTTGTGTTACTTTGTAAGTTTGGTTTATGAAATAATACTCCTGTTGGTTCTTGAGTATTATACTTTAGAGAATACTCATGTTGGTTCTTGAGTATTCAGTAGGAATTAGGAATACTCCTGTTGGTTCTTGAGTATTCCACCCCTTCTCCTCTTACTGTTTTCAAAAACCTGCGAGTATTTAGCTATGGTATCCACCTCTATGGATATTCGTAGCTAAACTCTTTATTCGGTTAAAGGGGTGTACTTGTATTGTAAAATGTTTTAGACCCTGCACCTAGTGCATCTTTGTGTTCAAAACTTGTTCTATGTGCCATATATAGTCAGAATTTCCAAGGTTGAGTGGAAGCTGTAACAAGCAAAGCTCTTCCGTGGGAATTCGTGAACATACTCGGGTAGTGGAAGCTGTAACAAGCAAAGCTATCTGAGGAGTTTGACTTATCTAAAACACCATTTGGGAAATCGTAACAGAAGATCAAATGGATGCACAAAAGGCTAAGATACTTCGAAAGGAGGAATTAGTCTGAAGTAGAACAAGTGTTTTTAAACGATGTTGCAAGTCTTGCGCTTAGAAATGGCCTCGATTCATCTTTGAACATTTAGTATGATCATTAGCGGTCAATGATAAACAACTATGATACAAGGCCCCTGAAACCGAATGTTTTCCTTGAATTACAAAACCCCCTGTATTTACTTTTATAAATTGCTCGATCATCTGCAATCACCAACCGCTCATCTACCGGAGGACTCAGCAATCACGCATCACCCACTGTAAGTCTTTCTTTTTACTTTTCAGTATTTATTTTCTATAATTTATTTTTCCGCACTCAAAACCAAAAACAACCAAAAAAGTCACTTAGTCATAACCGCTAAAATCTCAATCAAACCTAAAAAATGCTCCCATCCTGTACAAATTCCACAAATAACAACGTATCCCCCTAATTCCCTTGGGTTCGACCCCTACTTACCATTTACTACCCAATAGTGAAGTAGCGAGTAGCGGAAAATATAAATTTATTTGTATAGAGAACATTGCACCTTAACGACAGTGCAGTGGGCTCCGTCAGTCGTCGTAGTCACCGTCACCTCCGTAACTTCCGGCACTGATCAAGAATAGCTTGATCCCTTCGAATATCACCTCGCACAGCTCACTGGATATTCTCTCTTAGAAACTCCACTTGGACAGCTCTCTCGTATATGTGTAGAAGGGACACGGATCTAAACAGAACCGCTGGCCTCTTATAGATTCTTGAGGTAACTGTCAGGTAACTGCCATAGATCATGGCTTGCAACTGCCAACCCATGATCTCCTTGATGTGTTGTGGAGGACGTGCCAATACTCCATGATGTGTTTGACTCCCGTCCTCAACTGCTCCGTGGACTTGACTTCAATTGCTCCGTTGACTTGACTTCAACTGCTCCGTTGACTTGACCAATACTCAGGTTCTTGGTTACTCGGAGACTTCCACAGGTACTCGAGTCTAGCGATACGTTCTTGAATGCTCCAGTAAGTTCCTGACTAACAGAAACTCAAGTAAACCATTAAACCGGTTTGTCAACATAAAAAACGTGTGAGGCCAATGCCTCAATAATTTCCCCCTTTTTGATGATGACAAACCATTAAGAGAGAAATACCAAAGCAGTACTTAATAGATGTTTAAATATGCACAAAGCATCAATTGAGAACATATTCTCCTTGGGAACAAATTCCCCCTAAGTTTCTACACAGTCAGAAACTTATTAAACACTCTATTAAGACAAGACCCTACATAGGTTAAGTCAGGAACTCAGATTGAATTCCCCCTCAGATGATACTTCTACCCTTCCCCCTTTTGACATCATCAAAGAAGAGTAACAAGTATACACAGCAGTCAGAAACATGAGTAACGTCTTGAAATTCAGAGTCACTAAGCAAGGCATTATAGTACTTCAATGATAAAATAGATAGTCATATCATGCATGTTCAACACAGTTTCAGTACTCAAACACAAAAAAAGGAATAATGAGGTGGGGAAACAAGGTTGGGGAAATCCATATCAGGAACTGATCTCGGTATTCTCATAGACAAAGTCAAATATCCCCGGATCTAGGAACTTCAGAGTTTATCAACTAATGTGAGAAACGCATCCTTCATTTCCTTGATTTCTTCTTTGAATTCCTTCATTTCTGCTCTTATCTCCTGGAGTTCCCTTCTCACATCAGATACTACCTTCTCAAAGACAGCCATCAGTTTGGCATTCTCTTCCTCATTCTCATCATCCTCTTCTTCTTCAATCACCACGGCCGGTTTCACCTTAGTTCCAGATTCAGGAACTGGAGCTTTGACCCACCCTTCAACTGGGTCTTGGACCAGATTCATCTTCCTGAAGGCTTCAGCATCAAATTCCTTCACAACTTGTTCCTCAACATCAGAAAGGACTTCACAGACCATAAGTTTGAAGAACCTTCTTTATGACCCTTGAAAATCCAATCTGAGTTAAGTTCTTCAGATGATCCATTTAGTAAATCATCAACTTTGGGATGTTGACTTTTTCTTTTTTCAGCAACTTGTCCAAGACTAGCAGATCCTGATGTTGAACATATGATGGTTTTACGCCCCTTTGCATAAAATTGCTTACTAGCAATTTGTGCAATATCTTCACATTCGGCTCCATGAATTGAGTACTGATCCCCAGACCCTTCTGAACTTTCTCCAGCTTGCATATCCTTTGTACCATTTCTTTCTTCTCTCCCATTTCCTTCGGCCAAACATTATTTTTGCAGTAGTAGTCAAAGCCTGTATGCTCCAGGCCCATTATCATGGCCAATTCAATGCTGGACAGATTGAACTTCTTCTTCTTGATCCTCACTTCCAAGGCAGGGACTGTTCTAGGAACGAGCTTCAGGTTCCTGTAGAACTCCTCAACTATTTCAGGGCAGACGTACTCCTGAGTCTCGCACAGTTTGTCCCATCCTTGAGCTTTCAGAAGATCAAAGACTTCTGTTAGTCCTTCACTGTTCAGAAACTCTTCTGAGCACTCCAATTCATTCAGGATCTCCTTTCCTGACATCGACCGCTTAGGTCTCTTTGCAGGACCAGTTTCCTCCTTCACAATTAGTTTCCTCTTTCTAGTGTCTCTAGTTGGTTGTATTCTCAATGGAAGAGTTTTCTTCACCCTCTTTGACACTGTTGAAGAGACTTCAACAATTTCACAGTCAGCTTCGTCTGTATCTTTAGTTCCCTTGAACTTGGCGATGTTGCCTAGCTCTCTCAGATCATTCAGGGTCTTATCTATGCCAGATTCTTTCACTCCGACAGAGGGCTCACCGGCCTCTTTTGCAGCATCTTCCTTTTCTTGTGAACACCCAAACCAGTATCCTGTGTCTTTAGACTCAGCAACCCGTTCTGTGTCTTTTGTAGAGGCAACCTCAACCCCTCCTGGGTTCTCCACAACAACAGCAGCCTTTTCTTCACCAGATTTCTCAGAGCCTGCTACAACCAAATTTGAGGTTTCTAGGCCCTCTAGAAAATCTTCCTCCACTTGAGCAGCGCTATCTTCGATCAAGGCCTCATCCACAGGAACAACGCCTGCGTTCTCATTGCACAGTGGTTCTTTCTCAACCCCTTCTGGGTTTTTCAGTACGTCCGCAACTACATCAGACACAAGTATATCTAACTCCTTCTCTATCGTATCCACAACTATATCAGAGTTAATAACCCCTCCTGGGTTCATCACTTCATCAGCAACCGTATCTACTCCCACATCCTCCTTCAATTTCACAGAAGCTTCACTATCTAACACGGAAGCTCCTAACTTCTTTGATTCACTAATTTCTCCGACAGCAGGACTGTCTTCAACATGCATAGAGACTTTAGGGTTTAAATTTGAGGAAGACTTACTTGCTACTAGCAGATCTGCGAATGCTTTTGGGATCTCATAGGAAACATTGGAGATGATTACGGTCGTCATCTCTCCACCGGATTTCTCCAAGTTGGTCGCTGCGTTTGAGTTTGACGCCATTGAATACTTGAACAGTTTGAGAGAAGCTGATTTTGGGATTTAGGGTTTCGCAAGTGAGAGTGGTGAGAGGCTGTTTTGGACTTCAATTTCCTTTTAAAAAACGAATCCCATAATTATCTGGTATTAATTCTTATCCACGTCTCACACGCAACCGTCCGACTTCCAAGGCTGTAACGGCTATAAAGTCTTTTACCATAACTTCATCTGAACTGCTTCCTTCATACATCAAATACCTCGTCGAGTTCTTCAATTCCCAGAGACATTCAACCTTGACTGAGTGAATACCAGACCAGTTCCCTGACTATGGATTTTTCACAAGGGGCATTGTGGTGGGTCGGCTTACCATAAGGGTATATAAAGTGAAATCACCACAATTCACTCAATCACACACATATATTAGTCAAGCATGTCCAGAAAATATATAATGGAGGTCATCGGACATACACAAGCTATTTCTAGGATTGGGTGGTTTCATAACTTCCTTCACAGGGCAATTTGGGCAACAAAATCCGGAAGTTATGTAAGGCATCAAGGAAGGATGTGTTCAACAGTGCATGTACTATATCAGATTTAGCAAAGAAGTAATAGCACACACATTGCTAGCAACTCAGGGACTTCAAAAAATTCACTCATGTAGATGACTAACAAGCATGTTCAGTACTCTAACTTTTAGTCAATCATTGAGAGAAGTCTAGAAGTACCTTACTGTGGACTCATTAATCCAAGTTCCATCCTTAGCTTTTCAAAAACATCCTTGTGTAGGGACTTGGTAAATATGTCAGCAACCTGATCTTCACTTCTGCAGAAATTAATGGTAACAAGTTCCTTTTCTACACAGTCTCTAAGAAAATGATGTTTAATTTCTATATGCTTAGATTTACCATGTTGGACAGGATTTTTAGCAATACTAATAGCGCTAGTATTATCACAAAAAATTGGAACTTGATTAAAGTGTAAGTTGAAGTCACTTAGCTGATTACGAAGCCATAGGATCTGAGCGCAACACGCAGCTGCTGCTATGTACTCGGCTTCTGCCGTTGACAACGCCACTGAGTTTTGCTTCTTGGATCCCCAAGATACTAAGCAAGAGCCAAGGAACTGGGCCATACCAGATGTGGACTTTCTATCAGTCCTGTCCCCAGCGAGTCTGCGTCTGTGAATCCTTCCAACTTTAGGGACTTCACTCTTGGATACCATAAGACTAACTTCTCGGTACCCTTCAGGTACCTCAGTATCCTTTTCACGGCCTTTACATGAGATTCCCTTGGATCTGCTTGAAACCTGGCACATTGACATACACTAAACATTATATCAGGTCTAGAAGCAGTCAAATACAGTAAAGAACCTATCATGCCATGATATCTTGTAGCATCTGTCCTTAGGGACGCATCATCCTTTGTCAGGGACTCATTCGGAGAGCTAGGAGTGTTCACATGCTTTGAATCTCCAAGCACGTACTTCTTCACAACTTCACTCAGGTACTTCTGTTGTGAAATCTCAGTACCTTTCTCCAGCTGTCTAACTTGAATACCAAGAAAGAACCTCAGTTCCCCGACCATACTCATCTCGAACTCACTCTCCATGAGTTTAGTGAAGGACTTCACAAGCTCGTCACTTGTGGATCCAAAGATGATGTCATCGACATACACCTGCAAAGAGTAAATGCTTATTAGTTCTCAACAAAAATAGAGTCTTATCTACCTTACCTCGCTCATATCCGTGAGCTAGTAGATACTCCGATAGACGCTCATACCACGCCCTAGGCGCCTGTTTTAATCCATACAGGGCCTTGTCAAGAACATACACATGATCAGGATGCTCAGGAACCTCAAATCCAGGAGTCTGTTCCACAAATATTTCCTCCTTGAGGAATCCATTTAGAAATGCTGTTTTGACATCCATCTGATGGAGTTTGATTCCAAACTGTACTGAGTACGCTATCAGCAACCTGATGGCCTCCAACCTTGCTACTGGCGCAAAGGTTTTTTCATAGTCAATGCCTTCCTGTTGGCTGTAACCTTTCACCACCAATCTGGCCTTATTCCTGACAACTTCTCCCTGAGAGTTAAATTTATTCTTCAGAATCCAGCGGGTCCAAATCATTTTCCGATTCTCTGGCCTTGGGACAAGTCTCCAGACATTGTTCCTCTCGAACTGGTGCAGTTCATCATGCATAGCTTGAATCCAATCTGGATCTTTCAGCGCTTCTTCAACCGTCTTTGGCTCAATCAGGGACACAAATGCGTTCATCACTGTTTCCCCCTGAACTGCAGCATAGCAGACATAGTCGCGAAGAGTGACACTCGGCTGTCTAAGTCGAGTACTCCTCCTCAACTCAGTGACCTCCAGAGTCTCTTGGATTTCTTCAGGTTCATCATGAACTTCACCGACTTCAGGGACTTGTCCATTCACTTCTGTCTGCTCTTCAGGTTCTTCACCGGCAGGGGCTTCACCATTGTCTTGTTCAGGTATTTCCAGAATTTCTGGAGCATCAACTATTTCAACATCCCTTGGACGAGTCAGCTCAAACTCATTATCTTCTTCTGCAACATGGACATCAGGAACCTGTCCAGAGTCATTTCCCGCAGACTCTTCATCAAGATGACATGGACGCTCTCCTCGACCTGTTTGGTTCTCTTATTGAATACCTTGTAGGCCTTACTATGCAGTGAATAACCTACAAAAATTCCCTCGTCGCTTCTCGGATCAAATTTTCCAAGACGTTCTTTCCCGTTTGAGTGGACATAACACCTACATCCAAATACCCGCAAATGAGAGATATTGGGTTTCCTGCCCTTTAGTAACTCGTACGGTGTCTTGTTGAGGAGAGGCCTTAAGTAACATCTGTTGAGAACATGGCATGCAGCATTCATTGCTTCAGCCCAGAAGTTCCTTGCTACACTATTCTCAAGAAGCATAGTCCTCGTCATATCTTCGAGTGTGCGATTCTTCCTTTCAACTACTCCATTCTGCTATAGAGTCCTTGGCGCCGAGAAATTGTGATCAATGCCCTGATCTGTACAGAAAGCGATAAATAGACCATTGTCAAACTCAGTTCCATGATCTGATCTGATGCTCTTCAACTTATTGCCAAATCTGCGTTCTACAATCTTAGCCCATGTCTTGAATGACTCAAAGACCTCATCTTTTGAGCGGATGAAGATGACCCATGTGTACCTTAAATAGTCGTCCACAATCACAAACACATATCGGTTCCCTGCTCGAGACTGCACTCTCATTGGACCGCATAAATCCATATGAACCAACTCAAACACCTTGTGTGTGCTGACCACGTTCTTAGAGTGGAACAAACTTCTTGTTTGTTTCCCTTTTGCACATGCACTGCAAACTTGATCAGGTACTTCACTAATCTTCGGTAATCCAATTACCAAATTCTGATTGTGTAGTCTCTTCAATAACCTGAAATTCACATGTCCCAACCGACGATGCCACATCTCAGATTCATCTGCTCTAGAGGACAGACACAGATACTCTTCCGGATCAAACGTTGGGTCCACAAAATACACTCTGTTAGCACAATTCCCACGCAGAAGTTCTTGACCTGTGGAGACACTCTTAACAAAACAACCATCAGCTGTAAAAACAACCTTGTTTTTACCTCCACGACACAACTGAGAAACACTAAGCAAATTAAACTTCAAACCATGAACTAAACTCACATTATCGACACTAACCTTGCTTGATAAATGTACCTTACCTGATCCGACGACTTTACACTTACTTTCATTTTCAAAAGTAATGGAGCCACCGGAATGACGTCGTAGAGAGGATGCACATGAAAAGTCAGTTCTTAGCAACCCAAACAAGCTTAGTCTTTTTGGGTTTAGAAGGTAAGATAGATGAGGTTTAAGGGTTAGAAACATGAGTTTTTGGAACTGTTTTTGAGTGAGAGAAGTCCTTGACCGCTCCGGAACTTGACGGATCATTCACAGCTCCAGGTTTTCCACTCCTTTTGGATCTTGAGGAGGTTCCAGACTCGGAGCTTGAGGTCTCTGACACTTTCTTGGAAATGCTCTTCCATCCTTTGCATTTTCTCCTACTGTGTCCTTCCTTCCCGCAGTGAAAGCAGACCTTTTGCTTTCTGAAGTCTATCGTCTTGGATTCAGACACCTTCTTCTTCTGTTTCTCAAAGTCGATAGGTATCGGACTATTCCTCCGCTTGAGTTTCTCCCAGATTTGATAACCCTTTCCATAGGTTTTGGCGTCATCTAAATCAACCTTCAGTCTGGGAGTAGTCCTCTGTTGAACCTGTCTTTGCATAGGTTTTGCAATAGACACTTCCCCATAGCCGAAACCCGGCCTGGTCTTCGACTTCTGCTTCTCCTTTCCTTTCGGAGAGTCATAGAAATTATCATCCGAGCCCGCTACCCTTTTTCCAGCTGCTTTCTCAAGTCTCTGGACCTTTATGGACAGTTGATGGTTCTCCTCGAACATTGACTTCATCTGTTCGTCTTGATCAGCCACGATAGCATTCAGCTCCTCAGCCTGGAGAACCAGTTTCTTGATAACTGCAATGCACTGAGAACGTGAGTAGTAACCAGAATGTGAATCATTAGAACTTACATCTGTAGGTGATTCCTTGGAGGATGTCTTCTTAGACGAAGAAGTTGACGATGAGGTTTCTGAACTTGAGGAACTTCCCTTCGCCATCAGACACACATTCCTTCTGAGGTCTCCCATATTGTTGTCATCGTCCGAGTCTCCCCAAGCAAACATGGCCTTCTTTCCTTTGTTGTCTTCCTTCTGATTTCGATCAGTTCTAGACTCATCATTCTTGAGCTTGTAGCAATCCTTCCTGTAATGACCTTTCTTCTTGCAGTAAAAACATTCCACGTTTTTTTAAGTCATTTCTGTTGCTGGGTTTCCGACCCGAGTGCTTGTCGTCTGTGACTCTCAGCGCCTTGGTCATCACATTGAGTTCCTCAGTCCTTGAGGTCTCTTTTCCTTTATTTCTTTGGTAGTCCTTTCCCTTGAATTTCCTGTATCTGGAACTCTCTCCAACCAGTGCGATTTGTCGAGCAGCCTTCTGAGGTTCTCGACGTTCCAATTTGACGTCTTCAATGGTCTTGTTGCTGTCCAACGCAGCAACCAGTTCCTCCAAGGAGTTCTCCTTTGTAGTCGGAAGAGCAGCCAAGGTTCTTGAGAAGTCATCCCACTCCGAACTCAATCCCTGCATGAATCGGTGGGTGATTTCCCAGTTCTTATATTTCTTTCCGAGGTTGATGAGAGTTGTCAAGCATCCTTGAAATCTGGAGTGATATTCATGGAGTGGCTCGTTCTTCACTTGTCTCAGGTTGTTGAACTCAGATTGAACCGCCAGAATTCGGTTTCTCTTGACATCTTTGGATCCTTCATAGATCTTCTTGAGTGCATCCCAGATGTCGCTCGGATCCTTGTACTGAATGACCTTCTTGAGATCTCCAGGTTCCAATGCATTTTGAAGAACCCGTAAGGCCCTATCATTCTTCTCCAGTTTCTTATAGTCCTCCATAGTGTACATGACCCTTGGCTTGAGTTCTGTCTCACTGCCCTCCATGTAGACATATTGTTGTCTTTGTTCAATAATTTGCCAAACTTCCCCGTCAAACGCCGTGACGTGAGCTTCAAATCTGGGCGCCCATGTTTCATACTCTCCCGGCTTCAGCTTCGGAGGATTTGAGAATGAGTCTCCTGACATACCTGCAAAGCTAACCAAAATCTAGAACCTTGCGGCTCTGATAACAATTGATAGGATCGTGGTTAGTAGTCAAAGACTTAAGATTAATAGTCGAGGACTTAACCAAGTTCGGAACTGTAAGGAACCTAACTTAGTATGCAGATAAACAACTTCACAGAATAAGCAGCGGAATAAACTTAAATAGCTTTTATTACTATTTAAATACTGTACACTCAGCGGTACAAAACTTGCATATTAAGTATAAATCATCCTAGACTTATACAAGCAAAAACCTGACTACTTCCCTGACTGTCTCGTCGACGTCGTCGTAGTCACCGTCACCTCCGTAGCTTCCGGTACTGATCAAGAATAGCTTGATCCCTTCGAATATCACCTCGCACAGCTCGCTGGATATTCTCTCTTAGAAATTCCACTTGGACAGCTCTCTCGTATATGTGTAGAAGGGACACGGATCTGAACAGAACCGCTGGCCTCTTATAGGTTCTTGAGGTAACTGTCAGGTAACTGCCATAGATCATGGCTTGCAACTGCCAACCCATGATCTCCTTGATGTGTTGTGGAGGACGTGCCAATACTCCATGATGTGTTTGACTCCCGTCCTCAACTGCTCCGTGGACTTGACTTCAACTGCTCCGTTGACTTGACTTCAACTGCTCCGTTGACTTGACCAATACTCAGGTTCTTGGTTACTCGGAGACTTCCACAGGTACTCGAGTCTAGTGATACGTTCTTGAATGCTCCAGTAAGTTCCTGACTAACAGAAACTCAAGTAAACCATTAAACCGGTTTGTCAACATCAAAAACGTGTGAGGCCAATGCCTCAACACTTTCTCAGAATGAAACGAAACCCTAATGTCTGACATATGAGACCATGGCGTTGTGAAGAGAGATTTCACGGGCTCGCTCGTTTCTCAGATTTCAAATCGCTAATTGATTATCAATTGATTTCGAATCAGCTTAGTCGGATAGTTGGCTCTCCAGGGGTGAAGTTTTTCATATATTTTGTGATGAATTTTGATTGTCAAGGGCTGAAATGGGCAGAAGAAGAGCGTCGGAGCGGCAAAGGGGACTCAGAGTGAATATATTAGATTTTGGATTTCATTTCTAGTTGTTTGAATGAGGTACATAATGGTTTGTATGTAAAACACCTTTTTCAAATCCATTGCATACCTTATTGGACTTGTCTGTGCGTAATCCAATGACTCAGAACCATATTTATATATGCTGCATTTTGTATAAACACAGTTATATGTATTAGTGAAATTTCTTGGCGTGGGATTTCTTAGATGCCAAAAAACTCGTAGTTATGATTGTTTTTCCCAACATTTGGACGATGTAGCCAGATAAGACGGTTTTGCAGACTTAGAATTTGAGTAATTATGGGGAAATCCTTGCAGTAGTTAATTTCATCAACTATGAGCTCTATGGATTTCCTCTCTTTCGTCCTCCAACTTCGGTTTGTTTGTATGTTATGTTTTACTCGAATAGCCTCTGAATCATTAAGTTATAAACTATAATCTTTAGTTTATGGATTTTTCGCTAATGTTGATGCCGCCCTCTATTAATATCAGTGTTGTTCAGCCGTCTTAGTTTAAACTGTGTTATAGATTGGGTTGTTTTCCGTTCCTTTGCATTGTTGGTGGTTGGTGCTATCCATATTCAATTTGTCACATAATTTTGTCCTCATTTTATTTTATGTAGGCCTTCATTAATGAATAACCTTCACAAGTCTCGTACTAGCATACAGATTACGACAATGTTGGAAACTTTGTGCCGTATGAAAGGCTAGTATCGAACAATCCTACATAAGTTCAAATACATGGAGGGCGGCTATGTTCACAAGGGTCGTTGAATGGTCAACAACCAGTGGTGCTCAACCTTAGGGTGATAAGCAAGATATTGTGTAGGGTCATACTTAACTTGTATTGAATCTTTTTTATAACCTTTGAAGTTTAGTTTCTCATTTTGAATGAGCCTAAAAGAAATTAAAACTTGGTACTCTTTTATGGCTTTTAAGTTTAGTTTCTCATTTTGAATGAGCCTAAAAGCATAAAACTCTTTTATGGCTAACAGTCAACAAGGGTGTGGTTTAGTGGAAGAATTTCAACCATGTTTTCACAAGGTTGAGGGTTCAAGTCCCACCCATGTCACTTTTCTCACAATTTTATGAGAATTTTCTCTTCATCTTCCTAGTCCCGCCTGGCGCGTGGATGCTTGCCCAAAGAGGCCTGAGCTTCAAGTGTCGAAGAATGTACCAATTTGGGGCGTTGGATGTGCGGATCTATGCATTATAAAGGTGTCGAACCCGGCATGGGCTTCAGAAGTGGATAAATGTACCAGATGATTCAGGATCCGATCAAGATGCTTTGTTAGAGCTTCGAAGATCAATATATATGTACTACATAATAAGGCATCATATACATTGTAATCTTCTACTTGTTGTACCCACCCATTACTAAAAAACACCATTAACAGATTTAAATGACGTTATTGCTGATTAACTCTGTCAAATTAAATTAGTAAAATCGTTGGGGTTTTTTTTATTTTGCTCCCTCATTGGAAAATTTAATAGTTCACAACTTCAATTGAAAAACACTGATAATTTAGGGCACCAATTCATATTTTTTTCCCTTTTACTAATACTATTTTTTCAATATATGTGTCAATGGTAATCGAAAAAACAAAAAATATGTATATATAGGTAAATAGGGATGAGGTCACATGAGAAGTGTAAATATGGTGAGAAATAAGAATTAATCTTAGCAATTTATCTTTTTCAATCAACGATCAAAATTATATCACATAGTTACCAAAATCAACCTAATTCTTCCGCTAATCTATGTATCAGTGGTAATTTAGTGACATAGCGTGACAAATAAGATATATGAATTCACCAGCAATGAATTCGTAAAAGACTTGGAATCCACCAAGGAAGCATGGAATCTACCAAGAACGAAAAACCGAAGGTTTATTGATACAAAATAAGATACATAACTGAAACCCTAAGGTGGGTTTAAATAAGAAAACACAAAAATGAATTAGGAAAGAAAATCTAAAAGATAATTTTCAGCTGCTAAAAGATAATAAAACCTTAATTCGGTATGCTAAACGAGCCCGGAAGGCCTAAAATGCACATACGTCACGGCGTTAGCCTTATTCCCACGATTTGACTGGGGGCCTCCAGAACTGCCACTGCTAGGGCCAACAATACCCTTATTCCCTGCGTATTGCTCCTTCACCATCACATTCTTCCCCGTATCATCACCGATTTCCGTAGCTCCCTAAGGGGGAAACTTACGAAAAGGTTGGAAATTCCGAGGGAATCTCTCCATCGCTTCTGCCTTCATATATAGGCTAGATGTTGCTGCCACTGATCAAACAGTCTGCAACCCCATCTTTTCCTATAAGGATATGTTTTCTGAACACTGCTTGCTCTGAATACCAATTTCCTCTCCAATAATGCTCCAACAATAACAGATTATAGAAAGCAGAACCAATCAGAAGTCATGACACACACACTTGACAGTAGCCTGATTGTAATGAGATGCAGCCAGTAGATAACATCCCAAACACAAACCAACAATTGCTCAAACTAGTATAACAAGCTTCCAGGATACAAACATTGTTTAGTGAAACAACTGGCCTAGGAAACAACCTGGCTTGTGGGGCTTTGGCAGCAATAGGAACTGCTTGGAGATCCCAATCATTTTCCATATTGTTGTAATGTAGCACGGACACGGCAAGACACGTGGACACGTGGACACGCCAACTCAAAATGTATAAGAAGTGGACACGGCGACATAAATTATATTTATAGTTATAATTAACCATGTCCAATTCTTTTGAAATTAAAAATTAATATTCAAACATTAAAGTCACAAAAATGCATAAAACTCAAAATGCATTTTTTTACTATCTTTAAAGAACACACGCGAGGTTGAGTCAAACGTGTCGGCCGATCCAAGTGTCCGACACGGCACCAAAAAATGGGGTGTCCGTGCTACATATGTAATACCCTTGATACCTCATGTAAGTCTCACAAGCAACAGTTCCAATCAACTAAACGCGGCCTCCAACGCCACTATATTTGGTCAATAGCTTCCCAATCTCTTCCACGGCCACTCGTCTCGTCTCGTTAATTACTTGTTGTGATGCCGCATTCAATCTCTTCCAAGCTTGGCCGAGGAGGTCAATAACCATGACGTTGTACTCTGCCCAATTCCAACTTGACCAACAAATGAAAAATTAAAATTAACAAAAGCATCCGCTATAAGCAAGCCGATAACAAATAGGGGAAATTAAATTAAATCGAGCTCCGTAAAGTCTCATAGTATTAACACCTGAATTAGCCTCCTTTCACCGACTTCTTAGCTTCCAATTTGAACAAATCGATGTGGCAAGTGAAGTCATTGTCGAAGAAGGCTTCGCAGGAGCCGAAAGAGACGTTAGGGTTCTGCGACCAGGGTAAGTAAGAGTGCAAAATTGGCCACGGTTTGAGTACAAGTGAAGTTCCGACATGACTCGGGCGGCGATTGTTGATTTGCAATGCGACTTTTCATATGTTGAGCAATCCATTCATGAGTAATCGTTGATGCAATTTGGAATTTCAATGCCTAAATTTGTATTGCAAGATTGACTAATATGCCTTTAAAATTGATTTTTAGATTTAAATAAATAAAAATAAGTTGTGTTGTTAGATCAAATATCTAATGATATTAATTAATTCTCATTTCTTATTAAATAAGACACTTCTTATATGATCCTTTCGTGTGTAAATGAGGCCCCTATCAAAAAAAGAAGGTGTTATTGAGGCGTGGAGGAAAGTTTATTTTCATGTCAAGCTGCATGATTTATTAAGGGTAGCACTAGCAAGCTCTAAAATTTCAAAAACAAAAAAAAGGACATAAGGGAAGCTAGTGTATAATCATTACATAAAGAACTGCCTGAAATTGTAGGGCCCGGTGACATTACGTGGGCCGGCCCATATCAATTGAGCCAGTTGGTAATTGGCCCTTTGAGTAGTGTGTCCCCCATCAAACCACACATACTCATTAGGATTGCTGCATACTTTTGTCCCATTTTTGCCACAGTTCATAGGTCCACAACATGCATCATCTCCATCCTTGAACCCTGCATAACACACCATCACACATGTTACTAGTCAATAAATTATTGAGCTACCCATTTGCATCACTCAACCGGTTCATCTCAACTTACAAAATGAGAATTTTATTGAATATTGTTTGGTTTTTTTACCGTGTTTTGAAGGATAGGTGACTCTTTGATAAATGGCATCATAGTAGTTGAAGATGGAGTATTTGAACCCGGAGTTCTTGGCCTCTAAGTTTTTGAGGACTTTAGCCAAAGCGAGGTTGTGAAGACGAGCCAGCTCGCAGAGGCCAGAGATGCACCCAGCGGTAGTAATACCGTTCATGGCTTTCATCCCGGGGAGACACCCGAGCGCACCTACATTTTGGAACCCAATCTTCCTCCCTCCTATGTCATACACCTCCTGTGTACATTTCAAACATGGAACAAAAAAACAACAGCCTGACAATCTTACAACATATTTCATCTGAGGTCTTATAAAACTATAGATAACAAAGAGCGCATTACTTGAAGTATTTGAGACAAGTTGCCAGTCACACTGGCGACTATTGCGCGCTTTTGTGGCTGAGTAGCTGCTGCTTTGGAGTGACTCATGTAGAAGCTGAAGTAGTCATTGCCACCCATGCTGAATAAGTAAACAGCGTCCATTAACAATTTTTTGGTTGCAGCTGCCCCCATTTGATCCTTCAGCTTCTTCTCGACATCCTTGAAGTAACTCAGCTGCTCTCTGAGACTTATCTACAGAACACATCAAGCTTGCCCATCAGTTCAAGTGACACCAATTGACAAATCAATATCAATATCAATATAGAGAGGCTTTTAGAGTGTTGTTACGGTTCCAGGGTGAGTTTCGCTCAAGACACCTGCCCCAGCTGAAGCGAAGTTAGTCCCTAGTGTCAGGTTTTTAGTTCCAGGCTGAAGATATGGTGCAAGAATCGGTAGCCTAGCGAATTGAGCTGGAAACATAAATGTTATTAGGATACAACTGAATCCTAACAATTTTAATTAAAACTTACAAACTCATAACTTTTGATACTATGATTAAGTCAATAGTGTGATGAAAAGTGGTCATGTGCATATTCAAAATTATATTTAATGTAAAGTCAAAGCCATCCAAGTTGACTTTGGTGGGAGAACATGTCTGGCATCCAGATTTAAAGATCCAAATTAACTTTAGTGGGAGAACATGTCTCGCATCCAGATTTAAGATGCATCATGATTCTGAGATTTGAATTCTGAAATTTTCGAATCAAAAGGGGTTCTAAACCAAGGGCTCCCCTAAATAAGTATATAAATAGACATGTAAAATGAAGCAGTTCGAATCGACATAGCCCTCAATAGATAGATCCTAAACAAAACATATGTGGTATGAAATTGAGGTGAGACGTTTACCGACAAAGTCAGGGACAATGCGTCCATCGGAGAGGCGTCCAGTAGTACGTTTGAAGTATGTTTGACCGTAAGGCCATGTGGTTGCAGTGCCTTGTTCGGAGGTGCTATTCAGGTACTGATTGTTGCCTGGATCGAACAAAGAGTCGCCAAACACGAACAGAGCCTTCTTACAACGACCGTGCGCGGCCGTGGCTGACAACAACAGGGCTGTCATTACAAACAAGCACATCGTGCTGAGCCGTGGTTTTGAAGAGAGTTCCATGGCCGAGATGTGCAACATGTGTTTAGGTTTAAGAGCTCTTTCAGTCTCGGCGTGAGATTTTATTTTGTGTGTAGATGGAATGATGAGTGGAGAATATATGGTGATGTAATGGTTGAGAGTTTGAGACACAAAGTGAAACTCCACGTGTTAAAGCTAATCTCATCTACGAAGCTACTAGTCAATAAATTATAGAGAAAGGTATGAATATAATTTGAAAAAGTATATTGATAATATGAATTATCAAAATTAACAATTTTGAAAAAAAAGTAATGCCTATTAAAATAGTTAAAAATATTTGATTAAAAAATATGAATTTTGGTGAAATGATACAGTATTCTTTTCTTAAATGTTTAGTATACCAGTTCAATCTATAATTTGAAAACCTCATTTGCATATTCGAGCGTGCATCATTAAGATGATCTGGTGATAACACGTGTTTCGCTAGTAAAGTTAATCTTACAAATTTTGACTTTGACTTTTAACTGCATGCATGTTTATATAAGTAGCACATGTGCATGCATGTTATATCTAAGTGGGACACCTGACATGTAGATTCATCTTTTTTTTTTTTTGATGAAACTCAATTTTGAGTGTGTTAGTTACCTGTTAGAAATGTTAGAAAGACATGTAGATTCATCTAACCATGTTAAATCATGTAAAATCTTAGCCAAGCTGATTAATTTAACTTCAAAAGTGTTATGCAAGATTCAATTTCAGAGTTAAAAAGAAAATGGCAGTTTGTTGTGTCTAAACCCTAGGCTAATGCATACATAGTTCAAATGAATGAATGGAAGAGGAGACATCATCCGAAAATCAAGCAACTGAGTCGCAACTTAGGCCCTGTCCAATTGAACTTATATTTTCGACTTATAAGTCACTCTAAGTTAATATCAGTTAAGATCATTCACTATAAGTTAATATCAGTTAAGATCATTTAAGTTAAGTTTCAATTAACTATTCATCATACCATCATCATCATACTATCATAATATTCATCATACCATCACACTATTCATCATACCATCATCAGCATACTATTCATCATACCATCATACTATTCATCATACCATAACCATCATCATCATACTATTCATCATACCATCATCATCATTATTATCATACTATTCATCATACCATCATCATCATTATTATCATACTATTCATCATACCATCATCATCATACTATTCATCATATCATCACACTATTCATCATCATACCATCATCATTACACCATTCATCATACCATCATAATATTCATCATCATACCATCATACTATTCATCATACCATCATCATCACACTATTCATCATACCATCATCATCATACCATCATCATCATACCATCATCATCATACTATCATACTATTCATCATACCATCACCATCATCATCATACCATCATACTATTCATGATCATCATCATACTATTCATCATACCATCATCATCATAATATTACTATTCATCATCATAAAATTACTATTCATCACCATCATCATTAGTATATTACTATTCATCATCATAAAATTACTATTCACCATCATCATAAAATTACTATTCATCATCATTACAACCATCACCATCATTCAGTATATTACTATTCATCATCATAAATTACTATTCATCATCATCAAAAAATTACTATTCATCACCATCATCACTCCCATCATCATCATCATCATCATAAAATTACTATTCATCATCATCATAAAATTACTATTCATCATCATCACTACTATTCATCATCATTATATTACTATTCATCATCATCATATTACTATTCATCATCATCATCACAACCATCACCATCATAAAATTACTATTCATCATCATCATAACCATCATCATCATAATATTACTATTCATCGATCAACATAAGTTTCAGTTAAGTTAATATAAGTTAATATCAGTTAAGATCATTCACTATAAGTTAATATCAGTTAAGATCAACTAAGTTAAGTCAAATATAAGTCAAAATGGACAGACCCTTACTCAAGTCGACCCTCAGCACTATGTTAATGCGCCCAAACTAGGAAAGCTCCCTCGAATGAAACAAAGCCGATTGGAATAAAAGTTAGTTGGGCCAGGCCATGTAATGATGGTTCACCTAAACGTTTTTGGGTTATTATTAGTCTTTTGAAATATTTATGTTGTGATCTTGAAAAAAATCTTTTTTCGTGATGTAGCACTCCTATGGCCAACTGCTTTTTTTATGAAAATATTGCTCAGAAAAATGAGCTTTGGATGATCCAAAATAACTATTTGAATAAGCGACTTGGAAAATGATCAGGTACAAAGTTGATATTTTGGAACAAAATACAAACTAACTATAGTCCTTGATCTTGTGATTGAATGAATGAGAATTAAATCTTGATTTTTTGGGCTTTTTTGTGTGTGACGAATTATAAATTAAACATGACGAATTATGTCGTCTTTTTGTTTTCGGCTCGTCTTTTTCATTTTTCGGCTCAAATTTTGACGAATTTTATATTTTGTACCAAAAATTTACTTTGCACCAAATCTGACATCTAAGCGGCTTTAACCATAACCGTAGACCAAATTAGCAATTTAAAAAGAAAGCTGCTGACCTGTTTTCATTTGATGCATTAGGTCCAGCCGGTTTAGTGAAAATCATTGTTGCCTTCAGCAGTCAGCAGTCCTCCTGCCACATCTATGTTGTTACTGGATAGGTTTAAGCTTTAAGTGACACCCGATGTTGGCGTCAGAAAATTTTAAAAATATATACTTCCTCAGTCCATCTATATGTATCCACTTTTTTAGTTCCCTTATTGTTTGTCCATTTTATTTCTAATTACAATCTTAAAAATTAATCTCAACTAATTATTTTCAAGTTGGTGATTCGTGTGCTTAAACCTTGAATTCCTATTGATTGAAATAAATTTAAGTTATAAACTTAATTTCACTTTGTACCTCAATAAATGTCTTTTGTACATTTTCTTTTCTCCTTAATCGACGTATCGTTATTCTTTTCGATAAACATTAAAGGAATGAGGGAATAATATATATCCAATAATTAGTGCAAGGATGAAAATTTCCAAAAAGAAAATTAGACGATGACACTTTTCAAAATAAAAAATTCCCCAAGTTTGTTGAACAATCAGTCAAAGTTCCATGTCTATGTCGGAACGCATCGACCAGTGGAATAGAAATTAGAATGATAAATGTTAGTATTTCACATGATGTTTGTCGATAAGTACAGCTGGAGCCCAGGGCCGTGCGTGTATAAGGGGCAAGTGGGGCACAGGCCGGGGGCCCAATATATTAGGGGGCCTATAATTTTTTAAAATCAACTCAACATATGTATAAAAAAACAAATTCATATTGGACAGTAAATTTAAGGGGCCCAAATATTAATGAATTTTTTTTGACAAGTTGGATTGTGAATTTGAGAAGCCCAATATCAATTAAACCCTATTTTAAAAACAAACCCACTTAAATATATTAAAAAATTTGCAGCCGTGTCACTCAATTTGCAATTCGCAATTCTCAAATCGCAACTCACAGAAATCACAGTCGCAACTCACAAATCGTAAATTCGTAATCAATATTCCTGTGCTGTATTCGTCTCTCATCGGCATCAAATTCATCTTCGATTAGCGATTCTCCGGCAGTCGACGCTGGAAAATATCATCGTTCATCAGCACAAGTCATCCTGGAAAATCCCTTCGGTTATCCTGCTCCCTTTTTTGATTGATTTTTAGTTTTCTGTTCTTCTCCTGTTATATGCTTAACTCTTAAGCTGTTGACTGTTGTTCTTGTTCACTTCACTTGTTCTTGTATTTGTGCATATTGATTGAATTGGCATAATTTTGTTTTGTTTTGGCAAAAGACTTTACCGGATATATTAATGTCGGCCATTGAAATACTTTACTTTGTTAAATCAATAGATTGTTATCCAAATGTTTCATTTGCTTATAGAATTTTATTAACCTTGCCTGTTACCGTAGCATCAGCCGAAAGAAGTTTTTCTAAGTTAAAGTTATTAAAAAATTACTTAAGGTCTTCAATGTGTCAAGAGAGATTGAATGGTCTTACTATGTTATGCATTGAAAAAGACATGCTAGAAAATATTGATTATGATGTCATAATAAATGATTTGGCATCAAAAAATGCTCGAAGAAGTCATTTTCTATGATTACTTTAGTTTTAAATATTGTAGGTTTTTTTGAAGATGGATCACAAAAGCTTCTTAAATTGGAACTATTGTTCAAAGTCTCCATGTTGCCTTTAAATGACCTGGTTGCAGTTTGTGCTATACTCACTTTTGAGGTTAGTTGTTTTAAGGTTTTATGACTCAATGTTTATGTGTTGGGAATCCCAAATTTGTTCCAAGGATTTAAGCATGTGTATATGACTTGTTTTTTTCTATCTTGTAGGGCCCATAAATTTTTTTTGCCCAAGGGCCCCTGAAATGTCAGGCACGGCCCTGCTGGAGCCTGGAACGTATAACATTGTATTTTATCGTAGCTTATATCATAAAATATATTACCCCATTATTATGAAATATGTACATCTTATGGATAAAGAGTATTTTTGTTATAAGAAATGGATAAAGATATTGCAATTAATTATTTAGACTCAGTGTATACAAACAGGATGAATTGATAATTTTTGAAATCTAGTTGTTTTATTCAGGACGAGTTCCATATGGTGTACGAACTGAGAGCACTCGAACACTTATATAACAGTCACCGAAACAGAACAATGCAGACACACACAATGTAATACCCAGTTCGGCCAACAGCCTACTCTGGCGGGCTTCCGACACCCTAAAGAATAGCAAATCTTTATTGACAAGCTACATATGGTCTTACTCTTACACTCTCTCGAATGTAATCGCCAAGCCTCTAACACTTCTTTTTCTGGATTTGTGATTTCGGCTCCCCCTCGATCCCCTGTGGGTAGGACCGAAACTCCTTCCCGACCTAGTCTTGTACCTCTCCGAAGTCCAGTCGTCTTCTCTCGAAAACGTGTCGTGGTGACAGTGTGTGTGCACGGTTAGTTCAGCAGGAACAGTCTGATCAGCACACTGAACATACTGCTTCTTCGCCGTTGATTCTCCGGTATGGAAAACTCAACCGGCCGTCGCTCCTCCTCCTCTACTCAATATTTCTCGTGTGTAATTTCTCCAAAAGCGATACTAATCAGGAAACCCTAGCCTTGTATTTATAGTACACGGCTAATTCCCTAATCAGTTAGGATATTCAATCTCGAGTATTTAGGAAATAGTTCCTAAATATTCTCAAGCTTCCAAATCTTTTATCTTTGAATATCCTCTTGCTAATCTTGGCATCTAGATAATATAGCTCGAGTATCTCGCCATCTGATCTGATCTTCAATCGACTCCGGTCTATAACCGACTCCAATCTGCATATCTTCGATATTAGGCAGTTCCCAGATTAGGAAACTGATGTGCTTCTATTTCATGTTGTATGCGAGTTCCAATCTTCAATTGAACAGCTCCTTGACTTCTTCTTGAACACTCTGAAGACGTTTTGCCAAAAGTCAAACCATACATTGGAATAACAATTTTACTTCTATCAATTTGTCACTACAAATTTTGCAAAAATTTCCGGCCATAATTTCCGGCGGTATTCCGGCGACGTTAGTATCGCCGGAATTTTTCCGACGAAATTCCGACAACGGTCGGAAATAAATTTATTAAAGCCAAAATTTGGTGTTATTTCGGCGATATTCCGGCCACTCAAATTCCGGCGACAAAATATCCCCGGAATGTCCCCAGATTAATTTCTGCGCAAATCCGGGGTCATTCAGGTGATGTCGCCGGATTTCCCCCAGAATGTCCCCGAAATAATTCCTGCGCAATTCTGGCGACATTCCGATGCCCGAATCCATGTTGTTGGATTTCTCTGGAGTTGTCCCTAACTATCGCCGGATTTTTTATAATTTAAATTTATATGTCGCTAGATTTGTCCCTAATTGCTACCGAAATATTTATAGCAAAAGCAGATCTGATCGGGTTTATATATAGCAAAATCACTTCTCAGCCAAAACCCTTTTGTGAAACTTGTTCATCTTCTTCTTCTACCTCATTTTCCGAAAGTTTCTTCTCAGCAAAATCACTACCTCACTTCTCAGCAAAATCACTTCTCAGTTAAACCGAGCGTTTCTTCTCCACTAAGCTTTTTGGCTTTCCTCTGCAATGGCGAAATCTGCTGCAATGTTGCTGTTCGTTGCTCTTTTAGTAGCCATGGCGTCCGCTCAGATGGAGGCTCCATCTCCAAGCTCTGATTCTCCGGCATCCGCCGTCGTGCCTTCGTGTTTGGATCTGCGGCTAGGATGTGATTTGGAGGAGGATGGCGTTCTGGATTCGATTTGATTGTTGTTATGTAGTGTAGTGGATGAGATGTTTGGGGACGGATGGTTTGTTTAGGATTTTAATTGCTTGTGTTGATTTTAATTTTTCTATCATCATCATCATATTGTTATGCTGCCAATCGTCTTGATATATAAAATACATTTTTTGTTAAAAAAAAGAAAAAGAAGAACCTCCAGAGCAAGCTGATCATCAACAACACGATACATAATATCAAAAAAAACATGATAAATAAAAAATTAAAATTTTCAAAAATCATTAAATTTAATTAAATATTATATTATCAACATATTTTGTCCCCGAATTGTCGCCGAATTTTCCCCAAATATTTTAGTCCCCGAATTGTCGCCGGATTTTCCCCACTTATTTTGTCCCCGAATTGTCGCCGGATTTTCCTCACATATTTTGTCCCCGAATTGTCGCCGGATTTTCCCCACGTATTTTGTCTCCGTATTTCCGCAGGACGTTCCCCTCATATATTGTCCCCGAAGATTCGCAAGACTTTCCCAGCCTTCTGCTCCCCAGATTTTCTCCGAAATTTATTTTGGCAAAAAATGCGCCGGATTTTAGCAAGAGTGTCGCCGGAATTTGTCCCCGGAATTTCTCCGAACCAATAATTCGGGGGACGTTTTGCCGGCGACAAAATTTTGGCCGGAATTTTGCCGATTTTTGTCCTTATTCCGGTGGAAATCCGGCGCATATCAGGCCAAATTTGGTTGCCGGATTTTTTTTGCATAATTTGTAGTGTGTTCAACGATTTACTATGATACCTTTTTTTAGGGTTTTTGCCTAAATGCAGAAGAAACCTCCAAAAATTGGCGTATGCTACATTAAGTGACAAGCTCATGGTATTCTTTACTATGATAATTCACATTAGTAATTATCAATGTTCTTAAAATTTCCATGAACAACGTCATCTAAACCGTTATCACGTTTTTGATGGATTTATAACTTGTTACTGATAATATTTATAAAGTAAGGGTTATGTTTGGAGAGAAAGGATCTGGTGCAAAGTGATAAATATGGTAAAAAATACAAAGTTATCTCAGCCTTTGATTTTGTAATATCTATGGATCAGATTAAGTGAAAATAAATAAATAAAAATTCAAATTAATATTAGATTAGGGGTATATTTGGAATACAACATCAGCACACTCTCTCTCCTCTTTACAATTAAAATTTCAGATCTGAAATTTTACGAAGACGAACTTGACGACGATTCCGACGATCATCCATGGACGACGACGACGACGCCGATGCTCATCCATGGACGACGGCGGTGCGGTTGTGGTTGGTAGAGTTGAATTGGAGGAGGCGTCGTGCGGTTTAGGGTTAGTCGCAACCCGAGTTGCGCAATGGCGTCGTGCGGTTGTGGTGTCGTGCGGTTGTGGTGGGTAGAGTTGAATTGGAGGAGGCGTCGTGGGTTGTGTGGGTAGACATTTGTATGGGATTTAAATAATCGGGCGTGGACGAAGAATGATTCAAGGAGGAGATTGATGACCAGACATTTGTATAATTCTTAACGAATTATAATTCAATCTGAACGAATTATGTCATAGTTCGTCAAAATTGGACTATAATTCGTCATGAATTACGACATATTGTAGTATACTTCGATTAACAAAGCTATAATTCGTCATATGTATTTAAAATTCTTCCAATTTTTGGCAGTAACATTGTATAATATGTCAAGAATTTTATAATTCGTCAAGGCCTAATTATAGTTCGTTATGTCATAGTTCGTCCAACTTGGACTATATTCGTCAAGATTTCGACAAATTATAGTGTACTTTTGACGAATTATGACATAATTCATCACATTTGGACTATAATTCGTCAACAATTCGGCAGTATCATCGATAGTTAGGCATGATAATTTATAGTTCATTATCCAATTTATAGTTCGTTATCCAATTTTTGGACGAATTTATGTTATAGTTCGTCCAAATTGGACTATATTCGTCAAGATTTCGATGAATTATAGTGCTATTTTGATGAATTATGACATAATTCATCACATTTGGACTATAATTCGTCAACAATTCGGCAGTATAATCGATAGTTAGGCATGATAATTTATAGTTCGTCATCTGCAATTTATAGTTCGTTATCCAATTTTTGGACGAATTTGATTATAGTTCGTCCAAATTGGACAAATTCGTCAAGATTTCGACGAATTATAGTGCAATTTTGATGAATTATGACATAATTCATCACATTTGGACTATAATTCGTCAACAATTCGGCAGTATCATCGATAGTTAGGCATGATAATTTATAGTTCGTCATCTGCAATTTATAGTTCGTTATGACCATTAGTTCGGAATCGTTTTCGATTTCTTCTGCGTTTCTCTTTGTCGATTTCTTCTGCGTTTTGATTTCTGCGTTTCTTCTTCGTTTTCAATTTCGATTTTGATTTCGATTAGTTCGATTTTGATTTTGATTTTGATCAGTTTGTTTTCGATCGCGATTTGTAGATGATGATGAACAGTATGAACACTATGAACAGTATGAACAGTAATGAAACAGTATGAACAGCAGCGAACAGTGATGAACAGTAATGAACAGTAATGAGAGAGAAATAAAAAAAATCATGTCTATTTTACTCTTTTTGCAAGTTAAATCCAGTTTCCTTTTTTTTAATTCTAATTATCCTAGCCTTTGGATAGTTTAATTGAATGGATAGGATTTGTTTGTATTTTGCACCAGATCTGGGCTTTGCACCAGATCTGGCCTCTATGTTTGGATACAAACTCTTTTGTCTTTTTAAAAACTATAATTTAGTGAATTATATGAACACTAGATTAAATTTATGAATATTATATCAAAATTTTACGAACATTATCAATAAACATTGTATCTCGTGAATTTATGCAATTAATTTTCTTGTGAGTTTTGGAAAATAACGTGGCTCGTTAGATGTACAGTTAAATGATTTGGATTAGTTATTAGTTTGTGCATAAAATCAAGTTTATCAAGTATAATTTTTTTTCTCCCAATTGAAGCACTCGTCACATCAGACTGTTGAGTGAAAGTCAATTGAACAAATATCTCACATTGCTAAGGAGAAGAGAGATTAATTGGCTTATATGATTCTATATATAGAACCAAGACCCACAAGCTTAAGCTTTTGGGTCACATTGGGACTACAACTATATGAGCTAGCGAAATTTAACACAAACATCTTATATTTTTCTTGACAATGTATTTTGTTAGTTTTATGGCATGGTGTTTGGCAAAACTTAGTATAGTTGTTCTAGCTGTTGTTCAAGACTGGAAGAGACAACTGTCCTGGAACAAGTTGAAGCAGATGGAATGTTTCCAAATTCAGATTTGGAAACACAGTCGACCGTTGGAAGATTAAGGCGGTTGCAAGTGCATGGACAGAAGTTGGAAGTTTCCAAATTCAGATTTGGAATCTTGTCTCAGCCGACGTAGCGCAACTTGCTTGAGGATATTTCCGAGATCAGTTTTGGCAAGTCGGTGCATATCCATATCAAAGATATTAAGAAGTCGGTTTGGAGGTTGCTTGCGCATAAAGCTATCTTGCTATGAAGATAATTGAAGATTGCATAATCAAGATTGAAGATAGTTATTGGAGGATTATCTTCAAGAAATATGCGCAAAAGATTAGGAAAGATTTCCTTATAGATAGAGGCGGTTTAGCTTAGAAATCCTATTCGATATAGGGTTTCCATCGCCTATATAAGTAAGGCTAATGCTTAGATATTAGTCAGCACTTACGGAGATATTAATCACGCTCATACTCATTGAAGGGAGGAGGAGGCAAACGGCGGTGAACTAATCGTAACTGGTTATTCACGACGCACGTAATCGGCTGGAGAACTAACCGTCACTGGTTACTCGAAGGTGCTCGGATCAATCTGCATTGGTGCTCAACAGATTGATCGAAGGACGAAGTTGAAGGTTCTCGCACTGAAGTTCTGTTACTGCGCATTCGGGAGAAGGCGCTGATTCTTTCGAAGAATCATTCTGGTGGATACGGAGCGAGAGCAAAGATCTAGGGGGAGACCTAGATTGCAATTACTAGAGTGTCCGAGGCTCAGGTTGTTTAAGAGGGATTCTGTAAACGGTAAACCATGTACTCGCAATACTCAATAATAGTGAATTGCTGTCCACCGGGCTAGAGAACGCCCCCCAGACGTAGGCTCGTTAACGCCGAACTGGGTAACAACTTTGCGTGTCGTTTTTATTTACGCATTACATGTTTTAGCGCATAAGTTGTTTTAGGATTTGCTCTGGATCTAGACCAGAACAACATCTCATCTACCAGGGGAAGATTTCAATTGGTATCAGAGCAAATACTCGACACACAGAGTAAGATCCGAAGGCTGGTGAGATGGATTTAAGAGAAGGGTAGAACATCACGCGACCTCCTCTGCTCGAAGGAAACAAATATGGTTATTGGAGGGTACGAATGAAGGCATTCCTAAAGTCTAAAGACGAATCAGTCTGGGAAGCTGTTGAACAAGGATGGACTCACCCAGTGGCTACCGACGAAGAAGGTAAGGTTAGCCTTCTTGGTAAAGACAAGTGGACTGAGGTTCAAAAGAAAGCTGAAGCGGATAACTCTAAAGCAATGAATGCCATATTCTCTGGAATTGATGGAAAGAATTTCAAGATGATCTCTACTTGTGAAATTGCAAAGACGGCGTGGGACATTCTACGAACTGCTCATGAAGGTACTACCAAAGTAAAAATCTCTAGGATGGAGACGGTCACATCAAAATTCGAAAATCTGATGATGCAGGAGGATGAGACCATTGCTGACTTCAATACTCAGGTCCTTGACATCTCTAACAAAGCATTCGCACTTGGAGAACCAATGACCGAGGAAACACTGGTGAGAAAGGTGTTGAGATCTCTCACAAAGCGGTTCGCCATGAAAGCTCTTGCTGTGAAGGAAGCCCATGATGTGAAAACCATGAGACTTGATGAACTAATGGGATCCCTACAGATCCATGAGATGGACATGAATGAAGAAGATCGTCTTACAAAAGTCTCCAGCGTTGGTCTAAAGGGTGAAGTTGTTAAAAACAAGACAAACGACGCGTCAGAACAACAGTTTGCCATGTTTGCCAAAAACTTTGGGAAATTTATGAGAAGGCAGTACGGTAAAGGGACTGAGTCCAGTCAGCCATCTGACTCAAGATTCCAGAAGAATAACAGAACCAAGTTTCAGAAAGAAGAAAAAGATTACAAGAAAAATAGTGCTGAAGACTCCTTATCCGAGAACAAGGGCAAAGGGATCCAATGCAGAGAATGTGAAGGCTTTGGTCATATCCGGGCAGAATGTATTAACACACAGAAGAAAAAGAACGCGTACGCTGTGAATTGGAGTGATAGTGATTCTGAGGGGGAAACCAACCACTTTGTTGCTCTTACCAGCTGTGTCAAACCAAAAAAAGACCAAAGCATAGAAGAGGAGACCATGAAATCACCTGAAGACCACATTCTATATTCTAGCTACAGTGACAATGATGAAATTACTGACGAGGAAATTGCCAACAACTACAAAGATCTATATCAACAGTGGCTGGTTGAAATCAAGCGAAAAGCAGAATTACAGAACTCACTAAATAACCTAAAGCAAGAAAATGATACTCTGAAAAGAAGAGAGGTAAATCTTATTGATATTATTGATACCCTCAAATGTGAAATCGAAACAGGCAAACTTGCTCATGAGGCCACAATAGAAGAGCTGAATTACTTGAAAAAGACAGTCAAAATGCTGAACTCTGGAACAAAAGATCTAGACTCTATTCTGAGAGCACAAAGGATAGGGGGTGGTCATAAAGGGCTTGGATTTACCCGAGGATCAAGCTCCGGAAAGACGGCTTTTGTTAAGGCTGTGCCACAACCGCTACCACAACTTGTTCCAGCTGAACATCGTACACAAAGAAAATCTTTTGCTGAGCCAGAACCGGAATTTGTTCCAGCCAATCATTTCCCACGAAGAAAATTATCTTGGTTTGCCACACGACATCCCACAAGACAGCGAGACAGACGAAGATGTTTCTTCTGTAATCAAGTGGGACACATTAGGGCAAGATGTCATGAGTTTCATGTCCTTCAGAAAGGTGAAACAAGTTCAGAAACCACGAATGAAGCAAGTTTGGAGAGTTAAGCAAAGAAGTGAAGTTTGCTATGTTGCCTTCAGTACTACCAGTCATCTAAAGAAAGAAAAATGGTATTTTAACAGTGGATGTTCGAGACATATGACTGGCAACTCCGAGTTTCTGACTAATATAGAGGAGTGCAAAGGAAGTTCGAATGTAACGTTTGGTGATGGTGTTGATAGCAGAGTCCTTGGGAAAGGAACTTTGAATGTTCAAGGTCTCCCCAGATTGAAAGAAGTTCTTCTTGTCAAAGGTTTGCAGGCTAATCTAATTAGCATCAGTCAGTTGTGCGACGGAGAGCATCATGTTCAATTCTCACAGGATGAGTGTGTGGTGTTAAACAAGAATAATGAAACAGTCCTCACTGGAAGGAGGTCATCGAATAACTGCTATCTTCTCAACCTTGGTAAACCCAATGCGGAAGCAACATGCTTACTGAGCAGAACTGAAGAGATAAACTTATGGCATCAGCGAATGGGTCATGTGAATCTTAGAACACTACAGAAGATTACATCAGAAGGGATTGTTCGAGGTGTTCCCAGAGTTCAATGAGAACTTAGCATTGTCTGCGGTGACTGTCAGATTGGAAAACAAATCAATCCCCACAAGAGCACCACTCAGATCAATACAAGCAGACCCCTGGAACTACTTCACATTGATCTAATGGGGCCTATGCAAGTGGAAAGCTATTCTGGGAAAAGGTATGTTCTTGTTTGTGTTGACGATATCACCAGGTTCACATGGTCTTGTTTCTTGCGAGAAAAATCAGATGTTGTTCACGCTTTTGTTCAACTTTGCACTCGACTGGAACGCGAAAGAGAGGATAAAGATGAGCACATAATTAAAGTACGGAGTGATCATGGGAAAGAGTTTGAGAATGCTGCTCTTGCTGAGTTCTGTTCAAAAAGAGGGATCACTGATGAGTCGTATTTATACGACTCGTTGAATCAACTAATCCCGCTTATTTCGACACTTTTATATGCGAACATTTACTTTTTAGTATGGTTTTGCATTTCAGGTGTTTCGGAAGCTCTAGGAGGAAAAGCGCATAAAAGATGGCTTTTCATGCCAAAAACATCACAGTTTCAGATTAGACCTTTGGACCTTCGACAGAGCGCTGGGAATGAACCGGTGATCAGAAAAATACGAGTCATACGCCGTTGCGAAGCTAACTCAATTCCCTACAACTCTCTAATTCACACCAAGAGCATCCGAGGTCGTTTAGATGGTCAAATCAAGAGCCGAAGTCGAGATACAGTGCAGATGGCGTTTTGCCTTAACGTTAGCAGCAACGCTAATGCCAAAGGAAAAAGCGCCGATAATGCTTAGGGAAAACGCGGTTGCTGACGTCAGCAGGCCGTTTAATGATGTCAGCAAGTCCGAATTTTGATAATTCCAGCCCAAAACAAATTTGGAAATCGCAGTTTAATATAAACAAGAAGCGTGGGTTAGGGTTGGGGGATCTCATCACATACGAAGACGGAGACGGCTCTGGAGAAGACGAACGCAAAGCTTTCAATAAGAGAAGAGAATTTTCTACTTTCTTCATCAAAAATATTTGTTTGTTTTTCCCATGGATATGAGTAGCTAATTTCGCTATTCGGTTTAGGGTTTGAGATATTGTGACGAAGTTTTGAGACTCCATACTTAATGCTATTTTTATGTTCTACTAATTCTTGTGCATATTTATTCCGGATTGAATTGTGAAGCTAAGTGGATACTTGGAATGGTAAAGCTTAGCCGAGCAATTCAACTCCTTTATTTGCTGCTTGTTTGAGACTAGGCCGTTAGAACAAGTAGTCGCACTAAATCTGATATAACCTGGAATGGAATATTAGGTTTGCTAGAACTAGAAGTCTATAACCTGCAATGGAGTAGATTGTGGTGCAGGCGCTTGGAACGGCCCTACCTTAGGTTATAACCTGGAACGGAGTAACCACACTTAAGAACATAAAATTAGATAATTAGAAGTCAATGATAAACGAGTCACAATAGAAAACCCTAAGCCGAATGCTTTCTCTGATTAAATTCTCTTCACGTTTTTTTCTTCCGTGCATTTTAATATTTGCTCACACACAAAAACCTCCAATTCATTTGTTTACAGGACAACTGAACCACACCAGCTCTCTAGGGTTCGACCCCTACTTGCCGCTCTACTAGTTGCTTGCAGGGAAAATTATAAATATAAATTTGAGACGTCAGACGACGCGTGTCAAATTTTGGCGCCGTTGCCGGGGAGCTGCACTTCGGTGAAGATGTTTCTTTTTGTTTTATTTTTATTTTTTTTTATTTTTTATTTTTCATTTATTTAGTTATTTTTTGTGCTTTGCTACTCGTTCGCTATGTCTCGCTCAGGCAGTCAGGTTGGCGATGACCAGAACAACAACAATAATGAGCTCGCTCCAGTGAATGAGAACGAGGGAATCCCTCCATTCTACGATGAACCAGAACGAGAGATGCGTGCTCGCAACAGGGCGAATGAAGCAGCTAGGCTGGTTCGATAGCTGAATCAGAGAGCACCTGCTGCACCTGTTGCACAGAATGGCGCTGTTGTGAGGCAGCCGCCTCCACCACTACCACTACAGCCGCCAGCCCCAGCAAGACAACAGCAACCACCTCCACCCCAGCAGCCTCGCATCAGGGAAGAGTATGACGAAGAATACTACTACCAAGAGCCCACCATGGGGGAACTGTCTGCTCCAAACCTCCGGAATCAGCCTTGGTGCATTTATGAGGGACCAGAACTTGAGGAAATAGCCATCAATACGGCAGTCATCCATAACCTGCCCAAGTTCTCGGGACGCCATGGAGAGTCGGCTACCTCGCATCTTCAGCGCTTCCATGGCATCTGCCATAACCTCAAACCACACGGAGTCGAATTGGAAGACTTTAAATTAAAGGCATTTTACTTCTCTTTGATTGACGCCGCTAATGATTGGTTTTTGTCTCTGCCTTCAGGTAGCATCCAGACATGGGACCAGATGCAGAGGAAGTTTTTGAATAAATACTACCCAACGGGAAGGGCGAAGCAGGTTCACAGGCAATTGCAGGACCTCAGACAAGGGCCAAAATGAGACGATGTATGAATACGTGGAGAAGTTCAACACTTTAGAGCAGAGCTGCTGCAACCTCGAACTTCCCGAGAAGCTGATTGTAGAGTATATGCTCAATGGACTGAGGAAGCTGGACAGGAAGTTGCTGGACGCCTCGGCCGGAGGAACCCTCATGAGACTTACTCCAGCCGGTGTGCGAAGAAAGATAGTGGAAGTGGCTGAGAATGCAAGGTTCCAGGACGAGTCCAACAACGAGGAAGAGTTCAGTCCGACTAAGAGCGTCTCGCAGGTCGAGCCCCCATCCAGTTCTATGGCCGAGGAAATCAAGCAACTCAAAGAGATGATGCAGCAGGTCATCAGGAGGCAGCCGGTTCAAGTCAAACCGTGCGAGTTTTGTGGTGCAACGGACCATAAGACAGACGCTTGCCCCAGTCTATAGGAGGATACACATGCCAATGTCAACGCAGTGGGTGAATTCCAAAGCTACAATAACCGTGCACCCAGCAAGCTCAGCAGCAGCAGTACTACCAGCCACCATATTGTCAGCAGCAGGGAAGCTATAATAATCAGAATCAATATCAGCAACGAGCACATCATTAGAACCAGTCAGGCCCGAGTTAGCATACTAAACCCCTGGAGGACATCGTGATGGAGCTAGCTGCTTCAGTGCATCAATATCAGGTCAAAACTGATGGGACGTTAGCAGAGCTGTCCAAACAGATGTCCAACTTGGTCCAGAATGTTTCTGAGCTAAAAGGAGATTCAGGGAGGCTACCGTCCCAAACAGTGCCTAATCCAAGAGGGAACATCAATACATTGGCAGTGGTGGAAAAATCGGATGCAGAAAATGCAAAAAAAGAGGCTAAAACAGTGCGGATCGCGCCTACAATAGACATTAGCGCGACGCTAATGTCTAAGGAAAACGCGCCCTTAATGTCAAGGGCAAACGCACCTGTAACGTTGAAGGAAAACGCGATCCACACTGACGCACAATCAAGAACTGACCCCTTTCCTTCGTTTTCTATGCAGGTAATAGCTCCTAAAGACCATGTGATCAATATGGATGAACTAGGAGGCAATTTGGAGGCAAAAGATGAGCCGGAGAAGTCAACGATGGAGCACCCACTCACTACGAGTCATGAGGCACCGCCTGGAAAGAGTAAGGACCCAGGTGCCTTCACAGTCACCTGTGGTATCGGTGAGACTCAAATACATCAATGTTTGATTGATTTGGGTGCTGCTATTAATGCCATGCCATACTCTTTATATTGCTCGTTGAGACTTGGTCCATTGAAACCGCCTAAGTTGTTAATAGAATTAGGGGATAAATCTCGTGTTCGTCCAGTTGGTTTATTTGAAAACCTAACCCTACGTGTTGAAGATCTTGCTGTTCCTGCAGACTTCTATGTTTTGCAGATGGTAGATGATAGAGATGACGATCCTCCGACACTTATTCTGGGACGACCATTCCTCTTTGCCACGAAGACCAAGATTGACATGGACACAGGCTTGTTGTCACTTGCGTTTGGTGGCAGAACATCAAACTTTCATATCTATGAGGATGGGGACCACCCGAGCACGAAGAAGCCACCGGACATAGTGCACACATCGTACCTTGGTGCCCTACTTCCAGACCCACCAGGTGAGACCAGTGGTGCAGCTAGATCAGTAGCTCTGAGCAGAGTATCCTCACAGACTCGAGAGGATGTAAAGGCGAATCCACCTGATCGATGGAGAATAGACACGAGCACACTTTTACACGAAGACTTTGGGCATGATGAAGGAACAACTGAGGCAAAATTTGACCTCACACGTCCATGGGATCCTAACTTGTGATCCCCAAGGAGGTAACGTCGAGCCAACGACGTAAAACAAAGGCGCTCGCAGGGAGGCAGCCCGGCAAAATTTTGTTTTTCTTGTTTTTTTATTTCGTTTTATGTTTGTTGAGTCTCGAGTCATGTTTTACATTGCCTTTTGGGAAAGGAGATGCTCTTCATGTAGGAACCAGTGCACCTCAGTGGGGACCGCGCCTGACCTCAGCATTAGCTTACCGCGTTACGCGTTAACATTACGTTAACGTTTACACCAGACGCGACGCATAACGTCTACACAAGGCGCGGTGGACCGTTGACCAGCGTTGACTGACTCGGCTGACTAGATTCTACACCGTCACGTGACAATACGAGGGGAGTACCTGTTCACTTTGATCTCTTCCTTTTCCTATATGTTTGTGTGTCTTGCATAGTCGTGTCTTTGAATTTAAGTCGTACCGTGAGGACACGACTTGATTCAAAAGTGTGGGGTGGGAGAGTCAGTTTGTTGCGTCTGCACGTTTGTTTCTGTTTTCTTGCATATTGTACTGTGTCTGCACGTTTGTTTCTGTTTTCTTGCATATTGTACTGTGTCTGCACGTTTCTTTTTGTTAAAAAAATTGAAGTATGAAATTTCTCTGTTTCTTGGATATGCAGTATTGAATTATGAGTATGTGAAATTTATGATCCCGACTACATGTATTTCTCTCGTGAAATCTGATTTGTGCTTTTACTTGTGAATTTAACCCATTACGTGTCCTTTGAGCTGAGATAAACAGGGATGTGGAGTTGATAGAAATGTCCTAGAGAGACTTGACGAAGCATTCAAAGGACCGAATTTCGAGTTATATGGTTATGTGGATTTCGTGGAGGCTAGCACTTCGAGGCAACATGGTTAAGAGTATGCTCCGCCACTGCGGTACTTATGCGGTTTGGTGGGACGGGAAAACAACACACCGTCCAATCTCTAGTTCAAGTAGCCGGGAAAATAGACGAGCGACCCTCGGCTTGACTCGCGTCGAAAGGACGAGGATGAGTGAGAGCGAGAAGATGTCTAGTCCAAGTAGCCGGGAAAATAGACGAGCGACCCTCGGCTTGACTCGCGTCGAAAGGAAGAGGAATCATGGACGAGCAGTTCACAATCCGCAGCAATAAGAGACAAAATCATTCCATTGTGAAGTTTTACACCGCAACAAAAGTGAAGTACCCCAATGATACATCAAAAGCCAAGTCACTACAAAGCTGTCCGAAAAGAACTCAAACACCTTGAAGCTCGAATCAATCACGTGCAAGAAAAAGAAATGAAGTGTAACCATATAGCGAGAGTTCGGAACAGCGAATGCAGATCATGGGTTTGAAAAGGACTATCTCCTAGTCATCCGAATTAATTTGAATTTCAGCTCAAAAGGTAACATGTATCAAAGTTAATTCTGTGTTAAGCATAATGATTTGAGTATCGATGGAGCGATGCATAGAAAGGAGGAATTTAGACTAGCAGCTCATTTTCATGTAGTACTATCTAGGGCGTCGAAGAAATTGTGGTGTGCAATTATTTTCCTTCTATGACTTAGTTCTTGTTCGGGACGAACAAGTTTAAGTGTGGGGTGGTTTGATGAGTCGTATTTATACGACTCGTCGAATCAACTAATCCCGCTTATTTCGACACTTTTATATGCGAACATTTACTTTTTAGTATGGTTTTGCATTTCAGGTGTTTCGGAAGCTCTAGGAGGAAAAGCGCATAAAAGATGGCTTTTCATGCCAAAAATATCAAAGTTTCAGATTAGACCTTTGGACCTTCGACAGAGCGCTGGGAATGAACCGCTGATCAGAAAAATAGGAGTCATACGCCGTTGCGAAGCTAACTCAATTCCCTACAACTCTCTAGTTCATACTAAGAGCATCCGAGGTTGTTTAGATGGTCAAATCAAGAGCCGAAGTTGAGATACAGTGCAGATCGCGTTTTGCCTTAACGTTAGCAGCAACGCTAATGCCAAAGGAAAAAGCGCCGATAATGCTTAGGGAAAACGCGGTTGCTGACATCAGCAGGCCATTTGATGACATCAGCAAGTCCGAATTTTGATAATTCTAGCCCAAAACAGATTTGGAAATCGCAGTTTAATATAAACAAGAAGCGTGGGTTAGGGTTGGGGGATCTCATCACATACGAAGACGGAGACGGCTCTGGTGAAGACGAACGCAAAGCTTTCAATAAGAGAAGAAGAATTTTCTACTTTCTTCATCAAAAATATTTGTTTGTTTTTCCCATGGATATGAGTAGCTAATTTCGCTATTCGGTTTAGGGTTTGAGATATTGTGATGAAGTTTTGAGACTCCATACTTAATGCTATTTTTATGTTCTACTAGTTCTTGTGCATATTTATTCCGGATTGAATTGTGAAGCTAAGTGGATACTTGGAATGGTAAAGCTTAGCCGAGCAATTCAACTCTTTTATTTGCTGCTTGTTTGAGACTAGGCCGTTAGAACAAATAGTCGCACTAAATCTGATATAACCTGGAATGGAATATTAGGTTTGCTAGAACTAGAAGTCTATAACCTGGAATGGAGTAGATTGTGGTGCAGGCGCTTAGAACGGCCCTACATTAGGTTATAACCTGGAACGGAGTAACCACACTTAAGAACATAAAATTAGATAATTAGAAGTCAATGATAAACGAGTCACAATAGAAAACCCTAAGCTGAATGCTTTCTCTGATTGAATTCTCTTCACGTTATTTTCTTCCGTGCTTTTTAATGTTTGCTCACACACAAAAACCTCCAATTCATTTGTTTACAGGACAACTGAACCACACCAGCTCTCTAGGGTTCGACCCCTACTTGCCGCTCTACTAGTTGCTTGCAGGGAAAATTATAAATATAAATTTGAGCCGTCAGACGACGCATGTCAATCACTCAACAATTTTCTTCTCCAATTACCCCTCAACAGAATGGAGTTGTAGAAAGGAAGAATCGAACCATTCAGGAGATGACTCGTGTTATGCTTCACGCAAAGAAGGTTCCTTTAAAGTTTTGGGCGGAAGCAATGAATACAGCATGCTATGTCATTAACCGAGTCATGATTCGATCCGGAACAGAGAAGACTTGCTACGAGTTGTGGAAAGGTAAAAAACCTACAGTAAAGTACTTCCATGTCTTCGGGAGCCAGTGCTTTATTCTCAGAGATCGAGAGTATCTGTAGAAGTTGGACCCTAAAAGTGATGAAGGAATCTTCCTTGGATATTCTTCTAACAGCAGGGCATATCGTGTCTACAATAAGCGCACTGGAGTCGTCATGGAATCCATTAATGTGGTTGTACAAGATGTTGCGCCAGGAGCATCTGAGACAAGTGCTGCAGATGATGATGATGTTCCTTCACCTCCAGAACATTCTGAAACCACCTGTCACACCACAACGGTCAGCTCTGATGCAGATCCCAACCTTCCTGCATCGACTGACAATCAGCCAAGAGAAAATGATAATACGAATTCTCCTCCAACACCCCCTGATTCTCCATGAGTCTTTCATCCCTCAAGAGCCTTCGAGAAGAATCATCCCATCAGTGAGGTGATCGGTGATCTAACTGACGGCATCACAACTAGAGGTAAACAAGTAAATTTTCGAGATTTGGCTGGTTTTGCATGCTTCATATCTACTATCTAATCCAAGAACATCAAGGAAGCCATCAAAGATGAATACTGGGTGGTTGCCATGCAAGAAGAACTTGGTGAGTTTCAGCGAAATGATGTGTGGGATCTTGTTCCACGTCCTGATAACGTGAACATTATTGGCACGAAGTGGATTTTCAAGAACAAATCTGATGAACACGGGAACATCACCAGAAACAAGGCAAGACTTGTTGCTCAAGGCTATACTCAGATCGAAGGAGTAGACTTTGATGAGACGTTTGCTCCGGTTGCTCGTTTGGAAGCCATCCGACTCCTTTTAGCTCTAGCGTGCCACCTAAAATTCAAGTTGTTTCAGATGGACGTAAAGAGTGCGTTTCTGAATGGGGTGCTAAATGAAGCCCAAGCAAGACTTACTATATCCATGTGAATGAAGTTTATGTTGCTCAACCAAAGGGGTTCGAAGACCCTCACCATCCGGAATATGTGTATCACCTGAAGAAGGCTCTCTATGGTCTCAAACAGGCGCCCAGAGCCTGGTATGAGCGGCTTACTGAGTTCCTGGTCACTCATGGTTATGTGCGAGGAGGAGTCGATAAGACGCTGTTTGTGAAACACTCAGGGCCCGATTTTATCATTGCTCAGATTTACGTGGATGACATTGTGTTTGGCTCTAGCAGTCAGAAGCTGTTAGACAAGTTTGTTGAACAAATGCAGAGCGAATTCCAGATGAGCATGGTGGGAGAGATGTGTTACTTCCTTGGATTACAAGTCAAACAGAAGGTGGACGGTATCTTTATTTCCCAAAGCAAGTATGCAAGGAACCTAATCAAGAAGTTTGATCTGGAGAAAGCAACACATAAGAGAACCCCCGCTGCAACTCATGTAAAGGTCACAAAAGATGAGGCTGGTGCGAAGATGGATCAAACCCTGTACAGAAGCATGATTGGCAGTCTTCTATACCTAACAGCCAGTAGACCGGACATTGTGACAGAGCCCACCGCACTGTCGTTAAGGTGCGATGTTCTCTGTGCAAAAGCAAATTTATATCTCCGATACTCGCGACTTAACTATTTTGGGTAGTCAGTGGTAAGTACGGGTCGAACCCAAGGGAGTTAGGTGAATAGTTGATCTTTCGAAAAGGGGGGGTTAAATAAAGCAGTTTGGGGGGTTGTTTTTGGTTTTTGGTTACTGAAAAGTAAGGTGTTTGATGGACAAGACTTGACAGAAAGTAAGCAGTCGATAAGGTACTGAAAGTAAAGGAACAGTTGATACAATAATTAAAGGAAAGATTTGGTTTCAGGGGCCTTGTATCATATTCTGTTTATCATTGACCTCTAATGATCATACTAAGTGTTCAAAGATGAATCGAGGCTATTTCTAGCACAAGACTTGCAACATCGTTTAGAACACTTGTTCTATTTAGACTAATTCCTCCTTTCGAAGTATCTTAGCCTTATGTGCATCCATTTGATCTTCAGTTACGATCAACCAAATGGTTTTTTAAAAGAGGTCGAACTCCTCAGATAAGCTTTGCCCGTTAAAGCATCCACTTACCCGAGTATGTTCACGTACCCCAGGGGAGAGTTTTGCCCGTTAAAGCATCCACTCAACCTTGGAAGTTCTAACCTTATATGTGGCACATAGAACAAGTTTTGAACACAGAGAGGCACTAGGTGCAGGGTCTAAAACATTGTATGATACAAGTACACCCCTTCAACCGAATGAAGGGTTTAGCTACGACTATTCATGGAACAGGACATCATAGCTAAGTGCATTGAAAAGTAAAGGTTTTTGAAAGACAATAAAGTAAAGTTTTCGAAAGTAAAGACAGGAAAGTAAAGTTGCTGAATTGAAAAGATAGTAAAGTAAAGAAAAGAGTACTTACAAAAACCGTTGAAAGTGCTAAAGATCAAGCTTTGATTCCAAGTAAAGTGATTACAAGATTAGTGCCCAAACTCTAGAGAGAAGTGAGAGCTTCTCTCACTAACTTGTGGTATGAGATGTTGGAATGAGATGGGATTGTGGGATGCATTACAAAGGGAAGGGAAGATGTCTATTTATAGGCTAAGGGGATGAAGAGATGTGGAGGAGGAGGAGACACATGTCAAATGGAGGGTGGAGGACACAAAAGCCATCGGGAAGGATCTAGATTCATAACACATGGCATGAGATGGGGAGGAGAGCTTGTAGCCGCCCCATGTGACTTTCCATGGCAAAAAGCCGCCGGTCCTTTGTGTGAGGAGGAGAGGAGAAGAGTGTAGAAGAGAGGAGAAAGCCGCCGGCCATGTGGCAAGAGGAGAGTGAGTGTGAGTTTTGTGATCTCATCCACAAAAGCCATCGGTCCTTTCAGCTCCGGACTGACTCTGGTTGCTCTTCGGTTGGACTTGTTTTGAGTGATTCCACGTCAGGATCATGAAAGTTGTACAGTCGGAATCTGGTCGTGACTTGGAATGACTTGTAATTCATATTCAGCTTAAAAACGCCTCCTTAGCCTGTATTCTTTCTAGACTTCAAAATACCCTGTAGATAAATATCGGAACTAACAAGCAAATGTTAAATAGACAAAGAGTCTAATTTGATGGGTTTAACTGTGTTTATGATTCATACAATTATGGTCCATCAGATCACCCCACACTTTTTTTTGTTCGTCCCGAACAATGCTTTTTAAAGGGCGGCACACACAATCCATGTAAAAACTTTAAATATGAAAGTGAGAATATGAACTAGATTTATCCTATTCATATATTACTTACTTATTACCAAACTAAACCGTGTAAATACTTAGAAGAAACTTGATACTTGTACCTTTGCGCCGAGATGCAAATTAATTCGGATGTTTCGGGAGATAGCCCTTTTCAGGCTCCTGGACTGCATTCTCGGGATCGACTCGCACTATATGGTTTCCTTGTAGCTTTCTCTAGCACGTGATTCGGTTCGGGTTTCACTCAGTTGAGCCTTTTTTATTTCTTTTTGGCGAGGGACAGCTTTTGTGTGTGTAGTGAATCAGCCTTTGGCCTTTGATTTGACTCTTTGTGTACTTCACTTTTGTTCGGTTAAAACCTTCACAACTTTGGCCTTTGGCCTTTGATTAGCTTCTTTGAGCTTTTGCCTTTTTGTGGCTTGCTAGTCCATTTTCTCAAGCCTTTTTGGGAGGTCCAATCATCGCCCGCGAGCATATGAAAATACCTCCCCACTCTTTCTCATCCTCACCGTTTCGCGCGGGTCAAGACGAGGGTCGCTCATCTATTTTCCCGGCTACTAGGACTAGAGATAGGACGGTTTGATTCCCGTCCCGCCTTTTGCATAAACACTGCATGGCGGAGATGACTTCAATCTTTACTGAAACGCGAAGTGCAGCCTCCACTGACTTCGAAAACCATATAGTTAGATTCGATCCTTTGAGTGCTTGCCAAGCCTCTCTAAGGCAGTTTATGTCAACTCCACATCCCCTGTTTATCTCAGCACAAAGGGACAAATGAGAAGTTACATTCTAAGTTTTTAAACAGTTGAATTTTCACAAGGTAAATGCATGAATTTATATCTATCTTTTTCACATTCTCAAGTTCATATTTTCAAAAAGATAATATTAAGGGAAAAGGAAAAAGAAAAAGCATGTTATGTACAAAGGCGGTTCTCACCCCACACTTTTGAACGAAGGCTTGCCTTTCAGCAAGACTTAGTTCAAAAGTCATGCAAATATATACAAGAGAAGGAAATGACATTAAGGAAAAGAGAGGAACTGAACTCCCTTTTACTGTGTCGTGTCGTGAAACGACATGCCTCAGAGCTGGATAATCGAGGGAGTTCGGTTGGGGCCTTCAACTCTCAGCGCAGGCCCGGTAATTTCTCGGAAGCTGCCTGGCTGATCTGATCTTGCTCCAAAAACCGATTCCTACATGTTAGACATTCCTTCTATACAAAAAGTGGGTGAGAGCGACTTATGGTAAAAACTAAATGACAGAAAATAAAATTACTGAAAGTAAGATAGGTGTTGGGTTACCTCCCGGCCAGTGCCTTTGTTTAACATCGTTGGCTCGACGCATGGGGATCACAGGTTTGGATCCCATGGGTGGCTCAGGTCGTATTTCTGCGTTGTCAAGTTGACCTCGCCATGGTAGTGTTTGACTCGCTGTCCATTCACATTGAATTGGCTTCCATCCTCTATGCTTTCCAACTCAAGCATCCCATGGTTGAATACCTTAGTCACAGTATAAGGGCCGGTCCATCTTGATTTTAGTTTGCCAGGCATCAGCTTCAACCGTGAGGAGAAGAGTAGCACTTGTTGTCCTTCCTCAAATGAGCGACGGAGGATGAATTTGTCATGATACAATTTGGTCCGCGCTTTGTAGTCCGTTTGCCCTTCATAGGCCTCAAGCCGCAATTCCTCAAGCTCACACAGATTAAGCTTCCTATCTAGTCCAGCAGCCTTCAAATCCGGATTGCAATGCTTGAGCGCCCAATAGGCTTTATGTTCTAATTCCACCGGAAGGTGGCATGCCTTTCCATAAACAAGTCGAAAGGGGGAGGTTCCAATTGGTGTCTTGTATACTGTCCGATAAGCCCAAAGAGCTTCATCTAGCCTCTGACTCCAATCTTTCCTACCCGACTTCACCATTTTTTCTAAAATTCCCTTGATTTCGCGGTTGGAGATCTCCGCTTGACCATTGGTCTGGGGATGATATGCCGTGGACGTTCGGTGGTGGACATGGTAGCGCTTCAAGGTAGCAGCCATCATGCGGTTGCAGAAATGAGTTCCTTGGTCGCTGATTATGGCCTTGGGTACACCGTACCTACAAAACAGGTTAGTGCGTAAAAAATCTATGATAGTTTTTGCATCATCGCACCTTGTGGCTTTAGCTTCTACCCATTTTGACACATAATCCACAGCAACTAAAATATAAGTATAACCGCATGAAACTGGGAATGGTCCCATAAAATCAATACCCCAAATGTCGAAAACATCGTTGACTAATATGGGTACTTGAGGCATCTCATTTCCAGCTGACACATTTCCTACTCTTTGACACCTATCGCACTTTTTACACTTCTGATAGACATCTCTAAATAAACTCGGCCAAAAGAAGCCGCTATCTAGGATTTTCCTAGCGGTTCTCCTAGGCCCGAAGTGTCCTCCACATGCAAACTCATGGCAAAAGCTAATAACAGAAGCTATTTCATTATCGGGGATGCATCTCCTAAGTATTTGATCTGCTCCTATTTTCCACAAGTAAGGATCATCCCATAAGTAATGTCTAGCATCATGCTTAAGTTTCATGCATTGTGCTTTAGTAAAAGAAGGGGGAAATTTACCTCCTACAAGGTAGTTGACGATTGAGGCATACCACGGCACCTTGGTTGAGACTGCATAGAGGTGCTCGTCTGGAAATGACTCGGTTATGTGCCCCTCTTCTTCTTCTTGGACAATCCTGCTTAGATGGTCGGCCACAGTATTTTCGATCCCCTTCTTGTCCCTTATCTCCACATCGAATTCTTGCAGTAGTAGTATCCACCGAATGAGTCTTGGCTTGGCCTCCTTCTTCTTCATCAGGTAACGGATGGCAGCATGGTCAGAATAAACTATCACTTTTGCTCCAAGAAAATATGATCTGAACTTTTCCAGAGCGAATACCACTGCCAGGAGTTCCTTTTCGGTGGTGGAGTAGTTTCGTTGGGCAGAATCTAGGGTTCGTGAGGCGTAGTAGATCACACCCGCCTTCTTATCAATTTTTTGGCCGAGAACTGCTCCCACAGCAAAGTTGCTTGCGTCGCACATGATTTCGAATGGTTTTCCCCAATCTGGAGTTTGGATGATGGGTGTGCTAGTGAGGGCTTTCTTCAGATCATCAAAGGCCTCCTTGCATGCATTGGTGAATTCAAAAGGAACTTCTTTTTGGAGAAGAGTGGATAGAGGCAACGCCTTTTTGGAGAAGTCCTTGATGAATCGTCGGTAGAATCCCGCATGGCCAAGGAATGATTGGATGTCTCGGACCGTGGATGGGTATGGTAGAGTCATGATCAGGTCGATCTTTGCTTTGTCCACTTCCATGCCTTCTTGTGAGACGATATGTCCCAAGATTATTCCGTGTGTTACCATGAAGTGGCACTTCTCATAATTGAGAACTAAGTTCATGGACACACATCGTGCCAAAACCGTGCTCAAATGGCTTAAGCAAGCGTCGAATGTGTCTCCATAGATGGTGAAGTCGTCCATGAAGACTTCAATGAATTCTCCGATCATGTCTGAAAAAATGCTGGTCACTACCCTTTGAAAAGTCCCTGGGGCATTGCATAGGCCGAACGACATCCTTCTGAAGGCGAATGTGCCGAATGGGCAGGTGAATGTAGTCTTCTCTTGGTCTTCAGGTGCTATGGGGATCTGGTTGTAGCCTGAGAACCCGTCTAGGAAGCAAAAATATGGCTTGCCCGCCAGTCGGTCTAGCATTTGATCGATGAATGGCAGAGGGAAATGGTCCTTTCTTGTGACGGCGTTTAATTTCCTGTAGTCGATTGATGAGCCGTATTTATACGACTTGTCGAGTCATTAAATCCCACCATTTCATTCACTGTATTATGCGAACAGTTACTTTTTAGTGTTGTTTCGTGTTTCAGGTGATTTGGAAGCTCTAGGAGGAATCACGCTTAAAAGACGGCATTTTCATGCCAGAAACATCGCAATTGAAGATCAGACCAAAGGAGGGCCGTGAACAGTGTTTTTCGGCTCGTGAACAGTAACTCCGGCGTGAATAGTGATTCCGGCGTGAATAGTAACTCCGGCGTGAATAGTGATTCCGGCGTGAACAGTGTCCGATGAACAGTAATTCCGGCCCATGAACAGTACTTCGGAAAAAAGTCCAAGTTCCAAAGTCCAGCAGCCGGCCCAATTTGTATGCGACGCTAGGGTTTCGTAGCTTTATGACCAAGTTAGGGTTTCTCAAACCCTATAAATAGAAGAGCAGTGCTGCCATCCCTCTCATCACCAAAAACCACACGCCCATCACTTGGCCGTGCAACATCACTCTCCTCTTCATTCCGCCCGACCTCCGCCTTTGCTCCTCCGTGCGCCGCTGCTGCTCCGCCCTCATCAGCCACTCTCGGCCAGCCCTAGCTTTTGTACTCGGTCATTAGTGAAGTGTCTTGTTTCCCTTTTATTATTTGCATTGTTATTCATGAGTATGTGTAACTAAACCTCTTATTCGGGTTAGGGTTAAATATTTGTGACTTATGTTTTTGAGATTTGAATCTTAATGCTTGTTTCGTTATTCGATTAAACCTTGTGCTCATTATTTGGATTGAATTGTGAAGTTAAGTGGAGGTTTGGAATAACAAAGCTTAACTGATCAATTCAACTCCCCTATTTACTATTTGTTGATACTAGAGAGCTATTAACAAGTAGTGCACTAATTCGATATATCTTGGAATGGAGTATTGAATTATTAGGTTTAATTGTGGTGTAGGCGTCCGGAAAGACACTACTTTAGGTTATAACTTGGAATGGAAGTAACCACACTTAGGAATTAGAAACATGATATTTAGAAATCAATGATAAAACCAAGTCACAATTGAATAATACCCTAACCTGAATATTTCCTCTGATATTTACACCTTAGCAATTTTCGTGATTTACAATTGTTTCACTAACAATTACTCTCACCTAGTTTCTTGTTTTTCTCCATTACAGAACAAAGTAGTAGCTATCTAGCTCCCTTGGGTTCGACCCTTGCTTACCGCTGTTCTAATCCACAGTTCGAAGTGAGGAAAATATAAATTGTTTTTGCACAGGTACGACGACAGCCTGTTCAAAATGGCGCCGTTGCCGGGGAGCTATGCACGGTGAAATTTGTTCTTCTTTTCTTTTTCGTTTATTTTTCTTTCTTGATTATTTCGAAATTTGCTATTCGGTGATTTCAATAATTCAAAAACCCCAACTGTTCGATTTTTGTTTTCAATTTCTTTCGATTTTGTTTTCTAGCTCTCAGAGGGTCCTGTCACCAAGACTTACGAGTCTAAGGAAATTGGGTTTTAAGTGGGACCGCTGTGACCCCTCCAATTTCCTGGGGACCCTTTGTTGCTAGTATGTGCTTGATGTTCGGTGCCATGCTAGCTTGCACGTTTTTCTGATTCACTTGCAGATTCGACATGACTTCCTACTACGGAAGTGAGCCGTGGAATTATGGGGAGTACTATCCACCACCCTCCCGACAAGAAGTCCGAGAAAAGATCATGCACCTTGAGCAATCCCGGGATGAAACTTTGGATGAGTACTTACGGTACTTTGATTCCCTTGTGATAAGCTGCCCGCACCATGGATTCACAGACTTGTATCTTCTTCAAGGGTTTCTCGCTGGGATGTTACCACATGAGTGGAGTTGGCTCACTGAGGAGGCAGGATGCTCGGTCTATGACATGACCATAAGTGCTATTTGGGACTTGATAGACGATTTGGCCAAGAGATCTAAACCAATACAAGAGCAAACCAAATCACTAGAGGACATGGTAAGAGAGCTGGCAGCTAGCACCCAGCAGACAAGTGCATACCTGAACCAGTATATAGCCAACATCGATAAAGGCTCAGCCGAGTTAGCAGAAACAATATCCAAGTTGAGCAGAAATCAGGAGGAAGATGTCGGTACAAAAACAGGGGAGGACATGGCAGAGGATCTAATAGAGCCTATCTCGGAGCCCATAGAACCAGCAGAAGATGAGGACCAATGGTTGAAGGAAGAAGAGCTCAATTCGGACTACCCAAAATATTTGGAAGAAGACAGGCCACTAGCACCTCTAGAAGAGCCGACCGAGCCACTCGAGTCAGTCCCCATTACCGAGCTCTCCAAGATATGCACTGACCTCATTACGGATATGCCCGAGACAGAACCAGTCCTTACTATCGCAGCACCAGAGGCAGAGCAAGTCCTCACTGTCGAAGCAGTCAAAGAAAGTCTAGTGCCTGACACTCCTCTGCCAGTTCCAATACAGGTGATTGCTCCTAAGGACCACATGATCGACAAGGATAAGCTTGAAGGCAGAATAGAAGCGAAGCATGAGCCAGAGAAGGCAACGATGGAGTACTCACTCATCACAGTTCGAGAAGAACCGCCTGGAAAGCATGGTAGAAACATTGTTCCTCGAACACTTATTCCTAGACAACCACTCATCTGTGCCAAGAAGAAGAAGATTGATATGGGCACACACTTGACATCTCTTGAAGATAAAGAACTGAACGTCCATGCTAATCACTCATACATAAAGAAACGACCGAGGCTTGGCACACTTGAGTGGAAACCAGGATGGAGGAACACTAGAATACGACTCAATGGACCAGTGACTATGATAAAGGTGGCCTCGCCAGCTCAGAAGGATGTAAAGGCGAATCCGCCTGATCTTTGGAAGGTAGAGCCGAATGGACAGCTAGAGGAGCAGTATGGACGAACAGAAGGAAAGGCCGAGAACAAATATGACCTCACACACCCATGGGATCCTAACTTGTGATCCCTACAGGAGGTACTGTCGAGCCAACGACGTTAAACAAAGGCGCTCGCAGGGAGGCAGCCCTGCACGGTTTGCACGTTTTTTTTACATTTCAGTTTATTTATTTACTATGTTTATTTATGAGTCATTATTGTCACATTGTACTTGGGAAAGAAAATGATCTTCATGCAGGGACAGAGGCGAACGTATCAGAGATGTTAGCGACAGACTGTATCTAGCATGAGTAGTTCACACCTCGAATAAGTTGTGTCGAGAACCATGAGCGTTTAAAGATTCTGTCACAAAGACTTACGAGTCTAAGGAGGTTGGGTTTTAAGCGAGACCGCTGTGACTCCTCCAACCTCCTGGGAATCTTTTATTCGTCTTAATGTCATCGACACAGACCTTTCATCGTATGACGAACTCACGCTGCGATACAAGCTCCAATGGTGCTCTTCGAGGACTCACAGGAGAATTATCAGTCGTCTCTGATTGTCACGCACGCACGAGGGAATTGCCTGTCCTTACTCCTTTCTTATTTCCCTTTGTTTTATTTATGCATGCATTGTGAGTCTAGATTTAAGTCGTGCCGTGAGGACACGGCTTATTTCAAAAGTGTGGGGTGGGAGAGTCAGTTATCGAGTCAGCACGTTTATTTCATGCACCCTGCACAGAGTCAGCACGTTTCGAGTCATTTTTAAAATTTTTTGTACATGATACTTCACTATTTCCTAGACTTGCAGTATTGGATAGTGATTAGGTGAAATAGATATAGCCGATTTTACATGCATGTCTTTGGTGAAAATTGATTTGTGCGACTAACATGTGATCTTAAAATTCTGCATGCCTTTGTCAGTTGAGATAAACAGGGATGTGGAGTTGATAGCAATGCCCTAGAGAGACTTGACAGATCGTTCAAAGGCCGAACTCAGGATATGTGGTTATGTGGAGTTCGTGGAGGCTAGCACTTCGAGGCAACATAGTACGAGTCTGCTCCGCCGCTGCGGTACCCTTTGCGGTTGGTCGGGACGGGAAAACTTCACACCGTCCAAGCTCTAGTCCAAGTAGCCGAGAAAACAGGCAAGCGACCCTTGACTTGACCCGTGTCGAAAGGACGATGATGAGTAAGAGCAGGAAGGTTTCTAATCCGAGTAGCCGGGAAAATAGACGAGCGACCCTCGACTTGACTCGCGTCAAAAGGAGGAGAAACCACGGTTCGATCAAATCACAATCCGCACTACAAAGCAACAAATTCACAACCATCGTGATAGTCCACACGTCTCATGTGACAGCATCATTGAAATTCCGAATCAGATGACACTATAGCTGACCGAAATCTCTCAACACTTTGGAGCTCGAATCAATCACGTGCAAGAAAAAGCGGCAAAGCATAACCACATAGCAGCGAGTTCGAGCCCGAGAATGAGGGTTCATGGGTCTAAACAGGGCTATCTCCAGATACATCCGAATTGATTTGCATCTCGACCCAAAGGTAACACGTATCTTTAACCCATGTTTTAGCACAAAGACATTAGTAGCGAGCATGCATAACAGGCGAGATCTAGAGTAATCGATTCATGTCCATGTAGCACGTCTAGGATGACCGAAGCTTTGTGATGTTCGTACTTCATTTTTTCCTCTTATGACCTAGTCCTTGTTCGGGACGAACAAGTTTAAGTGTGGGGTGGTTTGATGAGCCGTATTTATACGACTTGTCGAGTCATTAAATCCCACCATTTCATTCACTGTATTATGCGAACAGTTACTTTTTAGTGTTGTTTCGTGTTTCAGGTGATTTGGAAGCTCTAGGAGGAATCACGCTTAAAAGACGGCATTTTCATGCCAGAAACATCGCAATTGAAGATCAGACCAAAGGAGGGCCGTGAACAGTGTTTTTCGGCTCGTGAACAGTAACTCCGGCGTGAATAGTGATTCCGGCGTGAATAGTAACTCCGGCGTGAATAGTGATTCCGGCGTGAACAGTGTCCGATGAACAGTAATTCCGGCCCATGAACAGTACTTCGGAAAAAAGTCCAAGTTCCAAAGTCCAGCAGCCGGCCCAATTTGTATGCGACGCTAGGGTTTCGTAGCTTTATGACCAAGTTAGGGTTTCTCAAACCCTATAAATAGAAGAGCAGTGCTGCCATCCCTCTCATCACCAAAAACCACACGCCCATCACTTGGCCGTGCAACATCACTCTCCTCTTCATTCCGCCCGACCTCCGCCTTTGCTCCTCCGTGCGCCGCTGCTGCTCCGCCCTCATCAGCCACTCTCGGCCAGCCCTAGCTTTTGTACTCGGTCATTAGTGAAGTGTCTTGTTTCCCTTTTATTATTTGCATTGTTATTCATGAGTATGTGTAACTAAACCTCTTATTCGGGTTAGGGTTAAATATTTGTGACTTATGTTTTTGAGATTTGAATCTTAATGCTTGTTTCGTTATTCGATTAAACCTTGTGCTCATTATTTGGATTGAATTGTGAAGTTAAGTGGAGGTTTGGAATAACAAAGCTTAACTGATCAATTCAACTCCCCTATTTACTATTTGTTGATACTAGAGAGCTATTAACAAGTAGTGCACTAATTCGATATATCTTGGAATGGAGTATTGAATTATTAGGTTTAATTGTGGTGTAGGCGTCCGGAAAGACACTACTTTAGGTTATAACTTGGAATGGAAGTAACCACACTAAGGAATTAGAAACATGATATTTAGAAATCAATGATAAAACCAAGTCACAATTGAATAATACCCTAACCTGAATATTTCCTCTGATATTTACACCTTAGCAATTTTCGTGATTTACAATTGTTTCACTAACAATTACTCTCACCTAGTTTCTTGTTTTTCTCCATTACAGAACAAAGTAGTAGCTATCTAGCTCCCTTGGGTTCGACCCTTGCTTACCGCTGTTCTAATCCACAGTTCGAAGTGAGGAAAATATAAATTGTTTTTGCACAGGTACGACGACAGCCTGTTCATCGATGCACATTCTCCAGCCGTTCTTGACCCTTGTTATTACCATTTTTCCTTCGGCATCTTCCTCGACCGTGATCCCACTTTTCTTCGAGACCACGTGGACATGACTCACCCATTGGCTATCTGATATGGGATAGATAACGTCTGCATCAAGTAGCTTCTGTATTTCTTTTTGGACGATCTCCATCGTGATTGGGTTGAGTCGTCATTGAGGCACTCTTGATGGCTTTGTCCCGTCCTCAAGTAGAATACGGTGCATACATACCGCTGGGCTAACTCCTCTCAAGTCGGCTAGAGTCCATCCAATAGCCAACTTGTGATGTCTCAGTACTTTTATCAAACTACGTTCCTGGCCTGCTTCCAAGCCACTTTTGATGATTACCGGGAGTGTGTTATTATCCCCAAGGAAAGCGTACTTCAGATGTCCGGGCAGGGGCTTCAATTCTATTTTGGGAGCTTGAATCATTGAGGGTAAAAAAGTATTTGATTTGAATAATTTTACCTCGTTGACTTCATATCCTGGTGTGAGAGGCTCCGGGATTGTTAAGTGGGCCAGCGTTTCTTGTAAGCCTTCGGTTAATTCGTGTGAGTGTTCGGCTCCATTGAGTATGGCTTCTAAGGGATCTGCTCTTGGTTCTAGTTGAACTTCTTGAACCAAGTCGTCCAAGGTATCGAGAGTGTGCACTTCCTCAAACTCCATGGGATGCTTCATTGCTCGAAATATGTCAAAGCTGAAGACCTCTCCTTCTACCTCCATTGAGAGCATTCCACTTCCACAGTCTATCTTCATTTTTGATGTTTTGAGAAATGGACGGCCGAGAAGGATGGGTGCATGGTCTGTTGGCCCGCCATTCTCCATTTTTAAGAAGTAGAAGTCTGCTGGAAACACCAATTTGCCTACTTAAACCAAGACGTCTTCTATTTTTCCCTCGGGCTGTTTGCACGATCATCTGCCAGTTGAATAGTGAGGTCGGTGGGTTCGAGCGGTCCAATTCTGAGGCATGAGTAGATAGAGAAGGGAAGGACGTTGATTGATGCTCCAAGATCTAGCATGCAGTTCTCGATCCGGATGTTGCCAATTGTGTATGGAATGGTGTAAGTTCCCGGATCACCACATTTGGGGGGCACCTTTCGTTGTATGACAGTCGACACGTTTCTACTCATTAGCTCTTGATCATATCTAGCACTCCTCCTCCGGTTGGTGCAAAGCTCTTTTAAAAACTTAGCATACCGAGGGATTTGCTTGATGGTACTCGGGCTGGGGGATGTTGATTTCGACTTTAATGAACAACTCAAACACGTCCTCGTCCATGACATGCTGTTTTGGTACTCGGGCTGGCACTGGAAATGGAAGAGCAGCGCTGATTTTAGAGGTTTCGGTTCTGGGCACTGGGCTGGTCGCTGTTACCGGGCCTGGCCTGCGTTCCTCAGGCGTGTTTTCTTCTTCCTCTGGTGCGTCCTCGATTTCCTTGGGCAACTCCGGGCTTTCGTCTTCCTCTTGCTCTATGGGTTGGATGACAAGCTTTTTCCCACTCCTAAGAGTCACGACATTTACGTTTCCCCTTGGGTTCTGGATGGTTTGTGAAGGGAGTCGACCAGGCTCATTAGTGAGTGCGGATATTGAGGTGGCGAGCTGGGACATGTGCTTGGTCAAGTCTGCAATTGCTCCATCAGTTTTCGCCATGTTTTGATGTACTGAGCTGGTCAGATTTGCAATTGCTCCATCAGTTTTTGCCATATTTCGATGTACTGTGCTAGCCAACTCTTTTACAACATCCTCGATTGGTTTGCTCGAACCTTGGTGGCTCGGACCGGCTTGGTACTGGTTTGGCCCTTGATGATTGTTTGGGCCCGCCTGATACTGATTCGCTCCCCTTTGTTGATAATGGCCTACTGGTGGGATGTTTTGGTTGTTTTGTCGGTGGGGCGGTTGGTAAAATGACTGCGCTGGTTGAGGTGCGGTTTGTTGTGTCATTCTTGGAGGGTGGTTCTCGTTTTTCCAGCTTGGGTTGGTTGCTTGACCATACTGTCGGCTTGGACCGGCGTGGTTGTTGTTGTTATTGTACCCTTGATATCCCTCTACTGCATTGGCCTCCACCGGGTCCTCTTCGATCAAAGTTGGGCATGCATCAGTTTTGTGGTCCGTAGAGCCACAAAACTCACAAGGTCTTACTTGAACTATTTGTTTTTGTAGGATTTGCATCATCATTTCCTTCATCTGTTCCATTTGCTCGGTCATTGAGTTTACCGGTGTCTCAACCTTTGCCACGTTCTTGGTTCGGGTAAACTCATCCTGCCGAGTGGTCTCCTCTCTGAACCAGGCATTTTCAGCAAATTTCGTGACTAGTTGCCTTATGCCGCTTAATGGTAGGCTCGCCAATGACCCTCCAGCCGAGGCATCCAGAAGCATTTTGTCCAAGTGGTTCAATCCGTCAAGCATGTACTCGATGATGAGTTTCTCGAGTAATCCAAGATTGCAGCAGCTTTGCTCCAATCGGTTGAATTTCTCGAGGTAGTCGAACATCGACTCGTAGGGCCCTTGCTTTATGTCCTGCAGCTGCCTCCTTACTTGCATCGCTCTTCCTACTGGGTAGTATTTATCTAGAAATTTCCTTTGCATCTGAGCCCATGTTCTGATGCTTCCTGAAGGCAATAAAAGGAACCAGTCGTTTGCCGAGTCAATGAGGGAAAAATAGAATGCCTTCAACTTGAAGTCGTCTATATTCACTCGATTGGGCTTTAGATTTTGGCAAATGCCATGTAAGCGTTTGAGATGAGTTGTCGCAGATTCTCCATGAGCTCCTGAGAATTTTGGCAAATTGTGGACCACGGGCATGTCAACGGCAATGTTTTCTAGTTCAGGGCTCTCGTATATGCACCACGGCTGATTTCTAAAATCTGGGGCATTGAGGTCGTCCATAGTAGGCTTGCGGTAGTTGTTATCCCCATAGTAATCATCGAAGATGGGTTCTCGTCTTGGCTCTTGTTGATATTGCGGGGGTGGTGGATATCTAGGGGGCTGTACTGGACCAGCTCCATTTCGGTCCTCAGGTGGTCCTTGGTTTCTTTGAATGGCCTCCCTATTACGAGCTCTATGGTTTCGCATGATTTGTTCCGGATCGTCAACAAATTGAGGCGGCGCTTCATTATTTCGATCGAACAAATTCATCTCGTCGTCATCCTGATAGTCATGGTGCCTTCCTTCACGAGACATGGTTGTGCAGAAGCGAGTTCGAAAGAGAAAAGAAAAAGAAAAGAACAGCTAATCGAAGGCTAACTCCCCGGCAACGGCGCCAGTTTTGACGGAGCCCACCGCACTGTCGTTAAGGTGCGATGTTCTCTGTGCAAAAGCAAATTTATATCTCCGATACTCGCGACTTAACTATTTTGGGTAGTCAGTGGTAAGTACGGGTTGAACCCAATGGAGTCAGGTGAATAGTTGTTCTTTCGAAAAGGGGGGTTAAATAAAGCAGTTTGGGGGGTTGTTTTTGGTTTTTGGTTACTGAAAAGTAAGGTGTTTGATGGACAAGACTTGACAGAAAGTAAGCAGTTGATAAGGTACTGAAAGTAAAGGAACAGTTGATACAATAATTAAAGGAAAGATTCGGTTTCAGGGGCCTTGTATCATATTCTGTTTATCATTGACCTCTAATGATCATACTAAGTGTTCAAAGATGAATCGAAGCTATTTCTAGCACAAGACTTGTAACATCGTTTAGAACACTTGTTCTATTGAGACTAATTCCTCCTTTCGAAGTATCTTAGCCTTATGTGCATCCATTTGATCTTCAGTTACGATCAACCAAATGGTTTTTTAAAAGAGGTCGAACTCCTCAGATAAGCTTTGCCCGTTAAAGCATCCACTTACCCGAGTATGTTCACGTACCCCACGGGAGAGTTTTGCCCATTAAAGCATCCACTCAACCTTGGAAGTTCTAACCTTATATGTGGCACATAGAACAAGTTTTGAACACAGAGAGGCACTAGGTGCAGGGTCTAAAACATTGTATGATACAAGTACACCCCTTCAACCAAATGAAGGGTTTAGCTACGACTATTCATGGAACAGGACATCATAGCTAAGTGCATTGAAAAGTAAAGGTTTTTGAAAGACAGTAAAGTAAAGTTTTCGAAAGTAAAGACAGGAAAGTAAAGTTGCTGAATTGAAAAGACAGTAAAGTAAAGAAAAGAGTACTTACAAAAACCGTTGAAAGTGCTAAAGATCAAGCTTTGATTCCAAGTAAAGTGATTACAAGATTAGTGCCCAAACTCTAGAGAGAAGTGAGAGCTTCTCTCACTAACTTGTGGTATGAGATGTTGGAATGAGATGGGATTGTGGGATGCATTACAAAGGGAAGGGAAGATGTCTATTTATAGGCTAAGGGGATGAAGAGATGTGGAGGAGGAGGAGACACATGTCAAATGGAGGGTGGAGGACACAAAAGCCATCGGGAAGGATCTAGATCCATAACACATGGCATGAGATGGGGAGGAGAGCATGTAGCCGCCCCATGTGACTTTCCATGGCAAAAAGCCGCCGATCCTTTGTGTGAGGAGGAGAGGAGAAGAGTGTAGAAGAGAGGAGAAAGCCGCCGGCCATGTGGCAAGAGGAGAGTGAGTGTGCGTTTTGTGATCTCATCCACAAAAGCCATCGGTCCTTTCAGCTCCGGACTGACTCTGGTTGCTCTTCGGTTGGACTTGTTTTGAGTGATTCCACGTCAGGATCATGAAAGTTGTACAGTCAGAATCTGGTCGTGACTTGGAATGACTCGTAATTCATATTCAGCTTAAAAATGCCTCCTTAGCCTCTATTCTCTCTAGACTTCAAAATACCCTGTTGATAAATATCGGAACTAACAAGCAAAAGTTAAATAGACAAAGAGTCTAATTTGGTGGGTTTAACTGTGTTTATGATTCATACAATTATGGTCCATCACATTGCTCATGCGGTTGGTGTCTGTGCCAGATACCAAGCTAATCCCAAGGAGAGTCACATGATGAATGTGAAGAGAATTATCAGATATGTTTGTGGAACAGCCGACTATGGTCTATGGTACACCAAGGATACTAACGCATGTCTGGTAGGCTATTGTGATGCAGATTGGGCTGGGAATGCAGAGGATCGCAAAAGTACCTCTGGAGGATGTTTCTTTCTAGGAAACAATCTAGTCTCTTGGTTCAGTAAGAAGCAGAATAGTATATCCTTATCTACCGCTGAAGCAGAATATATTGCAGCCGGAAGTTGTTGTACCCAGATGGTATGGATGAAACAGATGCTAGAGGAATACGGGGTAAAACAAGGTATGATGACTCTCTACTGTGACAACATGAGTGCCATCAACATATCTAAGAATCCGGTACAACATTCTAGAACAAAGCATATCGATATCAGGCATCATTTCATTCGGGAACTTGTAGAAAAGAAGACACTCACCCTGACCCACGTATCAACAGAGAAACAGCTTGCAGACATATTCACAAAAGCTTTGGACAATCTTCAGTTTGAGACACTAAGATCCTCTCTGGGTCTGTGTGTCATTGACAACTAAGTTGTTTCGGATCAGGGTGGTCAACCGGTTCTCTCTCGTCTATACGTGATAGGTTGACCTGGAGGCTGTATGGACGGACTGAGTTTCAAAGGATCTTCAAGGTATTTTGTATTATCTGCATATTGTGAAGTCGTGGTGTTCCCTTGTCACTTTATGGCAAAAAGGGGGAGTAAATTTGGAGTTTGAAAGCTCCTTAAAAGATTCGTTCGTGCTAGTCTGTTAGACATGTTTTGAGTTTGAAAGCTCCTTAAAATATTCGTTGAGCTTTTATGGTGTTTGGAGTTTGAAATCTCCTCAAAGATTCAGTTGATAGCTTAGTTCGTAGCACAGCTTGGGAGTTTGAAATCTCCTCAAAGATTCAACTATATTGGTAGTACAGGTAGCTTCAAATAGGTAGTTTTGCCAAAAATGCCAAGGGGGAGCTTGTTAGTTTTATGGCATGGTGTTTAGCAAAACTTAGTATAGTTGTTCTAGCTGTTGTTCAAGACTGGAAGAGACAACTGTCCTGGAACAAGTTGAAGCAGATGGAATGTTTCCAAATTCAGATTTGAAAACACAGTCGACCGTTGGAAGATTAAGGCGGTTGCAGGTGCATGGACAGAAGTTGGAAGTTTCCAAATTCAGATTTGGAATCTTGTCTCAGCCGACGTAGCGCAACTTGCTTGAGGATATTTCCGAGATCAGTTTTGGCAAGTCGGTGCATATCCATATCGAAGATATTAAGAAGTCGGTTTGGAGGTTGCTTGCGCATAAAGCTATCTTGCTATGAAGATAATTGAAGATTGCCTAATCAAGATTGAAGATAGTTATTGGAGGATTATCTTCAAGAAATATGCGCAAAAGATTAGGAAAAATTTCCTAATAGATAGAGGCGTTTTAGCTTAGAAATCCTATTCGATCTAGGGTTTCCATCGCCTATATAAGTAAGGCTAATGCTTAGATATTAGTCAGCACTTACGGAGATATTAATCACGCTCATACTCATTGAAGGGAGGAGGAGGCAAACGGCGGTGAACTAATCGTAACTGGTTATTCACGACGCACGTAATCGGCTGGAGAACTAACCGTCACTGGTTACTCGAAGGCGCTCGGATCAATCTGCATTGGTGCTCAACAGATTGATCGAAGGACGAAGCTGAAGGTTCTCGCACTGAAGTTCTGTTACTGCGCATTTGGGAGAAGGCGCTGATTCTTTCGAAGATTCATTCTGGTGGATACGGAGCGGGAGCAAAGATCTAGGGGGAGTACTAGATTGCAATTACTAGAGTGTTCGAGGCTCAGGTTGTTTAAGAGGGATTCTGTAAACGGTAAACCCTGTACTCGCAATACTCAATAATAGTGAATTGCTGTCCACCGGGCTAGAGAACGCCCCCCAGACGTAGGCTCGTTAACGCCGAACTGGGTAACAACTTTGCGTGTCGTTTTTATTTCCGCATTACTTGTTTTAGCGCATAAGTTGTTTTAGGATTTGCTCTGGATCTCGACCAGAACAACATCTCATCTACCAGGGGAAGATTTCATATTTAATTACTGAAGCATAACTGACTGCAACACACGTTTGTAAGAAAAGAATAATACGTTTATAATGACCCATGACGAATAAAAACATTCATGAGAGATAAATAATATGCTATCTCTAGAGACGATGTTAAGAAATAATAATTCTCCCAAAATGTGACAATTAGTAATCCTAAAATGAGAGATCGTGTAAGATTAATTGTGATCCATGAGTCATAATTAATATTTGTTAAATTAGTAAATTGTGTATCTCCTCATTATTGAAAAGGGTGCAACCTTTCATGTTGATGGGACATGACTCTTCTAATATTATAAATAGAAGCCTAAATAATCCTTCTCTCTACATTTTACACAACTAAATTACATCTCATCACAAATTTTAGATCAAGTATTCACAAGGGTTAGGAGGCCGGAGAAATCAATCAAATCCGTATTTGTTACAAACATGGATAAAGATATGCCTCTTGCTTCAACAAAATTAGTGTGAAAATTATATTGTTCTAAAGATCCTGATTAATCAAAATGTTAAATCTAACATGTGGTATAAGACCCTAACAATGAATAATATTCTTTTTGCTTTTTTTTGTTTGTTTTAAAATTTTGAATTTGAGTTTTATATCTGTCTTGTTTTGAGCGAGAGACCTCAATAAATGCCAATCTTTTTTTTTCGATGAGGACCTCAATGCCAATCTTGAACAACTACATTTCACTTTCAGTCTCACATAACATCCCACATGAACATATAGGTATACTATAACAAAGTCGACGTAGCCAGTGTCAGGCTCAACAAAAGACTTGCACTGCCAATATCCATCTCATAAAAAATAATACATTTTTAAAACTCGAACTTAAAAAGAGTGGAATTTTGAAATTCAAACTAAAAAATAGGGTCTGAAAAAAATCTCCCTCATAATCAACACCTACAAGAGAGTTGAAACAATTGCCGACCGCTCATCAAAAACAAAAGAAATAAATGCCGACCATTATATTTGGTAGGGGTCGGCAAAGGGTCGGACCGGATAAGTTCTAATCCTATCAGGTCGGGTCGAGTAGGCTTTTTGGTGAGTCTAGTCTTTTACACATTAGGGCCGGATACTGAGAAAATTCATCAACCCTAAAATCGTTATCGGCCCTTCGTTTCATATGGCTTTTCAGGCTAGGGTTGAGCTAATTTCGACCCTAAATGAATGACTAATTAATCGATAAATAACTTTTTACTTGCAAATAGCACTAGTTTGGACGTTTGAGATTTAATGGATTTGAAAAAATACATTCTTTTTATATCAAGAACGTCCTTAAATCAATAAATATACGAATTAAATCGATCTCGTATTTCGGGCCGGATCGAATAATCAAAACCTTAGCCCGGCCCTAAACCTTTCAGGTCAGGTCATAATAGGACTTACGTAAGGCTAGGGCCGAATTCGGACCAGGACATCCTAAAACGTATTTCGGTCCAGGACTAAATGCCCACCCTAAATTATTTGGGCTTCTACTAATTTTCAAGTGCCGACCTCGGTTAATCATTTTATGAATACGTACAATCTGAAATCTTAATGGAGTTGTGTGAACTGTGAATTATGTCAATCACCTCTGCCTTTGTCAGGAAAGCATTTATATGGTTTCAGACAGATGTGAAATCAGATAAAATATCAACTTTGACTTGTCTCCTCCTACCAAAACTTCATACTTTTTTTTAAAGTCGTCGCGGGTCAGAATTTTAAACTACGTACATTCCCACATCTTTTTGTGAAAGGGATTGATAATCGCAGCTCAGACAAATCTAGTAGCAACGCAAAACACACATCGGTAGGTCAACATTTGATCGAATGGTCAAAATGTGTATAGGGTTATTCTTATCCTATTAGATTCGTACCTTATCATGCCATATCCTTATACCCTAATGTATTATGTTCATAAAGCCTAAGGCAGGGTAAGGTCACGAAAAAATAAACCATACCCTGCTCTTTCGCCTTACTATCATATCTTCATACCCTGTCTTACCCTACCATTGTAATTCATTTTATAATTTTTTTCCCTTAAATTATGCTTAAAAATGATGTTACCCTAATTTTACCCTACCCAATGGGTACTCTGCGGGTATAAAAAAGTGTTCTACCCTACCCTTCAATGTTCATTGAGTTCAGAAAAAATGATGTTACCCTGACCTTACCCTACCCATTAGGATAAGGATAACCCTTACTGTTAGGTTGTAATCCATTTTGTAAAATGGAAAGTGCCCTTTTGGTGATGTTTGTAATGCTGGCTTTAGGTTAGTTTAGAGATGTATAGGATTAGGATTTTCCTTAGCCTAAGTCCAGCCAGCTAAAACGACGCAGCTTTGCCAAGGCGCCCAGGTGAGTTTTTGAAGGTTTAGTGGAACGTCGACGTTTTGAGGAAGCGCGAGTATTCGAGCTGGAGACAAGACGATGTCGTTCCTCAGGCGCGCGAGAGTTTTTGAGGCAAGACGAAGACGACGTCGCAGAGATGAGCGCGAGTTGAGTTTTTGGTTTGGGCTAAAACGCAATCGTTTTGGTCATCTCCTGAAGTCTGCATATATCGAGCTGGATTCCCAAATTGGGGATTTTAGGTAAAAAAAACGAGCGAGCGATACACCGAGAGCGATTCGACGACGACTCAGGCGATACGACGACTGGGACATCGCAAGCGTATTCTAAACTGTGCAGTGGGGCCTTCTACATCAGTAATTTGATCGGGATTGGGCCAGTCGGCTGATGAAGCCTACAGCAGATTTGGAGTTCTCAGCCAAGGCCGGGTTTTGGTCTAGGCTTGTGCTCCGGCCATCGTCAGGGAAGTCCTTTACTGCATTTGCGTTCTTTGCGTACTGTGGTGTATAGAACTCATATCCCTTAGTATATGCTTGCAAGATCACCATTTAGGAACTTTGTGCCAATCTTGTAACCTTATTTGACTTATAGTGGAACATTGGGTTGAGTGTCCTCGTCACCGCGGCTCCGTGGAGTAGGGCAGCCCCCGAACCTCGTAAAAACCTGATTGTGTTTTTTACTCTCGGTTTGCCCAATTTCGTTAGGTCATATTTTGGTCTTTAATCAACTAAGGATATACAATTGGATTAAGAGTGTAGTAATTCCTGAACTAATCTTAAGATCGGATTTCAGATTACTAGCATACAACCTAATTCAATTGAATGTCCAATTAAGCCCTGAATTGAGAACTCAAATGTAAAGACAAAGAACATAAGGATTTTATACTGGTTCACCTCTAGGTGAGACGCTAATCCAGTCGGGTCACTGTCAGAGCCCGATATGCACTATGGGTGGCCGGAAACGCACCAAGAATCACCCGGAGATGATACAAACAGATACACGCACGAACTCAGCCGATTACAATGTAAACAATCATAGCTCTACTCAATTGAATGCCGAAACACGCCTGGATGTCCGTCGAGTAGAAGCCCTCAATGAATTCGTTTAGACGATCACGCTTGGAGGTCAAACGAGAGAGAAATCAGTTTGCGTAGTATGAACCCTAGCTCGAGTTCTTCTTTCCTTTTAAACGCCCGCCTTTTGTCGCCAGATCGAACATCGTCCGTTTGATGAGCCAGATCTCGTCTAATCTCGTTCATCCATCTTTAACGAACATAAAGACTAATTAAACCCGGATTCGTGCCTCGACGTGGCGTGCTCCTATTGGTCGACTTTACTTTCCCTCGGCTACAACCTTTCTCTTTTAGCAACCGTCTTCTGGCCTTTAGCAACGAATCAAATATCCTTTCTGGAAACAGCGACAGACACTCTCCATCTTCAGCGACGACTCTTATACCTTTAGCGACGACTATAGCAGAACCCAATAGCATGACTGCTTTATTTCCAACAATCCTCCACCTGAAGCAATCATCTCCGACTACTTTAGGCCTTCACTCCTTTCCGACCCAACACCAAAATGCATACCAGGACTTACCCAACTGATCATTGCCACACCTGCAATATTAACAACTGAAAAGATATGGTATCTCACAGCTGGGTTATACTCAGTCTCAATTTTCAACACCTTCACAACACCTTCATAGACCTTATCCCTAATGAAATGGTATGTCACATCAATGTGCTTAGTTCTATCATGAAAAATTGGGTTTTTACACAGATATATGGCAGACTGATGATGGACCATATTTATATGATTCATTAAGATAGTTAAACCCACTAAATTAGACACTTTGTCTTAACAACGTTTACTTGTTAGTTCCATTTTTGTTATACAGGCTATTTTGAGGTTTAGAGAAGAAATGAGCTAAAAAGGGGTTCTTAAACCAAAAATGGATTACAAGTCAAGTCGGGCCAGTCGGGGACCGAGAAAAATCAACCAGGGACCGAGGACCCCAGTCGAGGACCAAAGACCCCAGTCGAGGACCGAAAACCCCAGTCGAGGACCGAGGACCCCAGCCGGGTACCCAGGCCCAGTACCGAGAACCTCAGGTCCCTGCCAAGAGGTACCAGGCCCAAGTGCCGGGAGTGCCGGGAACCAAGTGCCGAGTCCTGAGTGCCGAGAAGACCAGGTCCCCGCCGAGCAGCCGTGCCGAGAGAGCCGAGCACCCGTGCCGAGAGAGCCGAGCGCCCGTGCCGAGCCCCACATCCGAGAGCGCCGAGACCCACGTCCGAGAGCGCCGAGACCCACGTCCGAGAAAACCAGGGCCGCGCCGAGAGCAGCGCCCGGGCCCTGTCGACCGAGGGCCCGAGGAAAACTTCAACCCCGGGCCATGACCATGCTCCGGGAAGAATTTGGCCAAACATCCTTCATGGATCAGTCTTAGAATCGTCTCAACATTCCAAATCCATGGTCCAACACCCAATCACCTCCGGCCAAAATTCCAGCAGCTCCGGCCAAAATTCCGGCCAAGCTCGGCCATGGTCCAATCAACTTCCGGTGATGCTCCGATCAAGCCAAATCCAACCACCACCTTGCTCCGGTCATTTTAGCCCAACTCCGGTCAAAAATCCGGCGAAGTCCAACCAAACTACTTATTTCCCGGATAGGTTATACTATTCACATCGGTTGATCTTTTGGTTTAAAACCAAACCTCAACCAAGTGCAAAGGAGTTGCCCAAGCCTCAACTAATCAAGTAGTTGCCCTTTGAGATCCAACTAAGCTCACTTGAGGAGCAACCAAGGCCAAAATCGGTTGGCTTGAGATATTTGCTAGCCAAGTTTATGGGTTTTTAATGCAATCCAATCCACAAGTCAAGTGCATTCCCCTTGGCTCACCAAGCTCTAGCCGCCCATGTGCCATTCCCATGTGCCATGCCCATGTGCCATGCCCATGTGCCATGCCCATGTGCCTTGCCTTTTGGCTCAAACCAAACTCCAACCGAAGAGCAACCAAGGCCAACCGGAGTTGTGGGAGGACTAGAGGCGGTTGGGAGGACAAATATCCTCTCCTCCACCGCCTCTTTGGCCTATAAATAGAAGGGCTTGGCCCTTGAAAACATACCTCATGTCATCACTTGTAACTTAGGTAGAGAATCTCTCTAGAATCCATCTCACAAATCCTTGTAAACACTTGTGTTTTGATATCAAAAGCTCTACCTTCTCTTTTGTTCTTGAGTGTTCTTGAGTGTTCTTGAGAGTTCATGAGTGAAGTTTGAGTTTGTTCTTCATTTCCTTTGCCAAAAACCGTGAGCCCTCTTTTGCTTTCTTGTCTTTATTTTGCTTTGATCTTGAGCACTCTTGTTTATTCTTGAGTGCTCAAGTTTGTTCTTGAGTTTTACTTTCCAAAACCTTACTTTCTTGTCTTTGTTTTCAAAACCAAAACTTTTACTTTTCAAAGCACTTAGCTATGGTATCCACTTCTATGGATATTCGTAGCTAAACCCTTCATTCGGTTAAAGGGGTGTGCTTGTATCATGCAAACGTTTTAGACCCTTTTCTTAACGCTTCCATTATGTTCAAACTTGTTCTATGTGCCATATATTAGGTTAGAACAACATGGTTGAGTGGAGGCTCGAAAGAGCAAAGCTCTTCCATGGGGTTCGTGAGCATACATGGTTAAGTGGAGGCTCGAAAGAGCAAAGCTTTTCCATGGAGTTCAACCTCTTTAAAACACCACTTGGTTGATCGGAAATGATTGATCAAGTGGATGCACATGGGCTAAGATACTTCGAAAGGAGGAATTAGCCTATCTAGAACAAGTGTTCTATGTCTTGAAAAGGACTAGACGGTGTGGCAAGTCGAGTGCTAGAAATGGCCTTGATACATCTTTGAACACTTAGAACGATCATTAGAGGTCGATGATGAACGAACAGTGATACAAGGCCCCTAAAACCGAATCCTTCCATTAATCAAAGCACCACTTGTCACTTTACTTTCAGTCCTAATATCAACTGTTTACTTTCAGTACCATTTACTTTCAGTACTTTACATTCTGCAACTAACTTTTACATTCCGCAACTAACTTTACTTTCCGCAACTAACTTTACATTCAGCACTTTACTTTACGCACTTACTTTCAGTACTTTACTTTTACGCACTTTATTTTTAGCACTTTACATTTCAGCACTTTACTTTACGCAATTTACTTTCAGTCTTTACTTTTACGCACTTTATTTTCAGTCTTTACATTTCCGTACGCTTACTACAGACTTGCTCAACATCAATCCAACATAACTTTGGTGCGGATTGCGCTTGAAACACAGCGTGCGACAAACCAAAAGTGTGTTGCAGATGATATTGAACTCGACTGTTCCAGCACTTTACTTTCCGCACTTTACTTTTCAGTCATTTACTTTCCGCACTTTACTTTTCAGTCATTTACTTTCCGCACTTTACTTTTCAGTCATTTACTTTCCGCACATTTACTTTCAGTCTTTACTTTCAGCACTTTACTTTCAGTCATTTACTTTCCCGCAATTTACTTTCAGCACTTTACTTTCAGTCATTTACTTTCCAGCAATTTACTTTTCAGTACTAAAACCACAATCAACCCCAACCGCACTTACATTTCTGTATAAATCCCTTAAAGAACAACTATCCACTAATTCCCTTGGGTTCAACCCCTACTTACCGCTTTACTACCCAATAGTGAAGTCACGAGTAGCGGACTTATAAATTTATCTTTTGCGTTGCACACGACGACTGTGCATCCGTCAACTGACTATCTGAAAAAATTGTCACAATACTATTAGATAACTCAACCTCCCTTATCAGACCTTGTAACCAAATACCCTCCTTGAAAGCATCACATATGGCAATATATTCAGACTCAATAGTTAACAAAGTAACAATGGATTGTAGACCAGATTTCCAAGAAATACAATTCTTTGCAAAGGTGAAATAATATGCAGTAGTTTATTTTCTACTATCTTTATCCCTATCAAAGTCAGCATCCACATACCAAACCAAGTCAAGCTCATTACATCTCTTAGAATATGACAGTCATTTATCCAAAGTGCTAGCTATATATGCAACTAACCATTTCACTGCAAGCCAATGTTCATAACCTGGATTGCTCATATATCTAGTTAACACAGAAATAACATAAGACAAATCAAGCCTAGTACTAATCATAGCATACATAAGAGACCCAACAGCATTTGCATAAGGAAAACTTTCCATTTTTACCTTCTCAGAATGTGAAACAGGGCATTGAGATTTATTCAAATCAAAATGTGCAGGAAAAGGAAGATTCACAGTTTTACAGTTCAGATTTCCAAACTTAGATACTAATTTCTCTAAGTAAGGTTTTGGTGTAACTTAAAAGAAACTGGTTCTATCCCATTCAATAATCATACCCAAAATTCTTTTAGCATGGCCTAGGTCTTTCATGTCAAAAGCAGAATTCAAGTCTTCTTTTAGTGACTTAAACTTATACATGGATTTGCATATTAACAACATGTCATTAACATATAGCAACATGTATATAGGCATACCATCAACAGATGCAAAATAGAAACAAGTATCATACTCACTTCTTTTAAATCCAAGACTTAGTACAAATTTGTCAAACTTTTGATACCAAAGTCTGGGACTTTGTTTCAGACCATACAAGGACCTTTTAAGAAAACACACATGCTCAGGGTATTTTTTATCAACATATCCTTCAGGTTGCCTCATGAAATTTTTTTCATCCAAGTCCCCATGTAAAAAGGCAATTTTTACATCTAACTTTTCTACTTCAAGATCTAAGCGAGCAGCTAATGATAGCATAAGCCTTATAGTCTTAAACTTAACTACTGGAGACAAGATTTCAGTGAAGTCAATACCTTCCCTTTGTTTGTATCCCTTAGCCACCAGTCTGGCTTTATATCTCACAGGTTCCTCCTTGGTCAGTCCCTCTTTCAGTGTGAAGATCCACCTGCACTCAACAATCTTGTGAGACTTAGGTAATGGAACCAATTCCCATGTCTTATTTACCTTCAAGGAACAAATTTCATCCTCCATGGCAGCCTGCCATTTTCCCCTTTTCCTTGAAGTCACGGCCTCTAAATATGTTTGAGGTTCAGGGTCATTCAACTCTTGGGAAGAAACTAAGGCTGATGCAACTAGGTCTGCATAAGCATATCTAGGTGGTCTCCTAATTTCCTCCCTCATAGTTCTATCCCTAGCTAACTGATAGTCTGTAAGGTTTTGCTAGTTTTCTTCATGGTGTTCCTCCACCTGATTCTGAAGCTCTTCATGTCTTTGATCTTCCTCTGGTTCATTTCCTGGTTAATCATGTGGATTTTTAGAAGCCAGGCCATTTATTTGCCATATCTCAGGGTCAATAGGAGGATCTAAGGTAGTTGGACTCATATCTATGGGCACAACCGCACAAGGGATACTACCTGATCAGTGTTCTCTCCTTACAAGGGAAACTATCATCATCAAAGGTTACATCTCCACTAATCAAAATCTTTACCCTTCTAGCACTCATATCCCATAACCTATACCTTTTTTTTCTCAACTGTTTCTGATATCCTAAGAACACACACTTAATGGCTATAGGATCCAACTTACCCTCCTTGTAGTGTGCATAAGCAGCACAACCAAAAACCCTAAGTTCTGATAGGTCTGATATCTTACCACTCCATAACTCCATAGGGAATTTAAACTCGAAAGCTCTATTAGGGCTCCTGTTAATCAATTAACAAGTAGTTTACAAAGCTTCTCTCCAAAATGACTTAGGTAAACCAGTAGTAAACAATAAGCATCTCACCTTCTCAAGCAGAGTTATATTCATCCTTTCCACAACACCATTCTGTAGAGGAGTTAATCTAACCGTTTTATGCCTAAGTATACCATTTTCTTTACAGAAATTGTCAAACTCAGCATTACAAAATTCCAAACCATTATCAGTTCTAAGAGTTTTAACATCAGAACTACACTGGTTTTCCTCTAACAGTTTCCATTCTTTAAATTTTAGAAATGCTTCATCTTTGGTTTTTAGAAGAAAGGTCCAAACTCTTCTAGGATAATCATCAACAATGCTTAAGAAGTGTTTATTTTCACCATAAGTTAACAGAGCCTCAGGACCCCACAAATCAGCATGCATGTAATCCAAAATATGTTTACTAGAATGTATACCAGCAGTGAATTTCAGTCTATGTTGTTTAGCTAAAACACAAGGCTCACAAAAGTTAAGATCACTGATTTTATCCTTACCAAACATGCCTTGCTTTAACAACATGACTAACCCCTTTTGACTCATATGCCCAAGCCTAAGATGCCACCTAACTGTGGCTCTTTTATCTGCATCAACCAGGTTAGCTTCATCCACATTCTTATCAGGGTAACAACCATCAAGGTAATACAAGCTGCCATTTTTCTTTCCATACAGAACTAACTTATCACATTTAAAGACATTCATAGCACCATTTTTAGCAGTATAAGAACATCCCAAATCATCCAAAACACCAAGAGAAATAAGATCTCTCCTCAGACCAGGTACATGTCTAACATTAGTAAGAGTGACCATCTTACCATTTAACAGTTCTAGTGTGATTGACCCTTGACCCTTAACCTTACACACATTATCATTCCTCATGAACACGGTCTCTCCACTACAAGATTTGTAGTCTTGAAACCATGATTCATTGGGACACATGTGGAAGGAACAACCTGAGTCAAGAACCCATTGATCACTTATGGGTTTATCAGTCACATTAAGAACTTGAGAGGAATTGGTGTTCTGGTTACCTGAAACAACAAGGTTTGTTTCAGTGTTCTGAGTTTTATTTCTAGCCAAGAACTTTGACAGTTCCTTCTAAAATAATCCCGCTTTCCACCAAAATAACATTTTCTTGCAGGTCCCTGATATTTAAAATCCTTTTTCTGGTCAGTTTTAGGCTTATTATCATATGAGTTATTACTAGCATATGACTTAGTCTTATATGAATGAAATCGGTCAGGCTTGGTTTTAGAAAATAAGCCTGACCCAGCCTTGGACCTGGAACCCTTGAGTTTGATTTCCCTGGTCCTCAAAGCAGTACAGAACTGATCAAAGGAAGGAACAGTTCCAGTGTATTGAAAGGCATCCTTGACAACTTGATAAGTGTGGAATTCATCAAAATCATAGTAGTGCTAGTCTCATCAAGAGCATGAGTAGTACGAGTTAACATCAAAGTCATCTTTAAGAAATCATCCAAATTATCATCAACAGATTTACTTGGATCCATTTTGAAAGCAAACGGGGAAGCTTTCAAGTAACTCAAGTTTGGAGTAACTTGGTTTTCAAACAGGGTTTTCAGTTTATCCCACATTTCAAGAGGATTTTTAAGAGTACATACCTTTATGATAATATTGTCACTAAAACTGAGTATTATCAGGTTGTATGCCTCAGCATCAATGTCCCTCTTCCTCTTCTTTTCATCCTCAGTCCTTAGAGTAGCATCCTTCTCCAAAGCCACATCCACCTTATTATGAGCAAATAGTGCCTTCATCTTGAGGCTCCATACTTGGTAGTCAGTATTCCCATCAAACGGTGCAATTTCCATCATCCAAGTCCCCATGATTCCTCACAAGCACAATAAACAATGAATGAGTATCAATAGGTACAAAAAGATTCACAATCCAAAGAATCAGCCAACAACTAGTAATCAAAATAGCTTTGATACCACTGTAGTAATTCCTGAACTAATCTTCAGATCGGATTTTAGATTACTAGCAAAAAACCTAATCAATTGAATGTCCAATTAAGCCCTAAATTGAGAACTCAAATGTAAAGACAAAGAACACAAGGGTTTTATACTGGTTCACCTCTAGGTGAAAGGCTAATCCAATCGGCTCACTGTCAGAGCCCGATATGCACTATGGGTGGCCGGAAACGCATCAAGAATCACCCGGAGATGATACAAACAGATACACGCACGAACTCAGCCGATTACAATGTAAACAAGCACCGCTCTACTCAATTGAACGCTGAAACACGCCTGGATGTCCGTCAAGTAGAAGCCCTCAATTCGTGTAGACGATCACGCTTGGAGGTCGAACGAGAGAAAAATCAGTTTGCGCAATATGAACCCTAGCTCGAGTTCTTCTTTCCTTTTAAATGCCCGCCTTTTGTCGCCAGATTGAACAGCGTCCGTTGGATGAGCCAGCTCTCGTCTAATCTTGTTCGTCCATCTTTAACGAACATAACGACTAATTAAATCCAGATTCGCACCTCGACGTGGCGTGCTCCTATTGGTCGACTTTACTTTCCCTCGGCTACGACCTTTCTCTTTTAACAACCGTCTTCTGGCCTTTAGCAACGAACCAAATATCCTTTCTGGAAACAGCAACAAACACTCTCCATCTTCAGCGACGACTCTTGTACCCTTAGCGACGACTGTAGCAGAACCCTGCAGCATGACCGCTTTATTTCCAACAAAACGAATTGGGGGAAATCATATACATTGGCTTAATCTATATTTACACTTATACTACCCATTACCGACCCCTACACTTTGACAATAAAGTGGGATGGATAAACGACCACGAGAAATGAACAAAATTTCTACCCAAAATGTTCGCTATTCGTAAAAGTTGATCATTTGTCAATTTCACTTTCGGTTAACGCAATCGCAAATATGACCCATTTAACCAAAATTTTAAATACCTTGACTCGGTTCCTCCGCCACTTGACTATTCAAACGAATATCAACCGAACTGTCACATTCTCTTCTAAATGGTATTGTTGAACTTTCAAAATTGTCACGTAGATTTTTGTCGCTGGGAAAAGAAAAAAAAGCTTCGTTTCTTTGTTATTGGACTGGTTTGGTTTCATCTCTGTTTATTGATTGACAACGTGTCGCATCTTCCTGCCTATTGGATCATGATCCTATGTCGTTAGATTATTTTATATAATCTAATGTTGGGATCATAATGTAAATTATGTGATGTGCATACTATCATAATTTTTAAGTCGTATATTAAAATGATCTATTTTATAATTGACTTTAGAGTATAATTAAAGTCATGATCATGGATATATGATATGTGTAGATACCTGATTGATAATAACGTTTCTTTTGAGGGGAAGGACTTCATAATTATCAGAAATATAGTGGTTATTACAACGTTATATTAAAGGTAGCGATCCCCGGTCTTACGTAGTATCTCACTTTACTTCTCTCTCAAAAGTTCACTGGTGAAAAGGATAGTGCGGAAAGGCTGGAAGATCCATTACCGGTGACAACTAAAAGAGTTAAGAGTCATCAACGGAGGTTTGATCTTCTTCTATAATTTTTGTGTACTTGATTAACATGATATTGAGTATTACGATCTTCGGGTATGAAATTAATCTAACAATTGGTATCAGTCGCCCCATTATTTCTTGTTAATCGAGGAGAAGTATTGACTGATTTATGCTTAAATTGAATATAAACAATTTATGGGTTTCTGGGTTTTCTCCATCTCCACTGCGCAAACTCACCTTAAACCACATCAAATAATCATCCAGAACCGATGTTAACTGTTCGGGAACTGCCTGTAACCACCTCGCAATTTCTCCTCCGCGTCGTATCTCGGCCAGTGACGGCCTAAACTACCTCGATTTTGGTCTGGATAATCACTTAGTCGGATCAGAAGTGTTGTGAGCCGATTTCAAATCTAGGATTCAGTTCGGATTTTACATGGTGTCTCTCGACCTCTCATTCAATTGCTCGGCCAGATTCGATTTCAATGTCATCGTCGGCTTGTCTATGCTGTCGTCGATCTATTGCCAGGATGCAAAAATCAGATTGCTGTTGTTTGGGAAGAATCTGAGTCGATTGGGATATGTTAAAGTTGTTGGTGCTTCACCTTCGGTCTCGGCATTGAATCGACAATTAAGAAGCGTTGTGAATCGGTCAAATTTAGATGCGTTAAAATCACGCAGTATAAATTTATTATTATTAATTTATTTCTCTATTGTTTTTTGTGGCAGATAAGAGATGTTGGGTTTCATCATTAAAAAACCCTGATTCAGTGTTTAGTTTGTGAATTGAACTGGTTTCGGTTCAGTTTGGATCCAACTGATCCGGTTCAATGCAATTGATTTGGTTTGATCCAATACAGGAATTTGGTTTAATGTGATCCAATTTTGTAATTTGGTCCAATTAACACTGATTCAATTAAAGTGATTTAGACTGGTTGAGTTATGCAGTTCAAATCAATTTTTTGGTTTAGTTTGGATCGAATCAGTCCAATTCAATTAAAATTAGATTCGAGTTGATTCATTTTTTTGATGGAATCGGTTTAGTTCAGATCGAATCAATATGGTTCAGTTGGAATCTGATTTGGGTTTGATTCACAATGAGAATCAGTTCAATGTGTTCCAGTTTGGTTATTTGGTCCAATTGAATTCTATTCAATTATAGTGATGTTTTTTGAAAGGATTCAATTAAAGTGATTTGAACAAATATGATAATGCAGCTCAATTCAATTTTAGGTTTAATTCAAGATGATCCAACTGCGATCAGTTTGATTCGATTCATGTGAACTCCGACTTTTGTTGTTGTTGTTGAAATGAACAGATTGGTCCAGTTCAGATGAAGTTGTGGTTCAGTTCAAAATGAACCGGTTGTGGTTCAGTGAGGAATGAACCAATTTTGGTCCATTTAGCGGTTCTGTTTGGTTTGTTCAATAAGAACTGATTTGATTTTTGTTCGATACATGGACTAATTCAATGTGGTCCATTTTTTTGGTTACTCGGTTCAATTTGAGCCTGTTTGGTCTGTGGTTCAATTAAAGTGAATTTGACAAATTTGGTTATGTGGTCCAATTCAATCTTGGTTCAATAACACTTAACTAATTAAATCTAGTTTGATTTAATTAAATTGGGATGTATTACTGAAAATTAAAGGTACATACATATATGACATATGTTTTCAATTTAGGGCCACACTTAGAGTGTATTAATTAAAGCATAATTGTTACAAAAGTGACCTCTTATGTGTAAGTTAATACATGACGGGTATTGGATAGGAATATGTATGTAATTTACATGGATAATTAATTGGCTCCAAGGAAAATTATTATCTAATGGAATTACATACATATATGTGGTAATGACATGTGATGATTGTCCGGGTGAACTTGGTGTAAATAATTAGTACATCCAAAGATGGCTATTTATTTGACACCGTTTATCATCAATGTTTGATTACTACAACAAGAGTACCACTTACAGTTAATAGTACTATCCAAAGATTTGCCGTTAATGTTGTGTTGGGTATCTTGATATGTCATATTTATTTACTTTTTGTGAGCATTAAGAGCTGACTTATGTCTTGTTCTCTTTCAGCTTACATGTCTGCCACTTCAATTGCTGCCAACCTCAATAATATTCTTGTACTAAATAGGACAAACTTTAAGGAGTGGAAATAAAATATTAAGATTTTCTTGGGCAGCATGTATCTCGACATAGCTTTACGAGAGCCGAAGCCAATTCATCTCGCTAATTCAAGAAGTGCATTTGATCGTAATCATTTGAGAATGTGGGAGCATTCTAACAGGCTGAGTCTGATGATTATTTGTCGCGGCATTCCAGAGGCTTTAAGGGGTATATTGCCTGATGAGATTTCCAGTGCCAAAGATTACCTTGCAAAATTTGAGAAACGTTTTGTTGAAAACGATAAGGCGAAAACAAGTAAGCTTTTAGCAAACTTGATTTCAATGAAGTACTCCGACAAGGGTAATGTCAGAGAACATATTATGGAAATGTCTCAACTTGCTTCAAAACTAAAGGCCTTAAAGCTCGAGTTATCTGAGAACCTACTCTTGCATTTGGTGTTAATCTCTCTTCCTTCAGAGTACATTCAGTTTAGGATTTCCAATAACTATCAGAGGGAGAAGTGGACTCTCAATGAGCTCATTTTGTTTTGTGTGGAAAAAGAGGAGATGTTGAAGCATGATGAAGCTGCTAATTCTAAGACTCCAGTTTTCACTACTCATGTTACATGTCATTTCTGTGAGAAAATTAGACACGTAAAGAAGAAGTACCAAGTGGGCCAAGTATCGCTTGGCGAGTTAAAAGGGGATTGTCTGAGTTGTCGATGACCTATTGACGCTGAAAGATGCATCTATTTGGGAGTAGGTCATGCGGTAGAGGAGGAGGCAATGATAAATTTTAGATTATTAGCATTTTGGTCATTTTGTTTGGATTTAATAGACATTCGTTGTATCGTTGATCATGCGAAACTTAATTTATATTTCCAAATTGAGCAAATTCAATTATTATTGTTCATTTGGTGATAGCAAATTTGTTTTATCTATTAAACTCCAATTTTTTTGGGACCGATACATATTATGTATATAATAACTAAATCCCTACATGAGACTTGAGTCATTGAAAGTGTTCAAATAATTTAAGGCTAAAGTTGAGAGACGACTCAACTAAAGAGTAAAGGGTGTTGTATCTCATTGTGGTGGTGAAATCACAATAGATGTGACCAATCAGGTGAACAACGTTTTGTGACTATTTGCTAGACACCTAGAAGAGTGTAAAACTAAAATCTTAAGAACTTGGTAAGGTCTATAATTAGTCATTCCAACTTACCAGAAGAACTCTAGGTGAAGCACTAAAGACAGCAGCTTATATCCTTAATAAGGTACCAACTAAGTTGGGTGATCCCATTATTAAGTAATTTTTTGGACGAGAATCGCAACATTTTTTGAGGAAATTGAGTTTGGGGGAGAAATCATTTTAGATTTACTGTTCAACCCAGACTGAGAATCAGGAAATTGTCCCTGAAGTACAAACTCAACAACCTCTTAAAATGTGTAAATAAGGAAAGTCCATTTATGGATTCATGGACCTTCTCGTCAGTGGTATTTTAAGTTCCATCAAATGATATTGAAATAATCTTGATGGATTAATGTGTGTATCACAAGTTCAATGGGAGTAAGGTTTAAGTTCTCACACCCCCGATCGCTAAAGGAGACAATTCAGTCTCAGTTAACGCCTTGAAAATACTCTGGAAATTCAGGAATGTAGAAAAAACCTCTTACGCTTCGGCTATATAGAGATTTTTATGTATATTAAGGTATGTACGAATTTGGTTATTGCGTACATTATTGGTATATCTGGTAGACATATAAGCAACCCATGGGTGGATCATTAGGTAGCAGTCAAGAAAATTGTTGGTTCTTGATCAGTCGATATTTTGACTAATTATTCACTTCATTCGATGAAGGATAGCACTTTTTCTCCTGGCAAATTGTCCCTATTTGATGTCTTCCTTGAGTGTTTCAGGACAAAAAGACATATCATCGCTCCTTGGACTCGAAGTGCTGAAAAACGGAAAGATCGATGAAAAAGGTCGAAAAAGAGCTCTGCACCAACAGTAGGCCGTGACAGCCGTGACATCTCATTAGTGTCACGGGTGTCACTGTAGGCTTTTTCTGCAGAAGGAATCAAGTGATCTCAGGCATGGCCGTGACTACAGTGACATGTCTATGTGTCACGGGTGTCACGACACCCTTAAAACTCAGTGGATTTTTGCCTTGATCGTGACTACCGTGACATCCTCCTAGTGTCACGGGTGTCATGACACCCTTTCAGATCAGTGAATTTTGGCCTATACTGTGACAGCCGTGACATGCTCGACTGTCACAGGTGTCACAGCACCGTCGGGAGTAGAATTTTGGACTTATTTCTAAAAATAGTTTTTGGGCTTTTTAGCCTTTTTGGGAATTCTATAAAAGAGGCAATCGATCAGATTGAAGGTGTGCATTAATTGAGAAAAAAACTCTAACTTGGGAGAGAAGACGGATAACATCGCGAGAGATTGAGGATTCAACGAGCTACATCGTCGCTACGGTTATCTCGTCCTTAATTTCTATTATTACACTATTCGTGGTTAACTTACCATGAATAGTGAGTAGTCTTCTTTATTCTGAGATCCTACGGATCCTGTGCTATGTGCCCAACTCTTCATGCGATCAATTGAACATTTTTCATTAATGCAATTCGAATATTCAATTCCATCGTGCTTAATTTTATCGTTCTTGCAAGTTTTGCATTGAATGGGATGTTTGCATGCTAGAACGTATTTAGGTTAACTACCAAAAGATGGATGGGTCCTAGGTATTAACCGGATTGTATGAAATTGCTATTAGGTCAGGGTAGCTACAATGGTAGTACATGAATTAATAGGAAAGTTGACTTTTGTCTGAAAAACTCTGAGTTTAATAATTGAGATCGTTGATAATCCGTGGATGGGCGGCGTTTAACGATTGAGATTAATCTAGACAATGATCCGTAGATGGGCGGCTTGTCTAGTGTTATTTTGGTTTATTTCCATATTCGATAGCATGATGAATTTATGTTTGATGATGGCATGATAAGTGGGGTTGGCATGGGTGAAGTTTGATCTTGGGATTCTTTCTCTGATCAAACAAAACCTTTTCTTTTTATGTATTTAATTTCTGCTATTTTCATCACACCAAAACCTCTTGTTATTTGGAATAGCTGAATAGGTCACCTGTTAACTAGTATTCACACACGTTGTTCCTTGGATCGATCATTGGCTTACCAAGGTTTATAAATTTTGTTTGACTACAATTTGACCTGTAAAACTCATAACTTGATGACTATAACGGGTTAAAAATACGCCTGTCGGTTCTTTTAGAGAACAAGATATTACATGCTCACATACAAGAAATCGGATTGGTTGGAGATCTTTGTGTATTCCGATTGCGATTTCAAAGGCTGCATATTTGGTAAAAGATCCACGTCAAGTTATGAGGCATCTAATTAGGGAATATGACTGCGGGACTTTTGTCACAAGACTGCACTTTATATAAGGTATTGAAAGACAACTTGAGATAATGTGATAGTCGGTCGATAGTATATTCCATTAAAGTACAGAGTGGTCAGATTTCCATAGAGAACTTTGAGATAAAACTCCATGATTAGCACCCCAAGGTCTTTCACAAGCGTATTGCTTATATGGGAGTAATCAAATTTGAGAATATCCGGATTTAGTGGGAGTTTGTGTTACGAATATGTTTTGCTCTATGTTGTAGATGGACTTTATACATTTAAGTTCTGCAGAAATGAAGTGTACATTGCACTCTGTTATATTTTAATTTAAGGACTGATCTCCATAAAGTTAAGGTGACCAGTTGGAAATAGACATGTGTAGATCACAGTTCATGTAATTTCCATGCTACACACCCATGATTGATCTATGTCATTTGGTTATGCTGATATACGTGACAAGTTTGATCTCGTAACGATTAATGCTACGAATGCTGGCATGATCCTATGTCATATAATTGATGGACGAGATTGTTTCTGGTATACTCTATATGATAGCAAGTTTGAGCTCACCGGGTTACACATTAGTTTGAATTTACTTGTATGATCCAGTGGGAGATTGTTAGATTATTTTATATAATCAAATGTTGGGATCATAATGTAAATTATGTGATGTGCATGCTATCATAATCTATAAGTCGTATATTAAAATGATCTATTTCATAATTGACTTTAAAGTATAATTAAAGTCATGATCATGGATATATGATATGTGTAGATACCTGATTGATAATAACGTTTCTTCTTAGGGGAGGGACTCGTAATTATCAGAAATATGGTACTTATGTACAATGCTATATTAAAGGTAGTGGTCCCCGGTCTTACGTAGTATCTCAATTTACTTCTCTCTCAAAAGTTCACTGGTGAAAAGGATAGTGCGAAAAGGCTGGAAGATCCATATAATTTCTGTGTACTTGATTAACATGATATTGAGTATTACGATCTTCGGTATGAAATTAATCTAACATATGTTACCCGCCACGACTGTCCTTCGTGCATATTGGCTCATGATCCTATGTTGCTTGCCGCCATTGTCGTTGTCAACATTTTCTTTGTACGCGGCTTCGGCTCCTCCTCCTCCTCTCACAATTTTGTGAGATCTTCTTCTCGCCTCGTGCGTGGATGCCTCCATCTTCTCTTCTCGTGCGTGGATGTTTTGTTGCCTTTTAGTGGAGGTGCTATTTAGTCGTCATGATCTACGTAGCGTGTCTTGCAATGGTAAAGGTGCCCGATGTGGTATGTGCTCAAATGTCGAAGAATGTACCAATGATTTCGGGGGTAGATGTGTGCGGATCCATGGTAAAAGTGCCGGACTTGGCCTGTGCTTTCGAAGATATATGTACTAGATGACTAAGGCTATCGCGATATGTATTAAAATGTTATGATTCGTTGTACCCCTTCATCATAAAAAAAACAAAACAAAACTCCAAACAATAGCAAAACATAATTTTTATCAGCCGTACAAAAAGGGGTACCGAACTACCATCTGTTTCTAACTTTTTGTCCGAACTATTAAAATTTCCAAAATGGGTGCGAACTATATAGAATTTTTCCAAATTTTTGTCCGAACTATTAAAATTTTCAAAATAGGTGCGACCTATATAGAATTTTTCCAAATTTTTGTCCGAACTATTAAAATTTCCAAAATAGGTGCGAACTATATAGAATTTTCCAACTTTTTGTCCGAACTATTAAAATTTCCAAAATGGATGCGAACTATATAGAGTTTTTCCAACTGTAAAACCTAAAATTATTATAAAAATGTTTAATGTGCCCTTTCAATTTGACTGCCTTCCCAGTCAGGTATAATTTTTTGCAATTTCTGCACCTGTTTAATTCATCAAATATCGTCAATCGGGATGTAGACTTATCTAGAATGTTGTTCATGAGAAATCACGCATATGCATCAGGAGAAGTCACGCATATGCCATCAGGAGAAGTCACAATCATTTGCAATAATCTCAATGAAGTTGTATCAGTCAAGTGCAGAGGAATTTGAAATATGCATTTGTCTGCTTATTAGATGACCAAACTTTATATTTGGTTTAGAGTTACTCCCTCGACCCATATGAGTTCGGTTCCTCTAATCTTATTTGTTTGTTCGCCGATGATAGTAATCCATACTATTATGTTAAGCAGACCCGTCTCTAGACATTTGGGGGCCTCAATCAATTAAATAATACTATAAATAATATATAAAATATGAGGTATTTTACTATTTTCTTTTTATTGAACAATATTTTGTTGATAGAAATTGGGCTTATTTAGGTCTTTTAGGATTATATTGTACATGTCATGATAAACTTGGGGCCTTTCCATCCTAAGTTTTTATTTAACAAAGTTAAAAATGGGGCCTTTTTTTATCTATAAAAATTACATTTTTTATGAGGCCTAAAGCCTTTGCTTTAGTGGCATAGGGGTTAAGCCGGCCCTGGTGTTAAGAGTGGATATTAAAAATTCCAATATCGAATTTCGTTAAAATATTTAAGTTTTACCTAAAAATTAAATATAGTTCGCATCCATTTTGGAAAATTTAATAGTTCGACAAAAAGTTGGAAAATCATATATAGTTCGCACCCATTTTGAAAATTTTAATAGTTCGGACAAAAATTTGGAAACAGGCGGTAGTTCGGTACGCCTTTTTTGTACTTTTCCCTTATTTTTAACTTTAGCAAAAATTGTTACCCACGTAAAATCAAGAGTTTCGAAGTAGTTGCGTTGGAAACTTAGTGGTATATGTATATGTAGATGGAGTCCTCAAATACATCATCATTTAGTTGCATATTGACACCATGACATGCACAATTTCAGACTCGGGCCGATGTATTCTATATTTTAGAACCCATTCAACCGGGCCGAGTTAAATGCATCTAATCAATTCGATTCAAAATCTTGTTCATGCCCGCCCTACTTACCTGACCGGGTAACCCATCGGCCCAACCCGTTACAATTATGTACCTATACGTTTTGATTTTCCTGCATATCTTGAATAAAAATACTATAATTTCAAATCATATATGTGATCTAAGACACTGTTTATGAATATGTTTAACTACATCAAATTACTTCTTCATGACATATTGATTTATTTACTATTTACTTTCAACGTTAAACATAAAAAAAATTAGGGTTTAATTTAAAGCGGGCCAATGAGCGGGCCTATCAGCCCGATCGAGCTGAAATATATGTTCAAGCTCGACCTTAATAGAAATACGGTCCGGGCCGGACTAATCCGTTGAACTATTATACTTATCCAAATCCGTTTCAATGACCGAACGCGCGGTCTGGTCCGGGTGGACTGACCCGGATTTGCACAGATCAGTTGCATACGTGCATCCTTTTGTGTGAAAGTGCAAAATATTCTCAATGCTCGCGTTTTCCACTTTTTTGCACAAAAAATACTATAGCAATACAATACTGTAGCACATTTTTACTATGTGGTACTCGTCGTTTTTACTATACGAAAAAACGCGCTATAAAAATTTGTATGTGTAAGAAGATGTTGCACTTCAACGGACAACCGTGGACATATGCAAAGGTCATCGTCATCCTCGGGTTTGAGTTATACGTGTTCAACAAGGAGGACTAGGACCTTTCAATTGCAAGAATATGTCATGGGCCTGAGCACATTTATTTTCAGATCGGGGCCCGAAATGTCATTCCCCAAATAACTTCAACGGTCAAAAGCCCATTCATTTTCGGCCCATTTAAATTCAGTATATCATTTCAATTATACTATTATTATTGCCAACCAGGTGGTGGTTGAGTTGGTAGAACACTTGCCTTTCGAATTTCACCGTGGTATTTTCCTTTCAACAATTTTGGTGGAGGGGTGCTTTTCGTCCCACCTATGCGTGAACGCGTTATTCCTCCCTCGTGGAGGTGTTCTTCGTCCCGCTTCAAGATGTATTCGTGTAGTGTTTAAGTTGTATGAGATGTAAACCCATAATCAAAAAAAAGTATACTATTATTATTAAAAATTAAATATTCTAGGTTTAGATGCAAACCTGTTTTAATTTAAAACTCGGTGGTTGATTTTTTTTTTGATTGGGAAAATACCATATTTAGTTCTAAGTTTGTAGGAAATATGGTGATTCTCACATGATTCATACCCTTCATATTTATTAATTATCATCTATTTAGTTCAATCGAGGTGGCAAATGAATGAATGGATTAAACGGTTCGCGGATTAAACGGTTCGCGGATTAAACGGTTCGCGGATTAAATGGATGTAATCCGTTAAGATCCATTAGTGTTAATGGATTAAACGAATGGATCACTAACGGTTGGCGGATTAGCGGATGAATCCATTTGATCCATTTAATCCATTTTATCCGTTTCATCCATTTAACCATTTTAATCCATTTAGTGCATTTACTCATTTAATCCATTTATTTTAAATGTGTATCAAAACTTTTTATGAATGGTATGATGAATCCATTTGATCCGTTTCACTCATTTACCCTTTTTATCCAGACCACCGAAGTCATCGAATTGGGTTTGGTATGATGCAGAAGATCGATTTTCCGTGGAACCTTGTATCCGAAAGTACTTATGTTCGATTTCCTCAACCCTTTTTGTGATCGCCAATCTTCCAAAGGGAATGCCTGAAAAATACGGATGCAATGTTACTTACTATTAAGCAAAGTGAGCAAATAAATATGATACAAATAGCTATTGGAGGCAACTTACAAATGCAAAGCCCTGTGATTTGTAGGTTCGTCCATCAAACTTATACTTAAAGCCATACTTGGCGAAAAATAGTTTGAGATAATGGTTTCACTAATTATACTCGTCTCTTTCTTCGATTAATATGTGCAATAGTCAGCTCTGGTGGTTCCAATTCCAACCATCATCAGGTCAACTGCTCCAACTTTCCAACCGGTATTCAACTTCCTTTCTTTACTCTGATTAACAACAGTTTATCATCATCAGTTTCCAGAATTGTGGGTGGACATGGATTCAACTGTGCTTTGAGCTCAATTTTAAGCCATGATGATATCATCCTCTGCTGGAGAGATTTGATCACAATCAGTTAACTAACATTAACATCACTACAAGAAGGATATACGATGGACCGAAAATCGATCAACTCGTTACTGGAAATACACACATCTGTGGCTCATTTTCCGTCAATGGAAAACTTGAGTGCTGGCCGAAGAGGGGTTTGAGAGCTGGCTATCATATGGTTTTTGAGAAAGTGTATCCAAGGCCCTTGTATTTGACATTAGAGATTCGAACATTTTACAGTAAGTTTCATGTGCATGCTTAATGGATTAATGGTTGCTTAATGGATTCAACCACCTAATTCGTTTACTAATGGATTGTTAATGGATTTGGATTAGTTCAATCCATTAACTAATTGGATGGATAACAGATGGATTTTCGCGGATGGTTAACGGACGGATAATGGATAATTTTGCCACCTCTACCCATATTGTCTCACAACCGTCAATAATTCATTTTGATTTATTAAAATTATACACATAATTGTAAAAATTTAATATAAACTTACATTGCCAATAAGGGTGTGGCCTAGTGGTTGAGTCCCCACCTTGCATCCACAAGGTAGAGGTTCAAACCCCACCCATGTCATTTTCCTCTCACAATTTATGTGGGTTTTTTCTAGTCCGACCTATGCTGTGGACCTCTTTCTCCATCCTTTGCGGATGTTTTCCTATATTTTCCTCTTTCCTCTCCTCTTCCTCGTCCCTTGTGGACGTTTGCAAGTGTTATGCCCTATCCTCTCGTGGAGGCGTGCTTAGGCGCTGCTATGCCCTTAACATGGAGGTGTGTGTCAAGTCGTGGGTTCAAAGTTAAAGGTGCCAGATGGCATGTGCTTCAACGAATGATTCAAGTACAAGTTCAAATACGGGGTGGTGCCTTTGTGTGGCATGTGCTTCAAAACGGAGTAAAAATTTATGTGTACCAGAGAAATGTGATTTTTTCCTTGTACTGTTCGATGTAAACCCAAAATCAAAAAAAATATAAACTCACATTTTACTATACTTCTAACGAATATAAGAGATTTTTGCCATTGAATTCTTCACACAAAAACGAATTTCAAAGTTGGTTGTTCTATAACCTTGTCAATTATATAACGACATATTGCCAAACTTGTAATAATGTGGTCTCACCAAAACTTGGAATTTCCATTTTCATGACTTAGCTTCACAACTTCAACTTGTGTGACTAAACTTTGTAACAATGTGGTCTCATTAAAACTTGGGAAGATTCAACGAGCCAATTCGTCAACACGATTTCCTTGTCCTTGATTTCTCAAATACATTATTCTTGGTTGTCTTTACCATGAGTAGTGAGTAATCTCTTTTATTCCAGGATCCTACGGATCCCGTGCAGTACCCAACTCTTCATGTGATCAAATAAAACATTTTTTCATGCCTATTTTTATCCTTCTTGCAAGTTTTACATTGAATGGGATGTACGCATGCTAGAACGTTTTTAGGTTAATTACCAAAAGATGGATGTGTCCTAGGTATTAAATGGATCGCATGAAATTGATATTAGGGCATGGTAGCTACGCTAGTAGTACATGAACTAATAGAAAAGTTGACTTTATCGTCAGAAAAACCCTAATCTTAATAATCGAAATCGTTGATAATCCGTGGATGGGCGGCGTTCAACAATCTAGGTTAATCTAGACAATGATCCATGGATGTGCGGATTGTCTAGTGTTATTTTGGTTTATTTTCATACTCGAGAGCATGATTCAATTGCGTAACATGATTGCATGATTTGTGGGGTAGCACGAGTAAAGTTTGATCCTGGAATTCTTTTTCTGATCAAATCAAATCTTCTCTAATTTCAATGTCACTTAGGAATTAGTAATAACCAAACCTTTTTCCTATCGGAGTAGCTGAACACATTACCTACATACTAGTACACGTACACGTCTGTTCCTTGGATCGGCCCTTGACTTACCAAGGTTTATAAATTGTTATTGACTGCAACCTGATCCCTAAAACACATAACTTGACAGCTATAAAGGGTTAAAAATACGTTTGTCATTAGTCAAGGTCTCTTAATTAGAACTCGAGAATGTTGGTTCACTCTATAGCATTTATTAGCCATGGAACATCTCTCAGGGCGATAAATACCATAGGCTTAGGGGACTAGTTCACTTTAATTCTATAGAAAAGATCATATTCACTACATCCAAACTCTTTCTAAGGTCTATCGATACTTAGGTCAAGTTTTAAGATCAACATGACACTTAGGCATTTCATCAAACACTTGGTAGCATGTCATATATGAAGAGCATAGTGAACATGAATTTAACACAATAAATTATTGAATCAAATATACATACATGATCATAGAGTACCAAGGAGGGTTACAACACCATCAAAACACAAGATCACTACTCACACATCATGTAAGACAACATGATATGAGTAGGGTTAGTCCTAGAATCTCCCTTTAGTATTCTCTTCTTCTCCTTAGTTGGATCTTTGGTTGATGACCTTGGTTTAACCTCTTTGCTTGATCTGCTTCTCCCCAAAAACCTCCCCCTTAGGCCAAAACCCTCACTTTCTATTTATAAACCCGGCTGAAAAACCTTACTGTAGCAGTTCTAGCCGGTCGGCTGGACTGATGCTGAAATCCCAGCCGGTCGATTGGTGACTAAAATTCATAGTCTTTTGTTGTTCTTTTCCAACTGACTGTCTTAATGTTAAGTAATGGTGAGCCTTTTGAAGTTTTAATCCAGTCGGTCGGCTGGTGAGTCCAACCGACCGGTTGTGCATGTGCTTGAATCAAGCCTTCTGAAGTCTTATTCCAGTCGGTCGACTGGTCAGTCCAGCCGACCGGCACAAGTAGCCGGTTGATCTTCAAGTCTACTCTTCCATCCGGCCGACCGGTTTGTTCAGGGGAGAGTTTCAGTCATTCAACTGGGATCCTTTTTCTAACCACTTTTGCTCAAAATCTTGGTTTTTCCCCGAGTTTTCCTATTTAGGCTTTGACTTTGAGTGGAACTTGTTTTCTACCTAAAACGTAGTGTAAGACGCCAAACGACATCAAAATATCATCGGAAATGAACCAAAGCTATAGTGAAAAATGGTTATTAATGAGTCGAAAACTCGACTCATCACAACTCCACCAGCAATGATGGATGCAACCAAAAATGGACATGCGGATCCAGTTCCAAACAGTGCAGTGGCACAAGTGCCTTCTGCGGTAATGACAGCTGAAAAGCTTGAAAAGTTCAATGGACAAAAGTTTAATACGTGGCAGCCGAAGATGCTATTCTTCCTAACACAGCTCGAGTTTGCCCGGTATCTGATCGAGGACACACCCAGGGTTAAAGAGGACGAGTCTGATCATTAAATACTCATGGCATACAATGTCTGAAAAGAATCCGAGTATCTATGTCGGAATTATGTGCTTAACAGCCTGAAAGATGTGTTGTACAAGGTGTACTGCACCAAAAGCTCGGCTAAGGAGCTTTGGGAATTACTTGATCGGAAGCACCGAACTGAGAATGCAGGCTCCAAGAAGTACATTGTGGGGCGCTTCCTCAAATTCCAGATGGTGGATTCGAAGACTGTGACCAGTCAAGTGCAAGAGCTACAGCTGATTATCCATGCGATGAACAATGAGAGAATGAAGATCAATGAATCATTCCAAGTTGCTACAGTCATTGAGAAGCTGCCTCTAGGGTGTAAGGACTTCAAGAATTTTTTTTTTTGAAATTAAAATCATAACTGCATTCATAAATTTGCATAAAGCGACAAACTCATCAGAGCATCGATGTCAATTGAAGAAGAGGACTTCAAGAATTACCTTAAGCATAAGCGAAAGGAAATGTCTATGGAAGACCTGTTGATTTGCGTCAAGACTGAAGTGGATAATCGACTCTTTTGATAAAAGAATAAGGCTCCCTTCTGAGAGAGTCAACATTGTGGAGCATGGTGGTAGCTCCAAAGGAAATAAGCTCTTCAGCAAACTTGGACCCAAAAGTGGGGCTATGAGGAAGAAAGTGCAGCCAAAGTTCACTGGCAAGTGCTTTGACTGTGACAAAGAGGGTCACAGAACTACTGACTGTAACAAGCCGTTGAAAAAGAAGAAAAAGGTGAATGTCACCGAGGTGGATGAAGATCTTCTAGTGGCTGTGATTTTCAACTGAGTCTGGTGGATTCCAATCCCAAGGAGTGGTGGTTGGATACGGGAGCAACTCACCACATTTGTTTTTGACAAGAATGCCTTCTCAAAGCTGAAACTGACTGAAGCGGGAGAGAAGGTATACATGGGCAACTCGGCCACCTCAGAAGTCAAGGGAAAAGGCAGTGTGATTTTGAAGATGACTTCAAGAAAGGAGCTGAAGCTGACTAATGTCTCATATGTGCCTGACATTAGGAAGAACTTAGTATCTGTAGCTTTACTTGATGGACATGGTTTTAAGATGGTGTTTGAGTCTCAAAAAGTCGTTCTCTAAAAGAACGGAATGTATGTGGGACGTGGTTATGTGAAAGATGGCATGTGGAAACTGAAAATAATTGCCATCAAGTCTATCAATAAAGAAAATTCTTCTGCTTATTTACTTGAGTCTTTAAATTTATGGCATGGTAGGTTAGGTCATGTGAATTATGGCTCGATAAGAAATCTAATGAATTTGGATTGTATACCAAAACTTCGAATCGATTCCGAACACACGTGTAAAATTTGTGTTGAAGCAAAAGTAACAAGAACATCCTTTCATAGTGTTGAAAGAGATACATAACCCCTTGACTTAATACATAGTGATCTATGTGACTTGAAATTCATGCCAACAAGAGGTGGAAATAAATATTTTGTGACTTTCATAGATGATAGTTCAAAATATTGTTCAATATACTTGCTTAAGAGCAAGAACGAAGCAATAGAGAAGTTTGCCATGTATGAGTTGGAAGTGGAAAACCAACTAAATAAAAAGATCAAGAGGTTACGGAGTGATTGTGGTGGTGAATATACAGAACCGTTTGGGACACTGTGTGCGCAAATTGGAACCATACATGAGGTTACTCCACCTTATTCACCTCAATCTAATGGTATAGCTGAACGTAAGAATCACACTTTCAAAGAATGATGAATGCGAAGTTGCTTAGTTCAGGGTTACCTAAAGAAATGTGGGGGGTAGGCCGTTTTGTCGGCTAATTAGTCTTAAATCGGATACCCTGTAAGAAGAAAGAAAAATCTCCTTATGAATTATTTAAAGGGAGAAAACCTTCTTACACACACTTGCGAGTATGGGGGGTGTTTACCTAAAGTAATGGCTCCCATTCCTAAGAGAATGAAAATAGGACCAAAGACAATTGATTGTGTGTTTATTGGATATGTGCAAAATAGTACTGCATATAGATTTCCTGTGTATGAGTCAAAAAATCCTGATATATACAAGAACACCATTATGGAGTCCAAAACTGCTTCGTTCATTGAACAAGAGTTTCCTTATAAATCTGAGGAAATGAGACCGAGTTCACCTTATGAGATAGACGAAGAACTCATTGAACTGTGTCAACTACAAGAAGAAGTATTCGAGGAGAATACAAGTTTAGAGGAACCAAGACGAAGCAAAAGAGCTAGGGTTGAAACTTCATTTGGACCTGATTTTTTAACCTTTATGGTTGAGGCAGGACCTTGTACATATGATGAAGCAACAAGCTCGGTTGAAAGTCCTTTATGGAAAGAAGCCATAAAAATTGAAGTAGACTCCATTATGCAAAATCATACTTGGGAGCTAGTTGATCTTCCTCAGGGATGCAAACCACTTGATTCCAAGTGGATTTTTACTAAGAAAATGAAAGTATACGGTACTAATGAAAATTTCAAAGCGAGACTTGTGATCAAAGGGTATAGATAAAAGGAAGGTCTAGACTACTTTGATACATTCTTCCCTGTAACAAGGATCATATATCTATTAGTATGATAATTGCCATTGCAACATTGCGCAATTTAGAAATTTATCAAATGGATGTGAAGACTGCTTTCTTAAATATAGACTTTGAGGAAGAGATATATATGGAACAACCTGAGGGTTGTAAAGTGTCTGGACAAGAGAGAAAAGTTTGTAAACTTGTCAAGTCTCTCAATGTTCTGAAACAAGCGCCAAAATAGTGGCATGAGAAATTTGACAAAGTAATGTAGTCAAACGAATTCAAAATCAACGAGTGTGACAAATGTATATACATCAGAAACACTGAACACGGGTATGTGATTTTGTGTTTGTATGTAGATGATATGCTCATCGTAGGTAGCGATGAAAAATTGATCAATTCCACTAAGGCCATATTAAACTTAAGGTTTGATATGTAAGATATGGACGAGCTGATGTAATTTAGGGATTAATTCAAATTACAAGAACGGCGAATGGATATGTATTGAGCCAATCACACTACGTTGATAAAATCTTGGACAAGTTTGAAAAAGATAGCTTAGGAGTATGTAGAAAAGTCCACGTATGAAAGAGAGACATCTCAAAATAAGGCCTTTGTGATTTGGCGTTTAGTAAACCTCAAGTATCGAGAGGACCGAATGCGTATCCGAACACTTGAGCGAGTGGTGAACCAGCTCACCAAAATGAAGATGGTGATTGATAATGAAGTCCGAGCACTATTACTTCACCGCTCCTTACCTGACAATTGGAATACGCTTGAGATATCACTGATCAATTTAGCCACCAACTGCGAATGAGCCGACGACGTGAAATACAGTCTACTATTTTCTTTTTGTTTCTTAACTCTTATCAGTTTGTTTATCTAAGTCCAGAACCAGAGTTTTTTTTTTTTATGAAAAAGAGTCCAGAACAAGAGTTGGGTCACTGTTTATGTGCACTCGGCTACGTAGATGTTAAAAGAAATTTCGAAATTATTGGGATCATTCTGCTTCAAATCGCTTTGAGTTACATTTTTCTACCTTCTTTAAGGATGTAGAATCGATCAAATACAACCCACATCAATTCATATAAATTATAAATCCCCTAAAAAGCTGACACGTGTCGATGCAAATAATTAATAAAAGAATGGTATATTTGTCATTTCACATAAGAAAGGATTATTTTGTAAATACTTTACTATTTTTTAACGTAAATGTGCATGGATAATCATAACCTAAATGTGCCGGATAATCTTAAATGTAGATAATTCTAATTATTCAGTCAATTTCCTGCTGTGAACGTCATCATTTTCTTGCCTTGCATCAGCAGCATAGCGACATCGCAGTCATATTCGTGCTACAAACGTCACCAAAGTCCATTCAGTGAGTAGATTTTCTGCTGCTAAAAGACTCGTTTTGAGATCGTCGACTGGGGAGGTGGTGTTAATTTATATAGCCCACGGAGGGGTTGATATGATGGGCTGGGAATGAACATCCAGACACCATCGAATGCACTCCAACCATGAACAAGGCCCAAGAGCACATGGCTTGATATGGCAACTATGGCCCAGCACATGACATGAATATTGGGGAAGCTTGCAGATTGTTGGTGGGGATTGAACCCTCACCCTTTTACACATGTACCAACTTGTGGTAACATGGTAACCATGTGAGCTGCAGCTCATATGGTTGCTATGTTACCACAAGTTGGTACATGTGTTAAAGGGTGGAGGTCATGGGTTCAATCCCTGTCACTAACAACCCGCTCAAGGGTTTCCCCATTAATCATGCCATGTGCTAAATCAGGCCATGTGCAATTGGGCCTTGAGTGTGGGTTGGAGTGCATGCCTGCAGGCCTTGTTCGGTGGTGTCTGGATATTCAGTCCCAGCCCACCATATCAGCCCCTACGTGGGCTATATAAATTAACATAAAGTGCACTTTATGTTGACCATGAACAAGGCCCAAAGAGCACATGGCTTGATATGGCAACTATGGCCCAGCACATGGCATGAATATTGGGGAAGCTTGCAGGTTGTTGGTGGGGATTGAACCCTCACCCTTTAACACATGTACCAACTTGTGGTAACATGGTAACCATGTGAGCGGCCTTGTTCGGTGGTGTCTGGATGTTCATTCCCAGCCCACCAACCTGCAAGCTTCCCCAATATTCATGCCATGTGCTGGGCCATAGTTGCCATATCAAGCCATGTGCTCTTGGGCCTTGTTCATGGTTAGAGTGCATGCCTGCAGGCCTTGTTCGGTGGTGTCTGGATGTTCATTCCCAGCCCACCATATCTGCCCCTCCGTGGGCTATATAAATTAACAGGTGGTGATTTTTTGGCCGCATGATTGTCGGTGGTGGTATTGATGAAATTTCTGCAAGAGATGTACTCATCTCCTTCCTTCACCAGAACTTTTAAACTTAAAAGCGTTTTTGTATGAATTCATTTTGACCTTTAATGTATTTTTTTCGTGTGAATGTTTGGCGAATTTATCAGGGAGTATGTTAATATCAATACCAATATGGTTATGGCTGAGATCCTGAACATCGAAATTTAGCCGACTGTCGAACTCAACAGCGACGATTCCCGAATAGAACGAATCGGAAGATGAATTGACAAGGCCGAGGGAAAGAGGATGGTCTGATTGTCGGCGGGGTAGGATTTACCGAGGCGTGTTGTCGAATTAGGGTTTGAAACTGAATATTATTTGTTTTTTCTTTTACCCTCTTATACCATAAAATTATATAATCAGGTAGAAGAGCGCTAAAATAAGGTATCAAAATTAGAATGAGGCACGATCTCAGCCACACATCTAACCCCATGTGCTTTGTGGGCGCGCCACGTGTCCCATTACCAAAAAGCAAAAAAGCAAACAACAATACACTATTCCCTGCCACATCAGCACAATGAGTGGCTCACAACGTGTCTCACTGCCTCATTCTACCAACACTGCCTCAAAGGAGCGCTCCCCTATTCAGGTATATCTAACTTTCACATATTTATAAAAAGACCCCTGACATGTGCCTATCTAGGGGTGGGTAAAAATCGCTCCGAATTAAAATAGTCTGCACCGCACCGCAAAAGTGTGTTTGATTAACCGCACCGCTTTTGGAAAAAACTAATTTGTTGAAAACCGCACCGCAACCGAATATAGCGGTGCGAAAGCGGTTTTCCACATCTCAAACCACCCGCTTTAAACCGCACCGCATATATAAATAAATAATTAAATGATTAGAAATTCAAAGTTTTCACTCAAAAAAATTAAGGCCCAAGTCCAATTTGAAACTAACCCGTAATAACACAAGTGCAAATTTGATTTCCTCATTCCGTTGTTTGTTCTTCGGGACATCATATATTCTTCTTCCCCAAGCGGCCAAGCCATGAGTGTCTCGGTAATTGTCGGGTTGGTCTTGTCTTCATTTTTGAATTATAAAATATATAAATATTTTAGTTCAAAAATTAATTGGATTTCAGTTAACTCTTTATGTAGATGTTGTTGTTTAGGGTTTTGACAATCCTTTAATTTAGGTTACTTCTTATCTTCCTGATATTTTTATGGTTTGTTCTAAATTCAATTACGAACTAAAAAAGTGTTTATATCAATATTGTTTGATTTGTTCATATTTTCTCATATGAATTGTTCAACATTGTTTATTTATAGGGGTTGGAAAAATCCGCTCCGAATTTAAAAAAATTGAAAGAAGAATTTTCTACTGTGCAACTTACAATTTTTTTGTAAACTTTGAAAATCGATTTTTAAACCAAATCGCACCACACCGTACCAAATAAAGTGGTGATGTGCATATTTGGTTTTAACTTTTCTAATGTGGTTTGCGGTTTACAAAATTTACAAACAAGTTAATGTGGTGCGGTTGCGGGTTTACTCTTAAACCGCACCGAACTAATTTTAAATAATTTATGTGATTGTTCTATGCCTATCTGTGATTGGTGAAACTGCCCCATGTTAACATTTTAAATAATTTATGAATTATATAAAAAATGAGATTTACACCTGCTTTAGCTAGGGTGATCGTGGGACGTGTTAGGACGGATTTGGTTCGTCCCTAATCCGATCCGAAATAATGATCGGGTTAATTAGGTCAATCCGAACCTGACTCTAAATATTCATCGGGTTGCATATGATCACATAAACCCGTTGCAAAAATAGACTTATAACATAAGTATTGAGTAGCTAAAACAAAATAGTTTAAGAAAAAAAGAAACTAAGTTTAAAGTATTTTTTTTACAGCTTAAAGTATATTAATCGTTCACATTATTATAATAAAATACTGTTAAGCACATAGTGAAACAAAAATCAAGTGTCATAAATTGAGATAACTCTTATTTTTTTGGTTATCAATGGGGATGGGTAATCCGATGACTAACCTGAACCCGACTTATTTAGTATCGGGCCTGAAATACTTATGTCTGTTCAAGCTAGTCTTCAAGGGAGTCTTCAGACTGATCTTGAACACTTCAGCAGACAGTATCTGGGACAGTATATAAAGGAGACACACAGTGTACTTCCCAGTTCGGCAACAACCTACTCTGGGAGGCTTCTCACGCCCTAAAGGCAGAACTATACGTGGACTTACACTTACAATCTCTTGAACGAAGATGCCTAGCCTCTCTCACTTCTTCACTCAGATTTATGATCTCGGCTCCCCCTCGATCCCCTTCGTCCGAAACTCCCTTTCGAACTTGCTCGATCTTCTCCCGAAGGTCGATAGCTTTCTCCTGAAAGCCAGCAGTGGTCACTGGTGTGTGCAGCGGTAAGTTCAATCACGAACAGTCTGAACAGCACACTGAACAGACTGTATCAGCGCCGATGATATTCCAGTGGGGAATGCTCAACCGGTCGTCGCTCTTCTTCTCCAATCTCACGTAAAAAAACTCTCGTGTGTAATTCTCTTAGAAGGCGATCATATTCTGGAGCCCTAGCATTCTTTTTATAGGCTTCGGGAATCCAGATCCAATCGGAATATCCTGTCAAATATTTCGGAGATGTTCCTAAATATTTTATGAATATTCAGTCCGTATCCAATCTTCGAAGACTACTTCCGCGCCAAGCCATCCGATATTCTCTCAACCAATCTGTAGATATTTATTTGAATATCTGATCTTCTGTGATGACTTGTCGATTTATTCCAATCAGATAATTCGTAGATCTTCTGGATACGCAAATCTTCATGCGTCTGTTGTACGCTGTACTTCAGTTCCAGTATTCGGTTGAACTCTTCTTGAACTCTTGCTAGAACAGTCTAAAGACGTTTTTCCAAAGACATGTCATTCATGGGAACATCAATCTCCCCCTTGGCATTTTGGCAAAACCAATTCTGCTAGATCTATCTATCTATCTAGGCATCAGACACACTTGAGGGAGCAAAAATTAGTCACCTCAAAATACTCCCCCTTTTTGCCACAAACTGGCAAGGGGTCCAATCGAGTTCGAGAAGAAACACGAGATGTGCCAGAACAAGCACTAAACAGTACGAACAACAGAAAGAAAACAGAGTTCAGAGTGTTTTTCAGTCATAGACCTTTAAGAAGACGACAAATCATCAGAATCACCATCAGTTTCGGCAGCATCATCTTCGCTCGGGTAGTGTAGTGCACGGGCCAGGTTGTTTATGCGTTTGCGTTGCTCCTTGTCAGCTGCGATGATGATATCCAGTTCCTTTATCAGCTTGTTCCTCTCATCACAAGCCATCCTAGCTCCCCTCTCCTTGATGACTTTGGGAAGTCCTTTCATTTCTGTCCCGGCTCCTTCAGATCGTTCACATGCCGGCCTTTGAATAGCTTATGATCTACGGTGAATTTTTGCGGGGCCTTGGAAAGACGATCATTTGGAGTCATCAGTTCTGGAGCCTTGTAGATAATTAATTCATATATGAGAGATGGGAAACAAATCTGGTGGCGAGATCGGCTTGACGTTGCATGTTCAGCTATCTGTTTGAACATAACCCTGCCTAGATTGAAGATCATCTTGTTCCCAATCTGATATATCAGTTGCGCCACTTCTCTGTTGACCGTAGAGCGGTGTGAGGAGGTCTTCCAGTTGAACACTGCGATGAAGAAAAGCATTGAGTAGAACGTTGTCAAGTCAGATGTAGGAATGACAGTCTCTGGCCACCAAGGGAACGAACCTGCAGTAATAGTGTCTGCAATCTTGTCGAAATATGATTCCTCCTCATCTACTACAGGATCATCCATGGAGAAATAGACATTGATGAGATCCGGATCAAGTTCTACTCTCTTTCCTCGAATGTAGACCACTCCATAGTCTTTGTCTCAGACCACACCAAACTCTGGAGGGAGGTTCGCAATCGCCTCTCGAACTAGCTGTTCGTTGAAAGGTTTGCTCCTTGTCAGAGTCTAGATCAGGTCCGATTGTTTCAGGACATGGACTACTTTCTTCCCTTTGTAGCATGACTCATCAAGAAGTCTTTCTGGGATTATCTTTCTTTTCTGGACTGACCTCCACTTCTTTGCAGCATCCTTGTTCACGAACCAGATGCCATTCTTTATGATACCGGCTGGGGGATCTTCTGTGACAGGTGTTGTGACTTCATGTTTTCTCTTTTTGGTTGCATCGACTCCCCCTGCAACCTGATATGCCTCTGCATCCAAGGTAGAGTCCTTTTTGATAGGACTTTCTACAGTAACCTTCTTCTTTCCTTTGTCCTTCTTGGACTTTTTGAGCTTAGCAAGTGGAATGGAATCCTGAGCATCATCCGATGGGATGTCTGACTTGGGGACTGCCTGAACAGCTTCCTCTATCTCTGTGTCTGAAACAACTAGGAGATCCACCGCCACACGGGCTTCTGATTCTTCTCTCACTTTATCACGTACACCACCTTAAACATTGTCTGAAACTCCAGTTGACTCTTCCACTGATACTGGCTCTAGGACAGAGAACTCTTGGGGCTAGGCTGTCTCAACTCTTTGCTGACTTCCTGAGATAACACCTACTTGCACACCTGCCTCCTCTGCAGCTTGACATTTGTTGATAGGTGTAGATTCTTCAACCCCTACAGCCCGGGCTCCTGAAGACTGATCTGGTCTCGGTTCTACTGACACTGAAACCTCCTCCTCTTGCAAATCTTTAACTACATCATCAATGTCCTTGTAAATACTGTCCAGTTCTTCATCCTTCTCTGATGGATCAGCCTTTTCAGACACAGCATCATGGTGCTTAGCTTGTTGCTCACCACCTGATCCCTCATTCTTCTCACCTGAACCATATTCAGACCCTTCATCCAAGACCACTTTCCTTTTGCCGGAAGACTCAAGGAGCTGTTCAGTTTCTAAATCTGACATAGCAACGAACCGTCCTCTTACAGCGCTAATCCTGGCAAGATACTTTCTCAGAGAATCTATTCATTGACTATCAACTTTCCTACGGAGTCCGGACGGCCACACGTATCCTGATGCATGAATCTTCTCCCTCCATACTCTTGAACCAATGGAAACCTTAGACACAGGCTTGCTTGGTTCACCTTCTTTCACAACTCCGACACCATCCTTACTAACATCAGCCCTACTTAGATTGAGACACAATCGGCGATGGAACTAGTCTTGTTGATGTCGAACTAGAATCAATTAGTTTAGGAGTCCCCTCCGATGATTGCGAGGGCACCACCTTCTGCTTCGTAGCAGGTTCTGGTCCTTTATGATCCACCGCACTAGATATAGGGTTTTCTGCAACTACTTCTTCATCTGTTACTTTGATAGCAGACATTATTATAGTTCCGTCATCTAAAGGCAATGCCTTTTTCTCCTTTGGTATCTTCGGAGAGAGGTTTTCCTTGGTTTTTGGTTTTTCGATTTTGGGATTTGAGGTTTTCCTTTCACCATGGCTACTGGAATGCTTGAGAGAGATTTTTGCAGAGAATGAAACCCTAGGGTTTGAGAGAGCGAGAGTAGTAGAAGACGAACAATTTGATTTCAAATCAAGTTCAGCCCTTCAACTTCCCAAAAGCGTCTCTGAGAATATCTCCTCTTTCCTCATAACGGCACGAAAAAAATCTCTGAAATATTTTGAAAACTTTTCAGCCTCTTAATATCCACCTTCTGTTCCAGGTCCCTTCCTTAAGTGGCAAGTTCAACTATTTTGCTGGTGTTTTGCCTTTGACTGACCACTGCCTGGAACACTTAGTGATTGATGACACATAGACCCAAGGAGGATCTGAGTGTCTCGAACTGTGTAGCATCCAGCGGTTTGGTGAAGATGTCAGCCAATTACTTGTCCGTTGTTACATGCTTTAGGGTCACCACCTTAAGTTCAACAAGCTCCCTGATAAAATGATGTCTGATGTCAATGTGCTTCGTCCTGGAGTGCTGCACTGGATTTTTGGATATGCTGATTGCGCTCATATTGTCACAGTACATGGTCATCTCCTTCTGTTCCACTCCGTATTCAGACAGCATTTGCTTCATCCACAGCAGTTGAGTGCAGCAACTTCCTGCAGCGATATACTCCACTTCGGCCGTAGAGAGCGAGATACTACTTTGCTTTTTGCTGAACCAGGAGACCAAGTTGTCCCAAGAAGAAACAACCTCCAGACGTGTTCTTCCGATCTTCAGCGTTTCCTGCCCAGTCAGCGTCGTAGTAACCAATGGGTTGGTGTCCTTGGTGTACTAGATCCCAAAGTCAACAGTTCCGCACACATACTTTATGATCCTCTTTACTTGCAGAAGATGACTTTCTTTCGGATCCGCCTGGTACCTTGCACATACTCCTACCGCATACGCTATATCTGGTCTGCTAGCTATCAAGTACAAGAGACTCCCAATCATACTCCTGTACATTGTCTGGTCAACCTTTGTTCCAGCATCGTCTTTAGTGATCTTTAAGTGAGTAGCAGCTGGCGTTCTTTTGTGACTTGCCTTCTCAAGATCAAATTTCTTTATCAGATTCTTGACATACTTGCTCTGTGAGATGAAGATGCCATCATCCTACTGTATCACCTGAAGTCCAAGAAAGTAGTTCATCTCTTCAACCATGCTCATCTTAAACTCTTTCTTCATCTGTTCCACGAACTGGTCCACCAGCTTCTGGGTGTTGGACCCGAACACTATATCGTCAACATAGATTCGTGCGATAATAAAATCTGACCTTGTGTGCTTCACGAACAGAGTCTTGTCCACTCCCCCTCGCACATATCCATGGTCGACGAGAAACATGGCGAGACACTCATACCATGCTCGGGGCGCCTGCTTGAGACCGTACAGTGCCTTCTTCAGACGATACACATGTGCAGGGTGATGTGGATCCTCAAAACCTTTCGGCTGAGCGACGTAAACTTCCTCATTCAGAAACCCGTTCAGGAGCGCACTCTTAACATCCATCAGGAACAGCAGAAACTTTAAGTGACATGCCAGTGCAAGGAGCAGGCGAATGGCTTCTAGACGTGCGACAGGGGCAAAGGTCTCATCAAAGTTGATCCCCTCTATTTGGGTATAGCCTTGTGCCACTAAGCAAGCCTTGTTTCTTATAATATTACACGTGGCATCTGACTTGTTCTTGAAGATCCATTTTGTGCCGATGACATTCACACCATCAGGTCTTGGAACCAAGTCCCATACGTCATTACGAGCAAACTCTTCCAGCTCTTCATGCATGGCTAGGACCCAATACTCATCAAGCAGTGCTTTTTTATGTTCTTTGGTTTTATATTAGACAGAAAGCAAGAGCAAGCAGCTAATTCTCCGAAGTCAATCTCCTTACCACGAGTCCTTATTCTTGCACTTGGAGCTCTAATGACCTCAGTGATTGGATGGTTCCTGGCAATTCGTCGAGAGGGTTATAAACTAGCAATGTCCTCTTGATGACTGACATCGTTAGCCTTGTCAGATGAAGAGATGGCATTGGGATTGTCCGCTGATGACACTTCTCCTGATGGATCTGTGTGAGTTGGCTGAGACGACGGTGGTGTTTTCGGTGCTGTTCCAGCTCTATCAACAGCATTATCTGAGACAGTCTGCTCAATCACTTCATCCTTCACTTTGACATTGATTGACTCCATGATAGATCTTGTGCGTTTGTTAAACACCCGATATGCTCGACTATTCGAGGAATATCCTAAAAAGAAACCCTCATCACTCTTCGGGTCGAGCTTCTCTCGGTACTCATGGTCATTCAGGATGTATCACTCACTCCCAAAAATGTGGAAGTACTTGACAGTCGGTTTCTTCCCATTCCAAAGCTCGTAGCAGGTCATCTCCGTTCCAGTGTGTATTGTCACACGATTTAAGATGTGACACGCCGTATTCATAGCTTCTGACCAGAACTTCAGAGGAATCTTCTTGGCATGAATCATCACGCGAGCCATCTCCTGAATTGTGTGGTTTTTGCGTTCCACAACTCCATTCTGCTGGGGTGTGATAGGAGATGCGAACTGATGGGATATCCCGTGTTCCGCACAATAGGTGGCCATAACGGTATTCTTAAATTATGTGTCGTTGTCACTCCTGATACTCACCAGGTGTTCTCCCTTGTCCTCCCTCTCTCTTTGAAGTAAGGTAGCAAGTTGAATGAACTATTGAGCAGCTTCAGTCTTGTCTCGAAGAATTCTAGTCCAGGTAAATCTGGTGTAGTCATCCACACACACCAGAACATATTTATTGCCGCCATAGCTCTCTACTTACATCGGACCCATCAAATCCATATGGATCAGTTCCAACGGTCTGCTAGTGCTGATCTGCGAGGTGTTGGGGTACGAAGCCTTTGTCTGTTTCCCGATTTGGCATTCTCCACATGTTACATCTATATCACCTGTCACATTGGGCATTCCTCGGATAAGTCTAGGGGAGGAGAGCTTCTTTAAGGTCATGAGATTCAGATGGCCCAAGCGCCTGTGCCACAGCGCCATCTCGTCCGCTTGACTTGTTAAACAGGCTGATGCAGCAACTGTTCCAGCAGAACTTATGAGGTAGCAATTGTTGGCTGCCCTGCAGCCTTTCATCAGTGTGCCTCCTTCCTTGTCCAACACTTGACATGAGTCGTGAGTGAATTGCACATGGTGTCCGCCATCGCACAGTTGACTGATACTGATTAAGTTCACCTTCAATCCTTCAACTAGGAGAGTATCCTTGAGTACAGGAAGATCCGAAACCTTCAATGTCTCACAGCCGATCACCTGACCCTTTCCTCCATCTCCGAAAGTGACAAACTTCTGTTTCTTAACAGGTCAAATATGTGTAAGATAATTAGAGTTACCTGTCATATAGGCGGAGCATCCACTGTCAAAGTACCAACGATCTTTCTCCATGTGACTCGATGAGCTGAAGGCAACCATGCACACGGTCTTGCTTGTTTTTTTGTACCCAGACCTGTCGCATTCGAGGTTTGGTCCTATGATCCATGGCCGTTCGTTCAATAAGAAACAGCCGACACTTAGGTTTGATGTGTCCAATCTGGTAGCAGTACAAGCATGTGCGTGAATCTCCCTTCGATTCTGAGTAAGGGCTAATGTGGGCAGTGCGAGACTTCCTTTGTCCAGCTAGGATTTTTCCTTGGTTCTGATTCACCTTCTGTCTAGGGTGCTGATTCACCTTCTATCCAGAGTGTTGTTCAGCCACTGGTTTTGTTTCAACAAAAGTTGTGTCTTTTGAGCTGCCTTCTTCCCTGTAACCCAATCCTCGATGTCCTGACTCCATCCTCTAAGACCTGAGTATCTCGTTTAAATTCTTAGAACCAGAGTTTAAAATTTTTACCAACTGTTTGAGCTGATTGAGCTCCGTCACGGTGGTTGAATGCTCCACTCTTCCAGATTCTAACTGTAGTTCCAGCGATTCTACTTGGTTTGAGAGGAACAACTCCTTGCGTTTCAGATCTGTTATCATTTTCCTTAGACCCGCCATGCCTACTGGATGGGTGTCACGATCTTTCTCCATATCAACTTTCAGTGAAGAGATAGTACCCAGGAGTTCCGTTTTCTGAGTAAGCAGAGACGACCTTTCCTGTTTCATTTCAGTCAGATGAGTATTTAGCAAATCAATCTTACCTTGGAGTTCCACCTTCTGTGTAACCAGTATCTCGACCTCCTGCCACATCTTGTCTTTTTCAACAGATATGCTGGTAACTGTGTCGTTAAGCTTCTTGTTGAGCTTGATTACCAACAGCCACTTCTCATATAAGTCTTTGTAAGTTTCGGCCAGAGTCTCCTGCGTGAGTTCTTCATCATCACTGTCTGAGGAGTCGTCAGCTGGGTGTTCCAACTGAGGGGGCATGCTTTCACAAGCTTTACTGCATTCTCCTATGGTTGCGACAAATGCCACATAGTTGGTAGTTTCATTGCCTTCATCCTCCTCATCTGACTCACTGTCGCTGAGATTCGCAACCATCGCCCTTTTATTCTTGAGAATATTGGCGCATTCTGCCTGAATGTAACCGAAGCCCCTGCATTCGTGGCACTGAATCTCTTTCCCCTTTTCAGAGGAATCCTGCCTCTTTTCAATGATCCTCGTCTTTCCCTTTCTCCACTACGTAACAAGAAGTGCAAAATGCACGCGTTTTACACTCGTTTTACACTTCATGCATGAAAAATACTTTAACAGTATTGTTGCACATTTTTATAATGTAGTATTCGCGATTTTTACCGAACGGCAAAAATAATAATATTTTTACATATATAAAATACAAAACGCGTTCACTGAAACATTTTACATTTTAGCGGAGCGTGAACGTATACAAATGCCATCCTCAAGTTTGAGTTTTTTCATATGGCAATGGCAAAGGTGACCACGTGCCTGACAAACAACATGTTCGGTTCAATGAGGACTCAGACCTCTGAAATGCAAAAATATGTGATGGGCCTGGGCACATTTTTTTCGATAGGGAGCTCGAAATATCATTCCCCGAATAACTTCAACTGTAAGAGCCCATTGCTGCTCCGCCCATTGAAATTCAGTGAATCATTTCAATTATATAATTATTATCACCATCATTAGAATATAACAGTAAAAATTAAGTATTCGTGTATATGATGTTAGGTTTATGTGCAAGAGTTAAGATCATATGAGAAATATTAATTTTCAAGAAAAATAAGAAATAAAGATAGTTGTTCGATCTTCAATCTAAAGCTCTTTAATTTTTAATTATACGCATATTTTTATGCATTAAATTCGTGTTTAAGGGTAAATTTGTCATTTGTGCACACATTTGTCGTTCGCCCTCGTTCGAAATTCTGGTCGCTAAAACTCACTGATCGTCGATTGCATCGCTGATTGATTCGATTTCTCTCATGGCATAGTCGATATTCAATTGGGTCTTCAAATCGTAGAACGGAAGTTGTAGTCGCTCAATCAAATTGCATAAGAAATTCTGAAATAGTAAATTTAGGGTTTTGGATTGTGGGGATGCTCTGCGACCAAAATTCGTAACATTTACATACAAAATACGTAGCAGTCATAGTGACTGCTACGAATTTGGTTTGTAATTGCTACGCATTTTTGTTGGAAAGCACCAAAACATGGCTGCTACGAATTTTGTTTGTAATTGCTACGCATTTTAGTCGTAAAGCACCAAAACATGACTGCTATGAATTTTGTTTGTAATTGCTACGCATTTTAGTTGGAAAGCACCAAAACATGACTCCTACGAAATTTGTTTGTAATTGCTACGCATTTTAGTCGTAAAGCACCAAAACATGAATGCTACAAATTTTGTTTGTAATTGCTACGCATTTTAGTCGGAAAGCACCAAAACCCTAAATCTATGATTTGGAGATTTTCTTATGCAATTGGAATGAGCGACTTCCGTTTCTTCAGCCGTGGAATGAGTCGAGTAAGAACGGATTAAAGACGATGACGCGTTGACCGGTGATGAATGGTATATTGACGGCGCTCGTCTTCATCCTCATAGGTTGTGACCAAATTGCCTGCTCTAAATTGATGAAATCTCATTGATTAGGGTGATTTCTAATTTTTAATTCGATTTAATCCTGACCGTGAATCAACTCAGATGAACGGTTGAGAATATTTCTCATTTCTCATTATAATTCCACTTCTCATAAGATCTCATCCCCTTATGTGCAAACCTATCTAAAAATAAGTACTTAGAACCAATCTGGTTCATTTATCAACAACAAAAAACCAATCTAGTTCATTGACTTAAAAAATATAACTAATATTATTAATTGCTTAATTCAATATTTATCCCATTAAATTATAATTTATTTAATATGAATTAGAGAGTTAAGGGCAAAATCGTAAAAAATGAACAAATGTGAAAACTAAAATCTAATGTAAATTGTCATTCTCGTTTCTTAAATCAATTTCACCTCATTCTCATTTTTGACAAATAAAAAGAAATTTGAGTTAGCTACGGAACGACGTATAGTTCGTTTTCATCGTATTTTTCGTCTGTTCCCTGCATTCAAGAATGCGCGTTTAAGCACATATTTCTCTCATATAGCTTTCACTGTTTTGTGGTTTAGCTAAATGTTCAGTGAAAAGGCTAAATATTCAGTGATTTAGCTAAGTATTCAGTGTTAAAGTTAAATGTTCAATGACAACGCTAAATATTTAGTGATAAAACTAAATGTTCAGTGACCTGGGACACGGTACCCAATGATTTCTGCAGCTGCTACGACTTCGACTTATATTTCGACCTTCTAAACGACCTCTTACGTTCTCGGTGTAAACTAGAGAGTTGTTGAGCTTTGAGTAGGTACGCAACGACATAAAGAGGTTTTAAAGAGTTTACAGTAAACATAAATAAAATGGGTTACACCGGAACCGCACTCTTGTGAACTATATCTAATTTAAACTCACGAACGATGGATAATAAAGACACAACAATCAGTGGCGGATCCAGAGTCTCGTCGGAGCTGGGTCCTAAATTTTTTTTTTCGAACAACAAGGATATAAGTCGGATTCGGCAAATATTTTTTTGCCTATATACAATATATATTCTTTAGATTTGATAATATATGTTATTTTCTAGTAAAATACTAAAGTTTAAACTCATTGACGATCTAACTTTGAAAGGTCATAAAAAATACAAAGATTCCCCGATAAGGTTGAGATATACACCATTTGAGAGATAATTTAACGTGCTACAACTCTTCAATTTATACCAAGATATCAACCAGACGTTTAAGCAACCGAAACCGTACATAACGTAAGACCATTTAACAAGTGTACATAGTTGACAGCACTGCCTTGTCGCGAGGCAATGTGTACAAATAAATTTATAAGTCCGCTACTCGCGACTTCACTACTGGGTAGCAAGTGGTAAGTAGGGGTCGAACCCAAGAGAGTCAGTGTGGATTAGTTGTTCTTTAATGAAGCTTACACATAAATTAAAGTGCGATTGGGGTTGGGTTTGAGTGTGCTTTGAAAACTAAAAGTAAAGAAATAGTGATATTACAATTAAAGGAAAGATTCGGTTTTAGGGGCCTTGTATCATCTTCTGTTTATCATTGACCACTAATGATCATACTAAGTGTTCAAAAGTGAATCAAGGCTATTCCTAGCACATGACTTGCCACACCGTCTAGTCTTTTGCAAGATAAAGAACTCTTGTTCTAGTATGTGCATCCATTTGATCATCATTCCTGATAAACCAAATGGTGTTTTAAAGAGGTTGACTTCCACAGATAAGCTGTGCTCTTCCGAGCCTCCACTTATCCACGGAAGATCACGAACCCATGGCAGAGCTTTGCTCTTCCGAGCATCCACTCAACAATTGGAATTCTGACCTAATATATGGCACCTAGAACAAGTTGAACACAAAGAGGCACTAGGTGCAGGGTCTAAAACATTGTATGATACAAGTACACCCCTTCAACCGAATGAAGGGTTTAGCTACGACTATTCATGGAACAGGACATTATATCTAAGTGCGTTGAAAAGTAAAGGTTTTTGAAAGACAGTAAAATAAAGTTTTCAAAAGTAAAGACAGGAAAGTAAAGTTACTGAATTGAAAAGACAGTAAAGTAAAGTTTCGAAAGTAAAGATAGGAAAGTAAAGTACTTTGAAAGACAGTAAAGTAAAAAAGAGAGGACTTACAAACACCGTTGAAAATGCTAAAGCTTCGATTCCAAAGTAAAGTGCTTACATGATTGTGCTCTTAATCTAGAGAGATAAGTGATTTGTGATTTTGGAATTTGTAGAGAGAGAAGCTCTCCACATTTTTGGGATGAAGATTACAAAGGAGGAGGCATGTATTTATAGCCATGGGAGGAGGAGATGTGTGGAGGAGGAGCCACCACATGGCAAGCCATCCATGGAGAGGAGTGGAGAGCAAGCTAGCCGCCTCCGCCCCCTCCCCCCCCCCCCATGTGAGGAGGAGCCTCCTCCCAAAAGCCATCGGAAGATATTTGTTTCTCAAATGCCATCGGTTTGACCGGAATTTGACCGGAGCTTCTTGGATTTTGGAGAGTGTATTCTGAATGAAAATGTCATTCTAAGATGATTTCAAGAAGGAACCTAAGCCAAATTCTGCTTGGAACATGGTCGAAATCCCAAATCAGCTGAAATTGCCCTTGTTTGGCCTTTACCGGGCTCGGTGCCTTTGCATTGTGTTCTTGTCCAAATGCCGACTGTTCTAGCATATTTGAGTGATTCCAAGTCGGTTCCACGAAGGATGTTAAGGCTGATGTAGCATGGTCGTTCCTTAGGATGGCCTAGAACTCGGTCCCTTGGCCTGATTTGTCTTGTAATCCATTTTCAGCTTAAAAACTCCTCCTTAGCATGTATTCTCTCTAGACTTCAAAATACCCTGCAGATAAATATCGGAACTAACAAGCAAAAGTTAAATAGACAAAGAGTCTAATTTGGTGGGTTTAACTGTGTTTATGATTCATACAATTATGGTCCCTCAATAGTCAATCACATGTACCTTTAACAATTTTGCAACCTATAACAGGTGGACGGAGCACAACTTGAGTAATCAATCACCTAGCGCATGAAGCTAACGATAAGGACTACAACTTCCATGTTAACACCTAACACACAAGTATAATGCTAAGGTAATCGAAAACTAAGTCAAAACTGTGTCAACGATGGATGATCGATCAAAATTAGCGGTTATGCTGATAAAAACAGTGACCAAGATGGATGATCAATCAAAATTAGCCGAAATCGAGGGGTCCGAGCCAACCTTCGGAAGCTCATAGAGGGGTCATCCGGTGTCCATTTAAGATGTTCTCTTTATATGGGCAGAAAGCTAATTGAATGTTCTATAACTTTTATGTTTACTCCAAGATGAAATTCAGAGTTAAGCTCACAAAAATAGTGACCGGAGATAGATGTTTAATCAAATTTTTCAAAAAAAAATACACAAATATGAGAGGGTCCCGAAACCCCCGCCTCTGCAAACCATTATAGTTTTGTTTCACCAGAGGTTAACATTTTGTGTTTTTGTTTTACAAAGCAACATTAATAATATAATTATGAGTTTGGATCAAATACAAACCGAAATTATAAATAAAAATTACAAACTCATAAAAAAATTGACACGTGTAAAAATTGACCAATCAGAATTTATCATGTTCGGGGTTCTTTTTGTAAATAAAAAAAATACACGCGGACTTATTTAAAAATACATAAAATATAGGAGGGGTATAATTGTCCTAAAATTCGCTACAGTAAAATTCGACTTTCGCTACAGTACGTTTTTAAGTCTGATCATTTTGAATAAAATTTGACTTTTGCTATAGTAAAATTGACTTAAAATAGATGATGATCAGACTTAAAATAAATAAATAATCAGACTTAAAATTGATGATGATCAGACTTAAAATTGATGATGATCAGACTTAAAATTGATGATGATCAGACTGAAAATTTTAAGTCTGATCATTCTCTCTTTAAATCTGATCATTCTCAATTTGTAGTCTTTTAGTTACCAATTTTAAGTCTGATCATTCTCTCTTTAAGTTTGATCATTCTCAATTTGTAGTCTTTTAGTTACCAATTTTAAGTCTGATCATTCTCTCTTTAAGACTCATTATTCTCAATTTGTACTCTTTTAGTTACCAATTTAAGTCTGATCATTCTCTCTTTAAGTCTGATCATTCTCAATTTGTAGTCTTTTAGTTACCAATTTTAAGTCTGATCATTCTCTCTTTAAGTCTGATCATTCTCAATTTGTAGTCTTTTAGTTACCAATTTTAAGTCTGATCATTCTCTCTTTAAGTCTGATCATTCTCAATTTGTAGTCTTTTAGTTACCAATATTAAGTCTGATCATTCTCTCTTCAAGTCTGATCATTCTCTCTTTAAGTCTGATCATTCTCAATTTTAAGTCTGATTATTACCATTTTTAAGTCTGATCATTCTATCTTTAAGTCTGATCATTCTTAATTTTAAGTTTGATTATTACTATTTTTAAGTCTGATCATTCTCTCTTTAAGTCAGATCATTCTCAATTTGTAGTCTTATAGTTACCAGTTTTAAGTCTGATTATTCTCTCTTTAAGTCTGATCATTCTTAATTTTAAGTCTGATTATTACCAATTTTTAAGTCTGATCATTCTCTCTTTAAGTCTGATCATTCTCAATTTTAAGTCTGATTATTACCAATTTTTATATCTGATCATTCTCTCTTTAAGTCTGATCATTCTCAATTTTAAGTCTGATCATTAACAATTTTTAAGTCTGGTCATTCTCTCTTTAAGTCTGATCATTCTTAATTTTAAGTTTGATTATTACCAATTTTTCAGTCTGATCATTCTCCCTTTAAGTCTGATCATTCTTAATTTTAAGTCTGATTATTACCAATTTTTAAGTCTGATCATTCTCTCTTTAAGTCTGACCATTCTCAATTTTAAGTCTGATCATTAACAATTTTTAAGTTAAGTCTGATCATTCTCTCTTTAAGTCTGATCATTCTCAATTTATAGTCTTTTAGTTACCAGTTTTAAGTCTGATCATTCTCTCTTTAAGTCTGATCATTCTCAATTTGTAGTCTTTTAGTTACCAGTTTTAAGTTTGATCATTCTCTCTTTAAGTCTGATCATTCTCAACTTGAGGACTAAATTGAAAATAACATTATTATTTTTTATACCTTTAGTGTGGAATGACTATAATACCACTCCGTGTATTGTTCGGGATTTCCACTAAAATGGGACACGTGTCAGCTTAAAATTAGGCTTGTAATTTTTATATATAATTTGGTTTGTACCCGAACTGTACCCTTTACTTATAAAACTTTTTTACAATTTGATCTTAAATTCTTTCACCGGAAATATTAAATATGTAGATCTTAACGAATTAACAAATTGTCGCTACTATATCAAGAGAATATATTACGATTTGATTTGATTTGATTAATTAAACGTTATTAATTTGGGTCACTGATTGTTTTTAGTCTAACAATATTATACGACTCTAAGTTTGTACGAAATATGATAATTCTCACCTGATTCATTTCCATATAAATAATTTTAAATTAATTATCATCTATTTAGAGATTTTTGCTCATAACTGTTAAAAATTGAATATAAACTCACATTTTATTATTCTTCTAACAAATATAAGAGATTTTTGCCATTAAAATCTTTGGAAAAACGAATTTTAAAGTGGTTGTTATATAACCACTACGATGTTCTAATGACTCACTAGTTCAAGCACATTGCTTTGTGATATGTATATAACGACATGTTGCCAAACTTGTAACAATGTGGTCTCACCAAAACTTGGAATTTCCATTTTCATGACTTAGCTTCACAACTTCAACTTGTGTGACTAAAATTGGTCCATTTCCACACCTCAAAATAGGGTGAAGTGAAAGGATAATTAACATGAGTCATTTTCAAGTTTATAAAATGTCATTTCTTAATTAGCAGTCATATAAATTAATAGACTTTAAAAAGACTAGTATACAAATTGTTGTAACTCATGACTAATTATTTAATCCAATTCTTTGTTGAGATTCGATTGTTAAACCCTAAATTCGATTTGGAATTGAGAAAATTGCGGAAAGTAAACAACACCAAGATTTTTATAGTGGTTCACCTCTAGGTGAGAGGCTAATCCACTCGAGCTCACTAGCTTAGCCGATTTCACTATGTAAATGCCTCGGAACCGACCGAATCGTCGTCGGAGTACAAAATCCGATTACAAGCTTTGAACGGAGCCTATGAACTACGATCTCTCTGTGGACCGCACTACTGGCTTCAATCGAAGGCAGAACTGATCGGAATCGCCGTGCGAGTCAAAGCCCTCACTCGATTTCTTGAACGAATCTCTCTCGGATGTCGAACGAAATCAAAACGCGTATGTGAAGTGAAGAACCCTAATCCAGCTCGAAGAACACCCTTATATGCGTTTCTTCCAGATTGCATCTCGCCCGTCCGTTCCTTCTAATCACGTTCGTCCATTTCGAATCTGGACTCGCGCCATGGATCAAGCCTGCGTGTCGCGCTTTCATTCGTCGAGTTGTAACGAACTCTACTTGTGCGTAACGACCTGAGCCAACAAATAGTAACGACTTCTGTTCCCTCCTGGTTTGAACGCGTCTTTAGTGACAGCTTCTTTTGGCTTTTTGCGACGACTGCTTTGGCCCTTTAGCGACGACATTCAAAACTTAGCAGAAACAGCTGCTTTAAATCCTTCACAAATGAATGAATTTAATCAGGTTGGTGACTTTCAATTTTGGAAATACATAACATATAAATGAAACAAAATAAAGTTTTAAGAAGCTAAAATGTTTCAACTTTTTATACTAAAAAGAACGGTTCTTAAACTTTATAAAATAAAAACTCAAAAAAAAACCCCTTTAAAAAATAAATTTCATAACGAAATGATTAACATCCTACTAATATGTATGTGCATCTTTTAATGTGATGGCCGTGACTAGATCTGCAAAGTCGGGGACCGGTAATGAGTGGGTATTTAATGGTTAATGGATTAAACGGAATAAATTCGTTAAAACAGATTATATTAGTGGGTCAAACGGGTAAGTTGTTAACGAGTAGAAAGTTAAGTGGCGAGTTGTTAACGGGTAGCAAGTTAAGTGGACGGATTATTAACGGATGTCAGATTAAGTAAACGATTTATTAACAGGTAACAGGTTAAGCGGGTGGCGATAATTCGTTTAACTCATTTAACATGTTTAACCTGTTTAATTTGTTGAACTAAAACATATTCGATTGTTTAGAAGTTTATATGCTATGAAGTTTTTAAATTATTTAAATAATGAGTAAATAAACGAGTCAAACAAACTGATCGAATGGATCAAACATGTTAAACAGGTCAAATGGATTGTTAACGGATCAATCTGAGTTAACCAGCTTAACCGGTTAACAGTTAGTAATCCACCTATTTATTAACAAGTTTTTTTTTATTATAGCTAATTCATATTTACTCAACCCATTCACTAAACAGGCGAACGGATAAAGGATATAGTAATTGTCACCGGTAAAGATGACTAACTTTCTTTTTTCTTTTTTCTTTCTTTTTTGATAAAGAAGATGACTAACTTTTAAGAGACAAAACATGTTGCCCAAACAAGTGGAATAAAACCAAAAATTAGGTCAATTATATGACAGTCTATACAAAGCTGCGGCAGATCAAATTCAAAGTAATTTATTCCATAACTCTATTAAATACGATCCTTACCTTATTGGAAGGTATCTAAATCAAATTTTAATAAATATGTCCACAGCACCTCTGGACTTTCTAATAGTTGTACAATAAATGATTGGTCGGTTAATTAAAACATTACAAAAAGCCAAATCTAATGAGATGAACACAACACAATCATCCCAGCAACAACCCATGAATTTTGTGTACACAAAATTGTAAATTTCCAAAACTGTCCCATACTTTGTTCTTCCATAACATATACCCCTTCATCTTCAAAAACATAACAAAATAGCTCCCATTTATATTTAATTACAGAGCAAAGAGTCGGAACTATCGACCATTACCAAATTCCACTTTAAACTATTAAAAACGAAAAACAGGGTAAATTTTAATTCTCTGTTTATATCATGAAAATTTTGGTGGAAAGAAAAATAATATGGGTAAACTTTAATTCTCTGTTTCGTTTAAATTTTATTTCCATCACGGTCTTGGAGTTCAGATACATCGATTTCTCTTTTTATTTCCCAGTTACTTAGTCTTGATATTGTAATGGATGGTGTTTCTGTTTGTTCTAGCTTTGGTAAACAGGTTTTTTCTTCTAATATTTTTTTCTTTCCATCCCAAAAACAGATGTAGCATAAAGAACTTTTGGATGGTGCGTGGATCACTTGCTCAACTTTGTATTCAAGCAAGTGAGAGCTCTTGCCAAAATGAATAATGGATCTTTCCTTACAAATCCCATCTGTTTTAATTCGATCTTTCTAACTCTATATATACCAATTGATTTTGTTGTTTCATTAAACATTATGCTTGAAACTTGATTGAGCTGTTATTGAAATAGTACCTTCGTTTTTTTTAAAAAAAATTCAACAATTTTTAAAGATTTATTCATACTTATCATTTTCGGTAATTCATACCGTAAAACATAATAATTCAGACCCTTTTATATTTTTTTCGTTATTCGAATAATGTATCCCAAAATGTTTATAATAACGTCAACACGGTGATGGTTGAGTTGGTAAAATACTTGTCTTGCAATAGTAAGGTCAAGTGTTCCAATCCACCGTGACATTTGACCTGTGCTCAGTGGACGAACAATTCAAATATCAATCGTGCTCCAAAATGTGATTCACAAGTATCCGAATAAATGATTATATAACATGTGTGGTGTATTTGTAAATATAAGAAAATACAATGAATTCTCATACACCGATGTGAATGTCTGTGTCTATGCAGTGGTCTTTGGATTCTTGATAATTAGCTTTGAGCTGTCAGCTGTTCATTTCTGATTCATATTCAATTCAACCCAAACTTCTGTACATGTATATAAAACTTAATTCATTTATCGGAAAGATTTAATCTTTACACATTCTTTCTCATCACCTTCCTTCCATATTTCCAGTTCACAGATTGTGATGCTGTGGATGCTTTTTGGAACGCAAATCACGGGACATGATAAGAAAATGGCGGTGAGTGGGCTCACGGCGGTGCTTGTGGTGGCGTTGTTGTCATCAGCTATCATTTTGACTCCAGCCAATGCTGCCACAGATCAGACTGATGGTGAGTTGGAGATTGGGATTTTGAATTTTATGATTTTGAGGATTGTTTTGGGTCTGTCTGGTTGGATTTGGTGGAGTGGTCCAAGTTTGTGATTGGATTTGAGATGGGGTTCGTGGTTTGATGGATTTGAATCTGTTGGGTTGGAAATGGGTGTGGTCAAAGTTTGAGCTTTGATGTTTCAGGTTGTTGAGGTGGTCTGTTGATGCAATGATTGGTGTCTGATGATTAGGGTTTGGTGGATAAAAGATTTAGGGGGGTTTGGGTTTGGTTTTGGTTTCTTTTATAGATGGTTACTAGATATTGATGTGTGATATGCTGGTGTATTGTTTAGGATCGCTGTCATGGGGTGTGCTGGTTTTATTAGGCCTAATTGTGCTGCTGGTAGAGAATTGTGAGGTTTGGAATTGATTGAAATTTGGATGATTGAAGGAGCCCCACTTCAGATTAGTTAATGAGTCTTTGATGTTTTGATGCATTGATTTCATGGTAAATGTATTAATGCCAGAACTTGAGTTTACTGGTTTTGCAGTTCAAGCTCTCAATGTCATGTATACCAGCTTGAACTCACCATCTCAGCTAACTAAGTGGACAGCAAATGGTGGTGACCCGTGTGGGGATTCATGGCTAGGAGTCAAATGTTCTGGTTCGAGAGTCAACGAACTGTAAACATTTTACTCCGTAAATCGATCTTTCTTGGTTAAGCGTCCCTCTGCATGTTGCTGAGCATGTGATTAATGCTTGCCAGGAGATTATCAGGTTTTGGACTTAGCGGAAATCTGGGATATCAGCTTGGAACTTTGACAGCTTTAACATATTTGTAAGACATCGTATCCTGGATTATGTTTTGGGATGGATTTCATGACTTGTTATCTGAAGTTCTTTGTAATTAATTGCAGGGACATCAGCCACAACAACTTCGGAAATCAGATGCCTTATAACCTTCCTCCAAACCTACAGCACTTGTAAGCTTTAGAATCACACTTTGTTGTCAAATACACTCTCTTTTCACTTAACAGCTCTGACAAAAGTACTAAATGCAGAAACGTGGGCAACAATGGCTTCCAAGGAAATCTGCAATATTCGATATATTCAATGACGTCTCTTAAGTACCTGTAAGTCCATTTCAACTTCCCTAGTTGATACTTATCCATAGTTCTTATCAATCTTGTATCGTTTCCGTGTAGAGTTGCCAGTCACAATCAGCTATCAGGTCAACTAACCGATGTTTTCGCACAACTTTCTTCCCTGTCCACAATGTACGTCCATCTTAGCTGTTTTGTCTGAACATGAAATACATCTGATTATCGGATCTTCAACATTTCCAAACATGAATTTCTAATGAAGTTTCAAATATTGTTTCAGGGACCTATCATTCAATGCTCTCTCTGGTCAGTTGCCGCAGGGTTTTAGCCATCTTTCAAGCATGAACACTCTGTATGTCCTCTTGACGCAATCTCTTACGCCTTATTCGAGCTCTATTGTTGAGCGCTTTGATCATTTCTTGACAAGTCACCCACTTGTTACTTTGTAGGTTATTGCAGAACAACATGTTTACCGGAACCATAGATGTCCTCGCAGATCTCCCTCTTGACACTTTGTGAGTTTGTGTCGGAATTTCCATTTCGCTTTCTTCCTCAAAGTTACCTTATTGTAGCTGCTATAAAGTATAAACATAATGTTCATTTTCTCAGGAATATTGCGAACAATCAGTTCACTGGCTGGATACCTGCGCAGTTGAAAGGAATTCATTTGGAGTAAGCAACGGATATTGTCTTTCAAACATAACTCGATGGAAGTGTAACTGAATTGTAAATAAGTAAGCTTGTGATTCGGCAGGAAAGACGGCAACCTCTTCAATTCAGGCCCTGCTCCTCCACCTCCTCCCGGCACACCTCCAACTCCCAGTGGCAAACGTCCAACAAAAGTTGATGACAACAGCCCATCTAGCAATGGCGGTAAGTCTGGCATAGGTGGTGGCGGTGTAGCTGGAATAGTAATATCGATCCTTGTAGTTGGTGCTGTAGTAGCGTTCTTTTTGGTTAAGAGGCGAAGATCAAGACAACGATCTTCTGATGAGGAGAAGCTTGATAATCGGCCCTTCAAATCCCACAATGGCTGTGACACGCACGGTAGACAATACTTGTCCATATCTCTCCGGGTTTGCTCGTTTTCACATATACAGTTCTTGAGATAATGAATTCATTCTGCAGAACTAAACTTTGTCCATAACTCTACGGTACCAGAGGTGAAGACTTATGAAATTCCAGTGTCAGTTACTGTCAAGCCTCCACCTGTTGAGCCTACCAAGCCGTTCATCAAAGATGACATTGAAAGCAAGCCGGTTGCTACAAAAAGAGTTAGAAAAACCAAAATTAACTTGCCGTTGTATTCCGTTGCCGATTTGCAAATGGCTACAGGAAGCTTTAATGTGGATAACCTTGTGGGCGAGGGGTCTTTTGGGCGCGTTTATCGAGCTCAGTTTGATGATGGAAAGGTAATCCCACAATTTACAAATTAAGCAAAAATGCTTCATGTGCATAGTTGCTTTTAGAAATTTCTTTGTTAAGCACATACAGTGTTGTGTTGTCTTCATGACGATAGGAAATTGTTCATTGTAGCTGCAAATGTTTTTCTTCTGTTATTTAATCCTTGCAAATAATAACTCTATTTTCTCTTTTCTGTGGTGTAGCTTTTTGCTGTAAAGAAAATAGATTCATCTCTCATTCACGACTCTGAGGATTTTCTTGAGATGGTTTCAACCCTCTCAAAGTTGCATCACCCAAATGTAACGGAGCTTGTAGGCTACTGTTCGGAGCATGGTCAGCATCTGCTAGTTTTTGAGTTTCACAAGAATGGCTCGCTGCATGATTTCCTCCATCTCTCAGATGAATACAGTACTACGCCACTGACATGGAATACACGTGTCAAGGTTGCTTTGGGAACTGCACGTGCTCTTGAGTGAGTCATCTATGATAAATTAACTCGTCATAGACTTAGATGTGGTTTGACAGTAGTATTTTTGTTTGCCATAATCTGAATTTATCTGTTGTTAATTTTGCAGGTATTTACATGAAAGCTGCTCGCCATCAATTATTCATAAAAGTTTCAAATCTGACAATATACTGCTTGATTCAGAACTCAATCCTCGTCTCACAGGCTGTGGCCTCGCTAGCTTAATCCCCGATGGAGATGAGGTGTGTTTTTTTCCCAGCACATTTAATTAAAGGTCCTGTTGTACTGAGATTCATGTTTCTTTTGTTGAATTCCAAAGGTCTTGAGCCACGATTTAGGATCTGGATATGCAGCACCTGAGGTCGCTATGTCAAGCCAATATTCCTTGAAGAGTGATGTATATACTTTCGGAGTCGTCATGTTGGAACTTTTCACTGGACGTAAACCCTTGGATAGGTAGGCTCTAAAATCTGCCCTATTATATGAAGTAACAAGTGGAGTGTTGTAGTAATGAACTTAGGTGCTTCAATATTTGGCAGCTCAAGGCCAAGAGCAGAGCAGTCCCTGGTTCGGTGGGCAACACCTCAGCTCCACGACATTGACGCTTTAGCAAAGATGGCAGATCCAGAGCTAAACGGACTCTACTCAGTCAAGTCCCTCTCTCGATTTGCTGATGTCATTGCGCTTTGCGTGCAGGTAATAAATTCTATAAATGAATTACATCATCACATTGCTGTTGTCACATATTATTATAGATGCCAATAATGTCTTCTCACATAGCTGTTGTCACAAATCGTTATTTTGTTTTGACAGCCCGAGCCTGAGTTCCGGCCACCCATGTCTGAAGTAGTGGAATCATTGGTCCAACTAGTGCAGCGCACAAACATGAGTAAGAGAACAACTGGCAATGGAAGGGAGGAATAATGCAGAATCCCTATTACCTGACAATGGATAGTCCCACGCAAGATTGTTGTGCATAGCATTCCGATTACTTTATCAATCTTCAGACTTCCAAATTGGCGACAAGCTATCCCTGTCAAGCTGTCAGCAGTTTGGAGCAACTTCACTGAAGCTTCTGGCTGCAAATTTCATCTCCATCTGTATACATAATTAGGCCTAGTATTATTTAAGAATGACCCTATCTTTCTTGTCCAATCTCTTTTAAAAGCATTACCTGTAGTGTAGGCTGTAAGCTTCATACATATGAGCCTAAATTATATTTATGTCATTCAGCTGTTTTAGATGTGTATAAGTGCAAGTACAGACTGGAAAGAAATTCATTCTGATATTGGAATAAGGTCTTAAAACTTTCAAAAGAGCCCAAGTTTTTAAAAAAAAACTAAGTGTAAGTGTTACAAAACAACAGTAGTATGGCAAGACAATGCTAGAGGGCTCGAGTTCCAATCATCTTGGGAAGGTGCCATATTTCCGTCACTTAGTTGTACACCATATACTTGGGTGTTGCGCTGAACTTTTGGTATCCTTTGATGACTTTGTTAACTGCGTCGAGGAAGTCTTTTTCGGTTACTGTCTTCCTACGAGCCCTGATGGCGTACATACCAGCTTCTGTGCATACACTCCTTATGTCGGCTCCTGAGTATGAATGATGGACATATTGTTATGTATTTTTGAAATATGAACAAGTACTCTTCAAAGAGTGTAGCATATAGGATCTGAAATGTTTTTTGTGTGAAATAAGAGATGTGATGCTTTTTGTTATTCTACTTTTAAGGGGAAAATAATAGTTTTATTAAGTTTCTTACCTGTTGAATTTGGGCAAAGGCGAGAAAGAAGCTCAAAACGGATGTCCCTTTCACAGTTCATGGTTCGGGTGTGAATTTTGAAGATTTGAGTTCTGCTCTCCAAATCTGGAAGACCAAATTCCACCTTACGGTCCAATCTTCCAGGTCGTAGTAGTGCAGGGTCCAGCGTGTCTGGTCTGCAATATTAAGACACAATTAAGATGATGGTTTAGAAATGCATTGAAACAATGAAGTGAGAAAGCGAATTATAATGGAATTTACCTATTGGTAGCCATCAAAACCTTGATATTTCCTCTAGCATCAAACCCATCAAGCTGATTAACAATCTCAAGCATAGTACGCTGAACCTCATTGTCGCCGCCAACTCCATCGTCGAAACGAGCTCCACCGATGGCATCAACTTCATCAAAAAATATAATACAAGCTTTTTTTGAACGAGCCATCTGCATTAATAGAGAACAAATGAACGATTCCATAAGAATCAAAGACTGGAGGTGAATAACATTTTTACGTCTTAACATATTTTCTTGGTGGCAGACTATTACCTGGAACAGCTCACGAACCATTCGAGCCCCTTCACCAACATATTTCTGAACCAGCTCACTTCCAATGACACGAATAAAACATGCATCTGTTCTATTAGCAACAGCTCGGGCAAGAAGCGTTTTGCCTGTCCCAGGAGGACCATAGCAAAGGACACCCTTTGGTGGATCAATGCCAAGCTTTACGAATTTCTCAGGATGAAGCATGGGCAGTTCAACGACCTTCACGTTTTAGTAAAAAATGTTAGATACTTCTGAATAATAAATAATGATTAATTTTTTACTAACAAAAATCACTGGGCATGCGACGTACTTCACGCATTTTTTCTATCTGCTCTTTACAACCACCAACATCATTGTATGTCACATCAGGTTTCTCCTCGACAGTCATCATGGTTACGCTCGGGTCTATTTTTGGAGGTAGCGGGATTTGAATTTGATATTTATTTCGATCAACCCTGATTAGAGAGTGGTTGTCAGACAAGCTCATTGACTAAACAAATGGTTAAGAGACTTCCCAACACATTCCGATATGTCATCAAGATATGAACTTACCCAACACGCATTCCTTCCTCTATGTCTGTTGGGGAAACCTTATCCCCAAGTCCAACAACAAACTGCACTCATAAAAAAACATAGAATGTGCAAGTCAGAGACGTCAATGCCACCAAAAACACATGAAGCTTTGAAATAGACATCTTTAGATACTATACTCTATAGTGTCTATGATTCCTCGTATTTGACAGAAAGTTACATATCATATGATTACCTTGGCAATTTGCTTAACATTAATAACATATTTGGCATCATCAGTATTTGGGTTGATAATCTTTGTGCATCTTGCAACCTGAAAAGGTATGGTACAGCTTGTAAGACAACAAACACACAATGAAATGACAAGAAAATTGTTGACTTGACAAACTCCTAGTAACTGAACCTGAAGAGGTTGCTCCTCTTGCATCATCTGTTTATCTGAAACAAGATCCCATTGGCTAGGTGCAGCTAAACCAGTGTCCGACTCTTTAATTCCTGTAAGGAAGCAACACAGCTGAAACAATTTAACACCCGCAAGAGCCAACGAATTAATGGTTAAGGCTATAGCAACAACTGTGTTCACAGTTTTATATAACAGAGGTTTCTACTTCAATTCTTACATACCGCATAAATCATTGACCTTCTTGGCCATCTCCTTGATCTCTTTCTCAACATTCTTAATGCTGTTAGAGTAAGGGCCCAATCCCTACAAAACTCCATACTTCAATACACATAGTGAACAACACACACCAAATTCACATCCAGAATTCAGTTTCCCAAACTCTTCTTTCCGACTATCACAAAACATAATCACATAAACCAGCCCACGAAAATCAATATGAGGAATCGAAATTCAACTTGGACTTCAAAAAAATAGATCCGATATTCAACTGAGACAAAACGAAAGAACAAAATGCTAGGGTTTTATTAGCAAGAGGAAAGAGAGACTGACGTAGGTCTTGAGAAGAGCGATGTCGTCTTCATCCAACGGAGGTGGGTTCTTCTCGTCCTTGATCTCATCTTCCAGCTCCGGCGCCATCTCGGATGATGATGATGAGTATAACTGGAGAGAGAGAGACGGGTTCGTTGGCTTTTTTGATATGTTTCTTCTTCAACAAGTGAGAGACCTTCAATGACTTCTTCGCATTCCCAACCTCTATTTTTTGTTATTTATTTAATATATTTGTAGTTTGGGAAAATTATAAAAACATAGTCTACACTATCGCTTCGATTTAAATGAACTTTCTATGATTTTTTTTTGATTAAAAACTTTCTATGATTTTCAATTTACTTACCTTGGGGGAGTTGAGATGATGTGAGAAATGGTTATTAGATGAGAAATAAGAAATTCATACGGCGCAATTCATATCGCAATTGTGGCGATACTGCGATTCTCAGTGAAAATAATCGACCGGCGGCGACGAAAGGTTGATAGAGACAACAGGGTTAATGGCGGAGAGAAAAATAGCCAACTAATTTTACGGTACGTCGTATACTCATTATAGGGTTAATGGCGGAAACCTAATTCAATTACGGTGGTGTGTCTGGGGTTACGAATAATAGGGTCTCGGGATAGTCGAAATAATTTAAAATTAAGCGGTGTTTACATATGTTGGATTGACACTACGAATTTTAGAAGTTGCAAATGTGACTATGAATGTTAGGATTTGTATACATACTTCAGCATACCGTTAAAATGTGTAGCATCGTATACAAAATGTGTAGCCAATGCTAGTGAGTCAGCGAATTTCAAGAAGGCAGAATCTGCCAATTTTGCGACACTCTTTATCATTTACTACCATTTTAAATATTATATTACGCATTATATACTTGATGTTTCTGGTATGTATGCATACATAGTAACATTGATGTTTTCATTAACCACATATGTAACCACACATACTTCCTAGCTTCTTACATATCATTCGTAGCTACTCACGCTTCTTTCGTAGCTTCTTACACATCATTCATAGCTTCTTACGCATCATTCGTAACTACTCACACTTCTTTCATATCATTCATAGCTTTTGATTCAAAATTGTCACCTTTGGAAGCCTAAAATACATATTCCTATACTTAGCTTTCAAAAATGAATTAACTGCAAAGCATTGCTATTCCTATACATTGACTTATCTTGATTGGTTTATCGTTATGCTTAAGAAGCCCGATGCTGCAGTGGAAGTCAGAAACCATGGACAAGTGTTCGCCGATGACATCTGTTAAGGGCTTTCTGTTTTTTGTTTTGTTCATGTCATTGGCGTAGAGTTTGAAACAACATAAAAGTATTGCCTTTTGTCATATGAAGCGCAGACTCATGGTCATCTTTATTATTAATGCACAATTAATCTTGCAGTGGCAAGACTTAATGTGATCTTCTTGAAAGTCTTCGACTGGAATGGATTTGGATGCACTTTATGGAGAAGGGACTACAGCTTTCTCCTACAGTGTGAGTTCGAAACTGCTTGCTAATTATTTAGTGGAACTATGCTATGAACTAATGTTATCTACTCTTCCTGTAAGTATGGTGCATTGGTGCTAGTTATATTCTTGAATATGGGACTGCTGTATTTATTCAAATAACTGCTTGGCACAAATTTTATTACCACTTCTTCACCAGTGGTTGGTTATACCAATGTCTCATCATTTATTTACAGTGTTGGTGACAGTGATTCCTTTGTTTCATCAGATCATCTCATCTTCCATCTAAGCTCTTAAATTCTCAGAATCCACAGTTTCTCTCAATGGAAGATGATACCATAGCAACAACTGTTCCGGTGGAAACTATCTCTGATATTGCCAAGGTGATTGTTCTCTGTGACCATCTGGCACTCCTGTTTACCAATTTCAGATTTCTTTCGCTCTAATGACATCAGATGATATGACTTGATATGATACTTTTGATTCTCATGAGATTTAGTAAGTCTACACATTTCAGTTTGGGTAGCTTACACTTTCAATTATATTCTTTAATCTCATTGCAGGAAGTTAAACAAGATTCACATGATGTGGAAATCAACAACAAGAAAGATGAGGAAGATAACACTCTAGAGGGAGAATTCATCAAGGTGGAGAAAGAAAGCAATTCTACTCATCTACCTAGTGCAGATTTGGTTGAAGCCCAAGCAAAAAGCAACTCCAGCATGAACTTGAAGGAGCTCTCCAAGCCCTGTAGTCACTCTACCTAGTGTAGATTTATAAGTCTCAGTGTTGTAGTCCCTTCTCCAGAAAAAAAAGGAGGTTTGTTGAGGATTTTCATTTCAATGCAAAAGTTGTTATTTCTTTGTAGTATTACTTTATACATGGTAGTCTCATAATTCACAGTAAACTATGTAAAAGACTACGAATTATGTTAATTGGACTACACATTATATGAACTAGACTGTGAATTTTAACTAAAAAACTAAACATTATATGAACTAGACTACGAATTTTAACTAAAAAACTACGCATTATAAAAAGAGGTAAATGACAAGCTACGAATGTTAAAGACGGATTACGAATTTAATTACTGCGAATATTATGCTACGCATTTTGATTCAATTGCTACGAATATTATCCTACGCATTTTAATTCAATTACTCCAAATATTATACTACACATGTTGATTCAATTACTACGAATATTAGACTACGCATTTTGATTCAATTACTACGAATATTATGCTACACATTTTGATTCAATTACTACGCATTTTGATTCGATTACTACGCATTTTGATGCTCTAATCATACTGTAAAGTTTGGCTATACCAATTTAAGTTGACCAAGTTGTCTGTAGCATCCAAAAACATCATATGCATTGGAAAATAATGAGCGGTTAAGATTAGTACATATTGGACATAAAGTGATAAAAATCATTATTACAAGAATTGTCATAGAGCTCATGCCCGGTTACTGTTATTGTTTAGGACTTTGATTTGTGAAAGAGGATACAAAATGCAACTGATCACTATCAACCAGCCAATTTTATTACAAAGTGTTACCCTCAGGCCACAAAAAATAAGAAAATTATGAGAAATACCACCAATACAAAGATATCTTGATCATCAGCCATCTGTTGGAGGATATGCTAGTCAGGTATCTCATCAATTGCCCCTGAGCTCCATCAACATTGGCCAGCGTGTCCTCCATGTTTTCATCAATCTTGTAAAAAGCCAGACCCGCTAGCCATTAGCGATGAACTCTCAAGTCTTGACGGAGAACTAATAACGGAGTGTACTTGTAGACTAAACAACTAAAAGATGAATAATAGACTAGTGGTACACTGGTACTCAATCCAAACAACGGGTGTACTTGTAGACTAAACAGCTAAAAGATGAATAATAGACTGGTGGTACTCAATCTGAACAGTGAGGAGGGAAAAATCCCAAGCAATAATCAGAAATGAATATATTTCATCAACGACCATGCGTAAAGACTCAACAAATCACTGAGATATATAGCTCAAATTTTGCATTGTGTAGGATTATCACTAATCCTCCCAGGATCAACAATATGTGACACACAATTCTCACTAATTTTGGTGGACTGTAAAGGAAGAAACAACTTGATTTATTGTACTGGAACGGAAAACACACTCGTACAAATAAGCTAGGGAATACAACACTCAAAATAAACACACTGGAATATTTAAGAGAACATTGTGTTGTGTTCTTGTAGTGAGAGAGGAGATGAGGGGATTGAGGGATGATTTGTTTCTTCATTCTTCATCTCCTTTTATAGGAGAAACATACTTGCAATGTCGTGTTCAATTGGGCAAGGAATGCATGCTTATTCCTTTCTTTGCTTTCATCCCACACCATTCCTTTCTTTGCTTTCTTCCCACACCATTCCTTTCTTTGCATTATGGATCAACATTTTCAACACTCCTCCTTGATCCATGATCTTGCAACTCCAAGCATATGTCGAAATAATTCAAACTTGTCACTTGAGAGACCCTTGGTAAAGATATCTGCAACTTGTTCATCAGTCCTGCAAAATTCTAACTCAATTTCACCATCTTTGACCAACTCTCGAATGTAGTGATATCTGATCCCAATATGCTTGCTCCTGCCATGAAATACTGGATTCTTGGCTAATGCTATAGCCGACTTGTTATCACACATAATCTTCGTGGGACCCTCCTGCTTACGTTTCAGGTCTTCTAATATCCGTCGAAGCCAAACTGCTTGACAAGCTGTGGTAGTTACTGCGATGTACTCCGCTTCAGCTGTAGAAAGAGCAACAACCTGTTGCTTCTTTGACGACCATGAAACCACTCCATCTCCAAGATAGAAAGCATAACCTGATGTACTCTTCCGAGTTTCCACATCACCGGCCCAATCACTGTCTGTATAACCTATCAGATAGAACTCTTCTGTGTGAGAATACATAATCCCATAATCACTAGTACCACTAATATATCGGAGTATACGCTTCGCTGCTAGCAAATGCGACTGCTGCGGTTTCTCCATGAAGCGACTGATAAGTCCAACTCCGTACACTATATCTGGTCTAGTTGAAGTCAAGTATCGTAGACTTCCAACTATACTCTTGAAGTAAGTGGGATTCACAAGCTCTCCAGTACCTTCTTTCATCATCTCCATCCTCTCTGCAACTGGTGTTCTGACCGCCTTCATTCCCTCAAACTTAAACCTCTTCAAAATGTCCTTCGCGTACTTCTTCTGTGAAATAAAGATTCCACTGTCTGCCTGTTCAACCTCGATGCCTAAAAAATAAGACAACAGTCCCATGTCAGTCATCTCAAACTGACGAGTCATCGCTTCTCTGAACTTGATGGACATCTCCTCCGAACTTCCTGTGAATATCAAGTCATCCACATACAAGCATACTATCAGCATCTGTCCTTCAGCACTCGTATTGATGTAGAGTGTGTGCTCGTAAGGACACTTCTGAAATTCGTTCTCCAGCATATACGTATCAATCCTCGCGTACCATGCTCGCGGGGCTTGCTTCAGTCCGTATAATGCTTTCTTCAGCTTGTACACATTGTTCTCTTTCCTTCTTTGCACGTAGCCTGGTGGCTGATCAACATACACCTCCTCTTCTAGAACTCCGTTCAAGAATGCTGACTTCACGTCCATCTGGTGTATCTTCCACCTATTCTGTGCTGCAAGTGCTATAATCATTCGAATGGTATCCATTCTAGCAACTGGTGCAAATACCTCGAAGTAATCGATACCAGGTTTCTGCCTGTATCCCTTCACTGCTAGCCTTGCCTTCAACCGGTCCACCTGACCGTCTGGTCTGTACTTCGTCTTGTACACCCATTTCACTCCAATCGCCTTTTTGCCAACCGGTAAAGTTGTCAGCTCCCATGTATCGTTCTTCTCAATGGAAGCTATCTCTACATCCATAGCTTGAATCCACCCTTTGTCTTTTGCTACATCCTCGAACGTTACAGGATCACAATCTGCAAATAGACAAAAGTTCACCATAGTTTCATCAGGTGTGTCTGCCTCATCATCTCGGTAGACTACATAGTCATGATATCGAACTGGTGGTCTTCTCTGTCGTGGTGGTAAACTGCTAGACTTTGACTCAGTTGATTTCTCAGGTGAATCAACAACTGGTGCACGCCTATCTTCCGTAGGCTCCTCCTCAATTTCGACATGGGGCTCTCTTGCATCCGTTTGAGATCAATCCCAGACCTCGTCTTCGGCAAACTGTACGTCTCGGCTGATAATCAACTCTTTCGTGTCAGGATCATAACACTTATAACCCTTCATATCAGCACTGTACCCAATGAAGATACATCGTCTGCTCTTGTCGTCCAGCTTCCTCCGTCGCTGATCTGGTATATGGGGATATGCAATACACCCAAATACTCATAGACAAGATACATCCGACTTCACACCACTCCAAGCTTCATCTGGAGTCTTTCGTTGAACCGCCTTCGTTGGACATCGGTTCAGTAAGAATATTGCACAAGATACCGCTTCTGCCCAATAAGGCTTTGGTAACTCCTTGGCCTTCAACATGCTTCTGGCCATCTCAAAGATTGTGCGATTCTTTCTCTCAGCAATGCCATTCTGCTGAGGTGTATAGCTTGCAGTCAACTGCCGTCTGATTCCTTCGGCTCTGCAATAGCTTGAGAATTCATTTGAAGTGAATTCTCCTCCTCTGTCTGACCTCAGCATCTTCAACGTGTAGCCACTTTGTTTTTCAACAAATGTCTTGAACTCCTTGAACGTCCGGAAAGCCTCTGATTTTTCTCTCAAGAAATAGACCCAAGTCTTTCTTGAAAAATCATCAACAAGTGCCATCATGTATCGCTTTCCGCCAAGAGATTCAACCTCAACTGGACCACATAGATCCGTGTGAACCAGCTCCAATGGTTGGTTCGCTCGTCTCGCTTTTCCAACTGGAAATTGATCTCTGTGCTGCTTCCCCCGCAAGCACGCCTCACATGGTTGACTAGGAATCTGAATCGCCGGTAATCCTGTCACCATTTTCTTTGCAGCCAATAATTTCAGTCCGTTGAAATTTAAATGGCCAAATCTGAGATGCCACAGCCAACTGCTGTCTCTCACCATCGTCTGGAAGTTTACTTCAACTCCCTTTTTGAGAATCCACGGGAACATCCGGTTCTTTGTCATTTGGACCTTTGCAACGATCCTTCGGTTTTTGCCTTCAATTGTGCATACGCCATCTCGAATAGTAATGGTATGACCTTTCTCCGATAGTTGCCCCAAGCTCAGTAAATTCCAGCACAACCCTGGTGCATAATATACATCAGCAATAGTTGCGTATGTACCATCATTAGTCTGAATTTGGATGTCGCCTTTGCCCATGACTTGGATCTGCGACTTGTCTCCAAAACTGACTTCAGCGCGAGCGGATTCGTCTAAGTGAGAGAATAACTCCTTTCTCCCACTCATATGGTTGCTGCATCCGGAGTCAAGGTACCACACGTCTGTGTAGTCTTCACAAGTATCCTTTGTCTTGCATGCTAGAACCATATTATCATGCGCCTCGGAAGCATAAGCTTGCTCCACTCGCTCATTTGCTCGGCATTCGGACTTGTAGTGTCCAAACTTTTGACATTGGTAACACTGGACTCTGGACTTGTCACGTCCTCCAGTATGACCACCTCGGGCTCGCTGAATATTGCTGCTACTGGCTTGGTCTCGTTCACCATTTTGATTTCGGCCTCCTCCTCGGCCTTGTCCACGTCCTCGACCTCCACGGTAACCTCCGCGAGTTCGTACTTCGACTCGGCTTTGCAAAGCCTGCTCCTGACTGGAGCCGTTCACCTTCTGGTTCATCCGTTGCTCGTGTGAACACAGTGAACTCATGAGTCGATCAATCGACATTTTCGATATGTCGTGTCCCTCTTCAATAGCTGCTACGACATATTCAAATTTAGCGGGTAACGAGCGTAATACCTTTTCAACGACTCGTTGTTCCTCCAACGCTTCCCCGTTAACATTCAAGTTGTTAACAACCGCTTGGACCCGATCACAATATGTCGACACGCTTTCTGAGTCAGTCATTCGTAGTGACTCGAAATCTCCCCTCAGTGTTTGTAGACGCATCCGCATGACTCTTTCATCGCCTTTGTAAGCGTTCTTTAAAATAGTCCATGCCTTGTGGGATGTCTCTGCCTCTGATATTTTTTCAAATATCGGTTCCTCCATAGCTTGAAAGATCACAAATAATGCTTTCTGATCTTTCTTACGAGTATCCGCCAATAAATCTTTATCTTCCTTTTCAAGCTCCTCAAAAGCTTTTCCGACTACTTCGGTGTAGCCCGTCTCGACCAAACTCCATAAATCTTGGGACCGGAAAAATGCCTTCAATTGGATAGACCAATTTTTGAAATTCCGCCCGTTGAATTTCGGTATCTGAAGTGGAATTGTGTTTGACATAATTGAACCACAATATAAAATATCGCTCCTGATATTTTTTTCTCAACACTCGCTCTGATACCAAATGTAGGATTATCACTAATCCTCACAGGATCAACAATATGTGACACACAATTCTCACTAATTTTGGTGGACTGTAAAGGAAGAAACAACTTGATTTATTGTACTGGAACGGAAAACACACTCGTACAAATAAGCTAGGGAATACAACACTCAAAATAAACACACTGGAATATTTAAGAGAACACTGTGTTGTGTTCTTGTAGTGAGAGAGGAGATGAGGGGATTGAGGGATGATTTGTTTCTTCATTCTTCATCTCCTTTTATAGGAGAAATATACTTGCAATGTCGTGTTCAATTGGGCAAGGAATGCATGCTTATTCCTTTCTTTGCTTTCATCCCACACCATTCCTTTCTTTGCTTTCTTCCCACACCATTCCTTTCTTTGCATTATGGATCAACATTTTCAACACATTGTCTGAACCTTGAAGCAATTGAAGAGCCCCGAAGCAACTATTTAGACTCTTGCATATTCTAGAAAGGGATAAGAACAAACCTCATAGCAAGTTCTCCCTGCTGTGAGACCATGGTAGCCAACTATTTAGACTGCCATCGAAAAATCAACACAGGATGCTACGCATCAAAACACTCGTGCACTTTTCCATCAGATTCTTTACTGTCCCACTCTCAAAACCTATACCATAAACCACATCAATATTCCTACAAACATCATACCACCTATCCGCGTCATTGTGCACAAATCTCACCAAATCATTTTCTTTTTTCCAAGTCACTCAGCATGTCATCCACATTGCGCGATTCAAACCCACTGCCTAACAATTCGGGAAACGTCAAGCACATCCCAATTACAGCAGCAGACTTAATAACCAAAACTCTTCAAACACAAAAACGTGTTGCTCGCATCGATCGCAATTCACCCGATAAAACGACAGCTCGAATCCATATCTCAACTCCTCGTAAACCCCGCCAATCGTCATCTCCTCCGGCCTCCTCGACATGAAGCTTATCACATCGATCCGACACGACGCCGGCACATCCCTCTGCACCAAATTGTAAAACCCCTCAGTCAGAATCATGTACTGGTACGCCTTACTCGTCGACCTTTCGACAGTCCCACCGCAGCTCGTTCGGTCAAACAAACTGCTGCTGTTGCTGATTAGGGCGATGTAGTTCGCTGAAACGAGGTCGTCGCATCCGAGGAAGATGACGCTGACTGGATCGGCGAGATCGGAGAATGTAAAGTAGACGTAAGGGTTGTCGAGGATTGTGAGGCAGTTGGATGGACGGGTGGAGCAATTGGAGTGGCTGATGCCGGCGTCGGTGACGCGTGAAGTGAAAACAAAGCACGAACGTGTGCGAAACAATCGTATCTAAAATGAAATTATAAAGTCAAATTACGAATACACCCTGATTATAAATTTTATTACTAAAATAGTTATAAATATATTGGCTGAATCAGGACCGTCGGATAATCAATCAAACGCTTCTTAATTTTTCTTATTTCTCACCAAAGATGTCATTTCTCATTTGATCCCAACTCTACCTTTGGACCTATATACAAATTTAATATAATGTCGTTAGGAAGAGCGTTCAAATGAGGCACCCCTTCTTAAAGTGAGACAGTGAGGCACGATTGAACCAATCACGTGTCCCATTCAAACCCACATGCTTTGTGGCGTGTCACGTGTTCCACTATAAACAAAAAACAAACAGCAAACAACTATTTCTGCACTATTCCTTGCCACATCATCTAAATGAGTGACTCACAACATGTCTCACGTGCCTCATTTTTACAAACCTGCTTCAATCGAACGCCTCCCACGCCGTTAGTTTAGTATGGTTAGCTTCATCTTAATCAATTTTTAAATTAAAAACTCATCCTCATCATCTCTCTTATTCATTTCATATCATTAATAAAAATCTAGTCTTTGTAAATCTGAGATCTGAGTGACTGAATGAAGTTGAATTTGTGGCTGAGGTCTCGGCCTAGCCTAGTCCTAGACTCGAGCTGGTGGACGACTACGCCGAGCGTTATGAACAAATCAGGATTGGGGTAGCGAAGGACGTTGTGGTCAGTAGCCCGTTTTTGCTGCTGATTGCTCCTTTGTGTATGGGAAATCGACTATTACACAGACGAGTTTACGCTGTAAATTTCTCAAATCTTGTTATCTTATCTTACACTTCTTCTCTAACCCCGAGTTGAATACGCCGAGTTGTTCAGGTTTCCCAACCTTTTTAATTTGGTTGCTCCATCCCTAATTCGTTTAACGAGATTTGTAATTTAGCGATGTCAAATACGCCGAGTTGTTCAGGTTTCCTCGGCTCTCGCTATGCCGTACTAGGATGATTTGCTTCAGTAGTAGCCTCGGCTAATTTATGTGGTTGTCCAAGTTTCTGATATAGGGTAAGGGTTTACAATCAACTACTCCCTCCGTCCCAAAATTTACTTCTCATTTGTGATATTGTACAGTTTTTAAGAAAAATAATAAAATAAATTATTGTGAGTGTGATAAAGTAAAGATAAATGATTAAATAAGGTGGTTGTGAGTGTGATAAAGTAAGTTATTTTGGAAATGGAAAGAAAATTTTGGGACGCCCAAAAAGGAAAGTGAGAAGAAAATTATGGGACGGAGGGAGTATATCTGCTGCGCTTTTAAAAAATTAATTGATGTGTTTAGGAGAAATGGGTATTACTTTACTCCAATCAAAAAAGAAAAAAAAAGGAGAAATGGATATTCCTAAAATGGATCGATCCGGTTCCGGATCAAAGCTTTGATCTTTCTCGCCTTTCTGTAATTCATATTTACAAATACTGGACTTTTATTAGTGATTGTTGAGTAAGACAGATTACGAGGATGAGTTTTTTTTATAAAAATTTTTTTGATTAAGATGAAGTTAATAGTACTAAATAACTAACGGAGTTACATTAAATTTGTATATTCAAAAGTAAGTAAATTGAAAATATAAAAAAAGTTTGGTACTTGATTTGAAATGGAACGATAGTCTAGGTTAACGTTTTTGTAAAAGTAAAAATTAATAATAATTAATTGAGAAATAAAAAATGACTTCATAGAACTTTGTCAAATTAAACTATACGAGTACCCCAAATGAGGCTGTGTGACGCCCTAATGCTTATTTCTCATCATTTACATGCATTAGGATATGATTGAAATTAAGTGAACACTCCAGCCAAAATAAATAAGATACTTGTTATTTATTTACAAAATTCTTATTATATATTAGTGATATACGATCTCTAATTCAATTATTATATGAATTTTAATTGGACTTTTTTGAGTTTTAATCAGCTCAAATACGAGTGTTCACGAGCTCAGAGTATCAATTTGGTCGTCTTTGACTCGTTTATTGAGTATTAAAATTATATCCGCACTTGACTGTTGACCTTGACTCATTTACTATCGAGCTATATTAACCGAATATTTACGTTTGCACCCTAGGTCACACGCATGGGTTTGCAAGGAAATGAGCTTAGTTTTTTCCTGAAAATTCAGCGAGGCCTTGCCCAATGTGATAACCAAGTGTGACAGGTTTTCGGGAAAAAGCTACAAGGTTTTGGTTCATTGTTGTGCTGCGAAGCAATCAGCTTGAATTTGTCATGGGAAGGTAATGCACCTTTGCCTGGGATCAACTGTCTTCAGCCTTGAATGCCTGCTCTGTAGTTGGGTGATTGGCTCAGTGGGAGTGAAACTCATCATCCTGTTCTTCTTCTTCTTCACTGACGTTGACTAGCCTTCCACAAACCCATTTCTTGCTGGAGGGATAAAGAAGTGTCTCGTGTTCGTCAGTCTGGGGATGTGCTCCATTTAGTAACCTTGTGTTGTGGCATTTGATAGTCTGGCTTGAAGCTGGCGTTTGGTGTTGCTTGTTGAAGTGGAAGAAAGTGGCTGAGCTGCTGAAACTTTGCGGGACTGAAGCGTGACCATTTGAATTTTTTTGGACAACTTCCTCTTCATCGTCTATGAAGCCATGTGCGGTGAGATCAGTATAGTGCGAGTCTTTGTTATCAGAAAAGGTGTGAATAGAAGTCCCATTGATTTTGACCTCTGCACCATTGACACGGTTGACCATGTCCATTTCTCTCATAATAAGGCTTATGTGCTCATCCGAATCTTCTGGTGGTTGTTGGGTGATGTCCAGGGAAGTGAGTGAAGTAGCATCTATAGACTCAATTGATTGTTTTGCTTCTTTTATAAGTTTCTTGGTCTCAATAAGTGACGCCATGGAATGAGGATCTGTCGATGCAGTTGCCTCAAGTGCCTTGGCGGCCCTCTCAGCTTTTGCAATCATTAACCTGCAAACGTAAATTATAGTTAAGGGTATCCGGTACGGTATTTTGTCCCAAACAACATATATGATTTAATACCTTGCTCGTTCTATAGCTTCTGTTTTCTTAGTATCCGCTGCAGCCCTTTGTGCTCTTATATTCTTGATCATCTCCAGTTTCGAACTTGCCAAAGGATCTTTGTACTTTGGTACATTACTTTTCTTTAATTTTGCTTTAGCAGAAAGAACTTTGAGCTCACTCTCACTCAAAGAATCCCCATCTTTTGATGTTTTCTTTGCAGAACTCCTACTTTGAGATGGATCATGAGGAATTCTCCTTGGCTTCCTTTTGATTCCGTCTGGTGTGCCATGAAATTTAGCAAGCGCAGAACAAACTCGGTTACGGTAGTCCTGAAACAGGAAGGGGGGGATAAAGTCAGAAATCCATGCTGCATATCCAACAACAACCAACCTAATTATCTGAGACTTTAGTAAATTAAAGATATGAACTGACTAAGAATTCAAGAGCTAGCTCCGAAAACTATACAGTTTTAGAGATATCATTATTACCGGATCAGACCATTTAGCAGAAATGGCTTCTGCTATTTTCCTCCTTTGCTCAATGGACTTTGGTGCTCTCCTGCTACCAGGAACCCTGGGAGTTTTTTTCCTTTGTTCAACGCTCTCTACCCATACATGTCCAAGGTGTTCATCCAATAATTTGTAAGAATCCCACTGGAGCTCATCCTCACCAGAATATCCTCTTCTAGAACCGTCAGCAATCAGATTCAGCCACTCAAAATGGCACATTTCTTGCAGCAGCAGCCTCTGACGGCGTCTTTCCCACCCCATTCTCACTCCAACACCAATTTTCAGCTTGGTCTCTTCACTGAATAACATAGAGAAACATAACTAGGTCACACTAAGACCCTCAAGGAGCGTGTACTCATCTAGAGGCTAGCGCTAGAACTTGACATGATCAGGTCTTATATGGTATTGGAGCTAACAGTCAGATAGGATAAAAACGCTGAAAACTGAATCACCTCTGAGCATGCCCCTGATTAGCTAATTTCATTTTGACCTGCACAGTCAAACTTATCTATTGAGTAGACCTCAGATAATTTGGTACTTTCAGGATTCAGACAGGCTAATATGCCTTGTAGAGATTTGAATACAGGTAATGTTATAAACAATTTCTTTAAATGGAAACTAATGTATTTTTCATCTCCAATTTTCGATTTCAAGTAGTAGCATAGAGTTGTGCTTACATGACATCACCTTAGGATCCTGCATAGCAAGTCTAGTTCGCTCTTTAATTCGCCTAAGTGTTTCTGCACATACGTCATCTACATCAGAGACTCATCATGAATATGACAATTCAGGAACTATTCTTAATACACATACAGCTACCTGCACTGTGCTTCCTGCCCTTGTTCCATGGTGTATTTCCTTTATTAGCTTTAGAAATCCTCAACCGTCTCAACTTCTCTCCCTCTTCCAATTCTTCGGAGATCTGAACCTCATTTGCCTTTAAACCAAAACCATCATGTCCTTTTTCACCCTGAACCAAACTCCTGTTCTCCAAGGTGGCAACTGCCTTTACCATAAGCTGGCCCCTTCTCATATCAACAAACTTCATTTTATAATTACGGTTAGGAATGCGAAAACATTTCCATGTCCACCCCAATCTTTTCTCACTCATAAATGACAAATTACTGAATGCACTACCATGCATTAGCCCTGGAACCTTCATCACATTCGCTCAATTCTCCAAGCAAGGCTGAGAAACTGCAATATCTGCCAAAAATATACCATCAACATCACCTATTGACTAAAATCCCTAAGACGGAAACCAAAAATTTACATCAATTACCAAATCTTCCAGCAGCAATAGTTTGTATAAATATTTAAAAACAAAGCCCCATAAAATCATTCAGAGTGAAATCTCAGGTAATTTCAACCCGAAAAGAAAAATAAATAAAAAGGTCGTTGCGAGAGGCAAAATGAGTACCTAACAAAGGGATGTATGAGAATGCAAGCTCATTCAGTTCGAACTCCAAAATTCAACAGAGTTGCAGCAACTCCATCACACCATATCTTCGACCTCCCACTCCAATTCGATAGCGAAACCCGGAGAGAAGAACCAGACGAACAAGTGAGAGCCACACGCGTTCGCGTTTCGGGCAGAGGCTTGGATAACGGGAAGAAGCCTCCCAAGTCCCAACATTTTAATATTATTACATTTTAGTCCACTCTGTTTTCATGCTTACTAATTACTGTACTAAGTATATAACTATTTTCTACGATTGGGCCACACTTATTTTTCCATTACTTATCGACTTGGATTCATAGTTTTACAATCAGACCGGTAAAAGAGTTTGACTCGGTTTAGTTCGTTCGATTTAGCCGCCATAACAGTTGAGAGAAGGAGAGAGTACGACAGAGTCGTAGCTGAAAGTGAAACAGTTGAACGAACAATGTGATTCATTGGCGGGAAAGTCGTCGCAGAGACTTCTGTTCTGAGTTCTGACGTCACTGTCTTCTCTTCCACTTCCTCCACGTCTGCGTCCATTTCGGTTGCTTCTCGAACCAGAAAATTCATACGCAACTTCGCCTCATTTTGACCACTTCAAGTTCCGCATTTATATACTTTAAGGCGCTTTAAGCGTACATTCCAACCCCAAATCGAAGCGCATCTCAATTTCACCCCCAGAAACCCAAATTGAAGCGCAGTGGTTGACTTTGATCCTTTATCGAAGCTGCTCTCTTCTCGGTCGTGTCAATTTTTGCGCTTCGGGTTCGAAAGAGCAAAACCCTAGGTTTAGGGTTCTTCAATTCTCTCTCGGGTCTCAGATTTATCTCTTTAGCGATCAGTGAGCGTAACTGGGTTGTGGGCTTTGGTTGATTTACAGAGGTGATAAAAAAGGTGTGATCTTGCCGCTGATCGGAGATGGGGGACACGACGCAGAGAAACGTGGGGCTGGAGGACGCGGCTGGAGTGACGCTTGCGGGGAAGATCATGGTGGGGACAATCGTGACGCTCTTCTTCGTCGTCGTCGTCATTTTAGGTATTCACATCTACGCGAGGCTGTACCTGTGGAGAAGGAGCGGTGCAGGACGACGTCGTTTTATGTTTGATTCTGTGGAAATGCTAGCATATGCCGACTTACACCCTCATTCAACTCAAAAGCCTTGGCTTGTGAGTTGTGGTGGTGTAACCCAATATATGGTAGTCATTCTTCTTTGAAACGGGCGATGTGGGATAACTTGTCAAGTGCTTATACTTAACACTCCCCCTCACTTGGGAAGTTGGACGTGCTCCGTGAAATCTCGCTAACTATTGTAGCGGAAAGCAGTAGGCGCGCATATGCGACTTGTTAACCTACGCATAAGCTCGTGTGACGGGTGTGCAACTTGCAACTCCCCTTGACCAACATGGCTGACAAACGGGCGTCTCGTCATGCACTTAGCGCACATAGGCGCATCCCTCGCGTCACGTACAAGGCCTAGGTCGTGTGCCTTCAGCTCTGATACCATGTGGAAATGCTAGCATATGCCGACTTACACCCTCATTCAACTCAAAAGCCTTGGCTTGTGAGTTGTGGTGGTGTAACCCAATATATGGTAGTCATTCTTCTTTGAAACGGGCGATGTGGGATAACTTGTCAAGTGCTTATACTTAACAGATTCAGCTGATGGGATTGTGGCTTCCGAGGGTTTAAGAAGAGGGGTTGATCCTGCTTTGCTGAAATCCATGCCTGTGGTGGTGTTTAGTAAATTAGAGCATAAGGAAGGGCTGGAGTGTGCAGTGTGTTTGGCTGAAGTTGTGGAAGGCGAAAAGGCGAGAATGTTGCCTAATTGTAGCCATGGATTTCATGTTGGGTGTATTGATATGTGGCTTCAGTCACATTCCACTTGTCCGTTGTGTCGAAGCCCTATCGGTCCGCAAGCATCCGAACAAGTTATAGCAACTGAGAATAACGTGTCTCCAGCAGATGTGCCTGTTAATTTTCCGACAAATGTGTTGTTTTGGGGGAATGAGGCGCAGGTGAGCTCAAGGGCAGTGAGCTCTGATGAGGGGACGTCAGGCAGGCCAGAGGAGAGCTTGGTGATTGATATACCAAGAAATTATTTATGCGACAGCTGCTCATCTTCGGGATTAAGGCCTACTGATCAGGAAGAGGTGAGATCACCTTTATCTGCGCGGCTGAGGTCTTTGACTAGGCTTTGGAGTATGAACAAAAGGGTTGCTCCGTCGAGCTCGAGTGCGACTGCTGATCTAGATCTAGAAAATGGGAGTCTAGACAGAGCTGCATAAAAGCAGGTTTATTATAGTTTGTCATATGCTGGAAGCATGATTGCTAAGTTGCATCAAGTCCATTGGATTCCTTAGGTTTTGCAAATTTGTTGCTGTTGCCCACTTGTGTTTGTGGTTGTGGCTGTGGCTATTGATCTATTCATTTTTCATATGGTTCTAACATAAAAAAAATTGGCTTATTTAGAGCATATACCCCGTTGAGGAAGTTCTTTGTTTTGATAACCTCCTCAAATAACACTTTCTGTTACTATTTATGATAATAGGAGGTCCTATTCACGCTATTTGTACAACCGTTGAACATGCAGCACCTCCGATTACTATTCATTAATTGAAATTGAAATTACTTGAAATTGAAACTACTTGAAATTGAAACTACCTAACTTGGAATTACTTGAAATTGAAATTACATAATTTGATTTTAATTAAAATCACTAAGTTACCTAATCATCGAAGTGTAATGGACGGTAACAATTCGAAAAAGATTCAGTGTTCTCTTCGACTTCCTTCTCTTCATATTGGCGGACAATAGCGGTCTTGCTCTTTGAAAAGTATCTCTTTGATGTTGGAGTCATCATTTTCGTATTCATTTGCATGATCTTTGTATCTTCCTCCAACTTCCTAACATTAATAGCATCTTGTTGAATTTGTTGAGCTCTCTTCGCTTGCTCTCTTTGCCAAGTCATATGTTCTTTCTGGTTATTTCCCATGGTTTCCAAAATATCGTCTCGGCGTTGAGTTGATTTAGTCACGGCGTATTTTCCCTTTTTCCTTGCCTCCTTGGCCGCTTTTACTCCGGGTGGTCTCACCGGACTAGATGAACCTCCGGTGTAGCTTTCAGGTGTAGAAAATGTAAGATCATCAATACTTAAACTTGGAGGCACTTCATTGACGAGTACTTCATCAATTTCTGCATTGGCTTCGTATGTATAAGTTGGGGGAGTACTTGTTTCTGTTCGAGCAAATCTTTGGTGAGCCTTCACTTCTTCCCAACAAGAAAAGCGTTTGAACTCCTTTTTCGAAATATACATTGTTTGAGCTTTCTTTATCTATTCATTTTGAAATTAAGCAACACAATCAAACAAATAGAACTAGTTAATATACAAATAATTATTGTAATGAAATAATTACCTCGTCTTGCATATTACATCCGGATTCCCTATTTCTTTCTGCGTAGGAGAGACAAGAACCCCAAAAAACCAACATCGACTTCAGTTTGGCAAAACGAGAAGCGAGTGCAGCTTGAGACCTAGCCTCCGCCCTAGGTTGGTTACCACCCAAAAGCCAACTGTCATGAAAATCAAGATGAATTTTTTTCCACAATTTGTCAACCTTCTGTCTACTGTCGGATATTGGATCAACGGATTGCCGACAATAAGATATACCACTGTTTCAGAAATCAGCCGAATCGGCCGATTAATCGGTGATTAATCGGCTGATTTCTCGAAGCCGATCTGATTTGAGTAAAATCGGATGAAAAATCGTGGAGCGATTATGTGTCCGATTAATCGGCCGAATCGGCGATTAATCGGCAGAATTGGTGATTAATCGGCTGAATCGGCGATTAATCGGTCGAATCTGGGATTAATCGGTCTGGGTAGCTAAGTGTTAATGAATAAACTTGGAGGAATTTATTGTAATAATTAAGATTTTTTTAAATTGAAAATTAAAATTAAAAAATTTGAGGAGTAGACTTGCTTTATTGACTTGTTTATGTATTTTAACTTTAACTTAGTTTCTGTGACTCGATTTGTGTTTGACCTATGTTATGTTATGTATTGGAACTTGGAAGTGGTATGGATTGTTTAGTTTTGACATGTACCCTATTTTATTTTGATTACAGGTCAACAAATGCATCTATAGAAAGCATTTATATAACTATTTTTCAATTATAAACATAAAAATAGGATAAAAATAAAAAACCAATTAATCCCGATTAATCCTCGAAGACCTTGTCCGAACGATTAGCGATTAGCGATTTCTGTAACCTTGAGATATACACAATTGTACATCTTCAGACACAGACCAATTGGAAGACATTTTGAGGAAAATATTGTGTGATTTATGAGTGAATTTAAGTGCATATTTATAGATTGGAGGAAATATGGCCGTTGGAGAAAACAATATGGCCGTTGGAGGAAATATGGTCGTTGGATCAGAGTGTGCCGCGTCCAACCGCAACATTATACGTCGCGCCCAGTTCAGACATTACTTCCTAATGTCGATTATGAACGCGGTGCTAACGTAGTGTTAGAACGCGCGTCACTTCCCCTCCGCGTCCCATGTAGACTTTAAGGCTGCATCGCGCTCGGTTCAAACATTATTGCTTAATGTCAACGTGCGACGCGATTCTAATATCAAAGCCGGACGCGCGGCGGTTCGGTTCTGTTCATCATCATCTTAAAATAAGGCAATCGATTGGGACACGGGTTTAGGGTTTCAGATCGGCGCAAATTGTAATGATTTTTGGGGTTTAATGGGGTGAGGATGACGAGTGATTTTGGAGTTTAATTGGCTGTGGCAATCGATTGGACGTCCGCTCAAACGTGCTCCTCGAGCACGTCCTCGGCAGCGGACGTCCTCCTTCAACCGCTGCATAATTTTTTTTACCGGACGTTCTCAAAATATGTACCGGTGTATATGCTCTTAGAAGTTTGGTTTTGATTTTTGCTCTCCTTAAAACTTGAATTTTAATTTTGCTCTGTTTGTAATCTAATCAGTACTGTCAGTGTCGATAGTTACTTATTCTAACTAAACATACACGCCTAAATCGATTTTGTTCCCGAATGAAATGGACATGCAAGTAAAAGTCGGTACTACCAGTGTCTACTTCAACATGAAATGGACTCTAAAAATGTCGAGTTTAGATTAAATGCACACGACATCCTTCTCCTTTTCTCCTCCTCTCATTTCCTCCTTCCAAACTGAGTCCTGATTTCCTTCGACCCCAACGATGCTCTGTTTTTTTGACCCTCAGTCGGATTTGAACCGATTAAAAGGTTAAATTTTGTTGTAAATTCGTGATGTATGCATTGTGTAGTGTTTTGAAATACTTTTTGTTTATAAAATTGTGTTGTAAATTCGTAATTTGTGTAGTGTTTTGAGATAATTTTTGTGTAAATTGGGGTAAGATTAATAGTTATTTCAAAAAATGTATGTCTTACCGTGCATTGTTTTTATGTGTGTTTTATTTTATTGTTTCATTACCATTGTTTTATTTTAAAAGGTTACCAAAGGTAACGTTGATGGTATAGATCCATAGCCTGCAAACAGGTTCAATCGGGTGAGACCGGCTCATCACAGACCGACAGGCTCCTTTCACCTCTAACGTGTTTAGAGGGAATCGAACTCGGGGACCTTGCCCAGTCGAATGCCCCCCACGCCACTCGGCCATTGACTTCAAGCAAATCGATCTAAAAATTGATTCAGATTCGAACAATAAAGAGAATGATCATATGGTGTGTGATGTCGACGTTAGAAACGATGGACATGCTAGTACGGGACGACTTTGATCGGAACGAAATGGAGGAATTAGATGAACTATGAAGACGACAGGCACAATGAAGATTCTATAAGCCAATATGTATGATGGTGTATTGAGTGAGGTTTTTATTGGTGCCAGTGCTTGTGATGATTATCCACCCGAAGACAAGTATGTGAGTAGTCAGTACCGCCTGTAAGAGCTTTATCTCACACAGTGCTTTCACGAGACGTAGTCTTTGCTGCTTAAAAGTACCGCTCGATATGCACAATTGAGTTCAAGTGAAACAAGCTGACTAACGCCATGAACCTACACCGCCAGATAAAATTATATAAACTGTCAATTGAACAAAAAAAACTGCTATCCAGTAGCTGCAACTGCTTAAATAGTTTACCAAGTGACAAATTTTTGTCTTAAAGAGTTGACCATTTCCTCAGACGCATCGAGCGTATTCTTGGTCAAGTAAGACATCTGAAGTGACCTATAAAAGTGAAAAAGCACATTAAGTTCCCATTAGTAAAACAAAAACAGCATTGTAGTAGTTTTTAATCGGCCGAATCAAAGGTCACTTGGATTATTCTTATCTGGAGATTAAGTTATGTTGGCGTGCTACATGTGAGAGCAATCTAAAATTCTATACTAAAGCAAAATGTTTATATATCAGTTACTTTCATATCAACCGAGATTGGAGATGTCGTGAATTGGGCATCTGAGATTGACTCGAGATCCAATTGGCTCTGGCATTAACAAACATTATTAATTATAGGTTGAGTACCTGGTGTTGTTTAGTTTCTATTTTCAATGATTATTAATTATAGGCCCGGGTGTTGTTGTTTAGTTTTTATTTTCAATGATTATTCAGTTATCTTATGTCTGAATAATTTCCTATTTAATTGTCCTTTCGTAATAAAACAAGGGTCATGTCCTGTTGGTTAAGGAGTTCGTAATAGATCTGATGGACATGGCGTGTCCAGTGGCGAAGCCAGACAGTGGGCTGGCCGGGCTGCAGCCTGGGTAAAAATCAGGCTCAATATTTGTGTGTGTGTAAGTTATGCCGTGTCGATTTTCTTTCCGTTCTTTCTTCTTGGCCGTCGATGTCGTCTTTACTCAAACACCTTCCATAGCGGATGTATAAGGTGCCGCCTTTGAACTCAATCGTATGGTCTGAGCCGTTGGGTTGGTGGGATTTGTGATGAGTCGATTTGATTTAGGGTCTTTCAAAGGGGAGGGTTGTGTTAGTAGATGTGGAGATAGTTTTTGTAAGTTGATTTATGATAATTGTGTCACTTTGGAGTTTTAATCCACTGCATGATGCCGATTTTGAAGCTTTGAGTTGTTTTGTAGCTTAGTAATTTCTCAATAAAAGTCTGCAACACCTACTTCTTGAAAACATACAGACTATACAGTTAGTGATGTTGCAGTTTTATTTTTATCTCTATTATTCTTTGATTTCTTAGGACTTCACCCTTCCAAAGAGGATAGAAAACTACAATCCAATGCCTAAGAAGATGTTTGTGTAATAAGTTTTCGAACAACTATATTGGTTTGTATCATTGTCTGGATTTGAATGGTGTCATGTTTGATGATGATGATGTTGACTCTCTGTATTTATCGTCATCTCATGAATGTGTGTGATCTCATTTGTTAGTTGTAGTGAATTTCAATGTGTCGCGTACCTGTGCAATTGGGCAATGGAGTGGCACTACACTCAATATGAGCTCAGGATAAAATATAGCTAGTTATATATTATGTATTTTTTACCGGATTAGTTTTGAAGTTCTATTAATAAGTTGTGATTTTTGTATGATAAAAGGCGTGAGGGTTAGCCTTTTGTTGGGTTTCAAAATTTCAAAAAAAAAATTGTCATTGTATTTCAGCCCTGCTAACTTTTGAATGTTGGATTCGCTCCTGGGCGTGTCTTGCAATTGTAAAGGTGTCCAATGTGACCTCTGCTCAAATGTTAAAGAATGTACTAGTGATTTCAGGGGTATATGTGCGCGGATCCATGACAAAGGTGTCGGACTGACCTGTGCTTCAACATGCGATATTTGTACCAATAATTTCGGGATCTGCTAGCTCTGGGACGGACCCAGGAATTGAGATAGGGGGTGGCATACGAAAGTATATCGCAGTATAAAAATAATGTTATTTCAAAAAATGTAGTTCACTAAAATAAAGAACGTCTTGTTTAGATATCACAAATATCATTTCTTATTGAATTCATGCTAAATATTTCAACTCTTTTTTCAATGTTGAAAACCACACAAGTCGATAAGAGATCATCTTCTATCTTATTGTGATTTAGACTAATATCAGCTCTTCGAATCTCCTCGTTACTTTCTAATTTGTATGGATAAATAAAATAATCTTTAGAAGAAAAAAAATCTAATTTGTATGGATCAAAATCATCATGAATTTCTCACTATGTATATAACTATCTTACTATAAAATTTCAATGATTTTTCTTTTGAAGAATGAATTAATAGTTGGTGTTTTTTTTTCTATAAAAAATATAAGATAATGTATTGAATCGACTACAAATCTATCACGATAAAACTTGAATACAAACTTCCAACTTAAATGTGAGCAGGTTGTACACATTCTAAATTACAATTGTTTGATATAGTTGAACTTATCTATTTAAATGTAACTCGGTGATTTTTTTAACTAATTACATTTGGATATAAATATTAAGTGCGGGGGCGCGCTCCCTTGAACCAAGGGGTAGAATGAGGCAGTGAGGCACGTTGTGAGCCACTCATTTAGATGATGTGGCATGGAATAGTTGTTTGCTTTTTGTTTTTGATGAATTTTTTTGTAGTGGAACACGTGTCATGAGGAGATGAGTTTGACGGCTGAGATGAGTGGTTGAGATGGTGCCTCACTGCCTCATTCTAATTTGGCTGCCTCATTTGAACGTTTCTCTATGAAGTGATATCTATCATGCAAATATTAAATATACACTATATGGAAAACAACAATTTGGAAAGAGCTAGGAGTGACACACTTAACTGGTTCCGTTCATGGATCTGCTCGGCATGTCTTGATATGGTTTCGAAGATTAATATATATAGTACTAGATCGATGATCAAAACTATAACAATATGTATTGAAATATTATGGGAAAAAAATTTCCTTTCGTAACACAATTATCATGAATCAGAAGTTTGGACTAATAAATAATGATATAACATATTGAGAAATAACATTAGACAGGTTCGAACTTTATCAATAAAAACATAGTCGAAAATAACATGTAGAGGAGACTGAAGACAAGGCAAATAGGAGGAGCCTACATTGAGTCACACCATGACTAGTATCCACATACTAACTACCATGGAGCCATACAAAGCCAAGCCAATGTATTATATAACTAATGTCCACCACAACAATGATACCATGATTAACAATAATATCTTAAACAGTGTAATAATAGGTACTATACAAGGAGGGGTTAAATGAGTCATTACAACGTCATATAAATTTATAAATCAACCAATCATATAGTAGATCATCTCTCAAACCTACCATTTTTACAAACAAATCTTGCTCATTTGAAACACTCCTTTGTCAATGGCGAACATATCCTCCGCATCTTGCTTGATCCGATCGTCAATGGCAGCTGAGTCCTTCGCCTTTTCTTGCCCTTCGGTTCCTACTACGCCCGTTTCGAGTCGCAGGAACGTTGGGTGCTTTTGTGTAGTGAGAAATGATGGAAGCTCAGCTCAGGCTGCGAAAGGTGGAGTTCAGGCTCAGATCACATTTTCTTTCGCTAACAAGGTTTTGTATATATTTTTGTTATCTTTTTACTGCACGACTTGCTGATTGGACCCCAGGTCGGACCTTGCGACGTGTTTTAATTATAAATGACATCTTGTGGTAGGTTTATGAAGATCAAATGAAGGGGATTGCTTGTTACATAGACCAAAACGGAGAGATCATTTGCGAAGGATACGACGAGGGACCAAGAACAGATGCGGAAGCAGATGTTATCGAACTCTTGGAACGAAGCTGGCTTCAGCTAGCAAGTGGAAGTCAATGCACGGGCGAGGCCGAGTACTTTGGGGACGACTTTCTAAATTGATGAATGACTTCGATCAGCAAGTAGTCAGTCATTTCTGTTTCATATACACAAATCAGTGTAAAAAAATCAAATGACATTTGTTGTAACTCAACACTAAATTACTTAATCCAATTCGTTGTTAAGATTCAATGCGGAAATTCGATTTACGATTGATAAATAGCAAGAAAACGAATTGACACAATGATTTTTATAGTGGTTCATCTCTGGGTGAGAGGCTAATCCACTCGAGCTCACTAGCTCAGTTGAACTTCAATATGTCAATGCTCGGAATCGACTGAATCGCCGCCGGAGTACACGAAATCCGATTACAAGCTTTACTAGCATACAAGCTTCGATCTCTCTATGGACCAAGCTACACCACTCAATCGAATGCGGAACCACCGTGCGAGTTGAAGCCCTCAATCAATTTCCAAGTACGATCACGACTTGAGTTCGAACGAGATCAATCTCTGGTTTTCGCTCGGATGAACCCTAATGAGCTCGATATGCAACCTCAATACTGTTTTTCTCAAGATGCAATCACGTCCGTCCATTGCGTCTAATCTCGAGGGTCCAATTCGAATCCAGCTCGCGCCTCGGATTCGTCCTCCGTGCTTTAATACTCTTTTTCTCCAGATGCAATCTCGTCCGTCCATCGCGTCTAATCTCGAGCGTCCAATTCGAATCCAGCTCGCGCCTCGGATTCGTCCTCCGTGTCACGTTCTCATTCGTCCTCGCTGTAACGAACGCCAGCTCATCGCAACGAATTCCCACGTGCAACAGTAACGCCTTTTGGAGCTTCAGCAACGACTTATACTCCCGCTTAGCGACAACTCCCTTTGGCTTTCAGCGACGACTTCCTTGACCTTTAGCGACGAATTTTTGGAACCAACAGAAATAGCTGCTTTATTTTCTTCAATCCTCCACCTAAAGCAGCTTATCCTTCAAGCCACTTTAGGCCTTCAACTTGATCCCAAACAACATGACATAGTGAACTCCAAACTGAGCTCTTTCATTGCTCAACCTGCAAAACAGATTACTCCAAATGCAAAAGTTTCAAGCAAAGCTTAAACTTGATGTAAGTGACTATCTTGGTTCCCATATCAGCAGGGTTATATTCAGTCCCTACTTTTTCAACAACAACATCACCATTTTCTACCTTATCTCTAACAAAATGATACTTAATATCAATATGCTTAGACCTCTCATGGTAAACAGGATTTTTACTCAAACAAATGGTAGACTGACTATCACATTTAATCACAGCAGTCTCATTAAATAGTTTAGCTTCACTAAGCATACCCTGCAACCACATAGCCTCTTTCACAGCATCACACAATGCAATATATGCAGATTCAGTAGACAAAAAGGTGACAATAGATTGAAGTTGTGACTTCCAGGAAACACATCAATCACCAAGAGTATAATATATAACAGTTGTAGATTTTCTAGTGTCCCTATCTCCACCAAAATCAGCATCAACATACCAGTCAGTTTTAATTCATCATGTCTTCTTTTATAACACAAACCAACATCCAATGTACCCATGATATATGCAAATACATGTTTCAAAGCCAACCATTGTTCAGGTCCTGGGTTGGACATGAATCTACTTAACAATGATATGGCATAAGACAAGTCAGGTCTAGAACTAATCATGGCATACATGACAGATCCAATAGCATTAGCATAAGGCACTTGTTCCATTTAGCAAACTCAATATCAGATTCAGGATTTTGTGACTTGGACAGAATAAAGTGAGGAGCTAATGGCACTTGCACATGTTTACAATGAAGGCTACTAAACTTAGATACTATTTTCTCTAAGTAAGGTCTTTGATGTAGTTTTAGAAAGCATTTACTCCTATCTCTATCAATAACCATGCCCAATATTTTCTTTGCCTTTCCTAAATCTTTCATGTCAAATTCCGAGCTTAACTGTGATTTCAGCACATTAACCTTATCAACTGACTTACTTATCAGCAATATATCATCCACATATAATAGCATATAAACAGGGCAATCATTCACAGATGCATAATAGAAGCATGGATCAAAATTACTTCTCACATATCCCAATTTAAGCACATATGAATCAAATCTTTTATACCACAGTCTTGAGCTTTGTTTCAAACCATACAAATATTTTTTCAAATAACAAGCATGATCAGGATATCTCTTATCTATAAAGCCAGGATGTTGTTTCATATAAATTTGCTCATCTAACTCTCCATGAAGGAAAGTAGTTTTAACATCTAGTTGTTCAAGTTCTAAATCATGAATAGCAACCAATGCAAGCATGATCCTAATAGTCTTAAACTTAACAACTGGTGCAAAAATTTCTTGGTAATCAATACCTCTTTCTGAGTGATTCCCTTGGCAACCAACCATGCTTTATACCGTGGTGGATCTTCATCTTTGATCCTGAATAACCACTTGCAAACAACCAACTTATGGTGTTCTGGCTTTTTGACCAGAACCCAAGTGATGTTAGTCTTATGAGACTCCATCTCAACTAACATGGCCTTCTTCCATTTCTCGCCATCCCTACCCTCAACGGCTTCCTCATAAGTATCAGGCTCATTTTTTATTTCTTTAGTAACTATTAGGATAGAAGATACAAGATCAGATTGGGAATATCTAATGGGAATCCTAGGCTCTCTTCTAGGCCTATCTCGGGGAAGTTGTCAATCTGCTAACACATCTTGGGTAGCTATATCATATTCCTCCACCTGATCTACATTCTCAGCTTGGTCATTATGTTCATTATGGTCATTGCCTAGTTCTGGTTGGGGCATATCTTGTTCTATATGGTGCTCTACCTGTTTAGGCTGCTCATGATTTTCAGGAGGATCTAAATCAACAAGGTTCTATCAGATGATGGTGCATGGAAGCTCTCAGTATTGGTTTCACTGTTATTTTTATATGGGACGGTGTTCTCATCAAAAATAACATCTCTACTAATCACTATTTTAATTCCCCTAGCATTCATATCCCACAACCTATCCCCTTTAGTACCCATTGACCTCTGATAACCTAAGAAGATACACTTAGTTGATCTAGGTTCTAATTTCCCCTCCCTGTTAGCATATGCAGCACATCCAAAGATTTTTAATTCCCTAAGGTCAGACTTTCTACCATTCCACAATTCCATAGGGCATTTAAAATCAAGCATCCTATTAGAACTTCTATTAACAAGATAAGTAGCAGTATAAAGAGCTTCACCCCAAAAAGACTTAGGTAAACCAGAAGTGAACAATAAACAACTCAGTTTTTCAAGCAATGTTATATTCATTCTTTCAGCCACTCCATTTTGTTGTGGAGTCAATCTAACAGTCTTATGTCTCAAAATACCATGCTCATTGCAAAAATTATCAAACTCAGCATTACAGAATTCCAAACTAAGCATTACAGAATTTCAAACCATTATCAGTCCTTAATGCTTTAACCTTTTTATTAGTCATATTTTCCTCTAACACTTTCCACTCTTTAAACTTAGTGAAAGCCTCATCTTTAGTTTTTAGTAAGAAGGTCCAAACTCTCCTAGAGTAATCATCAACAATGCTCAGAAAATATTTATTTCCCCCATGAGTTTCATTAGACTCTGGTCCCCACAAATTAGCAAGCAAATACTCTAATATTGCCTTGCTTGAGTGAACTGCACTGGTGAATTTCAGCATGTGCTGTTTGGCCAGAACACATGGTTCACAAAAGGGTAGTTGAGTGACTTTTTCAGCAAGGATGCCCTGCTTATTCAGGCACTCAAGCCTTTTTTGACTCATGTGTCCTAATCTAAGATGCAACCTTACAGTTGCATCTTCACTAACAGCGGGATAGGCCTCTTTAATTACACCATGGTATGAACCATCAAGGATATACATACTGCCAGTTTTATTTCCAGTTAACACTTGCCTATCATTTTTAAACACAACAAGAACACTATTTTTAGCCGTGTAAGAACAACCAGAATCATCAAGAGCACCAAGGGAAATCAGATTTCTTCTCAAGCCAGGGACATATCTTACCTTAGTTAAGGTCACCAATTTTCCATTAGTCAATTTTAGGTTTATACTACCCATTCCCATGACTTTACACACATTGTTATTTCCCATGTACACATTTTCACTGGCAGTGTGAGCTAGGCCATCAAACCAGTTTTGGTTTGGGCACATATGAAAAGAACCATCTGAATCCAATACTCATTCATCACTTAGATCCATACTTGTGACAGTTAGGACCTCTGGTGATGAATTTGCCTTATTAGATGTCAAGGCTAAGTTAGTTTCAGAGTTCCCGTTGGTCTTAGGCCTGACTAACCATTTATAACAATTCCTTCTTAAGTGACCCACCTTACCACAGAAATAACACTTAGTTTGTGAGGACTGACCTTGTTGAGAACTGTTATTTCCATTACCATTTTTATCAGAATTAGGCTTAGCTTGGAACTTATGTTTGTTACTCTGAAATGATGGCTTATTAGACTTGACAAACAAACCAGAGGCAGACTTAGCTTTTTGATTCTTAAGCTCTAACTCCCTAGTTTTCAAAGCAGTGCAAACCCTATCATATGAAGTCACATCACCAGTATATTGAAAAGCATCTTTCACAACATGATATAACTCAGGAATAGCATTCATCAAGATCATTACAAGACTAGTCTCATCAAGTACATGAACTGTATCCCTAAGCATCAAAGACATTTTCAAGAACTCATCAAGATTTTTATCTATAGTCTTAGCAGAGTTCATTTTATATGCAAATAGTGATGCGTTCACATATGACAAGTTAGGAGCCACTTGATTAGCATGCAATGATTCTAGCTTTTTCCACATTGCGAGAGGAGTCTTGCATTCACATACCTTTATGATAATATTGTCCCCAAGGCTCAATATTATCAGGTTGTATCCCTCAACCTCAATATCAGCCTTCCTTTTCTTCTCATCTTCACTCCACTTTGTGGCTTCCTCTTCAAGGGCAACCAACACCTTATGTTGAGACAGCACGGACTTCATCTTGAGGCACCAGACATGGACGACTCCCTTCTCATCATAAGGAGCTATCTCAATCCTTGCTTGCACCATTTTCACCTCGCAAGCAACAACCAATCAAGTATGAGTACAAGCAATGAAATTAGGGCAAATTCAATGACAACAACAACCAAGAATCAATATAAACGGCTCTGATCCCACTGTTGTAACTCAAGACTAAATTACTTAATCCAATTTGTTGTTAAGATTCAATGCGGAAACCTTAAATTCGATTTACGATTGAGAAATAGCAAGAAACGAAATGACACAATGATTTTTATAGTGGTGCACCTCTGGGTGAGAGGCTAACCCACTCGAGCTCACTAGCTTAGTTGAACTTCACTATGTCAATGCTTGGAATCGACTGAATCACCGCCGGAGTACACGAAATCCGATTACAAGCTTTACTAGCCAACATGCTTCGATCTCTCTATGGACCAAGCTACACCACTCAATCGAACGCGGAACTACGCGGAACCACCGTGCGAGTTGAAGTCCTCAATCAATTTCCAAGTACGATCATGACTGGAGTTCGAACGAGATCAATCTCTGGTTTTCACTCGGATGAACCCTAATGAGCTCGATATGTAGCTTTAATATTGTTTTTCTCCAGATGCAATCCCGTCCGTCCATCGCGTCTAATCTCGAGCGTCCAATTCGAATCCAGCTCGCGCCTCGGATTCGTCCTTCGTGTCACGTTCTCATTCATCCTTCGTGTCACGTTCTCATTCGTCCTCGCTGTAATGAACGCCAACTCAATCGCAAATCGAATTTAGGATCTCCGCATTGAATCTTAACAACAAATTTAATTAAGTAATTTAGTCTTGAGTTACAACAACATTCATCCAATAATAGTCAGATTGACATCGTTTCCTCTCAAGCTGACTCATTTCTAGAGGCAATCAAACTACCTAAAATGATGACGTAGGGTTTCATAGTGAAACAAACGTCGCCGTTTAGTGTGACGCTTAGAAGCAAATATGCGTCGTAACTCGTAAGGCAATTGTGGACGCGTTGATCTCAAACTCGGTGCGGCGAATTTCATCCTAATGTGGTGGAGATCGCCGTCGTTCATCCTCGAAAACAAGCAACAAGAACGAGACAGGGAGGAAGACATCAAGTCGATTCTCTCCGCTGAAAAAATGGTCACGGCCGCAGCAGCAGCGGTTCAAAACCCTAATTCCAATTCGAACATCTCGGCTTACTATCAAACGAGAGCGGCGCATCATGGAGTGGTGACAAGTGACTGGCTTGAGCAGGCGCAGGATGCGGTTGGGGAGAGGGAGGGGTCGGATGATGGTGGGGAGGAGGGGGCTGGACTGGGAGGGAAGAAGGTGTTTAATGTGATTGATGAGTTTAATAATTGGAGGAAGCAGCCGGATTTGGCGGAGGCCGTGGCGGCCATTAGGGCGTTGGCGGCTGTGATTAGGTCAATTGAGGCGAGTACGATGATGGAGCTTGAGGTTGAACTCAAGAAGGCATCTGATTGCCTCAAAGTAAGCATGCACATTGATCTTTTCTATTATGATTTCTTTTCGTGAATTTCGTGTTAGTATAAATTTTCTCTAGTTGAAATTTGATACTAGTAGGCTTTGTTGGTTGAACTGAGTTGCTTTATTTGGTGAAGCACTAGACTGGTCATGCAGACTTAATAATCTGCGATGAAAAGTAGGGATGGTATTGAACATTGGGTGTCCGAAATTGAGAAGAGAGTAGCTCGGAGAGAGAGAAGGATAGTGAAAGGGATCAATTTATTGACTGATTGTTCTCTTTTGCAAGTTTTCTTTTATACCATTTTAATACAGGATACCTCAACAATGCTTAAAGATAACGAAACCTTAACGGTTAATGCGATATAAGTCTCTGTGCTCGTATCAACTGGTGTAACGGAGCACTTTATGACAGATTTTGAGTTGTTACTCTTAGTACAAGTTTAGTGCGAATTAGCAATCCAATTGAGTGTGTTAGGGATGTTGATGTAATAGAATAAATGTATTGCAGAACTTGAAGCATTGACCATCATTAGTACGCCCATATTTTTGCATGGTAGTGTAGCACCTCTCCACAACCTGTTACTTGAAAAATTTGGTAAATGGTTTCTGTTCTAAATTATTATATTTGGGATTTCTGTTTTATTGGGGATGTGATTCACTTGCAGGACTCTTCTCTAGTACAGTAGGCTGAAATGTTTTAGATGTTGGGATATATAGCAGCTTCTTTATGCTTGGTGATTGGATTATTTGTAATCAGCGTTTGGGTGTCTTCTCTTTCGGTATAAATGAACCGAGAATGGATGAATTGATCTAAACTTAAAAATTTTGTGAGACAAAAAGCTTATGGCATTAAGTTAGCTGAAGTGGCACTAATGTTTTTGTACATAAAGTGGGCTAAGCTGATATGAATGTTATGAAATTCAGATTTAATACCTATTTAATCCAAAAAATACAGCACAAGTGGGCTAAACAGGACAATGTGATAATATAAGTAGGATATCATAAAATTTCGTTAAGTAACCAACTCTAATATGTTAATTAATGACATTTTTTATTTTACTCCAGTCATGGGACAGAACATCCATATCTCTAACAGCAGGGTGCGATCTGTTTATGCGATATGTAACGAGGACTTCGGCCTTAGAATATGAAAACTTTAGTTCAGCTAAAGCTCGCTTGATTGAACGTGCAGAGAAGTTCGGTGAGATATCTTACAAGGTGTGTTGTGTTGTCACATAGGGTGACATTATAATTATATTACATGAAGAAGCTACGCGCCTTTCTCACTGTAGGAAAACTTCTAACTTTGCTTTTCCTCCACAGGCACGGAAAATAATAGCCATGCTGAGTCAGGATTTCATATTCGATGGTTGTACTATTTTGGTACATGGCTTTTCCAGAGTTGTACTAGAAGTATTGAAGCTGGCAGCATCAAACAAGAAACTTTTTAGAGTCTTCTGCACAGGTATTGTTAATACTAACCTTGAAACTATCCAATGCTTGCCATCCACATTTTTTGTATCATAAATGCCTATAGTCCAGTCTCCAGTGCATTCTTAATTTGTTTCTCCATTTTATTAATGTTAATATTTTCTGTTGCAGAGGGAAGGCCAGATAGGACAGGCTTACGAGTCTCAAATGAGCTGGCGAAGCTTGATGTTCCAGTGAAGCTGATTCTGGATTCAGCTGTTGCATACACAATGGACGAGGTTGATATGGTCCTCGTAGGAGCAGATGGTGTGTTAGAAAGTGGAGGCATAATAAATGTCATAGGCACTTACCAGATAGCACTCGTGGCACATAGCATGAACAAGCCAGTATACGTGGCAGCTGAAAGCTACAAGGTATAGCGTATACCTACAAACCAATGGTTCCTTACAGATACCTAGTGAATCCCATTACACTGTAACAAATTCACTCAGTATTATCTCTATGCAGTTTGCTCGGCTATACCCTCTGGATCAAAAAGACATGGTCCCAGCTCTACGACCCATAGACTTCGGGGTGCCAATACCATCCAAGGTCGAGGTTGAGACCTCTGCGCGAGACTACACTCATCCGCAGTACTTGACACTACTCTTTACGGATCTTGGAGTCCTCACCCCATCCGTTGTTAGTGACGAACTCATCCAACTATACTTGTAGGTTTAGTTTCCTTTCCATTTAGATCATAAAATTACTTCATGGTCCGTCTTAATTGAATTGATTTATATGTTGACCGTCCAATTTGATTCTAATCGTTCTTGTTGTCACATCCTTCACAACAGCGTGTTTTCTTATATATCTTAACAATGTGTTGTCTTACATAATCTGAAATCAGATTACTAAATTTATAAAATCTAAACAATGACAGGCGACTGTAGCATATTTTCTTATTACAATAGTAAACATACAAAACACGACTATCAAATTATTCAATTGAGTAAACTGAAAAATGTTATCTTATCATCTTTTCTTATGTGACAAGATAATCAAATCTATTTAGTCCACTAAATTTATCATTAATTATCTTACAATAATTGAGCTTTTTGTTGTTGTTGTTGTTGTTAATTAATCAAATTCTTTTCTTATCACGAATTAAAAATGAAAATTTGACACCAAATATTACAAGGCACAACGCTTCCGACTGATTATAAATACCGAGAAGAAAATCACTAAAAAGCCTGCAAAAATCCAATCTTTCACAAAACCCAAAATCCGAAATTTGACATCAGCGATTTTCAGACGCGTAGTTGCAGAGAGGAAGCAGCGATTTTCTCTACAAAACGAGGACGACGTGACACGCTTGTCACGTTTAGCAGCAGCTGCTGGTTAAACAGTTTGCGGATGTATGCGTTCACAACTGAATTTGTCTTCACCTGAGTTCAATGCCCAAAGAGAATTTAAATAAATGAAAACCTAATTCAGATAATCATGTGGAGTCCAGCTGCTTGCTTTATCTTGTTATTTAATGTGTTTGATATTTTTGCTGTTTATTGTGTTCTTTGACGTCAATTTTTTTGTTCAACAGCGGTGAATTGATTGCTGGGTTTTGGTGCTGTGCGTTGTCGTTGTTGTTCTTGGGGCTTTTGCTTTGCGTGTTGAATTGTGCCTGTTGTGGATTCCATTTTGCTGCAAGGTGTTGGTTTCGGAGGTGGTTTCTTGACATTGCCGGTTCCGGCCAAGAATGTGATAAGGATAAGATTTGTGTATTGGAAGAGGAAGACTCTTGAGGTTGGGATAAGTGGTGCGGTGAGTGGTGAGGGAGGGATTTTAGTAGCCGTGCCGATGAAGGAGCCAGAGCAGGTTATGCAGCGTAGAGTTGGTTCTGTACTTGGGAAGAAGACGATTCTGAAAAGCGACCATTTTCCTGGCTGTCAGAATAAGCGTCTTACACCTCATATTGACGGTGCCCCAAATTATCGCAAGGTTTTGCTATGAAGATACTTTTCTTATTCAAGTTGGACATGTTGCAGAATTTAGCTGAGTTGGGTAGTCATTCGGTTTCCTTAGTTTTGTTTCGAATGTCTTATAGTGATTCAAACAATGTGAAGTCATTTGGAGAGAATTTTTATTTCTTTTAGGAGATGAGCATTTTGTGCTTCTCGTATCGCTTCCACAGTGAGCTATATTGCATTTAATTTGCTCATTTTGTTGTATCAGAAAGTAGTAAAATGGGAAGTCCCACTTTCTCTTGTTTGTGTTAAAATTATTCTTGGTGATTGATAACAGGCTGAATCCTTGCCTGTCCATGGGGTTGCGATTCCAACTATAGAAGGAATTCGGAATGTGTTGAACCATATTGGAGGTCAGGCAGATGGGAAGTGTACCCAAGTTCTATGGATTAGCCTTCGCGAGGAGCCGGTGAGTAGCTGATTACTCATACTATATTGTCCCATTTCTATTTTAGCCTTGATCAGTTTGGCGTCTTATGTGTTTGTGAATTCATCCGCTTATTTATAATGCAGCTAGTTTACATCAATGGACGACCTTTTGTCTTGCGTGATGTGGGGAGACCGTTCACAAACCTCGAATACACGGTGTGCTCTTGGCTTATTTATATCTGTATTAGGCATAGCTTTTTAATATTTTGTAGTGAAAATAATTTGAAGCACTGCTGCTGCCAAGGCATAGAAATATGGTCACTCTTTTTTCTCACTCAGTAAAAGCTATGCATCTTATCTTTGAGGCAAGTTGGAAATCTATTTAAGATGTAGAAGGATACATGGGAACGTAACGGTTAACTAAATGAAACAAACTTAGCTGGCTGTTAAAGTATGGGCAGACAGTCTGGCAGTATTAACTTGCCGCTACATGTTCCTCATATATTTTTTCCGTCTATTGAAGAAGTTTTGTCATTCCCATTTATGAGTGCAAATCCTAATAGGGAATCAACAGAGAGAGAGTTGAGCAGATGGAAGCGCGGTTGAAAGAAGATATTCTTCTGGAAGCAGCCAGGTGTCTACTTCTTATTTTTGTTCTAAAAATCTTCAATTCTTATAAACTAGTTGATTAAACTTTTAATGTGCTGACCGGCTGTCTCAGTATCCTTATGTGCATGATGATTAATTTCAGTTACGTATATGATATAACAGTTATGGGGATAAGATCCTTGTCACCGACGAACTGCCTGATGGTCAGATGGTGGACCAGTGGGAACAAGTGTCTTGTGATTCTGTGAAGACACCTTTAGAGGTATGTGCTCGTGATATGTTGTCCTATGTCACTGTGTGTTTCTTACATCTTCTGCTCAGCAATTGACACATTTTCCTCTAGGTGTATGAGGAATTGCTGGCGGACGGTTACCTAGTGGACTATGAACGTGTTCCAATTACTGATGAAAAACCACCCAAGGAACTTGATTTTGATCTTCTGGTGAGTTTCAGTTAATTTCATTCCCCCTCAGTCTCCTAGTGTGGAGGTAGATGTCTTAACTAAAAAAAAGTAGAACTGTTCATGCTTGTTCATATACTAAAACCTTGGTAGTGACACAATCAGTATTAAGGACTCACAGCTTCATGATCTCATGCCAACAAACTGCCAGCATGATGTAGCCCTCAGGGAATCCTCACTGAAGGAACCTCTTTATTTGTTTTCTCTAATTTTTCATCATGCTGTGCTAACGATAAAAGTTGTATATCATCCTGATATTCTTTGATATGTTCATCCAGGTTCATAAAATATCACTGGCTAATATAAAGACAGAGATAATCTTCAATTGTCAAATGGGGCGTGGTCGTACGACGACTGGGATGGTAATTGCTACTTTGGTCTACCTTAACAGAACAGGGGCTTCTGGTAATCGTCCTGAGATTTCTGCTTTGAGACATATAGTGTCACTGTTGCTTGATAAAAATTGATTCTCGTTGTCTTTCTAATGAACTCAGCATATTTTCCATTTGTTGATCATCCTTATTAGTTCCATTATTCATACTATATATTGAATAATTCTTGCCTGTTTTCTCATTTAATTAAGCTATTTTTGTAAATGCTTCACCAACTAACATATAGCTTCTACTCACCGGTCATACAGTGTTCTTATCATTTTCCTTATTAACTTTCAGACACCTGCATGTGGTATTGACCATGAAATCTTTTTGTTTTGCTACCGATCTTCCTAAATAGGCATTCCAAGGACCAATTCGTTAGGAAAAGTTATGGATGGGATTTCAAATATAACTGACAATTTGCCGAACTCAGAGGAAGCAATCAGAAGAGGTGAATACGGAGTGATAAGAAGCTTGATCAGAGTATTAGAGGTACTTAAAATTTAGTATATTATTTTCCTCAATATTTATGGTCCGTTTCTTTTGAGCGTAAACTGATTTGAACTTAATTATTTTGTGAGGCAAAAGGGAGCTGAATTTTTTTTATACCAAATTATGCTAGAGAGAATACACCCTTGTGCACGTATTCCATACTAACTAACGATACTCATTTAGGGAGGTGTTGAAGGCAAGAAACAAGTGGATAAAGTCATTGACAGGTGTGCTTCGATGCAGGTGTGACCTAGATATCCTGTTAGATTTTACGCCCCATTTGTTTACTTTACTTAAAGACACAAATCTTCGGCACCTGGGGCAGTGCGGTCAGAATCTAAATGACATGTATGTACAATTTTATGACTTATATTGATATGGCACCTGCTTTACTATCCCAATGTTGTGTGTGACAGAACTTGCGAGAAGCAATAGCTACATATCGTAATAACATCCTGCGTCAGGCAGATGAGCTGAAAAGGGAAACATCACTTTCCTTTTTCGTGGAGTACCTTGAGCGATATTATTTCCTTATATGCTTTGCGGTATACATACACACAGAGAGATCTGCTTTGGATCCTAATTCATCAGATTATAATAATTTTTCTGATTGGATGCAAGCAAGGCCAGAACTGTACAGCATTATTCGCAGGTACATATTTCTGATGCAGGATGTCGGGGTAGTCTTACCCATTCATGTGCATAACTTTATTGTATTATGACGTATGAGTGAATTGTCATAAGTCATAACTGTTTTTACTTGATAGTTTGGTATGCTCAAGCCTTAATGCTTTCATATGCAGGTTACTGAGAAGAGATCCTATGGGTGCACTAGGCTATTCAACCCTGAAACCATCCTTGATGAAAATCGCTGAGTCTGCTGATGGCCGCCCTTCTGAGATGGGTGTAGTGGCTGCCTCAAGAAATGGTGAAGTACTTGGAAGTATGAGTGTTCTCAAAAGTGATCACTGTCCAGGTTGTCAAAATCTTAGTTTATCAGAGAGGGTGGAGGGTGCCCCAAACTTCAGGGAGGTTCCTGGGTTTCCAGTCTTTGGAGTTGCAAATCCTACTATCGATGGTATTCAGTCCGTTCTGCAAAGAGTTGGAAGTTTCAAAGGTGGCTGCCCTGTGTTTTGGCACAACATGAGGGAAGAGCCTGTAATCTACATCAATGGAAAGCCTTTTGTCCTTCGGGAAGTTGAACGACCTTGCAAAAATTTGCTTGAATACACTGTACATACTTATTCCTTCTATGGTGATCTCATTGGTGCATTTAGTAACATATTTATTGTCACTTCCGGTATAACAAAAGAGAACTGTCCTGCATGCAATTGTAGTCCTTTTTGGCACGGGCCGTAATTAGGTGTGATTATGCGCATTGCAGGGAATTGATCGGGAGAGAGTAGAGGGAATGGAATATCGGCTGAAAGAAGATATTCTGCTAGAAGCTGAAAAATACAAAGGCGCTATCATGGTTATTCATGAAACAGAAGATGGACAGATATATGATGCTTGGGAGCATGTAAATTCTGATTCAGTTAAAACACCACTGGAAGTTTTTAGGTTCCTTAAGTCTGAAGGTTTTCCTATTACATATGCACGTGTTCCTATTACTGATGGTAAAGCTCCTAAAAGTTCTGACTTCGATATATTGGCTGAAAATATTGCTTCCGCCTCAGGGAATACTGTGTTTGTCTTCAATTGCCAGGTTTCTCATCATGTTGATTTCACGTGTCATTTTTTATTTTATTTTTTTCTGCGCCAAGATATCAGTGACATCTGATATTCTATCCTCTTGTTCACAGATGGGCAGAGGAAGGACTACAACTGGGACTGTTATTGCTTGCTTGTTGAAATTAAGAATCGATCATGGCAGACCAATCAGAATTCTAGAACGTGATTTGCCTCCTCCTCCGCTGGACGGTGATGCATCAAGCGGTGATGATACTGGGAGCTTTGATGCAACATCATCCTCAAGCATATTGAGATCAATGATCGAAGATGAAAAGACTCGTGCCTTTGGCATTAACGATATTCTATTGTTATCGAAAATAACTAGACTGTTTGACAATGGAGTGGAATGTCGCGAGGCTTTAGATTCTATCATTGATAGATGCTCAGCTCTGCAGAACATACGCCAAGCTGTTCTACAGTACAGAAAGGTCTTCAATCAGCAAAATGTTGAACCAAGAGTAAGAAGGATTGCATTGTATCGTGGCGCCGAGTACTTGGAGCGTTATTTCCGCTTGATTGCTTTCGCTGCGTATCTCGGTAGTGAAGCTTTTGATGGATTTTGTGGTCAAGGTGAATCCAGAATGACTTTCAGGAACTGGCTGCACCAAAAGCACGAGGTCCAAGCAATGAAATGGAGCATTAGATTGCGACCTGGGCTTTTCTTCACTATCCCTGTAAAATTTTCATCTTTATGTCCTCACCTTCATTTTCAGTCTCTTTCATTTTATCCCCTTGAAGGTTTGAACCTAATTAACTACGTGCGTTGGTGCCTATTTCTTTCCAGGAGGAGTTGAGAACACCATATGACTCTCAACATGGAGACGCAGTGATGGAGGCCATTGTCAAAGAACGCAATGGTTCGGTTCTAGGGAAAGGATCTATACTTAAAATGTATTTCTTTCCTGGTCAGAAGACTTCCAGCAGCATACGAATTCATGGTGCACCACATGTGTACAAGGTATCATGACTAATAGTTGTAATTTCATAAACAAGAATTGCATGTTCATTTTTTAGTCTGTACCGAAAATGCCTCCGGGCTTTTACCATTTCTTGTGGACTTCTATCTTGGTATGGGTGCATTTGAGGCCTGTTTTGACTTATTGTAAGTTCACATATTATAAAGAAGATCAGCTCCTGACTTCTTTCATTACGAACTTAATTCTTTCATTTCTAACAAAGATGAGACATCCTATTTAGTTAGCCAGCAGAGTCGTCTGTCGCTGTTTTACAAGTATGATGATTGCTTTCCCTTTCACATGTTGCAAGTTTTGTGAATTTGTCTCTCGTGGAATCTAATTCACCCTCAAGGTTTATAGTTCTTACTTTTAGCTACCCATGTATTATCAGGTGGATGAATACCCTGTCTATAGTATGGCAACTCCGACAGCTGCTGGCGCCAAAGAAGTGCTAGCTTATTTGGGAGCAAAGCCAAATTCAGATGGACAAGTTAGTCAGAAAGTCATTTTAACTGATCTGAGAGAGGAAGCAGTTGTGTATATCCATGGCACACCTTTTGTACTCAGGGAACTGAATAAGCCAGTTGATACTCTAAAGCATGTGGGAATCACCGGCCCAGTGGTATGCCAATTATAACATTTAACAAGTTTCTTTCCGTGTAAGATTTTCGTTATCATGCACATGCTTCTATCAGTTCCCTCATGTTTGAACAATTTTGTAGGTTGAACATATGGAGGCACGATTAAAGGAAGATATATTATCTGAGGTCAAAGAGTCCTGTGGTAGACTGCTCTTACATCGTGAAGAATTTTGCCCATCAACTAATGTGTCGAGTGTCATAGGCTACTGGGAAAATATTTTGTCAGATGATGTGAAGACACCTGCTGAAGTGTATGCCGCATTGCTAGCTGAAGGCTATAGTTTGAAGCACAGAAGAGTGCCATTAACCCGAGAAAGGGAACCAAAAGCTTCTGACATTGATGCAATTCAAAATTCCCAAGATTAGTAAGTTGGACTGTTTTCTTCTTATTTCAGTAATACCCCTCATACATTATTTACATCCATGCCTGTGCTGTATCATCTTGTTTGGAAGTAATTAAAGGCTGATTTAATGAATCCAAAAAATAAACTCAAATCCATAGTTTACCCTTCATTCCTAGATCTTTAATAATATATATAGTGACGAGGCTCTAATTCAATGTTTTTCTTGTAGCTTGGCAGGGTCTTATCTGTTTGTGTCACACACTGGATTTGGGGGTGTTGCTTATGCAATGGCTTTAATTTGCACTAAACTGGATGCAGATTCAAAAAATAATCTCAAACCATTATCGCCTGGTTTACGTTTATCAGCTGCATCAGATGAGAATATGTGGAATGTGATTAATAATGTAGATGCGCTACAAGTGGGTGATTACAGAGACATCTTGAGTTTGACTAGAGTCCTTGAGTATGGTCCACAGAGCAAAGCCGATGTTGATGTGATTCTAGAAAGGTACTAGAGTTCTCAGTTCTCTTTACAAACTAATTTTTCCGAAAATTTACTGGGCCTACAGTGATTGAAATGCGAAAAGGGTAATTTTTTGTTTATCTCAATGATACTTCTCATCGTAAATGTTGGTTAAATGTGTGGTAAGAAAAAAGTTAATTTGTTCATTTTAGTCTTGTAAATTCTGTATCACCGAAACATTAATTCCTCCAGGTCCAGTGTATTGCGTTCTCAGAATTCTATTACTTTAACCAACAAAATATCTTACACGTTCATCTTGAGAAATTTTAGAGCGCTTCCCGCAGCCTATTTTTTTCATTTGCCTGTTCATCTGATTTTTTGCTGTGCACATGGTTTGATAGGTGTGCTGGTGCTGGTACAATAAGAGAGGATATTGTCTCTTATAGTAAACAACTCAAGACTCTTTCTGGAGAGAATGATGAGCAAATAGCATATGTACGGGATATGGGTGTTAAAGCTCTAAGGTCAGTTCTTACATTTGAGATTTAAAAAAAAATCTAAATCGGGCACTTATCTTTTATTCAGTTCAGTTTATAGAGTAGAGTAAGGTCCTTTGAGATAATGATATTCAGATTTCTTCATTTATGCAACCCAACTTCATATACAATTCAAACATGTACTGTGGAAGTATTTGACATTCTATATATTGAAATTCGGGTCCTAGCAATTTCTATAATGGCATTTGTTGAAATGAAAATGATCTAGTGGTTGACGATATTATTTCCCTTGCTCAAGAAACTAATAACATTTATTTGGCAACCATTTGAAGTATTGGAATGTGATTTTAACTTTGTTTATTTTGACAAAAATACAAATACTACACAGAAGATTCTTGACAGACACCCTTCCATTTGCAGGCGATACTTTTACCTAATCACGTACAGATCCTACCTCTACTGCACATCTCCATCAGAAACCAGTTTCACCTCCTGGATTGATGCTCGGCCAGAGCTTGGCCATCTCTGTTCAAAAATCAGAATCGACAAATGACTGCATATTATTGCATAAATACGTATATAGGTTTGGCCTCTTGCAAACACCAGAGTTATATGTACAGCTAGATATAACTCCTACAGTCTTAGAAGTTAGGAGAGCAATTACATGAGCAAATAACATGATGTGGCTTATGAATCATAGCTAATTAGCTATGTAGCTATACAGACTTTTCCTCCAGCAAAACTGGAAATTGTCAGCATATATACTCAATTCATCAAATTCATAATTTCAAGTTCAACATATTATATTGGCTTGCTTAGTTTATTAGCAACATTTAATTAAATCCCATCTACTCATCTAGTAAAAAATAATCTCTTAAAATCATGACTCAAGAAAACCAAACCTTTGCAACTTGAGTCGCCGTGGTTGCCCTGGCCGTTGATGGGCGGTTTAGGGGACCCAGATAATGTGACCGGAGGGTCAGGCGGAGTTTCTGGCATCTGTTGTTGCGGTGGAGGTTGTTCGGTGTTGAAGGTGCCGGTGTTTTGAGCCTGGAGAGGTTGGAGGATGTTTTTTTGGCTTCCGACGAGATGGAGGCTGGAGGAGGTTTTTTGGTTGACAGTGTTTGTGGCTTTGTGCGGCTCAAACGCCTCTTTTTTGGGTTTATAGTTCTTGTTGTTTTTTCCTTTGTTTCGTTGCGGCGACGACTATCTAGCCGCTATATATATAGCTGTTTTCGTTCTCGTTTGGGTTTGGTGATCGGTGGATGCACTTGTTGTTTTGTTATTCTTTGGTTATGTCGAGTGATATGTTGTAGTATATTGCCTCCTGCAGGGTATTTACTGTTTGTCTTATGCCGTTTTTCATCCCAAAAAAAACACAGTCAAAGTACCATCATCTGAAGAAATATAATAAAGTTTTTTTTGTTCTGTCGAGAAAATTTGATGTCCAAAATGGTGCCTTTTCTCATGAACAGATGCACAAGCTTTGTGATTGAGACATACTCCCTCCGTCCCAAAATTTACTTCTCATTTGTGATATTGCACAGTTTTTAAGAAAAATAATAAAATAAGTTATTGTGAGTGTGATAAAGTAAGTGTGATAAAGTAAGTGTGAAAATAAATGATTAAATAAGGTGGTTGTGAGTGTGATAAAGTAAGTTATTTTGGAAATGGGAAGAAAATTTTAGGACGCCCAAAAAGAAAAGTGAGAAGAAAATTATGGGACGGAGGAAGTATATCCGTTTCTACAGAGTTCCAGTTGAATTGAATCTATCTGACTTGGCACAAATCTTATATTTAACATCCTAAAAAATAATGAAATACAACTTCTCACCAAACACACAAGTACATTTCTCTCTCTTGAGTGATTCTTGTCTGCTTCTTTCTCATCAAAACCACAACGACCAACCCACTATTCACTTTCGCCATTCTCGTACATTTCGCCAGCTGAAATAGATCAGCTGGGTCTTCAAGTCTGCTCCTTCTCCATTGTTATAGCATCAAAGCAGTGCGCTCAGTCTGAAATCCCAGCTTCTGGGTTAGTCAGGGCTCTCTTTCTTGGCTGCTTTCCTTTGCTCTAAAGTTTCCATCTTTGTTGCCTAAATCAATTCTTTCGCCAGCCTCCTCTCCGCACCTACTGTTTGTGCTCAGGTTAGTTTGCAAGTAGAATTATTTAACAGACCCAACTCAACATTTCTGTTCCTTTCCCTTTCCGCTCTAAGTTAATTTTAAATGTCTCCCTTGCAGGACAAAAAGGTTGAAGCTTTTGGTATTAGGAGCTGAGATTTGTCAAGGGTTTAGGTTTTAAAAAAAAGATGTTTAAGTTGTCAGTGAGAATCATCTTGTTGTTGTTGGTTGTTGTTGTGTTTGTGGCTGCTGGCTCTGTAGGAGTAACTGGAATTGGTGCTAATTGGGGAACTCAAGCAAGTCACCCGCTTCCAGCTAAGACAGTCGTCCAGCTGCTTAAAGACAATGGGATCATGAAGGTTAAGCTGTTCGACGCTGATTATCATAATCTGCATTCGCTACGTAATTCTGGGATTGAGGTCATGGTTGGCATCCCAAACGATAAGTTGAACACCCTTGCTAACAGCCAGAAAGCCGCCGATAAGTGGGTCTCCGAGAATGTCACATCTCATTTGTCAAGCGTCAGTATCAGGTATTTGCTTGTTGCCCATATTGTGGAGTTTTTGTAATGCTCAATTGCTCATGAGTCATGTGGATTCTCGGATGTCGTGTTTAAGACTTATTTTTTTGTCCCAAGTGATCATATTTGGTTGCCCTTAAAAAATTAGGAACTTAATTGTACTCTCTTTTATTCCACGGCTTCAATTGCTGCTTAATTTTTTTTAAGCCCAGGCCTTTTGTGCCATGTTCTGTTTTTTTCCGTTTTAAGGTTGTATATATGTGAATCTCATATGTTCCTGTTGTTGCAAGTTAGCATCATTTATAGGTTTCTGTTGCCGTAGTTAATATTGTTGCTTTATAGCGCGCACTTCTTGAATTTAAAGATTCTCACATATTGGATTTTTTACTTGTTCAGGTATGTAGCGGTTGGAAATGAACCATTTCTGTCTACTTACAACGGAAGTTTTCTCAAAACGACTTTTCCGGCTATTAGAAACATTCAAACTGCATTAGCAAAAGCTGGCCTGACCGATCGAGTTAAGGTCACTTGTCCTCTGAATGCCGACGTGTATGAGAGCGCTTCAGGCTTACCTTCCGGTGGAGACTTCCGAGCAGATATTCTTGACCTTATGGTGAGCATTGTCAAGTTCCTTAGTGACAATGGAGGGCCTTTTACTGTCAATATCTACCCTTTCATAAGTCTCTACAATGACGAGAACTTCCCAATGGATTATGCTTTCTTCGATGGGTTTTCTTCTCCTATTGTAGATGGAAGTTTAACATACGAGAATGTGTTTGACGCCAACTACGATACGTTAGTATCAGCCTTGGTGAAAAATGGATTTGGAAGCGTGCCTATAATCGTGGGAGAGGTCGGGTGGCCTACGGACGGAGACAAAAATGCTAACCCAACTCTTGCCAGGAGGTTCAACCAGGGATTCATGACCCGTGTAATAGCTGGAAAAGGAACGCCTTTAAGGCCAACGCAACCCGTGGAGGCTTACCTGTTCAGTCTTATCGACGAGGATGAAAAAAGTATCCAACCAGGTAACTTTGAGCGCCACTGGGGTGTATTCAACTTTGACGGATCACTCAAATACCAACTCAACCTCGGAACAGCTACAAATTCAAACTCCAGCTCCGACGGAGGCCTAGTTCCTGCAAGAGGAGTCAATTACCTAAGCCAAAAGTGGTGCATAATGTCACCTTCCGCCAGCCTGGACAATCCCAAAGTTGCGCCAACGGTGAGCTACGCCTGCGCTTTAGGAGACTGCACCAGCCTCGGTTACGGAACTTCCTGCAGTGGCTTGGATGCTCGTGGCAACATTTCATATGCATACAACAGCTACTACCAAAAGAACAACCAGAAATGGGAGGCTTGCAAATTCGACGGCTTGGGCACTGTTACTACTGAAAACCCATCTCAAGGCAACTGCACCTTCAAAATCATGATCCAGCCTGATTACGACAATGCCGCTGAATTCTCCCTTAGATCGTCCAACATGTTTCTCAGCTTGGTCATGTCAGTGCTGCTTATGGCTTTCTGACCTTGTCACTGATTGAATTGTTGGGAAAATGCAGCCCATTTGTTGTATCCCCATTTTGCCTGATGTACTTTGGAACTCATTTTTAAGTGTTAAAAATTGGGATCAGTGATGGTCTGATGAATTTCTTCTTAAAAATATTGACTTCATTTTCTTCTAAAATTCTGGGTTTTTTTTTCCATGAACAAACCCAACCCCAAGTCACTCATTATAAATTCAAAGTAAAGTCAGAATTCAGCTTCCTAATTAAGTTTAATTTGGAATTCTAAGGTGGGATAAATTCCAATTGTTTCATATAAATAAGTGCCTAGAACAAAGTAAACAGCATATAAATGAGGCCATATTCAATCCAAGAGGAAAGGAAGAAAGTCAAGGATAAGAAGCTCACATGTCTTCTACAGCATAACAGCAAAGTAATTTTAGGAAGCTTCAGCAGCTGGCTGAGTCACTCCAACTTTAATAAGGAGCTTGCTCAGTTTCTCCGGTGAGCAAACCTCATACTTCACTTTCCCAGAAGGTGCAAGGAATACTTCAGCTAGTTCGAGCTTGTCTGAGGTGAGACTTGTGCTGTCCATTGTCTTGCTGAGAACTTTCAGAGCGAGTTGGACAGCTTCTTCCCTAGTGATATCATCCTTGTAGTCTTGTTTCAGCATGGACTGTGCTGCCTGATTGTTGGCACCAATGGCAGCAGCTTTCCAGCCAGCGTAGTTTCCACTTGGGTCACTCATGTACAGTTGGAAGCTGTAGTTTTTATCCCATCCAGCGAAGAGAAACGATACACCAAAGGGACGCAGGCCACCAAACTGGGTATAGCCTTGTTTGGTGTCACAGAGCGATTGGACTAGCTGCTCAACAGGCATGGGCTCCTGATAGGAAAATGTATAGCGCTGGGCTTGGACTCTGGCAGTATTGATTAGGATGTTGGCATCAGACATAATTCCAGCAACCGCACATGCAACATGGTCGTCAATCTTGTACATTTTCTCAGTGGAGGTAGAGGTTTGCAGCAGTTTAGATGTAACCTTCTTCTCACCAACTAACACAACTCCGTCTTTTGCTAAGATCCCAATTGCAGACCCCGCATTTCCAATGGCCTCCATTGCATATTCAACTTGGTATAGACGACCCTCTGGAGAGAAAATGGTTGTGCGGCTATCATACCTCCGAGACATCTTGATTCAAGCAAGAGGATTGGGTAAACTAAACCAATAACAAAATTAATTTGTTAAAATAGGAAACAAAAAAATACTAAAGCAAATAAACCGAACTTTAACTCTCTTTTTTTTTATAATAACCGAACTTCAACTTTCAAGATACAAGAATAGACATGAGACATTGTAGGGAAAAAAGTGCACGAGTCCAGCATATCAACTCAATACAAATTACATTAACATTTAGCTTCACTTGCAGATGAAGGGACGGATATTATACACACGAATACAAGACAGCCAAAGTAAAACCAGTTCAGCTGAAACCTTAAGTCAATATATACTTTTAATCAATCCCAGGTCTACAACCATCTGACCCAGCAGCAAGCATGAATAAAGCTGCACTCAAAATCTAGCTTAGTACCACAACAGTAAATGAAAATGGTAGAACTGACATGGAACCGATCAAATAACCAAACCAAGCTAAAGGACTCTAAAATATACGTTTATCATTCACTATATGTATTCTACCGAATCACGACAGGGTATGAACCAAGCCACAAAGGTTTCAATTCATCATCATCATCATCTTCTCTATCAAAGAGTATAAATACTACCCAATTCAAATAACCCAACCCCAAACTCTTCAAGATCCTTATAGCCAACAAAAGCATTTCAATGCGATAAACGTCACTTGTATAAGTTGCTCAAATGCATACACTATTAACTTTCAGTATCCCCTTGTTCAGATTCAATGATCATTTTAAGAAAAATAAATAAAAACCCCAATTGTGAAAATTTGAATCTCAAATCAAGGCTCTTCAAACCTTAATGTCAAAAAATTAAACCATCTTAATCCTCATACAAGCTTCTTACTCAATCAAACATCAACGGACTACAACAACAACAAAAAGAGCTGAAAGGGTACAAAATTCATCCACTAAAGCAATCAAACACCACAAAATCAATTTCCAACAGATCTAAAAGAGCAACAACACACAACAATCATAAACCCTAAATCAACACATCTAATGTGTACAAGGAGAGGATAATCGACCACTCACCAGTCACCAGTAGTAATCAACACACAACAAACTTCGGCAGATTAGTTCGCTTCCGACCTCGATTTTCAGCTACTCGTTTCTTCGGCGAAAAGAAACGTTGTGTACAGCTTCGTCCTAGTCGGGCCTTATTGGGCCATTTGTTCGTTTCGGCCCAATACACTATTATGCATAAAAACGTCCGAGAAGCTATGGCCGAGGAAGGATAATCATTTGAAGCGATGGAGCAACACATTACGGATATGTTGAGTGCATAATCATTTGATTGAAACTTAACTGAATTAATTTAATTTAATTTAACGTAATTTGATTGAAATTAAATTAATTTAACTTGATTGAAATTAGGAAAAAGTACAAAAGGGTAGTATGAACTATGAACTACCACCCCTTTGCAAAATCTTGTCCGAATTATACACATTTTCAAATAATGGGCCAAATTGTAATTCTGAATAATACAATGAGCACCCAAACCTTTCAAAAATTATGTAATTGGTTTTATCTAAAAGTATTTTTTTGGCTGGTCCAAATAAACCAAATAGGATTTTAAAATGTATTTGGTTTATCCAAAATAATTTGGTTGTACTCTTCCCTAATTTAAAATTTATGTATTTGATTTGATTAAATGCATTTGGTTCGATCTAATAATATAATTATAAACCAATATATATTTTAAATTGTCTAAAGATTTACAATAAATTGTTTTTTATAATTACAATAAATTGTTAACTGCACCATAATTTATACCCTAAATTTTTAACTATACAAATTTCGTTCTTAATTAATTTATATATATTATTTATGCAAATTTCGTTTTTAAATATATAAATTTTTTCAGAGAAAAGAAAATACATAACTGATATGAAATAGTCATTATAAAGTTCGTTGGTCACCTCACCACATATCTGAGGAAACATGTCTCAAAATAAAAAACAATTTTGACAACACCCCTAATAAAAAAACCTTGATTGTTCGAGATCTAATGTAATACTTAATTTATATTTTTCTGTGGCTAAAGTTGATGGCTGAGATGATGTTGATTCTAGTATAGAATTGTATGACCGCTATCATTCTCTGTGTTGCTCCTCGTGAGTGGTAACCTACGACTTCAAATAACATAATAAATACGAATAATTGATCACTACCAACTTCATATCTTATCATTTAGAAACCATCAGGAACAATATAAAAATTGGCAGCAACATACGCATCTCAATAGTAGTAAAATCACAACTAAAAGAAAAGGAGAACCAATTCATCAGAATATATGCATTCACCGGTTCATAAACCAAACTAAAATCGTTTAACGAAACCAAACTAAAAACAAAATTTGCATGTATAATATATATAAATTAATTAAGAACGAAATTTGTATATTTAAAAATCCAGGGTATAAATTATGGTGCAGTTAACAATTTATTGTAATTATCAAAAAAACAATTTATTGTAAATCTTTAGACAATTTAAAATATATATTGGTTTATAATTGTATTATTAGATCAAACCAAATGCATTTTAATCAAATCAAATACATAAATTTTACATTAGGGGAAGAGTACAACCAATTTTTTTTGGATAAACCACATACATTTCAAAATCCTATTTGGTTTATCTGGTCCAGCCAAAAAAAATACTTTTAGATAAAACTAATTACATAATTTTTGAAAGGTTTGGGTGCTATTCAGAATTGCAATTTGGCCCATTAATTAGAATTTGAATGTGTTTTGAAAATGTGTATAGTTCGGACAAGATTTTGCAAAAGGGTGGTAGTTCATACCATCCTTTTGTACTTTTCCCTTGAAATTAATTGAATTTAACGTAACTTGACTTAACTGAAATTAACTTACCTTAATTTAACTTAACTTTAACATCAGTCAGAAATATATTTATTTAGTTAATATTTGATCTTGTTGAATCTATAATTATATAATTTAGTGGTGATGATGATGATCATCACCATATCATCATCATCATCATCATCATCATCATCATCATCATCATCATCATCATCATCATCATCATCATCATCATCATATCATGGTCATCATATCACGATCAGGGACGGTACTACTTGGGCATGGTGTGACCCTTGTCACTCCCAATATTTTTCTAAGTATTCTTAGCATATAATAAATTTAATATTTTCAAAATTAACTAATTTAATACTTAAATTAAAATAATTAGAAGGCTTAATTCATTAAGTTATATTTAAATCAAAAGTTTTCATTTGAGCGCTCATTTAGAAGTATAAATTGCATTAAATGATCAAACTTTATTAATTTTGTATGTGTATAAACTGCTCACATTCAAGTTGGAACTTTGTACTAGATGATAAAGCTTTAATGATATGTATTGTAATGTTCTGAGTTGTTGTACACCATTATCAAAAAAAAAATAGAAATTTGTATTAAAGTTTAGTGCTACTATGATGACGAAGCTTTAGTGATATGATGATGGTGATGATGATGATAAAGCTTTAGTGATATGATGATGATGATTGATGATGATACAATGATGGTGATATGATGATGATGATACGATGATGTTGATATGATGATGTTGATATGATGATGATGATATGATAAAGATGATGATGATGATTATGATGAGGGTGAGGGTGAGGGTGAGGGTGAGGGTGAGGGTGAGGGTGAGGGTGGTGGTGCTGATGATGATGATGATGATGATGATGATGTTGATATGATGATGATGATGTTGATGGTGATGGTGACAATTATGATATGATAATGGAGATATGATGGTGATGATAAGATATAATGATGATGGTGATATGATGATGATGAAAAAATAAATTTAAATCGAACTTAACTTAACTTAATTTGACTTAACCGTAAAAAATATAAGTTCAAATGGACAGACCCCAAGTTCTTGATAGGTCTGTCCATTTGAAAGAAAACTTAACTGAAATTAATTTAACTTAACTTTAACATCAGCAACAATATATTTATTTAGTTAATATTTGATCTCATTGTTTGAAGCTATAATTATATTATTTAGTGATGATGATGATGATGATGATGGTGATGATGATGATGGTGATGATGATGATGATGATGATGGTGGTGGTGGTGATGATGATGATGGTGATTGTGATGATAATGATGGTGGTAATATGATGATGATGGTGATATGATGATGATTATCATCGTCATGATGATGATGATGATGTTGATATGATGATGATGATGGTGATATGATGATCATGTTGTTGTTGATGATGATGAAAAAATCAATTTAAATCGAACTAACTTAACTTAATTTAACTGAAAGTAACTTAACTTGACTTAACCGTAAAAAATATAAGCCCAACTGAACAGACCCTAAGGTCCTAATGACCTCCACCAAGCCCTTGGAGGACACTAAAGAAGCAACATATATAAGACAACATTTCGTCTCTAAAAATATTACATAATCGTTAGTAAAAATATTTATTTATTATTTATATTAATAGTTTTAGGGTTGTCCATTTGAACTAAAACTTAACTGAAATTAATTTAACTTGACTGAAATTAACTTGACTTAACTTGACTGAAATTAATTTAAATTAACTGAAATTAACTGAAATTAACTTAACTTAGCTTAAATTAACTTCACTGAACTTAATTTAACTTAACTTAACTTTAACATCAGCCACAAATATAATTATTTAGTTAATATTTAATCTTATTGTTAAATCTATAATTATATTATTTAGTGATGATGATGTTGATTATTATGATGATGATGATGTGCGAGATATGATAGCAACTGTCATTATACCATTGAACATTGAAAATGAAGCGAAAGATAACATGGACGCGAGTTGAGCATATTTATTATTTAAATTATCATTTCTGTGAAACTTGAATTTAATGTAATGTAACATTATTGACATATCTTTTATCACTCTAATTAAGTGACAAATAACTAATATTATAAAATGAAAACATTATGATGTTGACGATGACGATGATGATGGTGATGATGTTTATGGTGATGGTGATGATGATAATGATAATGATGATGATGGTAATGATGGTGATGGTGATGGTGATGATGATGATGATGGTGGTGATATGATGATGACGATGAAAAAAAATCAATTTTAATCAAACTTAACTTAATTTAAATTAACTTAACTAACTGAAATTAATTTAATTTAACTGAAATTAACTTAAAAAAATTTAATGGAGAAATTTACTTTAACTTGATTTAACCGTAAAAAATATAAGCCCAAATGGACAGGCCCTAAGGTCCCAATGACCTCCACCAAGCCCTTAATGTAATGTAACATTATTGACATATCTTTTATCACTCTAATTAAGTGACAAATAACTAATATTATAAAATGAAAACATTATGATGATGATGGTGATGATGTTTATGGTGATGATGATGATGATGATAATGATGATGACGGTGATGATGATGGTGGTGATATGATGATGATGATATGATGATGATGATGATGAAAAAAATTAATTTTAATCAAACTTAACTTAATTTAAATTAACTTAACTAACTGAAATTAACTTAATTTTTTTTTTGATGGAGAAATTTACTTTAACTTGATTTAACCGTAAAAAATATAAGCCAAGCAGGTTATCCAGAAGCGCTATCAACTCGCGCTAAAAGAAGAGGCGAGCAACGAACTTAACCACCGGAAAGCAATGGCAGCCTCTGCACTTCCAACGCCGCTTTCTTCTCCTCCTCCACCGCCTCTGCGCTACCATCCTTCTCATCCGAGTACTTCAGTCGCAGCCCAAGCTCATCCCACAGTCAAGAAACCACCTTCGATACGAGCCAGGCTGTCGCAGTTGTGTAAAGATGGGAAGCCGCATCTTGCACGTCAGCTGTTTGATGAAATTCCTGAACCAAATACGGTGCTGTGGAACACGGTTATTATTGGGTTTGTGTGTAATGGAATGGAGGAGGAAGCGGTGGAGATGTATGCGAGAATGAAGGCTTGTGAGACTGCTAAGTTTGATGCATATACTTACTCGTCGGTTTTGAAAGCTTGCGCAGAGTTGGGGGATCTTCGAGTGGGTAAGGCGATTCATTGTCATGTTGTTAGGCTTCAGGCTATTACTAGTAGAGTTGTGGATAATTCTTTGTTGAATATGTATTCCAGTTGTTTAAGCTGGGATCATGGTGAAATGGAGTTTATGGAGTATGATGGTTTAAAGTGTGATTTGGTGTATAGAGTTTTTAGTTGTATGAGGAAGAGGAATGTGGTTGCGTGGAACACGATGGTTGCTTGGTATGTAAAGACGAGGAGATTTGGGGAAGCAGTGAGGTTGTTCAGGAACATGATGAGCACGGGAATTAAAGCGACACCTATTAGTTTTGTGAATGTCTTTCCTGCCATTTCGAGTATCGGTAATGTTAATATGGCCCGTTTGTATTTTGGACTGGCTCTTAAAATGGGGAGTGAGTACGTGGTCGACAAGTTTGTTGTGAGTTCTGCTATGGTTATGTTCAGTGAGCTAGGTCACCTAGCTTTAGCTAGAAAGATTTTTGATCAGTCTGTGGAAAGGGATACGGAGGTTTGGAACACCATGATAGCTGCATATGTTCAGAGCACTAAACCAGGAGAAGCAGTTCAGCTTTTCCTTGAGGCTTTGGAATCAGGATGGACTGCTCTGGATGAGGTTACCTTTCTTTCAGTCCTGACTGCTGCATCACAACTGCAAAAAATGGAGTTAGCCAAACAGTTGCATGCACTTGTGATTAAGAATTCAATGGTGTCGCAAATTATGGTATTAAATACTATCATTGTAATGTATTCAAGGTGTGGTTCTGTGGAGACTTCATTTGATGTTTTCAACAGCATGCTAGAAAGAGATATTGTTTCGTGGAACACAATGGTTTCCGCCCTTGTCCAAAATGAATTTGACGATGAAGGCGTGATGCTGGTCCGGGGAATGCAAAAAGAAGGGCTATATGTTGATTCGATCACAGCAACTGCTCTATTATCGGCATCTTCAAACCTTAAAGACCCATATTTGGGAAAAGAAACTCATGGTTACCTTATTAGGCATGGGGTTCAGTTTGAGGGAATGGAGAATTACCTGATAGATATGTATATGAAGTCAGGTCTAATTGATACTGCTAAGCGGCTATTTGAGTCTAGCAATTCAGAAGAGATAGATCAAGCCACATGGAACTCGATGATATGTGGGTACACACAAAGCGAACTGTACAAAGAAGGTTTCGCCGTCTTCAGGGAGATGCTAGAGAAAAGAGTTGTACCAACTCCCGTGACAATAGCATCGATTCTCCCAGCTTGCTCACCAATAGGAAGCATTGCCTTGGGCAAACAGCTCCATGGGTTCGCTACTCGTCAGTTGATGGACGATAATGTCTTTGTGGGCAGTGCTCTTATCGACATGTATTCTAAATTAGGTGCAATAGCATATGCTGAGAGCGTCTTTGGTGAAGCGGATGAGAAAAATCCGATCACGTACACAAACATGATACTAGCATACGGCCAGCATGGGATGGGAGAAAAAGCTCTGTCCCTATTTTTCTCCATGCAGAGATGTGGATTTCAACCAGATGCGATCACCTTGGTTGCTATTTTGTCCGCTTGCAGTTATGCTGGTCTAGTTGATCAAGGTCTTATGATATTCCAGTCTATGGAGAAGGACTATGGTATTCGACCTTCTAGTGAACATTTTTGCTGTGTGGCAGATATGTTGGGGAGAGCTGGGAGGGTTGCTGAAGCTTATGAGTTTATCACTAACTTAGGTGAAGAGGGCAATCTGCTAGGAACCTGGGGATCGCTTCTCGCAGCATGCAAGATCCACCGAGAGTTCGAACTAGGGAAATTAGTGTCTCAGAAGCTGATTGAGATGGAGAACCAAAACCGAGTCACGGGCTACCATGTTTTGCTCTCTAACATGTATGCAGACGAAGGAGAATGGAACAATGTGGTCCAACAGAGGAAAGGAATGCACGAAAGGGGAATGAGAAAGGAAGCTGGCTGCAGTTGGATTGAGATTGCCGGTAGCGTCAACTCCTTTGTCTCTAAAGATCACAGACACTTCCAAGCTGATGAGATATACAAAGTGCTTCAAGATTTGGTTGCTGAAATGAAAGATACTGGCAACGAGCCTGGTCCAGTATTCCACACAGGTGGCCCTTCTGATCTTGATGAATAGAAATGCGTGTCTTCCACATGTTCTGCTACGTGTGGCATTGACAATCAGTCCCTGTGAGATATCTGTTGTTACTCGTAAGGCTCCTATTGGCACCATTAAAGTCTGGAAAGCAGTCTATAATTGCACGCTTTAGCAGGATGATTTGTTATCCTATGATTAGTGTTCTATATAGAAAAAGACACGACAGCTGCAACAATCTTTGACAAACACACACTGGCAAGTCAAGTGAAACTCTCCATCGATGTAAGCACCTACGTCACTTGGCACTTGTTGTCTCCAATAATTCCTAATCTCCTCATTTTGCACCTTATATATGTTTTCTGTCTGTGGTGCTCATTGTATGCTTCTTCGTTCTTACAGATATGGCTGACATCAATCTCATCTTCATCCCCTCCCCTGGCGTCGGACATTTTGTTTCAACACTCGAGATTGCCAAGCTCCTCCTTCGTCGTGACCACCGCTTATCCATCACCTTCCTCATCTTGAACCACCCCAACTTCTCGGTCGCCTCCATCGCCAGCTCGATCACCTCCGACCGCATCAACTTCCTTGACGTCCCAAATGAAGAATCTGAATCCCCAGGCTTCTTCAAACTCATAGAGTCCATGAAACCAACAGTCAAGAAGATGATCAGTGAGCGTACATCATCTCAGTCTGCATCTGACCCGAGGCTAGCAGGGTTTGTGATCGACATGTTCTTCACGCCCATGATTGACATAGCTAATGAGCTCGGTGTGCCATCCTACCTTTACTTCACCTCTAGCGCGTCATTTCTTGCATTGCAGCTGTATGTCCAGAAGCTTTGCGATGATGAGAGTCTGGATATTGCTGATTTCAAAGATTCCGATGTGGAGTTTGATATACCGGGATTTTCGAACACGTTTCCAGCCAGGTTGCTGCCGTCCCCAGCATTTGATAAGGAGCATGGATTCTCATCTGCATTCAATATGATGGCTAGAGAGTTCAGGAGAACAAAGGGCATTTTGGTCAACTCGTTTATTGAGTTGGAGTCCCATGCGGTCCAATCGATGGGATTAGACCAGTCTGTTCCACAAATCTACCTGGTCGGACCGGTGGTTCACACGAATAGTCGGACCGAATCCATCAAACCGGAGCAAGAGGCCATGATCATGGAATGGTTGGACTGCCACCCTCAAGCATCTGTAATCTTTTTGTGTTTTGGCAGCATGGGCGTGTTAGGACCGGCTCAGGTGAAAGAAATGGCTCGTGGAATCGAGTCTAGCGGTTGCAGGTTTCTCTGGTCGCTCAGGCGGCCTGCCTCAAGCCAAGTGATGTTTGCTCCTCCCGAGGATTATGAAGACTTGTCTAAGGTTCTGCCTGAGGGGTTTTTGGAGCGAACTGCTGGGGTTGGGAAGGTAATCGGCTGGGCACCTCAGGCAGCTGTGTTGGGTCACCCAGCTGTTGGTGGATTTGTGTCTCATTGCGGATGGAACTCGATACTAGAATCACTTTGGTTTGGCGTGCCCATTGCGACATTGCCTCTTTATGCTGAGCAGCAGGTGAATGCATTTGAGGCTGTGAAGGAGATGGGCATTGGGGTGGAGATTAGCGTGGATTATCGGATTGATTTGTTCAAGCCGAATTCGGAGGAAGCAGCTATGATTGTGAGTGGTGAAGATATTGAGAGAGGGATCAGAAAATTGATGGAGGAGGAGAGTGAAGTGAGGAAGAAGGTGAATTTAATGATGGAAAAGTGTAGAGGAGCTGTTGTCGAGGGGGGCTCTTCTTACACATATCTTCAGCAGTTCCTTGATGATCTTAGGAAGAACATTCGAATTTGAGACTTTTAAGTTGTTGAAATGAAATCAGATCTCAGCAAGTTATTAGAAATCGCTCTGTAGAAACCAATGGACTATAGTCAGGCTTCTTAATACGTTGTAATTTTCATGGCCTTGGTATCTTTTTGGGGACGTTTTCTGCTTAGTTATTCACCTTTTCGCCTCTATATATATATATAGAGGAGCGTTCAAATGAGACAGCAAAATTAGAATGAGACTGTGAGGTACGATCTCGTGCGTCCATCAAACCCCTCCGTACATTCTGGGCGCGACACGTGTCTAAATAGTAAACCCACTAACTTTTGAAAAGTCAACAATTGCGGCTTAAGCCACGTGCGTCCGATCAAAACCACAGAAGGCCGAGATCGTGCCTCACTGCTTCATTCTACCAAACTGCCTCATCCGAGTGCTCCCCTATATATATATATATAGAGGAGTGTTCAAATGTTACACCCATTTTATTGTGTTATGTGTTACATCAATCTCAGCCTTTAGATCAAATGATCTAAATGTGCAAAATGAAAGTCAAAAAGTCAAAAATAGACAAAGTTGTTTGTCATCTTGCACTTTTGTCTTTTACCTAAAAGACAAAAGTGCAAGATGGAATCTGGACCTTTAGATCAAAAGATCTAAAGGTGCAAAATCATGTAACACATAACACAATAAGAACACATAACATTTGAACGCCCCCCATATATATATATATATATATATATATATATATATATATATATATATATATATGGGGGCGTTCTTTTAGGGACACCTCTAATGTGGGGTTGTAGGGACTAATGTAGTCCATTGATGAGATATGATCCAAGGGTGATGGTGAGTGACTGATGGACCATAATTGTATGAATCATAAACACAGATAAACCCAACAAATTAGACGCTTTGTCTATTTAACTTTTGCTTGTTAGTTCCGATATTTATCTGCAGGGTATTTTGACGTCTAGAGAGAATACATGCTAAGGAAGACTTTTTAAGCTGAATATGAATTACGAGTCATTCCAAGTCACGACCAGATGCTGACTGAAGAAATATCATGAACCAGACATGGAATCACTCAAAAGAAGTCCAACCGAAAGGCAACCAGAGTCAGACCGGAGCTGAAAGGACCGATGGCTTTTTGGAATGAGCTCACAAAACACACTCCACCACTCACCATCCTCCACCTAGCCGGCGGCTAAGCTCTCCTCCTCTCCTCCATGGACATGTGGCTGTCGGCTTTCCCCCCTCATGACATCACCGGCGGCTTTGGAGAGCTCCATGAGCTTGTGCCAAGTGGCTCCCTTCTCCTCCACATCTCTCACTCCCCCATGACTATAAATACCAAGCCATTCCCTTTGTAATCAACATCCCATTCTCATTCCAATTCCATAAGTTAGTGAGAGAAGCTCTCACTTCTCTCTAGATTAGGGCACCACTCTTGTAAACACTTGTTTCAATCTATAATACTCCTGTTGGTTCTTGAGTATTCTAGTAGTTCCTGAGTTTACTCCTGTTGGTTCTTGAGTATTCTCTTTACTTTATTGTCTTAGCTATGATATCCACCTCTATGGATATTCGTAGCTAAACCCTTCATTCGGTTGAAGGGGTGTACTTGTATCATACAATGTTTTAGACCCTGTACCTAGTGCCTCTCTGTGTTCAAAACTTGTTCTATGTGCCACATATTAGGTTAGAATTTCCAAGGTTGAGTGGATGCTTTAACGGGCAAAGCTCTTCCGTGGGGTTCGTGAACATACTCGGGTAAGTGGATGCTTTAACGGGCAAAGCTTATCTGAGGAGTTTGACCTCTCTTAAAAACCATTTGGTTGATCGTCACTGAAGATCAAATGGATGCACATAAGGCTAAGATACTTCGAAAGGAGGAATTAGTCTAAATAGAACAAGTGTTCTAAATGATGTGGCAAGTCTTGTGCTAGAAATAGCCTCGATTCATCTTTGAACACATAGTATGATCATTAGAGGTCAATGATAAACAAACTATGATACAAGGCCCCTGCAATCGAATACTTCCTTTTAACTGCAATATCAACTGCTGACGTTCCGCATGACTTGCCAATCACGCAACAACCGCTGTAAGTCTTTCCTTTTATTTTCAGTATTTACTTTTCTGTTATTTACTTTTCCACACTGAAAACCAAAACCAACCAAAAAGTCACGTAGTTATTCGCGCTAAAACCTCAATCAACCCTAAAATCACGTTCCCCGCCTGTACAATCCCTCAAAGAACGACTTATCCCCCTAATTCCCTTGGGTTCGACCCCTAATTACCACTTGCTACCCAGTAGTGAAGTCGCGAGTATCGGACTTATAAATTTATTCTTGACTTTCGCACACGACGACTGTGCGTCCGTCAGTGACACGTATTGGGTTATGTGGCAACTGAGTCAACAAATGTTACGTGTTTAGGGGCAATTGAGTAAGTTCATTCCTCCCTCTAAAAAACATCAAATCGGACAGCACAAGAGAGAAGCGGGCTGTTCTCTGTGCTTCTGACTTCGCTGTCCTCTCCGAAAGTGGCGTGTTGAGAGAAAATATTACAGGCGACGGGGAGAGCGAGTAGTGGCTGCTAGAGCGAAGCACGACGAATCGGACGATGCGTAGAGAGAAGGGAGACGGTGCAGCTGTCGGAATCATGGCTTCAAAGAGAAGAGGTTAGGGCTGCAATTATTCAGTTTTTGTTTCCAATCGATGTTAGGGTTTCGTTTCGGACCAAAATTCATTTCTGTATAGATGCATGAGTGGGGATTTAGGGCTGCGAGGAATGATGTGTCCTGAGTAATGGTGTGTGCACAGTATTAGGGGTTTAAGTAACGTGTGTCGGAGTATCTGTGGGAGTACTTGTGGGAGTATCAGTGGTGCACGGTGTTAGGGGTTCAGGTAATGGGTTATGCATTAGGTGAATATGGGTGCTGTGTTTGTAGTTGTTGTTTTGATGCAGTGCTAATTCTGTTAATGATGTTCCAGTTTTGCAGTGCAGTGCTGATTCTGTTAGGGGTTCCAGTTTTGTAGTTGTTGTGTTGATTCTGTTATTGCAGTGCTGATTCTGTAATGGATTATGCATTAGGTGAATGTGGGTGTTGATTTTGGGTATACATTAGATGAATGTACACTAATTTTGAGTTATTCTCATTAACACTGACCGGAATGAGGAGAGCGAAAATGAAACCACCCGGACCAGCAGTTCATATAACGTTGGCGGATGATTCAGATGATGATTTTGTTACACAAAAAGATGAAATCAAATCAAAGAGAGGAGATGAGAAACTTGGAAAAGGGAACGGCAAAGATGTAAGTGAAGAAAGGCATGAGGGTGACAGTCGGGGGAAAAAGTACCTAGTCGAGGGGACAAAGGCGGAGTTGTTGAACCCGAAGCAGAGGAAGTGGGAGATGCAGTACTTGAACCAGCTAATGTAGTGGAGAAGGTCGACATAAAAGTAAAAAAGAAGAAGACAAATACCGTTATTAGTGGAGCATTTCCCGGGCTAGAAATTATAACACGGAGTTCTCCAAAACTACTCCGTAATACCATTCTAAATTTGAATGCTCTCCAGAGGGCACAGCTTGAGGAGATTGGGTTTGGAGACTGCTGCTTTCTGAATGTTAGTGAGATTCCATCCAAATTCGGACATTGGGTGGTGGAATCATTTGACGCAGATAGATGCGCTATACGTGTAGGTGAAGGGTGGGTCAAAATAATGCGGAAACGTGTTCAAAAAATTCTTGGGATCCCTAGGGAGAATGTGAAGATTGTGTTCCCAACAAAGTGAAAGATTCAAATGAGATGGTTAAACGTTGGAGGTGGGAGATGGGTTTAGAAAACGGAAGTGTTACTCCAAGTGAAGTATTAGAAGAAGTGCTTAAAAATCATGACGGAGGTGAATGGTTCAAGGTGCAGTTCCTGTTGCTGTTCTATACTTTAATGATTCAAAGCATTACAAATGGTAAGTGCAACCTAAAGATATTGCACATTCTGGATGGCCTTGGAAAGGTGAGAGACTATGACTGGTGTGGGTTGTTGGTAGAAACATTGATAAGTAGCAAAAAAGAGTGGGATAAAGCACGTAACCCAGTATATACGGGGCCACTGACTTTGTTAGCGGTGAGTGTTGTATAGTTTCATAGTTTATAATTTTAAATTTAAATTAGTAATGCGCTGAACTGTGGTTTACATTGTTGTGCATTACAGATTTTTTACTACAAAATGTGCGAAGCGAATGGGTACATCACTGATGGGACGTATTTATACGACTCATTATATCAGTTAAACCCACAAAATTAGACACTTTGTCTTAATAACTTTTACTTGTTAGTTCCATTTTGCATTTCAGGCATTTTGGAGGTCTTAAGAAGAATCACGCTTAAAAGGGGAGATTTGCGCCCAAAAACATGCCAAGTCAATTCTGGCCCAACCAAGGACCGAGAAAAGCCGGACGCGTCCGAGAGCCAGCACCGAGAAAACCAGGCCGCGCCCAGGCATTCCCGAGGCCCGCGTCCGGGAGTGCTGAGGCCCGCGTCCGAGAAACCAGATCCGATGTTCCCTTAAGTGGCATGTGTTTGGCAAAACGTAGCTTAGACAGTTCGAGCAGGTGTTCAGGGGGAGTTCGAACATATCCTAACACTCGTACACAGCGTGGATAAGACGCAAGGATAATTCCCGGAAGATATTGGACTACGAAGATCTCATCAAGTTGAAGTTGGCCAGCGACTTATTCGAGCAATAGATATTCGAATGAATATTTACATTAAGGCGGCAAAGCTTACTTGGGCAAGAAGTCTTCGGATCATCTTCCAACCGATTCAAAAAGATATTCATCAAATATATAGGAATATTTCCTAAATATTTGATGGGATTATCTTGTGCGAATTAGAGTTTCGCTTGAGCATATTAATACAATGCAAGAGCAACCCTAATTCCCATCGCTTTCAAAGATCAGTAACACACGAGCATATCCTGCTGATTGGAGAAGAAGAAAGCAACGGCCGGCTGTGTTTTCTCATTGAGAATACATCGGTGCAAGTGCAGTCTGTTCAAGTGCAACACAGACTGTCTGAAGCATATCAACTGCCGCACACAACAAAGGCAAACAAGCTTTCGAAAGAAAGCATCCGAGCTTCTGGAGAAGGTCAAGAACGTTCAGACTGCAGGTTCTGAATGAAGGGGATCGAGGAGAATTGCGGTGAACCTCGGTTGCAAATCTGAGAGACGGAGTATTGAGGTTAGGCTATTACAAGGTGTAAATGTAAGTCCCTGTGGAATCCCTATACTCGTAATAAAGATTTGCTGTCCCTTTTTCGGGTGTGGGAAACCCCCCAGAGTAGGCGGAGCCGAACTGGGTTATCAGTCTGTGAGTTTCTACTGCTTTTATCTGTTTGCTGAACTGTTGTGATAAGAGTTCAACCTCTGTGTGTTGAACTATTGTGCAAAGAGTCCCACGCCTGTCGCAACACTACCCTGGACACAAGCTCGAACATGGGACATAATTTCAATTGGTATTAGAGCAGAACACTCGACACACTGAGTGGGATCCTGAACTGTTCAAGATGACTCTGAAGGAAGGACAAAGCATAACCAGACCCTCGCTACTCGAAGGATCGAACTATGCCACATGGAAGCCTGTGATGAGATCTTTCCTGAAATCGCTAGACGAAAAGGCATGGAAGGCTGTTCTGAAAGGGTGGACGGATCCCATGATGAACAATCTCACTGGAGAACCGATCGCCAAACCAGAAGCTCTATGGACAGAAGAGGAGGACAAAGCTTCCATGGGAAACTCAAAGGCAATGAACGCAATTTTCTCTGCAGTAGATGAAAACGTCATGAAGCTAATCATCAACTGTGAAGTGGCCAAGGAAGCATGGGATATTCTCCAAACAGCTTTTGAAGGAACAGACAAAGTTCGCAACTCCCGCATGCAAGCTGTCACAACCAGGTTCGAAGAAATGAAGATGAAGGAAAGTGAAACCATCACTGAGTACAACACCAGAGTCCTGGAACTGTCCAACGAGGCGTCTGCACTAGGGAAACCCATCGATGAAGAAAGATTGGCCAGTAAGGTCCTAAGGTCTCTTCCTCCGAGATTTGCCATGAAAGTCACGGCCATTGAGGAAATGCATGATATCACCACACTGAAGCTAGACGAGCTGATGGGTTCTCTCAGAACTTACGAGATCAATCATGACTTCCAAACCGGAGAAGAGAAGGGAATCGCTCTCAAAGCTGATATGACGGAAGACAAACTGGATTCTGGCTGCACCACTGAGCAACTGGCCATGATGGCACATAATTTTGGAAGAATGGTGCGGAAAATTAACAGACGTGGTCCAGAACAAGGTCAGTCTTCATCAAATGGTTACCGAAACTGGAAATCCGGCAGGGCAAGGTCTACTGATTCAAGGCAAGACTTGTCTGACAAAGGAAAAGAAGAGATCCAGTGTCATGAATGCAATGGTTTTGGTCACATTGCTTCACAGTGTGAAAACACTCTCATGAAGAAAAAGGCGATGGTGGCGAGCTTCAGCGACAGTGAGTCAGATGAAGAAAAAGGTGAAATCACAAACTTTGTGGCCTTCGTCACAACTCTGGATGAATGCAGCAGCACCAGTGAAACTGTTCCATCTCAGTTGGAACTCCCAGGTGAAGACCCCTCGGACAGTGACAATGAAGAACTCACGCAGGATTCTCTGGCACAGACATATAAAGATCTATATGAGAAGTGACTGCTTCTGATCAAGATAAACAAGAAGCTAAATGACTGACAGGTCGTCGTCGGTACCTGCAAATCTAAATTTATAATTCCTTACTCTAAACTGTGGGTTAGTACAGTGGCAAGCAAGGGTCAAACCCAAGGGAGCTAGATGGTTACTATTTGTTCTGTAAAAAAAGGAAAGAAAAGACAATTGGGTTTGTGAGCAATTAAGAAACAGTGCAAAAATAAGAAATAAGGCAAGTGTGTATCAATGAGAGAGAATATTCAGACTAGGGTTTTCGATTGTGACTTGTTTTATCCTTGACTTCTAATAATCTAATTCATAGTTTCTAAGTGTGGTTGTCCCGACAAAGGTGACTTCCCAAGTAACCCGACAAAGGTGTTACGCCACAACATGACCCGACAAATGTGTTAAGCTTCTAATTCCCCCAAGTCAAACAACCCGACAAAGGTGCTATTTAACCTAGATGTGCTATCTACCCAAACGACAAAGTAATAGGCAGATAATAATGATAGAAATATTGATTAACTAAGTTTTGCGACAAAGCTTCTACCTAGTCAAGCAATAATTCAGAATAAGGCACGAGAATGAGTAAAACATGAATAGCATTAAGAACTAAGTCTCAAAAACGATCGTCACAATGTACAAACCCTAGCCCGAATAACGGGTTTAGCTACACATAGCCATGGAAACAAGACAGTAACAAAAGAACAATGTAAATTTCTCTATAATGCCGAGAGGGAGGATGGACGACCGGGCCATGAGGGCTGAGTGTCGAGGGTGCTAGGAACGCCGGACGGTTTCAGCCGAGAGGAGGAGAGGTGAGCTCGCTCGTGAGGAGGAATGCTCGATTATGGGATTGTTGAGAGCTCGCTTGTGAGAAGGAATGCTCGAATTTGGGATGTTGTAGAGAGAGGAGCTAATGGGAAGCTTTGAAGGGCTGAGGAGAGCTCTTATTTATAGTGCAAATATGGGCCAGGCATGATCTCCTTTGTTTCCAAATCTGGTTTGCTTGATATGTAAGCTAACTTGGGGAGCAAGTTAACTTAGATTGTTGCCGGTGGTAAGAAGGTGGTACAGTTGCGGAAGCTGTTGAATCAGAAGGTGGTACAGTTGCGGAAGGAGTTCGTACACTTCCCGCAGAAATGTGCCTGGAGCCGTACAAGAAAATATGAATGCTCACGGAAGATGGTAACTCTGAGGCGTCATACCTTTGTGAACCCCTATGGCAGATCACAGAGTGGAATAACCAGATCCCCAGGGGATCTATGTGGTGTCAACCACTGAAAGCATCCAACGGTGGTCAGTCACAATCGAATCTCCGGCTGAACAGTTGGACTGACCACCTAATAAAGAGAGCTGGAACAGGAGTCTCGACAACTTGGAAAATAGTTTTTAAATATTCTTAAAGATTTTATTTCGGATTATGCGTGAAGAGACAGTTTTGGAAAGCTGAAGAGTCATATAGACAAATTTGATTTTTGAAAAATCAAATTCATTCCCAGAGTATCGTCTTCTCTCTCTCAAAAACCCTAGAACGGAACTTCCCTCTCAACTGCTCCTTCCTCAACCGACAATGGTGAACACCAGGAAGTCAGCAAAATCCAGTGCTAAATCAGCGGAGAAAAGCAAAGAAAGCATGCAGACCTCAAAGGCGTTGGCGGCGAAATCAAAGATTCCGAAATCAAAAGCTGCGAAGATGAAAAAGGCGTCGCCTTTACACTCCATCACCGAATCCTTGACCAAAAAAAAGTCTACTGAAGGAGTTACCGCCGAAATCTCCTAGCCAACCACAGTGGATTCAACTCCACAAGTTCGTCCACAATCTGAGGTAAATCCCACTATTCCTTCTGACTCTGCGAATATCTCCGTTGTTGGAAAATCGGTGTTGAATGAAGAAATAAATGTGGAGGTTGAGAAGGTTGTTGACGGTGATGAAGCCAGAAGGGCTGTAATTGGCGATAATCGGGGTAAGAATGTTAAAACTGATGGTGTTGAAACCAGTAGGGTGATACTTGGTGGTGATAATGAGAGTGGTAGGGCTGTGACGGTTGACAAAGCCGGTAGTGCGGTTTCTAAAAAGAAGTCTGTCAAGAGCGTGGAAGAAGAGGAACCCAGCAAGGGGGCTGGAGGCTCAGGAACGTGGAGAGAAAAGATTTTTTCCACAGGATACATTCCTCCGAAGGCTGGTCGCAGGAAGAAGGTAAAGCGGGCCAGTGACTCTCCCAGAAAATATCTCGCCCAGATCTATGCCACTCGAGGGAGGAAGATTGCAATGTCCGATGAAGAAACAGAGAAGTTCATCAAGTCCTCGGGGAAGAGGAATGTGGTGATAAGTGATGCTGATCCATCTGAGAACCAAGGAATAATTACTGAAGAAGGTTCTAGTTTGGATGCTGAGGCTATGACAAAAGAAATTAATTCATCTGGGAAGACGGATGTGTTGAAAGAATCAAACCCAGCAGAAGGTGATGAATAGTTAGAGAATTTGTACAAGGACATTGATGATGTCATGGAAGACCTGGAAAAGGAAAAGAGTTAGGAAGAAGCTCAGTATGATCAGGCTGTAGGGGCAAAAGAATCTGATACAGATAAAGCTTCAAGTGTTCCACCCATAGAACCCAGTGTTCAGTCTGGTGTTGAGACTGAAAGAGCTGCAGAGAAAGCTATAAGCGGTTCAACAGTGGAACCCTCTGTTCAGACCAAAGCTCAAACAGCACCAACTTCAGAGGAAGGTCTGCGTAGCCTGGTTGTTGAAGCAGAAGAGTCTGGTACTGGAAACGTCTCAAGTGCTCAAGCAGCGGAACAGAGTGTTTCGACTGAAGTCAAGACTGGAATAGTTCCAGAGAAAGTAATGAGTAAAGAAACAATGACAGTTCAAGATGATTGTCGTCGGGATCATTTGGAGGAGGATGAACCATCCATCCGTAAGGATGCCCCCATATTAGCAGCAGAAGGTGTTACCCTTTCCGAAGATGACCAAGACAGCGTTCCCCTTGTCAACCTCAAGAGGACAACGAAGGGGAAGGAAAAAAAAGGTAGCCTTTGCCTCATCTACAAAGGAACCAGTTAAGAAGGTTGCTGAAGTCAGCAGTGGGACAGGGATAGATGGGCCTTCCAAGAAAAGGAAGCGCGTTGCTGCAGTTCCCATCTCTGAAGATGCCGGGAGATGTGAAGTCCCAGCCCCTGAATCTGAGACTGTCCCAGTTGGTAAGGTAAAGAAGGGAGTATGGTTCGTGACTAAAGAAGCTGCGTTGAAATGGGAATGTGTGCTGAGAAAAAAAATCATTCCGGAGAGGCTGCTGGATGCATCGAGTTACAAAGGGAAAGAAGTGATTGAGGTGCTTAAAGAGTCGGATCTATTCTGGACGTTGGACAGATGCAAACCGTTCAACGAACAGCTGGTGCGTGAGGCCATGGCAAACTTGCCTCCCAAGTTTGGGGTCATTGGAGAGGCTGAGTATGGGGTCTTCTATGTGAGAGGAAGAAGGATCAAGATTGATCCAGAACTGATCAATGTATATTTCTCCATGGACGACCCAACTGTTGATGAAGAAGAATCCAGCTTTGAAAAGATAGTGAGCACTATCACTGCAGGCTCTGTTCAGTGGAGGCCTGAGTCAGTTGTGCATACAACAGATCTGTCTACTTTCTATTCCATGCTGTTCTTCATAGCGGTGTTCAACTGGAGGCCATCTACTCATCGCTCTACTATCAACAAGGACATGGCCCAGCAGATTTTTCAGATAGGGAACAAGCGGAAGTTCAACCTGGGCAGAATAATGTTCAAACAGATTGCTGAACATGCCACATCGATGAGAACTCTACACCAGATCTGCTTTCCATCCCTGATTTATGACCTGATTATTCATCAAGCCCCTGATTTGAAAGCCCCGTCTGATCTCCTTACTAAAGCTCCCAGCAAATTCACAGTGGACCACAAGTTATACAAAGGGCGGTATGTGAATGATCTGAAAGGGGGGAGCAAGCCAGGTAAAGAAATTGGGGAATCCAGTCGAGGGGGAGCTAGAATGGGCATGGATGAAATTAGCAAACTTCTGAAGGACCTACAGGCTATCATTGCTGCGGACAAGGAACAGCGCCGCCAGATCAACAGGCTGGCTCGAGCACTCAGCTACCCCAGTGATGATGAATCAGAAGCTACTGCCTCTGAAGAAGACTCCATTGAAGAAGCTTCCGATTAAAAGGTCCGTTGAAACACTAAACCCTCTGAACTTTTTCAAACATTCTGCTCATATGTGCTTGTTCTGGCACAATTTATTGCTTGACTGTTTGAACTAGTAGGACCCCTTGCCAGTTTATGGGAAAAAGGGGGAGTAATTTTGAGAGGACAAATTTTGTGTTCCCTCAAGATGTCTAAGTCTAGATAGTTTTAGTTATCTAGTTGATTTGGTTTTGCCAAAATGCCATGGGGGAGATTGATGTTCCCTTAAGTGGCATGTGTTTGGCAAAACATAGCTTAGACAGTTCGAGCAGGTGTTCAGGGGGAGTTCGAACATATCCTAACACTCGTACACAGCGTGGATAAGACGCAAGGATAATTCCCGAAAGATATTGGACTACGAAGATCTCGTCAAGTTGAAGACGGCCATCAACTTATTCGAGCAATAGATATTCGAATGAATATTTACATTAAGGCGGCAAAGCTTACTTGGGCAAGAAGTCTTCGGATCATCTTCCAACTGATTCAAAAAGATATTCATCAAATATCTAGGAATATTTCCTAAATATTTGATGGGATTATCTTGTGCGAATTAGGGTTTCGCTTGAGCATATAAATACAATGCAAGAGCAACCCTAATTCCCTTCGCTTTCAAAGATCAGTAACTGATGGATGCACAGTTGTTATGTGCAAACGTCAAGAATAAAGGAGATGTGGTGGAGGAGGGTTAAGCCCTCTCTCTCTAAAGTGTGTACAAGTATGGATGGGATGATACAAATGAGAGGAGGAGCTCTCATATTTATAGGCTAAGGGAGGAGGAATGGAGGGTGGAGATGGCTCCATGTGGTTGTGCATCCAAGGGAGGAGGAGGAGGGGATGGAGATGTGGTGGAGGAGCCACCACATGGCAAGCTCTCCATGGTGGAGCTTCTAGCCGCCGGCGGCTTTGGGAGGAGAGGAGGAGGAGCCGCCATGTGGAGGTGTGGGAGTGGTGGAGGGAAGGTGTGAGGGAGGAGCCGCCCATGTGAGGAGGAGGGTGGAGTTTTGTGAGTTTTGTACAGTCTTTTCACAAAACTATCAGTCCAATTCCGCTCCGGTCTGTCTTTGATTATTCCTCTGTTTGATTTAATTTGAGTAATTCAATGTCAGGATCTTGAGATTTCTTCGTTCAGCGTCTGATCTTGACCTTGGATTGACTCTTGATATCTTTTCAGCGTAAAATCCTCTCCTTAGCCTGTATTCTCTCTAAGCGCCAAAATACCCTGTAGAAATATATCGGGACTAACAAGTAGAAGTTAAATAGACAAAATGTCTAATTAAGGGGGTTTTACTGTGTTTTTGATTCGTATAATTATGGTCCATCAGATCACCCCACACTTTTAGTTGTTCGTCCCGAACAATGCTATTAAAAGGCGGCACTCTATGTAAGTTTTTAAAATATGAAAGTTAAAATGTGGGTCTAGATTTATCCTAAGTCATGCATCACTACTTATTACCAAATTAAACTGAGTAAATAAATAGAAGGAACTTGATACTTGTACCTTCGTGCCGAGATGCAAATTATTTTGGATGTCTCGGGAGATAGTCCTTTTCAGGTCTTGGCTTGCATCCTTGGGACTGTCTGGCACTATATGGTTTCCTTGTAGCTTTCTCTAGCACGTGATTCGGTTCGGGTTTCACAGTTGAGTTGAGCCTTTTTGATTTCTTTCTTTGTTGGCGAGGGGCAGCTTTTTTGTAGTGAATCGGCCTTTGGCCTTTGATTTGACGCTTTGAGTACTTCACTTTTGTTCGGTTAAAACCTTCACAATTTTGGGCCTTTGGCCTCTTGATTTGCTTCATTGAGCTTTTCGCCTTTTTGTGACTGCTAGTCCATTTTCTCAAGCCTTTTTGGGAGGTCCAATCATCGCCCGCAAGCCTATGGAAATACCTCCCCGCTCCTCTCGTTTTTGCCGTTTTCGCGCGGGTCAAGGTGAGGGTCGCTCATCTATTTTCTCGGCTACTTTGACTGTCGTTTTGCGCGGGTCAAGATGAGGGTCGCTCATCTATTTTCTCGGCTACTTTGACCGGAGATAGGACGGTCTGATTCCCGTTCTTGCCTTTTGCATTGCATGGCGGAGATGACTACAATCTTCACTGAAACCCGAAGTGCAGCCTCCACTGACTTCGAAAACCATATAGTTTGATCTGATCCTTTGATTGCTTGCCAAGCCTCTCTAGGACAGTTTATGTCAACTCCACATCCCTAGTTATCTCAGCACAAAGGACAAATGGAAAGTTACATTCTAAGTTTTTAAACAGTTGAATTTTCACAAGGTTAATGCATGAATTATGTTTTATCTTTTTCACATTCCTAAGTTCATATTTTCAAAAAGATACTATTACTAAAAAAAAGAAAAAACAGCAAGCATGTTATTTATGTACATAGGTGGTTCTCACCCCCCACTTTTGAACGAAGGCATGCCTTAGTTCAAAAGTCATGCAAGCTTAAAACTAAATACTGAATTTAAATGACAGAAATTAAAGTGCGGAAAAGTAAGATAGTGTCGGGTTACCTCCCGACCAGTGCACTTGTTTAACGTCGTTGGCTCGACAGTACCTCGTTGTGGATTACTGGTTTGGGTCCCATGGGTGGCTCAAGTCAAACTTCTTGATTCCACCGACTTTGATTCTTGCGGTGAGTCTTCCTGATTTTTTAGCAGATGACGGGTTTGGGTCCAGTTCTGATGGTATCTCCTTCCAACGTCCCTGAGAAGGCGAGGGACCTTTCACTATCAACTTTTTGAACTGCGTGTTCTCCTGTTTAGGGCTGCCTTGTCCAGTCATGGCGAAAGCGTGCTCCATGTAGGAGTCATTCTGCTCAGGCCCTTTTCCCATCCGCTTTTCAGCCTCTTCATGGATCGCATAGTTCGCGGCGACTTGCTCATTAATTAAGGGGAAAAGTCGGGAAGGCCTCATAAGGCTTGGTTCTGCCTCGTTATGTTGGTTCGTGAAGAACTGATCGTAGATAGTTTCAGCTGCCTGGGTAATGATAGTCGGGTATGGCTTGGGCAGCTCGTCAGTGATGTTCTGGATTCCTACTTCGTTGCTTCCGGTGCTTTCCATGTCTGATTCTTCAGACGGTTCAGGATTCTCTTCCGACGGTTTGATGGTTTCTTCTTCATCAGCCTCAGGGTCAGCTTCTTCTGTGTACATTTCCTTGTCAGTTTGGGGTACTCGTCTTGTGGCAGCAGCCAGGCCGATTATAAGGCACCACATGTCTGCAACGGTGAAGTTTGTTGCAGACCTTCTCATAGCTTCGTTAACTCTTCCCAGCTCTTCGGCCCTCATCCCACGAAGAAATTTTTGGAGAAGAACTTTCTTCGTAAATCCATGGTGCGGGCAGCTTGAGACGATGGCATCGTAGTTCATGTAGTATTCGTCCAAAGTCTCATCCCGGGATTGATGAAGGCTCATGATCTTCTCACGGGTTTCTTGGCGTAAAGATGGTGGGGAGAATTCTTTCAGGAAGGGAACGCAGAGGTCTACGAAACGTTCTACACTGCAAGCGGTGGATGTGTAGTACCATATCGTGGCGAAGTCGGTTAGAGAGAAATTAAAGCATTTCAGCTTAAATTCCTCTAATACTTCGTTCTCAGGTTTGATGTGATGGCAGACGTGGTGGAAGTTTCGGCAGTGCTGTACAGGGTCTTCTCCCTCCGTTCCTCCGAACAGGGGCAGAAATCGCGTTGTCCATGCATGCGTAATGGGTGATGACATAGGGAAAAGAAAGAAAAAGAAAGGGGAGGGAAAGAACAACTATCCGACGACTGATTCCCCGGCAACGGTGCCAATTTTGATGGATGCACAGTCGTTATGTGCAAACGTCAAGAATAAATTTATAATAGTCCGCTACTCGCGACTTAACTACTGGGTAGCAAGTGGTAAGTAGGGGTCGAACCCAAGGGAGTCAGTGTGGATTAATTGTTCTTTAAGGGGGTTGTCCAGCGAGAGAGCGTGTTTTAGGTCGGTTGGTTGGTTTTAAAGCTACCAGCTAAGTGATTGATTGATTGATTGGTTGGTTGGTTGGTTTTAGTACTGGAAAGTAAATTGCAGTTTATAATTAAAGAGAAATGTTCGATTTCAGGGGTCTTGTATTATAATTGTTTATCATTGACCGCTAATGATCATACCAAGTGTTCAAAGATGAATCGAAACCCTTTCGCAGCGCAAGACTTGCAACATCGCGTAGAACACTTGAAATGATCATGCTAAGTATTCAAAGATGAATCGAGGCCGTTTCGTAGCACAAGACTTGCAACATCATTTAAAACACTTGTTCTAAGCAAAACTAATTCCTCCTTTCGAAGTATCTTAGCTGTAAGTGCATCCACTTGATCTCCCAGTTACGTTAATGACCAAGTGGTGTTTTAGATAAGCCGAACTCCTCGATAAGTTTTGCTTGTTACAGCTTCCACTTACCGAGTATGTTCACGAATTCCCACGGAAGAGCTTTTTGCTTGTCAGGCACTCAACCTTGGAAACTCTGACTATATATGGCACATAGAACAAGTTTTGAATACAAAGGTGTACTAAGAGTAAGATCTAAAACATTTATAATACAAGTGCGCCCCTTCTACCGAACTACTAGTTTAGCTACTATTCATCACGCTAAACATTATAACTAAGGAAATAAAGACAGTTGAATAAATACTAAGAAATACTTACAACCGTTGAAGCGCCAAGAGAGCAATCTTTTATTTCCAAAGCGAAGAACAATTTTATTGAAAATGAAGAGAGGAGGGTTAAGCCCTCTCTCTCTCTAAAGTGTGTACAAGTATGGATGGGATGATACAAATGAGAGGAGGAGCTCTCATATTTATAGGCTAAGGGAGGAGGAATGGAGGGTGGAGATGGCTCCATGTGGTTGTGCATCCAAGGGAGGAGGAGGAGGAGGGGATGGAGATGTGGTGGAGGAGCCACCACATGGCAAGCTCTCCATGGTGGAGCTTCTAGCCGCCGGCGGCTTTGGGAGGAGAGGAGGAGGAGCCGCCATGTGGAGGTGTGGGAGTGGTGGAGGGAAGGTGTGAGGGAGGAGCCGCCCATGTGAGGAGGAGGGTGGAGTTTTGTGAGTTTTGTACAGTCTTTTCACAAAACTATCAGTCCAATTCCGCTCCGGTCTGTCTTTGATTATTCCTCTGTTTGATTTAATTTGAGTAATTCAATGTCAGGATCTTGAGATTTCTTCGTTCAGCGTCTGATCTTGACCTTGGATTGACTCTTGATATCTTTTCAGCGTAAAATCCTCTCCTTAGCCTGTATTCTCTCTAAGCGCCAAAATACCCTGTAGAAATATATCGGGACTAACAAGTAGAAGTTAAATAGATAAAATGTCTAATTAAGGGGGTTTTACTGTGTTTTTGATTCGTATAATTATGGTCCATCAGTAACACACGAGCATATCCTGCTGATTGGAGAAGAAGAAAGCGACGGCCGACTGTGTTTTCTCATTGAGAATACACCGGTGCAAGTGCAGTCTTTTCAAGTGCAACACAGACTGTCTGAAGCGTATCAACTGCCGCACACAACAAAGGCAAACAAGCTTTCGAAAGAAAGCATCTGAGCTTCTGGAGAAGGTCGAGAACGTTCAGACTGCAGGTTCTGAACGAAGGGGATCGAGGAGAATTGCGGTGAACCTCGGTTGCAAATCTGAGAGACGAAGTATTGAGGTTAGGCTATTACAAGGTGTAAGTGTAAGTCCCTGTGGAATCCCTATACTCATAATAAAGATTTGATGTCCCTTTTTCGGGTGTGGGAAACCCCCCAGAGTAGGCGGAGCCGAACTGGGTTATCAGTCTGTGAGTTTCTACTACTTTTATCTGTTTGCTGAACTGTTGTGATAAGAGTTCAACCTCTGTGTGTTGAACTGTTGTGCAAAGAGTCCCAGGCCTGTCGCAACACTACCCTGGACACAAGCTTGAACAGGGGACATAATTTCAAGATCCCCTCCCAGGCATCACCCAGGCCACGCCCGAGCTGTCTAGCACTGAATTCAAGTTGCTCGGGCAAACGAGCTGATCTGACGAATCCACCTCGAGCAAAGTGATCAAAATGGAAAATAAGGTGGACAATATCGGAAAACCAAGGAGAATGCTCGGGCAGATTGGCAGTTGGCCCAATTCCAAAGCAAAGGCCCCGCGCGCATAGGCATCGAAACCAAGTAGCTCGACCAAACCATGGAATCTGGCAAATCTGGCTCAACCAAGTTGTTTGAAATGCCCATCAACTCGGACAATCTCACTTCCCAGACAAAACTCCCGAGTGGAACCAGCTCAAGCCCGATCAAGGCCAAACTAGGGCAATTTCGGCCGTTTTGGGATTTCGACCATGCTCCGGGCAGAATCTGGCTTAGCCCCCTTCTTGAGATCGTCTTAGAATGACTTTGTCGTTAAGAATCCACTGTCCAAAAGCCAAGGACCGCCGGCCAAAATTCCAGCCAGATTCTGGCCATATTCCGGCCAACCTCCGACCAAGCTCCGATCAAGCTCAGGCCAAGCACAACCAAGTCCAACCAAGTTCCGGCCAAGAAGTTCCAACCACAAACCGAATTCCCTATACTCCGGTTAACTTCTACTATTCATCTCGGTTTGGTTTTGGAATCCGGTTTGCCTCAACCAAGCCAAGTCGGTTGGCTTGTGGCTCAACTAAGGTTCAAGTTGGTTGGCCTTTGGCTTCAAGCAAGTGTAAGTGGGTTAAAGGCAAGTGACAAAGGCAAGTGGGATGGCTTTTGGCTAAACCAATCAAAATGAAGTGCTTTTGGGATATTTCAAGGCCAAAGCTTATCTTCTCCTCCCCTAAACTGATTTCCCTAGCCTATAAATAGAGGGCTTGCCTCATGTAATGTGTAGCCTTCGAAATCCCAAGTCCTTAGAGAGAAGAGAGCTTAACTCTCTTCTCTTCATTTTCAATACAAACACTCTCTAAATTTTACTTTGTTCTTCACTTGTTCTTGTTCTTCAGCTCCAAGCTCTTTACTTTCCAGCAAGCACTCTTCACTTTGTTGTCAAGTTCTTGATTTGGAGCTCCTCTCCCTTACTTTCTTGTCTTGATAAAGCCACGGTTACTTGTATTCTTTGACATGAATACAAGTAGCTAAAGCTTTCCTTTTCATTTCCTTGTCAAAGCCCACGGCTACTTGTATTCCTTGACATGAATACAAGTAGCTAAGGCTTCTTTTACTTTCTTGTTGCTCACGGTTACAATTACTCTTGGTTACTTGTCTTTACTTTTTTCTTGTTTTTCTTTTACTTTTGTAAGTATGGTGCTTGTATTCCTTAACATGAATACAAGTAGCTAAAGCATATTCGGTCAAAGGGTGTTCATACTTGTGTATGCATCTTGAGACTTGAACTTAATGCTACTTCGTGTGTCAACTAGTTCGGTGCCATTATTCGATTGAACAACAAGGCTAAGTGGATGCTCGAAAGAGGAAAGCTTAGCTGAGTAGTTCAATCTTGTTTAGACAACAAGGCTAAGTGGATGCTCGAAAGAGGAAAGCTTAGTCGAGTAGTTTAATCTTCCTTAAGTCGCTTGGTTGATCGTAACTGAGAGATCAAGTGGCTGCACTTAGAACTAGAAGTCTATGTCTTGATTTTGGAGTAGATTGTGGTGTAAGTGCTAGAAATGGCCTTACTTTAGGGTTTAAGTCTTGAAAAGGAATAAACCCACACTTATGAACACAAAGTAAGATCATTTGACGTCTATGATGGTTGTCTCACAAGTAGAGACCCTAGACTGAATATCTTTCATCCTTACTTACCTGTCATTTACTTTTAGTACTTTACTTTTCTGTCATTTACATTTCAGCACTTTACTTTTCAGCACTTTACTTTTATGCACTTAATTTTACATACTTTACTTTCAGTATTTACTTTACGCAATTTACTTTCTCGCACTTTAATTTCAGCACTTTACTTTCTGTCATTTACTTTCAGTCTAAACCACTCAAACCCAACTTGTATTTACTTTCATTTTCTTTCTTTTTAAAGAACAACTATTCCACGCTGACTCTCTTGGGTTTGACCCCTACTTACCGCTTGCTAATCCAATAGTGAGCCACGAGTAGTGGAACTATAAATGTAAATTTTGCAGCGCACAATGACGTTCTGTCAAATTTTGGCGCCGTTGCCGGGGAGTCGTGCAATCGGAAGAGTTGTTCTATTTTTTTTCTTTTGCTTTTGTTTTATTTTTTGCAGTTTGCCATGTCGTTGTACTACGAAAGCGAGCCTTGGAATAATGAGGAGTTTTCCCCACCATCTTTTGAACTTGAAGTCCGTGAGAAGATCATCAACCTTGAGCAATACCAGGACGAAACATTGGACGAGTACTTGTCGTACTTTAATTCCATTGTGACGAGCTGCCCGCACCATGGATTCACATACTCCGATCTTCTTCAAAGGTTTCTCGATGAGATGATGCCACATGAGTGGAATAGGCTCAATGATGCAGCGGGAGGTTCGGTGAATGACTTAAGCATAGATGATCTGTGGGACTTGATAGAGGATATAGCAGAAAGCTCGAAACAAGATCAGGCCATGCAACTCGAGGAACTGGCCAACATGGTGCACCAATTCAGGGCCGAAACCGAATCATGGGCGGCTGAAAATAAAGCTGCATATCCAGCCAATGAGGTGCTCAACACAAAGCCAAGGGTCAGCGAGGAAGAGCTTACATTGGAGCCCATGGAGCCAGCGGCCAAGGAAATCAAGGCAGGCTCGGTCGTCTCGCTCGGAGCACCTGAGACATGCCCGGTCCTTATGGCCGAACTGCCCGAGTCTAAAACAATCCTCACTGCCGAGCCAACAGAAGTCCCGGTCCTCATTACCAATCTGCTCAAGGAAGTCCCGGACCTCATTACCGAACTGTTCGAGAAAAGCATTGTCCTCCCTGCCGAGCTGGCCGAAGCGCCCGAGCTACCCGAGACAGACCCGGTCCTCACGGACGGGCTGGTTGGGACAGGCCCGATCCTTGTGGCTGAAATGCCCCAACTTAACCCTTTATGTTTTATGCAGATCATAGCCACCGACGATCATGGAATCAATGATGATGAGGTGCAAGGGGAGTTGGAGGCAAATCAAGGGCAAGAAAAGCCTTCAATGGAGCTCTCACTCATCACGACTCAACAAAGCGGCTCGGAAAACTCACTTGTTCCAATACAACCCATCTCCGCTGCCACAAAGAAGAAGCTTGGCAGGGGTGATGGACCATATTTATATGATTCATTAAGATAGTTAAACCCACCAAATTAGACACTTTGTCTTAACAACGTTTACTTGTTAGTTCCACTTTTGTTGTACAGGCTATTTTGAGGTTTAGAGAAGAAACGAGCTAAAAAGAGGGTTCTTAAACCAAAAATGGATTACAAGTCAAGTCGAGGACCGCAGGTCCCTGCCAAGAGTACCGAGGCGAGTGCCGAGAAAGCCGGGCTGGGTGCCGAGAGAGCCGGGACGCGTCCCAGGAACGCCCGAGATCCAACGCCGAACGCCCGTGCCGAGAGCGCCGAGACCCAAGTGCCGAGAGCACCGAGACCCGTGTCGAGAGCGCCCGAGGCCCGGAACCGAGAAAAACAGGTCCACGTTCGAGGCCTGCACCCAACCTGAACTTCCAACCAGGCCCGGCGAGGCCCTGAGCAGATTCTGGCAAAAGTACTTCGACCATTAGGTTTAGAATTGCATCAGCAATCCAAATCAGCATTCCAAGAGCGAAGGACCACCGGCCAAAATTCTGGCAGCTCCGGCCAAGCTCCGGCCATTGACCAATCAACTTTCGGCGATGCTCCGATCAAGCCAAATCCAACCACCACCTTGCTCCAGTCATTTTAGCCCAACTCCGATCAAACTCCGGCGAAGTCCAACCAAACTACTTAATTTTCGGTTAGGTTATACTATTCACATCGGTTTGTCTTTTGGTTTGAAACCATACCTCAACCAAACTTGCCCAAGCCTCAACCATGCTCATGTAGTTGCCCTTTGGGACATCCCATGCTCTAGCCACCCATGTGCAAGGCAAGTGCACCCTTTGGCTCATCCAAACTCCAACCAAAGAGCAACCGAAGAGCAACCAAGGCCAACCGGACTTATGGGAGGACTAAAGGCGGTTGGAGGAGGAAATATCTCATTCCACTCACTCCTCCAACCGCCACATTTGGCTATAAAAGGAGGCTTCCCCTCCTTCAATCAACACCACTTGTAACTTAGGTAGAGAATCTCTCTAAAATCCATACCACAAATCCTTGTAAACACTTGTGTTTTGAAATCAAAAGCTCTACCTTCTCTCTTGTTCTTGAGTGTTCTTGAGAGTTCTTGAGTGAAGTTTGAGTTTGTTCTTCATTTTCTTTGTCCAAAACCGAGCCCCCTCTTTTACTTTCTTGTCTTTATTTTGCTTTGAATCTTGAGTACTCTTGTTGGTTCTTGAGTGCTCAAGTTTGTTCTTGAGTTTTACTTTCCAAAACCTTACTTTCCTGTATTTGTTTTCAAAACCAAAACCTTTACTTTTCCAAGCACTTAGCTATGGTATCCACCTCTATGGATATTCGTAGCTAAACCCTTCATTCGGTTGAAGGGGTGTGCTTGTATCATGCAAACGTTTTAGACCCTTTTCTTAACGCTTCTATTATGTTCAAACTTGTTCTATGTGCCTTATACTAGGTTAGAACACTATTGGTTGAGTGGAGGCTCGAAAGAGCAAAACTCTTCCATGGGGTTCGTGAACATACGTGGTTAAGTGGAGGCTCGAAAGAGCAAAGCTTTTCCATAGAGTTCAACCTCTTTAAAACACCACTTGGTTGATAGGAAATGATTGATCAAGTGGATGCACATAAGCTAAGATACTTCGAAAGGAGGAATTAGCCTAAATAGAACAAGTGTTCTATGTCTTGAAAAGGACTAGACGGTGTGGCAAGTCGAGTGCTAGAAATGGCCTTGATACATCTTTGAACACTTAGAACGATCATTAGAGGTCGATGATGAACGGACAATGATACAAGGCCCCTAAAACCGAATCTTTCCATTAATTAAAACACCACTCGTCACTTTACTTTCAGTCCTATTATCAACTGCTTACTTTCAATACCATTTACTTTCAGTACCTTTACATTCCGCAACTAACTTTACTTTCAGTACCTAACATTTACTTTCAGTACTTTACTTTCCGCAACTAACTTTACTTTCCGCACCTAACTTTTACTTTACGCACTTTACTTTTACGCACTTTACTTTTACGCACTTTACTTTACGCACTTTACGTTACGCACTTTACTTTACGCACTTTACTTTTCAGTCTTTACATTTCCGCACTTTACTTTCAGTCTTTACATTTCCGCATTTTACTTTCAATCTTTACATTTCCGTACGCTTACTACAGACATTTTCAACATCAATCCAACATAAGTTTGGCACGTATCACGCTTGAAATACAGCGTGCGACAAACCAAAAGTGTGTTGCGGTTGATATTGAACTCGACTGTTCCAGCACTTTACTTTCAGTCATTTACTTTCCGCACTTTACTTTTCAGTCATTTACTTTCCACACTTTATTTTCAGTCATTTACTTTTCAGTAATTTACTTTTAGTACTAAAACCACAACCAACCCTAATCGCATTTATATTTCTGTACAAATCCCTTAAAGAACAACTATCCACTAATTCCCTTGGGTTCGACCCCTACTTACCGCTTTGCTACCCAATAGTAAAGTCACGAGTACCGGACTTATAAATTTATCTTTTGCTTTTGCACGACTTTGCATCCGTCAAAAATTGGCGCCGTTGCCGGGGAATTAGAAATTATCAATCGGATAATTGTTCTTTCTTTTTTCTTTTTCTTTTTTCTCTTAAATTTCAAACTCGCTTCTGCATAACCATGTCTCGTGCGGGAAGCCACCATGACTATCAGGATGACGACGAGATAAATCTGTTTGATCGAAATAATGAGGCGCTGCCTCCATTTCCAATTCTCGACGATCCAGAGCAACTCATCCGAAAACAAAGAGCTCGTGAAAGGGAGGCCATCCGGAGAAACCAAGGCCCGCCCAAGGACCAAAATGAAGCTGGTCCAGCGCAACAACCCCCTAGACATCCACCACCCCCGCAATATCGACAAGAGCCAAGACGAGAACCCGTATTCGATGAGTACTATGGGGACAAAAACTTCCACGAACCTACTATGGGAGAAATGTCGGCACCGAATTTCAGAAAGTAGACGTGGTGCGTTTACAAGGGCCCTGAACTAGAAAACATCGCCATCAACACATCTGTGGTCCACAATTTGCCCAAGTTCTCAGGAACTCATGGAGAATCTACGACAACTCATCTCCAACGCTTACATGGCATTTGCCAAAATCTAAGGCCCAATGGGTTGAATGTAGAAGACTTCAAATTGAAGGCTTTCTATTTTTCCCTCATCGACTCGGCGAACGACTGGTTCCTTTCATTACCTTCGGGAAGCATCAGAACATGGGCTCAGATGCAAAAGAAATTCCTAGACAAATACTACCCAGCGGGAAGAGCGATGCAAGTAAGGAGGCAACTGCAGGACATCAAGTAGGGGCCCAATGAAACCATGTACGACTACCTGGAAAAATTCAACCGCCTGGAGAGAAGCTGCTGCACCCTCGGACTGCCTGAGAAACTGATCATCGAATACCTCATTGATAGATTGAGACCCTTAGACAAAATGCTCCTGGATGCCTCAGCTGGAGGATCCATGATGAATCTATCACTGAGCGGTATAAGGCGACTCATCACCAACGTGCTGAAAATGCCCGATTTAGAGAGGAGACAACTCGGCAGGAAGAATTTTCCCGAACAAAGAATGTGGCAAAGGCTGAAACACCGATGAATTCTATGCCAGAGGAGATGAAACAAATGAAGGAGATGATGGTTCAGATCTGAAATTTACTTGTCTTAGTCAAGATGAGTTTTAGATGGTGTTCGAACTGCGTCTCGAACACTTGTTGGACAGTTTCAGGTTGTGTTCAAACAGAGACTAGAACACCTTGGCAGACAGTACCGAAAACAGAACAAATAGGAGCACACACGATATGATAACCCAGTTCGGCCTCGCCTACTCTGGGGGGTTTCCCACACCCGAAAAGGGACACAAATCTTATTACGAGTTTAGAGCTATTCGTGGACTTACACTTACACAACGCCTTGTTTGTAATAGCCTAGCCTCTAACACTCCGTCTCTCGGATTTGCAATCTCGGTTCACCGCAGCTCCCCTCGATCCCCTATGGGTAGGACGAGACTTCCCTCTCGGCCTAGTCTTGGACTTCTCGAAATTCCAGTCGCCTTCTCTCGAAGACGTGTCTTGATCACCGTGTGTGTGCGCTTTGTTGTCCTTCAAGAACAGTCTGAACAGCACACTGAACAGACTGCTTCTTCACCATTGATATTCCGGCGTGGAATAATCAGCCGGCCGTCACTCCTCCTCCAATCTCACGAATGCTCTCGTGTTTTCTTTTCTCTCCGGGAGTGATGCCGATGTCGACGCCCTAGGAAATCAGCCCTAGGAAATCATTGGCCAGCCTTCTATTTATATGCATTGGCGGATCCAAATCAGCCCTAGGAAATCTGTCAAATATTTAGGAAATATTCCTAAATATTTGCTAGATATATTTCCTCTAATCTTCATGAATATCTAGATCTTTCTTTCTCGCCAAGTCATTCCAAATCTGGTTGGATACTGATGTGAGAATATCGATCTGAATATTTGTTCTCTCACGGTGACTTGTCGATTGATCCCAATCAAATAATCTCGTCGATATCTTCTGGATATTCAAATCTTCATTCCAATCTTCAAGAAGATCTCGATCTTTCTTTATCGCCAAGTAATTCCGAATCTTCTTAATCGACTCCTAATTGATGAGAGGATATTCGTTTGAATATCTGATCCTCTAATTTATTATTGAGCCGACTCCAATCAGATCAGATCTTCGATCGTCTAGATTAGGAAACGTCTTATCTTCAGCTCTGCTGTATGCGAGTTCCAGTAGTCGGTTGAACACCCCTTGAACTCCTGCTTGAACTGTCTAAAGCCGCTTTGCCAAAGCCATGCCATTCATGGGAACATCAATCTCCCCCTTGGCATTTTGGCAAAACCAAATCTACGCTTTAGACACAACTTGAGGAACCAGAACAGTTACCTCAAAACACCCCCCCTTTTTGCCACAAACTGGCAAGGGGTCCAATCGAGCAAATCGGTCTCCTCGGCATCTGGAATCTTGTGAACTCCCCCTCGAACATAGCATGGGACAGTGACACATAATGTGAGTCTGTCGGACCATGGTGTCTCAGCAGCTGTTCAACCACGGGTCACCAACTGATAGGTTCCTAAACTGCTCCAATCAGTGTAGCCAATGCCTCTACATCCTCCAATCATTCTCTTGGACTTCAAAATTGTATCTAGGTCTTTTGATCCAGAGATTATCATCTTCACTGATTTCTTGAACCGATTCAGCTCGTCCAGTACTGCTGCATGGAAGTCCTTCTCCATCTGCATCTTTAACGACGAGATAGCATCAAGGAGTTCTGTCTTTTCTTCAATCAGGACATCAACTCTCTCCGTCTTCTTTATCATCACTGGGATATAGTAGAGCATGCACCAATTTATTAATTCTTGACCTCTGCTACTGTTCGACCTCCAATATGATCTCCACCTCCTTCAGTAGCTATTCGCGTTCAGCTCGGGACAACTTCACACGAGCAGCTCTCCTTACGGAAGACTCAGGTGCATCCTTCCTCTTCAGCCCGGGGTCCTTCAGATCATTCTTACGTCAACCTTTGACCAGCTTGTGATCAACTACCAACTTCAACGGAGCACTTGATAGTCTGTCCTGGTCAAACTTCAAATCTGGATGCTGGTTGATGATCAGCTCATAGATAAGCGATGGGAAGATTATCTAGTGCAGAGACTTTGTAGATTTGGCGTGTTCTGCAATCTGGTCAAACATAATTCTTCCCATGTCAATGCGCATCCTGTTTCCAATCTGGTAGAGCAGCTGTCACATCTCCTTGCTGACCGTGGTTCTATGAGATGTAGGCTTCCAGTTGACTATGGTGATGAAGAACAACATCGAGTAGAATATAGTCAGATCTGCAACTAGGATGGAACTATCTTCTCATTAGGCAGCCTTTCAAGGACGATCTTCCTTTTCTGCACTGCCTTCCACTTGGCTGCTGCTTCTATACTGGCACACCATACTCCATTTTTCACAATTCCAGTTGGAACATGGGCAGGAACAGGATCTGGACAATACCTTTTCCACTTCTTAGACGCACTTGCTCCCCATGCGTCTGTGTTCCCATTCACCTTGATAGTTGCCTTAGATGAGCATTCTTGGAAGGTCACTGTCTTCTTGGGTTTCTTCTTTTCAGCTTTCTTGAGCTCAGACAGTGAAACTGTGTCCTGATCCTCCTTCTGAGTGTTCTCATTCAGCCTCTTCTTGATCAGATAATTGCATCTCTACATCTGTATTAGCTGGATGTTCCAACTCAGTCGGCACAGTCGGTGCGTCAGATGCTTTTTCTTCAACATGTTTATTTTCTGATTGTGCTGCAGACCCAATATGCACATCTCTTTCTCTCTATTTTTCTTTGCCTTCCTTAGTTCAGAAAGAGGGACGAAGTCCTGAGCATCCTCTGGATGAGTTTCTGACAAGGTGGCAGCCTGAGTAGCATCCTCTATCTCAAAAACAGGAATAGCTGGGGGATCCACCACCACATGTGCATCTGGAACAAAATCATCAAGTAACCCTCCTTGCACAACGTCCGGTGCTTCAATTGACTTACTGACAGGTGTCGTTGTACCTGTGCAAAAATTATATTTCTTTTTCCGACTAGCAAGTGGTAAGTCGGGTCGTATCCACAGAGATCGGTTGAGAATCTGTTTCACTAAGTAAAAACGTAACAATGGGGGGGGGGGTTTGAATGCAAACAATTAAATAACGCAAGTAAGCAAGAATGATCGCTAGAGCAATCGTCACACAAATCCAAGTATCAAATAGTAAAGAACAGTGCAAGCTAGAACTCTCGACTATGATGCAAGACTAAATCATTAACCTAACCGTTTTGATTTCTAATGTTTTACAACTTATAGCTCCCCGCTAGGTTGCACTACAAGTTGTCCTAGGGTGTCAATCCTAGTGGTATATTACTCGTATCCTAGTTTGCTATCCCCGCTAGGTTGCTAGTAAACTGTGATAATTGGAATCAACAAACTAACAGAAGCTCCCCCGCTAGGGTTCCACTTATGCTAACATATCAAATCCATAAACAATGCATAGTAATATAACGCAAAACATAAAGATAAATATAGGTTTCAAGTCAAAACATCACAATGTCAAGTTCTAGCCTACACGTATGAGTTTAGCTACTCATCGCAATGGAATACATCATCAAGTTGTGTGAATAAAATAGAACAAAATTACTAATGGTGAATTCTTCACCCAGCTGCAGCTCAACTCTAACACTTGAATCCGTGTCTCTTGTTTCTTTCCAAACCGTGTCTCTTTTCTTCTTCTGAAATTCGAGGTCTGGTCGCCTAGGGTTTGGCTCGTCTTGTTCTCCTTTTATACTTCCTGAAAATTGCCAAAACGAAATTAAGAAATTCGACTTGCCAGCTGTCCCCGCGAACGTCTCCTGTATTTGCTGTCCGCAGACGTCTCTTGCATTATGGTAATTGGTCAGACGTCCGCGCCATTAATTCTTCAGCCCTTCGCGGTTTGCACTGACGAAAATTCCAAGTGTTTCGGACTTCATTTCTTTCCGCGCCAAACATCTTCAAATAGGCTCCTTTTAGCCGGTATTCCTTTCATGGTCTCCGAGTGTACCTGAGAACGAAAACTACACACAGGTAGTGAAATAATATACAGGTAATACTAAGAAACGGGGTTTTAACATATAAAATAGTCGTACAACTACGACTCATCAAACTACCCCACACTTGAACTTGTTCGTCCTGAACAAGAACAAAGCCATAGAACGAATTATAATGTACTAGTCTTGCTAATCCTTACATCTCAATCTCAAATACAGCAATTAATCTTATCATGCTTAAGATTCTAACAATGCGAGTATAGATAGATTTTTCGATACTTGTTACCTCGCGAGTTGCAATTCAAACGACCTTGGATGTTTGGGAGATAGTCCCCTATAGGTACCACGGACATTGCATTCTTTTCTGAGTTCTGGTCTTTAGATTGAGTCAGCGGCTTTCTCTGACACATGATTTATTCACTGCTTTCATACCGTTGAGTCTTGAATTCTTTAACTTGTATGGACTTTGATAAACGACACATCTTTGCTTGAATCAATCAGATTTCTGATTTTTTCTCTTTTTTTTCTACTTGATGGTTTTGCCTTCGGCTTTTGAATTTGTTTCTTGTCCACATAATCATTTGCGCCCTTGAACCACTCCAATCATAGACTTCGGATAACAGCATGGGGGTGCGTCCCGCTATTTTCTCATCCTCGTCTTTTCTGCATGAGGCAAGGTAGGGGTTACCCACCCATTCCCAGCTACTTCGACTAGAGATGGACAGTTCGTTTTCTCTGTCCCGCCACCACTTCGAACGCATGAATAAACTTGTATACTTGGTGACGTAGCTACTCTCAGGACTAGGCTAGTGAAGCGTCAACCTCCACCGCTTTTCTCAATCATCAGAACCAAAAACTCAGAACTTCCTGCAATTTTCCGTACCTTTCTAGGACATTTCTGTCAACTCCACATCCCTGCATATCACAACTCGAAAGAAAAAAGCATCGAATTTTTTTTAATTTCGCATTTTTAGTCAAATGAGCACAATAGTCATAAAAACTGGAAATGAGATTTTGACATATCAGAAAAGCATAGCAGTGCATCATCAGTTCATTACGAGTTCATCAAGACACAAAACATGCGACATAAAAATTTAAAAACAGACACGACACACAACTGACTCAACAACATCCCACCCCACACTTAGATGGATCCGTGTCCTCACGGTACAATGCAAGAGATGAAATGTATAACAAAACAGACTCAAATAAAAATAAAAGACAATAAAATAAAAACAAAAACGAAGGAACTGGTACTCCCCTAATAGTCTGGTGGTGGTGATTGAGCTCTGTGATTTTAGCCTTTTAAAATGCACCGCGGACGTCTTCTCCATTTAACCCCACGGACGTCTGAAGAATATGCAATAAATGCTAAGGCGTCTGCGCTTTAATAGTTGAGACGTGCGCGAGCTACACAGATGTAGAATTTTTCCTTCGCTTAATCACCTAAGAACACCAGAAATAAAAAGAAATGCACTCGAGGCGCATTATCAGCTTCCCAATTCCACTATAACATGTGTAAAGTAAAAGAAACACACCGGGTTGCCTCCCGGTAAGCGCCTTTGTTTTACGTCCTTGGCTGGACATTACCTCTTTAGGGATCACAAGTTAGGATCCCATGGCTGCTCCAAGTCAAACTTACCGATCAGCGTGCTCCTCTCCTCAGCACTTCCACAAGCTACTCGTTTCTCAATGCTCCACCCGCCATCAGGTGGCTTGATCTCCAGTTCTTTTCCTTAGGTGTCCACCACTTTCGCGCAACCACCCCACACTTTTGTTTCTTTACTCGTTTTTTATCTGGTGGGCGTGGTTTCCTTGTTTCCTTCAGCTGCTCACTGACACCCTGAATCACACGCAACGATTCATCAATTGTAACATTAAAACAAGTTTTACCAGCTATCTCAGGTGGTTTTCCCGCACAAGGCAGGTGGTCATCCTCAAAGACATGAAACTCAGCCGCATTGCCACCATATTTCAGCTTTATAATACACTCAGCGACATCAATCTCCGCCTTCATCGCAAATAAGATCGGTCGTCCAAGAATGAGTGTTGGCAACTCCTTAGTCTGGGTGTCCTCCATCTGCAAGACATAAAAATCTGCAGGCATAACAACTTCACCAACATTCACGGTTAAATTCTCAAGCAATCCATAAGGATGAACACATGACTTGTTACCTAACTCGATAGTTAACTTGATCGGTTTTACCGGTCTAAGTTTCAATGAACAATATAGATCATAAGGCATCACATTAATAGACGCTCCCAAGTCAATCAAACAGTGGGGAATAAGTGTGTTACCAATGCCACAGGTTACCGTGAAGGCACCTGGGTCTCTAGTCCGAGTGGTCAACGCTCCTTGTTTCCCTTGTTCCAATTCTTGCATTTGGACTTTGGTTTTCGCGTCATCATCCCCCCTCAGTTGAATGTCATTATTTATAGCTTCGTGTCACTCAATAACCTGCATGGGAAATGACAATTGCACGAGAGGGTTAGAATTCAAAATTTGGAAATTGCTCACTGGGAATTCCGCGCACGTCTCATGATTTTCATCTGTGGACGTCTCTTGATTTATCAGTAAGTCTTCAGGCGTCCGCGCCTTAATTGTGGAGACGTCCGCGTTCTGCACTGAGGCAGCATCCAAATCTTGCGCTTTTTCTTCTTTTTCGGCTTTTTCTTCAGCCTTCATCTCCTCTTCATCCTTTATCACGATCACACTGACATTTTGCCTTGGATTAGGGATCGTTTGTGAAGGCAGCTTCCCTTTGTCTTCTCGTTGTTCGTAAATGGCACTGGCAATTTGAGACACTTGCCCCTTTAGCTCGTTAATGTCTCCAGCATGGTGGCCCATCTTTTGAGTGAGTTGTTTGAACATGCCTCTCACTTCATCCCTAAATTCCTTGATCGGGCTGTCTTCTCCTTGTTTGATGTGCGGTGGTTTGTACGGCTGCTTTTGTGGGTACGAAGATTGCCCCACATCATAGTTGTTGTTCCTTTGCCAACCACCCTCATTTTGCCTTGGCTGCCATTTGTTGTTGCCTTGATATCCATCATATCTCCTTGGTGGCAAATCTCCCTTGTTTATGTAGTCCACTATATTCACGTCTTCTGTTCTTTCCTGAAAAACAGCGTTATCATTATTTATCGAATTAAAAGTGGACTTGTTTACCTTACACTCCACTTGTTGATTTCTTTGTGGTTGTTGCGTCATCATCTTAGCCATCATATCCTTCAGTTCCTGCAATTTAGAATGTACATTTACGTTAGCAACAGGTGCAGGTTTATAAGTTTCTTCTAAGTACCTTGTGCTCTCGGCAACTCTCTCAATCAACTCCCATATCTCCTCGGGGTACATGTCCAGGATAGACCCTTGGGCTGAGGCATCTAGCATTCTTCTTTCCATGAGAATCATCCCATCCATAAAGTATTCAAGCAGCATCCTTTGTGGGATTCCATGATTCGGGCAACTCTCTTCCAAATGCCTAAACCTCTCCAAATAGTCAAACAACGTTTCTGCACGTCCTTGTCTAAGCATAGAGAGCTCCTTCCTCGTTTGAACCGCCTTCGAATGGGAGTAGTACTTGTCCATGAACTTCCTTTGCAATTGATCCCATGAAGTAATCGAACCTGAAGGTAAAGACATTAACCAAGATTTAGCTTGACTTTCTAAAGAAAAAGGAAATGTCTTTAGTTTAAAAATATTTTCCGGGACCGATGCTGATTTCATGGACATGCAAACTCCATGAAATTCCATTAAGTGCCTTAGGGGGTTCTCATCGGGCATTCCTCCAAACTTGGGCAAGTGGTGTATCACCCCACTCTTTATCTCGATGTCTTCTGCGTCCTCATCCAACCTAATGCACCAAGGTGCCTCATCAATATACGGCGCACATACTCCTCTCATAGTGCGTCCCAAATCCCGACGCCTAGCTAACTGTCCATATTGGTTTCCTCCACCGAGGTATTGCCGATCCAACTCATCCTCGTAATCATCGTAATTCTCGTGTCTAGCTGCACGATGTCTAGCAAACTCATTCACAAATTGCTGATTCCTGGGGGTGGTAATATTTGATTAACAGGGGGCAGTCCTTGCCTCTGTTCCTGCATGTTATCTCCTAGTACACTTCCTCGCTCTTCACCATCACGTTCAACACTTCTCTGTGACATGGTTACTTAAACAGAAAAATAATCAAGTGACAAAAAATAAAAAGACAATAAAATAAAACTAAAAGAAAGAAACACATAGTGAGATTCCTCGTTACCAATCCCCGGCAACGGCGCCATAATTTGACAGGTGTCGTTGTACCTGTGCAAAAATTATATTTCTTTTTCCGACTAGCAAGTAGTAAGTCGGGTCGTATCCACAGAGATCGGTTGAGAATCTGTTTCACTAAGTAAAAACGTAACAATGGGGGGGGGGGGTTTGAATGCAAACAATTAAATAACGCAAGTAAGCAAGAATGATCGCTAGAGCAATCGTCACACAAATCCAAGTATCAAATAGTAAAGAACAGTGCAAGCTAGAACTCTCGACTATGATGCAAGACTAAATCATTAACCTAACCGTTTTGATTTCTAATGTTTTACAACTTATAGCTCCCCGCTAGGTTGCACTACAAGTTGTCCTAGGGTGTCAATCCTAGTGGTATATTACTCGTATCCTAGTTTGCTATCCCCGCTAGGTTGCTAGTAAACTGTGATAATTGGAATCAACAAACTAACAGAAGCTCCCCCGCTAGGGTTCCACTTATGCTAACATATCAAATCCATAAACAATGCATAGTAATATAACGCAAAACATAAAGATAAATATAGGTTTCAAGTCAAAACATCACAATGTCAAGTTCTAGCCTACACGTATGAGTTTAGCTACTCATCGCAATGGAATACATCATCAAGTTGTGTGAATAAAATAGAACAAAATTACTAATGGTGAATTCTTCACCCAGCTGCAGCTCAACTCTAACACTTAAATCCGTGTCTCTTGTTTCTTTCCAAACCGTGTCTCTTTTCTTCTTCTGAAATTCGAGGTCTGGTCGCCTAGGGTTTGGCTCGTCTTGTTCTCCTTTTATACTTCCCGAAAATTGCCAAAACGAAATTAAGAAATTTGACTTGCCAGCTGTCCCCGCGGACGTCTCCTGTATTTGCTGTCCGCGGACGTCTCTTGCATTATGGTAATTGTTCAGACGTCCGCGCCATTAATTCTTCAGCCCTCCGCGGTTTGCACTGACAAAAATTCCAAGTGTTTCGGACTTCATTTCTTTCCGCGCCAAACATCTTCAAATAGGCTCCTTTTAGTCGGTATTCCTTCCATGGTCTCCGAGTGTACCTGAGAATGAAAACTACACACAGGTAGTGAAATAATATACAGGTAACACTAAGAAACGAGGTTTTAACATATAAAATAGTTGTACAACTACGACTCATCACTTACCCTCTGGGACTGCATCCTAGAGGACTTTTGGGGTAAAACTGTCTCACCACCTTGCTGCATATCTGAGACAGCATCATCTGGCACACTTGCCTCCTTCTCAACCCCTACGACCTGGGCTCCTGAGGACTGATCAGCTCTTGTCTCAACAGGTATTGTAACCTCCTCTTTTTGTAACTCATCAACAACATCATCAATGTTCTTGAACAACACATCCAGTTGTTCATCATTTCCGGATGCATGAGACTCTTCCATCACATTGCCATATTGCTTAGCTTGCTGTTCTCCACTTGCATCCTCATTCTTCTGCTTATCAGAACCACAATCTTAGCCCTACTGGCTTCACCTTCTTCTGCAGCATCGGCCAAGGAATCTACAACAGGTTTCGATCCCTTCGGCTTCTCATTAACCACTTTGTCACCCTTATAGCTCACTGAATCTTTACCAATCGCCCGTACTTCCTCATCAATAGAATTGAGTGCAGTAGGTTAGGAGTGAGAACAAGGGATTACCTTATTGAGGGGTGGTTTAGCCATCGCCTGATATTGCTTCACAGTCTGCACACTCCCTTTAGTTGGATTAGGATTAGCCTTTGACGCCTTTGAAGTAGCTTCTTTAAGATCTGTCACAGCCGCCTCTTCTCCCTTCTTTTTCCCTTCTCTGATTTTAGGGTTTGCTGATATTGTATCCTCATCCGACTTCGATTCAACTGCCTTTTTGATTTCTCAAATATTTGGACTCCTCCACTTGCCAGAAATGGTTATGTGTATATCTCTTGAGATATTTGTCCAATCACCTCTCTCCTCCTTGATATGCTCCAACACCTCATAAAGGTGCAAATATGTTAAACTTAGTAATCAGTTCCAACCACGTACCATCTGTTCCAGCCCTCTTCTTTGGTAGGCCAGCCCATCTGATTTGCTGGGGCTCTGCTTTTGGCTGACCTCCGTCTGGAACACTTAGTTGGCGATAACACGCAGACCCAGAGAGGATCTAAGTGTTTCGAACTGAGCGGCGTCTAGTGGCATGGTGAGTACGGCAGTAACAGTGGTCATGTGTTTCGATGTGATGACCTTCTTCTCCACTAGCTCTCTGATGAAGTGATATCTGCTCATGGAGTGTTGTACTGGGTTCTTGGGCAGAAACTTCTTCACCCGTTGCACTCCGTGTTCAGACAGATTCTGCTTCATACATAGGAACTGAGCACAGCAGCTCCCTGCAGCGATGCTCTCCCGCTCTCCCAGCACCTGGTCAACATGTGTTCCAGGAAGGTGTTTCATCTCTCCCACCATGGTCAGCTGGAGCTCCTTTTGCATCTGTCTCACGAACCGGCCAACCAGATTCTGTGTACTCGTGACGAACATATGCTTCTCTTCCCCCCCCTCGTTCATAGCCATGGTCGATGAGAAAAGTCTCGTACCATGCTCTGGGCGCTTGTGTGAGTCCGTATATAGTCGCCTTCAGTTCGTGACTGTGCACAAGATGATATACTTTCCATGCTTCATATCTGATGAGCTCTTCCAGTTCCACGTGAATGGCCACCACCCAAATCTCATCAATAAAAACTTTGATGACATTCTTCGGACTGGATGAACTGGCAGCCAGCTCTCGACACTTGATCTCATTCGCTCGATTCTTAATTCTCCATGAGGGTTGCAGCGCAGGTGCAACGTCAAGTGTCCCAGCTGGAGTAGGTGTGGCTTCATCAGCTGGACCTCCCTTTGGAATTTTATCTTCTAGAACTGAGTTGGGGGCAACATCGTCTTTCACCTTTCCAGAAGAGGACACCATACCTGTCCCTTGCAATTCCATCTCATGTATCGTGTTTGTCGGACATACAGTGGCAGCTCCTGTTCCAATTGTGCCTAGAAGGTAGCTTTTGTTTGATGACCTACTTCCTTCCATCAATGTATCTCCGTTCTTATCCAGTACTTGACAGGAATCATGAGTGAATGTAACAGACTGTCCTTCATCACACAATCTACTGATACTGATCAGGTTTACTGATGGACCATAATCATACGAATCATCAACATAGTTAAACCCACTAAATTAGACCTTTTGTCTATTTAACTTTTGCTTGTTAGTTCCGATATATTTCTACAGGGTATTTTGGACTCTAGAGAGAATACACGCTAAGGAGAGGATTTTATGCTGAAAAGATATTACGAGTCAGTCCAAGGTCACGATCTGACGCTGAATGCAGAAATCTCAAGATCCTGACATGGAATCACTCAAAACGAATCCAACCGAGGAGCAACCAAAGTCAGTCCGGAGCTGAAATGGACCGATGGCTTTTTGGAATGAGATCACAAAGCCACAAACCACTCCTCTTGTGCCACATGGGGGGGGGGGGGGGGGGGCTCTTCCTCCTCCCTCTCAAAGCCGCCGGCGGCTAATGGAGCTCCATGAGAGCTTGCCATGTGGAGCTCTTCTCCTCCACATCCATCTCCTCCTCTCCCATCATGCCAAGTGTTGGCTCCTCATGGCTCCTCCATGGCTATAAATACAAGCCATTCTCCTCTCATTTGTAACATCCCACAATCCACATTTCACTTCTCTCTCTAGAAAGTTGGCACATTTGTAAGCTTTGGTTTTGAAATAATACTCCTGTTGGTTCTTGAGTATTATAACAGTTTTAGAGAATACTCCTGTTGGTTCTTGAGTATTCAGTAGGATTTGGGAATACTCCTGTTGGTTCTTGAGTATTCCACCCCCTCTCTTCTTACTGTCTTTCAAAAACCCCCGAGTATTTAGCTATGATATCCTCCTCCATGGATAATCGTAGCTAAACTCTTCATTCGGTTGAAGGGGTGTACATGTATCATAAAATGTTTTAGGCAATTCTTAGAGCCTCTTCTCTGTATTCAAAACTTGTTCTATGTGCTATATATTAGGTTAGAACTTCCAAGGTTGAGTGGATGCTTGGAATGGCAAAGCTCTTCCGTTGGGTTCGTAAACATACTCGGATAAGTGGATGCTTGGAATGGCAAAGCTTATCTGAGGAGTTTGACCTTTCTAAAACACCATTTGGTTGCTCGGGAATGACTGACCAAATGGATGCACACAGGCTAATATACCTTGGAATGGGGTATTAGTCTAAGTAGAACAAGTGCTCTACGTTTTTTTGCAAAAGACTAGACGGTGTCGCAAGTTGAGTGCTTGGAATGGCCTCGATTCAGTATCGAACACTTTTGCAAAAGACTAGACAGTGTGGCAAATCGAGTGCTTGGAATGGCCTTGATGCACGTTTGAATAATTAGAAGGATCACTAAGAGCCAATGATAAACAGGCTATGATACAAGTCCCCTGAAACCAAATGCTTTTCTGAGATTCAAACCCCCTTGCATTTACTTTCTTGGTATAAACTGCTATATCAAGTGCGCTCACCTTCCGGAGGACTTGCCAATCACGCATCACCCACTGTAAGTCTTCTTCCTTTTATTTTCAGTATTTACTTTTCTGTAATTTACTTTTCCGCACTAAAAACCAAAAACAACCAACCAAAAACAACCAACCAAAAACAGCACTTACTTTTCCGCACTAAAACTCAATCAACCTAAAAGACGCTCCCATCCTGTACAAATCCCACAAAGAACAACTTATCCCCCTAATTCCCTTGGGTTCGACCCCTACTTACCACTTGCTACCCAGTAGTAAGGTCACGAGTAGCGGAATATAAATTTGCTTTTGCACAGAGAACACCGCACCTTAACGACAGTGCGGTGGGCTCTGTCATTTACCTTTAACCCATCCACTAGGAGGATATTCTCGAGTGCAGGGAGATCCGGAACCTTCAATGTCCCACATCCGATCACCTGACCCTTTCCTCCATCTCCGAACGTGACAAACTGCTTCTTCATAACAGGTCGAATATGTGTAAGAGACTTAGGGTTACCTGTCATATGGGTGGAGCATCCACTGTCGAAGAACCAATGATCTTTCTCTACGTGACTCGATGAGCCGAAGGCAACCATACACATGGTCTTGCTTGTCTTGGGTACCCAGACCTGTCGCATTCTAGGTTTATTCTTGTCCCTCATGGCTCTTTGTTCAGCAAGAAATAAACGACACCTCGGTCTGATGTGTCCAATCTGGTAGCAGTACCAGCATGTGCGGGAATCTCTCTTCGAGTATGAGCTGATGTTGCTATTGCGAGTCCTTCTTTGACCAGCTGAAGATTTTCCTTGGAACTGATTGACGTGGTCATTGTGACTCTTCCTTTGTCTTGCTGGAGGTTTTCCTTGGTTCTGATTCAGCTTCTGTTCAGACTATTCAGATTGTTGTTCAACCACCTTTTTTGCTTTAACAAAGGTTGTACCTTTTGAGCTGCCTTCTTTCGTGTATCCCAGCCCTCGGTGACCAGACTCCATCATTTGAGACCTGAGAATCTTGCTTAAATTCTTTGACCCAGAGTTCAGCATTTTCACCGACTGTTTGAGCTGGTTGAGCTCCTTCATGGTAGCCGAATGATCCATCTTTTCCGATTCAACCTAGAGTTCCAGCGACTCAACTTGCCTCAGGAGGTACACCTCCTTGCGCTTCAGATCTGTAATCGTTTTCCTCAGACCCGCCATCCCTACTGGATGAGTTTCACGATCTTTCTCCATGTCAACTTTCAGAGAAGAGATAGTTCTGACAGAACCGCTCGTCGTCAAAGCGATTGTGCAAATAAATTTATAATAGTCCGCTACTCGCAACTATACTACTGGGTAGTACTTGGTAAGTAGGGGTCGAACCCAAGGGAACTAGGGGAATAATTGTTCTTCGGGGGGGGGGGGGGGGGGATTACGCAGCGTGGGAACGTGTTTAAGGTCGGTTGGTTGGTTTTAAAGCTACCAGCTATTTTGATTGGTTGATTGGTTGATTGGTTGGTTGGTTGATTTTAATACTGGAAAGTAAATTACTATTTTAATGATTAAGAGAAATGTTCGGTTTCAGGGGACTTGTATTATATCCTATTTATCATTGACCATTAGTGAATCATCTAAGTATTCAAACGGTGAATCGAGGCTAGTTACAGCTCAAGACTTGCAACACCGGTTTAAAGCAACTCCTGTTCTATTTCAGTCTAGCGCCAATACCCTAAGGTATGCTAGCCTGGGTGCATCCACCTGATCTCACAGTTACGCTCGACCAGATGGGATTTAGGATGAGTCGAACTCCTCAGATAGCTTTGCTTGTTACAGCTTCCACTACCTGAGTATGATCACGAATTCCCACAGAAGAGCTTTGCTTGTTACAGCATCCACTCAACCTTGGAAACTCTGACTATATATGGCACATAGAACAAGTTTTTAATACTAAGACTAAACACTAAGTTAATAGTCTTAAAACATTTTATAATACAAGTGCGCCCCTTAGACCGAACTACTAGTTTAGCTACTATTCATCGCGCTAAACATTATACTAAGGAATTAAAGACAACAGTTAAATAAATAAATACTAAGAGATACTTACAACCGTTGAAGCGCCAAGGGAGCTTTCCTTTATTTCCAAAGCAAAATTACAACTTTACAAATATTACAACTTCTAGAGAGAGAAGTGAAATTGAGATTTGGTGTGTGAAATGAGGAGGAGGAGCTCCTCCTTTTATAGCCCAAAGGGGAGGAGATGGGTGGTGGAGATGGGTGGTAAGTGTTGCATTTTGATTGGAGGAGAAAATGGATGGAGGAGATGGCCACACATGGAGGAAGAGGAGTGGTGGAGGAGGAGGAAGGTGGTGGTGACATGTGGAGGAGCTCCAAAAGCCGCCGGTCACCACCACCAAGAGCCGCCGGTAGACGGTGGCCCAAGGGGGAGGAGCTCCTCCCTTGGCCACCACTTCTTTAAGTGGTCGGCCAACTTTGTCCAATGTGCGATTTGTACAGTTTTGTGCAGTCTTTTCACAAAACTGTCAATGTGTTTCTTCTCCGGACTGTCTTGACTCCACTTCTGATTCCTCTGATTAATTTGTTCTGGTCAATTCAACGTCAGGATCCTTGATATCTCTTCAGTCGGCATATGATCTTGACCTTGGATTGACTCTTGTTATATTTTCAGCTTAAAATCCTCTCCTTAGCGTGTTTTCACTTCAGTCTCTAAAATGCCCTGTGAAAATATATCGGGACTAACACGTAGACGTTAGATAGACAAACAGTCTAATTTGGGGGGTTTAACTGTGTTTCTGACTCATATAACTTTGGTCCATCAGATTACCCCCCACTTTTAGTTGTTCGTCCCGAACAATGCTATTAAAGGGCGTAAGTTCTAAGTTTGGCTTTGGAATATGAAAATTAGACTGTGGTACTCGATCTATCCTAATTCATGCATTGCTTACTTATTACCAAATTAAACTGCGTAAATAAATAGAAGAAACTTAATACTGGTACCTCCGTGCTGAGATGCAAATTATATTGGATGTCTCGGGAGATAGCCCTTTTTAGGCTCCTGGACTGCAACCTCGGGATCGTCTCTTACTATATGGTTTTCTTGTAGCTTTCTCTAGCACATGATTCAATTCGGGTTTCAGTGAGTTGAGCCTTTTTGATTTTCTTCTTTGGCGAGGGACTGCTTTTTTGTTGTAGTGAATCGGCCTTTGGCCTTTGATTTGACTTTTTGAGTGCTTCACTTTTGCTCGGTTAAAACCTTCACAATTTTGGGCCTTTGGCCTCTTTTGATTTGCTTCATTGAGCTTTTCGCCTTTTTGTGATTGCTAGTCCATTTTCTTGAGCCTTTTTGGGAGGTCCAATCATCGCCCGCAAGCCTATGGAAATACCTCCCCGCTCCTCTCGTCTTTGTCGTTTTGCGCGGGTCAAGATGAGGGTCGCTCATCTATTTTCTCGGCTATTTTGACTAGAGAGAGGACGGTCTGATTCCCGTCCTCGCCTTTGCATAGATGCTTTTTGGCGGAGTTGACTTCAATTATTCACTGAAAACCCGAAGTGCAGCCTCCACTGACTTCGAAAACCATATAGTTTGATCTGATCCTTTGATTGCTTTCCAAGCCTCTCTAGGGCAGTTTATATCAACTCCACATCCCTAGTTATCTCAGCACAAAGGACAAATGGAAAGTTACATTCTAAGTTTTTAAACAGTTGAATTTTCACAAGGTTAATGCATGAATTATGATTTATCTTTTTCACATTCTTAAGTTCATATTTTCAAAAAGGTACTTATTAAAAAAGAAAAACAGCTGCATGTTATTTATGTACATAGGTGGTTCTCACCCCCCACTTTTGAACGAAGGCGTGCCTTAGTTCAAAAGTCATGCAAGCTTAAAACTAAATACTGAATTTAAATGACAGAAATTAAAGTGCGGAAAAGTAAGATAGTGTCGGGTTACCTCCCGACCAGTGCACTTGTTTAACGTCGTTGGCTCGACGATACCTCGTTGTGGATGACTGGTTTGGATCCCATGGGTGGCTGAGGTCAAACTTTGCCACCATTCTTGTGTTGTTTCCAGCTTTGACCTTCTCCGAGTTCTTGTGGAATGTTGAGTTCGGGTCAGGACTCCATTGTTCTGGTGGTTTTGTCTTCCTATTCTTCCGCTTCTTCCGATTCTTTCGAGAAGGTGAGGGATCTTTTACTACAGTCGCTGGTCTTTTAAGTCGGGCTTTCTTGTTTCTCCATCCGGGCTTCCATTCCATCGGGCCATTTCTTTGTTTCTTGTTTGAACGGTTGGCATCCTGGTTGTGTTCTTCGATAGCCCTCTTCTTTGCGGCATAGGTGAATGGCTGTTTCAGCATGAGTGAGTTTCCAGGGCTGTTTGGTTGGCTCGTGGTGAGAGAGTGCTCCATGGTTGACTTTTCTTGCCCTTGTCCCGCCTCCATCTCGCCTTGCACCTTACCATTGATTACTTCATCTTCAGGGGCTGCAATCCGTATACAAACTGAGGGGACAAGCCGGGGGGCTTCCACCACAAGGGCCGGGTCTTTCACGGATAGGTTGGTAATGATGACCGGGTCTACCTCAGGTACTCCGAGCGCAAGGACCGGGCCTGGTTTGGGCAGTTCTTCTTCGGCCATCCGAGAGTCCTCATCCTTTGTTGGCTTGGTGGGCTCCAATGTAGGCTCCTTTAGGGCCGCCTCCACATTTATTACTGCCCTTGTTCTGATGTCTTTTTCCAGGTTTGCTGTGGGCAAGCTTGCAATGGGTGTAGTGCTGGGCTTGTTTTGTACTGAGTCCTTTTTCACCGTTGGTACTTTATTATCAGTTAGGCGTATTGGCCCTTGTTTTGTTCTACCTGCCAAATTATCTATGGCATCCCAGATTTTAGTTATGGTCAACCTTATGAATGAGCCTCCCACTGAATCATTGAGCCTTTTCCGCTCATGCGGTAGCATTCCGCCAAGAAACCATTGAAGAAGGAATACGTTTGTGAATCCATGGTGCGGGCAGCTTGCTACAATGGAGTCGAAGTACGATAAGTACTCATCCAATGTTTCATCCCGGGATTGCTTGATGTTAATGATCTTCTCGCGGAATTCAAGTTGGTAAGATAGCGGAAAAATCTCCTCATCGTCATCTTGATAGTCATGGTGACTTTCTTCGCGAGACATGGTTGTTTTGAAGCGCGTAATGATTCAAAGAACAGTTATCCGATGACTAGTTCCCCGGCAACGGCGCCAATTTGACAGAACCGCTCGTCGTCAAAGCGATTGTGCAAATAAATTTATAATAGTCCGCTACTCGCAACTATACTACTGGGTAGTACTTGGTAAGTAGGGGTCGAACCCAAGGGAACTAGGGGAATAATTGTTCTTCGGGGGGGGGGGGGGGATTACGCAGCGTGAGAACGTGTTTAAGGTCGGTTGGTTGGTTTTAAAGCTACCAGCTATTTTGATTGGTTGATTGGTTGGTTGGTTGATTTTAATACTGGAAAGTAAATTACTATTTTAATGATTAAGAGAAATGATCGGTTTCGGGGGACTTGTATTATATCCTGTTTATCATTGACCATTAGTGAATCATCTAAGTATTCAAACGGTGAATCGAGGCTAGTTACAGCTCAAGACTTACAACACCGGTTTAAAGCAACTCCTGTTCTATTTCAGTCTAGCGCCAATACCCTAAGGTATGCTAGCCTGGGTGCATCCACCTGATCTCACAGTTACGCTCGACCAGATGGGATTTAGGATGAGTCGAACTCCTCAGATAGCTTTGCTTGTTACAGCTTCCACTACCTGAGTATGATCACGAATTTCCACAGAAGAGCTTTGCTTGTTACAGCATCCACTCAACCTTGGAAACTCTGACTATATATGGCACATAGAACAAGTTTTTAATACTAAGACTAAACACTAAGTTAATAGTCTTAAAACATTTTATAATACAAATGCGCCCCTTAGACCGAACTACTAGTTTAGCTACTATTCATCGCGCTAAACATTATACTAAGGAATTAAAGACAACAGTTAAATAAATAAATACTAAGAGATACTTACAACCGTTGAAGCGCCAAGGGAGCTTTCCTTTATTTCCAAAGCAAAATTACAACTTTACAAATATTACAACTTCTAGAGAGAGAAGTGAAATTGAGATTTGGTGTGTGAAATGAGGAGGAGGAGCTCCTCCTTTTATAGCCCAAAGGGGAGGAGATGGGTGGTGGAGATGGGTGGTAAGTGTTGCATTTTGATTGGAGGAGAAAATGGATGGAGGAGATGGCCACACATGGAGGAAGAGGAGTGGTGGAGGAGGAGGAAGGTGGTGGTGACATGTGGAGGAGCTCCAAAAGCCGCCGGTCACCACCACCAAGAGCCGCCGGTAGGCGGTGGCCCAAGGGGGAGGAGCTCCTCCCTTGGCCACCACTTCTTTAAGTGGTCGGTCATCTTTGTCCAATGTGCGATTTGTACAGTTTTGTGCAGTCTTTTCACAAAACTGTCAATGTGTTTCTTCTCCGGGCTGTCTTGACTCCACTCCTGATTCCTCTGATTAATTTGTTCTGGTCAATTCAACGTTAGTATCCTTGATATCTCTTCAGTCGGCATATGATCTTGACCTTGGATTGACTCTTGTTATCTTTTCAGCTTAAAATCCTCTCCTTAGCGTGTTTTCACTTCAGTCTCTAAAATGCCCTGTGAAAATATATCGGGACTAACACGTAGACGTTAGATAGACAAACAGTCTAATTTGGGGGGTTTAACTGTGTTTCTGACTCGTATAACTTTGGTCCATCAAGTACCCAAGAGCTCTGTTTTCTGTGCTAGTAGACATGACATTTCCTGCTTCATTTCAGTCAGTTGAGTATTCAATAAATCCCCCTTACCTTGGAGTTCCACCTTCTGTGTAACCAGAATCTCAACCTCCTGCCACATCTTTTCTTTTTCAGCGGTCATACTGGCTGCAGAATCGGTAAGCTTCTTGTTGAGGTTGATCACTAGCAGCCATTTCTCATACAGTTCGTTGTACGTCTCGGTCGAGGTCTCATTAGCAAGTCCTTCGTCATCACTGCTTGATGCATCGTCAACAGGCTGTTCAAACAGTGCACTAGAGTATGGATTTTCACTTGTCTCAATGCAGTCTTCAAAAGTAACTACAAGTCTCATGATATTCTCATGCTCTTCTTCCTCATCGTTAGATTCACTGTCTGGACCCTCATAGGCTATTCTGAGAATATCCCATGCTTCCTTGGCAACCTCACATTCAGCAATCAGTTTGAACACGTTCTCGTCCACTCCATAGAATGTTGCATTCAGGGCCTTTGAATTCCCAACAGCCGCTACATCATCTGCTTCAGACCACAGGGCTTCGGGTTTTGGCATAATAGCTCCTTCAGGGTTGGCCATCATGGGTTCTGTCCATCCTATCATTACAGCTCTCCAAGCCCTTTCATCGAGGGATTTTAGAAAGGCTTTCATCTTGGATTTCCAATACGGATAATTCGGCCCTTCAAGCAACTGTGGTCGGTTAGTGATCTGTCCTTCCTTCAAACTCATCTTGAACAGTCACCGGATCACACACTGTATGTCGAGTGTCTGCTCTGATACCAATTGAAATTTACTTGTCTTAGTCAAGACGAGTTTCAGATGGTGTTCGAACTGCGTCTCGAACACGTGTTGGACAGTTTCAGGTTGTGTTCAAACAGAGACTAGAACACCTTAGCAGACAGTACCGAAAACAGAACTAATAGGAGCACACACGATATAATAACCCAGTTCGGCCTCACCTACTCTGGGGGGTTTCCCACACCCGAAAAGGGACACAAATCTTATTACGAGTTTAGAGCTATTCGTGGACTTACACTTACACAACGCCTTGTTTGTAATAGCCTAGCCTCTAACACTCCGTCTCTCGAATTTGCAATCTCGGTTCACCGCAGCTCCCCTCGATCCCCTATGGGTAGGACGAGACTTCCCTCTCGGTCTAGTCTTGGACTTCTCGGAAGTCCAGTCGCCTTCTCTCGAAGACGTGTCTTGATCACCATGTGTGTGTGCGCTTTGTTGTCCTTCAAGAACAGTCTGAACAACACACTGAACAGACTGCTTCTTCACCGTTGATATTCCGGTGTGGAATAATCAGCCGACCGTCACTCCTCCTCCAATCTCACGAATGCTCTCGTGTTTTCTTTTCTCTCCGGGAGTGATGCTCATGTCGACGCCCTAGCCTTCTATTTATATGCATTGGCGGATCCGAATCAGCCCTAGGAAATCTGTCAAATATTTAGGAAATATTCCTAAATATTTGCTAGATATATTTCCTCCAATCTTCATGAATATCTCGATCTTTCTTTCTCGCCAAGTCATTCCAAATCTGGTTGGATACTGATGTGAGAATATCTATCTGAATATTTGTTCTCTCACGATGACTTGTCGATTGATCCCAATCAAATAATCTCGTCGATATCTTCTGGATATTCAAATCTTCATTCCAATCTTCAAGAAGATCTCGATCTTTCTTTATCACCAAGTAATTCCGAATCTTCTTAATCGACTTCTAATTGATGAGAGGATATTCGTTTGAATATCTGATCCTCTAATTTATTGTTGAGCCGACTCCAATCAGATCAGATCTTTGATCGTCCAGATTAGGAAACGTCTTTTCTTCAGCTCTGATGTATGCGAGTTCCAGTAGTCGGTTGAACACCCCTTGAACTCCTGCTTGAACTGTCTAAAGCCATTTTGCCAAAGCCATGCCATTCATGGGAACATCAAGATCCTACGAAGGCAGCCAGTTCAAGTGAAGCCGTGTGAGTTTTGTAGTTCTACGGACCACAAGACTGACGCATGCCCAACGTTAATAGTAGAGAAACCGGCAGAAGTGAATGCAGTGGTAGGATACCAAGGATACAACAACAAAAACAGCAACGACAGAGCCGGACCAAACTGGCAGTATAATCAAGTAACCAACCCAACTTGGCAGAATGACAACCACCCTCCAAGGGAGACACAAGAAGCCGCACCTCAATTAGCTCAGTCATTCTACCAACCTCCCCACCAGCAGTACAACCAGAACGCTCCATCAGCAGGTCAATATCAGCAAAAAGGACCAAACTAGTACCCGACGGGTCAGTATCAGCAGAAGGGACCGAATCAGTACCAAGCCGGCCCGAGCAATCCGCAAGGACCAAACAAATCCCTCGATGATGTGGTGAAGGAACTCGTGGGCTCGATGCATCAATTCCAAGTCGAGACAAAGGGAGATATCTCGGACTTGAAGAAGCAAATGTCCCAGCTAGCCACCTCAATGTCCGCGCTCACTAATAAACCAGGCAGACTTCCTTCACAACCCATTCAAAACCCGAAAGAAAATGTTAATGCCGTGACCCTTAGGAGTGGGAGAAAACTTGTCGTCAAACCCATGGAGCAAGAGGAGGACAAAAGGCCCGAGGCTCTTGAAACATGACAGCACTGCCTTGTCGCGAGGCAATGTGTGCAAATAAATTTATAAGTCCGCTAGTAGCGACTTCACTACTGGGTAGCAAGTGGTAAGTAGGGGTCGAACCCAAGGGAATTGGTGGATTAGTTGTTCTTTAATGAAGCTTACACATAAATTAAAGTGCGATTGGGTTGGGTTTGAGTGGTTTATATAGAAAGTAAATTACAGAGCGTAAAAGTAAATGACAGAAAGTAAATGTACAGAAAGTAAACAGTTGATATTTTAATGGAAGGAAAGGATTCGGTTAAGGGGTTTTATATCATATCGTCGTTCATCATCGACTTCTAATGATCTTACTAAATGTTCAAAGATGTATCAAGGCCATTTCTAGCACTCGACTTGCCACACCGTCTAGTCCTTTTCAAGACATAGAACTCTTGTTCTAGTTGGGCTAATTCCTCCTTTCGAAGTATCTTAGCTTATGTGCATCCATTTGATCTTCAGTTACGATCAACCAAATGGTGTTTTAAAAAGGTTGAACTCCACAGTTAAGCTGTGCTCTTTCGAGCCTCCACTTAACCACGAAGGTTAACGAACCCATGGAAGAGCTTTGCTCTTTCGAGCATCTACTCAACCAATAGTGTTCTGACCTAATATATGGCACATAGAACAAGTTTTGAACACAAAGAAGCATTAAGCAAAGAGTCTAGAAACGATTCATGATATAAGAAACACCTTCAACCGAATATAAGTCTTAGCTACTTGTATTCATGTCAAGGAATACAAGCAAGCCGTGGCTTTGAACAAGAACAAGTAAAGGGAGATGAGCTCCAAAGCAATAACAAAGTAAAGGAAAGTAAAGGAACAAGGCAAAGGAAAGCAAGAACAAGTAAAGAAAGTAAAGGAAAAGTAAGGAAGCCGTGGCTTTGTACCTACAACAAGTGGAGGAGAGGAGCTCCTAAGCAAGATCAAAGCAAGGGAAGTAGCTCCAAAATGAAGAACAAAGCAAGAACAAGTGAATAACAAAGTGTGTATTGAAAATGAAGAGAAGAGAGTTAAGCTCTCTATCTCTCTAAGGAATTCGAACAAGAGGAATGGGATGTGTTTACATGAGGCTTGCTCCTCTATTTATAGGCTAGGAAACTTGGGAGCTAAGTATTGGAGAAGAAATATCTATGGGGAAGAAATATCCTTTGGCTTAAAAGATCTTAAAGCCACCTCACTTCCCTTCCCATGTGCCAAATGACTTGCCCTCTCCCAAAGCCGCCGCCCATGTGTCACTCTCCCATGGAAAGCCGCCGGCCATGAGGTGGAGGAGATGGTGGATTGTGATATTTGTTCAAAAGCCATCGGTTCCCTCACAACTCCGGTTAGACTTTAGTTGCCTTTGGTTGGACTTGTTGGATTTTGCCGGAATTTGTCACCGGAGCAAGAAATGACCGGAGCATGGTGGTGGTTGGATGAGCTTGATCGGAGCATCACCGGAGGTTTGCCGGAGCATGGCCGGAGTTCGCCGGAATATGGCCAGAATCTGACCGGAGCTTTGGGCGGAGCTTCTTGGATTTTAGAGAGTGTATTCTGAATGAAAAAGTAATTCTAAGATGATCTCAAGAAGTATGCTAAGCCAAATTCTGCCCGGAACATGGTCGAAATCCCAAAACGGCCGATATTGCCCTTGTTTGGCTTTGAACGGGCTTGAGTCATTGGCAATGCGTTCTCAGCTTTTGGGCGATGGTTCTAGCATGTTGAAGTGATTCTAAGATGAATGCTCGAGCTAGATTTGCTGGAACACCGCCGGAAAGTGGTCGTGACCAGATTTGAAGTTTTGCTCGGGCGCTGGTTTTCCTCGGGCCTTGGCTGGCCAGAAATGCTTGGTGTGCATTTTGGGCATAAATCTCCCCTTTTAGGCATGTTTCCTCTTTAGACCCCAAAATCGCCTGTATACACAAAATGGCATTAACAAGCACTTGTTCGTATGACGAAATGTCTTAATTGGTGGGTTTAGTAGTACTTAAAGAATCATATAAATATGCTCCATCAAAACACTTGAGCAAGACGCGTCCGAGGAAGAGCAGGAGGCGACCAAAGAAGAAGGGAACGCGTCCGAAGAACACGGGTCTGGCCCGGTACCAGCGGCCAGCCCGGTTCCGGCATCCGAAGAGCACAAGGAACGCCCGGTACCTAGAACCGAGACCTCCAAAATCAGCGCAACACTTCCATTTCCAGTACCTGCCCGTGTGCCAAAACAACATGTCATGGATGAGGACGTGTTTGAGTTGTTCAGCAAAGTCGAAATCAACATCCCCCTCTTGGAAGCCATCAAGCAAATTCCTCGGTATGCTAAGTTTTTAAAAGAACTTTGCACCAACCGGAGGAAGAATACTAGATATGATCAAGAACTAATGAGTAGGAATGTGTCGGCCGTTATACAACGAAAGGGGCCCCCCAAATGCGGTGATCCGGGAACTTACACCATTCCATGCACAATTGTCAACATCCGGATCGAGAACTGCATGCTAGACCTTGGAGCATCAATCAACGTTCTTCCCTTCTATATCTACTCATGCCTTAGGATTGGACCACTCGAACCCACCGGTCTCACTATTCAACTGGCAGATCAGTCGTGCAAACAGCCCGAGGGCAAAATAGAAGACGTCCTGGTTCAAGTTGGCGAATTGGTGTTTCCAACGGATTTCTACGTTTTAAAAATGGAAACTGGCAGACCAACAGACCATGCACCCATCCTTCTTGTCCGTTCATTTCTCAAAACATCAAAAATGAAGATAGACTGTGGAAGTGGGATGCTTTCAATGGAGGTGGAAGGAGAGGCCTTTAGCTTCGACATATTCCGAGCAATGAAGCATCCCATGGAGTTCAAGGAAGTGCACGCTCTCGACACTTTGGACGACCTGGTCCAAGAAGTGCAGACAGAATCAAGAGCAGATCCCTTAGAAACCATACTCAATGGAGCCGAAAGCTCATATGAATTGGCCGAAGGCTTGTATAAAACACTAGCCCACTTAACAATCTCGAAGCCTCTCACACCTGGATATGAAGTCAACGAGGTGAAACTATTCAAATCCAATACCTTTTTACCCTCGGTAATGCAAGCTCCCAAAATAGAATTGAAGCCCCTGCCCGGGCATCTGAAGTACGCATTCCTAGGAGAGAATAACACACTCCCGGCGATCATAAGAGTGGCTTGGAAGCAGGCCAGGAGCATCGTTTGGTAAAAGTGCTGAGACAGCATAAACTTGCAATTGGATGGACTCTTGCTGACTTGAGAGGAGTCAGCCCTGCTGTATGCATGCACCGTATTCTACTTGAGGATGGAGCAAAGCCATCAAGAGAGCCTCAACGACGACTCAACCCTATCATAATGGAAATCGTCCAGAAAGAAATTCAGAAGCTACTAGATGCGGACGTTATCTATCCCATCTCGGATAGCCAATGGGTGAGCCCTGTTCATGTGGTCCCGAAGAAAAGTGGGATCATAGTTGAGGAAGATACCGAAGGAAAAATGGTGACAACAAGGGCCAAAAATGGCTGGAGGATGTGCATCGACAATAGAAAATTAAATGCGGTCACAAGGAAGGACCATTTCCCTCTGCCATTCATCGATCAAATGCTAGACCGACTGGCAGGCAAACCATATTTCTGTTTCTTGGATGGATTCTTGGGCTACAACCAGATCCCCATAGCACCTGAGGACCAAGAGAAGACTACATTCACCTGCCCATTCGGCACATTCGCCTTCAGAAGAATGTCGTTCGGTCTATGCAATGCCCCGAGGACTTTTCAAAGGGTGGTAACCAGCATTTTCTCAGACATGATTGGAGAATTCATCGAGGTCTTCATGGACGATTTCACCATCTATGGAGACACATTTGACGCATGCCTAAGCAACTTGAGCACGGTTTTGGCACGATGTGTGTCAATGAACTTAGTGCTCAATTATGAGAAATGCCACTTCATGGTTACTCACGGAATAGTCTTAGGACATGTCATCTCACAAGAAGGCATGGAAGTGGACAATGCAAAAATCGACCTGATCATGACTCTACCATACCCATCCACGGATCGAGACATCCAATCATTCCTTGGCCATTGACGGAGCCCACTGCACTGTCGTAAAGGTGCAATGTTCTCTGTGCAAATAAATTTATATTTTCCGCTACTCGCAACTACACTACTGGGTAGCAAGTGGTAAGTAGGGGTCGAACCCAAGGGAATTAGGAGGATACGTTGTTCTTTAAGGGATTTGTACAGCGAGGGAGGGTGTTTTAAGGTTGATTGAGATTTTAGCGGTTATGACTAAGTGACTTTTTTGGTTGTTTTTGGTTTTGAGTGCGCAAAAGTAAATTACAGAAAAGTAAATACAGAAAAGTAAAAAGAAAGACTTACAGTGGGTGATGCGTGATTTGCAAGTCCTCCGGAAGGTGAGTGCAGTGATTAAGGCAGTTATACTAGAAAAGTAAATACATGGGGGTTTTGTAATTCAAGGAAAACATTCGGTTTCGGGGGCCTTGTATCATAGTTGTTTATCATTGACCGCTAATGATCCTACTAAGTGTTCAAAGATGAATCGAGGCCATTTCTAAGCGCAAGACTTGCAACATCGTTTAAAACACTTGTTCTACTTAAGACTAATTCCTCCTTTCGAAGTATCTTAGCCTTATGTGCATCCATTTGATCTTCTGTTACGATTTCCCAAAATGGTTTTTAAGATAAGTCGAACTCCTCAGATAAGTTTTGCTTGTTACAGCTTCCACTTACCGAGTATGTTCACGAATTCCCAAGGAAGAGCTTTGCTTGTTACAGCTTCCACTCAACCTTGGAAATTCTGACTATAAATGGCACATAGAACAAGTTTTGAACACAAAGATGCACTAGGTGCAGGGTCTAAAACATTTTACAATACAAGTACACCCCTTTAACCGAATAAAGAGTTTAGCTACGAATATCCATAGAGGTGGATACCATAGCTAAATACTCGGGGTTTTTTGAAAACAGTAAGAGGAGAGGGGGTGGAATACTCAAGAACCAACAGGAGTATTCCCAATTCCTACTGAATACTGAAGAACCAACAAGATTATTCTCTACAGTATTATAATACTCAAGAACCAACAGGAGTATTATAATTTCAAACCGTTATAATACTCAAGAACCAACAAGAGTATTATTTCATAAACCAAACTTACAAAGTAACACAAACTTAGAGAGAGAAGTGAAATGTTGATTTTTGGAGGATACAAATGAGGAGGAGGATGGCTCCTTTTATAGCCACAAGGGGAGGAGATGGATGGTGGAGATGGTGGCATGTGGTTTTGATCCAAGGGAGGAGGAGGAGGAGCAAGGAGGAGGCGCCACATGGGGGGGAAGAAAGCCGCCGGTTGGGGGGAGGAAAAGCCACCGGTGGCCGGTCACCATGGAGGGGAGGCTTCATCCCTTGGCCACCTCCAAGCCAAGCCGCCGGTCACCTTGGTCCATGGATGAGTTTTGACAGTTTTGTGAAGTCTTTTCACAAAACTATCAGTCCAATTTCCTTCCGGTCTGACTTTGGTTGTTCCTCGGTTGAATTTGAATTGAGTAATTCAATGTCAGGATCTTGAGATTTCTTCATTCAGCGTCTGATCTTGCCCTTGGAATGACTCGTAACATCTTTTCAGCGTAAAATCCTCTCCTTAGCGTGTTTTCTCTCTAAGCGCCAAAATACCTTGTAGAAATATATCGGGACTAACAAGTAGAAGTTAGATAGATAAACAGTCTAATTTGGTGGGTTTTACTATGTTTTTGATTCATATAATTATGGTCCATCAGCCATGCAGGATTCTACTGACGATTCATCAAAGACTTCTCCAAAAAGGCGTTGCCTCTATCCACTCTTCTCCAAAAAGAAGTCCCTTTTGAATTCACCAATGCATGCAAGGAGGCCTTTGATGATCTGAAAAAGCCCTCACTAGCACACCTATCATCCAAACGCCAAATTGGGGACTACCATTCGAAATCATGTGCGACGCGAGCGATTATGCCGTGGGGGCAGTTCTCGGCCAAAAGGTTGATAAGAAGGCGGTTGTGATCTACTACGCCTCAAGAACCTTAGATTCTGCCCAACGAAACTACTCCACCACCGAGATGGAACTCCTGGCAGTGGTATTCGCTCTGGAAAAATTCAGATCCTATTTGCTTGGAGCAAAAGTGATAGTTTATTCTGACCATGCTGCCATCCGTTACCTAATGAAGAAGAAGGAGGCCAAGCCAAGGCTCATTCGGTGGATCTTGCTACGGCAAGAATTCGATGTGGAGATAAGGGACAAAAGGGGATTGAGAATACTGTGGCCAACCATCTAAGCAGGATTGTCCGAGAGGAAGAAGAGGGGCACATAACCGAGTCATTTCCAGACGAACACCTATACACCATCTCAACCAAGGTGCCGTGGTATGCTTCAATCGTCAACTACCTTGTAGGAGGTACATTTCCTCCTTCTTTTACTAAAGCACAATGCATGAAACTTAGGCATGATGCTAGACATTACTTATGGGATGATCCTTATTTATGGAAAATAGGAGCAGATCAAATACTTAGGAGATGCATCCCCGATAATGAAATAGCTTCTGTTATTAGCTTCTGCCATGAATTTGCATGTGGAGGACACTTTGGGCCTAGGAGAACCGCTAGGAAAATCCTAGATAGTGGTTTCTTTTGGCCGAGTATATTTAGAGATGCCTACGAGAAGTGTAAAAAATGTGATAGGTGCCAAAGAGTAGGAAATGTGTCAGCCAAAAATGAGATGCCTCAAGTACCCATATTGGTCAACGATGTTTTTGACATTTGGGGCATTGATTTTATGGGACCATTCCCAGTTTCATGCGGTTATACTTATATTTTAGTTGCTGTAGATTATGTGTCGAAATGGGTAGAGGCTAAGGCCACGAAGTGCGACGATGCAAAAACTGTCATAGATTTTTTGCGCACTAACCTGTTTTGTAGGTACGGGGTACCGAAGGCCATAATAAGCGACCAAGGAACTCATTTCTGCAACCGCACGATGGCTGCCACCTTGAAGCACTACCATGTCCACCACCGGACATCCACGGCATATGACAGCACTGCCTTGTCGCGAGGCAATGTGTTCAAAATTAATTTATAAGTCCGCTACTCGTGACTTTACTATTGGGTAGTAAAGCGGTAAGTAGGGGTCGAACCCAAGGGAATTAGTGGATAGTTGTTCTTTTGAAAATGGAAAATTAGACAGTTGGGGGTTGGTTGTGATTTTAGTACTGAAAGTAATGTGGGTTGGTTGTGATTTTAGTACTGAAAAGTAAATGATTGAAAGTAAAGAAAGTAAATACAGGACTGAAAGTAAATACTGAAAAGTAAAGTGCTAGAACAGTCCAATTCAATATCGACTAATCAACATACTTTTGGTATGGACTGATAGTGAAAGAGTCTGTAATAAGCGACAGAAAGTAAATTACTGAAAGTAAATTGCTGGAACAGTCGAATTCAATATCGACTTAATCAACATACTTTTGGTATGGACTGGTATTGAAAGGGTCTGTAATAAGCGACAGAAAGTAAATTGCTGAAAAGTAAATGTGCGGAAATTAAAGTACTGAAAGTAAATGACTGAAAATAAGCAGTTGATAATGAGACTGAAAGTAAAGTGACAGGTGATGTTTTAATCAAAGGAAAGATTCAGTTTTAGGGGCCTTGTATCATAGTCTGTTTATCATTGACCTCTAATGATCATACTAAGTGTTCAAAGATGTATCAAGGCTATTTCTAGCACTTGACTTGCCACACCGTCTAGTCCTTTTCAAGACATAGAACTCTTGTTCTAGTTGGGCTAATTCCTCCTTTCGAAGTATCTTAGCTTATGTGCATCCGTTTGATCAATCATTTCCGATCAACCAAATGGTGTTTAAAAGAGGTTGAACTCCACAGATAAGCTGTGCTCTTTCGAGCCTCCACTTATACACCGAAGTTCACGAACCCATGGAAGAGCTTTGCTCTTTCGAGCCTCCACTCAACCAATAGCGTTATGATCTAATATATGGCACATAGAACAAGTTGAACACAAAGAGGCACTAAGAGAAGGGTCTAAAACATTTTATGATACAAACCACCCCTTCAACCGAATGAAGGGTTTAGCTACGAGTATCCATAGAAGTGGATATCATAGCTAAGTGCTTAGAAAAGTAAAGGTTTTGAAATCAAAGACAAGGAAAGTAAAGGTTTTGGAAAGTAAAGACAAGGAAGTAAAGGTTTTTGAAAGTAAAACTCAAGAACAAACTTGAGCACTCAAAAACCAACAAGAGTACTCAAGATACAAAGTGAAGTAAAGACAAGGAGAGTAAAGAAAGCTTTGGAAATCAAGAACAAAAGTAAGAACAAGAACAAGTAAAATGTAGAGAGGTTTTGGTATTGAAATGGTGAAGAAGAGAGATAAGCTCTCAACTTCCTAATGTTTGTGGCACTATGGGACTTTGAAGGACAAGGATTACATGAGGGCATGCCCTTCTATTTATAGACTTAGGGAAACTTGGGGGCTAAGCTTTGGCTTGAGAAATATCCCAAAAGACTTCATTTTGATTGGTTCTTCCAAAAGCCACCACTTGCACATGGCTCAACCAAAGCCAACCACTTGGCATGGCTCTCTCAAAGCCGCCGGCAGCTTTCTCCAAAGGGCAGCAGCCGGCCATAGGTGGCACTCCCAAAAGCCACCGGCCCCACTTGGTTGAAGCCCAATGCAACCGGACTCAAAATGCCAACCAAAATGAATAGTAAGTAACCGGAATATTAGGACTTCGGTTGGGTCCTGGCCGGAACTTGATCTGAGCTTGGTCGGAGCATTACCGGAGGTTGGCCGGAGTTCGCCGGAATATGGCCGGAATCTGACCGGAGCTTTGGTCGGAGCTTCTTGGATTTTGGAGAGTGTATTCTGAACGAAAATGTCATTCTTAGATGATCTCAAGAAGGAACCTAAGCCAAATTCTGCCTGGAACATGGTCGAAATCCCAAAACGGCCGATATTGCCCTTGTTTGGCTTTGAACGGGCTTGAGTCCTTGGCAATGCGTTCTCAGCTTTTGGGCGATGGTTCTAGCATTTTGAAGTGATTCTAAGATGAATGCTTGAGCTAGATTTGCTGGAACGCCGCCGGAAAGTGGTTGTGACCAGATTTGAAGTTTTGCTCGGGCGCAGGTCGATCGGGCTCAGGCGCTGGTCTCGGAAGGGGTCTGACATTTCTCGGACGTGGCCTGGCTGATTTTCCTCGGGCCTTGGCTGGCCAGAAATGCTTGGTGTGCTTTTTGGGCATAAATCTCCCCTTTTAGGCATGTTTCCTCTTTAGACCCCAAAATCGCCTGTATACACAAAATGGCATTAACAAGCACTTGTTCGTATGACCAAATGTCTAATTTGGTGGGTTCAGTAGTACTTTATGAGTCATATAAATATGCTCCATCAGCAAACGGACTACAAAGCGCGGACCAAATTGTATCATGACAAATTCATCCTCTGACGCTCATTTGAGGAAGGACAACAAGTGCTACTCTTCTCCTCACGGTTGAAGTTGATGCCTGGCAAACTAAAATCAAGATGGACCGGCCCTTATACCGTGACTAAGGTATTCAACCATGGGATGCTTGAGTTGGAAAGCAATATGGACAATGGAAGCAGATTCACGGTGAACGGGCAGCGAGTCAAACATTACCACGGCGAAGTCGACTTAACTCCGCAGAAATACGACCTTAACCGCCCATGGGATCCAAACTTGTGATCCCCAATCGTCGAGCCAACGACGTTAAACAAAGGCACTGGTCGAGAGGTAACCCGACATCTAACATATTTTTAGTCATTTTAATTTCAGTCATTTAGTTTTTACCTTGTCAGTCGCTCTCACCCATTTTTGTGTATAGAAGGAATGACTACTTGTATAGGAATCAGCTTTGGGGAGCGCCAAGAGTTCAAGGCCCCAGCCGAACTCCCTCGATTATTCCTCTCCGAGCCATGTCATTTGCTTGCATGTCCTCGACATGCAATGACACCGTAAAGGGAGTTCAGTTCTTCCCTTTTCCTTATGTCATTTCCTTCTATTGTAAATATTTGCTTGCAATCGGCTTTTGAACTAAGTCATGCCGAGAGGCACACCTTCGTTCAAAAGTGTGGGGTGAGAACTGCCTTTGCACATAATTAGTTTAACATGCTTTCTTTTTCCTTTTCCCTTAATATTATCTTTTTGAAAATAAGAACTTGAGAATGTGAAAAAGATAGATCTAAATTCAAGCATTTACCTTGTGAAATCTCAACTGTATAAAAACTTGAGGATGTAACTTCTTAATTGTCCCTTTGTGCTGAGATATACAGGGGATGTGGAGTTGATATAAAATGCCCTAGAGAGGCTTGGCAAGCACTCGAAGGATCGGATTTCGCTATATGGTTTACGAAGTCAGTGGAGGCTGCACTTCGGGTTTCATTGGAAATTAGAGTCATCTCCGCCGTGCAGCGTTTATGCAAGAGGCGGGATGGGAATCAAACTGTCCTATCTCTAGTCCTAGTAGCCGAGAAAATAGATGAACGACCCTCATCTTGACCCGCGCAAAACGGCGAGGATGAGAAAGAGCGGGGAAGTATTTCCATATGCTCTCGAGCGATGATTGGACCTCCCAAAAGGTTGAGAAAATGGACAAGCAAATCACAAAGAAGCAAAGCTCGAAGAAGCAAATCAAAGGCCAAAGGCAAAAAATGTGAAGGTTTTAACCGAAACAAAAGTGAAGAAACTCCAATTCAAAAAATCGAAGGCCAAAGACCAAATCACTTCAAAAGCTGTCCCTCATAAAAAAGAAGTCAAAAAGCTCAGATCATTGAAACTCGAACCAAATCATGTGCTAGAGAAAGCTACAAGTTAACCATATAGTGCGAGTCGGTCCCGAGAATGCAGTCCAAGAGCCTGAAAAGGGCTATGACAGCCGCTCATCGTTAAAGCGATTTGTACAAATAAATTTATAAAGTCCGCTACTCACGACTACTGGGTAGAAGTGGTAAGTAGGGGTTGAACCCAAGGGAATTAGGGGGATACGTTGTTCTTTTACTAACAGGGACGTGTTTTAGGATGATTGAGATTTTAGCGCGAGTAATTAAACTACTGTTTTTGGTTTTTTGGGTTTTTTGGGCGGAAAAGTAAATTCAGAAATTAAATACTGAAAGTAAATACTGAAAGTAAAGAGATAAGGGTTAGAAGACTTACAGTGGGTGATGCGTGATTGCGATTCCTCCGGTTGTTGAGCGGTTGATGGTTGTGGTTGATCGGGACTGTTATACTAGGAAAGTAAATACAGGGAGTTTTTGTGATTGAAAGAAAGTATTCGGTTTCAGGTACTCTTGTATTATAACATGTATATAATAAACCGATAGTAACTTTTCTAAGTATTCAAAGATGAATCGAGGCCCTTTCGTAGCGCAAGACTTGCAACATTGTTTAAAGCAACCCTTGTTCTACTTCAGACTAATTCCTCCTTTCGAAGTATCTTAGCCTTCTGTGTATCCACCTGATCTCACAGTTACGATTGACCAAGTGGTGTTTTAGATAAGTCAAACTCCTCAGATAAGCTTTGCCCTTTTGTAGCATCCACTTACCCGAGTATGTTCACGAACCCCACGGAAGAGTTTTGCCCTTTCGTAGCATCCACTCAACCTTGGAAATTCTGACTATAAATGGCACATAGAACAAGTTTTGAATACAAAGAAATGAAACTAAAGGATATTACAACATTATATAATACAAGAAAATACCTTCCACCGAATGAAGAGTTTAGCTACTAATATCCATAGAGGTGGATACCATAGCTAAATACTCGGGGGTTTTTGAAAACAATAAGAGGGAAAGGGGTGGAATACTCAAGAACCAACATGAGTATTCCCAATTTCCTACTGAATACTCAAGAACCAACATGAGTATTCTCTATAGTATAATACTCAAGAACAAACAGGAGTATTATTTCATAAACCGAACAAACTTACAAAGTAACCAAACTTAGAGAGATAAGTGTTTTGTGTATGGATTGATGATACAAATGAGGAGGAGGGCACTTCTATTTATAGCCAAGAGGGGTGGAGATGGGTGGTGGAGATGGTGGCATGTGTTTCTCATCCAAGGGAGGAGATGGAGGAGGAGGGAGGAGGAGACAAGTGGCGCCACCTTGTGCACTCCCCAAAGCCGCCGGTTGGAGGTCAAAATGGAGGAGGTTTTGTGGCTTTGGCCACCTCCTAGCCAAAGCCACCGGTCACCCAAGGAGGAGGAGGGAGGAGGCCACCCAATGACTCATCCTTTTCACTTAAGCCACCGGTCATCCTTGCATATGGATGAATCTTGACGGTTTTGTACAGTCTTTACAAAACTATCTGTCCAATTTCACTCCAGGCTGTCTTTGATAATTCCTCATTTGGATTTAATTTGAGTAATTCATCGTCAGGATCTTGAGATTTCTTCGTTCAGTGCTTGATCTTGACCTTCAATTGACTCTTGATATTTTTTCAGCATAAAATCCTCTCCTTAGCGTGTTTTCACTTTTATCTCTCAATTGCCCTGTGGAAATATTTCGGGACTAACACGTAGAAGTTAGATAGACAAACAGTCTAATTTGGTGGGTTTAACTGTATTTATGATGCATACAATTATGGTCCATCAGATCACCCCACACTTTTAGTTGTTCGTCCCGAACAATGCTATTAAAGGGCGGCACTAAGTAAGCTTGTTGAAATATGAAAATTAGACTGTGGTACTCGATTTCTCCTAATTCATGCATTACTACTTATTGCCAAATTAAACTGTGTAAATAAATAGAAGAAACTTGATAATTGTACCTTCGTGCCGAGATGCAAATTATTTTGGATGTTTCGGGAGATAGCCCTTTTCAGGCTCCTGGACTACACCTTCGGGACCGTCTCGCACTATATGGTTTTCTTGTAGCTTTCTCTAGCACGTGATTCGATTCGGGTTTCTGTGAGTTGAGCCTTTTTTTGATTTTCTTTTTTCTTCTTTGGCGAGGGACTAGCTTTTTGTAGTGATTCTGCCTTTGGCTTTATGATCTGTCTTTTTTGAGTGCTTCACTTTTGCTTGGTTAAAACCTTCACAATTTTTGGCCTTAGGCCTCTTTTGATTTTCTTCTTTGAGTTTTTTGCTTCTTTGTGACTTGCTAGTCCATTTTCTCAGCCTTTTTGGGAGGTCCAATCATCGCCCGCAAGCCTATGGAAATACCTCCCCGCTCCTCTCGTCTTCGTCGTTTCACGCGGGTCAAGATGAGGGTCGCTCATTTATTTTCTCCGCTATTTTGACTAGAGAGAGGACGGTCTGATTCCCGTCCTCGCCTTTGCATAGATGCTTCTTGGCGGAGTTGACTTCAATTATTCACTGAACCCCGAAGTGCAGCCTCCACTGACTTCGAAAACCATATAGTTTGATCTGATCCTTCAAAGGCTTGCCAAGCCCCTCTAGGGCAATTTCTATCAACTCCACATCCCTAGGTTATCTCAGCACAAAGGGACAAATGAGAAGTTACATTCTAAGTTTTTAAACAGTTTGCATTTTCGTAAGGTTGATGCATGAATTATGATCTATCTTTTTCACATTCTAAAGTTCATAATTCCAAAAAGATACTACTAAAAAAAAGAAAAAACATGCAGTTGGTTCTCACCCCACACTTTTGAACGAAGGCAAGCCTTAGTTCAAAAGTCATGCAATATATACAGGAGAAGGAAATGACATTAAGGAAAAAGAAGAACAGAACTCCCATTAAGGTGTCGAGTGAACGACATGGCATGAGGCTGGATAATCGAGGGAGTTCAGCTGGGGCCTCGAACTCTCAGCGCAGGCCCGGTAAATTCACGGAAGCTGCATGGCTGATCCGATCTTGCTCCAAAAACTTAATTCCTACATGAAAGACATTCCTTCTAGACAAAAAGTGGGTGAGGGCGCTTATTGGAAATTTAAATAACAGAAAGTAAGATAGTGTCGGGTTACCTCCCGACCAGTGCACTTGTTTAACGTCGTTGGCTCGATAGTACCTTATTCCTGGATCACTGGTTGGGATCCCATGGGTGGCTTAGGTCAAATTTTTTCCCAACTGCTCTCTCAATCTGTCCCAAGTTCTCATATGGCAGCGGGCTTTCTTCTTTACATTCTTCCAGGAAGGTGAGAATCCTTTGACCATAGCTGCTGGTCTTTTGAGTCGGACTTTCTTGTTTCTCCATCCGGGCTTCCATTCTACCGGCCCATGCCTTGGTCGTTTCTTCATGTTTGAATGGGTGGCACTTTTGCAATTCTGGAAATTCAGTATTGTGCCATCAAGCATTGGTGACCTTAGGCATGTCTCTATGTGAAGCCTCTTTTTTGTGGCAGCGACGAACAGTCGTCCTAGAACGAGCGAGTTTTCAGGGCTGCTTTGTTGAGTCGTGGTGAGTGAGAGCTCCATTGATGGTTTTTCTTGCCCTTGATTTGCCTCCAACTCTCCTTGTACCGCATTATTGACCACATCATCATCGGGCGCTGTGATTTGCATAGAAACCGAAGGGTTAAGTAGGGGCTTCTCGGCCATGAGAATCGGGTCTTTCTCGAGCAGATTGGTGATGAAGACCGGTTCAAGTGGCTCGGCTTGTTTGGCAATGAGGAATGGGCCTGGCTTGATTTCCTCATCCGCTTCGGTAGTGAGTTCCCATGAAGACTCCTCCTCGATGCTTTCTGTATCTGATTCGTCCATAACTTCGGATGGCTCAGGAGTGATATCCCATATGGACTCTTCCTCGTCCCATACTATATCGGTTTCCGGTTCTAAGTCTTTTGATGGCTCGGGAGTGATATCCCATATGGGCTCTTCCTCGGTGCTTCCGGTTCCCGACTCATCCATCATGGCCTCTGTCAACCTTGTGGGCACCAATGTTGGCTCTTTTAGAGCCGCCTCCATATCCATTACTGCCCTTGTACTGATGTCTTCTCTCGATTTTGTCGCGTGCAAGATAATAGGTGTGGTGTCGGGATCGTTCTGTACTGAGTCCACTTTCATCGTTGGTGCCATATCTTCGGTTTGGTGCATTGGCCCTCGTTTTGTGCTTGTGGCCAAATCCCTAATGAGGCCCCAGGCTTCATCTATGCTTAATTCTATTATTGACCCTCCTGCAATAGTAACTAGCAAGCAAAGCTCCGGAAGTCTCATCCCAATAAGAAATGCCTGAATAAGATCTGAATATGCGAATCCGTGGTGCGGGCAGCTCGCCACAATGGAAATGAAGTATGCCAAGTACTCGTCCAAAGTTTCGTCCCGGGATTGCGTAAGGTTGAAGATCTTATTGTGGACATCAAGTTCGAAAGGTGTTGGGGGAAATTCCTCATAGTACCAAGGCTCTCTTTCGTAGTAGGAAGACATTATGTATAACATAAAAAAGAACAACTACCCATTCGCTAATTCCCCGGCAACGGCGCCAATTTGACAGACCGCTCGTCGTTAAAGCGATTTGTACAAATAAATTTATAAAGTCCGCTACTCGCGACTACTGGGTAGAAGTGGTAAGTAGGGGTCACACCCAAGGGAATTAGGGGGATACGTTGTTCTTTTACTAACAGGGACGTGTTTTAGGATGATTTAGATTTTAGCGCGAGTAATTAAACTACTGTTTTTGGTTTTTTGTGCGGAAAAGTAAATTCAGAAATTAAATACTGAAAGTAAATACTGAAAGTAAAGAGATAAGGGTTAGAAGACTTACAGTGGGTGATGCGTGATTGCGATTCCTCCGGTTGTTGAGCGGTTGATGGTTGTGGTTGATCGGGACAGTTATACTAGGAAAGTAAATACATGGGGTTTTTGTGATTGAAAGAAAGTATTCGGTTTCAGGTACTCTTGTATTATAACATGTATATAATAAACCGTTAGTAACTTTTATAAGTATTCAAAGATGAATCGAGGCCCTTTCGTAGCGCAAGACTTGCAACATCGTTTAAAGCAACCCTTGTTCTACTTCAGACTAATTCCTCCTTTCGAAGTATCTTAGCCTTCTGTGCATCCACCTGATCTCACAGTTACGATTGACCAAGTGGTGTTTTAGATAAGTCAAACTCCTCAGATAAGCTTTGCCCTTTCGTAGCATCCACTTACCCGAGTATGTTCACGAACCCCACGGAAGAGTTTTTCCCTTTCGTAGCATCCACTCAACCTTGGAAATTCTGACTATAAATGGCACATAGAACAAGTTTTGAATACAAAGAAATGAAACTAAAGGATATTACAAAATTATATAATACAAGAAAATACCTTCCACCGAATGAAGAGTTTAGCTACTAATATCCATAGAGGTGGATACCATAGCTAAATACTCGGGGGTTTTTGAAAACAATAAGAGGGAAAGGGGTGGAATACTCAAGAACCAACATGAGTATTCCCAATTTCCTGCTGAATACTCAAGAACCAACATGAGTATTCTCTATAGTATAATACTCAAGAACAAACAGGAGTATTATTTCATAAACCGAACAAACTTACAAAGTAACCAAACTTAGAGAGATAAGTGTTTTGTGTATGGATTGATGATACAAATGAGGAGGAGGGCACTTCTATTTATAGCCAAGAGGGGTGGAGATGGGTGGTGGAGATGGTGGCATGTGTTTCTCATCCAAGGGAGGAGATGGAGGAGGAGGGAGGAGGAGACAAGTGGCGCCACCTTGTGCACTCCCCAAAGCCGCCGGTTGGAGGTCAAAATGGAGGAGGTTTTGTGGCTTTGGCCACCTCCTAGCCAAAGCCACCGGTCACCCAAGGAGGAGGAGGGAGGAGGCCACCGAATGACTCATCCTTTTCACTGAAGCCACCGGTCATCCTTGCATATGGATGAATCTTGACGGTTTTGTACAGTCTTTACAAAACTATCTGTCCAATTTCACTCCAGGCTGTCTTTGATAATTCCTCATTTGGATTTAATTTGAGTAATTCATCGTCAGGATCTTGTGATTTCTTCGTTCAGTGCTTGATCTTGACCTTCAATTGACTCTTGATATCTTTTCAGCATAAAATCCTCTCCTTAGCGTGTTTTCACTTTTATCTCTCAATTGCCCTGTGGAAATATTTTGGGACTAACACGTAGAAGTTAGATAGACAAACAGTCTAATTTGGTGGGTTTAACTGTATTTATGATGCATACAATTATGGTCCATCAGACTATCTCCCGAATCATCCGAATTAATTTGCATCTCGGCTCGAAGGTACAAGTATCAAGTTTCTTCTAAGTATTTACACGGTTTAGTTTGGTAACAAGTAAGTATTGCTTGGATAGGATAAATCTAGTTCCACATTCTCACTTTCCTATTTAGAGCTTATTACTTGGATTTTGTGTTTCTCCCTCGAATAGCATTGTTCGGGACGAACAAGTATAAGTGTGGGGTGATCTGATGGACCATATTTATATGATTCATTAAGATAGTTCAACCCACCAAATTAGACACTTTGTCTTAACAACGTTTACTTGTTAGTTCCACTTTTGTTGTACAGGCTATTTTGAGGTTTAGAGAAGAAACGAGCTAAAAAGAGGGTTCTTAAACCAAAAATGGATTACAAGTCAAGTCGAGGACCGCAGGTCCCTGCCGAGAGTACCGCGCCGAGTGCCGAGAAAGCTGGGCCGGGTGCTGAGAGAGCCGGGACGCGTCCCAGGAACGCCCGAGAACTAATGCTGAACGCCCGTGCCGAGAGCGCCGAGACCCAAGTGCCGAGAGCGCCGAGACCCATGCCGAGAGCGCCCGAGGTCCGTAACCAAGAAAAACAGTTCCGCGCCCGAGGCCTGCGCCCGACCAGAACTTCCAACCAGGCCCGGCGAGGCCCTGAGCAGATTTCGGCAAAACTACTTCGACCATTAGGCTTGGAATTGCATCAGCAATCCAAATCAGCATTCCAAGAGCCAAGGACCGCCGGCCAAAATTCCAGTAGCTCCGACCAAAATTCCGGCGAAACTCCGGCCATGGACCAATCAACTTCCGGCGATGCTCCGATCAAGCCAAATCCAACCACCACCTTGCTCCTGTCATTTTAGCCCAACTCCGGTCAAACTCCGGCGAAGTCCAACCGAACTACTTAATTCCCGGTTAGGTTATACTATTCACATCAGTTTGTCTTTTGGTTTGAAACCATACCTCAACCAAACTTGCCCAAGCCTCAACCATGCTCATGTAGTTGCCCTTTGGCACATCCCATGATCTAGCCACCCATGTGCAAGGCAAGTGCACCCTTTGGCTCATCCAAACTCCAACCAAAGAGCAACCAAGGCCAACCGGACTTATGGAAGGACTAGAGGCGGTTGGAGGAGGAAATATCTCATTCCACTCACTCCTCCAACCGCCACATTTGGCTATAAAAGGAGGCTTCCTCTCCTTGAATCAACACCACTTGTAACTTAGGTAGAGAATCTCTCTAAAATCCATACCACAAATCCTTGTAAACACTTGTGTTTTGAAATCAAAAGCTCTACCTTCTCTCTTGTTCTTGAGTGTTCTTGAGAGTTCTTGAGTGAAGTTTGAGTTTGTTCTTCATTTTCTTTGTCCAAAACCGAGCCCCCTCTTTTACTTTCTTGTCTTTATTTTGCTTTGAATCTTGAGTACTCTTGTTGGTTCTTGAGTGCTCAAGTTTGTTCTTGAGTTTTACGTTCCAAAACCTTACTTTCTTGCCTTTGTTATCAAAACCAAAACCTTTACTTTTCCAAGCACTTAGCTATGGTATCCACCTATATGGATATTCGTAGCTAAACCCTTCATTCGGTTGAAGGGGTGTGCTTGTATCATGCAAACGTTTTAGACCCTTTTCTTAACGCTTCTATTATGTTCAAACTTGTTCTATGTGCCTTATACTAGGTTAGAACACTATTGGTTGAGTGGAGGCTCGAAAGAGCAAAACTCTTCCATGGGGTTCGTGAACATACGTGGTTAAGTGGAGGCTCGAAAGAGCAAAGCTTTTCCATAGAGTTCAACCTCTTTAAAACACCACTTGGTTGATCGGAAATGATTGATCAAGTGGATGCACATAAGCTAAGATACTTCGAAAGGAGGAATTAGCCTAAATAGAACAAGTGTTCTATGTCTTGGAAAGGACTAGACGGTGTGGCAAGTCGAGTGCTAGAAATGGCCTTGATACATCTTTGAACACTTAGAACGATCATTAGAGGTCGATGATGAACGGACAATGATACAAGGCCCCTAAAACCGAATCTTTCAATTAATTAAAACACCACTCGTCACTTTACTTTCAGTCCTATTATCAACTGCTTACTTTCAATACCATTTACTTTCAGTACCTTTACATTCCGCAACTAACTTTACTTTCAGTACCTAACATTTACTTTCAGTACTTTACTTTCCGCAACTAACTTTACTTTCCGCACCTAACTTTTACTTTATGCACTTTACTTTTACGCACTTTACTTTTACGCACTTTACTTTACGCACTTTACTTTACGCACTTTACTTTACGCACTTTACTTTTCAGTCTTTACATTTCCGCACTTTACTTTCAGTCTTTACATTTCCGCATTTTACTTTCAATCTTTACATTTCCGTACGCTTACTACAGACATTTTCAACATCAATCCAACATAAGTTTGGCACGTATCACGCTTGAAATACAGTGTGCGACAAACCAAAAGTGTGTTGCGGTTGATATTGAACTCGACTGTTCCAGCACTTTACTTTCAGTCATTTACTTTCCGCACTTTACTTTTCAGTCATTTACTTTCCACACTTTATTTTCAGTCATTTACTTTTCAGTAATTTACTTTTAGTACTAAAACCACAACCAACCCTAATCGCATTTACATTTCTGTACAAATCCCTTAAAGAACAACTATCCACTAATTCCCTTGGGTTCGACCCCTACTTACCGCTTTGCTACCCAATAGTAAAGTCACGAGTAGCGGACTTATAAATTTATCTTTTGCTTTTGCACGACTTTGCATCCGTCAAAAATTGGCGCCGTTGCCGGGGAATTAGAAATTATCAATCGGATAATTGTTCTTTCTTTTTTCTTTTTCTTTTTTCTCTTAAATTTCAAACTCGCTTCTGCATAACCATGTCTCGTGCGGGAAGCCACCATGACTATCAGAATGACAACGAGATAAATCTGTTTGATCGAAATAATGAGGCGCTGCCTCCATTTCCAATTCTCGACGATCCAGAGCAACTCATCTGAAAACAAAGAGCTCGTGAAAGGGAGGCCATCCGGAGAAACCAAGGCCCGCCCGAGGACCAAAATGAAGCTGGTCCAGCGCAACAACCCCCTAGACATCCACCACCCCCGCAATATCGACAAGAGCCAAGACGAGAACCCGTATTCGATGAGTACTATGGGGACAACAACTTCCACGAACCTACTATGGGAGAAATGTCGGCACCGGATTTCAGAAATTAGACGTGGTGCGTTTACAAGGGCCCTGAACTAGAAAACATCGCCATCAACACATCTGTGGTCCACAATTTGCCCAAGTTCTCAGGAACTCATGGAGAATCTGCGACAACTCATCTCCAACGCTTACATGGCATTTGCCAAAATCTAAGGCCCAATGGGGTGAATGTAGAAGACTTCAAATTGAACGCTTTCTATTTTTCCCTCATCGACTCGGCGAACGACTGGTTCCTTTCATTACCTTCGGGAAGCATCAGAACATGGGCTCAGATGCAAAAGAAATTCCTAGACAAATACTACCCAGCGGGAAGAGCGATGCAAGTAAGGAGGCAACTGCAGGACATCAAGTAGGGGCCCAATGAAACCATGTACGACTACCTGGAAAAATTCAACCGCCTGGAGAGAAGCTGCTGCACCCTCGGACTGCCTGAGAAACTGATCATCGAATACCTCATTGATGGATTGAGACCCTTAGACAAAATGCTCCTGGATGCCTCAGCTGGAGGATCCATGATGAATCTATCACTGAGCGGTATAAGGCGACTCATCACCAACGTTGTTGAAAATGCCCGATTTAGAGAGGAGACAACTCGGCAGGAAGAATTTTCCCGAACAAAGAATGTGGCAAAGGCTGAAACACCGATGAACTCTATGCCAGAGGAGATGAAACAAATGAAGGAGATGATGGTTCAGATCTGAAATTTACTTGTCTTAGTCAAGATGAGTTTCAGATGGTGTTCGAACTGCGTCTCGAACACTTGTTGGACAGTTTTAGGTTGTGTTCAAACAGAGACTAGAACACCTTGGCAGACAGTACCGAAAACAGAACAAATAGGAGCACACACGATATGATAACCCAGTTCGGCCTCGCCTACTCTGGGGGGTTTCCCACACCCGAAAAGGGACACAAATCTTATTACGAGTTTAGAGCTATTCGTGGACTTACACTTACACAACGCCTTGTTTGTAATAGCCTAGCCTCTAACACTCCGTCTCTCGGATTTGCAATCTCGGTTCACCGCAGCTCCCCTCGATCCCCTATGGGTAGGACGAGACTTCCCTCTCGGCCTAGTCTTGGACTTCTCGGAATTCCAGTCGCCTTCTCTCGAAGACGTGTCTTGATCACCGTGTGTGTGCGCTTTGTTGTCCTTCAAGAACAGTCTGAACATCACACTGAACAGACTGCTTCTTCACCATTGATATTCCGGCGTGGAATAATCAGCCGGCCGTCACTCCTCCTCTAATCTCACGAATGCTCTCGTGTTTTCTTTTCTCTCCGGGAGTGATGCGGATGTCGACGCCCTAGGAAATCAGCCCTAGGAAATCATTGGCCAGCCTTCTATTTATATGCATTGGCGGATCCAAATCAGCCCTAGGAAATCTGTCAAATATTTAGGAAATATTCCTAAATATTTGCTAGATATATTTCCTCTAATCTTCATGAATATCTAGATCTTTCTTTCTCGCCAAGTCATTCCAAATCTGGTTGGATACTGATGTGAGAATATCTATCTGAATATTTGTTCTCTCACGGTGACTTGTCGATTGATCCCAATCAAATAATCTCGTCGATATCTTCTGGATATTCAAATCTTCATTCCAATCTTCAAGAAGATCTCGATCTTTCTTTATCGCCAAGTAATTCCGAATCTTCTTAATCGACTCCTAATTGATGAGAGGATATTCGTTTGAATATCTGATCCTCTAATTTATTATTGAGCCGACTCCAATCAGATCAGATCAGATCTTTGATCGTCTAGATTAGGAAACGTCTTATCTTCAGCTCTGCTGTATGCAAGTTCCAGTAGTCGGTTGAACACCCCTTGAACTCCTGCTTGAACTGTCTAAAGCCGTTTTGCCAAAGCCATGCCATTCATGGGAACATCAATCTCCCCCTTGGCATTTTGGCAAAACCAAATCTACGCTTTAGACACAACTTGAGGAACCAGAACAGTTACCTCAAAACACTCCCCCTTTTTGCCACAAACTGGCAAGGGGTCCAATCGAGCAAATCGGTCTCCTCGGCATCTGGAATCTTGTGAACTCCCCCTCGAACATAGCATGGGACAGTGACACATACTGTGAGTCTGTCGGACCATGGTGTCTCAGCAGCTGTTCAACCACGGGTCACCAACTGATAGGTTCCTAAACTGCTCCAATCAGTGTAGCCAATGCCTCTACATCCTCCAATCATTCTCTTGGACTTCAAAATTGTATCTAGGTCTTTTGATCCAGAGATTATCATCTTCACTGATTTCTTGAACCGATTCAGCTCGTCCAGTACTGCTGCATGGAAGTCCTTCTCCATCTGCATCTTTAACGACGAGATAACATCAAGGAGTTCTGTCTTTTCTTCAATCAGGACATCAACTCTCTCCGTCTTCTTTATCATCACTGGGATATAGTAGAGCATGCACCAATTTATTAATTCTTGACCTCTGCTACTGTTCGACCTCCAATATGATCTCCACCTCCTTCAGTAGCTATTCGCGTTCAGCTCGGGACAACTTCACACGAGCAGCTCTCCTTACGGAAGACTCAGGTGCATCCTTCCTCTTCAGCCCGGGGTCCTTCAGATCATTCTTACGTCAACCTTTGACCAGCTTGTGATCAACTACCAACTTCAACGGAGCACTTGATAGTCTGTCCTGGTCAAACTTCAAATCTGGATGCTGGTTGATGATCAGCTCATAGATAAGCGATGGGAAGATTATCTAGTGCAGAGACTTTGTAGATATGGCGTGTTCTGCAATCTGGTCAAACATAATTCTTCCCATGTCAATGCGCATCCTGTTTCCAATCTGGTAGAGCAGCTGTCACATCTCCTTGCTGACCGTGGTTCTATGAGATGTAGGCTTCCAGTTGACTATGGTGATGAAGAACAACATCGAGTAGAATATAGTCAGATCTGCAACTAGGATGGAACTGTCTTCTCATTAGGCAGCCTTTCAAGGACGATCTTCCTTTTCTGCACTGCCTTCCACTTGGCTGCTGCTTCTGTACTGGCACACCATACTCCATTTTTCACAATTCCAGTTGGAACATGGGCAGGAACAGGATCTGGACAATACCTTTTCCACTTCTTAGACACACTTGCTCCCCATGCGTCTGTGTTCCCATTCACCTTGATAGTTGCCTTAGATGAGCATTCTTGGAAGGTCACTGTCTTCTTGGGTTTCTTCTTTTCAGCTTTCTTGAGCTCAGACAGTGAAACTGTGTCCTGATCCTCCTTCTGAGTGTTCTCATTCAGCCTCTTCTTGATCAGATAATTGCATCTCTACATCTGTATTAGCTGGATGTTCCAACTCAGTCGGCACAGTCGGTGCGTCAGATGCTTTTTCTTCAACATGTTTATTTTCTGATTGTGCTGCAGACCCAATATGCACATCTCTTTCTCTCTATTTTTCTTTGCCTTCCTTAGTTCAGAAAGAGGGACGAAGTCCTGAGCATCCTCTGGATGAGTTTCTGACAAGGTGGCAGCCTGAGTAGCATCCTCTATCTCAAAAACAGGAATAGCTGGGGGATCCACCACCACATGTGCATCTGGAACAAAATCATCAAGTAACCCTCCTTGCACAACGTCCGGTGCTTCAATTGACTTACTGACAGGTGTCGTTGTACCTGTGCAAAAATTATATTTCTTTTTCCGACTAGCAAGTGGTAAGTCGGGTCGTATCCATAGAGATCGGTTGAGAATCTGTTTCACTAAGTAAAAACGTAACAATGGGGGGGGGGGTTTGAATGCAAACAATTAAATAACGCAAGTAAGCAAGAATGATCGCTAGAGCAATCGTCACACAAATCCAAGTATCAAATATTAAAGAACAGTGCAAGCTAGAACTCTCGACTATGATGCAAGACTAAATCATTAACCTAACCGTTTTGATTTCTAATGTTTTACAACTTATAGCTCCCTGCTAGGTTGCACTACAAGTTGTCCTAGGGTGTCAATCCTAGTGGTATATTACTCGTATCCTAGTTTGCTATCCCCGCTAGGTTGCTAGTAAACTGTGATAATTGGAATCAACAAACTAATAGAAGCTCCCCCGCTAGGGTTCCACTTATGCTAGCATATCAAATCCATAAACAATGCATAGTAATATAACGCAAAACATAAAGATAAATATAGGTTTCAAGTCAAAACATCACAATGTCGAGTTCTAGCCTACACGTATGAGTTTAGCTACTCATCGCAATGGAATACATCATCAAGTTGTGTGAATAAAATAGAACAAAATTACTAACGGTGAATTCTTCACCCAGCTGCAGCTCAACTCTAACACTTGAATCCGTGTCTCTTGTTTCTTTCCAAACCGTGTCTCTTTTCTTCTTCTGAAATTCGAGGTCTGGTCGCCTAGGGTTTGGCTCGTCTTGTTCTCCTTTTATACTTCCTGAAAATTGCCAAAACGAAATTAAGAAATTCGACTTGCCAGCTGTCCCCGCGAACGTCTCCTGTATTTGCTGTCCGCAGACGTCTCTTGCATTATGGTAATTGGTCAGACGTCCGCGCCATTAATTCTTCAGCCCTTCGCGGTTTGCACTGACGAAAATTCCAAGTGTTTCGGACTTCATTTCTTTCCGCGCCAAACATCTTCAAATAGGCTCCTTTTAGCCGGTATTCCTTTCATGGTCTCCGAGTGTACCTGAGAACGAAAACTACACACAGGTAGTGAAATAATATACAGGTAATACTAAGAAACGGGGTTTTAACATATAAAATAGTCGTACAACTACGACTCATCAAACTACCCCACACTTGAACTTGTTCGTCCTGAACAAGAACAAAGCCATAGAACGAATTATAATGTACTAGTCTTGCTAATCCTTACATCTCAATCTCAAATACAGCAATTAATCTTATCATGCTTAAGATTCTAACAATGCGAGTATAGATAGATTTTTCGATACTTGTTACCTCGCGAATTGCAATTCAAACGACCTTGGATGTTTGGGAGATAGTCCCCTATAGGTACCACGGACATTGCATTCTTTTCTGAGTTCTGGTCTTTAGATTGAGTCAGCGGCTTTCTCTGACACATGATTTATTCACTGCTTTCATACCGTTGAGTCTTGAATTCTTTAACTTGTATGGACTTTGATAAACGACACATCTTTGCTTGAATCAATCAGATTTCTAATTTTTTCTCTTTTTTTTCTACTTGATGGTTTTGCCTTCGGCTTTTGAATTTGTTTCTTGTCCACATAATCATTTGTGCCCTTGAACCACTCCAATCATAGACTTCGGATAACAGCATGGGGGTGCGTCCCGCTCTTTTATCATCCTCGTCTTTTCTGCATGAGGCAAGGTAGGGGTTACCCACCCATTCCCAGCTACTTCGACTAGAGATGGACAGTTCGTTTTCTCTGTCCCGCCACCACTTCGAACGCATGAATAAACTTGTATACTTGGTGACGTAGCTACTCTCAGGACTAGGCTAGTGAAGCGTCAACCTCCACAGCTTTTCTCAATCATCAGAACCAAAAACTCAGAACTTCCTGCAATTTTCCGTACCTTTCTAGGACATTTCTGTCAACTCCACATCCCTGCATATCACAACTCGAAAGAAAAAAGCATCGAATTTTTTTTAATTTCGCATTTTTAGTCAAATGAGCACAATAGTCATAAAAACTGGAAATGAGATTTTGACATATCAGAAAAGCATAGCAGTGCATCATCAGTTCATTACGAGTTCATCAAGACACAAAACATGCGACATAAAAATTTAAAAACAGACACGACACACAACTGACTCAACAACATCCCACCCCACACTTAGATGGATCCGTGTCCTCACGGTACAATGCAAGAAATGAAATGTATAACAAAACACACTCAAATAAAAATAAAAGACAATAAAATAAAAACAAAAATGAAGGAACTGGTACTCCCCTAATAGTCTGGTGGTGGTGATTGAGCTCTATGATTTTAGCCTTTTAAAATGCACCGCGGACGTCTTCTCCATTTAACCCCACGGACGTCTGAAGAATATGCAATAAATGCTAAGGCGTCTGCGCTTTAATAGTTGAGACGTGCGCGAGCTACACTGATGTAGAATTTTTCCTTCGCTTAATCACCTAAGAACACCAGAAATAAAAAGAAATGCACTCGAGGCGCATTATCAGCTTCCCAATTCCACTATAACATGTGTAAAGTAAAAGAAACACACCGGGTTGCCTCCCGGTAAGCGCCTTTGTTTTACGTCCTTGGCTGGACATTACCTCTTTAGGGATCACAAGTTAGGATCCCATGGCTGCTCCAAGTCAAACTTACCGATCAGCGTGCTCCTCTCCTCAGCACTTCCACAAGCTACTCGTTTCTCAATGCTCCACCCGCCATCAGGTGGCTTTGATCTCCAGTTCTTTTCCTTAGGTGTCCACCACTTTCGCGCAACCACCCCACACTTTTGTTTCTTTACTCGTTTTTTATCTGGTGGGCGTGGTTTCCTTGTTTCCTTCAGCTGCTCACTGACACCCTGAATCACACGCAACGATTCATCAATTGTAACATTAAAACAAGTTTTACCAGCTATCTCAGGTGGTTTTCCCGCACAAGGCTGGTGGTCATCCTCAAAGACATGAAACTCAGCCGCATTGCCACCATATTTCAGCTTTATAATACCCTCAGCGACATCAATCTCCGCCTTCATCGCAAATAAGATCGGTCGTCCAAGAATGAGTGTTGGCGACTCCTTAGTCTGGGTGTCCTCCATTTGCAAGACATAAAAATCTACAGGCATAACAACTTCACCAACATTCACGGTTAAATTCTCAAGCAATCCATAAGGATGAACACATGACTTGTTACCTAACTCGATAGTTAACTTGATCGGTTTTACCGGTCTAAGTTTCAATGAACAATATAGATCATAAGGCATCACATTAATAGACGCTCCCAAGTCAATCAAACAGTGGGGAATAAGTGTGTTACCAATGCCACAGGTTACCGTGAAGGCACCTGGGTCTCTAGTCCGAGTGGTCAACGCTCCTTGTTTCCCTTGTTCCAATTCTTGCATTTGGACTTTGGTTTTCGCGTCCTCATCCCCCCTTAGTTGAATGTCATTATTTATAGCTTCGTGTCACTCAATAACCTGCATGGGAAATGACAATTGCACGAGAGGGTTAGAATTCAAAATTTGGAAATTGCTCACTGGGAATTCCGCGCACGTCTCATGATTTTCATCTGTGGACGTCTCTTGATTTATCAGTAAGTCTTCAGGCGTCCGCGCCTTAATTGTGGAGACGTCCGCGTTCTGCACTGAGGCAGCATCCAAATCTTGCTCTTTTTCTTCTTTTTCGGCTTTTTCTTCAGCCTTCATCTCCTCTTCATCCTTTATCACGATCACACTGACATTTTGCCTTGGATTAGGGATCGTTTGTGAAGGCAGCTTCCCTTTGTCTTCTCGTTGTTCGTAAATGGCACTGGCAATTTGAGACACTTGCCCCTTTAGCTCGTTAATGTCTCCAGCATGGTGGCCCATCTTTTGAGTGAGTTGTTTGAACATGCCTCTCACTTCATCCCTAAATTCCTTGATCGGGCTGTCTTCTCCTTGTTTGATGTGCGGTGGTTTGTACGGCTGCTTTTGTGGGTACGAAGATTGCCCCACATCATAGTTGTTGTTCCTTTGCCAACCACCCTCATTTTGCCTTGGCTGCCATTTGTTGTTGCCTTGATATCCATCATATCTCCTTGGTGGCAAATCTCCCTTGTTTATGTAGTCCACTATATTCACGTCTTCTGTTCTTTCCTGAAAAACAGCATTATCATTATTTATCGAATTAAAAGTGGACTTGTTTACCTTACACTCCACTTGTTGATTTCTTTGTGGTTGTTGCGTCATCATCTTAGCCATCATATCCTTCAGTTCCTGCAATTTAGAATGTACATTTACGTTAGCAACAGGTGCAGGTTTATAAGTTTCTTCTAAGTACCTTGTGCTCTCGGCAACTCTCTCAATCAACTCCCATATCTCCTCGGGGTACATGTCCAGGATAGACCCTTGGGCTGAGGCATCTAGCATTCTTCTTTCCATGAGAATCATCCCATCCATAAAGTATTCAAGCAGCATCCTTTGTGGGATTCCATGATTCGGGCAACTCTCTTCCAAATGCCTAAACCTCTCCAAATAGTCAAACAACGTTTCTGCACGTCCTTGTCTAAGCATAGAGAGCTCCTTCCTCGTTTGAACCGCCTTCGAATGGGAGTAGTACTTGTCCATGAACTTCCTTTGCAATTGATCCCATGAAGTAATCGAACCTGAAGGTAAAGACATTAACCAAGATTTAGCTTGACTTTCTAAAGAAAAAGGAAATGTCTTTAGTTTAAAAATATTTTCCGGGACCGATGCTGATTTCATGGACATGCAAACTCCATGAAATTCCTTTAAGTGCCTTAGGGGGTTCTCATCGGGCATTCCTCCAAACTTGAGCAAGTGGTGTATCACCCCACTCTTTATCTCGATGTCTTCTGCGTCCTCATCCAACCTAATGCACCAAGGTGCCTCATCAATATACGGCGCACATACTCCTCTCATAGTGCGTCCCAAATCCCGACGCCTAGCTAACTGTCCATATTGGTTTCCTCCACCGTGGTATTGCCGATCCAACTCATCCTCGTAATCATCGTAATTCTCGTGTCTAGCTGCACGATGTCTAGCAAACTCATTCACAAATTGCTGATTCCTGGGGGTGGTAATATTTGATTAACAGGGGGCAGTCCTTGCCTCTGTTCCTGCATGTTATCTCCTAGTACACTTCCTCGCTCTTCACCATCACGTTCAACACTTCTCTGTGACATGGTTACTTAAACAGAAAAATAATCAAGTGACAAAAAATAAAAAGACAATAAAATAAAACTAAAAGAAAGAAACACATAGTGAGATTCCTCGTTACCAATCCCCGGCAACGGCGCCATAATTTGACAGGTGTCGTTGTACCTGTGCAAAAATTATATTTCTTTTTCCGACTAGCAAGTAGTAAGTCGGGTCGTATCCACAGAGATCGGTTGAGAATCTGTTTCACTAAGTAAAAACGTAACAATGGGGGGTTTTGAATGCAAACAATTAAATAACGCAAGTAAGCAAGAATGATCGCTAGAGCAATCGTCACACAAATCCAAGTATCAAATAGTAAAGAACAGTGCAAGCTAGAACTCTCGACTATGATGCAAGACTAAATCATTAACCTAACCGTTTTGATTTCTAATGTTTTACAACTTATAGCTCCCCGCTAGGTTGCACTACAAGTTGTCCTAGGGTGTCAATCCTAGTGGTATATTACTCGTATCCTAGTTTGCTATCCCCGCTAGGTTGCTAGTAAACTGTGATAATTGGAATCAACAAACTAACAGAAGCTCCCCCGCTAGGGTTCCACTTATGCTAACATATCAAATCCATAAACAATGCATAGTAATATAACGCAAAACATAAAGATAAATATAGGTTTCAAGTCAAAACATCACAATGTCAAGTTCTAGCCTACACGTATGAGTTTAGCTACTCATCGCAATGGAATACATCATCAAGTTGTGTGTATAAAATAGAACAAAATTACTAATGGTGAATTCTTCACCCAGCTGCAGCTCAACTCTAACACTTAAATCCGTGTCTCTTGTTTCTTTCCAAACCGTGTCTCTTTTCATCTTCTGAAATTCGAGGTCTGGTCGCCTAGGGTTTGGCTCATCTTGTTCTCCTTTTATACTTCCCGAAAATTGCCAAAACGAAATTAAGAAATTCGACTTGCCAGCTGTCCCCGCGGACGTCTCCTGTATTTGCTGTCCGCGGACGTCTCTTGCATTATGGTAATTGTTCAGACGTCCGCGCCATTAATTCTTCAGCCCTCCGCGGTTTGCACTGACAAAAATTCCAAGTGTTTCGGACTTCATTTCTTTCCGCGCCAAACATCTTCAAATAGCTCCTTTTAGTCGGTATTCCTTCCATGGTCTCCGAGTGTACCTGAGAATGAAAACTACACACAGGTAGTGAAATAATATACAGGTAACACTAAGAAACGAGGTTTTAACATATAAAATAGTTGTACAACTACGACTCATCATTTACCCTCTGGGACTGCATCCTAGAGGACTTTTGGGGTAAAACTGTCTCACCACCTTGCTGCATATCTGAGACAGCATCATCTGGCACACTTGCCTCCTTCTCAACCCCTACGACCTGGGCTCCTGAGGACTGATCAGCTCTTGTCTCAACAGGTATTGTAACCTCCTGTTTTTGTAACTCATCAACAACATCATCAATGTTCTTGAACAACACATCCAGTTGTTCATCATTTCCGGATGCATGAGACTCTTCCATCACATTGCCAGATTGCTTAGCTTGCTGTTCTCCACTTGCATCCTCATTCTTCTGCTTATCAGAACCACAATCTTAGCCCTACTGGCTTCACCTTCTTCTGCAGCATCGGCCAAGGAATCTACAATAGGTTTCGATCCCTTCGGCTTCTCATTAACCACTTTGTCACCCTTATAGCTCACTGAATCTTTACCAATCGCCCGTACTTCCTCATCAATAGAATTGAGTGCAGTAGGTTAGGAGTGAGAACAAGGGATTACCTTATTGAGGGGTGGTTTAGCCATCGCCTGATATTGCTTCACAGTCTGCACACTCCCTTTAGTTGGATTAGGATTAGCCTTTGACGCCTTTGAAGTAGCTTCTTTAAGATCTGTCACAGCCGCCTCTTCTCCCTTCTTTTTCCCTTCTCTGATTTTAGGGTTTGCTGATATTGTATCCTCATCCGACTTCGATTCAACTGCCTTTTTGATTTCTCAAATATTTGGACTCCTCCACTTGCCAGAAATGGTTATGTGTATATCTCTTGAGATATTTGTCCAATCACCTCTCTCCTCCTTGATATGCTCTAACACCTCATAAAGGTGCAAATATGTTAAACTTAGTAATCAGTTCCAACCACGTACCATCTGTTCCAGCCCATCTGATTTGCTGGGGCTCTGCTTTTGGCTGACCTCCATCTGGAACACTTAGTTGGCGATAACACGCAGACCTAGAGAGGATCTAAGTGTTTCGAACTGAGCGGCGTCTAGTGGCATGGTGAGTACGGCAGTAACAGTGGTCATGTGTTTCGATGTGATGACCTTCTTCTCCACTAGCTCTCTGATGAAGTGATATCTGCTCATGGAGTGTTGTACTGGGTTCTTGGGCAGAAACTTCTTCACCCGTTGCACTCCGTGTTCAGACAGATTCTGCTTCATACATAGGAACTGAGCACAGCAGCTCCCTGCAGCGATGCTCTCCCGCTCTCCCAGCACCTGGTCAACATGTGTTCCAGGAAGGTGTTTCATCTCTCCCACCATGGTCAGCTGGAGCTCCTTTTGCATCTGTCTCACGAACCGGCCAACCAGATTCTGTGTACTCGTGACGAACATATGCTTCTCTTCCCCCCCTCGTTCATAGCCATGGTCGATGAGAAAAGTCTCGTACCATGCTCTGGGCGCTTGTGTGAGTCCGTATATAGTCGCCTTCAGTTCGTGACTGTGCACAAGATGATATACTTTCCATGCTTCATATCTGATGAGCTCTTCCAGTTCCACGTGAATGGCCACCACCCAAATCTCATCAATAAAAACTTTGATGACATTCTTCGGACTGGATGAACTGGCAGCCAGCTCTCGACACTTGATCTCATTCGCTCGATTCTTAATTCTCCATGAGGGTTGCAGCGCAGGTGCAACGTCAAGTGTCCCAGCTGGAGTAGGTGTGGCTTCATCAGCTGGACCTCCCTTTGGAATTTTATCTTCTAGAACTGAGTTGGGGGCAACATCGTCTTTCACCTTTCCAGAAGAGGACACCATACCTGTCCCTTGCAATTCCATCTCATGTATCGTGTTTGTCGGACATACAGTGGCAGCTCCTGTTCCAATTGTGCCTAGAAGGTAGCTTTTGTTTGATGACCTACTTCCTTCCATCAATGTATCTCCGTTCTTATCCAGTACTTGACAGGAATCATGAGTGAATGTAACAGACTGTCCTTCATCACACAATCTACTGATACTGATCAGGTTTACTGATGGACCATAATCATACGAATCATCAACATAGTTAAACCCACTAAATTAGACCTTTTGTCTATTTAACTTTTGCTTGTTAGTTCCGATATATTTCTACAGGGTATTTTGGACTCTAGAGAGAATACACGCTAAGGAGAGGATTTTATGCTGAAAAGATATTACGAGTCAGTCCAAGGTCACGATCTGACGCTGAATGCAGAAATCTCAAGATCCTGACATGGAATCACTCAAAACGAATCCAACCGAGGAGCAACCAAAGTCAGTCCGGAGCTGAAATGGACCGATGGCTTTTTGGAATGAGATCACAAAGCCACAAACCACTCCTCTTGTGCCACATGGGGGGGGGGGCTCTTCCTCCTCCCTCTCAAAGCCGCCGGCGGCTAATGGAGCTCCATGAGAGCTTGCCATGTGGAGCTCTTCTCCTCCACATCCATCTCCTCCTCTCCCATCATGCCAAGTGTTGGCTCCTCATGGCTCCTCCATGGCTATAAATACAAGCCATTCTCCTCTCATTTGTAACATCCCACAATCCACATTTCACTTCTCTCTCTAGAAAGTTGGCACATTTGTAAGCTTTGGTTTTGAAATAATACTCCTGTTGGTTCTTGAGTATTATAACAGTTTTAGAGAATACTCCTGTTGGTTCTTGAGTATTCAGTAGGATTTGGGAATACTCCTGTTGGTTCTTGAGTATTCCACCCCCTCTCTTCTTACTGTCTTTCAAAAACCCCCGAGTATTTAGCTATGATATCCTCCTCCATGGATAATCGTAGCTAAACTCTTCATTCGGTTGAAGGGGTGTACATGTATCATAAAATGTTTTAGGCAATTCTTAGAGCCTCTTCTCTGTATTCAAAACTTGTTCTATGTGCTATATATTAGGTTAGAACTTCCAAGGTTGAGTGGATGCTTGGAATGGCAAAGCTCTTCCGTTGGGTTCGTAAACATACTCGGATAAGTGGATGCTTGGAATGGCAAAGCTTATCTGAGGAGTTTGACCTTTCTAAAACACCATTTGGTTGCTCGGGAATGACTGACCAAATGGATGCACACAGGCTAATATACCTTGGAATGGGGTATTAGTCTAAGTAGAACAAGTGCTCTACGTTTTTTTGCAAAAGACTAGACGGTGTCGCAAGTTGAGTGCTTGGAATGGCCTCGATTCAGTATCGAACACTTTTGCAAAAGACTAGACAGTGTGGCAAATCGAGTGCTTGGAATGGCCTTGATGCACGTTTGAATAATTAGAAGGATCACTAAGAGCCAATGATAAACAGGCTATGATACAAGTCCCCTGAAACCAAATGCTTTTCTGAGATTCAAACCCCCTTGCATTTACTTTCTTGGTATAAACTGCTATATCAAGTGCGCTCACCTTCCGGAGGACTTGCCAATCACGCATCACCCACTGTAAGTCTTCTTCCTTTTATTTTCAGTATTTACTTTTCTGTAATTTACTTTTCCGCACTAAAAACCAAAAACAACCAACCAAAAACAACCAACCAAAAACAGCACTTACTTTTCCGCACTAAAACTCAATCAACCTAAAAGACGCTCCCATCCTGTACAAATCCCACAAAGAACAACTTATCCCCCTAATTCCCTTGGGTTCGACCCCTACTTACCACTTGCTACCCAGTAGTAAGGTCACGAGTAGCGGAATATAAATTTGCTTTTGCACAGAGAACACCGCACCTTAACGACAGTGCGGTGGGCTCTGTCATTTACCTTTAACCCATCCACTAGGAGGATATTCTCGAGTGCAGGGAGATCCGGAACCTTCAATGTCCCACATCCGATCACCTGACCCTTTCCTCCATCTCCGAACGTGACAAACTGCTTCTTCATAACAGGTCGAATATGTGTAAGAGACTTAGGGTTACCTGTCATATGGGTGGAGCATCCACTGTCGAAGAACCAATGATCTTTCTCTACGTGACTCGATGAGCCGAAGGCAACCATACACATGGTCTTGCTTGTCTTGGGTACCCAGACCTGTCGCATTCTAGGTTTATTCTTGTCCCTCATGGCTCTTTGTTCAGCAAGAAATAAACGACACCTCGGTCTGATGTGTCCAATCTGGTAGCAGTACCAGCATGTGCGGGAATCTCTCTTCGAGTATGAGTTGATGTTGCTATTGCGAGTCCTTCTTTGACCAGCTGAAGATTTTCCTTGGAACTGATTGACGTGGTCATTGTGACTCTTCCTTTGTCTTGCTGGAGGTTTTCCTTGGTTCTGATTCAGCTTCTGTTCAGACTGTTCAGATTGTTGTTCAACCACCTTTTTTGCTTTAACAAAGGTTGTACCTTTTGAGCTGCCTTCTTTCGTGTATCCCAGCCCTCGGTGACCAGACTCCATCATTTGAGACCTGAGAATCTTGCTTAAATTCTTTGACCCAGAGTTCAGCATTTTCACCGACTGTTTGAGCTGGTTGAGCTCCTTCATGGTAGCCGAATGATCCATCTTTTCCGATTCAACCTAGAGTTCCAGCGACTCAACTTGCCTCAGGAGGTACACCTCCTTGCGCTTCAGATCTGTAATCGTTTTCCTCAGACCCGCCATCCCTACTGGATGAGTTTCACGATCTTTCTCCATGTCAACTTTCAGAGAAGAGATAGTTCTGACAGAACCGCTCGTCGTCAAAGCGATTGTGCAAATAAATTTATAATAGTCCGCTACTCGCAACTATACTACTGGGTAGTACTTGGTAAGTAGGGGTCGAACCCAAGGGAACTAGGGGAATAATTGTTCTTCGGGGGGGGGGGGGGATTACGCAGCGTGGGAACGTGTTTAAGGTCGGTTGGTTGGTTTTAAAGCTACCAGCTATTTTGATTGGTTGATTGGTTGATTGGTTGGTTGGTTGATTTTAATACTGGAAAGTAAATTACTATTTTAATGATTAAGAGAAATGTTCGGTTTCAGGGGACTTGTATTATATCCTATTTATCATTGACCATTAGTGAATCATCTAAGTATTCAAACGGTGAATCGAGGCTAGTTACAGCTCAAGACTTGCAACACCGGTTTAAAGCAACTCCTGTTCTATTTCAGTCTAGCGCCAATACCCTAAGGTATGCTAGCCTGGGTGCATCCACCTGATCTCACAGTTACGCTCGACCAGATGGGATTTAGGATGAGTCGAACTCCTCAGATAGCTTTGCTTGTTACAGCTTCCACTACCTGAGTATGATCACGAATTCCCACAGAAGAGCTTTGCTTGTTACAGCATCCACTCAACCTTGGAAACTCTGACTATATATGGCACATAGAACAAGTTTTTAATACTAAGACTAAACACTAAGTTAATAGTCTTAAAACATTTTATAATACAAGTGCGCCCCTTAGACCGAACTACTAGTTTAGCTACTATTCATCGCGCTAAACATTATACTAAGGAATTAAAGACAACAGTTAAATAAATAAATACTAAGAGATACTTACAACCGTTGAAGCGCCAAGGGAGCTTTCCTTTATTTCCAAAGCAAAATTACAACTTTACAAATATTACAACTTCTAGAGAGAGAAGTGAAATTGAGATTTGGTGTGTGAAATGAGGAGGAGGAGCTCCTCCTTTTATAGCCCAAAGGGGAGGAGATGGGTGGTGGAGATGGGTGGTAAGTGTTGCATTTTGATTGGAGGAGAAAATGGATGGAGGAGATGGCCACACATGGAGGAAGAGGAGTGGTGGAGGAGGAGGAAGGTGGTGGTGACATGTGGAGGAGCTCCAAAAGCCGCCGGTCACCACCACCAAGAGCCGCCGGTAGACGGTGGCCCAAGGGGGAGGAGCTCCTCCCTTGGCCACCACTTCTTCAAGTGGTCGGCCAACTTTGTCCAATGTGCGATTTGTACAGTTTTGTGCAGTCTTTTCACAAAACTGTCAATGTGTTTCTTCTCCGGACTGTCTTGACTCCACTTCTGATTCCTCTGATTAATTTGTTCTGGTCAATTCAACGTCAGGATCCTTGATATCTCTTCAGTCGGCATATGATCTTGACCTTGGATTGACTCTTGTTATATTTTCAGCTTAAAATCCTCTCCTTAGCGTGTTTTCACTTCAGTCTCTAAAATGCCCTGTGAAAATATATCGGGACTAACACGTAGACGTTAGATAGACAAACAGTCTAATTTGGGGGGTTTAACTGTGTTTCTGACTCATATAACTTTGGTCCATCAGATTACCCCCCACTTTTAGTTGTTCGTCCCGAACAATGCTATTAAAGGGCGTAAGTTCTAAGTTTGGCTTTGGAATATGAAAATTAGACTGTGGTACTCGATCTATCCTAATTCATGCATTGCTTACTTATTACCAAATTAAACTGCGTAAATAAATAGAAGATACTTAATACTGGTACCTCCGTGCTGAGATGCAAATTATATTGGATGTCTCGGGAGATAGCCCTTTTTAGGCTCCTGGACTGCAACCTCGGGATCGTCTCTTACTATATGGTTTTCTTGTAGCTTTCTCTAGCACATGATTCAATTCGGGTTTCAGTGAGTTGAGCCTTTTTGATTTTCTTCTTTGGCGAGGGACTGCTTTTTTGTTGTAGTGAATCGGCCTTTGGCCTTTGATTTGACTTTTTGAGTGCTTCACTTTTGCTCGGTTAAAACCTTCACAATTTTGGGCCTTTGGCCTCTTTTGATTTGCTTCATTGAGCTTTTCGCCTTTTTGTGATTGCTAGTCCATTTTCTTGAGCCTTTTTGGGAGGTCCAATCATCGCCCGCAAGCCTATGGAAATACCTCCCCGCTCCTCTCGTCTTTGTCGTTTTGCGCGGGTCAAGATGAGGGTCGCTCATCTATTTTCTCGGCTATTTTGACTAGAGAGAGGACGGTCTGATTCCCGTCCTCGCCTTTGCATAGATGCTTTTTGGCGGAGTTGACTTCAATTATTCACTGAAAACCCGAAGTGCAGCCTCCACTGACTTCGAAAACCATATAGTTTGATCTGATCCTTTGATTGCTTTCCAAGCCTCTCTAGGGCAGTTTATATCAACTCCACATCCCTAGTTATCTCAGCACAAAGGACAAATGGAAAGTTACATTCTAAGTTTTTAAACAGTTGAATTTTCACAAGGTTAATGCATGAATTATGATTTATCTTTTTCACATTCTTAAGTTCATATTTTCAAAAAGGTACTTATTAAAAAAGAAAAACAGCTGCATGTTATTTATGTACATAGGTGGTTCTCACCCCCCACTTTTGAACGAAGGCGTGCCTTAGTTCAAAAGTCATGCAAGCTTAAAACTAAATACTGAATTTAAATGACAGAAATTAAAGTGCGGAAAAGTAAGATAGTGTCGGGTTACCTCCCGACCAGTGCACTTGTTTAACGTCGTTGGCTCGACGATACCTCGTTGTGGATGACTGGTTTGGATCCCATGGGTGGCTGAGGTCAAACTTTGCCACCATTCTTGTGTTGTTTCCAGCTTTGACCTTCTCCGAGTTCTTGTGGAATGTTGAGTTCGGGTCAGGACTCCATTGTTCTGGTGGTTTTGTCTTCCTATTCTTCCGCTTCTTCCGATTCTTTTGAGAAGGTGAGGGATCTTTTACTACAGTCGCTGGTCTTTTAAGTCGGGCTTTCTTGTTTCTCCATCCGGGCTTCCATTCCATCGGGCCATTTCTTTGTTTCTTGTTTGAACGGTTGGCATCCTGGTTGTGTTCTTCGATAGCCCTCTTCTTTGCGGCATAGGTGAATGGCTGTTTCAGCATGAGTGAGTTTCCAGGGCTGTTTGGTTGGCTCGTGGTGAGAGAGTGCTCCATGGTTGACTTTTCTTGCCCTTGTCCCGCCTCCATCTCGCCTTGCACCTTACCATTGATTACTTCATCTTCAGGGGCTGCAATCCGTATACAAACTGAGGGGACAAGCCGGGGGGCTTCCACCACAAGGGCCGGGTCTTTCACGGATAGGTTGGTAATGATGACCGGGTCTACCTCAGGTACTCCGAGCGCAAGGACCGGGCCTGGTTTGGGCAGTTCTTCTTCGGCCATCCGAGAGTCCTCATCCTTTGTTGGCTTGGTGGGCTCCAATGTAGGCTCCTTTAGGGCCGCCTCCACATTTATTACTGCCCTTGTTCTGATGTCTTTTTCCAGGTTTGCTGTGGGCAAGCTTGCAATGGGTGTAGTGCTGGGCTTGTTTTGTACTGAGTCCTTTTTCACCGTTGGTACTTTATTATCAGTTAGGCGTATTGGCCCTTGTTTTGTTCTACCTGCCAAATTATCTATGGCATCCCAGATTTTAGTTATGGTCAACCTTATGAATGAGCCTCCCACTGAATCATTGAGCCTTTTCCGCTCATGCGGTAGCATTCCGCCAAGAAACCATTGAAGAAGGAATACGTTTGTGAATCCATGGTGCGGGCAGCTTGCTACAATGGAGTCGAAGTACGATAAGTACTCATCCAATGTTTCATCCCGGGATTGCTTGATGTTAATGATCTTCTCGCGGAATTCAAGTTGGTAAGATAGCGGAAAAATCTCCTCATCGTCATCTTGATAGTCATGGTGACTTTCTTCGCGAGACATGGTTGTTTTGAAGCGCGTAATGATTCAAAGAACAGTTATCCGATGACTAGTTCCCCGGCAACGGCGCCAATTTGACAGAACCGCTCGTCGTCAAAGCGATTGTGCAAATAAATTTATAATAGTCCGCTACTCGCAACTATACTACTGGGTAGTACTTGGTAAGTAGGGGTCGAACCCAAGGGAACTAGGGGAATAATTGTTCTTCGGGGGGGGGGGGGGATTACGCAGCGTGAGAACGTGTTTAAGGTCGGTTGGTTGGTTTTAAAGCTACCAGCTATTTTGATTGGTTGATTGGTTGGTTGGTTGATTTTAATACTGGAAAGTAAATTACTATTTTAATGATTAAGAGAAATGATCGGTTTCGGGGGACTTGTATTATATCCTGTTTATCATTGACCATTAGTGAATCATCTAAGTATTCAAACGGTGAATCGAGGCTAGTTACAGCTCAAGACTTACAACACCGGTTTAAAGCAACTCCTGTTCTATTTCAGTCTAGCGCCAATACCCTAAGGTATGCTAGCCTGGGTGCATCCACCTGATCTCACAGTTACGCTCGACCAGATGGGATTTAGGATGAGTCGAACTCCTCAGATAGCTTTGCTTGTTACAGCTTCCACTACCTGAGTATGATCACGAATTTCCACAGAAGAGCTTTGCTTGTTACAGCATCCACTCAACCTTGGAAACTCTGACTATATATGGCACATAGAACAAGTTTTTAATACTAAGACTAAACACTAAGTTAATAGTCTTAAAACATTTTATAATACAAATGCGCCCCTTAGACCGAACTACTAGTTTAGCTACTATTCATCGCGCTAAACATTATACTAAGGAATTAAAGACAACAGTTAAATAAATAAATACTAAGAGATACTTACAACCGTTGAAGCGCCAAGGGAGCTTTCCTTTATTTCCAAAGCAAAATTACAACTTTACAAATATTACAACTTCTAGAGAGAGAAGTGAAATTGAGATTTGGTGTGTGAAATGAGGAGGAGGAGCTCCTCCTTTTATAGCCCAAAGGGGAGGAGATGGGTGGTGGAGATGGGTGGTAAGTGTTGCATTTTGATTGGAGGAGAAAATGGATGGAGGAGATGGCCACACATGGAGGAAGAGGAGTGGTGGAGGAGGAGGAAGGTGGTGGTGACATGTGGAGGAGCTCCAAAAGCCGCCAGTCACCACCACCAAGAGCCGCCGGTAGGCGGTGGCCCAAGGGGGAGGAGCTCCTCCCTTGGCCACCACTTCTTTAAGTGGTCGGTCATCTTTGTCCAATGTGCGATTTGTACAGTTTTGTGCAGTCTTTTCACAAAACTGTCAATGTGTTTCTTCTCCGGGCTGTCTTGACTCCACTCCTGATTCCTCTGATTAATTTGTTCTGGTCAATTCAACGTTAGGATCCTTGATATCTCTTCAGTCGGCATATGATCTTGACCTTGGATTGACTCTTGTTATCTTTTCAGCTTAAAATCCTCTCCTTAGCGTGTTTTCACTTCAGTCTCTAAAATGCCCTGTGAAAATATATCGGGACTAACACGTAGACGTTAGATAGACAAACAGTCTAATTTGGGGGGTTTAACTGTGTTTCTGACTCGTATAACTTTGGTCCATCAAGTACCCAAGAGCTCTGTTTTCTGTGCAAGTTGACATGACATTTCCTGCTTCATTTCAGTCAGTTGAGTATTCAATAAATCCCCCTTACCTTGGAGTTCCACCTTCTGTGTAACCAGAATCTCAACCTCCTGCCACATCTTTTCTTTTTCAGCGGTCATACTGGCTGCAGAATCGGTAAGCTTCTTGTTGAGGTTGATCACTAGCAGCCATTTCTCATACAGTTCGTTGTACGTCTCGGTCGAGGTCTCATTAGCAAGTCCTTCGTCATCACTGCTTGATGCATCGTCAACAGGCTGTTCAAACAGTGCACTAGAGTATGGATTTTCACTTGTCTCAATGCAGTCTTCAAAAGTAACTACAAGTCTCATGATATTCTCATGCTCTTCTTCCTCATCGTTAGATTCACTGTCTGGACCCTCATAGGCTATTCTGAGAATATCCCATGCTTCCTTGGCAACCTCACATTCAGCAATCAGTTTGAACACGTTCTCGTCCACTCCATAGAATATTGCATTCAGGGCCTTTGAATTCCCAACAGCCGCTACATCATCTGCTTCAGACCACAGGGCTTCGGGTTTTGGCATAATAGCTCCTTCAGGGTTGGCCATCATGGGTTCTGTCCATCCTATCATTACAGCTCTCCAAGCCCTTTCATCGAGGGATTTTAGAAAGGCTTTCATCTTGGATTTCCAATACGGATAATTCGGCCCTTCAAGCAACTGTGGTCGGTTAGTGATCTGTCCTTCCTTCAAACTCATCTTGAACAGTCACCGGATCACACACTGTATGTCGAGTGTCTGCTCTGATACCAATTGAAATTTACTTGTCTTAGTCAAGACGAGTTTCAGATGGTGTTCGAACTGCGTCTCGAACACGTGTTGGACAGTTTCAGGTTGTGTTCAAACAGAGACTAGAACACCTTAGCAGACAGTACCGAAAACAGAACTAATAGGAGCACACACGATATAATAACCCAGTTCGGCCTCACCTACTCTGGGGGGTTTCCCACACCCGAAAAGGGACACAAATCTTATTACGAGTTTAGAGCTATTCGTGGACTTACACTTACACAACGCCTTGTTTGTAATAGCCTAGCCTCTAACACTCCGTCTCTCGAATTTGCAATCTCGGTTCACCGCAGCTCCCCTCGATCCCCTATGGGTAGGACGAGACTTCCCTCTCGGTCTAGTCTTGGACTTCTCGGAAGTCCAGTCGCCTTCTCTCGAAGACGTGTCTTGATCACCATGTGTGTGTGCGCTTTGTTGTCCTTCAAGAACAGTCTGAACAACACACTGAACAGACTGCTTCTTCACCGTTGATATTCCGGTGTGGAATAATCAGCCGACCGTCACTCCTCCTCCAATCTCACGAATGCTCTCGTGTTTTCTTTTCTCTCCGGGAGTGATGCTGATGTCGACGCCCTAGCCTTCTATTTATATGCATTGGCGGATCCGAATCAGCCCTAGGAAATCTGTCAAATATTTAGGAAATATTCCTAAATATTTGCTAGATATATTTCCTCCAATCTTCATGAATATCTCGATCTTTCTTTCTCGCCAAGTCATTCCAAATCTGGTTGGATACTGATGTGAGAATATCTATCTGAATATTTGTTCTCTCACGATGACTTGTCGATTGATCCCAATCAAATAATCTCGTCGATATCTTCTGGATATTCAAATCTTCATTCCAATCTTCAAGAAGATCTCGATCTTTCTTTATCATCAAGTAATTCCGAATCTTCTTAATCGACTTCTAATTGATGAGAGGATATTCGTTTGAATATCTGATCCTCTAATTTATTGTTGAGCCGACTCCAATCAGATCAGATCTTTGATCGTCCAGATTAGGAAACGTCTTTTCTTCAGCTCTGATGTATGCGAGTTCCAGTAGTCGGTTGAACACCCCTTGAACTCCTGCTTGAACTGTCTAAAGCCATTTTGCCAAAGCCATGCCATTCATGGGAACATCAAGATCCTACGAAGGCAGCCAGTTCAAGTGAAGCCGTGTGAGTTTTGTAGTTCTACGGACCACAAGACTGACGCATGCCCAACGTTAATAGTAGAGAAACCGGCAGAAGTGAATGCAGTGGTAGGATACCAAGGATACAACAACAAAAACAGCAACAACAGAGCCGGACCAAACTGGCAGTATAATCAAGTAACCAACCCAACTTGGCAGAATGACAACCACCCTCCAAGGGAGACACAACAAGCCGCACCTCAATTAGCTCAGTCATTCTACCAACCTCCCCACCAGCAGTACAACCAGAACGCTCCATCAGCAGGTCAATATCAGCAAAAAGGACCAAACTAGTACCCGACGGGTCAGTATCAGCAGAAGGGACCGAATCAGTACCAAGCCGGCCCGAGCAATCCGCAAGGACCAAACAAATCCCTCGATGATGTGGTGAAGGAACTCGTGGGCTCGATGCATCAATTCCAAGTCGAGACAAAGGGAGATATCTCGGACTTGAAGAAGCAAATGTCCCAGCTAGCCACCTCAATGTCCGCGCTCACTAATAAACCAGGCAGACTTCCTTCACAACCCATTCAAAACCCGAAAGAAAATGTTAATGCCGTGACCCTTAGGAGTGGGAGAAAACTTGTCGTCAAACCCATGGAGCAAGAGGAGGACAAAAGGCCCGAGGCTCTTGAAACATGACAGCACTGCCTTGTCGCGAGGCAATGTGTGCAAATAAATTTATAAGTCCGCTAGTAGCGACTTCACTACTGGGTAGCAAGTGGTAAGTAGGGGTCGAACCCAAGGGAATTGGTGGATTAGTTGTTCTTTAATGAAGCTTACACATAAATTAAAGTGCGATTGGGTTGGGTTTGAGTGGTTTATATAGAAAGTAAATTACAGAGCGTAAAAGTAAATGACAGAAAGTAAATGTACAGAAAGTAAACAGTTGATATTTTAATGGAAGGAAAGGATTCGGTTAAGGGGTTTTATATCATATCGTCGTTCATCATCGACTTCTAATGATCTTACTAAATGTTCAAAGATGTATCAAGGCCATTTCTAGCACTCGACTTGCCACACCGTCTAGTCCTTTTCAAGACATAGAACTCTTGTTCTAGTTGGGCTAATTCCTCCTTTCGAAGTATCTTAGCTTATGTGCATCCATTTGATCTTCAGTTACGATCAACCAAATGGTGTTTTAAAAAGGTTGAACTCCACAGTTAAGCTGTGCTCTTTCGAGCCTCCACTTAACCACGAAGGTTAACGAACCCATGGAAGAGCTTTGCTCTTTCGAGCATCTACTCAACCAATAGTGTTCTGACCTAATATATGGCACATAGAACAAGTTTTGAACACAAAGAAGCATTAAGCAAAGAGTCTAGAAACGATTCATGATATAAGAAACACCTTCAACCGAATATAAGTCTTAGCTACTTGTATTCATGTCAAGGAATACAAGCAAGCCGTGGCTTTGAACAAGAACAAGTAAAGGGAGATGAGCTCCAAAGCAATAACAAAGTAAAGGAAAGTAAAGGAACAAGGCAAAGGAAAGCAAGAACAAGTAAAGAAAGTAAAGGAAAAGTAAGGAAGCCGTGGCTTTGTACCTACAACAAGTGGAGGAGAGGAGCTCCTAAGCAAGATCAAAGCAAGGGAAGTAGCTCCAAAATGAAGAACAAAGCAAGAACAAGTGAAGAACAAAGTGTGTATTGAAAATGAAGAGAAGAGAGTTAAGCTCTCTATCTCTCTAAGGAATTCGAACAAGAGGAATGGGATGTGTTTACATGAGGCTTGCTCCTCTATTTATAGGCTAGGAAACTTGGGAGCTAAGTATTGGAGAAGAAATATCTATGGGGAAGAAATATCCTTTGGCTTAAAAGATCTTAAAGCCACCTCACTTCCCTTCCCATGTGCCAAATGACTTGCCCTCTCCCAAAGCCGCCGCCCATGTGTCACTCTCCCATGGAAAGCCGCCGGCCATGAGGTGGAGGAGATGGTGGATTGTGATATTTGTTCAAAAGCCATCGGTTCCCTCACAACTCCGGTTAGACTTTAGTTGCCTTTGGTTGGACTTGTTGGATTTGGCCGGAATTTGTCACCGGAGCAAGAAATGACCGGAGCATGGTGGTGGTTGGATGAGCTTGATCGGAGCATCACCGGAGGTTTGCCGGAGCATGGCCGGAGTTCGCCGGAATATGGCCAGAATCTGACCGGAGCTTTGGGCGGAGCTTCTTGGATTTTAGAGAGTGTATTCTGAATGAAAAAGTAATTCTAAGATGATCTCAAGAAGTATGCTAAGCCAAATTCTGCCCGGAACATGGTCGAAATCCCAAAACGGCCGATATTGCCCTTGTTTGGCTTTGAACGGGCTTGAGTCATTGGCAATGCGTTCTCAGCTTTTGGGCGATGGTTCTAGCATGTTGAAGTGATTCTAAGATGAATGCTCGAGCTAGATTTGCTGGAACACCGCCGGAAAGTGGTCGTGACCAGATTTGAAGTTTTGCTCGGGCGCTGGTTTTCCTCGGGCCTTGGCTGGCCAGAAATGCTTGGTGTGCATTTTGGGCATAAATCTCCCCTTTTAGGCATGTTTCCTCTTTAGACCCCAAAATCGCCTGTATACACAAAATGGCATTAACAAGCACTTGTTCGTATGACGAAATGTCTTAATTGGTGGGTTTAGTAGTACTTAAAGAATCATATAAATATGCTCCATCAAAACACTTGAGCAAGACGCGTCCGAGGAAGAGCAGGAGGCGACCAAAGAAGAAGGGAACGCGTCCGAAGAACACGGGTCTGGCCCGGTACCAGCGGCCAGCCCGGTTCCGGCATCCGAAGAGCACAAGGAACGCCCGGTACCTAGAACCGAGACCTCCAAAATCAGCGCAACACTTCCATTTCCAGTACCTGCCCGTGTGCCAAAACAACATGTCATGGATGAGGACGTGTTTGAGTTGTTCAGCAAAGTCGAAATCAACATCCCCCTCTTGGAAGCCATCAAGCAAATTCCTCGGTATGCTAAGTTTTTAAAAGAACTTTGCACCAACCGGAGGAAGAATACTAGATATGATCAAGAACTAATGAGTAGGAATGTGTCGGCCGTTATACAACGAAAGGGGCCCCCCAAATGCGGTGATCCGGGAACTTACACCATTCCATGCACAATTGTCAACATCCGGATCGAGAACTGCATGCTAGACCTTGGAGCATCAATCAACGTTCTTCCCTTCTATATCTACTCATGCCTTAGGATTGGACCACTCGAACCCACCGGTCTCACTATTCAACTGGCAGATCAGTCGTGCAAACAGCCCGAGGGCAAAATAGAAGACGTCCTGGTTCAAGTTGGCGAATTGGTGTTTCCAACGGATTTCTACGTTTTAAAAATGGAAACTGGCAGACCAACAGACCATGCACCCATCCTTCTTGTCCGTTCATTTCTCAAAACATCAAAAATGAAGATAGACTGTGGAAGTGGGATGCTTTCAATGGAGGTGGAAGGAGAGGCCTTTAGCTTCGACATATTCCGAGCAATGAAGCATCCCATGGAGTTCAAGGAAGTGCACGCTCTCGACACTTTGGACGACCTGGTCCAAGAAGTGCAGACAGAATCAAGAGCAGATCCCTTAGAAACCATACTCAATGGAGCCGAAAGCTCATATGAATTGGCCGAAGGCTTGTATAAAACACTAGCCCACTTAACAATCTCGAAGCCTCTCACACCTGGATATGAAGTCAACGAGGTGAAACTATTCAAATCCAATACCTTTTTACCCTCGGTAATGCAAGCTCCCAAAATAGAATTGAAGCCCCTGCCCGGGCATCTGAAGTACGCATTCCTAGGAGAGAATAACACACTCCCGGCGATCATAAGAGTGGCTTGGAAGCAGGCCAGGAGCATCGTTTGGTAAAAGTGCTGAGACAGCATAAACTTGCAATTGGATGGACTCTTGCTGACTTGAGAGGAGTCAGCCCTGCTGTATGCATGCACTGTATTCTACTTGAGGATGGAGCAAAGCCATCAAGAGAGCCTCAACGACGACTCAACCCTATCATAATGGAAATCGTCCAGAAAGAAATTCAGAAGCTACTAGATGCGGACGTTATCTATCCCATCTCGGATAGCCAATGGGTGAGCCCTGTTCATGTGGTCCCGAAGAAAAGTGGGATCATAGTTGAGGAAGATACCGAAGGAAAAATGGTGACAACAAGGGCCAAAAATGGCTGGAGGATGTGCATCGACAATAGAAAATTAAATGCGGTCACAAGGAAGGACCATTTCCCTCTGCCATTCATCGATCAAATGCTAGACCGACTGGCAGGCAAACCATATTTCTGTTTCTTGGATGGATTCTTGGGCTACAACCAGATCCCCATAGCACCTGAGGACCAAGAGAAGACTACATTCACCTGCCCATTCGGCACATTCGCCTTCAGAAGAATGTCGTTCGGTCTATGCAATGCCCCGAGGACTTTTCAAAGGGTGGTAACCAGCATTTTCTCAGACATGATTGGAGAATTCATCGAGGTCTTCATGGACGATTTCACCATCTATGGAGACACATTTGACGCATGCCTAAGCAACTTGAGCACGGTTTTGGCACGATGTGTGTCAATGAACTTAGTGCTCAATTATGAGAAATGCCACTTCATGGTTACTCACGGAATAGTCTTAGGACATGTCATCTCACAAGAAGGCATGGAAGTGGACAATGCAAAAATCGACCTGATCATGACTCTACCATACCCATCCACGGATCGAGACATCCAATCATTCCTTGGCCATTGACGGAGCCCACTGCACTGTCGTAAAGGTGCAATGTTCTCTGTGCAAATAAATTTATATTTTCCGCTACTCGCAACTACACTACTGGGTAGCAAGTGGTAAGTAGGGGTCGAACCCAAGGGAATTAGGAGGATACGTTGTTCTTTAAGGGATTTGTACAGCGAGGGAGGGTGTTTTAAGGTTGATTGAGATTTTAGCGGTTATGACTAAGTGACTTTTTTGGTTGTTTTTGGTTTTGAGTGCGCAAAAGTAAATTACAGAAAAGTAAATACAGAAAAGTAAAAAGAAAGACTTACAGTGGGTGATGCGTGATTTGCAAGTCCTCCGGAAGGTGAGTGCAGTGATTAAGGCAGTTATACTAGAAAAGTAAATACATGGGGGTTTTGTAATTCAAGGAAAACATTCGGTTTCGGGGGCCTTGTATCATAGTTGTTTATCATTGACCGCTAATGATCCTACTAAGTGTTCAAAGATGAATCGAGGCCATTTCTAAGCGCAAGACTTGCAACATCGTTTAAAACACTTGTTCTACTTAAGACTAATTCCTCCTTTCGAAGTATCTTAGCCTTATGTGCATCCATTTGATCTTCTGTTACGATTTCCCAAAATGGTTTTTAAGATAAGTCGAACTCCTCAGATAAGTTTTGCTTGTTACAGCTTCCACTTACCGAGTATGTTCACGAATTCCCAAGGAAGAGCTTTGCTTGTTACAGCTTCCACTCAACCTTGGAAATTCTGACTATAAATGGCACATAGAACAAGTTTTGAACACAAAGATGCACTAGGTGCAGGGTCTAAAACATTTTACAATACAAGTACACCCCTTTAACCGAATAAAGAGTTTAGCTACGAATATCCATAGAGGTGGATACCATAGCTAAATACTCGGGGTTTTTTGAAAACAGTAAGAGGAGAGGGGGTGGAATACTCAAGAACCAACAGGAGTATTCCCAATTCCTACTGAATACTGAAGAACCAACAAGATTATTCTCTACAGTATTATAATACTCAAGAACCAACAGGAGTATTATAATTTCAAACCGTTATAATACTCAAGAACCAACAAGAGTATTATTTCATAAACCAAACTTACAAAGTAACACAAACTTAGAGAGAGAAGTGAAATGTTGATTTTTGGAGGATACAAATGAGGAGGAGGATGGCTCCTTTTATAGCCACAAGGGGAGGAGATGGATGGTGGAGATGGTGGCATGTGGTTTTGATCCAAGGGAGGAGGAGGAGGAGCAAGGAGGAGGCGCCACATGGGGGGGAAGAAAGCCGCCGGTTGGGGGGAGGAAAAGCCACCGGTGGCCGGTCACCATGGAGGGGAGGCTTCATCCCTTGGCCACCTCCAAGCCAAGCCGCCGGTCACCTTGGTCCATGGATGAGTTTTGACAGTTTTGTGAAGTCTTTTCACAAAACTATCAGTCCAATTTCCTTCCGGTCTGACTTTGGTTGTTCCTCGGTTGAATTTGAATTGAGTAATTCAATGTCAGGATCTTGAGATTTCTTCATTCAGCGTCTGATCTTGCCCTTGGAATGACTCGTAACATCTTTTCAGCGTAAAATCCTCTCCTTAGCGTGTTTTCTCTCTAAGCGCCAAAATACCTTGTAGAAATATATCGGGACTAACAAGTAGAAGTTAGATAGATAAACAGTCTAATTTGGTGGGTTTTACTGTGTTTTTGATTCATATAATTATGGTCCATCAGCCATGCAGGATTCTACCGACGATTCATCAAAGACTTCTCCAAAAAGGCGTTGCCTCTATCCACTCTTCTCCAAAAAGAAGTCCCTTTTGAATTCACCAATGCATGCAAGGAGGCCTTTGATGATCTGAAAAAGCCCTCACTAGCACACCTATCATCCAAACGCCAAATTGGGGACTACCATTCGAAATCATGTGCGACGCGAGCGATTATGCCGTGGGGGCAGTTCTCGGCCAAAAGGTTGATAAGAAGGCGGTTGTGATCTACTACGCCTCAAGAACCTTAGATTCTGCCCAACGAAACTACTCCACCACCGAGATGGAACTCCTGGCAGTGGTATTCGCTCTGGAAAAATTCAGATCCTATTTGCTTGGAGCAAAAGTGATAGTTTATTCTGACCATGCTGCCATCCGTTACCTAATGAAGAAGAAGGAGGCCAAGCCAAGGCTCATTCGGTGGATCTTGCTACGGCAAGAATTCGATGTGGAGATAAGGGACAAAAGGGGATTGAGAATACTGTGGCCAACCATCTAAGCAGGATTGTCCGAGAGGAAGAAGAGGGGCACATAACCGAGTCATTTCCAGACGAACACCTATACACCATCTCAACCAAGGTGCCGTGGTATGCTTCAATCGTCAACTACCTTGTAGGAGGTACATTTCCTCCTTCTTTTACTAAAGCACAATGCATGAAACTTAGGCATGATGCTAGACATTACTTATGGGATGATCCTTATTTATGGAAAATAGGAGCAGATCAAATACTTAGGAGATGCATCCCCGATAATGAAATAGCTTCTGTTATTAGCTTCTGCCATGAATTTGCATGTGGAGGACACTTTGGGCCTAGGAGAACCGCTAGGAAAATCCTAGATAGTGGTTTCTTTTGGCCGAGTATATTTAGAGATGCCTACGAGAAGTGTAAAAAATGTGATAGGTGCCAAAGAGTAGGAAATGTGTCAGCCAAAAATGAGATGCCTCAAGTACCCATATTGGTCAACGATGTTTTCGACATTTGGGGCATTGATTTTATGGGACCATTCCCAGTTTCATGCGGTTATACTTATATTTTAGTTGCTGTAGATTATGTGTCGAAATGGGTAGAGGCTAAGGCCACGAAGTGCGACGATGCAAAAACTGTCATAGATTTTTTGCGCACTAACCTGTTTTGTAGGTACGGGGTACCGAAGGCCATAATAAGCGACCAAGGAACTCATTTCTGCAACCGCACGATGGCTGCCACCTTGAAGCACTACCATGTCCACCACCGGACATCCACGGCATATGACAGCACTGCCTTGTCGCGAGGCAATGTGTTCAAAATTAATTTATAAGTCCGCTACTCGTGACTTTACTATTGGGTAGTAAAGCGGTAAGTAGGGGTCGAACCCAAGGGAATTAGTGGATAGTTGTTCTTTTGAAAATGGAAAATTAGACAGTTGGGGGTTGGTTGTGATTTTAGTACTGAAAGTAATGTGGGTTGGTTGTGATTTTAGTACTGAAAAGTAAATGATTGAAAGTAAAGAAAGTAAATACAGGACTGAAAGTAAATACTGAAAAGTAAAGTGCTAGAACAGTCCAATTCAATATCGACTAATCAACATACTTTTGGTATGGACTGATAGTGAAAGAGTCTGTAATAAGCGACAGAAAGTAAATTACTGAAAGTAAATTGCTGGAACAGTCGAATTCAATATCGACTTAATCAACATACTTTTGGTATGGACTGGTATTGAAAGGGTCTGTAATAAGCGACAGAAAGTAAATTGCTGAAAAGTAAATGTGCGGAAATTAAAGTACTGAAAGTAAATGACTGAAAATAAGCAGTTGATAATGAGACTGAAAGTAAAGTGACAGGTGATGTTTTAATCAAAGGAAAGATTCAGTTTTAGGGGCCTTGTATCATAGTCTGTTTATCATTGACCTCTAATGATCATACTAAGTGTTCAAAGATGTATCAAGGCTATTTCTAGCACTTGACTTGCCACACCGTCTAGTCCTTTTCAAGACATAGAACTCTTGTTCTAGTTGGGCTAATTCCTCCTTTCGAAGTATCTTAGCTTATGTGCATCCGTTTGATCAATCATTTCCGATCAACCAAATGGTGTTTAAAAGAGGTTGAACTCCACAGATAAGCTGTGCTCTTTCGAGCCTCCACTTATACACCGAAGTTCACGAACCCATGGAAGAGCTTTGCTCTTTCGAGCCTCCACTCAACCAATAGCGTTATGATCTAATATATGGCACATAGAACAAGTTGAACACAAAGAGGCACTAAGAGAAGGGTCTAAAACATTTTATGATACAAACCACCCCTTCAACCGAATGAAGGGTTTAGCTACGAGTATCCATAGAAGTGGATATCATAGCTAAGTGCTTAGAAAAGTAAAGGTTTTGAAATCAAAGACAAGGAAAGTAAAGGTTTTGGAAAGTAAAGACAAGGAAGTAAAGGTTTTTGAAAGTAAAACTCAAGAACAAACTTGAGCACTCAAAAACCAACAAGAGTACTCAAGATACAAAGTGAAGTAAAGACAAGGAGAGTAAAGAAAGCTTTGGAAATCAAGAACAAAAGTAAGAACAAGAACAAGTAAAATGTAGAGAGGTTTTGGTATTGAAATGGTGAAGAAGAGAGATAAGCTCTCAACTTCCTAATGTTTGTGGCACTATGGGACTTTGAAGGACAAGGATTACATGAGGGCATGCCGTTCTATTTATAGACTTAGGGAAACTTGGGGGCTAAGCTTTGGCTTGAGAAATATCCCAAAAGACTTCATTTTGATTGGTTCTTCCAAAAGCCACCACTTGCACATGGCTCAACCAAAGCCAACCACTTGGCATGGCTCTCTCAAAGCCGCCGGCAGCTTTCTCCAAAGGGCAGCAGCCGGCCATAGGTGGCACTCCCAAAAGCCGCCGGCCCCACTTGGTTGAAGCCCAATGCAACCGGACTCAAAATGCCAACCAAAATGAATAGTAAGTAACCGGAATATTAGGACTTCGGTTGGGTCCTGGCCGGAACTTGATCTGAGCTTGGTCGGAGCATTACCGGAGGTTGGCCGGAGTTCGCCGGAATATGGCCGGAATCTGACCGGAGCTTTGGTCGGAGCTTCTTGGATTTTGGAGAGTGTATTCTGAACGAAAATGTCATTCTTAGATGATCTCAAGAAGGAACCTAAGCCAAATTCTGCCTGGAACATGGTCGAAATCCCAAAACGGCCGATATTGCCCTTGTTTGGCTTTGAACGGGCTTGAGTCCTTGGCAATGCGTTCTCAGCTTTTGGGCGATGGTTCTAGCATTTTGAAGTGATTCTAAGATGAATGCTTGAGCTAGATTTGCTGGAACGCCGCCGGAAAGTGGTTGTGACCAGATTTGAAGTTTTGCTCGGGCGCAGGTCGATCGGGCTCAGGCGCTGGTCTCGGAAGGGGTCTGACATTTCTCGGACGTGGCCTGGCTGGTTTTCCTCGGGCCTTGGCTGGCCAGAAATGCTTGGTGTGCTTTTTGGGCATAAATCTCCCCTTTTAGGCATGTTTCCTCTTTAGACCCCAAAATCGCCTGTATACACAAAATGGCATTAACAAGCACTTGTTCGTATGACCAAATGTCTAATTTGGTGGGTTCAGTAGTACTTTATGAGTCATATAAATATGCTCCATCAGCAAACGGACTACAAAGCGCGGACCAAATTGTATCATGACAAATTCATCCTCTGACGCTCATTTGAGGAAGGACAACAAGTGCTACTCTTCTCCTCACGGTTGAAGTTGATGCCTGGCAAACTAAAATCAAGATGGACCGGCCCTTATACCGTGACTAAGGTATTCAACCATGGGATGCTTGAGTTGGAAAGCAATATGGACAATGGAAGCAGATTCACGGTGAACGGGCAGCGAGTCAAACATTACCACGGCGAAGTCGACTTAACTCCGCAGAAATACGACCTTAACCGCCCATGGGATCCAAACTTGTGATCCCCAATCGTCGAGCCAACGACGTTAAACAAAGGCACTGGTCGAGAGGTAACCCGACATCTAACATATTTTTAGTCATTTTAATTTCAGTCATTTAGTTTTTACCTTGTCAGTCGCTCTCACCCATTTTTGTGTATAGAAGGAATGACTACTTGTATAGGAATCAGCTTTGGGGAGCGCCAAGAGTTCAAGGCCCCAGCCGAACTCCCTCGATTATTCCTCTCCGAGCCATGTCATTTGCTTGCATGTCCTCGACATGCAATGACACCGTAAAGGGAGTTCAGTTCTTCCCTTTTCCTTATGTCATTTCCTTCTATTGTAAATATTTGCTTGCAATCGGCTTTTGAACTAAGTCATGCCGAGAGGCACACCTTCGTTCAAAAGTGTGGGGTGAGAACTGCCTTTGCACATAATTAGTTTAACATGCTTTCTTTTTCCTTTTCCCTTAATATTATCTTTTTGAAAATAAGAACTTGAGAATGTGAAAAAGATAGATCTAAATTCAAGCATTTACCTTGTGAAATCTCAACTGTATAAAAACTTGAGGATGTAACTTCTTAATTGTCCCTTTGTGCTGAGATATACAGGGGATGTGGAGTTGATATAAAATGCCCTAGAGAGGCTTGGCAAGCACTCGAAGGATCGGATTTCGCTATATGGTTTACGAAGTCAGTGGAGGCTGCACTTCGGGTTTCATTGGAAATTAGAGTCATCTCCGCCGTGCAGCGTTTATGCAAGAGGCGGGATGGGAATCAAACTGTCCTATCTCTAGTCCTAGTAGCCGAGAAAATAGATGAGCGACCCTCATCTTGACCCGCGCAAAACGGCGAGGATGAGAAAGAGCGGGGAAGTATTTCCATATGCTCTCGAGCGATGATTGGACCTCCCAAAAGGTTGAGAAAATGGACAAGCAAATCACAAAGAAGCAAAGCTCGAAGAAGCAAATCAAAGGCCAAAGGCAAAAAATGTGAAGGTTTTAACCGAAACAAAAGTGAAGAAACTCCAATTCAAAAAATCGAAGGCCAAAGACCAAATCACTTCAAAAGCTGTCCCTCATAAAAAAGAAGTCAAAAAGCTCAGATCATTGAAACTCGAACCAAATCATGTGCTAGAGAAAGCTACAAGTTAACCATATAGTGCGAGTCGGTCCCGAGAATGCAGTCCAAGAGCCTGAAAAGGGCTATGACAGCCGCTCATCGTTAAAGCGATTTGTACAAATAAATTTATAAAGTCCGCTACTCACGACTACTGGGTAGAAGTGGTAAGTAGGGGTTGAACCCAAGGGAATTAGGGGGATACGTTGTTCTTTTACTAACAGGGACGTGTTTTAGGATGATTGAGATTTTAGCGCGAGTAATTAAACTACTGTTTTTGGTTTTTTGGGTTTTTTGTGCGGAAAAGTAAATTCAGAAATTAAATACTGAAAGTAAATACTGAAAGTAAAGAGATAAGGGTTAGAAGACTTACAGTGGGTGATGCGTGATTGCGATTCCTCCGGTTGTTGAGCGGTTGATGGTTGTGGTTGATCGGGACTGTTATACTAGGAAAGTAAATACAAGGAGTTTTTGTGATTGAAAGAAAGTATTCGGTTTCAGGTACTCTTGTATTATAACATGTATATAATAAACCGTTAGTAACTTTTCTAAGTATTCAAAGATGAATCGAGGCCCTTTCGTAGCGCAAGACTTGCAACATTGTTTAAAGCAACCCTTGTTCTACTTCAGACTAATTCCTCCTTTCGAAGTATCTTAGCCTTCTGTGTATCCACCTGATCTCACAGTTACGATTGACCAAGTGGTGTTTTAGATAAGTCAAACTCCTCAGATAAGCTTTGCCCTTTTGTAGCATCCACTTACCCGAGTATGTTCACGAACCCCACGGAAGAGTTTTGCCCTTTCGTAGCATCCACTCAACCTTGGAAATTCTGACTATAAATGGCACATAGAACAAGTTTTGAATACAAAGAAATGAAACTAAAGGATATTACAACATTATATAATACAAGAAAATACCTTCCACCGAATGAAGAGTTTAGCTACTAATATCCATAGAGGTGGATACCATAGCTAAATACTCGGGGGTTTTTGAAAACAATAAGAGGGAAAGGGGTGGAATACTCAAGAACCAACATGAGTATTCCCAATTTCCTACTGAATACTCAAGAACCAACATGAGTATTCTCTATAGTATAATACTCAAGAACAAACAGGAGTATTATTTCATAAACCGAACAAACTTACAAAGTAACCAAACTTAGAGAGATAAGTGTTTTGTGTATGGATTAATGATACAAATGAGGAGGAGGGCACTTCTATTTATAGCCAAGAGGGGTGGAGATGGGTGGTGGAGATGGTGGCATGTGTTTCTCATCCAAGGGAGGAGATGGAGGAGGAGGGAGGAGGAGACAAGTGGCGCCACCTTGTGCACTCCCCAAAGCCGCCGGTTGGAGGTCAAAATGGAGGAGGTTTTGTGGCTTTGGCCACCTCCTAGCCAAAGCCACCGGTCACCCAAGGAGGAGGAGGGAGGAGGCCACCCAATGACTCATCCTTTTCACTTAAGCCACCGGTCATCCTTGCATATGGATGAATCTTGACGGTTTTGTACAGTCTTTACAAAACTATCTGTCCAATTTCACTCCAGGCTGTCTTTGATAATTCCTCATTTGGATTTAATTTGAGTAATTCATCGTCAGGATCTTGAGATTTCTTCGTTCAGTGCTTGATCTTGACCTTCAATTGACTCTTGATATTTTTTCAGCATAAAATCCTCTCCTTAGCGTGTTTTCACTTTTATCTCTCAATTGCCCTGTGGAAATATTTCGGGACTAACACGTAGAAGTTAGATAGACAAACAGTCTAATTTGGTGGGTTTAACTGTATTTATGATGCATACAATTATGGTCCATCAGATCACCCCACACTTTTAGTTGTTCGTCCCGAACAATGCTATTAAAGGGCGGCACTAAGTAAGCTTGTTGAAATATGAAAATTAGACTGTGGTACTCGATTTCTCCTAATTCATGCATTACTACTTATTGCCAAATTAAACTGTGTAAATAAATAGAAGAAACTTGATAATTGTACCTTCGTGCCGAGATGCAAATTATTTTGGATGTTTCGGGAGATAGCCCTTTTCAGGCTCCTGGACTACACCTTCGGGACCGTCTCGCACTATATGGTTTTCTTGTAGCTTTCTCTAGCACGTGATTCGATTCGGGTTTCAGTGAGTTGAGCCTTTTTTTGATTTTCTTTTTTCTTCTTTGGCGAGGGCCTAGCTTTTTGTAGTGATTCTGCCTTTGGCTTTATGATCTGTCTTTTTTGAGTGCTTCACTTTTGCTCGGTTAAAACCTTCACAATTTTTGGCCTTAGGCCTCTTTTGATTTTCTTCTTTGAGTTTTTTGCTTCTTTGTGACTTGCTAGTCCATTTTCTCAGCCTTTTTGGGAGGTCCAATCATCGCCCGCAAGCCTATGGAAATACCTCCCCGCTCCTCTCGTCTTCGTCGTTTCGCGCGGGTCAAGATGAGGGTCGCTCATTTATTTTCTCCGCTATTTTGACTAGAGAGAGGACGGTCTGATTCCCGTCCTCGCCTTTGCATAGATGCTTCTTGGCGGAGTTGACTTCAATTATTCACTGAACCCCGAAGTGCAGCCTCCACTGACTTCGAAAACCATATAGTTTGATCTGATCCTTCAAAGGCTTGCCAAGCCCCTCTAGGGCAATTTCTATCAACTCCACATCCCTAGGTTATCTCAGCACAAAGGGACAAATGAGAAGTTACATTCTAAGTTTTTAAACAGTTTGCATTTTCGTAAGGTTGATGCATGAATTATGATCTATCTTTTTCACATTCTAAAGTTCATAATTCCAAAAAGATACTACTAAAAAAAAGAAAAAACATGCAGTTGGTTCTCACCCCACACTTTTGAACGAAGGCAAGCCTTAGTTCAAAAGTCATGCAATATATACAGGAGAAGGAAATGACATTAAGGAAAAAGAAGAACAGAACTCCCTTTAAGGTGTCGAGTGAACGACATGGCATGAGGCTGGATAATCGAGGGAGTTCAGCTGGGGCCTCGAACTCTCAGTGCAGGCCCGGTAAATTCACGGAAGCTGCATGGCTGATCCGATCTTGCTCCAAAAACTTAATTCCTACATGAAAGACATTCCTTCTAGACAAAAAGTGGGTGAGAGCGCTTATTGGAAATTTAAATAACAGAAAGTAAGATAGTGTCGGGTTACCTCCCGACCAGTGCACTTGTTTAACGTCGTTGGCTCGATAGTACCTTATTCCTGGATCACTGGTTGGGATCCCATGGGTGGCTTAGGTCAAATTTTTTCCCAACTGCTCTCTCAATCTGTCCCAAGTTCTCATATGGCAGCGGGCTTTCTTCTTTACATTCTTCCAGGAAGGTGAGGATCCTTTGACCATAGGTGCTGGTCTTTTGAGTCGGACTTTCTTGTTTCTCCATCCGGGCTTCCATTCTACCGGCCCATGCCTTGGTCGTTTCTTCATGTTTGAATGGGTGGCACTTTTGCAATTCTGGAAATTCAGTATTGTGCCATCAAGCATTGGTGACCTTAGGCATGTCTCTATGTGAAGCCTCTTTTTTGTGGCAGCGACGAACAGTCGTCCTAGAACGAGCGAGTTTTCAGGGCTGCTTTGTTGAGTCGTGGTGAGTGAGAGCTCCATTGATGGTTTTTCTTGCCCTTGATTTGCCTCCAACTCTCCTTGTACCGCATTATTGACCACATCATCATCGGGCGCTGTGATTTGCATAGAAACCGAAGGGTTAAGTAGGGGCTTCTCGGCCATGAGAATCGGGTCTTTCTCGAGCAGATTGGTGATGAAGACCGGTTCAAGTGGCTCGGCTTGTTTGGCAATGAGGAATGGGCCTGGCTTGATTTCCTCATCCGCTTCGGTAGTGAGTTCCCATGAAGACTCCTCCTCGATGCTTTCTGTATCTGATTCGTCCATAACTTCGGATGGCTCAGGAGTGATATCCCATATGGACTCTTCCTCGTCCCATACTATATCGGTTTCCGGTTCTAAGTCTTTTGATGGCTCGGGAGTGATATCCCATATGGGCTCTTCCTCGGTGCTTCCGGTTCCCGACTCATCCATCATGGCCTCTGTCAACCTTGTGGGCACCAATGTTGGCTCTTTTAGAGCCGCCTCCATATCCATTACTGCCCTTGTACTGATGTCTTCTCTCGATTTTGTCGCGTGCAAGATAATAGGTGTGGTGTCGGGATCGTTCTGTACTGAGTCCACTTTCATCGTTGGTGCCATATCTTCGGTTTGGTGCATTGGCCCTCGTTTTGTGCTTGTGGCCAAATCCCTAATGAGGCCCCAGGCTTCATCTATGCTTAATTCTATTATTGACCCTCCTGCAATAGTAACTAGCAAGCAAAGCTCCGGAAGTCTCATCCCAATAAGAAATGCCTGAATAAGATCTGAATATGCGAATCCGTGGTGCGGGCAGCTCGCCACAATGGAAATGAAGTATGCCAAGTACTCGTCCAAAGTTTCGTCCCGGGATTGCGTAAGGTTGAAGATCTTATTGTGGACATCAAGTTCGAAAGGTGTTGGGGGAAATTCCTCATAGTACCAAGGCTCTCTTTCGTAGTAGGAAGACATTATGTATAACATAAAAAAGAACAACTACCCATTCGCTAATTCCCCGGCAACGGCGCCAATTTGACAGACCGCTCGTCGTTAAAGCGATTTGTACAAATAAATTTATAAAGTCCGCTACTCGCGACTACTGGGTAGAAGTGGTAAGTAGGGGTCACACCCAAGGGAATTAGGGGGATACGTTGTTCTTTTACTAACAGGGACGTGTTTTAGGATGATTTAGATTTTAGCGCGAGTAATTAAACTACTGTTTTTGGTTTTTTGGGTTTTTTGTGCGGAAAAGTAAATTCAGAAATTAAATACTGAAAGTAAATACTGAAAGTAAAGAGATAAGGGTTAGAAGACTTACAGTGGGTGATGCGTGATTGCGATTCCTCCGGTTGTTGAGCGGTTGATGGTTGTGGTTGATCGGGACAGTTATACAAGGAAAGTAAATACATGGGGTTTTTGTGATTGAAAGAAAGTATTCGGTTTCAGGTACTCTTGTATTATAACATGTATATAATAAACCGTTAGTAACTTTTCTAAGTATTCAAAGATGAATCGAGGCCCTTTCGTAGCGCAAGACTTGCAACATCGTTTAAAGCAACCCTTGTTCTACTTCAGACTAATTCCTCCTTTCGAAGTATCTTAGCCTTCTGTGCATCCACCTGATCTCACAGTTACGATTGACCAAGTGGTGTTTTAGATAAGTCAAACTCCTCAGATAAGCTTTGCCCTTTCGTAGCATCCACTTACCCGAGTATGTTCACGAACCCCACGGAAGAGTTTTTCCCTTTCGTAGCATCCACTCAACCTTGGAAATTCTGACTATAAATGGCACATAGAACAAGTTTTGAATACAAAGAAATGAAACTAAAGGATATTACAAAATTATATAATACAAGAAAATACCTTCCACCGAATGAAGAGTTTAGCTACTAATATCCATAGAGGTGGATACCATAGCTAAATACTCGGGGGTTTTTGAAAACAATAAGAGGGAAAGGGGTGGAATACTCAAGAACCAACATGAGTATTCCCAATTTCCTGCTGAATACTCAAGAACCAACATGAGTATTCTCTATAGTATAATACTCAAGAACAAACAGGAGTATTATTTCATAAACCGAACAAACTTACAAAGTAACCAAACTTAGAGAGATAAGTGTTTTGTGTATGGATTGATGATACAAATGAGGAGGAGGGCACTTCTATTTATAGCCAAGAGGGGTGGAGATGGGTGGTGGAGATGGTGGCATGTGTTTCTCATCCAAGGGAGGAGATGGAGGAGGAGGGAGGAGGAGACAAGTGGCGCCACCTTGTGCACTCCCCAAAGCCGCCGGTTGGAGGTCAAAATGGAGGAGGTTTTGTGGCTTTGGCCACCTCCTAGCCAAAGCCACCGGTCACCCAAGGAGGAGGAGGGAGGAGGCCACCCAATGACTCATCCTTTTCACTGAAGCCACCGGTCATCCTTGCATATGGATGAATCTTGACGGTTTTGTACAGTCTTTACAAAACTATCTGTCCAAGTTCACTCCAGGCTGTCTTTGATAATTCCTCATTTGGATTTAATTTGAGTAATTCATCGTCAGGATCTTGTGATTTCTTCGTTCAGTGCTTGATCTTGACCTTCAATTGACTCTTGATATCTTTTCAGCATAAAATCCTCTCCTTAGCGTGTTTTCACTTTTATCTCTCAATTGCCCTGTGGAAATATTTCGGGACTAACACGTAGAAGTTAGATAGACAAACAGTCTAATTTGGTGGGTTTAACTGTATTTATGATGCATACAATTATGGTCCATCAGACTATCTCCCGAATCATCCGAATTAATTTGCATCTCGGCTCGAAGGTACAAGTATCAAGTTTCTTCTAAGTATTTACACGGTTTAGTTTGGTAACAAGTAAGTATTGCTTGGATAGGATAAATCTAGTTCCACATTCTCACTTTCCTATTTAGAGCTTATTACTTGGATTTTGTGTTTCTCCCTCGAATAGCATTGTTCGGGACGAACAAGTATAAGTGTGGGGTGATCTGATGGACCATATTTATATGATTCATTAAGATAGTTCAACCCACCAAATTAGACACTTTGTCTTAACAACGTTTACTTGTTAGTTCCACTTTTGTTGTACAGGCTATTTTGAGGTTTAGAGAAGAAACGAGCTAAAAAGAGGGTTCTTAAACCAAAAATGGATTACAAGTCAAGTCGAGGACCGCAGGTCCCTGCCGAGAGTACCGCGCCGAGTGCCGAGAAAGCTGGGCCGGGTGCTGAGAGAGCCGGGACGCGTCCCAGGAACGCCCGAGAACTAATGCTGAACGCCCGTGCCGAGAGCGCCGAGACCCAAGTGCCGAGAGCGCCGAGACCCATGCCGAGAGCGCCCGAGGTCCGTAACCAAGAAAAACAGTTCCGCGCCCGAGGCCTGCGCCCGACCAGAACTTCCAACCAGGCCCGGCGAGGCCCTGAGCAGATTTCGGCAAAACTACTTCGACCATTAGGCTTGGAATTGCATCAGCAATCCAAATCAGCATTCCAAGAGCCAAGGACCGCCGGCCAAAATTCCAGTAGCTCCGACCAAAATTCCGGCGAAACTCCGGCCATGGACCAATCAACTTCCGGCGATGCTCCGATCAAGCCAAATCCAACCACCACCTTGCTCCTGTCATTTTAGCCCAACTCCGGTCAAACTCCGGCGAAGTCCAACCGAACTACTTAATTCCCGGTTAGGTTATACTATTCACATCAGTTTGTCTTTTGGTTTGAAACCATACCTCAACCAAACTTGCCCAAGCCTCAACCATGCTCATGTAGTTGCCCTTTGGCACATCCCATGATCTAGCCACCCATGTGCAAGGCAAGTGCACCCTTTGGCTCATCCAAACTCCAACCAAAGAGCAACCAAGGCCAACCGGACTTATGGCAGGACTAGAGGCGGTTGGAGGAGGAAATATCTCATTCCACTCACTCCTCCAACCGCCACATTTGGCTATAAAAGGAGGCTTCCTCTCCTTGAATCAACACCACTTGTAACTTAGGTAGAGAATCTCTCTAAAATCCATACCACAAATCCTTGTAAACACTTGTGTTTTGAAATCAAAAGCTCTACCTTCTCTCTTGTTCTTGAGTGTTCTTGAGAGTTCTTGAGTGAAGTTTGAGTTTGTTCTTCATTTTCTTTGTCCAAAACCGAGCCCCCTCTTTTACTTTCTTGTCTTTATTTTGCTTTGAATCTTGAGTACTCTTGTTGGTTCTTGAGTGCTCAAGTTTGTTCTTGAGTTTTACGTTCCAAAACCTTACTTTCTTGCCTTTGTTATCAAAACCAAAACCTTTACTTTTCCAAGCACTTAGCTATGGTATCCACCTATATGGATATTCGTAGCTAAACCCTTCATTCGGTTGAAGGGGTGTGCTTGTATCATGCAAACGTTTTAGACCCTTTTCTTAACGCTTCTATTATGTTCAAACTTGTTCTATGTGCCTTATACTAGGTTAGAACACTATTGGTTGAGTGGAGGCTCGAAAGAGCAAAACTCTTCCATGGGGTTCGTGAACATACGTGGTTAAGTGGAGGCTCGAAAGAGCAAAGCTTTTCCATAGAGTTCAACCTCTTTAAAACACCACTTGGTTGATCGGAAATGATTGATCAAGTGGATGCACATAAGCTAAGATACTTCGAAAGGAGGAATTAGCCTAAATAGAACAAGTGTTCTATGTCTTGGAAAGGACTAGACGGTGTGGCAAGTCGAGTGCTAGAAATGGCCTTGATACATCTTTGAACACTTAGAACGATCATTAGAGGTCGATGATGAACGGACAATGATACAAGGCCCCTAAAACCGAATCTTTCAATTAATTAAAACACCACTCGTCACTTTACTTTCAGTCCTATTATCAACTGCTTACTTTCAATACCATTTACTTTCAGTACCTTTACATTCCGCAACTAACTTTACTTTCAGTACCTAACATTTACTTTCAGTACTTTACTTTCCGCAACTAACTTTACTTTCCGCACCTAACTTTTACTTTATGCACTTTACTTTTACGCACTTTACTTTTACGCACTTTACTTTACGCACTTTACTTTACGCACTTTACTTTACGCACTTTACTTTTCAGTCTTTACATTTCCGCACTTTACTTTCAGTCTTTACATTTCCGCATTTTACTTTCAATCTTTACATTTCCGTACGCTTACTACAGACATTTTCAACATCAATCCAACATAAGTTTGGCACGTATCACGCTTGAAATACAGTGTGCGACAAACCAAAAGTGTGTTGCGGTTGATATTGAACTCGACTGTTCCAGCACTTTACTTTCAGTCATTTACTTTCCGCACTTTACTTTTCAGTCATTTACTTTCCACACTTTATTTTCAGTCATTTACTTTTCAGTAATTTACTTTTAGTACTAAAACCACAACCAACCCTAATCGCATTTACATTTCTGTACAAATCCCTTAAAGAACAACTATCCACTAATTCCCTTGGGTTCGACCCCTACTTACCGCTTTGCTACCCAATAGTAAAGTCACGAGTAGCGGACTTATAAATTTATCTTTTGCTTTTGCACGACTTTGCATCCGTCAAAAATTGGCGCCGTTGCCGGGGAATTAGAAATTATCAATCGGATAATTGTTCTTTCTTTTTTCTTTTTCTTTTTTCTCTTAAATTTCAAACTCGCTTCTGCATAACCATGTCTCGTGCGGGAAGCCACCATGACTATCAGAATGACAACGAGATAAATCTGTTTGATCGAAATAATGAGGCGCTGCCTCCATTTCCAATTCTCGACGATCCAGAGCAACTCATCTGAAAACAAAGAGCTCGTGAAAGGGAGGCCATCCGGAGAAACCAAGGCCCGCCCGAGGACCAAAATGAAGCTGGTCCAGCGCAACAACCCCCTAGACATCCACCACCCCCGCAATATCGACAAGAGCCAAGACGAGAACCCGTATTCGATGAGTACTATGGGGACAACAACTTCCACGAACCTACTATGGGAGAAATGTCGGCACCGGATTTCAGAAATTAGACGTGGTGCGTTTACAAGGGCCCTGAACTAGAAAACATCGCCATCAACACATCTGTGGTCCACAATTTGCCCAAGTTCTCAGGAACTCATGGAGAATCTGCGACAACTCATCTCCAACGCTTACATGGCATTTGCCAAAATCTAAGGCCCAATGGGGTGAATGTAGAAGACTTCAAATTGAACGCTTTCTATTTTTCCCTCATCGACTCGGCGAACGACTGGTTCCTTTCATTACCTTCGGGAAGCATCAGAACATGGGCTCAGATGCAAAAGAAATTCCTAGACAAATACTACCCAGCGGGAAGAGCGATGCAAGTAAGGAGGCAACTGCAGGACATCAAGTAGGGGCCCAATGAAACCATGTACGACTACCTGGAAAAATTCAACCGCCTGGAGAGAAGCTGCTGCACCCTCGGACTGCCTGAGAAACTGATCATCGAATACCTCATTGATGGATTGAGACCCTTAGACAAAATGCTCCTGGATGCCTCAGCTGGAGGATCCATGATGAATCTATCACTGAGCGGTATAAGGCGACTCATCACCAACGTTGTTGAAAATGCCCGATTTAGAGAGGAGACAACTCGGCAGGAAGAATTTTCCCGAACAAAGAATGTGGCAAAGGCTGAAACACCGATGAACTCTATGCCAGAGGAGATGAAACAAATGAAGGAGATGATGGTTCAGATCTGAAATTTACTTGTCTTAGTCAAGATGAGTTTCAGATGGTGTTCGAACTGCGTCTCGAACACTTGTTGGACAGTTTCAGGTTGTGTTCAAACAGAGACTAGAACACCTTGGCAGACAGTACCGAAAACAGAACAAATAGGAGCACACACGATATGATAACCCAGTTCGGCCTCGCCTACTCTGGGGGGTTTCCCACACCCGAAAAGGGACACAAATCTTATTACGAGTTTAGAGCTATTCGTGGACTTACACTTACACAACGCCTTGTTTGTAATAGCCTAGCCTCTAACACTCCGTCTCTCGGATTTGCAATCTCGGTTCACCGCAGCTCCCCTCGATCCCCTATGGGTAGGACGAGACTTCCCTCTCGGCCTAGTCTTGGACTTCTCGGAATTCCAGTCGCCTTCTCTCGAAGACGTGTCTTGATCACCGTGTGTGTGCGCTTTGTTGTCCTTCAAGAACAGTCTGAACATCACACTGAACAGACTGCTTCTTCACCATTGATATTCCGGCGTGGAATAATCAGCCGGCCGTCACTCCTCCTCTAATCTCACGAATGCTCTCGTGTTTTCTTTTCTCTCCGGGAGTGATGCGGATGTCGACGCCCTAGGAAATCAGCCCTAGGAAATCATTGGCCAGCCTTCTATTTATATGCATTGGCGGATCCAAATCAGCCCTAGGAAATCTGTCAAATATTTAGGAAATATTCCTAAATATTTGCTAGATATATTTCCTCTAATCTTCATGAATATCTAGATCTTTCTTTCTCGCCAAGTCATTCCAAATCTGGTTGGATACTGATGTGAGAATATCTATCTGAATATTTGTTCTCTCACGGTGACTTGTCGATTGATCCCAATCAAATAATCTCGTCGATATCTTCTGGATATTCAAATCTTCATTCCAATCTTCAAGAAGATCTCGATCTTTCTTTATCGCCAAGTAATTCCGAATCTTCTTAATCGACTCCTAATTGATGAGAGGATATTCGTTTGAATATCTGATCCTCTAATTTATTATTGAGCCGACTCCAATCAGATCAGATCAGATCTTCGATCGTCTAGATTAGGAAACGTCTTATCTTCAGCTCTGCTGTATGCAAGTTCCAGTAGTCGGTTGAACACCCCTTGAACTCCTGCTTGAACTGTCTAAAGCCGTTTTGCCAAAGCCATGCCATTCATGGGAACATCAATCTCCCCCTTGGCATTTTGGCAAAACCAAATCTACGCTTTAGACACAACTTGAGGAACCAGAACAGTTACCTCAAAACACTCCCCCTTTTTGCCACAAACTGGCAAGGGGTCCAATCGAGCAAATCGGTCTCCTCGGCATCTGGAATCTTGTGAACTCCCCCTCGAACATAGCATGGGACAGTGACACATACTGTGAGTCTGTCGGACCATGGTGTCTCAGCAGCTGTTCAACCACGGGTCACCAACTGATAGGTTCCTAAACTGCTCCAATCAGTGTAGCCAATGCCTCTACATCCTCCAATCATTCTCTTGGACTTCAAAATTGTATCTAGGTCTTTTGATCCAGAGATTATCATCTTCACTGATTTCTTGAACCGATTCAGCTCGTCCAGTACTGCTGCATGGAAGTCCTTCTCCATCTGCATCTTTAACGACGAGATAACATCAAGGAGTTCTGTCTTTTCTTCAATCAGGACATCAACTCTCTCCGTCTTCTTTATCATCACTGGGATATAGTAGAGCATGCACCAATTTATTAATTCTTGACCTCTGCTACTGTTCGACCTCCAATATGATCTCCACCTCCTTCAGTAGCTATTCGCGTTCAGCTCGGGACAACTTCACACGAGCAGCTCTCCTTACGGAAGACTCAGGTGCATCCTTCCTCTTCAGCCCGGGGTCCTTCAGATCATTCTTACGTCAACCTTTGACCAGCTTGTGATCAACTACCAACTTCAACGGAGCACTTGATAGTCTGTCCTGGTCAAACTTCAAATCTGGATGCTGGTTGATGATCAGCTCATAGATAAGCGATGGGAAGATTATCTAGTGCAGAGACTTTGTAGATATGGCGTGTTCTGCAATCTGGTCAAACATAATTCTTCCCATGTCAATGCGCATCCTGTTTCCAATCTGGTAGAGCAGCTGTCACATCTCCTTGCTGACCGTGGTTCTATGAGATGTAGGCTTCCAGTTGACTATGGTGATGAAGAACAACATCGAGTAGAATATAGTCAGATCTGCAACTAGGATGGAACTGTCTTCTCATTAGGCAGCCTTTCAAGGACGATCTTCCTTTTCTGCACTGCCTTCCACTTGGCTGCTGCTTCTGTACTGGCACACCATACTCCATTTTTCACAATTCCAGTTGGAACATGGGCAGGAACAGGATCTGGACAATACCTTTTCCACTTCTTAGACACACTTGCTCCCCATGCGTCTGTGTTCCCATTCACCTTGATAGTTGCCTTAGATGAGCATTCTTGGAAGGTCACTGTCTTCTTGGGTTTCTTCTTTTCAGCTTTCTTGAGCTCAGACAGTGAAACTGTGTCCTGATCCTCCTTCTGAGTGTTCTCATTCAGCCTCTTCTTGATCAGATAATTGCATCTCTACATCTGTATTAGCTGGATGTTCCAACTCAGTCGGCACAGTCGGTGCGTCAGATGCTTTTTCTTCAACATGTTTATTTTCTGATTGTGCTGCAGACCCAATATGCACATCTCTTTCTCTCTATTTTTCTTTGCCTTCCTTAGTTTAGAAAGAGGGACGAAGTCCTGAGCATCCTCTGGATGAGTTTCTGACAAGGTGGCAGCCTGAGTAGCATCCTCTATCTCAAAAACAGGAATAGCTGGGGGATCCACCACCACATGTGCATCTGGAACAAAATCATCAAGTAACCCTCCTTGCACAACGTCCGGTGCTTCAATTGACTTACTGACAGGTGTCGTTGTACCTGTGCAAAAATTATATTTCTTTTTCCGACTAGCAAGTGGTAAGTCGGGTCGTATCCATAGAGATCGGTTGAGAATCTGTTTCACTAAGTAAAAACGTAACAATGGGGGGGGGGTTTGAATGCAAACAATTAAATAACGCAAGTAAGCAAGAATGATCGCTAGAGCTATCGTCACACAAATCCAAGTATCAAATATTAAAGAACAGTGCAAGCTAGAACTCTCGACTATGATGCAAGACTAAATCATTAACCTAACCGTTTTGATTTCTAATGTTTTACAACTTATAGCTCCCTGCTAGGTTGCACTACAAGTTGTCCTAGGGTGTCAATCCTAGTGGTATATTACTCGTATCCTAGTTTGCTATCCCCGCTAGGTTGCTAGTAAACTGTGATAATTGGAATCAACAAACTAATAGAAGCTCCCCCGCTAGGGTTCCACTTATGCTAGCATATCAAATCCATAAACAATGCATAGTAATATAACGCAAAACATAAAGATAAATATAGGTTTCAAGTCAAAACATCACAATGTCGAGTTCTAGCCTACACGTATGAGTTTAGCTACTCATCGCAATGGAATACATCATCAAGTTGTGTGAATAAAATAGAACAAAATTACTAACGGTGAATTCTTCACCCAGCTGCAGCTCAACTCTAACACTTGAATCCGTGTCTCTTGTTTCTTTCCAAACCGTGTCTCTTTTCTTCTTCTGAAATTCGAGGTCTGGTCGCCTAGGGTTTGGCTCGTCTTGTTCTCCTTTTATACTTCCTGAAAATTGCCAAAACGAAGTTAAGAAATTCGACTTGCCAGCTGTCCCCGCGAACGTCTCCTGTATTTGCTGTCCGCAGACGTCTCCTGCATTATGGTAATTGGTCAGACGTCCGCGCCATTAATTCTTCAGCCCTTCGCGGTTTGCACTGACGAAAATTCCAAGTGTTTCGGACTTCATTTCTTTCCGCGCCAAACATCTTCAAATAGGCTCCTTTTAGCCGGTATTCCTTTCATGGTCTCCGAGTGTACCTGAGAACGAAAACTACACACAGGTAGTGAAATAATATACATGTAATACTAAGAAACGGGGTTTTAACATATAAAATAGTCGTACAACTACGACTCATCAAACTACCCCACACTTGAACTTGTTCGTCCTGAACAAGAACAAAGCCATAGAACGAATTATAATGTACTAGTCTTGCTAATCCTTACATCTCAATCTCAAATACAGCAATTAATCTTATCATGCTTAAGATTCTAACAATGCGAGTATAGATAGATTTTTCGATACTTGTTACCTCGCGAGTTGCAATTCAAACGACCTTGGATGTTTGGGAGATAGTCCCCTATAGGTACCACGGACATTGCATTCTTTTCTGAGTTCTGGTCTTTAGATTGAGTCAGCGGCTTTCTCTGACACATGATTTATTCACTGCTTTCATACCGTTGAGTCTTGAATTCTTTAACTTGTATTGACTTTGATAAACGACACATCTTTGCTTGAATCAATCAGATTTCTAATTTTTTCTCTTTTTTTTCTACTTGATGGTTTTGCCTTCGGCTTTTGAATTTGTTTCTTGTCCACATAATCATTTGTGCCCTTGAACCACTCCAATCATAGACTTCGGATAACAGCATGGGGGTGCGTCCCGCTCTTTTATCATCCTCGTCTTTTCTGCATGAGGCAATGTAGGGGTTACCCACCCATTCCCAGCTACTTCGACTAGAGATGGACAGTTCGTTTTCTCTGTCCCGCCACCACTTCGAACGCATGAATAAACTTGTATACTTGGTGACGTAGCTACTCTCAGGACTAGGCTAGTGAAGCGTCAACCTCCACAGCTTTTCTCAATCATCAGAACCAAAAACTCAGAACTTCCTGCAATTTTCCGTACCTTTCTAGGACATTTCTGTCAACTCCACATCCCTGCATATCACAACTCGAAAGAAAAAAGCATCGAATTTTTTTTAATTTCGCATTTTTAGTCAAATGAGCACAATAGTCATAAAAACTGGAAATGAGATTTTGACATATCAGAAAAGCATAGCAGTGCATCATCAGTTCATTACGAGTTCATCAAGACACAAAACATGCGACATAAAAATTTAAAAACAGACACGACACACAACTGACTCAACAACATCCCACCCCACACTTAGATGGATCCGTGTCCTCACGGTACAATGCAAGAAATGAAATGTATAACAAAACACACTCAAATAAAAATAAAAGACAATAAAATAAAAACAAAAATGAAGGAACTGGTACTCCCCTAATAGTCTGGTGGTGGTGATTGAGCTCTATGATTTTAGCCTTTTAAAATGCACCGCGGACGTCTTCTCCATTTAACCCCACGGACGTCTGAAGAATATGCAATAAATGCTAAGGCGTCTGCGCTTTAATAGTTGAGACGTGCGCGAGCTACACTGATGTAGAATTTTTCCTTCGCTTAATCACCTAAGAACACCAGAAATAAAAAGAAATGCACTCGAGGCGCATTATCAGCTTCCCAATTCCACTATAACATGTGTAAAGTAAAAGAAACACACCGGGTTGCCTCCCGGTAAGCGCCTTTGTTTTACGTCCTTGGCTGGACATTACCTCTTTAGGGATCACAAGTTAGGATCCCATGGCTGCTCCAAGTCAAACTTACCGATCAGCGTGCTCCTCTCCTCAGCACTTCCACAAGCTACTCGTTTCTCAATGCTCCACCCGCCATCAGGTGGCTTTGATCTCCAGTTCTTTTCCTTAGGTGTCCACCACTTTCGCGCAACCACCCCACACTTTTGTTTCTTTACTCGTTTTTTATCTGGTGGGCGTGGTTTCCTTGTTTCCTTCAGCTGCTCACTGACACCCTGAATCACACGCAACGATTCATCAATTGTAACATTAAAACAAGTTTTACCAGCTATCTCAGGTGGTTTTCCCGCACAAGGCTGGTGGTCATCCTCAAAGACATGAAACTCAGCCGCATTGCCACCATATTTCAGCTTTATAATACCCTCAGCGACATCAATCTCCGCCTTCATCGCAAATAAGATCGGTCGTCCAAGAATGAGTGTTGGCGACTCCTTAGTCTGGGTGTCCTCCATTTGCAAGACATAAAAATCTACAGGCATAACAACTTCACCAACATTCACGGTTAAATTCTCAAGCAATCCATAAGGATGAACACATGACTTGTTACCTAACTCGATAGTTAACTTGATCGGTTTTACCGGTCTAAGTTTCAATGAACAATATAGATCATAAGGCATCACATTAATAGACGCTCCCAAGTCAATCAAACAGTGGGGAATAAGTGTGTTACCAATGCCACAGGTTACCGTGAAGGCACCTGGGTCTCTAGTCCGAGTGGTCAACGCTCCTTGTTTCCCTTGTTCCAATTCTTGCATTTGGACTTTGGTTTTCGCGTCCTCATCCCCCCTTAGTTGAATGTCATTATTTATAGCTTCGTGTCACTCAATAACCTGCATGGGAAATGACAATTGCACGAGAGGGTTAGAATTCAAAATTTGGAAATTGCTCACTGGGAATTCCGCGCACGTCTCATGATTTTCATCTGTGGACGTCTCTTGATTTATCAGTAAGTCTTCAGGCGTCCGCGCCTTAATTGTGGAGACGTCCGCGTTCTGCACTGAGGCAGCATCCAAATCTTGCTCTTTTTCTTCTTTTTCGGCTTTTTCTTCAGCCTTCATCTCCTCTTCATCCTTTATCACGATCACACTGACATTTTGCCTTGGATTAGGGATCGTTTGTGAAGGCAGCTTCCCTTTGTCTTCTCGTTGTTCGTAAATGGCACTGGCAATTTGAGACACTTGCCCCTTTAGCTCGTTAATGTCTCCAGCATGGTGGCCCATCTTTTGAGTGAGTTGTTTGAACATGCCTCTCACTTCATCCCTAAATTCCTTGATCGGGCTGTCTTCTCCTTGTTTGATGTGCGGTGGTTTGTACGGCTGCTTTTGTGGGTACGAAGATTGCCCCACATCATAGTTGTTGTTCCTTTGCCAACCACCCTCATTTTGCCTTGGCTGCCATTTGTTGTTGCCTTGATATCCATCATATCTCCTTGGTGGCAAATCTCCCTTGTTTATGTAGTCCACTATATTCACGTCTTCTGTTCTTTCCTGAAAAACAGCATTATCATTATTTATCGAATTAAAAGTGGACTTGTTTACCTTACACTCCACTTGTTGATTTCTTTGTGGTTGTTGCGTCATCATCTTAGCCATCATATCCTTCAGTTCCTGCAATTTAGAATGTACATTTACGTTAGCAACAGGTGCAGGTTTATAAGTTTCTTCTAAGTACCTTGTGCTCTCGGCAACTCTCTCAATCAACTCCCGTATCTCCTCGGGGTACATGTCCAGGATAGACCCTTGGGCTGAGGCATCTAGCATTCTTCTTTCCATGAGAATCATCCCATCCATAAAGTATTCAAGCAGCATCCTTTGTGGGATTCCATGATTCGGGCAACTCTCTTCCAAATGCCTAAACCTCTCCAAATAGTCAAACAACGTTTCTGCACGTCCTTGTCTAAGCATAGAGAGCTCCTTCCTCGTTTGAACCGCCTTCGAATGGGAGTAGTACTTGTCCATGAACTTCCTTTGCAATTGATCCCATGAAGTAATCGAACCTGAAGGTAAAGACATTAACCAAGATTTAGCTTGACTTTCTAAAGAAAAAGGAAATGTCTTTAGTTTAAAAATATTTTCCGGGACCGATGCTGATTTCATGGACATGCAAACTCCATGAAATTCCTTTAAGTGCCTTAGGGGGTTCTCATCGGGCATTCCTCCAAACTTGAGCAAGTGGTGTATCACCCCACTCTTTATCTCGATGTCTTCTGCGTCCTCATCCAACCTAATGCACCAAGGTGCCTCATCAATATACGGCGCACATACTCCTCTCATAGTGCGTCCCAAATCCCGACGCCTAGCTAACTGTCCATATTGGTTTCCTCCACCGTGGTATTGCCGATCCAACTCATCCTCGTAATCATCGTAATTCTCGTGTCTAGCTGCACGATGTCTAGCAAACTCATTCACAAATTGCTGATTCCTGGGGGTGGTAATATTTGATTAACAGGGGGCAGTCCTTGCCTCTGTTCCTGCATGTTATCTCCTAGTACACTTCCTCGCTCTTCACCATCACGTTCAACACTTCTCTGTGACATGGTTACTTAAACAGAAAAATAATCAAGTGACAAAAAATAAAAAGACAATAAAATAAAACTAAAAGAAAGAAACACATAGTGAGATTCCTCGTTACCAATCCCCGGCAACGGCGCCATAATTTGACAGGTGTCGTTGTACCTGTGCAAAAATTATATTTCTTTTTCCGACTAGCAAGTAGTAAGTCGGGTCGTATCCACAGAGATCGGTTGAGAATCTGTTTCACTAAGTAAAACGTAACAATGGGGGGTTTTGAATGCAAACAATTAAATAACGCAAGTAAGCAAGAATGATCGCTAGAGCAATCGTCACACAAATCCAAGTATCAAATAGTAAAGAACAGTGCAAGCTAGAACTCTCGACTATGATGCAAGACTAAATCATTAACCTAACCGTTTTGATTTCTAATGTTTTACAACTTATAGCTCCCCGCTAGGTTGCACTACAAGTTGTCCTAGGGTGTCAATCCTAGTGGTATATTACTCGTATCCTAGTTTGCTATCCCCGCTAGGTTGCTAGTAAACTGTGATAATTGGAATCAACAAACTAACAGAAGCTCCCCCGCTAGGGTTCCACTTATGCTAACATATCAAATCCATAAACAATGCATAGTAATATAACGCAAAACATAAAGATAAATATAGGTTTCAAGTCAAAACATCACAATGTCAAGTTCTAGCCTACACGTATGAGTTTAGCTACTCATCGCAATGGAATACATCATCAAGTTGTGTGTATAAAATAGAACAAAATTACTAATGGTGAATTCTTCACCCAGCTGCAGCTCAACTCTAACACTTAAATCCGTGTCTCTTGTTTCTTTCCAAACCGTGTCTCTTTTCATCTTCTGAAATTCGAGGTCTGGTCGCCTAGGGTTTGGCTCATCTTGTTCTCCTTTTATACTTCCCGAAAATTGCCAAAACGAAATTAAGAAATTCGACTTGCCAGCTGTCCCCGCGGACGTCTCCTGTATTTGCTGTCCGTGGACGTCTCTTGCATTATGGTAATTGTTCAGACGTCCGCGCCATTAATTCTTCAGCCCTCCGCGGTTTGCACTGACAAAAATTCCAAGTGTTTCGGACTTCATTTCTTTCCGCGCCAAACATCTTCAAATAGCTCCTTTTAGTCGGTATTCCTTCCATGGTCTCCGAGTGTACCTGAGAATGAAAACTACACACAGGTAGTGAAATAATATACAGGTAACACTAAGAAACGAGGTTTTAACATATAAAATAGTTGTACAACTACGACTCATCACTTACCCTCTGGGACTGCATCCTAGAGGACTTTTGGGGTAAAACTGTCTCACCACCTTGCTGCATATCTGAGACAGCATCATCTGGCACACTTGCCTCCTTCTCAACCCCTACGACCTGGGCTCCTGAGGACTGATCAGCTCTTGTCTCAACAGGTATTGTAACCTCCTCTTTTTGTAACTCATCAACAACATCATCAATGTTCTTGAACAACACATCCAGTTGTTCATCATTTCCGGATGCATGAGACTCTTCCATCACATTGCCAGATTGCTTAGCTTGCTGTTCTCCACTTGCATCCTCATTCTTCTGCTTATCAGAACCACAATCTTAGCCCTACTGGCTTCACCTTCTTCTGCAGCATCGGCCAAGGAATCTACAACAGGTTTCGATCCCTTCGGCTTCTCATTAACCACTTTGTCACCCTTATAGCTCACTGAATCTTTACCAATCGCCCGTACTTCCTCATCAATAGAATTGAGTGCAGTAGGTTAGGAGTGAGAACAAGGGATTACCTTATTGAGGGGTGGTTTAGCCATCGCCTGATATTGCTTCACAGTCTGCACACTCCCTTTAGTTGGATTAGGATTAGCCTTTGACGCCTTTGAAGTAGCTTCTTTAAGATCTGTCACAGCCGCCTCTTCTCCCTTCTTTTTCCCTTCTCTGATTTTAGGGTTTGCTGATATTGTATCCTCATCCGACTTCGATTCAACTGCCTTTTTGATTTCTCAAATATTTGGACTCCTCCACTTGCCAGAAATGGTTATGTGTATATCTCTTGAGATATTTGTCCAATCACCTCTCTCCTCCTTGATATGCTCTAACACCTCATAAAGGTGCAAATATGTTAAACTTAGTAATCAGTTCCAACCACGTACCATCTGTTCCAGCCCATCTGATTTGCTGGGGCTCTGCTTTTGGCTGACCTCCATCTGGAACACTTAGTTGGCGATAACACGCAGACCTAGAGAGGATCTAAGTGTTTCGAACTGAGCGGCGTCTAGTGGCATGGTGAGTACGGCAGTAACAGTGGTCATGTGTTTCGATGTGATGACCTTCTTCTCCACTAGCTCTCTGATGAAGTGATATCTGCTCATGGAGTGTTGTACTGGGTTCTTGGGCAGAAACTTCTTCACCCGTTGCACTCCGTGTTCAGACAGATTCTGCTTCATACATAGGAACTGAGCACAGCAGCTCCCTGCAGCGATGCTCTCCCGCTCTCCCAGCACCTGGTCAACATGTGTTCCAGGAAGGTGTTTCATCTCTCCCACCATGGTCAGCTGGAGCTCCTTTTGCATCTGTCTCACGAACCGGCCAACCAGATTCTGTGTACTCGTGACGAACATATGCTTCTCTTCCCCCCCTCGTTCATAGCCATGGTCGATGAGAAAAGTCTCGTACCATTCTCTGGGTGCTTGTGTGAGTCCGTATATAGTCGCCTTCAGTTCGTGACTGTGCACAAGATGATATACTTTCCATGCTTCATATCTGATGAGCTCTTCCAGTTCCACGTGAATGGCCACCACCCAAATCTCATCAATAAAAACTTTGATGACATTCTTCGGACTGGATGAACTGGCAGCCAGCTCTCGACACTTGATCTCATTCGCTCGATTCTTAATTCTCCATGAGGGTTGCAGCACAGGTGCAACGTCAAGTGTCCCAGCTGGAGTAGGTGTGGCTTCATCAGCTGGACCTCCCTTTGGAATTTTATCTTCTAGAACTGAGTTGGGGGCAACATTGTCTTTCACCTTTCCAGAAGAGGACACCATACCTGTCCCTTGCAATTCCATCTCATGTATCGTGTTTGTCGGACATACAGTGGCAGCTCCTGTTCCAACTGTGCCTAGAAGGTAGCTTTTGTTTGATGACCTACTTCCTTCCATCAATGTGTCTCCGTTCTTATCCAGTACTTGACAGGAATCATGAGTGAATGTAACAGACTGTCCTTCATCACACAATCTACTGATACTGATCAGGTTTACTGATGGACCATAATCATACGAATCATAAACACAGTTAAACCCACTAAATTAGACCTTTTGTCTATTTAACTTTTGCTTGTTAGTTTCGATATATTTCTACAGGGTATTTTGGACTCTAGAGAGAATACACGCTAAGGAGAGGATTTTACGCTGAAAAGATATTACGAGTCAGTCCAAGGTCACGATCTGACGCTGAATGCAGAAATCTCAAGATCCTGACATGGAATCACTCAAAATGAATCCAACCGAGGAGCAACCAAAGTCAGTCCGGAGCTGAAATGGACCGATGGCTTTTTGGAATGAGATCACAAAGCCACAAACCACTCCTCTTGTGCCACATGGGGGGGGGGGGGCTCTTCCTCCTCCCTCTCAACGCCGCCGGCGGCTAATGGAGCTCCATGAGAGCTTGCCATGTGGAGCTCTTCTCCTCCACATCCATCTCCTCCTCTCCCATCTTGCCAAGTGTTGGCTCCTCATGGCTCCTCCATGGCTATAAATACAAGCCATTCTCCTCTCATATGTAACATCCCACAATCCACATTTCACTTCTCTCTCTAGAAAGTTGGCACATTTGTAAGCTTTGGTTTTGAAATAATACTCCTGTTGGTTCTTGAGTATTATAACAGTTTTAGAGAATACTCCTGTTGGTTCTTGAGTATTCAGTAGGATTTGGGAATACTCCTGTTGGTTCTTGAGTATTCCACCCCCTCTCTTCTTACTGTCTTTCAAAAACCCCCGAGTATTTAGCTATGATATCCTCCTCCATGGATAATCGTAGCTAAACTCTTCATTCGGTTGAAGGGGTGTACATGTATCATAAAATGTTTTAGGCAATTCTTAGAGCCTCTTCTCTGTATTCAAAACTTGTTCTATGTGCTATATATTAGGTTAGAACTTCCAAGGTTGAGTGGATGCTTGGAATGGCAAAGCTCTTCCGTTGGGTTCGTAAACATACTCGGATAAGTGGATGCTTGGAATGGCAAAGCTTATCTGAGGAGTTTGACCTTTCTAAAACACCATTTGGTTGCTCGGGAATGACTGACCAAATGGATTCACACAGGCTAATATACCTTGGAATGGGGTATTAGTCTAAGTAGAACAAGTGCTCTACGTTTTTTTGCAAAAGACTAGACGGTGTCGCAAGTTGAGTGCTTGGAATGGCCTCGATTCAGTATCGAACACTTTTGCAAAAGACTAGACAGTGTGGCAAATCGAGTGCTTGGAATGGCCTTGAAGCACATTTGAATAATTAGAAGGATCACTAAGAGCCAATGATAAACAGGCTATGATACAAGGCCCCTGAAACCAAATGCTTTTCTGAGATTCAAACCCCCTTGCATTTACTTTCTTAGTATTAATATCAACTGCAATCACCAACCGCTCATCTTCCGGAGGACTTGCCAATCACGCATCACCCGCTGTAAGTCTTCTTCCTTTTATTTTCAGTATTTACTTTTCTGTAATTTACTTTTCCGCACTAAAAACCAAAAACAACCAACCAAAAACAGCACTTACTTTTCCGCACTAAAACTCAATCAACCTAAAAGACGCTCCCATCCTGTACAAATCCCACAAAGAACAACTTATCCCCCTAATTCCCTTGGGTTCGACCCCTACTTACCACTTGCTACCCAGTAGTAAGGTCACGAGTAGCGGAATATAAATTTGCTTTTGCACAGAGAACACCGCACCTTAACGACAGTGCGGTGGGCTCTGTCATTTACCTTTAACCCATCCACTAGGAGGATATTCTCGAGTGCAGGGAGATCCGGAACCTTCAATGTCCCACAGCCGATCACCTGACCCTTTCCTCCATCTCCGAACGTGACAAACTGCTTCTTCATAACAGGTCGAATATGTGTAAGAGACTTAGGGTTACCTGTCATATGGGTGGAGCATCCACTGTCGAAGAACCAATGATCTTTCTCTACGTGACTCGATGAGCCGAAGGCAACCATACACATGGTCTTGCTTGTCTTAGGGTACCCAGACCTGTCGCATTCTAGGTTTATTCTTGTCCCTCATGGCTCTTTGTTCAGCAAGAAATAAACGACACCTTGGTCTGATGTGTCCAATCTGGTAGCAGTACCAGCATGTGCGGGAATCTCTCTTCGAGTATGAGCTGATGTTGCTATTGCGAGTCCTTCTTTGACCAGCTGAAGATTTTCCTTGGAACTGATTGACGTGGTCATTGTGACTCTTCCTTTGTCTTGCTGGAGGTTTTCCTTGGTTCTGATTCAGCTTCTGTTCAGACTGTTCAGATTGTTGTTCAACCACCTTTTTTGCTTTAACAAAGGTTGTACCTTTTGAGCTGCCTTCTTTCGTGTATCCCAGCCCTCGGTGACCAGACTCCATCGTTTGAGACCTGAGAATCTTGCTTAAATTCTTTGACCCAGAGTTCAGCATTTTCACCGACTGTTTGAGCTGGTTGAGCTCCTTCATGGTAGCCGAATGATCCATCTTTTCCGATTCAACCTAGAGTTCCAGCGACTCAACTTGCCTCAGGAGGCACACCTCCTTGCGCTTCAGATCTGTAATCGTTTTCCTCGGACCCGCCATCCCTACTGGATGAGTTTCACGATCTTTCTCCATGTCAACTTTCAGAGAAGAGATAGTTCTGACAGAACCGCTCGTCGTCAAAGCGATTGTGCAAATAAATTTATAATAGTCCGCTACTCGCAACTATACTACTGGGTAGTACTTGGTAAGTAGGGGTCGAACCCAAGGGAACTAGGGGAATAATTGTTCTTCGGGGGGGGGGGGGGGATTACGCAGCGTGGGAACGTGTTTAAGGTCGGTTGGTTGGTTTTAAAGCTACCAGCTATTTTGATTGGTTGATTGGTTGATTGGTTGGTTGGTTGATTTTAATACTGGAAAGTAAATTACTATTTTAATGATTAAGAGAAATGTTCGGTTTCAGGGGACTTGTATTATATCCTATTTATCATTGACCATTAGTGAATCATCTAAGTATTCAAACGGTGAATCGAGGCTAGTTACAGCTCAAGACTTGCAACACCGGTTTAAAGCAACTCCTGTTCTATTTCAGTCTAGCGCCAATACCCTAAGGTATGCTAGCCTGGGTGCATCCACCTGATCTCACAGTTACGCTCGACCAGATGGGATTTAGGATGAGTCAAACTCCTCAGATAGCTTTGCTTGTTACAGCTTCCACTACCTGAGTATGATCACGAATTCCCACAGAAGAGCTTTGCTTGTTACAGCATCCACTCAACGTTGGAAACTCTGACTATATATGGCACATAGAACAAGTTTTTAATACTAAGACTAAACACTAAGTTAATAGTCTTAAAACATTTTATAATACAAGTGCGCCCCTTAGACCGAACTACTAGTTTAGCTACTATTCATCGCGCTAAACATTATACTAAGGAATTAAAGACAACAGTTAAATAAATAAATACTAAGAGATACTTACAACCGTTGAAGCGCCAAGGGAGCTTTCCTTTATTTCCAAAGCAAAATTACAACTTTACAAATATTACAACTTCTAGAGAGAGAAGTGAAATTGAGATTTGGTGTGTGAAATGAGGAGGAGGAGCTCCTCCTTTTATAGCCCAAAGGGGAGGAGATGGGTGGTGGAGATGGGTGGTAAGTGTTGCATTTTGATTGGAGGAGAAAATGGATGGAGGAGATGGCCACACATGGAGGAAGAGGAGTGGTGGAGGAGGAGGAAGGTGGTGGTGACATGTGGAGGAGCTCCAAAAGCCGCCGGTCACCACCACCAAGAGCCGCCGGTAGGCGGTGGCCCAAGGGGGAGGAGCTCCTCCCTTGGCCACCACTTCTTCAAGTGGTCGGTCATCTTTGTCCAATGTGCGATTTGTACAGTTTTGTGCAGTCTTTTCACAAAACTGTCAATGTGTTTCTTCTCCGGGCTATCTGGACTCCACTCCTGATTCCTCTGATTAATTTGTTCTGGTCAATTCAACGTCAGGATCCTTGATATCTCTTCAGTCGGCATATGATCTTGACCTTGGATTGACTCTTGTTATCTTTTCAGCTTAAAATCCTCTCCTTAGCGTGTTTTCACTTCAGTCTCTAAAATGCCCTGTGAAAATATATCGGGACTAACACGTAGACGTTAGATAGACAAACAGTCTAATTTGGGGGGTTTAACTGTGTTTCTGACTCGTATAACTTTGGTCCATCAAGTACCCAAGAGCTCTGTTTTCTGTGCAAGTAGACATGACATTTCCTGCTTCATTTCAGTCAGTTGAGTATTCAACAAAACCCCCTTACCTTGGAGTTCCACCTTCTGTGTTACCAGAATCTCAACCTCCTGCCACATCTTTTCTTTTTCAGCGGTCATACTGGCTGCAGAATCGGTAAGCTTCTTGTTGAGGTTGATCACTAGCAGCCATTTCTCATACAGTTCCTTGTACGTCTCGGTCGAGGTCTCATTAGCAAGTCCTTCGTCATCACTGCTTGATGCATCGTCAACAGGCTGTTCAGACAGTGCACTAGAGTATGGATTTTCACTTGTCTCAATGCAGTCTTCAAAAGTGACTACAAGTCTCATGATATTCTCATGCTCTTCTTCCTCATCGTTAGATTCACTGTCTGGACCCTCATAGGCTATTCTGAGAATATCCCATGCTTCCTTGGCAACCTCACATTCAGCAATCAGTTTGAACACGTTCTCGTCCACTCCATAGAATATTGCATTCAGGGCCTTTGAATTCCCAACAGCCGCTACATCATTTGCTTCAGACCACAGGGCTTCGGGTTTGGCATAATAGCTCCTTCAGGGTTGGCCATCATGGGTTCTGTCCATCCTATCATTACAGCTCTCCAAGCCCTTTCATCGAGGGATTTTAGAAAGGCTTTCATCTTGGATTTCCAATACGGATAATTCGGCCCTTCAAGCAACGGTGGTCGGTTAGTGCTCTGTCCTTCCTTCAAACTCATCTTGAACAGTCACCGGATCACACACTGTATGTCGAGTGTCTGCTCTGATACCAATTGAAATTTACTTGTCTTAGTCAAGACGAGTTTCAGATGGTGTTCGAACTGCGTCTCGAACACGTGTTGGACAGTTTCAGGTTGTGTTCAAACAGAGACTAGAACACCTTAGCAGACAGTACCGAAAACAGAACTAATAGGAGCACACACGATATAATAACCCAGTTCGGCCTCGCCTACTCTGGGGGGTTTCCCACACCCGAAAAGGGACACAAATCTTATTACGAGTTTAGAGCTATTCGTGGACTTACACTTACACAACGCCTTGTTTGTAATAGCCTAGCCTCTAACACTCCGTCTCTCGAATTTGCAATCTCGGTTCACCGCAGCTCCCCTCGATCCCCTATGGGTAGGACGAGACTTCCCTCTCGGTCTAGTCTTGGACTTCTCGGAAGTCCAGTCGCCTTCTCTCGAAGACGTGTCTTGATCACCATGTGTGTGTGCGCTTTGTTGTCCTTCAAGAATAGTCTGAACAACACACTGAACAGACTGCTTCTTCACCGTTGATATTCCGGTGTGGAATAATCAGCCGACCGTCACTCCTCCTCCAATCTCACGAATGCTCTCGTGTTTTCTTTTCTCTCCGGGAGTGATGCTGATGTCGACGCCCTAGCCTTCTATTTATATGCATTGGCGGATCCGAATCAGCCCTAGGAAATCTGTCAAATATTTAGGAAATATTCCTAAATATTTGCTAGATATATTTCCTCCAATCTTCATGAATATCTCGATCTTTCTTTCTCGCCAAGTCATTCCAAATCTGGTTGGATACTGATGTGAGAATATCTATATGAATATTTGTTCTCTCACGATGACTTGTCGATTGATCCCAATCAAATAATCTCGTCGATATCTTTTGGATATTCAAATCTTCATTCCAATCTTCAAGAAGATCTCGATCTTTCTTTATCACCAAGTAATTCCGAATCTTCTTAATCGACTTCTAATTGATGAGAGGATATTCGTTTGAATATCTGATCCTCTAATTTATTGTTGAGCCGACTCCAATCAGATCAGATCTTTGATCGTCCAGATTAGGAAACGTCTTATCTTCAGCTCTGATGTATGCGAGTTCCAGTAGTCGGTTGAACACCCCTTGAACTCCTACTTGAACTGTCTAAAGCCATTTTGCCAAAGCCATGCCATTCATGGGAACATCAAGATCCTACGAAGGCAGCCAGTTCAAGTGAAGCCGTGTGAGTTTTGTGGTTCTACGGACCACAAGACTGACGCATGCCCAACGTTAATAGTAGAGGAACCGGCAGAAGTGAATGCAGTGGTAGGATACCAAGGATACAACAACAAAAACAGCTACGACAGAGCCGGACCAAACTGGCAGTATAATCAAGTAACCAACCCAACTTGGCAGAATGACAACCACCCTCCAAGGGAGACACAAGAAGCCGCACCTCAATTAGCTCAGTCATTCTACCAACCTCCCCACCAGCAGTACAACCAGAACGCTCCATCAGCAGGTCAATATCAGCAAAAAGGACCAAACTAGTACCCGACGGGTCAGTATCAGCAGAAGGGACCGAATCAGTACCAAGCCGGCCCGAGCAATCTGCAAGGACCAAACAAATCCCTTGATGATGTGGTGAAGGAACTTGTGGGCTCGATGCATCAATTCCAAGTCGAGACAAAGGGAGATATCTCGGACTTGAAGAAGCAAATGTCCCAGCTAGCCACCTCAATGTCCGCGCTCACTAATAAACCAGGCAGACTTCCTTCACAACCCATTCAAAACCCGAAAGAAAATGTTAATGCCGTGACCCTTAGGAGTGGGAGAAAACTTGTCGTCAAACCCATGGAGCAAGAGGAGGACAAAAGGCCCGAGGCTCTTGAAACATGACAGCACTGCCTTGTCGCGAGGCAATGTGTGCAAATAAATTTATAAGTCCGCTAGTAGCGACTTCACTACTGGGTAGCAAGTGGTAAGTAGGGGTCGAACCCAAGGGAATTGGTGGATTAGTTGTTCTTTAATGAAGCTTACACATAAATTAAAGTGCGATTGGGTTGGGTTTGAGTGGTTTATATAGAAAGTAAATTACAGAGCGTAAAAGTAAATGACAGAAAGTAAATGTACAGAAAGTAAATAGTTGATATTTTAATGGAAGGAAAGGATTCGGTTAAGGGGTTTTATATCATATCGTCGTTCATCATCGACTTCTAATGATCTTACTAAATGTTCAAAGATGTATCAAGGCCATTTCTAGCACTCGACTTGCCACACCGTCTAGTCCTTTTCAAGACATAGAACTCTTGTTCTAGTTGGGCTAATTCCTCCTTTCGAAGTATCTTAGCTTATGTGCATCCATATGATCTTCAGTTACAATCAACCAAATGGTGTTTTAAAAAGGTTGAACTCCACAGTTAAGCTGTGCTCTTTCGAGCCTCCACTTAACCACGAAGGTTAACGAACCCATGGAAGAGCTTCGCTCTTTCGAGCATCTACTCAACCAATAGTGTTCTGACCTAATATATGGCACATAGAACAAGTTTTGAACACAAAGAAGCATTAAGCAAAGAGTCTAGAAACGATTCATGATATAAGAAACACCTTCAACCGAATATAAGTCTTAGCTACTTGTATTCATGTCAAGGAATACAAGCAAGCCGTGGCTTTGAACAAGAACAAGTAAAGGGAGATGAGCTCCAAAGCAATAACAAAGTAAAGGAAAGTAAAGGAACAAGGCAAAGGAAAGCAAGAACAAGTAAAGAAAGTAAAGGAAAAGTAAGGAAGCCGTGGCTTTGTACCTACAACAAGTGGAGGAGAGGAGCTCCTAAGCAAGATCAAAGCAAGGGAAGTAGCTCCAAAATGAAGAACAAAGCAAGAACAAGTGAAGAACAAAGTGTGTATTGAAAATGAAGAGAAGAGAGTTAAGCTCTCTATCTCTCTAAGGAATTCGAATAAGAGGAATGGGATGTGTTTACATGAGGCTTGCTCCTCTATTTATAGGCTAGGAAACTTGGGAGCTAAGTATTGGAGAAGAAATATCTATGGGGAAGAAATATCCTTTGGCTTAAAAGATCTTAAAGCCACCTCACTTCCCTTCCCATGTGCCAAATGACTTGCCCTCTCCCAAAGCCGCCGCCCATGTGTCACTCTCCCATGGAAAGCCGCCGGCCATGAGGTGGAGGAGATGGTGGATTGTGATATTTGTTCAAAAGCCATCGGTTCCCTCACAACTCCAGTTAGACTTTAGTTGCCTTTGGTTGGACTTGTTGGATTTGGCCGGAATTTGTCACCGGAGCAAGAAATGACCGGAGCATGGTGGTGGTTGGATGAGCTTAATCGGAGCATCACCGGAGGTTTGCCGGAGCATGGCCGGAGTTCGCCGGAATATGGCCAGAATCTGACCGGAGCTTTGGGCGGAGCTTCTTGGATTTTAGAGAGTGTATTCTGAATGAAAAAGTAATTCTAAGATGATCTCAAGAAGTATGCTAAGCCAAATTCTGCCCGGAACATGGTCGAAATCCCAAAACGGCCGATATTGCCCTTGTTTGGCTTTGAACGGGCTTGAGTCATTGGCAATGCGTTCTCAGCTTTTGGGCGATGGTTCTAGCATGTTGAAGTGATTCTAAGATGAATGCTCGAGCTAGATTTGCTGGAACACCGCCGGAAAGTGGTCGTGACCAGATTTGAAGTTTTGCTCGGGCGCTGGTTTTCCTCGGGCCTTGGCTGGCCAGAAATGCTTGGTGTGCATTTTGGGCATAAATCTCCCCTTTTAGGCATGTTTCCTCTTTAGACCCCAAAATCGCCTGTATACACAAAATGGCATTAACAAGCACTTGTTCGTATGACGAAATGTCTTAATTGGTGGGTTTAGTAGTACTTAAAGAATCATATAAATATGCTCCATCAAAACACTTGAGCAAGACGCGTCCGAGGAAGAGCAGGAGGCGACCAAAGAAGAAGGGAACGCGTCCGAAGAACACGGGTCTGGCCCGGTACCAGCGGCCAGCCCGGTTCCGGCATCCGAAGAGCACAAGGAACGCCCGGTACCTAGAACCGAGACCTCCAAAATCAGCGCAACACTTCCATTTCCAGTACCTGCCCGTGTGCCAAAACAACATGTCATGGATGAGGACGTGTTTGAGTTGTTCAGCAAAGTCGAAATCAACATCCCCCTCTTGGAAGCCATCAAGCAAATTCCTCGGTATGCTAAGTTTTTAAAAGAACTTTGCACCAACCGGAGGAAGAATACTAGATATGATCAAGAACTAATGAGTAGGAATGTGTCGGCCGTTATACAACGAAAGGGGCCCCCCAAATGCGGTGATCCGGGAACTTACACCATTCCATGCACAATTGTCAACATCCGGATCGAGAACTGCATGCTAGACCTTGGAGCATCAATCAACGTTCTTCCCTTCTATATCTACTCATGCCTTAGGATTGGACCACTCGAACCCACCGGTCTCACTATTCAACTGGCAGATCAGTCGTGCAAACAGCCCGAGGGCAAAATAGAAGACGTCCTGGTTCAAGTTGGCGAATTGGTGTTTCCAGCGGATTTCTACGTTTTAAAAATGGAAACTGGCAGACCAACAGACCATGCACCCATCCTTCTTGTCCGTTCATTTCTCAAAACATCAAAAATGAAGATAGACTGTGGAAGTGGGATGCTTTCAATGGAGGTGGAAGGAGAGACCTTTAGCTTCGACATATTCCGAGCAATGAAGCATCCCATGGAGTTCAAGGAAGTGCACGCTCTCGACACTTTGGACGACCTGGTCCAAGAAGTGCAGACAGAATCAAGAGCAGATCCCTTAGAAACCATACTCAATGGAGCCGAAAGCTCATATGAATTGGCCGAAGGCTTGTATAAAACACTAGCCCACTTAACAATCTCGAAGCCTCTCACACCTGGATATGAAGTCAACGAGGTGAAACTATTCAAATCCAATACCTTTTTACCCTCGATAATGCAAGCTCCCAAAATAGAATTGAAGCCCCTGCCCGGGCATCTGAAGTACGCATTCCTAGGAGAGAATAACACACTCCCGGCGATCATAAGAGTGGCTTGGAAGCAGGCCAGGAGCATCGTTTGGTAAAAGTGCTGAGACAGCATAAACTTGCAATTGGATGGACTCTTGCTGACTTGAGAGGAGTCAGCCCTGCTGTATGCATGCACCGTATTCTACTTGAGGATGGAGCAAAGCCATCAAGAGAGCCTCAACGACGACTCAACCCTATCATAATGGAAATCGTCCAGAAAGAAATTCAGAAGCTACTAGATGCGGACGTTATCTATCCCATCTCGGATAGCCAATGGGTGAGCCCTGTTCATGTGGTCCCGAAGAAAAGTGGGATCATAGTTGAGGAAGATACCGAAGGAAAAATGGTGACAACAAGGGCCAAAAATGGCTGGAGGATGTGCATCGACTACAGAAAATTAAATGCGGTCACAAGGAAGGACCATTTCCCTCTGCCATTCATCGATCAAATGCTAGACCGACTGGCAGGCAAACCATATTTCTGTTTCTTGGACGGATTCTTGGGCTATAACCAGATCCCCATAGCACCTGAGGACCAAGAGAAGACTACATTCACCTGCCCATTTGGCACATTCGCCTTCAGAAGAATGTCGTTCGGTCTATGCAATGCCCCGAGGACTTTTCAAAGGGTGGTAACCAGCATTTTCTCAGACATGATTGGAGAATTCATCGAGGTCTTCATGGACGATTTCACCATCTATGGAGACACATTTGACGCATGCCTAAGCAACTTGAGCACGGTTTTGGCACGATGTGTGTCAATGAACTTAGTGCTCAATTATGAGAAATGCCACTTCATGGTTACTCACGGAATAGTCTTAGGACATGTCATCTCACAAGAAGGCATGGAAGTGGACAATGCAAAAATCGACCTGATCATGACTCTACCATACCCATCCACGGATCGAGACATCCAATCATTCCTTGGCCATTGACGGAGCCCACTGCACTGTCGTAAAGGTGCAATGTTCTCTGTGCAAATAAATTTATATTTTCCGCTACTCGCAACTACACTACTGGGTAGCAAGTGGTAAGTAGGGGTCGAACCCAAGGGAATTAGGAGGATACGTTGTTCTTTAAGGGATTTGTACAGCGAGGGAGGGTGTTTTAAGGTTGATTGAGATTTTAGCGGTTATGACTAAGTGACTTTTTTTGGTTGTTTTTGGTTTTGAGTGCGCAAAAGTAAATTACAGAAAAGTAAATACAGAAAAGTAAAAAGAAAGACTTACAGTGGGTGATGCGTGATTTGCAAGTCCTCCGGAAGGTGAGTGCAGTGATTAAGGCAGTTATACTAGAAAAGTAAATACATGGGGGTTTTGTAATTCAAGGAAAACATTCGGTTTCGGGGGCCTTGTATCATAGTTGTTTATCATTGACCGCTAATGATCCTACTAAGTGTTCAAAGATGAATCGATGCCATTTCTAAGCGCAAGACTTGCAACATCCTTTAAAACACTTGTTCTACTTAAGACTAATTCCTCCTTTCGAAGTATCTTAGCCTTATGTGCATCCATTTGATCTTCTGTTACGATTTCCCAAAATGGTTTTTAAGATAAGTCGAACTCCTCAGATAAGTTTTGCTTGTTACAGCTTCCACTTACCGAGTATGTTCACGAATTCCCAAGGAAGAGCTTTGCTTGTTACAGCTTCCACTCAACCTTGGAAATTCTGACTATATATGGCACATAGAACAAGTTTTGAACACAAAGATGCACTAGGTGCAGGGTCTAAAACATTTTACAATACAAGTACACCACTTTAACCGAATAAAGAGTTTAGCTACGAATATCCATAGAGGTGGATACCATAGCTAAATACTCGGGGTTTTTTGAAATCATTAAGAGGAGAGGGGGTGGAATACTCAAGAACCAACAGGAGTATTCCCAATTCCTACTGAATACTCAAGAACCAACAAGAGTATTCTCTACAGTATTATAATACTCAAGAACCAACAGGAGTATTATAATTTCAAACCGTTATAATACTCAAGAACCAACAAGAGTATTATTTCATAAACCAAACTTACAAAGTAACACAAACTTAGAGAGAGAAGTGAAATGTTGATTTTTGAAGGATACAAATGAGGAGGAGGATGGCTCCTTTTATAGCCACAAGGGGAGGAGATGGATGGTGGAGATGGTGGCATGTGATTTTGATCCAAGGGAGGAGGAGGAGGAGCAAGGAGGAGGCGCCACATGGGGGGGGAAGAAAGCTGCCGGTTGGGGGGAGGAAAAGCCACCGGTGGCCGGTCACCATGGAGGGGAGGCTTCATCCCTTGGCCACCTCCAAGCCAAGCCGCCGGTCACCTTGGTCCATGGATGAGTTTTGACAGTTTTGTGAAGCCTTTTCACAAAACTATCAGTCCAATTTCCTTCCGGTCTGACTTTGGTTGTTCCTCGGTTGAATTTGAATTGAGTAATTCAATGTCAGGATCTTGAGATTTCTTCATTCAGCGTCTGATCTTGCCCTTGGAATGACTCGTGACATCTTTTCAGCGTAAAATCCTCTCCTTAGCGTGTTTTCTCTCTAAGCGCCAAAATACCTTGTAGAAATATATCGGGACTAACAAGTAGAAGTTAGATAGACAAACAGTCTAATTTGGTGGGTTTTACTGTGTTTTTGATTCATATAATTATGGTCCATCAGCCATGCAGGATTCTACCGACGATTCATCAAAGACTTCTCCAAAAAGGCGTTGCCTCTATCCACTCTTCTCCAAAAAGAAGTCCCTTTTGAATTCACCAATGCATGCAAGGAGGCCTTTGATGATCTGAAAAAGCCCTCACTAGCACACCTATCATCCAAACGCCAAATTGGGGACTACCATTCGAAATCATGTGCGACGCGAGCGATTATGCCGTGGGGGCAGTTCTCGGCCAAAAGGTTGATAAGAAGGCGGTTGTGATCTACTACGCCTCAAGAACCCTAGATTCTGCCCAACGAAACTACTCCACCACCGAGAAGGAACTCCTGGCAGTGGTATTCGCTCTGGAAAAATTCAGATCCTATTTGCTTGGAGCAAAAGTGATAGTTTATTCTGACCATGCTGCCATCCGTTACCTAATGAAGAAGGAGGCCAAGCCAAGGCTCATTCGGTGGATCTTGCTACGGCAAGAATTCGATGTGGAGATAAGGGACAAAAGGGGATTGAGAATACTGTGGCCAACCATCTAAGCAGGATTGTCCGAGCGGAAGAAGAGGGGCACATAACCGAGTCATTTCCAGACGAACACCTATACACCATCTCAACCAAGGTGCCGTGGTATGCTTCAATCGTCAACTACCTTGTAGGAGGTACATTTCCTCCTTCTTTTACTAAAGCACAATGCATGAAACTTAGGCATGATGCTAGACATTACTTATGGGATGATCCTTATTTATGGAAAATAGGAGCAGATCAAATACTTAGGAGATGCATCCCCGATAATGAAATAGCTTCTGTTATTAGCTTCTGCCATGAATTTGCATGTGGAGGACACTTCGGGCCTAGGAGAACCGCTAGGGAAATCCTAGATAGTGGTTTCTTTTGGCCGAGTATATTTAGAGATGCCTACGAGAAGTGTAAAAAATGTGATAGGTGCCAAAGAGTAGGAAATGTGTCAGCCAAAAATGAGATGCCTCAAGTACCCATATTGGTCAACGATGTTTTCGACATTTGGGGCATTGATTTTATGGGACCATTCCCAGTTTCATGCGGTTATACTTATATTTTAGTTGCTGTAGATTATGTGTCGAAATGGGTAGAGGCTAAGGCCACGAAGTGCGACGATGCAAAAACTGTCATAGATTTTTTGCGCACTAACCTGTTTTGTAGGTACGGGGTACCGAAGGCCATAATAAGCGACCAAGGAACTCATTTCTGCAACCGCACGATGGCTGCCACCTTGAAGCACTACCATGTCCACCACCGGACATCCACGACATATGACAGCACTGCCTTGTCGCGAGGCAATGTGTTCAAAATTAATTTATAAGTCCGCTACTCGTGACTTTACTATTGGGTAGTAAAGCGGTAAGTAGGGGTCGAACCCAAGGGAATTAGTGGATAGTTGTTCTTTTGAAAATGGAAAATTAGACAGTTGGGGGTTGGTTGTGATTTTAGTACTGAAAGTAATGTGGGTTGGTTGTGATTTTAGTACTGAAAAGTAAATGATTGAAAGTAAAGAAAGTAAATACAGGACTGAAAGTAAATACTGAAAAGTAAAGTGCTAGAACAGTCCAATTCAATATCGACTAATCAACATACTTTTGGTATGGACTGATAGTTAAAGAGTCTGTAATAAGCGACAGAAAGTAAATTACTGAAAGTAAATTGCTGGAACAGTCGAATTCAATATCGACTTAATCAACATACTTTTGGTATGGACTGGTATTGAAAGGGTCTGTAATAAGCGACAGAAAGTAAATTGCTGAAAAGTAAATGTGCGGAAATTAAAGTACTGAAAGTAAATGACTGAAAATAAGCAGTTGATAATGAGACTGAAAGTAAAGTGACAGGTGATGTTTTAATCAAAGGAAAGATTCAGTTTTAGGGGCCTTGTATCATAGTCCGTTTATCATTGACCTCTAATGATCATACTAAGTGTTCAAAGATGTATCAAGGTATTTCTAGCACTTGACTTGCCACACCGTCTAGTCCTTTTCAAGACATAGAACTCTTGTTCTAGTTGGGCTAATTCCTCCTTTCGAAGTATCTTAGCTTATGTGCATCCATTTGATCAATCATTTCCGATCAACCAAATGGTGTTTAAAAGAGGTTGAACTCCACAGATAAGCTGTGCTCTTTCGAGCCTCCACTTATACACCGAAGTTCACGAACCCATGGAAGAGCTTTGCTCTTTCGAGCCTCCACTCAACCAATAGCGTTATGATCTAATATATGGCACATAGAACAAGTTGAACACAAAGAGGCACTAAGAGAAGGGTCTAAAACATTTTATGATACAAACCACCCCTTCAACCGAATGAAGGGTTTAGCTACGAGTATCCATAGAAGTGGATATCATAGCTAAGTGCTTAGAAAAGTAAAGGTTTTGAAATCAAAGACAAGGAAAGTAAAGGTTTTGGAAAGTAAAGACAAGGAAGTAAAGGTTTTTGAAAGTAAAACTCAAGAACAAACTTGAGCACTCAAGAACCAACAAGAGTACTCAAGATACAAAGTGAAGTAAAGACAAGGAGAGTAAAGAAAGCTTTGGAAATCAAGAACAAAAGTAAGAACAAGAACAAAAGTAAGAACAAGAACAAGTAAAATGTAGAGAGGTTTTATTGAAATGGTGAAGAAGAGAGATAAGCTCTCAACTTCCTAATGTTTGTGGCACTATGGGACTTTGAAGGACAAGGATTACATGAGGGCATGCCCTTCTATTTATAGACTTAGGGAAACTTGGGGGCTAAGCTTTGGCTTGAGAAATATCCCAAAAGACTTCATTTTGATTGGTTCTTCCAAAAGCCACCACTTGCACATGGCTCAACCAAAGCCAACCACTTGGCATGGCTCTCTCAAAGCCGCCGGCAGCTTTCTCCAAAGGGCAGCAGCCGGCCATAGGTGGCACTCCCAAAAGCCGCCGGCCCCACTTAGTTGAAGCCCAATGCAACCGGACTCAAAATGCCAACCAAAATGAATAGTAAGTAACCGGAATATTAGGACTTCGGTTGGGTCCTGGCCGGAACTTGATCTGAGCTTGGTCGGAGCATTACCGGAGGTTGGCCGGAGTTCGCCGGAATATGGCCGGAATCTGACCGGAGCTTTGGTCGGAGCTTCTTGGATTTTGGAGAGTGTATTCTGAACGAAAATGTCATTCTTAGATGATCTCAAGAAGGAACCTAAGCCAAATTCTGCCTGGAACATGGTCGAAATCCCAAAACGGCCGATATTGCCCTTGTTTGGCTTTGAACGGGCTTGAGTCCTTGGCAATGCGTTCTCAGCTTTTGGGCGATGGTTCTAGCATTTTGAAGTGATTCTAAGATGAATGCTTGAGCTAGATTTGCTGGAATGCCGCCGGAAAGTGGTTGTGACCAGATTTGAAGTTTTGCTCGGGCGCAGGTCGATCGGGCTCAGGCGCGGGTCTCGGAAGGGGTCCGACATTTCTCGGACGTGGCCTGGCTGGTTTTCCTCGGGCCTTGGCTGGCCAGAAATGCTTGGTGTGCTTTTTGGGCATAAATCTCCCCTTTTAGGCATGTTTCCTCTTTAGACCCCAAAATCGCCTGTATACACAAAATGGCATTAACAAGCACTTGTTCGTATGACCAAATGTCTAATTTGGTGGGTTCAGTAGTACTTTATGAGTCATATAAATATGCTCCATCAGCAAACGGACTACAAAGCGCGGACCAAATTGTATCATGACAAATTCATCCTCCGACGCTCATTTGAGGAAGGACAACAAGTGCTACTCTTCTCCTCACGGTTGAAGTTGATGCCTGGCAAACTAAAATCAAGATGGACCGGCCCTTATACCGTGACTAAGGTATTCAACCATGGGATGCTTGAGTTGGAAAGCAATATGGACAATGGAAGCAGATTCACGGTGAACGGGCAGCGAGTCAAACATTACCACGGCGAAGTCGACTTAACTCCGCAGAAATACGACCTTAACCGCCCATGGGATCCAAACTTGTGATCCCCAATCGTCGAGCCAATGACGTTAAACAAAGGCACTGGTCGAGAGGTAACCCGACATCTAACATATTTTTAGTCATTTTAATTTCAGTCATTTAGTTTTTACCTTGTCAGTCGCTCTCACCCATTTTTGTGTATAGAAGGAATGACTACTTGTATAGGAATCAGCTTTGGGGAGCGCCAAGAGTTCAAGGCCCCAGCCGAACTCCCTCGATTATTCCTCTCCGAGCCATGTCATTTGCTTGCATGTCCTCGACATGCAATGACACCGTAAAGGGAGTTCAGTTCTTCCTTTTTCCTTATGTCATTTCCTTCTATTGTAAATATTTGCTTGCAATCGGCTTTTGAACTAAGTCATGCCGAGAGGCACACCTTCGTTCAAAAGTGTGGGGTGAGAACTGCCTTTGCACAAAATTAGTTTAACATGCTTTCTTTTTCCTTTTCCCTTAATATTATCTTTTTGAAAATAAGAACTTGAGAATGTGAAAAAGATAGATCTAAATTCAAGCATTTACCTTGTGAAATCTCAACTGTATAAAAACTTGAGGATGTAACTTCTTAATTGTCCCTTTGTGCTGAGATATACAGGGGATGTGGAGTTGATATAAAATGCCCTAGAGAGGCTTGGCAAGCACTCGAAGGATCGGATTTCGCTATATGGTTTACGAAGTCAGTGGAGGCTGCACTTCGGGTTTCATTGGAAATTAGAGTCATCTCCGCCGTGCAGCGTTTATGCAAGAGGCGGGACGGGAATCAAACTGTCCTATCTCTAGTCCTAATAGCCGAGAAAATAGATGAGCGACCCTCATCTTGACCCGCGCGAAACGGCGAGGATGAGAAAGAGCGGGGAAGTATTTCCATATGCTCTCGAGCGATGATTGGACCTCCCAAAAGGTTGAGAAAATGGACAAGCAAATCACAAAGAAGCAAAGCTCGAAGAAGCAAATCAAAGGCCAAAGGCAAAAAATGTGAAGGTTTTAACCGAAACAAAAGTGAAGAAACTCCAATTCAAAAAATCGAAGGCCAAAGACCAAATCACTTCAAAAGCTGTCCCTCATAAAAAAGAAGTCAAAAAGCTCAGATCATTGAAACTCGAACCAAATCATGTGCTAGAGAAAGCTACAAGTTAACCATATAGTGCGAGTCGGTCCCGAGAATGCAGTCCAAGAGCCTGAAAAGGGCTATGACAGACCGCTCATCGTTAAAGCGATTTGTACAAATAAATTTATAAAGTCCGCTACTCGCGACTACTGGGTAGAAGTGGTAAGTAGGGGTTGAACCCAAGGGAATTAGGGGGATACGTTGTTCTTTTACTAACAGGGATGTGTTTTAGGATGATTGAGATTTTAGCGCGAGTAATTAAACTACTGTTTTTGGTTTTTTGGGTTTTTTGTGCGGAAAAGTAAATTTAGAAATTAAATACTGAAAGTAAATACTGAAAGTAAAGAGATAAGGGTTAGAAGACTTACAGTGGGTGATGCGTGATTGCGATTCCTCCGGTTGTTGAGCGGTTGATGGTTGTGGTTGATCGGGACTGTTATACTAGGAAAGTAAATACAGGGAGTTTTTGTGATTGAAAGAAAGTATTCGGTTTCAGGTACTCTTGTATTATAACATGTATATAATAAACCGTTAGTAACTTTTCTAAGTATTCAAAGATGAATCGAGGCCCTTTCGTAGCGCAAGACTTGCAACATCGTTTAAAGCAACCCTTGTTCTACTTCAGACTAATTCCTCCTTTCGAAGTATCTTAGCCTTCTGTGCATCCACCTGATCTCACAGTTACGATTGACCAAGTGGTGTTTTAGATAAGTCAAACTCCTCAGTTAAGCTTTGCCCTTTCGTAGCATCCACTTACCCGAGTATGTTCACGAACCCCACGGAAGAGTTTTGCCCTTTCGTAGCATCCACTCAACCTTGGAAATTCTGACTATAAATGGCACATAGAACAAGTTTTGAATACAAAGAAATGAAACTAAAGGATATTACAACATTATATAATACAAGAAAATACCTTCCACCGAATGAAGAGTTTAGCTACTAATATCCATAGAGGTGGATACCATAGCTAAATACTCGGGGGTTTTTGAAAACAATAAGAGGGAAAGGGGTGGAATACTCAAGAACCAACATGAGTATTCTCAATTTCCTACTGAATACTCAAGAACCAACATGAGTATTCTCTATAGTATAATACTCAAGAACAAACAGGAGTATTATTTCATAAACCGAACAAACTTACAAAGTAACCAAACTTAGAGAGATAAGTGTTTTGTGTATGGATTAATGATACAAATGAGGAGGAGGGCACTTCTATTTATAGCCAAGAGGGGTGAAGATGGGTGGTGGAGATGGTGGCATGTGTTTCTCATCCAAGGGAGGAGATGGAGGAGGAGGGAGGAGGAGACAAGTGGCGCCACCTTGTGCACTCCCCAAAGCCGCCGGTTGGAGGTCAAAATGGAGGAGGTTTTGTGGCTTTGGCCACCTCCTAGCCAAAGCCACCGGTCACCCAAGGAGGAGGAGGGAGGAGGCCACCCAATGACTCATCCTTTTCACTTAAGCCACCGGTCATCCTTGCATATGGATGAATCTTGACGGTTTTGTACAGTCTTTACAAAACTATCTGTCCAATTTCACTCCAGGATGTCTTTGATAATTCCTCATTTGGATTTAATTTGAGTAATTCATCGTCAGGATCTTGAGATTTCTTCGTTCAGTGCTTGATCTTGACCTTCAATTGACTCTTGATATTTTTTCAGCATAAAATCCTCTCCTTAGCGTGTTTTCACTTTTATCTCTCAATTGCCCTGTGGAAATATTTCGGGACTAACACGTAGAAGTTAGATAGACAAACAGTCTAATTTGGTGGGTTTAACTGTATTTATGATGCATACAATTATGGTCCATCAGATCACCCCACACTTCTAGTTGTTCGTCCCGAACAATGCTATTAAAGGGCGGCACTAAGTAAGCTTGTTGAAATATGAAAATTAGACTGTGGTACTCGATTTCTCCTAATTCATGCATTACTACTTATTGCCAAATTAAACTGTGTAAATAAATAGAAGAAACTTGATAATTGTACCTTCGTGCCGAGATGCAAATTATTTTGGATGTTTCGGGAGATAGCCCTTTTCAGGCTCCTGGACTACACCTTCGGGACTGTCTCGCACTATATGGTTTTCTTGTAGCTTTCTCTAGCACGTGATTCGATTCGGGTTTCAGTGAGTTGAGCCTTTTTTTTATTTTCTTTTTTCTTCTTTGGCGAGGGACTAGCTTTTTGTAGTGATTCTGCCTTTGGCTTTATGATCTGTCTTTTTTGAGTGCTTCACTTTTGCTCGGTTAAAACCTTCACAATTTTTGGCCTTAGGCCTCTTTTGATTTTCTTCTTTGAGTTTTTTGCTTCTTTGTGACTTGCTAGTCCATTTTCTCAGCCTTTTTGGGAGGTCCAATCATCGCCCGCAAGCCTATGGAAATACCTCCCCGCTCCTCTCGTCTTCGTCGTTTTGCGCGGGTCAAGATGAGGGTCGCTCATTTATTTTCTCGGCTATTTTGACTAGAGAGAGGACGGTCTGATTCCCGTCCTCGCCTTTGCATAGATGCTTCTTGGCGGAGTTGACTTCAATTATTCACTGAACCCCGAAGTGCAGCCTCCACTGACTTCGAAAACCATATAGTTTGATCTGATCCTTCAAAGGCTTGCCAAGCCCCTCTAGGGCAATTTCTATCAACTCCACATCCCTAGGTTATCTCAGCACAAAGGGACAAATGAGAAGTTACATTCTAAGTTTTTAAACAGTTTGCATTTTCATAAGGTTGATGCATGAATTATGATCTATCTTTTTCACATTCTAAAGTTCATAATTCCAAAAAGATACTACTAAAAAAAAGAAAAAACATGCAGTTGGTTCTCACCCCACACTTTTGAACGAAGGCAAGCCTTAGTTCAAAAGTCATGCAATATATACAGGAGAAGGAAATGACATTAAGGAAAAAGAAGAACAGAACTCCCTTTAAGGTGTCGAATGAAGGACATGGCATGAGGCTGGATAATCGAGGGAGTTCAGCTGGGGCCTCGAACTCTCAGCGCAGGCCCGGTAAATTCACGGAAGCTGCCTGGCTGATCCGATCTTGCTCCAAAAACTTAATTCCTACATGAAAGACATTCCTTCTAGACAAAAAGTGGGTGAGAGCGCTTATTGGAAATTTAAATAACAGAAAGTAAGATAGTGTCGGGTTACCTCCCGACCAGTGCACTTGTTTAACGTCGTTGGCTCGATAGTACCTTATTCCTGGATCACTGGTTGGGATCCCATGGGTGGCTTAGGTCAAATTTTTTCCCAACTGCTCTCTTAATCTGTCCCAAGTTCTCATATGGCAGCGGGCTTGGTTCTAATATCCATTGAACCGATAATTTCTTCTTTACATTCTTCCAGGAAGGTGAGGATCCTTTGACCATAGCTGCTGATCTTTTGAGTCGGACTTTCTTGTTTCTCCATCCGGGCTTCCATTCTACCGGCCCATGCCTTGGTCGTTTCTTCATGTTTGAATGGGTGGCACTTTTGCAATTCTGGAAATTCAGTATTGTGCCATCAAGCATTGGTGACCTTAGGCATGTCTCTATGTGAAGCCTCTTTTTTGTGGCAGCGACGAACAGTCGTCCTAGAACGAGCGAGTTTTCAGGGCTGCTTTGTTGAGTCGTGGTGAGTGAGAGCTCCATTGATGGTTTTTCTTGCCCTTGATTTGCCTCCAACTCTCCTTGTACCGCATTATTGACCACATCATCATCGGGTGCTGTGATTTGCATAGAAACCGAAGGGTTAAGTAGGGGCTTCTCGGCCATGAGAATCGGGTCTTTCTCGAGCAGATTGGTGATGAAGACCGGTTCAAGTGGCTCGGCTTGTTTGGCAATGAGGAATGGGCCTGGCTTGATTTCCTCATCCGCTTCGGTAGTGAGTTCCCATGAAGACTCCTCCTCGATGCTTTCTGTATCTGATTCGTCCATCACTTTGGATGGCTCAGGAGTGATATCCCATATGGACTCTTTCTCGTCCCATACTATATCGGTTTCCGGTTCTAAGTCTTCTGATGGCTCGGGAGTGATATCCCATATGGGCTCTTCCTCGGTGCTTCCGGTTCCCGACTCATCCATCATGGCCTCTGTCAACCTTGTGGGCACCAATGTTGGCTCTTTTTGAGCCGCCTCCATATCCATTACTGCCCTTGTACTGATGTCTTCTCTCGGTTTTGTCGCGGGCAAGATAATAGGTGTGGTGTCGGGCTCGTTCTGTACTGAGTCCACTTTCATCGTTGGTGCCATATCTTCGGTTTGGTGCATTGGCCCTCGTTTTGTGCTTGTGGCCAAATCCCTAATGAGGCCCCAGGCTTCATCTATGCTTAATTCTATTATTGACCCTCCTGCAATAGTAACTAGCAAGCAAAGCTCCGGAAGTCTCATCCCAATAAGAAATGCCTGAATAAGATCTGAATATGCGAATCCGTGGTGCGGGCAGCTCGCCACAATGTAAATGAAGTATGCCAAGTACTCGTCCAAAGTTTCGTCCCGGGATTGCGTAAGGTTGAAGATCTTATTGTGGACATCAAGTTCGAAAGGTGTTGGGGGAAATTCCTCATAGTACCAAGGCTCTCTTTCGTAGTAGGAAGACATTATGTATAACATAAAAAAGAACAACTACCCATTCGCTAATTCCCCGGCAACGGCGCCAATTTGACAAATTTATAAAGTCCGCTACTCGCGACTACTGGGTAGAAGTGGTAATTAGGGGTCACACCCAAGGGAATTAGGGGGATACGTTGTTCTTTTACTAACAGGCACGTGTTTTAGGATGATTGAGATTTTAGCGCGAGTAATTAAACTACTGTTTTTGGTTTTTTGGGTTTTTTGCGCGGAAAAGTAAATTCAGAAATTAAATACTGAAAGTAAATACTGAAAGTAAAGAGATAAGGGTTAGAAGACTTACAGTGGGTGATGCGTGATTGCGATTCCTCCGGTTGTTGAGCGGTTGATAGTTGTGGTTGATCGGGACAGTTATACTAGGAAAGTAAATACATGGGGTTTTTGTGATTGAAAGAAAGTATTTGGTTTCAGGTACTCTTGTATTATAACATGTATATAATAAACCGTTAGTAACTTTTCTAAGTATTCAAAGATGAATCGAGGCCCTTTCGTAGCGCAAGACTTGCAACATCGTTTAAAGCAACCCTTGTTCTTCTTCAGACTAATTCCTCCTTTCGAAGTATCTTAGCCTTCTGTGCATCCACCTGATCTCACAGTTACAATTGACCAAGTGGTGTTTTAGATAAGTCAAACTCCTCAGATAAGCTTTGCCCTTTCGTAGCATCCACTTACCCGAGTATGTTCACGAACCCCACGGAAGAGTTTTGCCCTTTCGTAGCATCCACTCAACCTTGGAAATTCTGACTATAAATGGCACATAGAACAAGTTTTGAATACAAAGAAATGAAACTAAAGGATATTACAACATTATATAATACAAGAAAATACATTCCACCGAATGAAGAGTTTAGCTACTAATATCCATAGAGGTGGATACCATAGCTAAATACTCGGGGGTTTTTGAAAACAATAAGAGGGAAAGGGGTGGAATACTCAAGAACCAACATGAGTATTCCCAATTTCCTACTGAATACTCAAGAACCAACATGAGTATTCTCTATAGTATAATACTCAAGAACAAACAGGAGTATTAATTCATAAACCGAACAAACTTACAAAGTAACCAAACTTAGAGAGATAAGTGTTTTGTGTATGGATTGATGATACAAATGAGGAGGAGGGCACTTCTATTTATAGCCAAGAGGGGTGGAGATGGGTGGTGGAGATGGTGGCATGTGTTTCTCATCCAAGGGAGGAGATGGGGGAGGAGGGAGGAGGAGACAAGTGGCGCCACCTTGTGCACTCCCCAAAGCCGCCGGTTGGAGGTCAAAATGGAGGAGGTTTTGTGGCTTTGGCCACCTCCTAGCCAAAGCCACTGGTCACCCAAGGAGGAGGAGGGAGGAGGCCACCCAATGACTCATCCTGTTCACTGAAGCCACCGGTCATCCTTGCATATGGATGAATCTTGACGGTTTTGTACAGTCTTTACAAAACTATCTGTCCAATTTCACTCCAGGCTGTCTTTGATAATTCCTCATTTGGATTTAATTTGAGTAATTCATCGTCAGGATCTTGTGATTTCTTCGTTCAGTGCTTGATCTTGACCTTCAATTGACTCTTGATATCTTTTCAGCATAAAATCCTCTCCTTAGCGTGTTTTCACTTTTATCTCTCAATTGCCCCGTGGAAATATTTCGGGACTAACACGTAGAAGTTAGATAGACACACAGTCTAATTTGGTGGGTTTAACTGTATTTATGATGCATACAATTATGGTCCATCAGGCTATCTCCCGAATCATCCGAATTAATTTGCATCTCGGCTCGAAGGTACAAGTATCAAGTTTCTTCTATGTATTTACACGGTTTAGTTTGGTAACAAGTAAGTATTGCTTGGATAGGATAAATCTAGTTCCACATTCTCACTTTCCTATTTAGAGCTTATTACTTGGATTTTGTGTTTCTCCCTCGAATAGCATTGTTCGGGACGAACAAGTATAAGTGTGGGGTGATCTGATGGACCATATTTATATGATTCATTAAGATAGTTCAATCCACCAAATTAGACACTTTGTCTTAACAACGTTTACTTGTTAGTTCCACTTTTGTTGTACGGGCTATTTTGAGGTTTAGAGTAGAAACGAGCTAAAAAGAGGGTTCTTAAACCAAAAATGGATTACAAGTCAAGTCGAGGACCGCAGGTCCCTGCCGAGAGTACCGGGCCGAGTGCTGAGAAAGCTGGGCCGGGTGCTGAGAGAGCCGGGACGCGTCCCAGGAACGCCCGAGAACCAATGCCAAACGCCCGTGCCGAGAGCGCCGAGACCCAAGTGCCGAGAGCGCCGAGACCCATGCCGAGAGCGCCCGAGGTCCGTAACCAAGAAAAACTGGTCCGCGCCCGAGGCCTGCGCCCGACCAGAACTTCCAACCAGGCCCGGCGAGGCCCTGAGTAGATTTCGGCAAAACTACTTCGACCATTAGGCTTAGAATTGCATCAGCAATCCAAATCAGCATTCCAAGAGCCAAGGACCACCGGCCAAAATTCCAGTAGCTCCGACCAAAATTCCGGCGAAACTCCGGCCATGGACCAATCAACTTCCGGCGATGCTCCGATCAAGCCAAATCCAACCACCACCTTGCTCCGGTCATTTTAGCCCAACTCCGGTCAGACTCCGGCGAAGTCCAACCGAACTACTTAATTCCCGGTTAGGTTATACTATTCACATCGGTTTGTCTTTTGGTTTGAAACCATACCTCAACCAAACTTGCCCAAGCCTCAACCATGCTCATGTAGTTGCCCTTTGGCACATCCCATGATCTAGCCACCCATGTGCAAGGCAAGTGCACCCTTTGGCTCATCCAAACTCCAACCAAAGAGCAACCAAGGCCAACCGGACTTATGGAAGGACTAGAGGCGGTTGGAGGAGGAAATATCTCATTCCACTCACTCCTCCAACCGCCACATTTGGCTATAAAAGTGAATCAAAACCACTTGTAACTTAGGTAGAGAATCTCTCTAAAATCCATACCACAAATCCTTGTAAACACTTGTGTTTTGAAATCAAAAGCTCTACCTTCTCTCTTGTTCTTGAGTGTTCTTGAGAGTTCTTGAGTGAAGTTTGAGTTTGTTCTTCATTTTCTTTGTCCAAAACCGAGACCCCTCTTTTACTTTCTTGTCTTTATTTTGCTTTGAATCTTGAGTACTCTTGTTGGTTCTTGAGTGCTCAAGTTTGTTCTTGAGTTTTACTTTCCAAAACCTTACTTTCTTGCCTTTGTTATCAAAACCAAAACCTTTACTTTTCCAAGCACTTAGATATGGTATCCACCTATATGGATATTCGTAGCTAAACCCTTCATTCGGTTGAAGGGGTGTGCTTGTATCATGCAAACATTTAAAAACCCTTTTCTTAACGCTTCTATTATGTTGAAACTTGTTCTATGTGCCTTGACAGATGCTCGTCGTCAGAGCAAATGTACAAATATTAATTTATAAGTCCGCTACTCGCGACTTCACTATTGGGTAGCAAGTGGTAAGTAGGGGTCGAACCCAAGGGAATTAGGGGGATAAGCTATTCTTTGAGGGAATTGTACAGCGAGAGAGCGTGTTTTTAGGTTGATTGAGGTTTTAATGCTAACAACTAAGTGATTGGTTGGTTTTGGTTTTTAGTGCGGAAAAGTAAATGACATAAAAGTAAATACTGAAAATAGCGATTATTGCGTGATCGGCAAGTCTTGCGGAATGTCAGCAGTTGATATTGCAGTTTATACTAAGAAAGTAGGTGCAGGTGGTGTTTAAATCTAAGGAAAGTATTCGGTCTTAAGGGCCTTGTATCATAGTCGTTTATCATTGACCGCTAATGATCATACTAAGTGTTCAAAGATGAATCTAGGCTATTTCTAGCACAAGACTTGCAACATCGTTTAGAAAACTTGTTCTATTTAGACTAATTCCTCCTTTCGAAGTATCTTTGCCTTATGTGCATCCATTTGATCTTCAATTACGATCAACCAAATGGTGTTTTAGATAAGTCGAACTCCTCAGATAAGCTTTGCCCGCTAAAGGATCCACTTACCCGAGTATGTTCACGAACCCCACGGAAGAGCTTTGCCCGTTAAAGCATCCACTCAACCTTGGAAGTTCTAACCTAATATATGGCACATAGAACAAGTTTCGAACACAAAGATGCATTAAGAGTAGGGTCTAAAACATTTTACGATACAAGTACACCCCTTCAACCGAATGAAGAGTTTAGCTACGAATATCCATAGAGGTGGATACCATAGCTAAGTAATCGAGGGTTTCTGAAAGACAGTAAGTAAAGGAGAATACTCAAGAACCAATAGGAGTATTCTCAAAAACTACTAGAATACTCAAGAACCAACAGGAGTATTCTCAAAAACTACTAGAATACTCAAGAACCAACAGGAGTATTATAGATTTAACACAAAAGCTTACAAAAGTGCCAAAATCTAGAGAGATAAGTGATTGTGTTGTGGTGGAATGATTTGTGGATGAAGATTACAAAGGAGGGAAGCTTGTATTTATAGGCCAAGGAGAGGAGGAGGATGTGGTGAGGATGAGGACACATGGCAAGAAGCCATGGAGCCTCTCAAAGCCGTCGGTGATGAGTCATGAGGGGGAGGAGCCGCCCCCCATGAGTCATCCTTCCCCAAAAGCCGCCGGTCATCTAGAGGGGGGAAGAGGTTTTGTGAGTTTTGTGAGGTTTTCACAAAACTATCGGTTCATTTCTGCTCCGGACTGACTCTGGTTGCTCTTCGGTTGGACTTGTTTTGAGTGATTCCATGTCAGGATCTTGAGATTTCTTCAGTCGGCATCTGGTCGTGACCTTGGAATGACTCGTAATATATTTTCCGCTTAAAAACTCCTCCTTAGCCTGTATTCTCTCTAGACTCCAAAATACCCTGTAGATAAATATCGGAACTAACAAGCAAAAGTTAAATAGACAAACAGTCTAATTTGGTGGGTTTAACTGTGTTTATGATTCATATAATTATGGTCCATCATGCCTTATACTAGGTTAGAACACTATTGGTTGAGTGGAGGCTCGAAAGAGCAAAACTCTTCCATGGGGTTCGTGAACATACGTGGTTAAGTTGAGGCTCGAAAGAGCAAAGCTTTTCCATAGAGTTCAACCTCTTTAAAACACCACTTGGTTGATTGGAAATGATTGATCAAGTGGATGCACATAAGCTAAGATACTTCGAAAGGAGGAATTAGCCTAAATAGAACAAGTGTTCTATGTCTTGAAAAGGACTAGACGGTGTGGCAAGTCGAGTGCTAGAAATGGCCTTGATACATCTTTGAACACTTAGAACGATCATTAGAGGTCGATGATGAACGGACAATGATACAAGGCCCCTAAAACCAAATCTTTCCATTAATTAAAACACCACTCGTCACTTTACTTTCAGTCCTATTATCAACTGCTTACTTTCAGTACCATTTACTTTCAGTACCTTTACATTCCGCAACTAACTTTACTTTCAGTACCTAACATTTACTTTCAGTACTTTACTTTCCGCAACTAACTTTACTTTCCGCACCTAACTTTTACTTTACGCACTTTTACTTTATGCACTTTACTTTTACGCACTTTACTTTACTTTACGCACTTTACTTTTCAGTCTTTACATTTCTGCACTTTACTTTCAGTCTTTACATTTCCGTATGCTTACTACAGACGTTTTCAACATCAATCTAACATAAGTTTGGCACGTATTACGCTTGAAATACAGCGTGCGACAAACCAAAAGTGTGTTGCGGTTGATATTGAACTCGACTGTTCCAGCACTTTACTTTCAGTATTTACTTTACGCAATTTACTTTCCGCACTTTACTTTTCAGTCATTTACTTTACGCCATTTACTTTTCAGTCATTTACTTTCCGCACTTTATTTTCAGTCATTTACTTTTCAGTAATTTACTTTCAGTACTAAAACCACAACCAACCCTAATCGCATTTACATTTCTGTACAAATCCCTTAAAGAACAACTATCCACTAATTCCCTTGGGTTCGACCCCTACTTACCGCTTTGCTACCCAATAGTGAAGTCACGAGTAGCGGACTTATAAATTTATCTTTTGCTTTTGGACACGACGATTGTGCATCCGTCAAAAATTGGCGCCGTTGCCGGGGATTTAGCTATCAGACTAGTTGTTCTTTTCTTTTCATTTCTTATTTTCATTTCATTTTCCACTATGTATGCATGGATGATTCGGTATCTCCCCCAGTTTGGAGGTACCATCGGAGAAGACCCTGTAATACATTGCCAATATTTTAACGCCATTTGCAGACACATGAAACCTAAAAATGAAATGATAGAAGGGTTTAAACTGGAATGTTTTAAACACTCTCTAACTGACTTTGCTGTAATCTGGTATTACTCATCAACTGCTAGTTGTGCAGACTATTATGTGGATCTTCATGCCCAATTCTTAAAAGAATTCTCCCCGCTATCCTTACGATATGACACCCGCGAGAAGATCATCTGCCTTCAACAATCCCGGGACGAGACACTGGATGAGTATTATACATACTTTGATACAGTTGTTTCACGCTGCCCGCACCATGGATTCACGGAAGTGTTCTGACGGGGCCCACCGCACTGTCGTTAAGGTGTGGTGTTCTCTGTGCAAAAGCTAATTTATATTCCGCTACTCGTGACCTTACTACTGGGTAGCAAGTGGTAAGTAGGGGTCGAACCCAATGGAATTAGGGGGATAAGTTGTTCTTTGTGGGCTTTGTACAGGATGGGAGCGTCTTTTAGGTTGATTGAGTTTTAGTGCGGAAAAGTAAGTGCTTTTTTTTGTTGGTTTTGGTTTTTAGTGCGGAAAAGTAAATGACAGAAAAGTAAATACTGAAAATAAAAGTAGAAGATTTACAGCGGGTGATGCGTGATTGGTAAGTCCTCCGAAAGGTGAGCGCAGTTGATATAGCAGTTTATACTAAGAAAGTAAATGCAAGGGGGTTTGAATATAAGGAAAGCATTCGGTTTCGGGGGCCTTGTATCATAGCCTGTTTATCATTGGCTCTTAGTGATCCTTCTAAGTATTCAAACGTGCATCAAGGCCATTCCAAGCACTCGATTTGCCACACTGTCTAGTCTTTTGCAAAAGTGTTCAAAAGTGAATCGAGGCCATTCCAAGCACTCAACTTGCGACACCGTCTAGTCTTTTACAAAAAACGTAGAGCACTTATTCTACTTAGACTAATACCCCATTCCAAGGTATATTAGCCTGTGTGCATCCATTTGGTCAGTCATTCCCGAGCAACCAAATGGTGTTTTAGAAAGGTCAAACTCCTCAGATAAGTTTTGCCATTCCAAGCATCCACTTATCCGAGTATGTTTACGAACCCCACGGAAGAGCTTTTGCCATTCCAAGCATCCACTCAACCTTGGAAGTTCTAACCTAATATATGGCACATAGAACAAGTTTTGAATACAGAGAAGAGGCTCTAAGAATTGCCTAAAACATTTTATGATACATGTACACCCCTTCAACCGAATGAAGAGTTTAGCTACGAATATCCATGGAGGAGGATATCATAGCTAAATACTCGGGGGGTTTTTGAAAGACAGTAAGTAAAGAAGAATACTCAAAAACCAACAGGAGTATTCCAAAATCCTACTTGAATACTCAAGAACCTACAGGAGTATTCTCTAAAACTGTTATAATACTCAAGAACCAACAGGAGTATTATTTCAAAACCAAACTTACAAAAGTACCAAAACTTAGAGAGAGAAGTGAACATGGATTGTGGGATGATTTACAAATGAGTTTGGCATTGGTATTTATAGCCAAATGGGGAGAGAATGGAGGGTGGAGATGGCTTTCATCCAAGGGAGGAGAAGGGAGGAAGAAGGTTGTGGTGGAGGAGGAGACAAGTGGCAAGCTCTCCATGGCTCACAAAAGCCACCGGTCTACATGGGAGGGGAGGGGAGGAGCCACCGGTGGCCGGTCATGAGGGGGAGAAGCCACCCCCATGACTAATCATACTCCCCAAAGCCGCCGGTCACCTTAGGCAAAAGGATGAGTTTTGTGAGTTTTGTGCAGTCTTTTCACAAAACTATCAGTCCAATTTCGCTCCGGACTGACTTTGGTTGCTCCTCGGTTGGATTTGATTTGAGTGATTCAATGTGAGAAACTTGATATTTCTTCAGTCGGCATCAGGTTTTGACCTTGGAATGACTCGTAATATCTTTTCAGCATAAAATCCTCTCCTTAGCGTGTATTCTCTCTAGAGTCCAAAATACCCTGTAGAAATATATTGGAACTAACAAGCAAAAGTTAAATAGACAACAGGTCTAATTTAGTGGGTTTAACTATGTTTATGATTCGTATAATTATGGTCCATCAGATCACCCCACACTTTTAGTTGTTCGTCCCGAACAATGCTATTAAAGGGCGGCACATTAAGTTTGGTTTTAAAATATGAAAGTTAGACTGTGGGACTCAATTTATCCTAATTCATGCATTACTTACTTATTACCAAATTGAACTGTGTAAATAAATAAAAGAAACTTGATACTTGTACCTCCGTGCTGAGATGCAAATTATTTTGGATGTTTCGGGAGATAGCCCTTTTTAGGCTCCTGGACTGCATTCTCGGGACCGTCTCGTACTATATGGTTTCCTTGTAGCTTTCTCTAGCACGTGATTCGGTTCGGGTTTCAATGGTTTGGTCTTTGATTTTCTTTTGGCGAGGGACAGCTTTTGTAGTGAATCGGCCTTTGGCCTTTGATTTGACTCTTTGAGTACTTCACTTTTTTGTTCGGTTAAAACCTTCACAATTTTGGGCCTTTGGCCTCTTGATTTGCTTCTTTGAGCTTTTGCCTTTTTGTGGCTTGCTAGTCCATTTTCTCAAGCCTTTTTGGGAGGGCCAATTGTTAGTTTATATGGCATGTAGTTTCGCAAAACTTAGTATAGTTGTTCTAGCTGTTGTTCAAGACTGGAAGAGACAACTGTCCTAGAACAAGTTGAAGCAGAAGAAGTGTTTCCTAAATCAGATTAGGAAACCTAGTCGACCGTTGGAAGATCAAGGCGGTTGTACATCAGTGGACAGAAGTTGGAAGTTTCCATATTCGGATTTGGAAACTTGTCTAAGCCGACTTAGCACAACTCTGACGCGGCAGTGAATTTCCTAAATCATATTTGTCGAGTCAGGTGCTTATGGTTTATTGGAAATATCCTTGGAGTCGGTTGCTTGCGCTTGAAGCTATCTTAGTCGAGAAGATAATCGAAGGTTGCTTAATCTAGTTTGAAGATTCGAATGGAGGATTATCTACAAGAGATATGCGCAAGAGATTAGGAAAGATTTCCTAAAGATAGAGGCGGTTTAGTTTAGGAATCCTTATTGTTTTAGGGTTTCGACCGCTCTATATAAGGAGTGCTAATACTAGGTTATTAGTAGCACTCACGGAGATACAATACACGCTCATACTCATTGAAGGGAGGAGGAGGCAAACGGCGGTGAATCAATCGTAACTGGTTATTCACGACGCACGTATACGGCTGGAGAACTAACCGTCACTGGTTACTCAAAGGCGCTCGGATCAATCTGCATTGTTGCTCAACAGATTGATCGAAGGACGAAGCTGAAGGCTCGTACTGAAGTTCCGTTACTGCGCATTCGGGAGAAGGCGCTGATTCTCACGGAGAATCATTCTGGTGGATACAGAGCGGGAGCGAAGATCTAGGGGGAGACCTAGATTGCAATTACTAGAGTGTCCGAGGCTCAGGTTGTTTAAGAGGGATTCTGTAAATGGTAAACCCTGTACTCGCAATACTCAATAATAGTGAATTGCTGTCCACCGGGCTAGAGAACGCCCCCAGACGTAGGCTCGTTAACGCCGAACTGGGTAACAACTTTGCGTGTCGTTTTATTTCTGCATTACTTGTTTTAGCGCATAAGTTGTGTTAGGATTTGCTCTGGATCTCGACCAGAACAACATCTCATCTACCAGGGGGAGATTTCACCAATCATTACCCGCGAGCATATGGAAATACCTCCCCGCTCCTCTCATCCTTGCCGTTTCGCGCGGGTCAAGATGAGGGTCGCTCATCTATTTTCTCGGCTACTTTGACTAGAGATAGGACGGTCTGATTCCTGTCCTCGCCTTTTTTCTTTTTGCATAAACACTGTATGGCGGAGATGACTTCAATCTTCACTGAAACCTGAACTGCAGCCTCCACTGACTTCGAAAACCATATAGTTAGATTCGATCCTTCGATTGCTTGCCAAGCCTCTCTAGGGCAGTTTATGTCAACTCCACATCCCTAGTTTATCTCAGCACAAAGGGACAAATGAGAAGTTGCGTTCTAAGTTTTTAGACAGTTGAATTTTCACAAGGTTAATGCATGAATTATGATCTATCTTTTTCACATTCTTAAGTTCATATTTTCAAAAAGATAATATTAAAGGAAAGAAAACATGTTTATGTACACAGGTGGTTCTCACCCCACACTTTTGAACGAAGGCGTGCCTTTCAGCAAGACTTAGTTCAAAAGCCATGCAAGCAGATGTTATACGAGAAGAGAATGACATTTAAGGAAAAGGAAAGAACAGAACTCCCTTTAAAGTGTCGAGTGAACGACATGGCATGAGGCTGGATAATCGAGGGAGTTCGGCTGGGGCTTGAACTCTTGGCATAGGCCTGGCTGGCTTGATGTTGCACCCATAACCGATTCCTGAATAGTCATTTCTTCTATGCACTAAGTGGGTGAGAGCGACTTATTGGAAAAACTAAATGACAGGAAAATAAAAGACAGAAAGTAAGATAGGTGTCGGGTTACCTCCCGACCAGTGCCTTTGTTTAACGTCGTTGGCTAGACAGTACCTTATTCCTGGATCATTGGTTTGGATCCCATGGGTGGCTCAGGTCGTATTTCGCCACCGTTCCTGTGTTGATTTTTGCCTTGCCTCTTCCTGATTTCTTGCTTGGGTTAGAACCCCATGGTTTTGGTGTTTTTTCTTTCCATTGCTTTTGAGAAGGCGGGGGACCTTTGACCATAGCTGCTGGTCTTGTTACTCTTTCGGTCTCCTTCGGCAGGTCAGAAATCTGTGTACCATGATCTGAGATAGGTATAATGTCTGGCGGTTTCTTTGTATCCGTGCGGCTATTATCAATGGAGAAATTTGCAATTTTGCCGCCGAACTTAAGCGATAATGAGCCCTTTCCCACATCGATCCTTGCTTTAGTAGCGTAGAGGAATGGTCGTCCCAATATTATTGTTGGAGGGTCGTCTTCACTGGTCTCCCCGTTTGTATTACATAAAAGTCTGCAGCAACGACGAGCTCTCCCACATGGAGTATTACATCTTCCAGCACTCCAACTGGATGGATGCACGATTTATCTCCTAGCTCGATATTTGACCTGGGTGGTTTTAATGGACCAAGTCCTAATAAGTAATATAAGGAGGAGGGCATGGCGTTGACAGCAGCTCCAAGATCGACTAAGCACTTATGAATCTGTGCTTCACCAATACCGCAGGTGACTGTGAAAGCTCCTGGGTCTTTATCTCTTTCCGGTTGTGGCTCATGATCTGAAGTGAGGGCTCTTTCTATTGTCGGGCCATTCTGCCCATTCCTTGGCTTAGGATTTGTATAATCGGATCCCTTAATATTTTGCTTCGAAGCATAAATATTAGTTGGGGAGTCCCACTTTAAATTGTTATTGTTGTCCCATCCTGATGCTGGTATGTCAGAGTGTATGATTGGCGGTGGTGTTATGCAAACGGTGAATGCATATTGTCCATTGTCAGCATGCGTAACCCATGTTTTGCCATCATTGGGTCGGTCTTCCTCTTGGTTCCAATCAGGACGACGCCTCCGGGTGAAGTGCTTGTTCGTAAGTTTGTACGTTGGGGATCGTGCTACTTCTCCCAGTGTCGTCTTTTCGTTTGACCTCTTTATCATGCTAAGATTCACTTTTGGGTTTTGGATGGTTTGTGAAGGGAGTCTGCCAGGTTCATTAGTGAGTGTTGACATTGCCGTGGCGAGCTGGGACATTTGTTTGGTTAGTTCTGAAATTGCCCCATCAGTTTTCGCCTGGTATTGGTGTAGCGAAGTACCCAATTGATTAATGTTTCCTGCGAGCTCCTTCATCGTGTCATCGAGCGATTTGCTTGGTTCTTGCTGATTGTTCGGGCCGGCTTGGTACTGATTTGGTCCTCTTTGCTGATATTGGCCTGCTGATGGAGCATTCTGGTTATACTGTCGGTGGGGGGGTTGGTAGAATGACTGAGCTAGTTGGGGGACAGCTGGTTGTGTTTCCTTTTGAGGGTAGCTGTTATTACGCCAGCTAGGGTTGGTTGTTTGACCATTCTGCCTATTTTGTCCGGCTCTGTCGTTGCTGTTGTTGTTGTATCCATGGTATCCTCCTACTGCATTCACTTCTACCGGTTCCTCTTCTATTAATGTTGGGCATGCGTCAGTTTTGTGGTCCGTAGACCCACAAAATTCGCATGGCTTAACTGGAACTGGTTGTCTTCGTAGGAACTGAATCATCATCTCCTTTAATTGTCTCATTTCTTCTGGCATGGAATTTACTGATGTCTAGGCTTGTGCTACGTTTTTTGTTTGGGAGAATTCATCTTGGCGAGTAGTCTCCTCTCTAAACCGGGCATTTTCAGCAACGTTGGCGATGAGGTTCCTTATGCCCCTCAATGATAGATTCATCATGGATCCTCCAGCTGAGGCATCCAGAAGCATTTTGTCTAAGGGTCTTAATCCATCAATGAGGTATTCGATGATGAGTTTCTCGGGCAGTCCAAGGGTACAGCAGCTTCTCTCCAGGTGGTTGAACTTTTCCAGGTAATCGTACATGGTTTCATTGGGCCCTTGCTTGATGTCTTGTAATTGCCTCCTTACTTGCATTGCTCTTCCTACCGGGTAATATTTGTCTAGGAATTTCCCTTGCATCTGAGTCCATGTTCTGATGCTACCGGAAGGCAATGAAAGGAACCAGTCGTTTGCCGCGTCAATGAGGGAAAAATAGAACGCCTTCAACTTGAAGTCGTCTATACTCACTCGATTGGGTTTTAGATTTTGGCAAATGCCGTGTAAGCGTTAGAGGTGAGTTGTTGCAGATTCTCCATGTGCTCCTGAGAACTTGGGCAAGCTATGGGCCACTGATGCGTTGATGGTAATGTATTCCAGTTCAGGGCCTTCGTAGATGCACCATGGTTGCGTTTCGAAATCTGGGGCATTCAGCTCTCTCATTGTAGGTGCGCGGTAGTTGTTGTTCCCAAAGTAGTCGTCGAAGACAGGTTCTTGCCTAGGCACTTGTCGAGGTTGAGGGGTGGGGGATATCTAGGGGGTTGTACAGGACCAGCTGCATTTCGGTCCTCGGGTGGTTCTTGGTTTCTTCTGATGGCCTCCCTATCTCGAGCTCTTCGGTTTCCCATGATTTGTTCCGGATCATCGACAAATGGAAGCGGCACCTCATTGTTTCGATCGAACAGATTCATCTCGTCATCATCCCGGTAGTCATGGTGGCTTTCTTCGCGAGACATGGTTGTATAGAGGTGATTTCGAGAATTGAGAGAGAAAGGAAAGAACAGCTAATCCGACGGCTAATTCCCCGGCAACGGCGCCAGTTTTGACGGATCCCACCGCACTGTCGTTAAGGTGTGGTGTTCTCTGTGCAAAAGCTAATTTATATTCCGCTACTCGTGACCTTACTACTGGGTAGCAAGTGGTAAGTAGGGGTCGAACCCAAGGGAATTAGGGGGATAAGTTGTTCTTTGTGGGCTTTTGACGGACCATAATTATACGAATCAAATACACAGTAAAACCCACCAAATTAGACTGTTTGTCTATCTAACTTCTACTTGTTAGTCCCGATATATTTCTACAGGGTATTTTGGCGCTTAGAGAGAAAACACGCTAAGGAAAGGATTTTACACAGAAAAGATATTACGAGTCATTCCAAGGTCAAGATCAGACGCTGAACGAAGAAATCTCAAGATCCTGACATTGAATTACTCAATTTAAATTCAACCGAGGAACAACCAAAGTCAGACCGGAGCAAAATTAGATTGATAGTTTTGTGAAAAGACTGCACAAAACTGTCAAAACTCATCCATGGACCAAGGTGACCGGCAACCTTGCTTGGAGGTGGCCAAAGGAGGAAACCACCCTCCACGGTGACCGGCCACCGGTGGCTTTTCCTCCCCCCAACCGGCGGCTTTCTCCTCCCCCATGTGGCGCCTCCTCCTTGCTCCTCCTCCTCCTCCCTTGGATCAAAAACACATGCCACTCATCTCCACCCTCCATTCCTCCTCCCTTAGCCTATAAAAGGAGAGCTCCTCCTCCTCATTTGTATCATCCAAAAATCAACATTTCACTTCTCTCTCTAAGTTTGTGTTACTTTGTAAGTTTGGTTTATGAAATAATACTCTTATTGGTTCTTGAGTATTATAACGGTTTGAAATTATAATACTCCTGTCGGTTCTTGAGTATTATAATACTGTAGAGAATACTCCTGTTGGTTCTTGAGTATTCAGTAGGAATTAGGAATACTCATGTTGGTTCCTGAGTATTCCACCCCCTCTCCTCTTACTGTTTTCAAAAACCCCCGAGTATTTAGCTATGGTATCCACCTCTATGGATATTCGTAGCTAAACTCTTTATTCGGTTTAGGGTGTGTACTTGTATCATAAAATGTTTTAATTCTTTTAGTTTCTTTTCTCCGTATTCAAAACTTGTTCTATGTGTCATATATTAGGTTAGAACTTCCAAGGTTGAGTGGATGCTTGGAATGGCAAAGCTCTTCCGTGGGGTTCGTAAACATACTCGGATAAGTGGATGCTTGGAATGGCAAAGCTTATCTGAGGAGTTTGACCTTTCTAAAACACCATTTGGTTGCTCGGGAATGAAAGACCAAATGGATGCACACATGCTAATATACCTTGGAATGAGGTATTAGTCTAAGTAGAACAAGTGCTCTACGACTTTTGCAAAAGACTAGACGGTGTTACAAGTTGAGTGCATGGAATGGCCTCGATTCACTTTCGAACACTTTTGCAAAAGGCTAGACAGTGTTAGTAGTCGAGTGCTTGGAATGGCCTTGATTCACGTTTGAATACTTAGAAAGGTTACTAAAATAATAAACAGGCTATGATACAAGGCCCCTGAAACCGAATGCTTTCCTAAGATTCAAAACCCCCTGTATTTACTTTTATAAATTGCTCGATATTCTGCAATCACCAACCGATCATCTACCGGAGGACTTGCAAATCACGCATAACCCACTGTAAGTCTTTCTTTTTACTTTTCTGTAATTTACTTTTCCACACTCAAAACCAAAAACAACCAAAAAAATCACTTAATCATAACCGCTAAAATCTCAATCAAACCTAAAAACGCTCCCATCATGTACAAATCCCACAAAGAACAACGTATCCTCCTAATTCCCTTGGGTTCGACCCCTACTTACCACTTGCTACCCAGTAGTGTAGTTGCGAGTAGCGGAAAATATAAATTTATTTGCACAGAGAACATTGCACCTTAACGACAGTGCAGTGGGCTCCGTCAGCTTTGTACATGATGGGAGTGCCTTTTAGGTTGATTGAGTTTTAGTGCGGAAAAGTAAGTGCTTTTTTTTGTTGGTTTTGGTTTTTAGTGCGGAAAAGTAAATACTGAAAATAAAAGTAGAAGACTTACAGCGGGTGATGCGTGATTGGTAAGTCCTCCGAAAGGTGAGCGCAGTTGATATAGCAGTTTATACTAAGAAAGTAAATGCAAGGGGGTTTGAATATAAGGAAAGCATTCGGTTTCGGGGGCCTTGTATCATAGCCTGTTTATCATTGGCTCTTAGTGATCCTTCTAAGTATTCAAACGTGCATCAAGGCCATTCCAAGCACTCGATTTGCCACACTGTCTAGTCTTTTGCAAAAGTGTTTGAAAGTGAATCGAGGCCATTCCAAGCACTCAACTTGCAACACCGTCTAGTCTTTTACAAAAAACGTAGAGCACTTGTTCTACTTAGACTAATACCCCATTCCACGGTATATTAGCCTGTGTGCATCCATTTGGTCAGTCATTCCCGAGCAACCAAATGGTGTTTTAGAAAGGTCAAACTCCTCAGATAAGCTTTGCCATTCCAAGCATCCACTTATCCGAGTATGTTTACGAACCCCACGGAAGAGCTTTGCCATTCCAAGCATCCACTTAACCTTGGAAGTTCTAACCTAATATATGGCACATAGAACAAGTTTTGAATACAGAGAAGAGGCTCTAAGAATTGCCTAAAACATTTTATGATACATGTACACCCCTTCAACCGAATGAAGAGTTTAGCTACGAATATCCATGGAGGAGGATATCATAGCTAAATACTCGGGGGTTTTTGAAAGACAGTAAGTAAAGGGGAATACTCAAGAACCAACAGGAGTATTCCCAAATCCTACTTGAATACTCAAGAACCAACAGGAGTATTCTCTAAAACTGTTATAATACTCAAGAACCAACATGAGTATTATTTCAAAACCAAACTTACAAAAGTACCAAAACTTAGAGAGAGAAGTGAATATGGATTGTGGGATGATTTACAAATGAGTTTGGCATTGGTATTTATAGCCAAATGGGGAGAGAATGGAGGGTGGAGATGGCTTTCATCCAAGGGAGGAGAAGGGAGGAAGAAGGTTGTGATGGAGGAGGAGACAAGTGGCAAGCTCTCCATGGCTCACAAAAGCCGCCGGTCTACATGGGAGGGGAGGGGAGGAGCCACCGGTGGCCGGTCATGAGGGGGAGAAGCCACCCCCATGACTCATCATACTCCCCAAAGCCACCGGTCACCTTAGGCAAAAGGATGAGTTTTGTAAGTTTTGTGCAGTCTTTTCACAAAACTATCAGTCCAATTTCGCTCCGGACTGACTTTGGTTGCTCCTCGGTTGGATTTGATTTGAGTTATTCAATGTCAGAAACTTGATATTTCTTCAGTCGGCATCAGGTTTTGACCTTGGAATGACTCGTAATATCTTTTCAGTATAAAATCCTCTCCTTAGCGTGTATTCTCTCTAGAGTCCAAAATACCCTGTAGAAATATATTGGAACTAACAAGCAAAAGTTAAATAGACAAAAGGTATAATTTAGTGGGTTTAACTGTGTTTATGATTCGTATAATTATGGTCCATCATGTTCCTTCTTCAAAAATTTCTTTGTGCAATGAGGGCAGTTGAGCAATCGAGGATTAATGATGCAGTGGGAGGATCGGCCATGCATTTGACCATGACTGAAATGTGGAATCTCATAGATGACTTGGCCGAAGCTACAAAACGAAGGCCAAGGCACCAAGCTGATCATAGAGCACAGATGGTAGAAGCTAATCTAGAGAGGAGTAGGGAAGACATTGCTGAGGCCATGAGGGATGAATCAGAAACAGGAAGCACAGAGGAGGAACCTTCGTGGGAGATCACCCCCGAACCATCAGAAGACCTAGAGCCGGAAACCAATTTAGTGAGGGACGAAGAAGAACCCTCATGGGAACTCACTACCGAGACGATAGAAAAGGAAGTTCAGGTCACCACTAGCGAGCTGCCCGAAACATACCCTGCCTTCATCACCGAAGCAGCTGAAGAAACCAACCAAGACCAGGTCCTCACGGACAAGCTGACCAATATGGAACCGGCCCTTATAATGGAACCTCACAACTTTTCCCTTTGACCAATATGCAAATCACAGAAAACTATGTGATCAGTGGAGAGCATGAAAGAAGGATGGAGGAAGGGCCTGAGCAGAACGACTCCTTGATGGAGCATTTTCTCGCCACAACTAGACAAAGCAGCCCTAAACACAAAAGAGCCCGACTCAAAAGACTAGCGACTGTGGTTAAGGTTCCCTCGCCTTCTCAGAGGTGTTGGAAGGAAAAACCACCGGAACAATGGAGTCCTGACCCGAGCTCATCATCCCACAAGAACTCGGGGAAAGTCAAGACAAGAATCAATGCAGGAGCCGCGGCAAAGTTCAACCTGAACCGCCCATCGGATCCAAACTTGTGATCCCCAATCGTCGAGCCAACGACGTTAAACAAAGGCACTGGTCGGGAGGTAACCCGACATCTATCTTATTTTCAGTCATTTTAATTTCAGTCATTTAGTTTTTACCTTGTCAGTCGCTCTCACCCATTTTTGTGTATAGAAGGAATGACTACCTGTATAGGAATCAGCTTTGGGGAGCGCCAAGAGTTCAAGGCCCCAGCCGAACGCCCTCGATTATTCCGCTCCGAGCCATGTCATTTGCTTGCATGTCCTCGACATGCAATGACACCGTAAAGGGAGTTCAGTTCTTCCCTTTTCCTTATGTCATTTCCTTCTCTTGTAAATATTTGCTTGTAATCGGCTTTTGAACTAAGTCATGCCGAGAGGCACACCTTCGTTCAAAAGTGTGGGGTGAGAACTGCCTTTGCACATAATTAGTTTAACATGCTTTCTTTTTCCTTTTCCCTTAATATTATCTTTTTGAAAATAAGAACTTGAGAATGTGAAAAAGATAGATCTAAATTCAAGCATTTACCTTGTGAAATCTCAACTGTATAAAAACTTGAGGATGTAACTTCTTAATTGTCCCTTTGTGCTGAGATATACAGGGGATGTGGAGTTCATATAAAATGCCCTAAAGAGGCTTGGCAAGCACTCGAAGGATCGGATTTCGCTATATGGTTTACGAAGTCAGTGGAGGCTGCACTTCGGGTTTCATTGGAAATTAGAGTCATCTCCGCCGTGCAGCATTTATGCAAGAGGCGGGACGGGAATCAAACCGTCCTATCTCTAGTCCTAGTAGCCGAGAAAATAGACGAGAGACCCTCATCTTGACCCGCGCGAAACGGCGAGGATGAGAAAGAGTGGGGAGGTATTTCCATATGCTCTCGGCGATGATTGGACCTCCCAAAAGGTTGAGAAAATGGACAAGCAAATCACAAAGAAGCAAAGCTCGAAGAAGCAAATCAAAGGCCAAAGGCCAAAAATGTGAAGGTTTTAACCGAAACAAAAGTGAAGAAACTCCAATTCAAAAATCGAAGGCCAAAGACCAAATCACTTCAAAAGCTATCCCTCATCAAAAAGAAGTCAAAAAGCTCAGATCATTGAAACTCGAACCAAATCATGTGCTAGAGAAAGCTACAAGTTAACCATATAGTGCGAGTCGGTCCCGAGAATGCAGTCCAGGAGCCTGAAAAGGGCTATCTCCCGAATCATCCGAATTAATTTGCATCTCGGCTCGAAGGTACAAGTATCAAGTTTCTTCTAAGTATTTACACGGTTTAGTTTGGTAACAAGTAAGTATTGCTTGGATAGGATAAATCTAGTTCCACATTCTCACTTTCCTATTTAGAGCTTATTACTTGGATTTTGTGTTTCTCTCTCGAATAGCATTGTTCGGGACGAACAAGTATAAGTGTGGGGTGATCTGATGGACCATATTTATATGATTCATTAAGATAGTTAAACCCAGCAAATTAGACACTTTGTCTTAACAACGTTTACTTGTTAGTTCCACTTTTGTTGTACAGGCTATTTTGAGGTTTAGAGAAGAAACGAGCTAAAAAGAGGGTTCTTAAACCAAAAATGGATTACAAGTCAAGTCGAGGACCGAAGAGCCCAGCCGGGACCGAGAAATCTCGGGCCGCGTCCTGGCAATGCCGGATGCGCCCCTGAGCCCATACCGAGGACCGTAGGTCCCTGCCGAGAGTACCGGGCCGAGTGCCGAGAAAGCCGAGCCGGGTGCCGAGAGAGCCGGGACGCGTCCCAGGAACGCCCGAGAACCAACGCCGAATGCCCGTGCCGAGAGTGCTGAGCGCCCGTGCCGAGAGCACCGAGACCCAAGTGCCGAGAGCACCGAGACCAGCACCGAGACCCGTGCCGAGAGCGCCCGAGGCCCGCAACCGAGAAAAATAGGTCCGCGCCCGAGGCCTTCGCCCGACCAGAACTTCCAACCAGGCCCGGCGAGGCCTTGAGCAGATTCCGGCAAAACTACTTCGACCATTAGGCTTAGAATTGCATCAGCAATCCAAATCAGCATTCCAAGAGCCAAGGACCACCGGCCACAATTCCGACAGCTCTGGCCAAAATTCCGGCAGCTCCGGCCAAGCTCCGGCCATGGACCAATCAACTTCCGGCGATGCTCCGATCAAGCCAAATCCAACCACCACCTTGCTCCGGTCATTTTAGCCCAACTCCGGTCAAACTCCGGTGAAGTCCAACGGAACTACTTAATTCGCGGTTAGGTTATACTATTCACATCGGTTTGTCTTTTGGTTTGAAACCATACCTCAACCAAACTTGCCCAAGCCTCAACCATGCTCATGTAGTTGCCCTTTGGCACATCCCATGATCTAGCCACCCATGTGCAAGGCAAGTGCACCCTTTGGCTCATCCAAACTCCAACCAAAGAGCAACCAAAGAGCAATCAAAGAGCAACCAAGGCCAACCGGACTTATGGGAGGACTAGAGGCGGTTGGAGGAGGAAATATCTCATTCCACTCACTCGTCCAACCGCCACATTTGGCTATAAAAGGAGGCTTCCCCTCCTTGAATCAACATCACTTGTAACTTAGGTAGAGAATCTCTCTAAAATCCATACCACAAATCCTTGTAAACACTTGTGTTTTGAAATCAAAAGCTCTACCTTCTCTCTGTTTCTTGAGTGTTCTTGAGAGTTCTTGAGTGAAGTTTGAGTTTGTTCTTAATTTTCTTTGTCCAAAACCGAGCCCCCTCTTTTACTTTCTTGTCTTTATTTTGCTTTGAATCTTGAGTACTCTTGTTGGTTCTTGAGTGCTCAAGTTTGTTCTTGAGTTTTACTTTCCAAAACCTTACTTTCTTGTCTTTGTTTTCAAAACCAAAACCTTTACTTTTCCAAGCACTTAGCTATGGTATCTACCTCTATGGATATTCGTAGCTAAACCCTTCATTCGGTTGAAGGGGTGTGCTTGTATCATGCAAACATTTTAGACCCTTTTCTTGACGCTTCTATTATGTTCAAACTTGTTCTATGTGCCTTATACTAGGTTAGAACACTATTGGTTGAGTGGAGGCTCGAAAGAGCAAAACTCTTCCATGGGGTTCGTGAACATACGTGGTTAAGTGGAGGCTCGAAAGAGCAAAGCTTTTCCATAGAGTTCAACCTCTTTAAAACACCACATGGTTGATCGGAAATGATTGATCAAGTGGATGCACATAAGCTAAGATACTTCGAAAGGAGGAATTAACCTAAATAAAACAAGTGTTCTATGTCTTGAAAAGGACTAGACGGTGTGGCAAGTCGAGTGCTAGAAATGGCCTTGATACATCTTTGAACACTTAGAACGATCATTAGAGGTCGATGATGAACGGTCAATGATACAAGGCCCCTAAAACCGAATCTTTCCATTAGTTAAAACACCACTCGTCACTTTACTTTCAGTCCTATTATCAACTGCTTACTTTCAGTACCATTTACTTTCAGTACCTTTATATTCCGTAACTAACTTTACTTTCAGTACCTAACATTTACTTTCAGTACTATACTTTCCACAACTAACTTTACTTTCCGCACCTAACTTTTACTTTACGCACTTTTACTTTACGCACTTTACTTTTACGCACTTTACTTTACGCACTTTACTTTACGCACTTTACTTTACGCACTTTACTTTACGCACTTTACTTTTCAGTCTTTACATTTTCGCACTTTACTTTCAGTCTTTACATTTCCGTACGCTTACTACAGACATTTTCAACATCAATCCAACATAAGTTTGGCACGTATCACGCTTGAAATACATCGTGCGACAAACCAAAAGTGTGTTGCGGTTGATATTGAACTCGACTGTTCCAGCACTTTACTTTCAGTATTTACTTTACGCAATTTACTTTCCACACTTTACTTTTCAGTCATTTACTTTCCGCCCTTTACTTTTCAGTCATTTACTTTCCGCACTTTATTTTCAGTCATTTACTTTTCAGTAATAAAACCACAACCAACCCCAATCGCATTTACATTTCTGTACAAATCCCTTAAAGAACAACTATCCACTAATTCCCTTGGGTTCGACCCCAACTTACCGCTTTGCTACCCAATAGTGAAGTCACGAGTAGCGGACTTATAAATTTATCTTTTGCTTTTGCACACGACGATTGTGCATCCGTCATTAGCATTTCGTGGCTTCTTTGTTTCGAGTGGACTCCACCGTGCAGCGTCTATGCAAGGGGCGGGACGGGAATCAAACCGTCCATTCTCTAGTCCAAAGTAGCCGGGAAAAGAGATGAGCGACCCTCATCTTGACCCGCGCGAAAAAGGCAAGGATGAGAAAGAGCGGGGAGGTATTTCCATATGCTCTCGAGCGATGATTGGACCTCCCAAAAGGAAAAAAAATGGACATGCAATTCTCATCAAAGGAGCAAAGCTCAAAGAAGAAAAGAAAAATCAGCCAAAATGGTGAAAGTTTTTACCCGAAGCAAAAGTGAAGTACTCTAATGCCAAATTGATGGACCACAATTGTATGAATCATAAACACAGTTAAACCCACCAAATTAGACTGTTTGTCTATCTAACTTCGATGTTTTAGCCCCGATACATTTCTACAGGGTATTTCAGAGCTTAGAGAGAATACACGCTAAGGAAGAGCTTTTAGCACAGAAAAGATATCAAGAGACAATCCAAGGTCAAGATCAGACGCTGAATGAAGAAATCTAAAGATCCTGACTTGGAATCATTCAAAACAAATCAAACCGAAGAGAAACCGAAGGCAATCCGGAGCTGGAATACACTGATAGTTTTGTGCAAACTGCACAAAACTCACAAACCACTCTCCTCATGCCACATGGGCCGGCGGCTACCTCCTCACATCTCCCCTCCTCCTCTCCCCTTCCTCCACATGTCACCACCTCATTCCCCCTCCCAAAAGCCGCCGGCGGCTTTGCCATTGCCCTCTCCCCTTGTGACACTTGCCCTCCTCTCCTTCTCCCCCCATCTCCACCCTTGGATGCACAAACACATGCCTCAATCCAAGCCATCCATTCCTCTCCTCCATGGCTATAAATACCAAGCCATCCCTCCTCATTTCATAAGCCATAAGCATTCACAACCACACTCCACTTCTCTCTCTAAGTTTGTTACTTTGTAAAGTTTGGTTTTGATATCAATAAAAGTTCAGTTTGTTCTCAAATACTTTAGTTCGATCTTGAGTACTCCTGTTGGTTCTTGAGTACTCAAGTTTTCAGTTACAGTTCAAGAGTTACTCCTGTTTGTTCTTGAGTAATCTCTTTCTCTTCTCTCTTTACTCCTGTTTGTTCTTGAGTATTCTCTTCAATATCCTAGTTATGATGTCCAACTCCATGGATATTCGTAACTAAACCCTTCATTCGGTTGAAGGGGAGTTCTTGTTTTATAAAATGTTTTACTTCGTTTAGTTTCTTTTCTCTGTATTCAAAACTTGTTCTATGTGCCATTTATAAGGTCAGACTTTCCAAGGTTGAGTGGAAGCTACGAAAGGGCAAAACTCTTCTGTGGGAAGTCGTGAACATACTCGGGTAAGTGGATGCTACGAAAGGGCAAAGCTTATCTGAGGAGTTCGATCTATCTTTAAAACCATTTGGAAACTGGACCAAAGGGACCAAATGGGTGCACAAAAGGCTAAGATACTTCGAAAGGAGGAATTAGTCTGAAGTAGAACAAGGGTTTACAAACAGTTTGGCAAATTGAGCGCTACGAAAGGGCCTCGATACACGTTTGAATACTTAGAAGGGTTACTAAAAGAATGAACAGGATATAATACAAGGCCCCCCAAGACCGAATACTTCTCTCGCAATTACAAAACCCCCCTGTCTTTACTTTTATTGTTCAATCAACTGCAACCATCAACCGCTCACAATCCGGAGGACTTGCAATTCACGCATCACCCACTGTAAGTCTCCTTTGTATTTTCAATATTTACTTTTCTGTAATTTACGTTTCAGCAATCAAATCCGCAACCAATCAAAAAGTCACGTAGTTGTTAGCACTAAAACCTCAACCAACTTAAAACACGCTCTCTCGCTAGACAAATCCCTTAAAAGAATAACCTATTCCCCTAATTCCCTTGGGTTCGACCCCTACTTACCAAGTACTACCCAGTAGTATATTTGCGAGTAGCGGACTATTATAAATTTATTTGCACAAATCGCTCTGACGACAAGCGGTTCTGTCAAATTGGCGCCGTTGCCGGGGAATTAGCAAATGGATAGTTGTTCTTTTTTCTATTATACATAATTCCCCATGTCTTCATAATACGACATAGAACCTTGGAAAAATGAGGGTAGCAACCTTATGTTTGAAATGATTAGACGTCTCCCCCAATTCGGAGGTGCTCTTGGAGAAGATCCCGTAAGGCATACACAAACGTTCCACTCCATATGCAACCACATGAGGCCTAAAAATGAATCGCTAGAGGAATTTAAACTCACATGTTTTAAATTTTCTTTAACTGACTCGGCATTAAAATGGTATTACTCATGTGCTGAGTATGAAAGTGATTATGGGGGTCTACAAACCAAATTCCTTGAGAAGTTTTGCCCTCCATCTCTCCGACTTGAAACCCGCGAGAAGATTCTCAATCTTGAGCAATTCCGGGACGAAACATTGGACGAGTACTTGGCGTACTTTGACTCCATTGTGGCGAGCTGCCCGCACCATGGATTCTCCAGAATCAATCTTATCCAAAGGTTTCTCGGTGGAATGATGCCACTTGAGCGGAAAAGACTTAACGATGCAGCGGGAGGCTCGATCATGAAATTAACCATGTCTCAAACCTGGCGACTCATAGACAATTTGGCAGAGAACACAAAACAAGGGCCAATACACCAAACTGAAGATAAGGTACCGACGATGGAAGTGGACTCAGTACAAAACAAGCCCGACACCACACCCATTACGAGCTTGCCCGCAACAAAGCTTAGAGAAGACATCAGTACGAGAGCAGTAATGGACATGGAGGCAGCTCTAAAGGAGCCAATATTGGAGCCCACGGAGCCAACTGAGGATGAAAACTCGCAAATAACCGAAGAAGAATCGGCCAAATCAGGCCCAGTCCTCATTACCAAACCAGCCGAGCCACTTGAACCGGTCCTCATCACCAATCTGCCCGAAGAAGTCCCGGCTCTACTTGACGAGCCAAGAGAAGTCCCGGGCTTCACTGCCAAATCAGCCGAAACATGTCCGATCCTCACTATCGAAGCACCTGAGGTAGGCCTGGTCCTCATTACCAAAATGCCCGAGACAGACCTGGCCCTTGTGGTGGAAGTCCCCCAACTTGACCCCTTGTTCCCTAAGCATATTACGGCCTCTGAAGATAAAGTGATCAATGAGGAGGTGCAAGGCAAGTTGGAAGCGGGACAAAGCCAAGAAAAGCCGGCTGAAAACTCACTCGTTCTAGGATGGCAATTCATCTCTGCCACAAAGAAGAGGGTTAGCAAGGGCGCATGCTTGAGGTCGCTTGGCAAAAGACTAAACTTCCAAAACTACAAAGATGCCAACCGACCATACACTAAGAAGCGACAAAGACATGGCCCGGTGCAATGGAAGCCCGGAAGGAAAAACAAGAGAGCCCGGCTAATTGAACCAGCAGCTATGGTCAAAGGTCTCCCGCCTTCTCAGAAACAATGGAAAGAGAAAACACCAAAACCATGGAGCTCTTACTCCAGCAAGAAGTCAGGAAGAAACAACACAGGAACGGTGGCAAAGTTTGATTTAAGCCACCCATGGGACCCCAACCAATGATCAAGAACGAGGTACTGTCGAGCCAACGACGTTACACAAGTGCACTGGTCGGGAGGTAACCCGACACTATCTTACTTTTCTGCACTTTTAATTTCTGTCATTTAAATTTCTAATAAGCGCTCTCACCCACTTTTTGTATAGAAGGAATATCTTTCATGTAGGAATTAAGTTTGGAGCAAGACCGGATCAGCCAGGCAGCTTACGTGAATTTACCGGGCCTGCGCTGAGAGTTCGAGGCCCCAGCCAGACTCCCTCGATTATCCAGCCTCATGCCATGTCGTTTACACGACACAGTAAAAGGGAGTTCTGTTCTTCTTTTTCCTTAATGTCATTTCCTTCTTTTGTATATATTTGCATGACTTTTGAACTAAGGCACGCCTTCGTTCAAAAGTGTGGGGTGAGAACCATCTGCATGTTTTTTCTTTTCTTTTTAAATAGTATCTTTTTGAAAATATGAACTTAAGAATGTGAAAAAGATAGATCATAATTCATGCATCAACCTTGTGAAAATGCAAACTGTTTAAAAACTTAGAATGTAACTTCTCATTTGTCTTTTGTGCCGAGATAAACTAGGGATGTGGAGTTGATAGAAATTGCCCTAGAGGGGCTTGGCAAGCACTTGAAGGATCAGATCAAACTATATGGTTTTCGAAGTCAGTGGAGGCTGCACTTCAGGTTTCGGTGAATAATTGAAGTCAACTCTGCCTTGAAGCATCTATGTAAAAGGCAAGGACGGGAATCAAACCGTCCTCTCTCTAGTCAAAATAGCCGAGAAAATAGATGAGCGACCCTCATCTTGACCCGCGCAAAACGACGAAGACGAGAGGAGCGGGGAGGTATTTCCATATGCTCGCGGGCGATGATTGGACCTCCCAAGAAGGCTTGAGAAAATGGACTAGCAAGTCACAAAGACGCAAAAAGCTCGAAGAAGCAAATCAAGAGGCCTCAGGCCCAAAATTGTGAAGGTTTTAACCGAACAAAAGTGAAGAACTCAAAGCGTCAAATCAAAGGCCAAAGGCCAATTCACTACAAAAAGCAGTCCCTCACCAAAAGTAATCAAAGTACTCAACTCACTGAAACCTGAATCGAATCACGTGCTAGAGAAAGCTACAAGAAAACCATATAGTGCGAGACGATCCCGAAGGTGTAGTCCAGGAGCCTGAAAAGGGCTATCTCCCGAAACATCCGAAATAATTTGCATCTCAGCACGAAGGTACAAGTATCAAGTTTCTTCTACTTATTTACGCAGTTTAATTTAGTAACAAGTAGTAATGCATGAATTAGGAAAAATCGAGTACCACAATCTTATTTTTATATTTTAACCAACTTACTTAGTAACGCCCTTATAAAGCATTGTTCGGGACGAACAACTAAAAGTGTGGGGTTATCTGATGGACCACAATTGTATGAATCATAAACACAGTTAAACCCACCAAATTAGACTGTTTGTCTATCTAACTTCGATGTTTTAGCCCCGATACATTTCTACAGGGTATTTCAGAGCTTAGAGAGAATACACGCTAAGGAAGAGCTTTTAGCACAGAAAAGATATCAGGAGACAATCCAAGGTCAAGATCAGACGCTGAATGAAGAAATCTAAAGATCCTGACTTGGAATCATTCAAAACAAATCAAACCGAAGAGAAACCGAAGGCAATCCGGAGCTGGAATACACTGATAGTTTTGTGCAAACTGCACAAAACTCACAAACCACTCTCCTCATGCCACATGGGCCGGCGGCTACCTCCTCACATCTCCCCTCCTCCTCTCCCCTTCCTCCACATGTCACCACCTCATTCCCCCTCCCAAAAGCCGCCGGCGGCTTTGCCATTGCCCTCTCCCCTTGTGACACTTGCCCTCGGATGCACAAACACATGCCTCAATCCAAGCCATCCATTCCTCTCCTCCATGGCTATAAATACCAAGCCATCCCTCCTCATTTCATAAGCCATAAGCATTCACAACCACACTCCACTTCTCTCTCTAAGTTTGTTACTTTGTAAAGTTTGGTTTTGATATCAATAAAAGTTCAGTTTGTTCTCAAATACTTTAGTTCGATCTTGAGTACTCCTGTTGGTTCTTGAGTACTCAAGTTTTCAGTTACAGTTCAAGAGTTACTCCTGTTTGTTCTTGAGTAATCTCTTTCTCTTCTCTCTTTACTCCTGTTTGTTCTTGAGTATTCTCTTCAATATCCTAGTTATGATGTCCAACTCCATGGATATTCGTAACTAAACCCTTCATTCGGTTGAAGGGGAGTTCTTGTTTTATAAAATGTTTTACTTCGTTTAGTTTCTTTTCTCTGTATTCAAAACTTGTTCTATGTGCCATTTATAAGGTCAGACTTTCCAAGGTTGAGTGGAAGCTACGAAAGGGCAAAACTCTTCTGTGGGAAGTCGTGAACATACTCGGGTAAGTGGATGCTACGAAAGGGCAAAGCTTATCTGAGGAGTTCGATCTATCTTTAAAACCATTTGGAAACTGGACCAAAGGGACCAAATGGGTGCACAAAAGGCTAAGATACTTCGAAAGGAGGAATTAGTCTGAAGTAGAACAAGGGTTTACAAACAGTGTGGCAAATTGAGCGCTACGAAAGGGCCTCGATACATGTTTGAATACTTAGAAGGGTTACTAAAAGAATGAACAGGATATAATACAAGGCCCCCAAGACCGAATACTTCTCTCGCAATTACAAAACCCCCCTGTCTTTACTTTTATTGTTCAATCAACTGCAACCATCAACCGCTCACAATCCGGAGGACTTGCAATTCACGCATCACCCACTGTAAGTCTCCTTTGTATTTTCAGTATTTACTTTTCTGTAATTTATGTTTCAGCAATCAAATCCGCAACCAATCAAAAAGTCACGTAGTTGTTAGCACTAAAACCTCAACCAACTTAAAACACGCTCTCTCGCTAGACAAATCCCTTAAAAGAATAACCTATTCCCCTAATTCCCTTGGGTTCGACCCCTACTTACCAAGTACTACCCAGTAGTATAGTTGCGAGTAGCGGACTATTATAAATTTACTTGCACAAATCGCTCTGACGACAAGCGGTTCTGTCACAAATCAAAGGCTGAAGGCCAAAGTCACTACAAAAAGCTGTCCTTCCAAAGAAAATCAAAGTGCTCAACCCATTAACCCGAATCAATCACGTGCTAGAAGAAGCAAGTAACATAACCATATAGTATGATCGGATCCGAGAGTGCAGTTCAAAGGCCTAAAAAGGACTATCTCCCAATCATCCAAATTGGTTTGCATCTCGGCTCAAAGGTACAAGTATCTAGTTGCTTTCATGTTTGAGCACAATTTCGTTTGGTAACAAGTAAGTTATGCATGGAACGGAGAAGTCTAGACTAGCATTCTAACATCCATATTTTGGACTTTTTGTTTATTAGTTGTTCCTCTTTTGACCTAAGGGCTTCGTTCGGGACGAACAAGTTTAAGTGTGGGGGTGTGATGGGACGTATTTATACGACTCATTATATCATTTAAACCCACCAAATTAGACACTTTGTCTTAATAACTTTTACTTGTTAGTTCGATTTTGCATTTCAGGCATTTTGGAGGTCTTAAGAAGAATCACGCTTAAAAGGGGAGATTTGCGCCCAAAAACATGCCAAGTCAATTCTGGCCCAACCAAGGACCGAGAAAAAGTCAGCCGCGTCCGAGAAAAGTTGGACGCGTCCGAGAGCCAGCACCGAGAAAACCAGGCCGCGCCCAGGCATCGCCCAGGTCGCGCCTAGGCATCGCCGAGGCCCGCGTCCGGGAGTGCTGATGGACCATATTTATATGATTCATTAAGACAGTTAAACCCACCAAATTAGACACTTTGTCTTAACAACTTTTACTTGTTAGTTCCATTTTTTGCTCTACACGCTATTTTGAGGTTCATGGAAGAGACAAGCTAAAAAGGGGGTTCTTAAGCTAAAAAGATTGCCAAACATTTCTGGCCGAGAAATCACAACCAAGGCCCGAGGACCTCAGCCAGGGACCGAGAAACTTCACCCGGGTACCGAGAGCCGTACCTAGGCCCATCCGAGAATGCCAGGTCCCTGTCCCGGGCCCGTCCGATAAACCAGGTCCCCGCCCTGGCCACGCCCGAGCTGTCTAGCTCTGAATTCAAGTTGCCAGGGCAAACGAGCTAATCTGACGAATCCACCTCGAGCAAAGTGATCAAAATGGCAAATAAGGTGGAGAATGTCAGAAAACCAAGGAGAGCGCCTGGATAGATTGACAGTTGGCCCAATTCCAAAGCAAAGGCCCCGCGCGCATAGGCACCGAAACCAAGTCGCTCGACCAAACCACGGAATCTGGCAATTCTGGCTGGGCCAAAGTGTTTTAAATGCCAAATAACTTGGACAATCTCACTTCCCAGACAAAACGCCCGAGTGGAACCAGCCGATGCCTGAGCATTGCCCGAGGAGCCTAGGCCCGACATGAAGAACTTAGGCCACGACCTATCTCCGGCGGCGTTCTGACCAAACCACTTTGGCCATTCAATTTCTATGAAGAATTTCGTCCCAAATCCACACTCAAAAGCAAAGAACGCAAGGTCCAAAATTCAAGCCATCCTAGGCCAAGGGACCAAGTTCTAGGCCATCATAGGGCACTACCATGCTACGATCAAATTCAGCCTTAGCAACCTTCATGGACCCGACTTCAAATCAGTCAAATATGCTAGAACCGTTAGCGTTTGGACAAAAACGCACTACCAAGGGCCCGAGCCCGCTCAAAGCCAAACTAGGGCAATATCGGCCGTTTTGGGATTTCGACCATGTTTCGGGCAAAATCTGGCTTAGCATCCTTCTTGAGATCATCTTAGAATGACTTTGTCGTTCAGAATCCACTCTCCAAAATCCAAGAAGCTTCGACCAAAGCTCCGGCCAGATTCCGGCCATATTCCGGCAAACTCCGGCCAACCTCCGGTGATGCTCTGATCATGCTCATATCCTCACCACCATGCTCCGGTCATTTCTTACTCCGGCCACATTCCGGCGAAGTCCAACTAAATCCAAACTACTTATTTCCCGATTGGCCTTACTACTCAATTCGGTTGACCTTTGGGAAGAAACTAAGCCTCAACCAAATCCAAGTGACTTGTTCCAAGCCTCAACCAAGTCAAGTGGTTGCCCTTTGGCTTCAACCAAGACCAATTCGTGGCTCATGGAAGAGATAAGAGCAAGTGGTGGCTTTGGCTTGAAATATCCCAAGTGATGGCTTTTAGAAGAACCAATCAAATGCCTTTGCTTTTGGGATATTTCTCAAGCTAAACTTAGTCCCCAAGTTTCCTTAGCCTATAAATAGAGGACTTGCCTCATGTAATCCTTGTCCTGAGTTTCGAATTCCAAAGTCTAAGAGAGAAGAGAGCTTAACTCTCTTCTCCTCATTTTCAATACAAACACTTTACTTTGTTCTTCATTTGTTCTTGATTTCCAGAGCTTTCTTGCACTTGTTCTTGAGCTCCAAAGCTCTTACTTTCCAGCAAGCTCACTTACTTTCCCTTGTCTTGATTTGGAGCTCATCTCCTTTACTTTCTTGCACAAAAGCCACGACTTTCCCTTTACTTTCTTGTTGCTCTCGGCCACTTGTTTTACTTTTTCTTTTTTTCTTTACTTTCATAAGTATGGTGCTTGTATTCCTTACCATGAATACAAGTAGCTAAGCATATTCGATCAAGGGGTGTTCATACTTGTGTATGCATCTTGAGACTAGAACTTAATGCTATTTTGTGTCAACTAGTTCGGTGCCATTATTCGGTTGAACGACAAGGCTAAGTGGATGCTCGAAAGAGGAAAGCTTAGTCGAAATAGTGGAACATCTTTTTGTGAACAACTACTCCACACTGACTCTCTTGGGTTCAACTCCTACTTACCGCTCTACTAATCCATAGTGAGCCACTAAAGTAGTGGAACTATAAATGTAAATTTTGCAGCGCACAACGACGTGTTGTCAAATTTTGGCGTCGTTGCCGGGGAATTGGAATTGTGAAATCGGATTAGTTGTTCTTTTTCTTTCCCTTTCATTTATTTTTCATTGCACTGTCCACTATGTATGCATGGATGATTCGGTATCTCCCCAGTTTGGAGGTGCGATCGGTGAGGACCCTGTAATACATTGCCAACATTTTCACGCCATCTGCAGACACATGAGACCTGAAAATGAAACGTTAGAGGAGTTTAAGATGGAATGCTTTAAACTTTATTTAACTGACTTCGCTGCAGTTTGGTATTACTCATCAACTGCTAGTTGTGCAGGCTATTATGAGGATCTTCGTGCCCAATTCCTGAAAGAATTCTCCCTGCCATCCTTACGACATGACACCTGAGAGAGAATCATCTGCCTTCAACAATCCCGGGATGAAACTTTGGATGAGTACTATACGTACTTTGATACCGTTGTCTCACGCTGCCCGCACCATGGATTCACGAACGTGGTTCTTCTTCAAAAATTTCTTTGTGGGATGAGGCCAGTTGAGAAATCAAGGATTAATGACGCAGTGGGAGGATCGGCCAGGCACTTAACCATGACTGAAATGTGGGATCTCATAGATGACTTGGCCGAAGCCACAAAATGATGGCCAATGCTCCAAGCTGATAGAAGAGCGTAGATAGTAGAGGCTAATCTAGAGAGGAGTGGGGAAGACATTGCAGAGGCCATGATGGTCGAATCAGAAACAAGAAGCACCGAGGAGGAACCTACATGGAAGATCACTCCCGAGCCATCAGAAGACCCTGAGTCAGAAACCACTCTAGTGTGGAACGAGGAAAAGCCTTCATAGGAACTCACTACCGAGCCGGCAGAGGAGGAAATCCGGGTCGCCACTGGCGAGCTGCCTGAGACATACCCTACTCTCACTACCGAAGCGGCCGAAGAAATCAACCGAGACCAGGTCCTCACGGACAGGCTGGTCGAGACAGAGCCGGTCCCTATGATGAAAGCTTCCCAACATTTCCCCTTGATCAATATGCAAATCGCAGAAAACTATGTGATCAATGAAGAGTCTAAAAGAAGGATGGAAGAAAGGCCTAAGCAGAACGACTCCTTGATGGAGCATTCTCTCGCCACAACTAGACAAGCTAACCCTAAACACAAGAGAGCCCGACTCAAAGGACCAGCAGCTATGGTCAAGGGTCCCTCGCCTTCTCAAAGGTGTTGGAAGGAAAAACCACCAGAACAATGGAAACCAGACCCAAGCACATCATTCAAAAGAGCCTTGGAAGGGTCAAGGCAAGGATCAATGTAGGAGCCGCGGCAAAATTTGACTTGAGCCGCCCATAGGACCAAGATCCCTCCTAAGTGAGGTATCGTTGAGCCAACGACGTTAAACAAAGGCACTGGTCGGGAGGTAAACCGGCATTTTTCTTGCTTTCAGTCATTTTACTTATGTCATTTAGCTTTTGCGCCGTTCTCATCTTTCCTGTAAATATTTGCTTGCAATTGGCTTTTGAACTAAGTCATGCCGAGAGGCACGCCTTCGTTCAAAAGTGTAAGGTGAGAACTGCCTTTGCACATAGTTGTTTAACATGCTTTCTTTTTTCCTTTTCCCTTAATATAAACTTTTTGAAAATATGAACTTGAGAATGTGAAAAAGATAGATATAAATTCATGCATTTGCCTTGTGAAATCTCAACTGTGTAAAAACTTGGGGATGTAACTTCTTATTTGTCCCTTTGTGCTGAGATATATAGGGGATGTGGAGTTGACATAAAATGCCCTAGAGAGGCTTGGCAAGCACTCGAAGGACTGGATTTCACTATATGGTTAACGAAGTCAGTGGAGGCTGCACTTCGGGTTTCATTGGATTTAGAGTCATCTCTGCCGTGCAGCGTTTATGCAAGAGGCGGGACGGGAATCAAACCGTCCTAACTCTAGTCCAAGTAACCGAGAAAATAGATGAGCGACCCTTATCTTGACCCGCGCAAAACGGCGAGGATGAGAAAGAGCGGGGAGGTATTTTCATATGCTCTCGGGTGATGATTGGACCTCCCAAAAGGTTGAGAAAATGGAAAAGCAAATCACAAAGAAGCAAGGCTCGAAGAAGCAAATCAAAGGCCAAAGGCCAAATTGTGAAGGTTTTAACCAAAACAAAAGTGAAGAAGCTCCAATTCAAAATCGAAGGCCAAAGACCAAATCACTTCAAAAGCTGTCCCTCATCAAAAGGAAACCAAAGAGCTCAAATCATTGAAACCCGAACCAAATCATGTGCTATAGAAAGCTACAAGATAACCATATAGTGCGAGTCGGTCCCAAGAATGCAGTTCAAAAGCATGAAAAGGGCTATCTCCCGAATCATCCGAATGAATTTGCATCTTGGCTCGAAGGTACAGGTATCAAGTTTCTTCTATGTATTTACACGGTTTAGTTTGGTAACAAGTAAGTATTGCATGAATAGGATAAATCTAGTCCCACATTCTCACATTCTTATTTAGAGCTTTTTACTTGGATTTTGTGTTCCTCTTTCGAATAGCCTTGTTCGGGACGAACAAGTATAAGTGTGGGGTGATTTGATGGACCATATTTATATGATTTATTAAGATAGTTAAACCCACCAAATTAGACACTTTGTCTTAACAACTTTTACTTGTTAGTTCCATTTTTTGCTCTACAGGCTATTTTGAGGTTTAGGGAAGAAACAAGCTAAAAAGGGGGTTCTTAAGCTAAAAAGATTGCCAAACATTTCTGGCCGAGAAATCACAACCAAGGCCCGAGGACCTCAGCCAGGGACCGAGAAACTTCACCTGGGTACCGAGAGCCATACCCGGGCCCATCCGAGAATGCCAGGTCCCTGTCCCGGGCCCGTCCGAGAAACCAGGTCCCCGCCCAGGCATCGCCCTGGCCACGCCCGAGCTGTCTAGCTCTGAATTCAAGTTGCCAGGGCAAACGGGCTAATCTGACGAATCCACCTCGAGCAAAGTGATCAAAATGGCAAATAAGGTGGACAATGTAGGAAAACCATGGAGAACGCCCGGGCAGATTGGTAGTTGGCCCAATTCCAAAGCAAAGGCCCTGCGCGCATAGGCACCGAAACAAAGTCGCTCGACCAAACCACGGAATCTAGCAATTATGGCTCGGCCAAAGTGTTTTAAATGCCAAATAACTCGGACAATCTCACTTCCCAGACAAAACGCCCGAGTGGAACCAGCCGATGCTCGAGCATTGCCCGAGGAGCCTAGGCCCGACATGAAGAACTCAGGCCACGACCTATCTCCGGCGGTGTTCCGACCAAACCACTTCGGCCATTCGATTTCTATGAAGAATGTCGTCGCAAATCCACACTCAAAAGGCAAAGAACGCAAGGTCCAAAATTCAAGCCATCCTAGGCCAAGGGACCAAGTTCTATGCCATCATAGGGCACTGATGGACCATAATTATACGAATCAAAAACACAGTAAAACCCACCAAATTAGACTATTGGTCTATTTAACTTCTGCTTGTTAGTCCCGATTTATTTCTACAGGGTATTTTGGCGCTTAGAGAGAAAACACGCTAAGGAGAGGATTTTACGCTGAAAAGATATTACGAGCCAGTCCAAGGTCACGATCAGACGCTGAATGAAGAATCTCAAGATCCTGACGTAGGAATTACTCAAATCAAATCCAACCGAGGAACAATCAAAGTCAGACGGAGCGAATTGGACTGATAGTTTTGTGAAAAGACTGCACAAAACTGTAAAAACAGACCCATGGACCAAGGTGACCGGCCACCTTGCTTGGAGGTGGCCAATGGAGGAAGCCTCCCCCATGTTGACCGGCCACCGGCGGCTCCACCACCCAAGGCAACCGGCGGCTTTTCACACCCCCCCCCCATGTGTCACCTCCTCCTTCCTCCTCCCTTCTCCTCCCTTGGATCAAAACCACATGCCACCCATCTCCACCACCCATCTCCTCCCCTTGTGGCTATAAAAGGAGGCTTCTCCTCCTCATTTCAATCATCCACAAAATCCAAAAATCAAAATCACTTCTCTCTCTAAGTTTGTGTTACTTGTAAGTTTGGTTTTGGAAATAATACTCCTGTTTGTTCTTGAGTATTATACTGATTGGAAATAATACTCCTGTTTGTTCTTGAGTATTATACTTTAGAGAATACTCCTGTTGGTTCTTGAGTATTCAGTAGGAAATCGGGAATACTCCTGTTGGTTCTTGAGTATTCCACCCCTTTCCCTCTTACTGTTTCCAAAAACCCCCGAGTATTTAGTTATGATGTCCTTTTCCATGGATATTCGTAGCTAAACTTCTCATTCGGTGGAAGGTATTTTCTTGTATTATATAATGTTTTAATTTCTTTTAGTTTCTTTTCTCTGTATTCAAAACTTGTTCTATGTGCCATATATAGTCAGAGTTTCCAAGGTTGAGTGGAAGCTGTAACAAGCAAAGCTCTTCCGTGGGAATTCGTGATCATACTCGGTAAGTGGAAGCTGTAACAAGCAAAACTTATCGAGGAGTTTGACTTATCTAAAACACCACTTGGTCGATCGTAACTGAGAGATCAGGTGGATGCACAAAAGACTAAGATACTTCGAAAGGAGGAATCAGTCTGAAGTAGAATAATTGTTGCTTTAAATGATGTTGCAAGTCTTGCGCTGCGAAAGGGCCTCGATTCATCTTTGAATATTTAGAAAGGTTACTAACAGTTATTAATAAACATGTTATAATACAAGGTACCTGAAACCGAATACTTTTCCTTGAATTACAAAAAACCCCCATGTATTTACTTTTATAAACTGCTCGATCAACTAAAACCATCAACCGCTCATCTACCGGAGGAATCGCAATCACGCATCACCCACTGTAAGTCTTCTTCCCTTAACTCTTTTACTTTTAGTATTTTATTTTCTGTATTTATTTTCTGTAATTTACTTTTCCGCACTCAAAACCAAAAAAACCAAAAACAGTAGCTTAGTCAATCGCGCTAAAATCTCAATCAACCTAAAACACGTTCCCGGCCAGTATAAAGAACAACGTATCCCTCTAATTCCCTTGGGTTCGACCCCTACTTACCACTTACTACCTAGTAGTGTAGTCGCGAGTAGCGGAAAATATAAATTTATTTGTACAGAGAACATTGCACCTTAACAACAGTGCAGTGCGCTCCGTCAAATTGGCGCTGTTGCCGGGGAATTAGCCATCGGATAAGTTCTTTAAATCAATATGCACTCGAAACAACCATGTCTCGCGAAGGAAGCCACCATGACTACCAAGATGACGACGAGATGAACCTGTACGATCGAAACAATGAGGTGCCACTTCCATTTATGGATGATCCGGAGCAACTCATCCGAAGCAGACGAGCTCGTGATAGGGAAGCCATCAGAAGAAACCAAGAACCACCCGAGGATCGGAATGCAGCTGGTCCAGTACGACAACCCCCTAGATATCCACCACCCCCGCAACCTAGACAAGTGCCGAGACGAGAACCCGCTTTCGATGACTACTACGGAGATAACAACAACTACCGCGAACCTACATTGGGAGAGCTCTCGACACCAGATTTCAGAGTTCAGCCGTGGTGTATCTATGAAGGCCCGGAGCTAGGTAACATCGTCATCAACACTTCAGTGGCCCACAACTTGCCAAAATTCTCAGGAACTCGTGGAGAATCAGCAACGACTCATATCCAGTGCTAACATGGGATTTGCCAAAACCTCAAACCGAATGGCTTAAACGTAGACGACTTTAAGTTAAAGGCGTTCTATTTTTCCCTCATTGATGCGGCAAACGACTGGTTCCTTTCATTGCCTTCCGGAAGCATCAGAACATGGGCTCAGATGTAGAAAAAGTTCTTAGACAAATATTACCCAGCAGGAAGAGCGATGCACGTAAGGAGGCAATTGCAGGACATCAGGCAAGGACCCAATGAAACCATGTACGATTACCTAGAAAAATTCAACCGCCTGGAGAGAAGCTGCTGTACCCTTGGACTGCCCGAGAAACTCACCGTCGAGTATCTCATTAACGGATTAAGACCCTTAGACAAAATGCTCCTGGATGCCTCAGCTGGAGGGTCCATGATGAATCTATCATTAAGTGGCATAAGGGATCTTATCACCAACGTTGCTGAGAATGCCCGATTCAGAGAAGAGACAACTCAGCAGGAAGAATTCTCCTGGACAAAAAATGTGGCAAAAGCGGAAACGTCGATGAGCTCTATGCCTGAAGAGATGAAGCAGCTAAAGGAGATGATGATTCAAATCCTACGAAGGCAGCCAGTTCCGGTAAAACCTTGCAAGTTCTGTGGTTCTACAGACCACAAAACTGACGCATGTCCAACATTAATAGAAGAGGAACCAGCAGAAGTGAATGTAGTGGGAGGATACCAAGGATACAACAACAACAGTAATGACAGAGCCGGACAAAACAGACAGTATGGTCAAGCAACCAACCCGAGCTGGCGTAACAATAACTATTCTCAGAAGGATGCACAACCAGATGTCCCTCAACTAGCTCAGTCATTCTACCAACCCCCCCACCGGCAGTATAACCAGAACGCTCCATCAGCAGGCCAATATCAGCAAAGAGGACCAAATCAGTACCAAACCGGCCCGCATAATCAGCAAGAACCAACCAAGTCGCTTGATGACATGATGAAGGAGCTCGCAGGAAGCATAAGTCAATTGGGTACTTCGCTACACCAATACCAGGCAAAAACTGACGGGGCAATTTCAGAATTAACCAAACAAATGTCCCATCTTGCCACAGCAATGTCAACACTCACTAATGAGCCTGGCAGACTTCCTTCACAAACCATCCAAAACCCAAAGGCGAATCTTAGCATGATAAAGAGGTCAAACGAAAAGGCGACACTGGGAGAAGTAGCACGATCCCCAACGTACAAACTTACAAATAAGAACTTCACCCGTAGGCGTCATCCTGACTGGAATCAAGAGGAAGACCGACCCAATGATGACAAAACATGGGTCACGCATGCTGACAATGGACGATATGCATTTACCGTTTGCATAACACCACCACCAGTCATACACTCTGACATACCAGCATCTGGATGGGATGACACTAACAATTTAAGGTGGAACTCTCCAACTAATATTTATGCTTCTGAGCAAAATATTAAGGGATCCAGTTATACTAATCCTAAGTCGAGGAGTGGGCAGAGTGACCCGACAATTAAAAAAGCCCTCACTTCAGATTATGAGTCACAACCGGAAAGAGATAAAGATCCAGGGGCCTTCACAGTCACCTGCGGTATTGGTAAAACTGAGATTCATAAGTGCCTGGTCGATCTTGGAGCTGCTGTCAACGACATGCCCTCCTCCTTATATTACTTGTTAGGACTTGGTCCATTAAAACCACCCAGGTCAAATATCGAGCTAGGAGATAAATCGTGCATCCGTCCGATTGGAGTGCTGGAAGACGTAATACTCCATGTGGGAGAGCTCGTCATTGCTGCAGACTTCTATGTGATACAAACGGGAGAGACCAGCGAAGACGACCCTCCAACAATAATCTTGGGACGACCATTCCTCTACGCTACTAAGGCAAGGATCGATGTGGGCAAGGGCTCATTATCGCTTAAGTTCGGCGGCAAAATTGCATATTTCTACATTGACAATAGCCGCACGGATGCGAAGAAACCGCCAGATATAATACCTATCTCAGATCGCGGTACGCAGATTTCCGACCTGCCAAAAGAGACCGAAAAAGTAACAAGACCGCCAGCTATGGTCAAAGTTCCCTCACCTTCTCAGAAGCAATGGAGAGAAAAAATACCAAAACCATGGGGTTCTAACACACACAAGAAATCGGGTAAAGGCAAGGCAAGAAGCAACACAGGAACAGTGGCAAAATTCGACCTAAGCCACCCATGGGACCCCAACCAGTGATCCAGGAATAAGGTACTGTCGAGCCAACAAGGTTAAACAAGTGCACTGGTCGGGAGGTAACCCGACACTATCTTACTTTCCGCACTTTAATTTTTTGTCTTTTATTTTCTGTATTTTACTTTTTCAATAAGTCGCTCTCACCCACTTGGTGCATAGAAGATTTGACTATTCAGGAATCGGACTTGGGTGCAACATTAAGCCAGTCAGGGCTACGCTAAGAGTTCAAGGCCCCAGCCGAACTCCCTCGATTATCCAGCCTCGTGCCATGTCGTTCACTCGACACCTTAAAGGGAGTTCTGTCCTTCCCTTTTCCTTAATATCATTTCCTTCTCGTAATTGTCTGCTTGCATGGCTTTTAAACTAAGTAGTGCTGAAAGGCACGACTTCGTTCAAAAGTGTGGGGTGAGAACCGCATGTGTACATAAATAAATAACATGTTTTTCTTTTTTAGTGTTATCTTTTTGAAAATATGAACTTAAGAATGTGAAAAAGATAGATCTAAAATTCATGCATTTACCTTGTGAAAATTCAACTGTCTAAAAACTTAGAACGTAACTTCTCATTTGTCCCTTTGTTCTGAGATAAACTAGGGATGTGGAGTTGATAGAAATGCCCTAGAGAGGCTTGGCAAGCAATCGAAGGATCGAATCAAACTACATGGTTTTCGAAGTCAGTGGAGGCTGCACTTTGGGTTTCAGTGAAGATTGAAGTAATCTCCGCCATGCAGTGTTTATGAAAAAAGTAAAAAAGGCGAGGACGGGAATCAGACCGTCCTCTCTCTAGTCAAAGTAGCCGAGAAAATAGATGAGCGACCCTCATCTTGACCCGCGCGAAACGACAAGGATGAGAGGAGCGGGGAGGTATTTCCATAGGCTTGCGGGCGATGATTGGACCTCCCAAAAAGGCTTGAGAAAATGGACTAGCAAGTCACAAAGACGCAAAAAGATCAAAGAAGAAAATCAAGAGGCCAAAGGCCCAAAATTGTGAAGGTTTTAACCGAACAAAAAGAGAAGTACTCAAAGAGTCAAATCAAAGGCCAAAGGCCGATTTACTACAAAAAGCAGTCCCTCGCCAAAAGAAAATCCAAGTACTCAAACCATTGAAACCCGAACTGAATCACGTGCTAGAGAAAGCTACAAGGAAACCATATAGTGCGAGACAGTCCCGAGGTTGCAGTCCAGGAGCCTAAAAAGGGCTATCTCCCGAAACATCCAGAATAATTTGCATCTCGGCACGAAGGTACAAGTATCAAGTTACTTCTATTTATTTACACAGTTCAATTTGGTAATAAGTAAGCAATGCATGAATTAGGATAAATCGAGTCCCACAGTCTAATTTTCATATTTTAAAACCAAACTTAGAGTACCGCCCTTTAATAGCATTGTTCGGGACGAACAACTAAAAGTGTGGGGTGATCTGATGGACCATAATTATACGAATCAAAAACACAGTAAAACCCACCAAATTAGACTGTTGGTCTATTTAACTTCTGCTTGTTAGTCCCGATTTATTTCTACAGGGTATTTTGGCGCTTAGAGAGAAAACACGCTAAGGAGAGGATTTTACGCTGAAAAGATATTACGAGCCAGTCCAAGGTCACGATCAGACGTTGAATGAAGAATCTCAAGATCCTGACGTAGGAATTACTCAAATCAAATCCAATCGAGGAACAATCAAAGTCAGACAGAGCGAAATTGGACTGATAGTTTTGTGAAAAGACTGCACAAAACTGTCAAAACACACCCATGGACCAAGGTGACCGGCCACCTTGCTTGGAGGTGGCCAATGGAGGAAGCCTCCCCCCATGTTGACCGGCCACCGGCGGCTCCTCCACCCAAGGCAACCGGCGGCTTTTCACACCCCCCATGTGTCACCTCCTCCTTCCTCCTCCCTTCTCCTCCCTTGGATCAAAACCACATGCCACCCATCTCCACCACCCATCTCCTCCCCTTGTGGCTATAAAAGGAGGCTTCTCCTCCTCATTTCCATCATCCACAAAATCCAAAAATCAAAATCACTTCTCTCTCTAAGTTTGTGTTACTTGTAAGTTTGGTTTTGGAAATAATACTCCTGTTTGTTCTTGAGTATTATACTGATTGGAAATAATACTCCTGTTTGTTCTTGAGTATTATACTTTAGAGAATACTCCTGTTGGTTCTTGAGTATTCAGTAGGAAATTGGGAATACTCCTGTTGGTTCTTGAGTATTCAGTAGGAAATTGGGAATACTCCTGTTGGTTCTTGAGTATTCCACCCCTTTCCCTCTTACTGTTTTCAAAAACCCCCGAGTATTTTGTTATGATGTCCTTTTCCATGGATATTCGTAGCTAAACTCCTCATTCGGTCGAAGGTATTTTCTTGTATTATATAATGTTTTAATTTCTTTTAGTTTCTTTTCTCTGTATTCAAAACTTGTTCTATGTGCCATATATAGTCAGAGTTTCCAAGGTTGAGTGGAAGCTGTAACAAGCAAAGCTCTTCCGTGGGACTTCGTGATCATACTCGGTAAGTGGAAGCTGTAACAAGCAAAACTTATCGAGGAGTTCGACTTATCTAAAACACCACTTGGTCGATCGTAACTGAGAGATCAGGTGGAGGAATTAGTCTGAAGTAGAATAAGTGTTGCTTTAAACGATGTTGCAAGTCTTGCGCTGCGAAAGGGCCTCGATTCATCTTTGAATACTTAGAAAGGTTACTAACGGTTATTAATAAAAATGTTATAATACAAGGTACCTGAAACCGAATACTTTTCCTTGAATTACAAAAACCCCCCTGTATTTACTTTTATAAACTGCTCGATCAACTACAACCATCAACTGCTCATCTACCGGAGGAATCGCAATCACGCATCACCCACTGTAAGTCTTCTTCCCTTAATTCTTTTACTTTTAGTATTTTATTTTCAGTATTTATTTTCTGTAATTTACTTTTCCGCACTCAAAACCAAAAAAACCAAAACAGTAGCTTAGTCAATCGTGCTAAAATCTCAATCAACCTAAAACACGTTCCCCGCCAGTATAAAGAACAACGTATCCCTCTAATTCCCTTGGGTTCGACCCCTACTTACCACTTACTACCCAGTAGTGTAGTCGCGAGTAGCGGAAAATATAAATTTATTTGTACAGAGAACATTGCACCTTAACGACAGTGCAGTGCGCTCCGTCAGGCACGACCATGCTACGATCAAATTCAGCCTTAGCAACCTTCATGGACCCGACTTCAAATCACTCAAATATGCTAGAACCGTCGGCTTTTGGACAAGAACGCACTACCAAGGGCCCGAGCCCGCTCAAAACCAAACTAGGGCAATATCGACCGTTTTGGGATTTCGACCATGTTCCGGGCAAAATCTGGCTTAGCATCTTTCTTGAGATCATCTTAGAATGACCTTGTCGTTCAGAATCCACTCTCCAAAAGCTAAGAAGCTCCGACCAAAGCTCCAGCCATATTCCGGCGAACTCCGGCCAACCTTCGGTGATGCTCCGATCAAGCTCATATCCTCACCACCATGCTCCGGTCATTTCTTGCTCCGGCCACATTCCGGCGAAGTCCAACTAAATCCAAACTACTTATTTCCCGGTTGGCCTTACTATTCACTTCGGTTGACCTTTGGGAAGAAACTAAGCCTCAACCAAGTCCAAGTGACTTGTCCCAAGCCTCAACCAAGTCAAGTGGTTGCCCTTTGGCTTCAACCAAGACCAATTCGTGGCTCATGGAAGAGATAAGAGCAAGTGGTGGCTTTGGCTTGAAATATCCCAAGTGATGGCTTTTAGAAGAACCAATCAAATGCCTTTGCTTTTGGGATATTTCTCAAGCTAAACTTAGTCCCCAAGTTTCCTTAGCCTATAAATAGAGGACTTGCCTCATGTAATCCTTGTCCTAAGTTTCGAATTCCAAAGTCTTAGAGAGAAGAGAGCTTAACTCTCTTCTCTTCATTTTCAATACAAACACTTTACTTTGTTCTTCATTTGTTCTTGATTTCCAAAGCTTTCTTGCACTTGTTCTTGAGCTCCAAAGCTCTTACTTTCCAGCAAGCTCACTTAGTTTCCCTTGTCTTGATTTGGAGCTCATCTCCTTTACTTTCTTGCACAAAAGCCACGGCTTTCCCTTTACTTTCTTGTTGCTCTCGGTCACTTGTTTTACTTTTTCTTGTTTTCTTTACTTTCGTAAGTAAGGTGCTTGTATTCCTTACCATGAATACAAGTAGCTAAGCATATTCGGTCAAGGAGTGTTCATACTTGTGTATGCATCTTGAGACTAGAACTTAATGCTATTTTGTGTCAACTAGTTCGGTGCCATTATTTGGTTGAACGACAAGGCTAAGTAAATGCTCGAAAGAGGAAAGCTTAGTCGAGTAGTTCAATCTTGATTAGACAACTAGGCTAAGTGGATGCTCGAAAGAGCAAGGCTTAGCCGAGTAGTTTACTCTTCCTTAAGTCGCTTGGTTGATCGTAACTGAAGATCAAGTGGCTGCACTTAGAACTAGAAGTCCATGTCTTGATTTTGGAGTAGATTGTGGTGTAAGCGCTTGAAAAAGCCTTACTTTAGGGGTTAAGTCTTGAAAAGGAATAACTCCACACTTATGAACACAAAGTAAGATCATTTGACGTCCATGATGGTTGTCTCACAAGTAGAGACCCTATACTGAATATCTTTCGTCCTTACTTACCCGTCATTTACTTTCAGTACTTTACTTTTCTGTCATTTACATTTCAGCACTTTACTTTTCAGCACTTTACTTTACGCACTTTACATTTCAGTCTTTATTTTACGCACTTTACTTTCGGTAAATACTTTACGCAATTTACTTTCCGCACTTTCCTTTCATTACAGACGTTTTCAACATCTATCCAACATAACATTTGGCACGTATTGCGCTTGAAATACAGCGTGCGACAAACCAAAAGTGTGTTACGATTGATATTGAACTCGACTGTTCCAGCACTTTACTTTCAGTATTTACTTTACGCAATTTACTTTCCGCACTTTACTTTCATTACAGACATTTTCAACATCAATCCAACATAACATTTGGCACGTATTGCACTTGAAATACATCGTGCGACAAACCAAAAGTGTGTTGCGGTTGATATTGAACTCGACTGTTCCAGCAATTTACTTTTCAGTATTACTTTCAGTTTAACTAACTCAAACCCAACCTGTATTTACTTTCATTTTTCTTTTCTTTTTAAGAACAACTACTCCACACTGACTCTCTTGGGTTCGACCCCTACTTACCGCTCTACTAATCCATAGTGAGCCACTAAAGTAGTGGAACTATAAATGTAAATTTTACAGCGCACAACGATGTGCTGTCAAGTGCCGAGGCCCACGTCCGAGAAACCAGATCCCCGCCCAGGCATCGCCCGAGCTATCTAGCACTGAATTCAAGTTGCCCAGGCAAACGAGCTGATCTGACGAATCCACGTCGAGCAAAGTGATCAAAATGGAAAATAAGGTGGACAATGTCGGAAAACAAAGGAGAATGCTCAGGCAGATTGGCAGTTGGCCCAATCCAAAGCAAAGGCCTCGCGCGCATAGGCACTGAAACCAAGGCGCTCGACCAAACCATGGAATCTGGCAAATCTGGCTCGACCAAGTTGTTTGAAATGCCCAACAACTCGGACAATCTCACTTCCCAGACAAAACGCCCGAGTGGAACCAGCTCAAGCCAGATCAAGGCCAAACTAGGGCAATTTTGGCCGTTTTCGGATTTCGACCATGCTCTGGGCAGAATCTGGCTTAGCACCCTTCTTGAGATCGTCTTAGAATGACTTTGTCGTTCAGAATCCACTGTCCAAAAGCCAAGGACCGCCGGCCAAAATTCCGGCTAGATTCCGGCCAACCTCCGACCAAGCTCCGATCAAGCTCAGATCAAGCTCAGGCCAAGCACAACCAAGTCCAACCAAGTTCCGGCCAAGAAGTTCCAACCACAAACCGAATTCCCTATACTCCGGTTAACTTATACTATTCATCTCGGTTTAGTTTTGGAATCCAGTTTGCCTCAACCAAGCCAAGTCGGTTGGCTTGTGGCTCAAATAAGGCTCAAGTTGGTTGCCCTTTGGCTTCAAGCAAGTGCAAGTGGGTTGGAGGCAAGTGACAAAGGCAAGTGGGATGGCTTTTGGCTAAACCAATCAAAATGAAGTGCTTTTGGGATATTTCAAGGCCAAAGCTTATCTTCTCCTCCCCTAAACCGACTTCCCTAGCCTATAAATAGAGGGCTTGCCTCATGTAATGTGTAGCCTTCGAAATCCCAAGTCCTTAGAGAGAAGAGAGCTTAACTCTCTTCTCTTCATTTTCAATACAAACACTCTCTACATTTTACTTTGTTCTTCACTGGTTCTTGAGCTCCAAGCTCTTTACTTTCCAGCAAGCACTCTTCACTTTTGTTGTCAAGTTCTTGATTTGGAGCTCCTCTCCCTTACTTTCTTGTCTTGATAAAGCCACAGTTACTTGTATTCTTTGACATGAATACAAGTAGCTAAAGCTTTCCTTTTCATTTCCTTGTCAAAGCTCACGGCTACTTGTATTCCTTGACATGAATACAAGTAGCTAAGGCTTCTTTTACTTTCTTGTTGCTCACGGTTACAATTGCTCTTGGTTACTGAAAGGCTGTCGTTGTGACCTGCAAATTTACAATTTATATTTCCACTACTTGTGGCTCACTATTGGCTAGCAAGTGGTAAGTAGGGGTCGAATCCAACAGAGTTTGGTTGGAAACAGTTGTTCTTTTGAAAACAATAAATAAAGTAAAGACAATTAGGGTTTTTGGTTGAGGTTTTGTGCTGAAAATAAGTACTTGAAAGGTAAATGACTGAAGGTAAATGTGCGAGAAAGTAATTTGCTTGAAGGACCAAGTCTTAGGAAATTAAGGACAATAAGTAAAAATGCGAGAAATGTAAAGTGCTTGAAGGTCCAAGTCTTTAGAAAGTAAGAGCAATAAGTAAATGTGCGAGAAAGTAAAGTGCGAGTAATGTAAAGGTGGTTTTAAAGAGAAGGAATTCGGTCTTAGGAGCCTTATATTAAGTCCCCATTCATCATCGACCTCCAAGGATCTAACCAAATGTTCTAGGGAGTGTGTTATTCCATTTCAAGACATAACTCCAAACAAAGCCATTTCAAGCATTTGCACCTCCGGCTTTTCCATTTCAAGACAAAGCTTACTAGTTCTAGCTAGGCTAACACCCCATTTCAAGGTATATTAACCTAAGTGCAGTCGCTTGATCCCTCATTTCCGAACAAACCAAGCGACTATAGAGGGAATGAACTACTCGGAAGAGCTTTGCCATTTCAAGCATCCACTCTTACTTGTTATGTTCAACCCGAAGGCACAAGAACTAGCTAGAACATTAAAGTAACATGAAAGCAAGGGTCTAGAATTGTTTCATAGTATAAAAACTCCTTTTGACACAATGAAAGTTTAGCTACGAATACTCATTGAAGTGAATATCATAACCATTACACGTAAAAGTAAAACAAAAATGAGTAGAGGAGAATTGAGCTTTTGATTCCAAATGCAAAGTATTACAAGTGTTTTCGACCCACAAGTTTTCGTTTCACTCTCTAAGTTCCTCAAAGAGTTGTCACAAAATCGCACATAATGAAAGGAAATGAGCATTTCTATTTATAGGCATGGGTGGCGTTTGAGCTTTCCTCTTCCAATGGGTTTACCGCCCAAGCTAGTAGGTGCCAAATGGAGCTTTCTTGGAGCTTCCTTCGTCCATAAGCTAGCTGTCTTTAAGCTAGCTGGTGCCAAGTGCCATACTTCTTTGAGCTTCCTTCGTCCATAAGCTAGCCGCCTTTAAGCTAATTGGTGCCAAGTGTGGCATCCTTTGAGCAAGGTGCTTCACAAGGCTAGCTGCTCTTAGAGAAAGATGCTTCCAATGGACACCGGACCTAGCAAGTAGCTGGAACTTCGCCGGAGTTTTGGTCGAAAAAAGTTCTACTCGGGTGCTTGGCCGGGCGCTTGCCTCGGGCGCGCTCGGGCGCTTGCCTCGGGCGCCCTCGGGTGCTTGCCTCGGGCGCGCACGGGCGCAGGTATCGGACGCGCTTTGGCACTCGCTCGATTGGGCTCGGGTGCCTGTCTCGGATGCAACCCGACATTTCTCGGTCATGAACCTCAGCGCGATTGCGAGTGCACAGTAGCGATGCCCGACAATGTTCTGGGGCGCACCCTTCTTTCTTCGGTACTGGCTTCCAGGCCTCATCCAAGTCCTCTCGAGCACAGACCTGGGACGTGACCCGGTATTTCTCGGTCACGGCCCGGTACTGGAGCACGGTCACGCCCGGGGCTTCTCAGGCGCCGACTGGGTTTCCTCGGTCCTTGACTGACCCGATTGACTTGTAATTCATTTCTAGCATAAAACTCCTCTTTTAAGCTGGTTTCTTCCCTAAACCTCAACATAGCCTGTAGAGCAAAATGGGACTAACAAGTGAAAGATGTTAAGACAAATTGTCTAATTTGGTGGGTTTAACTGATTCAACGAGTCATATAAATATGCCCCATTAGATCACCCCACACTTATACTTGGTCATCCCGAACAAGGCTATTGAGAAGAGGCAACTAACATCTAAAGGTCCTAGACATGAATGTTAGAGTGCTAGTCTAGACTTTTCCTATTCATGCATCACTTTATGTCAAAATAAAGTGCGTTTAAAATTTAGAAGATAACTTAATACTTGTACCTCTGAGCCGTGATACAATCCAATTTGGATGTATTGGAGATAGCCCTTTTTAGGTTCTTGTACGCACTCTTCGGACCGGTTTCGTACTATATGGTTATCTTCCGTAGCTTTCTCTAGCACATGATTTATTCGGCCTAAATGGGTCGAGTCTTTTATATTGTTTGGAAGAACAGCATTTTGTAGTGACTTGGCCTTCGGCCTTTGATATTGAATTTGGATGCTTCACTTTTGCTTTGGTTAAAACCTTCACAATTTGGCCTTTGGCCTTTGATTTCTCGAGCTTTGCTCTTTTGTGAACTGCTTATTCGTTTTCATTCTTGGGAGGTCCAATCATTGCCCTAAAGCATATGGAAATACATCCCCGCTCTTTCTCATCCTTGCCCTTTCACGCGGGTCAAGACGAGGGTCGCTCGGCTATTTTCTCGGCTACTCTAACTAGAGATAGGACGGTTTGATTCCCGTTCCGCCTCTTGCATAAACGCTGCATGGCGGAGTTTACTCAAAACCCAAATAACCCGAAGTGCTAACCTCCACTGGCTTCGTATAACCATATAGAGAGACCCAACCCTTCGAGTGCTTGTCAAACCTCTCTAGGGCATTTTCTGTCAACTCCACATCCCTATTTATCTCGGCACGTAAGGACAAATAAGAAGTTAAGTTCTAAAGTTTTAACACAGTTTAGATCTCACAAGGACATGCATGAATTCGGATCCATCTATTTCACATCATGAAGTCTATATTCACGAGTTTCAAAAAGATAAATGTTAAGGAAAATATGCTGATTATTATGTGCAATGACTCACCCCACACTTTTGAACAAAGCCGTGCCTCGCCGCATGACTTGGTTCAAAAGACAAAAAAATAAGGGGACTTGGAAAGGAAATGACATAAGAGGAAAAGAGTCGAACTCCCTTGATATTGTCGTTGCTAAGTCGTGGATGTAGGAGCAAACGACAGGCCTTGGTCCGGCCGGATTTGGTTGATGCTCGAGGAAGTTCGGTAGGGAACTCGGGTTTCTCGGGCGCGCCTCGGTGTTCCTCGGGCGCGTCCCCGGTACTTCTCGGTCGCGACTCGGTCTTTCTCGGGCGAAGTCCGGTCACTCTCGTGCGCGACTCCTGTTCCTGCACAAAAGATCAAATTCCTTCCAAATGCGAGGGGATGAGTACGATTTAAACCTAAATTAAAAGAAAATGCCGTATGAAACCAAAAAATGTGCCGGGTTACCTCCCGGCAAGTGCCTTTGTTTTACGTCGTTGGCTCGATGATACCTCGCTTATGTCGGGTCTGGTGGCTCGGCTAGGTCAAACTTAGCCGCGGCTCTTGCATTGATCCTTGCTTTGACCCTCCCCGAACTCTTGTGACGTGATGTGCTCGGGCCTGGTCTTGATGGTTCCGGTGGTTTCTTTATACCCGGGCGGCTATTATTATAGATGTTGAAGTCTGAAACTTTACCACCGAAAGCAAGGGATAATGAGCCTTCACTCATGTCGATCTTTGCCTTTGTGATGTAGAGAAATGGCCGTCCCAATATGAGTGTTGGAGGGTCGTCCTTGCTGGTATCCCCAATTGGTATCACATAAAAATCCGTAGGAACGACTAGCTTTTCCACACGGAGCATTACTTTTTCTAGCATTCCAACTGGATGGACACACGACTTGTCTCCCAACTCGAGAGATAACTTGGGTGGCTTTAATGGACCCAGCCCCAGTGAGCAAAATAGTGGGTAAGGCAAGACATTAACTGCAGCTCCAAGATCAATTAGGCAATGATGAACCATGTCTCTGCCAATACCACATGAGACTGTAAAAGCCCCAGGGTCCTTGCTTGTGTCCAGTTGCGCCTCATGATTCCAAGTGAGGGGTTTACTCGTTATCAGGCCATTTTGCTTATTCCTTGATTCTATTTCCTTTTCCACCTTTTTCTTTTGGGTCGCACGATCCTTGGAGGCAATGGTCTTCATAGGGTAAGACGACTCTTGACCCTCATCATCCCACCCAGATGGTGGCACGTCGAAGTGCGTGATCGGCGGTGGCGTCATGTTGACGGTAAATGCATAGCGTCCATTGTCCGCATGTGTGACCCAAGTTTTGCCATCACTGGGCCGGTCTTCTTCTTGATTCCAATCCGGTCGGTGCCTATGGGTATAGTGCTTGATCGTAGGTTTGTAAGCTTTGGTCCCACGTCGTGGTTTCATCAGTTGAGCTGCTTCTTCATGCGCCGCCTTTACGTCCGATGCCTTTATCATGTTAACAATCCCTTTTGGGTTTTGGATCGTTTGCGAGGGGAGCCGGCCTGATTCATTTTTTAGCTCAGACACCGAGGTAGCCAGCTGGGACATTTGCTTGCCCAAGTCTGCTATTGCTCCATTGGTTTTTGCCATGTATTGATGCACCGTGTTGGCAGATCCTTCACAATTTTCTCGAGCGGCTTGCTCGGGCCTTGCTGGCTCGGACCGGCCTGGTATTGATTCGGCCCCTTCAACTGATATTAGCCTGGTCTGCCCTGGTTGTATTGCCGGTGAGGCGGTTGATAAAATTGCTGAGCCGGTTGAGGCGCGGCCTGTTGCGTTCTCCTCGGGGCGTTGTTGTCGTATCGCCAGTTTTGTCCGGGTACCTGCCCGAACTGCCTCGAGTCGTTCGGCCAATTTTGTCCGGGTGCCTGCCCGAACTACCGGCTCGGTCCCGCTCGGTCGCTGTTGTTGTACCCTTGATATCCACCTATTGTGTTCACTTCCTCCGGGTCATTCTCCATCAACGTCGGGCAAGTGTCGGTTTTATGGTCAAGAGCACCACAAAATTCACAAGGCCTCATCTGAGCTGGCTGCCTTCGTAGGAGCTGAATCATCATCTCCTTCATCTGCTTCATTTCCTCGGGCAAGGAGCTCATTGGTACCTCGGCCTTTGCCACGTTCTTGGTGCGAGAAAACTCTTCTTGCCGAGTCGTCTCTTCCCTAAACCGGGCGTTCTCCGCAACACTAGTGACAAGCTCCCTTATGCCGCTTAATGGTAGGTTCATCATCGATCCTCCAGCCGAGGCATCTAGGAGCCTTTTGTCGAGGGGCTTTAGTCCATCAAGTAGGTACTCGATGACGAGTTTCTCGGGTAGCCCAAGAGTGCAGCAACTTCGCTTCAGGTGGTTGAACTTTTCTAGGTACTCGTACATGGTCTCATTAGGCCCTTGCCTTATCTCTTGCAATTGTCTCCTCACTTGCATCGCCCTTCCTGCTGGATAATACTTATCCAAGAATTTCTTTTGCATTTGGGCCCATGTTCAAATGCTACCTGAAGGTAAGGAGAGGAACCAATCGTTAGCTGAGTCACTAAGGGAAAAATAAAAGGCTTTTAATTTAAAATCATCCACATCTACTCCATAAGGTTTAAATTTTGGCAAATGCCATGTAAACGTTGAAGATGAGTAGTAGCAGATTATCCCTGATTTCCCGAGAACTTTGGCAAGTTATGGACCACCGATGTGTTTATAGCAATGTTCTCGAGGTCCGGGCCTTCGTCTATGCACCATGGCTGGGTCCTGAAATTGGGCGCCGAGAGCTCTCCCATGGTAGGTTCACGGAGGACTTCGTCCGCATAGTATTCGTCGAAGACTGGTTGTTGCCTCGGCATTTGCCGATGTAACGGTGACTGTCTCGGGGGTTGCCTCGGGTGTTGCCTCGACTGTTGCCTCGGCGTGGCTCCAACTCTGCCTTCGGGCACCCTTTGATTTAACCGGGCTGCTTCCCTAATGGCTCGGTTGTGGTTCCGGATGAGCTGTTCCGGGTCATCTATAAATGGGGGCAGTCCCTCGTTATCTCGGACAACCTGGTTCACCTCGTCGTCAATCTCTTCGTCCTCATGATGGCTTCCTATACGAGACATGGTTAACGAGAAAAAATTAAAGAAAAAGAAAAAGAAGAACAATTATCCGATACACTAACTCCCCGGTAACGGTGCCAAAATTTGACAAGCTGTCGTTGTGACCTGCAAATTTACAATTTATATTTCCACTACTTGTGGCTCACTATTGGCTAGCAAGTGGTAAGTACGGGTCGAACCCAAGGGAGTTTGGTTGGAAACAGTTGTTTTTTTTAAACAATAACTAAAGTAAAGACAATTGGGGTTTTTGGTTGAGGTTTTGTGCTGAAAATAAGTACTTGAAAGGTAAATGACTGAAGGTAAATGTGCGAGAAAGTAATTTGCTTGAAGGACCAAGTCTTAGGAAATTAAGGACAATAAGTAAAAATGCGAGAAATGTAAAGTGCTTGAAGGTCCAAGTCTTTAGAAAGTAAGAGCAATAAGTAAATGTGTGAGAAAGTAAAGTGCGAGTAATGTAAAGGTGGTTTTAAAGAGAAGGAATTCGGTCTTAGGAGCCTTATATTAAGTCCCCGTTCATCATCGACCTCCAAGGATCTAACCAAATGTTCTAGGGAGTGATTTATTCCATTTCAAGACATAACTCCAAACAAAGCCATTTCAAGCATTTGCACCTCCGGCTTTTCCATTTCAAGACAAAGCATACTAGTTCTAGCTAGGCTAACACCCCATTTCAAGGTATATTAACCTAAGTGCAGTCACTTAATCCCTCATTTCCGAACAAACCAAGCGACTATAGAGGGAATGAACTACTCGGAAGAGCTTTGCCATTTCAAGCATCCACTCTTCCTTGTTATGTTCAACCCGAAGGCACAAGAACTAGCTAGAACATTAAAGTAACATGAAAGCAAGGGTCTAGAATGGTTTCATAGTATAAGAACTCCTTTTGACCGAATGAAAGTTTAGCTACGAATACTCATTGAAGTGAATATCATAACCATTACAAGTAAAAGTAAAACAAAAACGAGGAGAGGAGAATTGAGCTTTTGATTCCAAATGCAAAGTATTACAAGTGTTTTCGACCCACAAGTTTTCGTTTCCCTCTCTAAGTTCCTCAAAGAGTTGTCACAAAATCGCACATAATGAAAGGGAATGAGCATTTCTATTTATAGGCATGGGTGGCGGTTGAGCTTTCCTCTTCCAATGGGTTTACCGCCCAAGCTAGTAGGTGCCAAATGGAGCTTTCTTGGAGCTTCCTTCGTCCATAAGCTAGCTGTCTTTAAGCTAGCTGGAGCCAAGTGCCATACTTTTTGGAGCTTCCTTCGTCCATAAGCTAGCCGCCTTTAAGCTAGTTGGTGCCAAGTGTGGCATCCTTTGAGCAAGGTGCTTCACAAGGCTAGCTGCTCTTAGAGCAAGATGCTTCCAATGGACACCGGACCTAGCAAGTAGCTGGAACTTCACCGGAGTTTTGGTCGGAAAAAGTTCTACTCGGGTGCTTAGCCGGGCGCTTGCCTCAGGCGCGCTCGGGCGCAGGTATCGGACACGCTCTGGCGCTCGCTCAATTGGGCTCGGGCGCCTGTCTCGGATGCATCCCGACATTTCTCCGTCATGAACCTCAGCGCGATGGCGAGTGCACAGTAGCGATGCCCGACACTGTTCTGGGGCGCGCCCTTCTTTCTTCGGTACTGGCTTACGGGCCTCATCCGAGTCCGCTCGGGCACTGACAGACCGCTCGTCGTCGAAGCGATTTGTGCAAATAAATTTATAATAGTCCACTACTTGCAACTATACTACTGGGTAGTACTTGGTAAGTAGGGGTCGAACCCAAGGGAATCAGGGGAATATATGTTCTTTGAGGGGGTTATCCAGCGAGAGAGCGTGTTTTAGGTCGGTTGGTTGGTTTTAAAGCTACCAGCTAAGTGATTGATTGATTGATTGGTTGGTTGGTTGGTTTTAGTACTGGAAAGTAAATTGCAGTTTATAATTAAAGAGAAATGTTCGGTTTCAAGGGCCTTGTATTATATCCTGTTTATCATTGACCTTTAGTGAATCGTCTAAGTATTCAAACATGAATCGAGGCTATTCCTAGCTCAAGACTTGCAACATTGCCTAGCCTTTTTCAAGGTCGTAGAGCACTTATTCTACTTAAACTAGCACCAGTACCCATTTCAAAGTACGCTAGCCTGTGTGCATCCATCTGATCCCTTTGGCCCAGTTTTCAAATGGTTTTTAGGATAAGTCGACCTCCTCGGATAACCTTGTCCATTTGGTCCCTTTGGCCCAGTTACAAATGGTCCACTTACCCGAGTATGATCACGAACCCCCAAGGACAAGCTTACCCATTTGGTCCCTTTGGTCCAGTTACAAATGGTTCACTCACCCTTGGAAATTCTAACTTTATATATGGCACATAGAATAAGTTTTGAATACTAATACGAGATACTAAGTTAATAGTCTAAAACATTTTATAATACAAGTGCGCCCCTTCTACCGAACTACTAGTTTAGCTACTATTTATCGTGCTAAACATTATAACTAAGGAAATAAAAACAGTTGAATAAATACTAAGAATTACTTACAACCGTTGAAGCGCCAAGGGAGCTATCCTTTATTTCCAAAGCCAAACTTACAAATACATAAACTTAGAGAGAGAAGTGAATTATGGATTTTTGAGGTGTGTTCAAATGAGGGGAGGAGCTCCTCCTTTTATAGCCATGGAGGGTGGAGATGGAGGGTGGAGATGGTTTCATGTGGAGGCCATCCATGGAGGAGGAGAATGGAGGGTGGAGGAGCCACCACATGTCTTTTGATCCAAGGGAGGAGGAGGGAGGAGCAAGGAGGAGGAGACATGTGGAGGAGCAAAAAGCCGCCGGTCACCAATTGCCGGTGGTGGAGGGAGGAGGAGGGGTGGCTTTGGCCACCTCTTGCCCAAGTGGCCGGTCATCTTGCCCAAATGTGAATTTTGTACAGTTTTGTGCAGTCTTTTCACAAAACTGTCAGTGTGTTTCTTCCCCGGGCTATCTTGATTCCTCTCCTGATTCTTCTGATTAATTTGTTATGGGTGATTCAACGTCATGATCCTTGATATTTCTTCAGTCGGCATATGATCTTGACCTTGGATTGACTCGTAACATCTTTTCTACTTTAAAAGCTCCTCTTTAGTGTGTATTCTCTCTAAGCTCTGAAATACCCTGTAGAAATATATCTGAACTAACAAGCAAAAGTTAAATAGACAAAATGTCTAATTAAGGGGGTTTTACTGTGTTTTTGATTCGTATAATTATGGTCCATCAGATCACCCCACACTTTTAGTTGTTCGTCCCGAACAATACTATTCAAGGGCTGTACTCTAAGTTGGCTTTGAAATATGAAAATTAGACTGTGGTACTCGATCTATCCTAATTCATGCATTACTACTTATTACTAAATTAAACTGTGTAAATAAATAGAAGAAACTTAATACTTGTACCTCCGTGCTGAGATGCAAATTATATTGGATGTCTCGGGAGATAGCCTTTTTTTAGGCTCCTGGACTGCAATCTCGGGATCGTCTCGCACTATATGGTTTTCTGGTAGCTTTCTCTAGCACGTGATTCGGTTCGGGTTTCACTGAGTTGAGCCTTTTTGATTTCTTTCTTTTTTGGCGAGGGACTGCTTTTGTAGTGAATTGGCCTTTGGCCTTTGATTTGACTCTTTGAGTACTTCACTTTTTGTTTGGTTAAAACCTTCACAATTTTGGGCCTTTGGCCTCTTGATTTGCTTCTTTGAGCTTTTTGCCTTTTTGTGGCTTCGCAAGTCCATTTTCTCAAGCCTTTTTGGGAGGTCCAATCATCGCCCGCAAGCCTATGGAAATACCTCCCCGCTCCTCTCATCTTTGTCGTTTTGCGCGGGTCAAGATGAGGGTCGCTCATCTATTTTCTCGGCTACTTTGACTAGAGAGAGGACGGTCTGATTCCCGTCCTCGCCTTTTCTTTTCTTTTTGCATAAACACTGTATGGCGGAGATGACTTCAATTCTTCACTGAAACCCGAAGTGCAGCCTCCACTGACTTCGAAAACCATATAGTTTGATCTGATCCTTTAATTGCTTGCCAAGCCTCCCTAGGGCAGTTTATATCAACTCCACATCCCTAGTTATCTCAGCACAAAGGACAAATGAAAAGTTACATTCTAAGTTTTTAAACAGTTTGAATTTTCACAAGGTTAATGCATGAATTGTGATCTATCTTTTTCACATTTTTAAGTTCATATTTTCAAAAAGATACTATTACTAAAAAAGAAAAAAACAGCAAGCATGTTATTTATGTACACAGGTGGTTCTCACCCCCCCACTTTTGAACGAAGGCGTGCCTTAGTTCAAAAGTCATGCAAGCTTAAAACTAAATACTGAATTTAAATGACAGAAATTAAAGTGCGGAAAAGTAAGATAGTGTCGGGTTACCTCCCGACCAGTGCACTTGTTTAACGTCGTTGGCTCGACAGTACCTCATTCCTGGATCACTGGTTGGGATCCCATGGGTGCTTGAGGTCGAACTTTTTCCCAACTGCTCTCTTAATCTGTCCCAAGTTCTCGTATGGCAGCGGGCTTGGTTCTGATATCCATTGAACCGATAATTTCTTCTTTACATTCTTCCGGGAAGGTGAGGATCCTTTGACCATAGCTGCTGGTCTTTTGAGTCGGACTTTCTTGTTTATCCATCCGGGCTTCCATTCCACCGGCCCATGTCTTTGTCGTTTCTTCATGTTTGAATGGGTGGCACTTTTGCAATTCTGGAAATTCAGTATTGTGCCATTGAGCATTGGTGACCTTAAGCATGTCTCCATGTGAAGCCTCTTCTTTGTGGCAGCGACGAATGGTCGTCCTAGCACGAGCGAATTTTCAGGGCCGCTTTGTTGAGTCGTGGTGAGTGAGAGCTCCATTGATCACTTTTCTTGCCCTTGTTCTGCCTCAAACTCGCCTTGCACCTTAGCGTTAATCACTTCATTTTCAGGGGCAGTGATCCGCATACAAACCGAAGGGAAAAGTTGGGGAACTTCCACCATAAGGGCCAGGTCTTTCTTGGACAGTTTGATAATGAGGACCAGGCCTGCCTTAGGTGCTTCGATAGTGAGGATCGGGCATGTTTCGGGTGCTTCGAGCGCAAGGATCGAGCCTGCTGTGATTACTTCGGTTAATTCGGCAGTGGGGTCCGGGTGTGTCTCGGGCATATTGGTGATGAGGACCGGTTCAAGTGGCTCGGCTGGTTTGGCAATGAGAACCGGGCCTAATTTGGCCGGTTCTTCTTCGGTTATTTGCGAGTCCTCATCCTCAGTTGGCTACGTGGGCTCCAATATTGGCTCCTTTAGAGCCTCCTTCACGTTCATTACTGCCCTTGTACTGATGTCTTCTCTCGGCTTTGTTGCGGGCAAGCTCGTAATGGGTGTGGTGTCGGGCTTGTTTTGTACTGAGTCCACTTCCATCGTTGGTGCCTTATCATCAGTTTGGTGCCACTGACCCTGTTTTGTGTTCTTTGCCAAATCATTTATGAGGCGCCAGGCTTCACCCACGGTTAACTTCTTGATCGAGCCTCCCACTGCATCGTTAAACCTTTTCCGCTCAAGTGGCATCATTCCACCGAGAAACCTTTGAATAAGATTGGATCTGGTGAATCCATGGTGCGGGCAGTTCTCCAAAATGGAGTCAAAGTACGCCAAGTACTCGTCCAAAGTTTCGTCCTGGGATTGCTTAATGTTGATGATCTCTTCGCGGAGTAGCGAGAAAAACTCCTCATTGTTCCAAGGCTCGTTTTTGTAGTAGGAAGACATGGCGGATTATGTATAACAGAAAAAAGAACAACTATCCATTCGCTAATTCCCCGACAACGGCGCCAATTTGACAGACCGCTCGTCGTCAAAGCGATTTGTGCAAATAAATTTATAATAGTCCACTACTTGCAACTATACTACTGGGTAGTACTTGGTAAGTAGGGATCGAACCCAAGGGAATCAGGGGAATAGATGTTCTTTGAGGGGGTTGTCCAGCGAGAGAGCGTGTTTTAGGTCGGTTGGTTGATTTTAAAGCTACCAGCTAAGTGATTGATTGATTGATTGGTTGGTTGGTTTTAGTACTGGAAAGTAAATTGCAGTTTATAATTAAAGAGAAATGTTTGGTTTCAGGGGCCTTGTATTATATCCTGTTTATCATTGACCTTTAGTGAATCGTCTAAGTATTCAAACATGAATCGAGGCTATTCCTAGCTCAAGACTTGCAACATTGCCTAGCCTTTTTCAAGGTCGTAGAGCACTTATTCTACTTAAACTAGCACCAGTACCCATTTCAAGGCACGCTAGCCTGTGTGCATCCATCTGATCCCTTTGGCCCAGTTTTCAAATGGTTTTTAGGATAAGTCGACCTCCTCGGATAAGCTTGTCCATTTGGTCCCTTTGGCCCAGTTACAAATGGTCCACTTACCCGAGTATGATCACGAACCCCCAAGGACAAGCTTACCCATTTGGTCCCTTTGGTCCAGTTACAAATGGTTCACTCACCCTTGGAAATTCTAACTTTATATATGGCACATAGAATAAGTTTTGAATACTAATACGAGACACTAAGTTAATAGTCTAAAACATTTTATAATACAAGTGCGCCCCTTCTACCGAACTACTAGTTTAGCTACTATTTATCGCGCTAAACATTATAACTAAGGAAATAAAAACAGTTGAATAAATACTAAGAATTACTTACAACCGTTGAAGCGCCAAGGGAGCTATCCTTTATTTCCAAAGCCAAACTTACAAATACATAAACTTAGAGAGAGAAGTGAATTATGGATTTTTGAGGTGTGTTCAAATGAGGGGAGGAGCTCCTCCTTTTATAGCCATGGAGGGTGGAGATGGTTGCATGTGGAGGCCATCCATGGAGGAGGAGAATGGAGGGTGGAGGAGCCACCACATGTCTTTTGATCCAAGGGAGGAGGAAGGAGGAGCAAGGAGGAGGAGACATGTGGAGGAGCAAAAAGCCGCCGGTCACCATGGGTGGAGGAGCCGCCGGTTGCCGGTGGTGGAGGGAGGAGGAGGGGTGGCTTTGGCCACCTCTTGCCCAAGTGGCCGGTCATCTTGCCCAAATGTGAATTTTGTACAGTTTTGTGCAGTCTTTTCACAAAACTGTCAGTGTGTTTCTTCCCTGGGCTGTCTTGATTCCTCTCCTGATTCTTCTGATTAATTTGTTATGAGTGATTCAACGTCATGATCCTTGATATTTCTTCAGTCGGCATATGATCTTGACCTTGGATTGACTCGTAACATCTTTTCTGCTTTAAAAGCTCCTCTTTTGTGTGTATTCTCTCTAAGCTCTGAAATACCCTGTCGAAATATATCTGAACTAACAAGCAAAAGTTAAATACACAAAATGTCTAATTAAGGGGGTTTTACTGTGTTTTTGATTCGTATAATAATGGTCCATCAGGCACCGACCTGGGACGCGACCCGATATTTCTCAGTCACGGCCCGGTACTGGAGCACGGTCACGCCCGGGGCTTCTCGGGCGCCGACTGGGTTTCCTCGGTCCTTAACTGACCCTATTGACTTGTAATTCATTTCTAGCTTAAAACTCCTCTTTTAAGCTGGTTTCTTCCCTAAACCTCAACATAGCGTATAGAGCAAAATGGGACCAACAAGGGAAAGATGTTAAGACAAATTGTCTAATTTGGTGGGTTTAACTGATTCAACGAGTCATATAAATATGCCCCATCAGTTACTCGTCTTTACTTTTTTCTTGTTTTTCTTTTACTTTTGTAAGTTTGGTGCTTGTATTCCTTAACATGAATACAAGTAGCTAAAGAATATTTGGTCAAAGGGTGTTCATACTTGTGTATTGATGGACCATATTTATATGATTCGTTAAGACAATTAAACCCACCAAACTAGACGCTTTATCTTGACAACTTTTACTTGTTAGTTTCACTTTTGTTCTACAGGCTATTTCAAGGAGTAAAGATGAAACGAGCTAAAATTGAGTTCTTAACGCTGAAAGTGAATCACAAGTCAGAACTGGCCATCCTCCAGCAGTACTCCGATCAAAGCCACAACTAAGTCCCAAGGAATTATTTCAACAAAGACCAAGAACACAAGTGAAATGCCAAGTCTAAGTTCCTCACCTTTTGATGTCAACTAAGAAGCAACCAAGAAGCAACCAAAGGGAAACCAAAGGGAAACCAAAGGGCAACCGGAGTCATATGGGAACCGATGGCTTTTGGAGGCAAAAGATCTCATTCCACTCAAACTCACTCCTCCTCTCCTCCTTTGCCACATGGGCGGCGGCTCATGGCTTCTTGCCACCTTGACCGGCGGCTTTTGAAGCCTCCTCCCCCCTCTTGACATGTGGATGGCCTCTCCTCCACATCTCCTCCTTCCCTCCTACTCCCCTTTGCCTATAAATAGAACATCTCCTCCTCCTTTGTTCAATGTCCTTTGGTAGTCCCAAGTTCCATGTTCTAGTCCTTTGATCACTTGTAGTTTTAGTAGAAAATCTCACTACAATCCTTGTAAATACTTTCCTTTGAATCAAAAGTCCCAAGTTTGTTCTTGAGTTCAAGTTTGTTCTTGAGTTTACTTTCAACAATCTTTACTTTCCTGTCTTTCAAAAACCTTTACTTTTCCAAGTACTTAGCTATGATATCCACCTCTATGGATATTCGTAGCTAAACCCTTCATTCGGTTGAAGGGGTGTACTTGTATCATAAAATGTTTTAGACCCTTCTCTTAGTGCCTCTTTGTGTTCAACTTGTTCTATGTGCCATATATTAGGTCAGAATGCTATTGGTTGAGTGGATGCTTGACGGACGCACAGTCGTCGTGTGCAAACGTCAAGAATAAATTTATAAGTCCGCTACTCGCGACTTTACTACTGGGTAGTAAGTGGTAAGTAGGGGTCGAACCCAAGGGAATTAAGGGGATACGTTTGTTCTTTAAGGGATTTGTACAGCGAGGGAGCGTGTTTTAAAGTTGATTGAGATTTTAGCGGTTATGACTAAGTAACTTTTTTGGTTGTTTTTGGTTTTGAGTGCGGAAAAGTAAATTACAGAAAATAAATACTGAAAAGTAAAAAAGAAAGACTTACAGTGGGTGATGCGTGATTTGCGAGTCCTCCGGAAGGTGAGTGCAGTTGATTAAGGCAGTTATACTAGAAAAGTAAATACAAGGGGGTTTTGTAATTCAAGGGAAGCATTCGGTTTCGGGGGCATTGAATCATAGCCTGTTTTATCATTTTAGTAATCCTTCTAAGTATTCAAACGTGCATCAAGGCCATTTCAAGCGCTCGCTTTGCCACACTGTCTAGTCTTTTGCAAAAGTGTTCGAAAGTGAATCAAGGCCATTTCAAGCACTCGACTTGCAACACTGTCTAATCTTTTGCAAAAAACGTAGAGCCCTTGTTCTACTCAGACTAGCACCCCATTTCAAGGTAAACTAGCCTATGTGCATCCATTTGGATTGTCTTTTCCGATTTATCCAAATGGTGTTTGAGAGAGATCGAACTCCTCAGATAAGCTTTGCCATTTCAAGCATCCACTTACCCGAGTATGTTCACGAACTTCCACGGAAGAGCTTTGCCATTTCAAGCATCCACTCAACCTTGGAAATTCTGATCTAATATATGGCACATAGAACAAGTTTTGAATACAGAGAAAAAACACTAAAATAGTCTAAAACATTTTATAATACAAGTACGCCCCTTCAACCGAATAAAGAGTTTAGCTACGAATATCCATAGAGGTGGATACCATAGCTAAATACTCGGGGGTTTTTGAAAGATAGTAAGAAGAGAGGGGGTGGAATACTCAAGAACCAACAGGAGTATTCCCAATCCTACTGAATACTAAAGAACCAACAGGAGTATTCTCTAAAACTGTTATAATACTCAAGAACCAACAGGAGTATTATTTCAAACCGTTATAATACTCAAGAACCAACAAGAGTATTATTTCAAAAAAACCAAACTTACAAAGTACCAAACTTTCTAGAGAGATAAGTGAAATGTTGATTTTGGGATGATACAAATGAGAGGAGAAGGCTTCCTTTTATAGCCAAATGAGGATGGAATGGAGGGCTAAGATGAAGCAACATGGAAAGCATCCAATGGAGGAGGAAATGGAGGTCATAGCCGCCGGTTGGAGGTGGGAAGAGGAGGAGGGGAGGTGACTTTGGTCACCTCCTCCAAAAGCCGCCGGTCTTGGTTGGATAAGGATGAAGTTTGTGTGAGTTTTGTGTAGTTTTTACAAAACTATCAGTCCAATTTCACTCCGGTCTGACTTTGGTTGTTCCTCAGTTGGATTTGAATTGAGTAATTCAATGTCAGGATCTTGAGATTTCTTCATTCAGCGTCTGATCTTGACCTTGGAATGACTCGTAACATCTTTTCAGCGTAAAATCCTCTCCTTAGCGTGTTTTCTCTCTAGAGTCCAAAATACCCTGTAGAAATATATCGGAACTAACAAGCAAAGTTAAATAGACAAACAGTCTAATTTGGTGGGTTTTACTGTGTTTTTGATTCGTATAATTATGGTCCATCAGATCACCCCACACTTTTAGTTGTTCGTCCCGAACAATGCTATTAAAGGGCGGCACACTAAGTAAGTTTGTTAAAATATGAAAATTAGACTGTGGTACTAGACTTATCCTAATTCATGCATTACTTATTTATTACCAAATTGAACTGTGTAAATAAATAGAAGAAACTTGATACTTTTACCTCCGTGCTAAGATGCAAATTATTCCGGATGTTTCGGGAGATAGCCCTTTTTAGGCTCCTGGACTGCAACCTCGGGACTGTCTCACACTATATGATTTCCTTGTAACTTTCTCTAGCACGTGATTTGGTTCTGGTTTCACAGTTGAGTTGAGCCTTTTTTATTTCTTTCTTCTTTTGGCGAGGGACAGCTTTTTGTAGTGAATCGGCCTTTGGCCTTTGATTTGACTTTTTTGAGTACTTCACTTTTGTTCGGTTAAAACCTTCACAATTTTGGGCCTTTGGCCTCTTGATTTGCTTCTTTGAGCTTTTTGCTTCTTTGTGACTTGCTAGTCCATTTTCTCAGCCTTTTTGGGAGGTCCAATCATCGCCCGCGAGCATATGGAAATACCTCCCCGCTCTCTCTCATCATTGCCGTTTCGCGCGAGTCAAAATGAGGGTCGCTCATTTATTTTCCCGGCTACTTTGACTAGAGATAGGACGGTTTGATTCCCGTCCCGCCTTCTTCATTTTTTATGCATAAACACTGCATGGCGGAGCTGACTCTTGACTCAACTAAAAAACCCAAAGTGCAGCCTCCACTGACTTCGTAAACCATATAGTGAAATTCAGTCCTTCGATTGCTTGCCAAGCCTCTCTAGGGCATTTCTATCAACTCCACATCCCTAGTTTATCTCAGCACAAAGGGACAAATGAGAAGTTATATTCTAAGTTTTTAAACAGTTGAATTTTCACAAGGTTAATGGAAGAATTATGACGTATCTTTTTCACATTCTCAACTTCATATTTTCAAAAAGATAACACTAAAAAAGAAAAACATGTTATTTATTTATGTACACATGCGGTTCTCACCCCACACTTTTGAACGAAGGCGTGCTTTTCAGCACTACTTAGTTCAAAAGCCATGCAAGCAGACAATTACGAGAAGGAAATGATATTAAGGAAAGGTAAGATCAGAACTCCCTTTAAAGTGTCGAGTGAACGACATGGCATGAGGATGGATAATCGAGGGAGTTCGGCTGGGGCCTTGAACTCTCAGCGCAGGCCTGGTACCTCACGGAAGCTGCCTGGCTGATCCGATCGTGCTCCAAAAACCAATTCCTAAATAGTCAATTCATTCTATGCACCAAGTGGGTGAGAGCGACTTATTGGAAAAAAACTAAATGACAGAAAATAAAAGACAGAAAGTAAGATAGTGTCGGGTTACCTCCCGACTAGTGCACTTGTTTAACGTCGTTGGCTCGACAGTACCTTATTTCCGGATCACTGGTTGGGATCCCATGGGTGGCTTAGGTCGAATTTCGCCACTGTTCCTGTGTTGGTTTTTGCCTTGCCTTTTCCTGATTCCTTGCTTATGTTAGAACCCCATGGTTTTGGTGTTTTTTCTTTCCATTGCTTCTGAGAAGGTGAGGGAACTTTGACCATAGCTGCTGGTCTTGTTACTTTTTCGGTCTCTTTTGGCAGGTCGGAAATCTGCGTACCGCGATCTGAGTTAGGTATTATATCTGGCGGTTTCTTTGTATCCGTGCGGCTATTGTCAATGTAGAAATATGCAATTTTGCCGCCGAACTTAAGCGATAATGAGCCCTTGCCCACATCAATCCTTGCTTTAGTAGCGTAGAGGAATGGTCGTCCCAATATTATTGTTGGAGGGTCGTCTTCGCTGGTCTCTCCCGTTTGTATTACATAAAAGTCTGCAGCAACGACGAGCCCTCCCACATTGAGTATTACATCTTCCAGTACTCCAATCGGACGGATGCACGATTTATCTCCTAGCTCGATATTTGACCAGGGTGGTTTTAATGGACCCAGTCCTAACAAGTAATATAAGGAGGAGGGCATGGAGTTGACAACAGCCCCAAGATCGACTAAGCACTTATAAATCTGTGCTTCACCAATACCGCAGGTGACTGTAAAGGCCCCTGGGTCTTTATCTCTTTCCGGTTGTGACTCATGATCTGAAGTGAGGGCTCTTTCTATTGTCGGGCCATTCTGCCCATTCATTGGCTTATGATTTGTATAATCGGGCCCCTTAATATTTTGCTTCGAAGCATAAATATTAGTTGGAGAGTCCCACTTCAAATTGTTATCGTCATCCCATCCAGACGTTGGTATGTCAGAGTGTATGATCGGTGGTGGTGTTATGCACACGGTGAATGCGTACCGTCCATTGTCAGCATGCGTAGCCCATGTTCTGCCATCATTGGGTCGGTCTTCCTCTTGATTCTAGTCAGGACGACGCCTCCGGGTGAAGTGCTTGTTTGTAAGTTTGTAAGTTTGTAAGTTGGGGATCGTGCTACTTCTCCTAGTGTCGCCCTTACGTTTGACCTCTTTATCATGCTAAGATTCGCTTTTGGGTTTTGGATGGTTTTGGATGGTTTGTGAAGGAAGTCTGCCAGGCTCATGGGTGAGTGTTGACATTGCGGTGGTGAGCTGGGACATTTGTTTGGTTAGTTCTGAAATTGCCCCGTCAGTTTTTGCCTGGTATTGGTGTAGCGAAGTACCCAATTGATTTATGCTTCCTGCGAGCTCCTTCATCGTTTCATCAAGCGACTTGGTTGGTTCTTGCCGATTCTGCGGGCCGGTTTGGTATTGATTTGGTCCTCTTTGCTGATATTGGCCTGCTGATGGAGCGTTCTGGTTATACTGTCGGTGGGGGGGGGTTGGTAGAATGACTGAGCTAATTGAGGGATAGCTGGCTGTGCTTCCTTCTGAGGATAGTTATTGTTACGCCAGCTCGGGTTGGTTGCTTGACCATACTGTCTATTTTGTCCGGCTCTGTCGTTGTTGTTGTTGTATCCTTGGTATCCTCCCACTGCATTCACTTCTGCCGGTTCCTCTTCTATTAATGTCGGGCATGCGTCAGTTTTGTGGTCTGTAGAACCACAGAACTCGCAAGGCTTTACCGAAACTGGCTACCTTCGTAGGATTTGAATCATCATCTCCTTTAGCTACTTCATCTCTTCAGGCATAGAGCTCATCGATGTTTCAGCTTTTGCCACATTCTTTGTCCGGGAGAATTCTTCCTGCTGAGTTGTCTCTTCTCTGAATCGGGCATTCTCAGCAACGTTGGTGATAAGATCCCTTATGCCACTTAATGATAGATTCATCATGGACCCTCCAGCTGAGGCATCCAGGAGCATTTTGTCTAAGGGTCTTAATCCGTTATAGAGATACTCGACGGTGAGTTTCTCGGGCAGTCCAAGGGTATAGCAGCTTCTCTCCAGGCGGTTGAATTTTTCCAGGTAATCGTACATGGTTTCATTGGGTCCTTGCTTGATGTCCTGCAGTTGCCTCCTTACATGCATCGCTCTTCCTGCTGGGTAATATTTGTCTAAGAACTTCTTCTGCATCTGAGCCCATGTTCTGATGCTTCCGGAAGGCAATGAAAGGAACCAGTCGTTTGCCGCGTCAATGAGGGAAAAGTAGAACACCTTTAACTTGAAGTCGTTTACGTTCACGCCATTCAGTTTTAAGTTTTGGCAAATACCATGTAAGCGTTGGAGATGAGTCATTTCTGATTCTCCACGCGTTCCTTAGAATTTCGGTAAGTTATGGGCCACTGAAGTGTTGATGGTGATATTTTCCAGTTCAGGGCCTTCGTGAATGCACCACGGCTGAATTCTGAAATCTGGTGTCGAGAGCTCTCCCAATGTAGGTTCGCGGTAGTTGTTGTTATCTCCGTAGTAGTCATCGAAAGCGGGTTCTCGTCTCGGCACTTGTCGAGGTTGCGGGGGTGGTGGATATCTAGGAGGTTGCACTGGACCAGCTGCATTTCGGTCCTCGGGTGGTTCTTGATTTCTTCTGATTGCCTCCCTATCACGAGCTCTTCTGTTTCTGAAGAGTTGTTCCGGATCGTCCACAAATGGAAGTGGCACCTCATTGTTTTGATCGTACAGGTTCATCTCGTCGTCATCTTGGTAGTCATGGTGGCTTCCTTCGCGAGACATGGTTGTTTTGAAGCGCGTATTGATTTAAAGAACTTATCTGATGGCTAATTCCCCGGCAACGGCGCCAATTTTGACGGACGCACAGTCGTCGTGTGCAAACGTCAAGAATAAATTTATAAGTCCGCTACTCGCGACTTTACTACTGGGTAGTAAGTGGTAAGTAGGGGTCGAACCCAAGGGAATTAGGGGGATACGTTTGTTCTTTAAGGGATTTGTACATCGAGGGAGCGTGTTTTAAGGTTGATTGAGATTTTAGCGGTTATGACTAAGTGACTTTTTTTGGTTGTTTTTGGTTTTGAGTGCGGAAAAGTAAATTACAGAAAATAAATACTGAAAAGTAAAAAGAAAGACTTACAGTGGGTGATGCGTGATTTGCGAGTCCTCCGGAAGGTGAGTGCAGTTGATTAAGGCAGTTATACTAGAAAAGTAAATACAAGGGGGTTTTGTAATTCAAGGGAAGCATTCGGTTTCGGGGGCATTGAATCATAGCCTGTTTTATCATTTTAGTAATCCTTCTAAGTATTCAAACGTGCATCAAGGCCATTTCAAGCGCTCGATTTGCCACACTGTCTAGTCTTTTGCAAAAGTGTTCGAAAGTGAATCAAGGCCATTTCAAGAACTCGACTTGCAACACTGTCTAATCTTTTGCAAAAAACGTAGAGCCCTTGTTCTACTCAGACTAGCACCCCATTTCAAGGTATACTAGCCTATGTGCATCCATTTGGATTGTCTTTTCCTATTTATCCAAATGGTGTTTGAGAGAGATCGAACTCCTCAGATAAGCTTTGCCATTTCAAGCATCCACTTACCCGAGTATGTTCACGAACTTCCACGGAAGAGCTTTGCCATTTCAATCATCCACTCAACCTTGGAAATTCTGATCTAATATATGGCACATAGAACAAGTTTTGAATACAGAGAAAAAACACTAAAATAGTCTAAAACATTTTATAATACAAGTACGCCCCTTCAACCGAATAAAGAGTTTAGCTACGAATATCCATAGAGGTGGATACCATAGCTAAATACTCGGGGGTTTTTGAAAGACAGTAAGAAGAGAGGGGGTGGAATACTCAAGAACCAACAGGAGTATTCCCAATCCTACTGAATACTCAAGAACCAACAGGAGTATTCTCTAAAACTGTTTTAATACTCAAGAACCAACAAGAGTATTATTTCAAACCGTTATAATACTCAAGAACCAACAAGAGTATTATTTCAAAAAAACCAAACTTACAAAGTACCAAACTTTTTAGAGAGATAAGTGAAATGTTGATTTTGGGATGATACAAATGAGAGGAGAAGGCTTCCTTTTATAGCCAAATGAGGATGGAATGGAGGGCTAAGATGAAGCAACATGGAAAGCATCCAATGGAGGAGGAAATGGAGGTCATAGCCGCCGGTTGGAGGTGGGAAGAGGAGGAGGGGAGGTGACTTTGGTCACCTCCTCCAAAAGCCGCCGGTCTTGGTTGGATAAGGATGAAGTTTGTGTGAGTTTTGTGTAGTTTTTACAAAACTATCAGTCCAATTTCACTCCGGTCTGACTTTGGTTGTTCCTCGGTTGGATTTGAATTGAGTAATTCAATGTCAGGATCTTGAGATTTCTTCATTCAGCGTCTGATCTTGACCTTGGAATGACTCGTAACATCTTTTCAGCGTAAAATCCTCTCCTTAGCGTGTTTTCTCTCTAGAGTCCAAAATACCCTGTAGAAATATATCGGAACTAACAAGCAAAAGTTAAATAGACAAACAGTCTAATTTGGTGGGTTTTACTGTGTTTTTGATTCGTATAATTATGGTCCATCAATGCTCGAAAGAGCAAAGCTCTTCCATGGGTTCGTGAACTTCCGTGGATAAGTGGAGGCTCGAAAGAGCACAGCTTATCTGTGGAATTCAACCTCGTTTAAACACCATTTGGTTGATCGGAAATGATTGATCAAATGGATGCACATAAGCTAAGATACTTCGAAAGGAGGAATTAGCCCAACTAAAATAAGAGTTCTATGTCTTGAAAAGGACTAGACGGTGTGGCAAGTCGAGTGCTAGAAATAGCCTTGATACATCTTTGAACACTTAGTATGATCATTAGAGGTCGATGATAAACGGACTATGATACAAGGCCTCTAAAACCGAATCTTTCCTTTAATTAAAACATCACCTGTAACTTTACGTTTAGTCCTATATCAACTGCTTACTTTCCGCAAGTCTTATCCTTCAAGCATTTACTTTCCGCAAGTCTTGTCCTTCAAGCATTTACTTTTCGCAAGTCTTGTCCTTCAAGCATTTACTTTTCGCAAGTCTTGTCCTTCAAGCACTTACTTTCAGCACTTTACTTTCAGTATTTACTTTCCGCAATTTACTTTCCGCAATTACTTTCCGCACTTACTTTCTAGCACTTTACTTTCCAATATTACTTTTCAGTACTAAAACCACAACCAACCCCCAACTGTTTTATTTAATTTTCCATTTTCGAAAGAACAACTATCCACTAATTCCCTTGGGTTCGACCCCTACTTACCGCTTTACTACCCAATAGTAAAGTCTAAAGTTATGGACTTATAAATTAATTTTGTACACATTGCCTCGTGACAAGGCAGTGCTGTCAAATTGGCGCCGTTGCCGGAAAATTAGCAATCGGAATGGTTGTTCTTTTTTCTCTTTTTATTTTCTTTCCCTTCCCCTTTTCTGTCGATACATGATTCACAATGTTTTCATGGATGATTCGGTATCTCCCCCAGTTCGGAGGAGCCATCAGAGAGGATCCTGTGAAACATTGCCAACATTTTCACCACATCTGCGGTCGCATGAAGCCCAAGGACGAGTCCTTAGAGGAGTTTAAATTAAAATGCTTTAAGTTCTCATTAATTGACTCCGCAATAGTTTGGTATTACTCATCGGATTCAGATTATGCAGACTATTATGAGGACCTACGTGCCAAATTCCTAAAAAAGTTCTCCTCGCCATTTCTCTAACTTAAAACCCGCAAGGAAATCTGCACCCTTAAGCAATCCCGGGACGAAACTTTAGACGAGTACTATACGTACTTCGATACCATTGTTACGCGCTGCCCGCACCATGTATTCACAAACGAGTTCCTTCTTCAAAGATTTCTTGGAGGGATGCTGCCACTTGATTGGAAAATGCTTAATGATACAGTGGGAGGCTCGCTCATGAAGTTAACCGTGACTGAAGTCTGGGACGTCATTGATGATTCGGCAGAAAGCACAAAACGAGGGCCGATGCACCAAATTGATGATAAAGCACCGACGGTGGAAATGGACTCAGTGCAGAACGAGCCCGGCATCACACCCATTACGAGCTTGCGCGCAACAAACCCAGAAGGAGACATCAGTACAAGGGCAGTAATGGACGTGGAGGCGGCACTAGAGGAGCCTACATGGATCTTACTCCCGAGCCATCAGAAGTGATGGACGAATCAGATACAGAAAGCACCAATGAGGAACCTACATGGGATCTCACTCCCGAGCCATCAGAAGTGATGGACGAATTAGATACAGAAAACACCAATGAGGAGCCTACATGGGATCTCACTCCTGAGCCATCAGAAGTGATGGACGAATCAGATACAGAAAGCACCAAGGAGGAGCCTACATGGGACCTCACTGCCGAACTAACCGAGAAAATCACGGCAGGCCCGGTCCTCACTAAAGAGCTGTTCGAGAAAGACCTGGCCCTTGTGCTGGAAGTTTCCCAGCTTGTCCCCTCGGTTTGTATGCGGATCACAACCCTTGAAGATGAAGTGATCAATGATGAGGTGCAAGGCGAGTTGGAGGCAGAACAAGGGCAAGAAAAGTCATCAATGGAGCGCTCACTCACCACGACTCAATAAGGCAGCCCTGAAAACTCTCTCATGCTGAAACGACCATTCACCGCTGCCACAAGGAAGAGGCTTAACATGGGGACATGCTTGAGGTCGCCAATGCTTGATGGCACAATACTGAATTTCCAGAATTGCAAAGGTGCCACCCATTCAAATATGAAGAAACGGCCAAGACATGGTGACGGAGCCTACTGCACTGTCGTTAAGGTGCAATGTTCTCTGTGCAAATAAATTTATATTTTCCGCTACTCGCAACTACACTACAAGGTAGTAAGTGGTAAGTAGGGGTCGAACCCAAGGGAATTAGGGGGATACGTTGTTCTTTAAGGGATTTGTACAGGATGGGAGCATTTTTTAGGTTTGATTGAGATTTTAGCGGTTATGACTAAGTGACTTTTTTTTTGTTGTTTTTTGGTTTTGAGTGCGGAAAAGTAAATTACAGAAAATAAATACTGAAAAGTAAAAAGAAAGACTTACAGTGGGTGATGCGTGATTTGCGAGTCCTCCGGTAGATGAGCGGTTGGTGATTGCAGATGATCGAGCAATTCGTAAAAGTAAATACAGGGGGTTTTGTAATTCAAGGAAAACATTCGGTTTCGGGGGTCTTGTATTATAGCCTGTTTACTGTTTTAGTAACCCTTCTAAGTATTCAAACGTGTATCAAGGCCTTTTCCGGCGCTCAATTTGCCACACTGTCTAGTCTTTTGCAAAAGTGTTCGAAAGTGAATCAAGGCCATTTCAAGCACTCGACTTGCAACACTGTCTAATCTTTTGCAAAAAAACGTAAAGCCCTTGTTCTACTTAGACTAGCACCCCATTTCAAGGTATACTAGCCTATGTGCATCCATTTTGGGTTGTCTTTTCCGATTTACCCAAAATGGTGTTTGAGAGAGATCAAACTCCTCAGATAAGCTTTGCCATTTCAAGCATCCACTTACCCGAGTATGTTTGCGAACTTCCACGGAAGAGCTTTGCCATTTCAAGCATCCACTCAACCTTGGAAGTTCTGATCTAATATATGGCACATAGAACAAGTTTTGAATACAGAGAAAAGAAACTAAAAGAATTTAAAACATTTTATAATACAAGAACACCCCTTTAACCGAATAAAGAGTTTAGCTACGAATATCCATAGAGGTGGATACCATAGCTAAATACTCGGGGGTTTTTGAAAACAGTAAGAGGAGAAGGGGTGGAATACTCAAGAACCAACAGGAGTATTCCTAATTCCTACTGAATACTCAAGAACCAACAGGAGTATTCTCTAAAGTATAATACTCAAGAACCAACAGGAGTATTATTTCATAAACCAAACTTACAAAGTTACATAAACTTAGAGAGAGAAGTGAATTGTTGATTGTGGGATGTTGAAATGAGGAGGAGGAGCTCTCCTTTTATAGCCACAAGGGGAGGAGATGGGTGGTGGAGATGGTGGCATGTGGCTTTGCATCCAAGGGTGGAGGAGGAGGGGAGGAAGATGTGGCGGAGGAGCCACCACATGTCAGATTCCCATGGTGACACAAAGAGCCGCCACCCCCTTGTCTTCTTCCTCCAAAGCCGCCGCCCATGTGGCTTGCAAGGAGAGGAGGAGGGGTGTTTGTGAGGGAGGAGCCGCCGGTCCCACAAGGAGGAGAATGGTTGTGAGTTTTGTGCAGTCTTTTCCCAAAACTATCAGTCCAATTTCACCCTGGTCTGACTTTGGTTTTTCCTCGGTTGGATTTGAATTGAGTAATTCAATGTCAGGATCTTGACATTTCTTCGTTCAGCGTCTGATCTTGACCTTGGAATGACTCGTAATATCTTTTCAGCGTAAAATCCTCTCCTTAGCGTGTTTTCTCTCTAAGCGCCAAAATACCCTGTAGAAATATATCGGGACTAACAAGTAGAAGTTAGATAGACAAACAGTCTAATTTGGTGGGTTTTACTATGTTTTTGATTCGTATAATTATGGTCCATCAGATCACCCCACAGTTTTAGTTGTTCGTCCCGAACAATGCTATAAAGGGCGGCACACTAAGTAAGTTTGTTGAAATATGAAAATTAGACCGTGGGACTCGATTTATCCTAATTCATGCATTGCTTACTTATTACCAAATTGAACTGTGTAAATAAATAGAAGAAACTTGATACTTGTACCTCCGTGCTGAGATGCAAATTATTCTGGATGTTTCGGGAGATAGCCCTTTTTAGGCTCCTGGACTGCAACCTCGGGACCGTCTCGCACTATATGGTTTCCTAGCAGCTTTCTCTAGCATGTGATTCGGTTTGGGTTTCACTGGTTTGAGTACTTTGATTTTTTTCTTTTGGCGAGGGACTGCTTTTGTAGTGAATCGGCCTTTGGCCTTTGATTTGACTCTTTGAGTACTTCACTTTTTGTATGGTTAAAACCTTCACAATTTTGGGCCTTTGGCCTCTTGATTTGCTTCTTTGAGCTTTTTGCGTCTTTGTGACTTGCTAGTCCATTTTCTCAAGCCTTTTTGGGAGGTTCAATCATCGCCCGCAAGCCTATGGAAATACCTCCCCGCTCCTCTCATCGTTGTTGTTTCGCACGGGTCAAGATGAGGGTCGCTCATCTATTTTCTTGGCTACTTTGACTAGAGAGAGGACGGTCTGATTCCCGTCCTCGCTTTTTTTCTTTTTGCATAAACACTGCATGGCGGAGATGACTTCAATCTTCACTGAAACCCGAAGTGCAGCCTCCACTGACTTCAAAAACCATATAGTTTGATTCGATCCTTCGATTGCTTGCCAAGCCTCTCTAGGGCATTTCTATCAACTCCGCATCCCTAGTTTATCTCAGCACAAAGGGACAAATGAGAAGTTACGTTCTAAGTTTTTAGACAGTTGAATTTTCACAAGGTATATGCATTAATTTCGGTCTATCTTTTTCACATTCTTAAGTTCATATTTTCAAAAAGATAATATTAAAAAAGAAAAAGAAAAACATGTTATTTATGTACACATGCGGATCTCACCCCACACTTTTGAACGAAGGCGTGCCTTTCAGGTCTACTTAGTTCTAAAGCCATGCAAGCAGACAATTACGAGAAGGAAATGATATTAAGGAAAGGTAAGATCAGAACTCCCTTTTTGTGTCAAATGACATGGCATGAGGCTGGATAATCGAGGGAGTTCGGCTGGGGCCTTGAACTCTCAGCGCAGGCCCGGTAAATTCACGGAAGCTGCCTGGCTGATCCGATCGTGCTCCAAAAACCAATTCCTAAATAGTATAATCATTCTATGCACCAAGTGGGTGAGAGCGACTTATTGATAAAAACTAAAAGATAGAAAAATAAATAAATAAAAAGACAGCAAGTAAGATAGTGTCGGGTTACCTCCCGACCAGTGCACTTGTTTAACGTCGTTGGCTCGACAGTACCTTATTCCTGGATCACTGGTTGGGGTCCCATGGGTGGCTTAGGTCTAATTTCGCCACTGTTCTTGTGTTGCTTCTTGCCTTGCCTTTTCCCGATTTCTTGCGAGCAGATGTGCTTGGGTCCAGTTCCCGTTGTTCTGGTGATTTCTCCTTCCAACGTCTCTGAGAAGGCGAGGGACCTTTGACCATAGCTGCTGGTCTTGTTACTCTTTCAGTCTCCTTCGGCAGGTCAGAAATCTGTGTACCGTGATCTGAGATAGGTATAATGTCTTGCGGTTTCTTTGTATCCGTGCGGCTATTATCAATGTAGAAATGTGCGATTTTGCCGCCGAACTTAAGCGATAATGAGACCTTGCCCACATCGATCCTTGCTTTAGTAGCGTAGAGCAATGGTCGTCCCAATATTATTGTTGGAGGGTCATCTTCGCTGGTCTCTCCCGTTTGTATCACATAGAAGTCTGCAGCAACGACGAGCTCTCCCACATGGAGTATTACATCTTCTAGCACTCCAACCGGACGGACTTTGAGGTAAACAAGAATTGTCTCCTCCAAAATACTCCCCCTTTTTGCCACAATTTGGCAAGGGGTGCGATCTGAGTTCGAACAGACAATGAAAATGTGCCAGAACAAGCACTAAGAAAGATAATTTTAAACAAATAGTTCAGGGAGAAAGTTTGAAGAGGACCTTCAATCAGAAGCTTCTTCAATGGAATCATCTTCAGAGGCAGTAGCTTCTGATTCATCATCACTGGGGTAGCTGAGTGCTCGAGCAAGCCTGTTGATCTGGCGGCGCTGTTCCTTGTCCGCAGCAATGATAACCTGGAGGTCCTTCAGTAGTTTGCTCCTCTCATCCACGCCCATTCTGGCTCCCCCTCGACTGGATTCCCCAATTTCTTTACCTGGCTTGCTCCCCCCTTTCAGATCATTCACATGCCGCCCTTTGTATAACTTGTGGTCCACTGTGAATTTGCTGGGAGCTTTAGTAAAAAGATCGGACGAGGCTGTCAAATCAGGGGCTTGATGAATAATCAGCTCATAAATCAGAGATGGAAAGCAGATCTGGTGCAGGGTTCTCATCGATGTAGCATGGTCAGCAATCTGTTTGAACATTATTCTGCCCAGGTTGAACTTCAGCTTGTTCCCTATTTGATAAATCAGTTGGGCCATGTCCTTGTTGACAGTAGAGCGATGAGTAGATGGCCTCCAGTTGAACACTGCTATGAAAAATAGCATTGAATAGAACGTGGACAGATCCGCCGTATGCACAACTGACTCAGGCCTCCACTGAACAGAGCCTGCAGTGATGGTGCTTACTATCTTCTCGAGGCTGGATTTTTCTTCATCAACAGCTGGGTCGTCCATGGAGAAGTATACATTGATCAGCTCTGGATCAATCTTGATCCTTCTTCCTCTTACATAGAAGACCCCATACTCAGTCTCTCCAATGACCCCAAACTTTGGAGGCAAGTTTGCCATGGCCTCACGCACCAGCTGTTCGTTGAATGGCTTCCATCTGTCTAACGTCCAGAATAGATCCGACTCTTTGAGCACCTCAATCACTTCTTTCCCTTTGTAACTCGATGCATCCAGTAGCCTCTCCGGTATGATTTTCCTTTTCAGCACACATTCCCATTTCAACGCAGCTTCTTCGTTCACAAACCACACACCTTTCTTGATCTTACCGACTGGGACAGCCTCAGATTCAGGGGCTGGGACTTCACATCTCCCAGCATATTCAGAGATGGGAACTGCAGCAACGCGCTTTCTTTTCTTTGAAGAGCCAGCTCCCCCTGCACCACTGCTGACCTCAGCAACCTTCTGAGCTGGTTCCTTTGTAGACGTAGCAAAGGCAACCTTTTTCTTTTCCTTCCCCTTCGTTGTTTTCTTGAGGTTGACAAGGGGAACACTGTCTTGGTCATCTTCTGAAGGGGTAACACCTTCTGCTGCTGATGTAGGGGCATCCTTACGAATGGATGGTTCATCCTCCTTCAAATGATCCCGACGACGATCATCTTGAACTGTCATTGCTTCTTCACTCACTGCTTTCTCTGGAACTACTTTAGTCTTATCTTCAGTTTGAACACTCTGTTCCACTGTTGGAGCACTTGAGACCTTTTCAGTACCAGACTCTTCTGCTTCAATACCCAGGTTACGCAGACCTTCCTCTGGAGCTGGTGCTGTTTGAGCTTCAGTCTGAATAGAGGGTTCCACTGTTGAACCGCTTGCAGCTTTCTCTGTAGCTTTTCCAGTCTCAACACCAGACTGAACACTTGGTTCCATAGGTGGATCACTTGTAGCTTTTTCTGCATCAGATTCTTTTGCCCCAACAGCCTGAACCTCTTCCGGACTTGTCACTTCCTGATCCTTTTCCTTTTCCAGGTCTTCCATGACATCATCAATGTCTTTGTATAACTTCTCTAATTCCTCATCTTTTTTTGTTGGGTCTGATTCTTTCAACACATCCGTCTTCCTTGATGGATTAATTTCCTCTGTCATAGCTTCAGCATCCAAACTGCAACCTTCTTCAGTAATTATTCCTAGGTTCTCAGATGGATCAGCATCACTCATTACCACATTCCTCTTCCCCGAGGACTCGATGAACTTCTCTGTTTCTTCATCGGACATTGCAATCTTCCTTCCTCGAGTGGCATAAATCTGGGCGAGATATTTTCTAGGAGAGTCACTGGCCCGCTTCACCTTCTTCCTGCGACCAGCCTTTGGAGGAATATATCCTGTGGCGAAAATCTTTTCTCTCCACGTTCCTGAGCCTCCAGCCCCCTTGCTGGGTTCCTCTTCTTCCGCACTCTTGACAGATTTCTTCTTAGAAACCCCACTACCGGCTTTGTCAACCGTCACAGCCCTACCACTCTCATTATCTCCACCAAGAATCACCCTACTGGTTTCAACACCATTAGCTTTAACACCACTAACAGCCTTACCACCATTATCACCAATTACAGCCCTTCTGGCTTCAACACCGTCAATCGACTCAACAACCTTCTCACCATCCACACTTGTTTCTTTATTTAGCACCAATTTTTCAACAACGGGGATATTCGCTGAGACAGAAGGAATATTGGGATTTACTTGAGCCTGTGGAGTTGATTCCACTGTGCCCGGCTGAGGGATTCCAGCGATAACTCCTTCAACAGACTTCTCTTTGGCCAAAGATTCGGTGAATGAGTGTAAAGGCGACGCCTTTTTCATCTTCGCAGCTTTTGATTTCGGAATCTTTGATTTTTCCGCCAACGCCTTTGAGGTCTGCATGCTTTCTTTGATTTTCTCCGTAGATTTAGCACTGGATTTTGCTGACTTCCTAGTGTTCACCATTGTCGGTTGAGGAAAGAGCAGTTGAGAGGGAAGTTCCGTTCTAGGGTTTTCGAGAGAGAGAAGACAATACTCAGGGAATGAATTTGATTTTTCAAAAATCAATTTTGTCTATATGACTCTTCAGCTTTCCAAAACCGTCAACCGAAAAAAAATCTTCAAGGATATTTAAAAAAAATATTTTGTTGAGACTTCTGTTCCAGCTCTCTTTATTAGGTGGTCAGTCCAACTGTTTTAGCTGGAGATTCGACTATGACTGACCACCGTCGGAAGCTTTCAGTGGTTGACACCACATAGACCCCCTGGGGATCTGGGTGTTCCACTCCGTGACCTGCCATATGGTTTGACACAAGTATGCTGCCTCAGAGTTACCATCTTTCGTGAGCATTCATATTTTCTTGTACGGCTCCAGGCACATTTCTGTGGACAGTGTACGAACTCCTGTTGCAACTGTACCACCGTCTGATTCAACAGCTTCCTGGGACACCCGGCAACCTTGATTTGTGCGCATCCACAATCAGGTCTTGTGTGCAAGGTCTTATCCACTCCCCCTCGCAGAAAACTAGGTTGTGCGTTTGCACATGGGAGAGCAACCTATTGCTGGCCATGGTTCTCATTGTTCATTGACTCCGTCAGACCCATCCTAATAGTATAGCAGTTGTTGGCATCCCTTTTTCCTTTCATCAGTGTATCGCCATTCTGGTCTAGTACAAGACATGAGTAGCTGGAGAATGACACATAGTGTCCATCGTCGCATAGTTGACTGATGCTGATAAGATTCCTGGTCAGTCCCTTAACAAGGAGGGTGTTCTTGAGTGCAGGGAGATCCGAAACCATCAATGTCCCACAGCCGATCACCTGACCCTTTTCACCATCCCCGAAGGTGACACACCACGTATGCTCAACAGGTCTAATATGGGTAAGATATTGAGAGTTACCTGTCATGTGTGCGGAGCATCCGCTGTCGAAGAGCCAACTATCGTGCGATGAGTAGTTTGAGGTGTAACAGGCTACTATGCAAATGGTTCGGTCTGCCTTTTGAACCCAGACCTGTTTCTGTTGCGATGTGGTTCGTTGCTAGAAAGCACGTCGTTCGGCTAAAAACAGGCGACACTTTAGTTTAATGTGTCCCATCTGATTGCAATACCAGCAAGTGCGCCATTCTTTCCTTTGCGCTGAATGAGAGCCGAAGTGCATCATACCATCCCTTCTTTGACCACAATTTGGTTGTTCTTGTTGCAGATCTATTTTCCGTCTGGGATGCTGTCTTACCTTCTGTTCTGTCTTCTGTTCCGACACCGGTCTGGTTCTAACAAGCGTCGTACCTTTTGAGCTGCCTTCTCCTGTGAACCCCAATCCTCTGTGTCTGGACTCCATTCTCTGGGATCTAAGAATATCATTTAAGTTTTTAGTGCCAAAGTTAAGCATTCTTACCGACTGTTTGAGGTGATTGAGTTCCTCCCTAGTGTCAGAGTGTTCCATCTTCTCAGATTCTAGCTGAAGTTCTAGCTGTTCTACCTTCCTTAGTTGGAACATTTCTTTGCGCTGTAGATCAACGATGGTTTTTCTCAGGCCCACCATGCCTACAGGATGAGTGTCCCGATCCTTCTCTATTTCGACTTTTAGAGAGGAGACAGTACCCAGGAGTTCCGTTTTCTGAACAAGAAGATCCTGCCTTTCCTGTTTTATCTCAGCTAGTTGAGAAGTCAGTGAGTTGATTGTACCTTCCAGTTCTGCCTTTAGTGTCAGCAGTATCTCGACCTCTTGCCATACCTTGTCCTTTTCCATAGTGACGCTTGCCACTGTGTCATTTAGCTTCTTGTTTATTTTGATCAGAAGCAGCCACTTCTCATATAGATCTTTATATGTCTGTGCCAGAGAGTCCTGCGTGAGTTCTTCATTGTCACTGTCTGAGGGGTCTTCACCTGGGAGTTCCGGCTGAGGTGGAACAATTTCACTTGTGCTGCTGCATTCATCCAGAGCTGTGACAAAGGCCACAAAGTTTGTGGTTTCACCTTTTTCTTCGTCTGACTCACTGTCGCTGAAGCTTACCATCATCGCCTTCTTCTTCATGAGAGTGTTTGCACACTGTGAAGCAATGTGGCCGAAACCCTTGCATTCATGACACTGAATCTCTTCTTTTCCTTTGTCAAACAAGTCTTGCCTCGAATCAGTAGACCTTGGCCTGCTGGATTTCTAATTTCGGTAACCAGTTGATGAAGACTGACCTTGTTCTGGACCACGTCTGTTGATTTTCCGCACCATTCTTCCAAAGTTTTGTGTCATCATGGCTAGTTGCTCGGTGGTGCACCCAGAATCCAATTTGTCTTCCGTTATATCTGCTTTAAGAGCGATTCCCTTCTCTTCTCCGGTTTAGAAGTCATGATTGATCTCGTAAGTTCTGAGAGAACCCATTAGCTCGTCTAGCTTCAGTGTGGTGATATCATGCATTTCCTCAATGGCCGTGACTTTCATGGCAAATCTCGGAGGAAGAGACCTTAGGACCTTACTGGCCAATCTTTCTTCATCGATGGGTTTCCCTAGTGCAGATGCCTCGTTGGACAGTTCCAGGACTCTGGTGTTGTACTCAGTGATGGTTTCAGTCTCCTTCATCTTCATCTCTTCGAACCTGGTTGTGACAGCTTGCATGCGGGAGTTGCGAACTTTGTCTGTTCCTTCAAACGCTGTTTGGAGGATATCCCATGCTTCCTTGGCCACTTCACAGTTAATGATTAGCTTCATGACGTTTTCATCTACTGCCGAGAAAATTGCGTTCATTGCCTTTGAGTTGCCCATGGAAGCTTTTTCCTCCTCTTCTGTCCACAGAGCTTCTGGTTTGGCGATCGGTTCTCCAGTGAGATTGTTCATTATGGGTTCCGTCCACCCTTTCAGAACAGCCTTCCATGCCTTTTCGTCTAGTGATTTCAGAAAAGATCTCATCACAGGCTTCCATGTGGCATAGTTCGATCCTTTGAGCAGCGGGGGTCTGGTTATGCTTTGTCCTTCCTTCAGAGTCATCTTGAACAGTTTAGGATCCCACTCAGTGTGTCGAGTGACTTGCTCTGATACCAATTTGAAATTATGTCCCATGTTCAAGCTTGTGTCCAAGGTAGTGTTGCGACAGACCTGGGACTCTTTGCACAACAGTTCAACACACAGAGGTTGAACTCTTATCACAACAGTTCAGCAAACAGATAAAGGCAGTAGAGACACACAGACTGATAACCCAGTTCGGCTCCGCCTACTCTGGGGGGTTTCCCACACCCGAAAAAGGGACAGCAAATCTTTATTATGAGTATAGGGTTTCCACAGGGACTTACACTTACACCTTGTAATAGCCTAGCCTCTATACTACGTCTCTCAGATTTGCAACCGAGGTTCACCGCAATTCCCCTCGATCCCCTTCGTTCAGAACCTGCAGTCTGAACGTTCTCGACCTTCTCCAGAAGCTCGAATGCTTTCTCTCGAAAGCTTGTTCACCTTTGTTGTGTGCGGCAATTGATACGCTTCAGACAGTCTGTGTTGCACTTAAACAGACTGTACTTGCACCGGTGTATTCTCAATGAAAAAACACAACCGGCCGTCGCTTTCTTCTTCTCCAATCAGCAGGATATGCTCGTGTATAATTGATCTTTGAAAGCGATGAGAATTAGGGTTGCCCTTGCATTGTATTTATATGCTCGAGTGAAACCCTAATTCGCACAAGATAATCCCATCAAATATTTCGGAATTGATTCCTGAATATTTGATGTATATCTTTCATAAATCGATCGGAAGAATATACGAAGTCTTCTTTCCAAGTAAGTCGCGCCATCTTCAATGTAGATATTCATTCGAATATATGATGCTCGAATAAGTCGCAGGCCGACTTCCACTTGTTGAAATCTTCGTTGCCAATATCTTCCAGAAAATATCCTCGCGTATATCCTCACGCCTTGATCACGATGTACAGGAGTACTAGGATATTGTTCGAACTCCCCCTGAACACCTGCTCGAACTGTCTAAGCTACGTTTTGCCAAATACATGCCACTTAGGGAACATCAACATAAGTGACCCGGCGGTTGTTGTGGACACTGCACACGATCAATGATTTCTTATCACACACTATATTAATGCTAATGCTATTAAAAAAGATAGTAGATATGAGACTTCGTACCTTAACTACCTTCCAACGTAAACTTTGTTTATTTCTCGGTATACATCCTTGATAGTATCGGTACATTCCCCTAAAATGAATAACATAACATAATTAGTGATTGTTAACATACAAGTTACAAGATAAAAGTGAGTCTAAAACTTACGTATCCACCAAATCCTTTGCAACGACGTTTATTCCTTCTTCACCTATCCTTGGATCAAGCCAATGCGCTACATGTTGTTTAGGGAAGATGACACATAACATCCAATGCCACCTAACCAAAACAAACTAAATTTAAAAAAATGAATTCAAAAAAACATATAAAACATTATCATTAAATAATGAACTTACTTTACATGATCCACGTAAGGTAGGAACTAACAAAAATTGCGATCTCGGTCCGGCATACTCATCCTTGCCACAAACGTCATCAACCTCTCATATCTGTTGATTGTTGGCGTCATGATGGAAGGATTGAAGAAACCAAACTTAATATCCCAACCCGTCATCTCATTGATCAAAGAACTACAAAGTAAAAAATTTGTGTTAGAGTTAGACCATGCATTAGGACAAATGATTACCAGAAAATAATCGTGAACATTACCATATAAATAGTTCACAAGCAAAGTTCCCCAATGTTGACGTCTTGTATAGTTCCTTTAGGTCTTCTGTGTTCACAGCGATACCATAGTCGTTACCGAACACACTCTGGTCAACGTCCACTATAAGCATATGTCTGTTCAACCGTGTCCACACCCCATTTAAAAGTTGCAAATACAAGGGCAAGCACTCTATGAATTCATCGTCGGTAATTGGCAAATAAAGACAGATAACGTTGTCATATTCCTTCATGTTGAATATGATTAATGATATGAAATTAATTTTTATGTAAAGTATAATAGAAAATGGAAATGAACTTTTATTGTTCGATTATCTCACCCTATTAACGACAACGACCAAGGCTTTAGGCCATGCTACATGGTGAGACTCTGCCTCAATAACAATCTTAAACTTCACATGGGGAATTGGCAATTTTGCTGTTCGAATGAGTGCTTTTTCAACCTTCACCTATATATAAAGAACAAATGTTTAGGGTTAGAATAACATACGAATAAGAATGTGACATCTATAGAGAAGCTATAAGGATTGAGATAGGACATCACCTTCAATGTATGTTCTAGTATCTGTCGATAATTAATAAAATGACCTTTCATGACTCGACCAATGGCCACTTGCTCTCAGTCACCTTCGACTATCTCATGGATGAATAATAAGCATTTCAGGCCACCCTGTTATCACGAACAATTGATGTTTCATACGTTCCGAAAAATTAAACAAAGTTGTCACAAAAAAGAAAACGAGACATTCTAAACGTACCGCAGGTATGTTTGTCATCGGGTCTACATCGACGTGACAGTGACGACCGAGGCGATCAGGCATATCTACATGAGAAGTACTGGAACTCAGTGTCGTCCTAGAAGATGTGGATTTCAGGAACCCAATCTTCCACGGAACGTGTGTACCTATTCCTCTGGTACGTCCAGGATACTCAGGCATCACAATCGCCGCAGTCAATATATCATGTCAACCATGTGGTGAAAAAGATCCTTGACTAGATATTTCTACTAATTGATCCTAATATCAAGAAATTAGTACCAAAGATTAGTGTACGGAAAAAGTTAAACCACTAAAAATTTTTTAACTACTCACAATATTTTCAGCAACATGCCGAGCTGCCGGAGTGATGAACTTGTTATTCTTCTTGAGGTGTGCCCTCTTCCACACCTCATATCTCTCTACAGTGATAGAAGGTGTCTCTCCCTCTTCAATTACGCCATGCGCTATTAAATCAGCCAACTTCTTGTTTATTAACACCTCCTTCACTTTTCTATACCCTCCTCGGCCCATAATGTGCGCATACTCATTCTTAGCAGCTAGAGCCTTATTCTAAGCAGATAGCTTCCTCGCATCTTCACTAAGTCTCTGCTCCACAAATTTCTTCCACTGTGCAGAATCAATGTATTGATACTCCTTCGTGGGATCCTCGTCCTTCCGTTTACCAAATATATAATCTGATGCGAGTCTCGATTTGAAGTTCCTCCACGCACTGGATGCATATTTGACCTCCTGCTCTTTGTATCTTTCTGGTCCAAGAAACACTTCCTGTAAAAAAAATAACAAGTTATAACTAGTACAATCAACATTTAATGTTGCTAACACTATGATAATGGAATTATAGAATATATTACCACTGCTTCGTTCCACATAACATCCTTAACTTTTGTAGGCACCTTCCTCCAATCAGTGTAGTTGATGGGAACTCGAGTACGGACCACAACGCCTAGGTAAGTCCTCTAGTTGTCACCAGCCTTCCATAAGGGATATCCTATGGCGTTAAATTCGACTGTGATCTTGGTACCATCCTCCCTATGTCTCCTAATCAAATCGAGCATTAGAGATGGGCCCCTCTTAGTTTTCTTGGTGGGTATGCACTGTTCCACACAGAAGTCTTCCTTGCCGCTGCTATTACTTTGTGCCATGATCCCTGAAATACCACATAAATGTTAGTTCAATAAAAATGTAAATACATAGGTGTCCACAACAATAAAAAATAAAATGGCATGTGATGAACATCAGTGATAAAGTAACGTACAACATACACATAAGATAAGTTTGTTTATCAATCCATATTCCTTCGTCGTGATCTTCTCTTAATTGCATTTCGTCATCAATTTCAATTTTGATGCTTTCCACAGGAACGATCGTACACACAGGTATGCAATCTTCAGCGAGGTCTTCAGATGTGCCACTTGTAGCATCATTGGTCACTTGTTGTTTGCCGTGGAGGACAATAAACAGATTTTTGTCCGAAGGGTCCTTGACGTAAAATACTTGGCTTGCTTGCTCGGCCATAATGAAGGGCTCATCTTCATAGCCCTCCCTTCAAAAATCCACAAACGTCATTCCAAATTCATCAGTGCGAACCGCGTAATGGTTAACCCAATTTACATTTAAAAACGGGTACTTGTAGTTTAACATAATCCAACTCCCATATTTCTTCGATAACCCCAAAATAATTGAGAGGAGCAGATATTGGATTTCGATCTCTAGCGCTAGAAACGTGAGTGGTTTCAGCAACAAGTGTGACACCACTATTTTGTGCAACGCTGCGTTCGTCTTGATCTTTTGTGTGAAAACAAAATCTGTTAATGTCAAAACTTCTCCACATGTATACACTTGGTCTCGGACCTGCCATAAGCCACTGCACTAAGTCATCATCAGACTCTTCTTTCGAGTTCCCTTGATTACTTAAAGCTTCATTAGTTCTCTGCCATTTACAAAATGACCGACGGTGTTCTCTTTGCACCCACGTCTCATTTTTTCCCCGGTGTGCACTCCTCACTATGTTTAAATGCTGCTCGATGAAAGGCGTCATCTCAGGTATATGTTGCAATACATATAAATGGGCTTTTGATAACTCATCCATGGATTCAACTATTTGTTTCGATCCACTTGTTCCCTTTCCTTGAAATCGATCAAAATGATGTGACCTTGGAATCCCAATTGCAGTGGTATTTCCCAAAAAGTTAGTGCAAAATACAACTGCCTCTTCAGTTATGTATCCTTCCACTATACATCCTTCAGGACTATGCCTATTTCTCACATAACTCTTTAGAATCTTCATGTATCTCTCAAAAGGGTACATCCATCTCACATACACTGGTCCAAGAATTCAAAGCTCACGCACCAAATGAACAGTTAGATGCACCATTATATCAAAAAATGATGGTGGGAAGAACATCTCAAGTTGGCATAATGTAATCACTACTTGCTCTGGTAATCTATCAAGCTCTGTTGGATCAACAACCTTAGCACATAAAGAGCTAAAATTCACGCAAAGTCTTTGTATAGCGGCTCTCACTTTTGGAGGCAATATACCTTTAATTGCAATAGGCAAGAGCTGTTGAATTAAAGTGTGATAGTCGTAAGATTTTAATCCATTCAAACGCAGATCCTTCATCGAAACCAAACTGGCAATATTTGAAGAGAAGCCATACGGAACTTTAACTCCTTTAAGACATCCGCAAAATCTTGATTTCTCACTCTTAGAAAGAGTGGTGCATGATGGAGGCAGATATGTACGTTGCCCTTGGGTTTCTGGTGCTAATTGGGTACGAATGTTCATATCTAGCATATCCAGTCTCGCTTTAACTCCATCCTTCGATTTCCCAAGAACATTTAATATTGTGTCGATCAGACTATCACATATATTCTTTTCTACATGCATCACATCAACACAGTGTCTAATGTCAAGTGTATGCCAATAAGGGAGATCAAATTCTTCCATGGAGCACTTTCGGTGCATGCACTAGGTTTTCCAAATCGATTTGTAATATTCTGAATTTTCTCAAGTATTTCATAACCTGAACATGGTTGAGGTTCTATTGCGTGTTTGGTCTCACCGTTAAATGCAGCTTTCTTTCGCCTGTAAGGATGATGCCTCGGTAAGAAACGTCGATGCCCCATGTAAATCATTTTTTGACAATTCTTTAGATAACGTGAATGTGTCGCTACCCCGCATATTTGACAAGCTTTGTACCCTTTAATACTGTACCCGCACAAGTTACCATAAGCAGGGAAGTCATTAATGGTACACATTAGCATGGCACGCATATTGAAATATTCTTGCCTAGATACATCAAATGTCCGTACTCCTTCATTCCATAAAAGCTTCACATCATCTATCAAGGGAGCCAAGTATACATCTATGTCATTTCCAGGCTGTCTAGGACCCGATATCAACAAAGAAAGCATCATATATCTGCGCTTAGGTTGTATATCACTAATATCATGGGCCATGTACTATGTTGACTACTGAGATTTCCATGCGGATTCTGATCCAAATTCTGGGAATAGGTTGTCTGCTTTGGCCCATTGCAGTGAATCGGCCGGATGATGCATTTTGGTATCAATGATACATTTCTCGGCATGCCATCGCATATTATCTGAATCTTTCGGGTCAGCAAATAATCGTTGAAACCTGGGAATCGGTGGAAGATACCACAATACTTTGGCCGCAGTGCCTTTTGAGGTATCTGTCCGTCCTTTGTTTAACTTGTATCAAGAAGATTTTCACACCGGACATTCAGTCAAATCCTTATGAGCATTACGATACAATATACAATCATTGGGACAAGCATGTATCTTCTTGTACTCGATTCCCATGGGACACATAACCTTTTTAGCTTCGTAAGTACGATTAGGTAAAGTGTTTCCATTGGGAAGCATATCTTTCACCAATGATAACACTTCAGTGAAACTCTTATCACTCCATCCATTTTTAGCTTTCAAATTGAATAACTTCAAAGTTGCAGATAACCTTGTATATTTGGAGCAACCTTTATACAGTGGTAATTCAGAGTCATTTCTCAATGATTCCACAACTTGTGGTCTAGAATCAAACTCTTCGGCAACGTTGTTAATCATATCAATTAAATTGTCCTCCTCCCAATCATCATTATCTTCAGGCAAACTTTCTACGGGTTGAGGTTCAACGTCTTGTTGTTCAGCCTCACCATGCATATACCAAACCTTATATAGTAGATCAATTCCCTTTTAAAAAGGTGTTTATGCAACTCCTCCACTTTGACCTTTGTCTTATTGAAACACGCCTTACACGGACAGAAGACATTTTCAAGTGCATTTTTAAATGCATACGCCGATGCAAATTCACAGAAATCCATTATCCCCTTTTCATACTCATCACTAAACCTATTATCGGACATCCACTCTCTACTCATCATAAAACCACTACATGAAGCATGTAAATATTATTATTAGACTAAGAACAAGTTAGCTAACTAAAATGTTCATCTTCAAAGGAATATGAACAAGTATGCCATAAGGATTATGAACAAGTATGCAAAGGTAAGAAAAAAACAAGTTTGGGAGGGTGTGAACCTTGTGTGAAATCGAGAGAGGATAAATGTAGCAGTAGGTTGAGGAAGCCAATGAGCAAAGGCTTGAAGTACGCTAGATTTGAAAAACACAAGTTACGAAAGAATTCACAAGCGGAAATCATGAAACATGAACAAAAACAACTAAACATATACATACCTTATGTGATGGTGCTCTGACGGGCGTCGTTGTACCCGTCAAAAATAATTATTTCTTTTATCTCCGACTAGCAAGTGGTAAGTCGGGTCGTATCCACAGAGATCGGTTGAGAATCTGTTTCACTAAGTAAAAACGTAACAGGGGGGTTTTGAACAAGTAAATAACGCAAGTAAGCAAGGATGATCGCTAGAGCAATCGTCACACAATTCGGGTATCAAATATCAAAGAGAAGTGCAAGCTAGAACTCTCGACTATGATGCAGGACTAAATCATTAACCTAACCGTTTTGATTTCTAATGTTTTACAACATATAGCTCCCCGCTAGGTTGCACTACAAGTTGTCCTAGGGTGTCAATCCTAGTGGTATATTACTCGTATCCTAGTTTGCTATCCCCGCTAGGTTGCTAGTAAACTGTGATAATCGGAATCAACAAACTAACAGAAGCTCCCCCGCTAGGGTTCCACTTATGCTAGCATATCAAATCCATAAACAATGCATAGTAATATAACGCAAAACATAAAGATAAATATAGGTTTCAAGTCAAAACATCACAATGTCGAGTCCTAGCCTACACGTATGAGTTTAGCTACTCATCGCAATGGAATACATCATGAAGTTTTATGTGAATAAAATAGAACAAAATTACTAATGGTGAACTCTTCACCAAGCTGCAGCTCAACTCTGACACTTTAATCCGTGTCTCTTTTTCTCTTCTGAAATTTGATGTCTGGTCGCTAGGGTTTCGTGCTTATTTATTTCTCTTTTTGGGCTTTCCAATAATGCAATTTGGAAATAACGAAATTCGACTGCCAGCTGTCATCCGCGGACGTCTCCTGATACTACCCGTGGACGTCTTCACAATTATGGAATTTCATAAGACGTCCGCGCCTCTAATTCTTCATGCGTCCGCGGTTTGCACTGTCGAAAATTCCAAGCACCTCGGACTTCATTTCTTTCCGCGCCAAACATCTTCAAATAAGCTCCTTTTAGCCAGTATTCCTTCCATGGTCTCCGAGTGTGCCTGAGAACGAAAACTACACACAGGTAGTGAAATAATATACAGGTAACACTAAGAGACGGGGTTTTAACATATAAAATAGTCGTACAACTACGACTCATCATGCTCTAAGAATAAAATGAGCAATATGACTATATGCGAGGGACGAGAATACAATTCAAGACCTAAACCAATGAAACAAAACATCAATAACCGATAGGAAAAATTATGTGACTACACTATGTACAAATATGAGTGACATATAACTACAACAAATAGTTGATATCAAAATACTTTGAAAAATTACAACTATAACTACAACAAGTAGTTGTATAACTACAACTATAACTACACTTTGACAAATTATGTGACTACATTCAAAAAATAGTGATATCAAAATACTTGAACTTAAAACACAAAAATAGTGACATATAACAAAAACAAATCATCGCCTAACAATGTATCGAATCCTTGACAAGTTCCCAATTCTTAATCAATGTATCCCATCCTAACAAGGAATCATACCCTAACAATGACATTAGAACCCTACCAAATCCATCAAATTCATATTGAATGAAATATAAACCCTAATTAATCCGATTCATACTCAAAGCATCGATGCATAAACCCTAATAAATTAGTCAAATACATCATCAATCAATCTGAATCATAAATACCTTTGACTATTGTTGGTTTTGAGGAGTGGAGCAGTGAAAGTCGGAGGTGAAGCGCGATGAGTGGAGCGCCAGTCGGAGTAGAAGCGTCGGAGGGAGCAGTGACAGTCGGAGGGAGTGGAGCGTCGGAGGCAAGCGAGAAGTGGAGCGTCAGAAGCAACGGTGACAGTCAGAGACGAAGGCGAGCAACGACAACTTTGAATCTCCAGTAGGAAATCACAGTGACAGTCGGAGGATGAATTCACAGAAGTAAAAATGAATTGAGGTTAATTTGGATTCGACTTTACGCATCGGTTGGTCACAAATCGATGCATATTTATCCCCATTATGCATCGGTTTTCCGAAAACCGATGCCTAATATCAAAACCGATGCGTAATGTCTAACACGAAACTGATGCATATTCCCCAGTCTATTGTAGTGTAAGGGCTGACGTGGAAGGAAGGGAGAAAGTCCTCAAGTTTTGGGTCGAAAAGAAAAGTTTGGACTACGTTTTTGCGAAGGAGACTGCACAAAGAAAATCACAAAGCTATTGGTAGGCATTCGCTATCCCGAGAATAAAGAGGAATATGTCAACTCAGCTGATGACGAAGCAAGTGAGGAGTCCGACTACTGACCGTGGTGATGATTTCTGCTCTCCACTCAAACAACTTTATCTTTTTGTTCAACTTTTTACTCCCTTGTCAATTTGTGGCAAAAGGGGGAGTAGTTTTGGAGTTTGAAAGCTCCTAAAAAATTTATTTGTGCTAGATGGTAGACATATTTTTGGAGTTTGAAAGCTCCTTAAAAGATTCGTATGTGTTAAAAAATTTCGGAGTTTGAAATCTCCTCAAAGATTCAGTTGGTAGCAATTAGTTAGTAGCACAGCTTGGGAGTTTAAAACCTCCTTCAAAGATTCAACTGTAATTGTTTTGCTAAAAATGACAAGGGGGAGATTGTTAGATTTATGGCATGTAGTTTGGCAAAACTCAGTGTAGTTGTTCAAGCTGTTGTTCAAGACTGGAAGAGACAACTGTCCTAGAACAAGTTGAAGCAAATGGAATGTTTCCTAATTCAAATTAGGAAACACAGTCGACCGTTGAAGATCAAGGCGGTTGCATATGGAAGGATAGAAGTTGGAAGTTTTCTATTTCAGATTAGGAAACTTGTTTCAACCGACGTAGCACAACTTAGACACAGCAGATATCACAGTAGATATATCCTAGAGTGGATTTGGCAAGTCGGTGCTTGATGAATATTGATGATATCTAGAGTCGATTGAGATATGCTTGCGCTTGAAGATAACTTAGCAAAGAAGATAATCGAAGGTTTCTTAAACGAAGTTGAAGACATTTGGAGGATTATCTACAAGAAGATATGCGCAAGGATTTAGGAAAGATTTCCTAAAAGATTAGGAAAGGTTTCCTAAAGATATAAGCAGTTAAGATTAGGAATCCTATTCGTTTTAGGGTTTCTACCGCACTATATAAGTAAGGCTAATGCTTCGGTATTAGTCAGCAGTTACGAAGAAATTATACACGCTCATACTCATTGAAGGGAGGAGGAAGCAAACGGCCGATGAACTAATCATCATCGATTACTCACGGTGCTCGGATTCAGTCTATTCTAGTGCTCGACAGACTAATCGTAGAACAACATTCAAGCTACACGCACTGGTGTTCTTTTGCGCATTCGGAAGAAGGCGCTGATTCTCTTGAAGGATCATATTAGTGAAATCGGAGGAGAGGCTCAGATCTAGGGGGAGACCTAGTTGGCGATTGCTAGAGTGTCCGAGGCTCAGGTTGTTTAAGAGAGATTCTGTAAACGTAAGATCTTGTATTCGCAATACTCATTATTAGTGAATTGCTATCCACCAGGCTAAGGAGACTGCCCCCCAGACGTAGGCTCATTAACGTCGAACTGGGTAACAACTTTGCGTGTCGTTTACTTTCTGCACTGCATTTATTTTTGCATAAGTTGTTCTAGTATTTGTTCTGCACTCGACCAGAACAACATCTTAACTACTACGGGAAGATTTCAGTTGGCCGTGGTGATGATTTCTGCTCTCCACTCAAACAACTATATCTTTTTGTTCAACTTTTTACTCCCAAAAAGGGGGAGTAGTTTTGGAGTTTCAAAGCTCCTTAAAAGATTCATTTGTGCTAGATGGTAGACATATTTTTGGAGTTTGAAAGCTCCTTAAAAGATTCGTATGTGCTGAAATTTTTCAGAGTTTGAAATCTCCTCAAAGATTCAATTGGTAGCAATTAGTTAGTAGCACAGCTTGGGAGTCTAAAACCTCCTTCAAAGATTCAACTATAATAATAGTACAGGTAGATTACAGGTAGTAGTTTTGCCAAAAATGCTAAGGGGAGATTATTAGATTTATGGCATGTAGTTTGGAAAAACTCAGTGTAGTTGTTCAAGCTGTTGTTCAAGACTGGAAGAGACAACTGTCCTAGAACAAGTTGAAGCAGATGGAATGTTTCATAGTTCAAATTAGGAAACAAAATCGACCGTTGGAGATCAAGGTGGTTGCATATGGAAGGAGAGAAGTTGGAAGTTTCCTATTTCAGATTAGGAAACTTGTTTCAACCAATGTAGCACAACTTATACGCAGCAGATATCGCAGCAAATATATCCTAAAGTGGATTTTGCAAGTCGGTGCTTGATGAATATCGAAGATATCTAGAGTCGGTTGAGAGATGCTTGCGCTTGAAGATAACTTAGCAAAGAAGATAATCGAAGGTTTCTTAAATGAAGTTGAACACATTTGGAGGATTATCTACAAGAAGATTTGCGCAAGGATTTTGGAAAGATTTCCTAAAAGATTAGGAATGGTTTCCTAAAGATATAGGCGGTTAATATTAGGAATCCACAATATATTCTGAGGTACTTCATCTACGTTAATTTCTGAGGTCAAGCAATATATTCATGACAAGTTTAGAATTAAAGATTTGGGATTTCTGAAATACTTCTTAGGCCTTGAAGTGGCCAGATTGGATGATGGGATATTTCTTAACTAAAGGAAATATGCACTTGAATTACTTGACGACAACAACTTGCTTCAATGTAAACCTGCTAAGACCCCTATAAACCTCAAGCAGAAGCTAAGTCTGTCTTCAGAAGCTCCATTATCTGACCCACTTCCTTATAGAAAGCTGGTTGGCAACGCATCTATATGTCAATAACCAGACCTGATCTAGCATATGACATCCATATACTTAGTCAGTATATGCAGAATCCAACAGAAGAACACATGAGAGCTGCACTCAGACTTCTTCGCTACATCAAGAATGTCCCTGCTCAAGGCATCCTGTTTTCAGCTCAGTCATCTTTACAACTCCATGCCTTCTGCGATGCAGATTGGGCAGCCTGCCCCATTACCAGGAAATCTATTACTGGGCACTGTGTTACTCTTGGATCCAGCATCATCTCATGGAAGACAAAGAAGCAACCAGTTGTGTCAAGATCTGCCGCTGAATCTGAGTATCGGGCAATGGCAGCAGTGTGTTGTGAGTTGGTTTGGCTGGCCAGACTTCTTGGCGATATGGGCGTGATTGTATCTCATCATATTCCTCTGCATTGTGACAACAAAGCTGCCATCCACATTGCTCATAATCCAGTTTTCCACAAAAGAACCAAGCATATAGAAATCGACTGTCACTTGGTTCGTTCGCACGTTACTTCCAAGTTTATCTCGCCAGTCCACATAGGCACTGCGGAGCAACCGGCCGATATCTTCACAAAATCTCTCCAGCGTGATCAACTACAACACGTATGCTCCAAGTTGGGAGTTTCAAATTTTCTTCACTCCACAACTTGAAGGGGGTATTGGGAGTTAAAGTAGTGTAATTGGTCAGCTTGTGTTACTTGGAATATGCAGGAAAGTTAGTTACAGTCGTTAGGTTTATTGCAGTAGATTGAGAACGACATCGTACAGCTGTTGGCGTGCGGGACTGGCGTTTGACAGCTGGACGACGTCGTTTAACTCAAGCTACTTATACTCAACTTTTCTGCTTTGTCATTTGTAACGAAAATAACGAAAAGCAATGGAACCCTAGATTTGATTGCGTCACTTCGTCTTCTCCGATTCCATTTCCGATCGTTCCGATTTGTCTCACTGCGTTCGATTGAAGCTACGTCGACACTTTTCCTCACGGTGACTTTTATTCGCAACATGTAGATGAACTTATTATACATACAATTTCAAACCAAGCAGAATTGGGAATTTGAGATGTGTGATATGAACATCTTTACAAGTAAATCAAATGAATCAAAGCTCGTTCCAACTTCCAATACGAGACTCGTCGTCAGTAAAGTGAGAAGAAAATGAACAAGTTGAAAACTGGGGTTCAGTTGAGTCATCAGTCGGTCAGTCAGATAACAGATTCAAGCCCAGATAGCCAACAGAGACATACAGCCAGCTCCAATAAAAAGCGAAACGCTTGCACCAACTTGAAGCCTTCCACTGTTCTGTATCTTGTGACTCATAAAATCAGCAGCCAACAAATCCACCAGCGCCATGTATATCAGAATCCCAGCTGAAGCAGCATTAAAAATCCCTTCCAGAATCAATGCAGTTGAAGTGTTCTCATTATAAGCACTCGATATGCCGATTCCTACCCCTATCCCAACCGGAGTTGTCAGCGAGAAAAAGAGCACCATTGTTGCAATTGTCCCGGCCTTGAACTTAGCTTGAGATATGCATCCGCCAAGTCCCATCCCTTCGAAAAACTGGTGGAGTGTCAGAGCTGCAAACAGAGGCTTAACCGTGCTGGGATCGCCCGATGCCCCCAGAGAGATCCCAATGATCACTGAGTGTACCACAATCCCCAATTCCAGCACCTGCACCCCAGTCATTACATCAACTCTCATTTCCAATTTCCAACTATGAGTTTTAAATATATAAAAAAACTGCTAAATTCATCAATTTAATTTTGTCATAGTTGGAGTTTTCCATAATTCAAACTGAAATTGGAAAACATAATTAATAAAAAAAATTGAAACCCTCACCTGAGAAACCACTCGGTGCCGGAGGAGATCTGACGCGCCTGTTCCTTCCGCAGCCGATCCATGCGAGTGTCCGTGCGTTGTGTGAGTATGAACCTGCACACAGTTCCCCTGCTGCTCCTCCTCCTCCTCATCTCTCCCAACCACCTGCGACTTGCCACTAGACCGATTCATCCTCATGTAAACCGACGCGGAGAATGCGTCGATCATCAGAGTCAACATCGTAGCAATCATCGCGACGAATCCAGTGAACGGAAACTTGGACCACGGACTCTCACTCAAGCACGGAGACGTCAAGCTCTCGAACGCGTCCGGCAGCACGTGGATGAACCCGGTCGAAAGGATCACTCCAGCTGCGAACGCTTTGATTATGAAAAATGTGTTGGTCTCCGGACGCAGTGCGGGCACTTTGCTACCGAAAATCGGAATGCAGACGCCGATCGCGCCACCGATTAGGATGGATGCGATCGCGCCGAGTTTATATTTGAGGGCTTCGGCTTTGCTCTCGCTGCTGAGGCTTTCGTCGGCAGCTTCGCAGGTGCATTCAGCGAAAGATTGACTCGGAAGGAAAAGAAGGATGACGGTTAGGGTTCCGGCGATGAGGTGGTTTCCGTTTCGGCCGTTGAAATACAGTTGAAGCTTTGCCATTTGATTGGTGGGTTTTTAAATGGCAGAAATTTCAAGGTTATATAAACAGACGAGGTTAGTCAAACGCCGTCGTTTTTGGCTCTCGTAGTCGTAGTCGCAGTCACGCTCAGTACGCAGCCAGACGTATGATATATGAATGGCAATTTTGTATAATTTCCAGATTGGCCCTTCAAGTTTGATGAGGTTAATAATCGTATTATCATCTCAAACTTTTTTTTTATGGGGACAAACTTTTTTTTTGATAGTATATCAAAAACATCTCAAACTTATTGACAAACGGGTAGTTAGTTTTGGAATGGAATCAAAGGTAGTGAAAAGGTAATATTTTAAACTTGAAGGGGCTCGATGAATTTGTCAAAATCATGATGATTACTTAAAAGGGTTTTTGGGGAATAATACAGATAAGTAGGAATTTAATATGTTGTCATTCGCTGCATCACGTTTCGTAAGACATTATTAAATTATGCAGAAGAAAAATCTCTCTTATGAGGAAACTATGTGGACATCCAAGTGAGGTTTGACTCGTTTCCTGTTGAGATTTGGAGCTTGGAAAAACGAGACAACCTAGAATAGGAGATTATGTGAGCAAAATGTCGACATTTTAGACAAGTGTATAAGTTGACGACGCCAAACTTGTTTGTCTATTTGGGTGTGAGAATGACTGCATTGTTTATTTCGAGAATTGAACTGTTGGAGCTGCAGACGTCATTTATAAATGAATAATTCATGACAACATAACGGTGACAGGTATTTCGTACTGATTAATATCTGTCATATTTAATAAATAAGATATGAAACGTACAACGTTTGATTTCACCTTTAATTGGTGAATCCGTGCACCCAATTTTTCATCGAATGATCTCAATTTCACGAACACATAAAAAGTATGTATAATTTTGAACTTTTTCACCTTTTGTCTTTTTAGGACATCATCTTATATTTTTTGTTTATAGATAAAGGATAAAAAGATTAGAAAAGCGACCATTTTGGATTAAATCATAACAACTTGGAGAATTTGGATGGTGCATCATGGAAGTGACTTGATCAAGAACACTATATATGAGTTATGACCTCCTAATGAGGAATTCAAAGGCCATTTGGAGGTGACATAAAGTTAGGATTGCAACTCTAATCAGTCAATCACAAGCAAGTTTATAAAAAAAATATTAGACTCTCTCATAAGGCACAAAGAATTCTTTAGGATCAATTGATTTTGTGTTTTAGGTATTTATCAATATATAAAAATTATATAATATCACAAAAATATATGTTACTATAAAGGAGCGCTCAAAATTCATTGGTTAAAAAGCAACATCTACTACTATATATCTGAAAAAGCAAAATAATAACAGATATTTTTTTAATGAAATGTTATTTGATCAGGAATCGTGCTTACTAACTCGTTAATTAGACCGCGCTAGCAGACTTATTAAAAGATTAAGGTTCAAAACGCCTGAATCGGAGCTTAGACAAGCAAAATAGGAAACCCTATCTAGAGTTCGATCGGTTTTGAAGCGCCAGCCCCAAATTAGAGGACCTAGGGAGCTTAGCAACGCCGAGCAAATAATTAATTTTTTTTATAGGAGTCTAGTAATGTATATTTTGTTTCTTTTGACAAAGTTTGTAAGCACCGATTGATTACAGTAAGCATTGTTCTTTGATTGGAAAATACATTGAATGCTTACAAACACTCTTCACATGACATTCAACCACTTTACCTAAAGATTCGGAAGTCTGTTACAATTGTTGGAAGCAACACAAGATGATATACAATATAAGGCATGAAAACCCACCAGAGCCTTCCCTGATGCGCCATCATTCAACCAATATGCCTTCTAATATTTGCACTTTTCGATAAAGGTTAAACAATATGCTCGCAAATATCTTCAATATGTGTTTTGTAATCCTCTTGTAGTCATTGTGAAGTGATCCTCATGCATTTCGTGTGTGATCACCATGAATTCGGGTCGGCCTGATGCTGGACTCGTCCTAAAATGAGCATAAGTAGAGATGATAAGAATAAAAAAGACATCGAGCGCGCTGGAAAAAAGATTGGACTGAAGTACAAAAAACTGACTCGAAGGCCGTAGGTGAAGGCTGCAGGTGTTCTGAAGAAATCCATCTGTCCAGACTACAACGAATACACACATACACAGTTTAGATGCCTCTTGGGCTGATAAGAGAAAATAACTGCAACAAAATAGTCGGAGTGATAAGGATATACCAGATTGTGCATGCTTGGGGCAGGAGAGTAATAGCCATCATGTGCCGGGGCAATTGAGTTAAGTTGTCCCTGTAAGGATCATATAAAAACCCAAATCTAAATCATAACAGCTAATCAAGCAACAACAGGTGGGGCCTTAATTACTTGAATGGATAAACAATTCACATACAAGTCCCTGTGGATTGGAGTAGAAGTTATCACGCGTTGGTGCCATCAAATTAAGTTGCACCTGCAAACATAAACCATAATCATGAACCGTATTATCCCAATAACAGGTTGCCCTGTCGCAGAAGGTGGAAATCAATGTGTATTAGTCTTATCGCACCATTCCTTGAACATTATGTTGCGTTCCATAAATCCCATCAAGAGATACACCTCGGGCACCCATTTTGTCCTGCAGTTTTGTAAACATACAACAATCAAACAGGCTTACTGCAGTCCCATCTAATTCAAGTAACACAGACAGAAAAGAGTTTTGGGAACAAAGCAAATCGCAGTCCTTGTAAAAGGTAAATATATTCCAATTTTCAGTTTCGATCCTCTGGATCAGGTTAATTTTAGTACAAGAAGGATAAATGTTATGGATGTAATTTGGCGAGAACATCAGAAATAAGGAACAAACAAGAACAGAACAGCAAACCATTTGTTGCAAGTTTTGAACCTCCGCAGTCATGTCATCTTGCTCTGGAGTTACCTACATTCCCAATCATAAACAGTTTTAAAGCTGATGAGCCTGACAGAGTTGATGACGAGGGTGAAAGGCCACAGAAAAATGATTGGATACAAAAAGGCTACCTTTCTTTTCTTGGTTGAATTCTTTATTCTACTTGTCTTGTTTAAACCTTGGTTTTCTCCTTCAATGCAAAGGCCATGGGAGGCCGATATGCCAGCTTCAACAGTGCTTTTACTGGAGTTATTTACAGCTGCACAGTTACTAAGTGCTTCATCAATAGCACGGAATGCAATTTCATAACTTTCTTGGGATAGTGCAGCCTCTTCACCCAGCCTCATTGCTCGCTGACACAAATCATCGTAACGCTGCATCCTGGACGGTACCTGACCAGGTTCCTCTGACATTATCTGTCTCATTTTAGCATCTTTAGCCCAACGCTTTAGTATATACTGGGATGGGATTTGTGACTGCCCACATATCTGGAGGACAATCATTGCATGTCTACACAAGAAACCTTTATACTCAAACAACCTGCATATACAAGAAACATCCGCCTTATACTCATTCCACACAACAGTAAATTCTTGTGTTTTCTCTACATCCTGAACTCTGAATTTCAGATCGTGACCGTCGCGTACTTCTAATTTCGGGTGACATGCTATAGCACCTAAAAGCTCAACTTGACTTTTTTTGAACACTGCATGAGTGTATGCCATGGACATGTGCTTCTCCAATGGTGAAGGAGACTTCGTTATTGGTTGCTTGTTCCACGGGTCAGAATCAGCTCTTGTTTCCTCTTCATATCTGTCTAGAGAATAGGCTTCATACTGTTTGATGAAATCTCGCACAGTAGTTTTCTTATGCAAATATTTGTCGAAAAAGGAGTTCACACTGTCAGATCGTTGTTGTGTACACATTCCAACAAAAACAACATCTCTCATATATAATGGAACCCAATGCTTCTGATCCTCATACAATGACTGAAAGAAACTATCCTCCTTGAGCTCAAATCTTTCAACAAGTTTTCCCCACCTTCGATCAAACTCATCCACTGTCCATGACTTGTATATACACTTTTCAAATTTAGGCATAAATTTTTCGTGACTTTTGATATTATGACCCAGATTTTCAGATACCCTTCCCATTACGTTCCACAAACAAAAGCAATGAGCAGCATTCGGAAAGACCTGTGAGATAACTGATTTTAAAGTCACTTCTTGATCAGTAATTATAACTTTTGGAGCTTGTCCACCCATGGCTCTTAACCACATTTGCATCAGCCATGTAAAACAAGCTGGACTTTCATCGAACAATAAAGCACAACCGAGCAACACAAACTGATAATGCTGATTTACTCCAACGAAAAGTGCCAGAGGTAACCGGTACTTGCTTCTGACATAAGTTGTATCAAATGACACAACATCATTAAAGTACATATAGTCATGTCTACTTTTTGCATCTACCCATAGCAAGTTCCTCAAATGCTGATCATCACCCAAATCTATGGTGTAAAAGAAGTTGGAATTTTGTGTCTGCATCTGCGTAAAATATTCAAGCAGGCATCTAAGGTCTCCTGCATCTAGAGCCAAGCCACGACTCTTATCAAATGAAGTTTTAGAATCAGTCTTGAGCCCTGACAAATTTTTATACTCGGCAAACTGCCTGGCCATGGCAGCGTACATTTTTCTTGTTTGTTCACTGACAGCCTGTGCTGGTTGAAGCTCATGGTTATGTTCTTTGATAAACCTGTGTATAACCCATTTTCCATCTGGCCTTCTCTTTACATGCATGCTAGCTTTGCAATCAGTTTTCGCACATGATCGACGACCAGCTGAGTTATTTGGCTCTTGCTTGGCTTGCCTCGCCCTCGGTCTATTGAAGGACTTGTCATATTCTCGTTTTGTCCCATACCTTGAACATGCGAATTTTGCATCAATAAATTCTCTTGATGTCTTTGAGCGACGGCTATTTTGAATTGCAGTGTTGAATCCATTAGATCTTGCATATTCTTGATAGAAAGAGTATGCTTCTCCATGTGACTCGAATTCCATACCCGAAATTGGCTCAAGATTTGAATCTTCCTTAAAATCAACCAAATCATGTTCCTGTGAATTCATGTCCCCTTCATGTTCATACCGAACATTGTCTGAACATCCAACAATAGTTAGGTTATCAAGTTCACAATCACCATTACTTAATTTGATTTCACCATCTAAAATAGTTTCAAATCCATTGGCATCTTCATCTTCTTCCCTATCAGTCTCACCAGTGGGCAACCTCAGATCTATATCCATGATGAAAATTTTCTTTACACTGCAGCAATCAATTTCCCACCTAAAAACGAACACTAGCTGTTTGCACACATGAAACATTTATAAATTCATGTAGTACGAAAACATAAACATCAACTGCATTACTCCAGAAGTCTTAATCCACATTTATCATGCGTTCATGAATGTATTCCGGAATCCCATTCATGGAAACATAGCAGAGTAAACAAAATATTACATTATATCTGCATACCAAGAAGCTAAAATTTCTTCCTTTCACAGATATAACTATAAGCCTCAGGGACATCAACCATTCAACCTTTAAGCAATCAGCCGCAATCCAACATTCATGCATAAAAATCTCACAACCTAAATGACCACATTCTAGCCCTACTTGTATAAATCAAACATTAGACAGAGCAAAGAAAATATCAGCACTTCAATCAGCTAAGATCAGAAACTGACTCCAGCGGAAAAAATCTCTTGCATTTCACAAAACTCACTTCATGTGCGAAGCTAAAAAGCTCTAAATTCACTTAATCATACTACAAATCATATAGAAAAAAGGCACCAACAGCTATTCTACTTCTTGTTCACTCAAACCAACTCCAACCAGCCACTTCCTCGCACAAAATCAAACAAAACCAAAGAACAAAATTCCACAAAATGCACAACACCCAGATACCAAAACAACACCGAACCCCCGAAATTAGACTCCTTTCACCAAATTCCCCTACAGACTAATAGGCAAACTGAAGGAAAAATCACGATTGCAGAAAAGACGAGCGCAATTAGGGTTTGGTTACCCAAAATATTGTCCCAGGTGAAATGGACGAGTCTGAGCAGAGTCGGCAGAGCAGGGGACGGATCTGCAGAAGCTGCACGCGATCTACGTCGGCGAGTGGCGCTGAAATTGATCACAATTTTTGTTTGGGCGAGTGTTTTTCGGGGTTAGGGTTTCGGTCTCACGCTCTTGTTTTCGTCTCTCTCACTCGCTTTCGCTCTGGTCCGATCTTCATGCCTATCATCACACCGCACGAGCCGCGCGTGCCAGATGATGATGAAGGGCAGTTCGGTCTTTGACGTTTATTATTATTATTTTATTTTGAAGGCTTTATTTTGGGTAAATTTTAAAAACATAGTCTGGACTATCATTTGGTTTCCAATTAAGTAATGGACTTTTTAATTTTCATTTTAGTGACTTTTGCATCAATTTGCATACATCTTGTCTTCGAATTCAATTTTTTGAGGAATTTTTACGTCGAAAACTTATGAATTTAGTTACATGGTTAACTAATTTGGTCAAATTAATTTTTTTATCGTGGTTGGAGATATGATAATTAGAAGAAACATGTGTGAATTGATGCAAAAATCACTAAATTGAAAATTGAAAAAGTCCAGTACCTAATTTGAAATCAGACGGTAGTCCAGGGCATATTTTTGTAATTTACCCTTATTTTTTTAGAGACCGTATAAAGAAAAAGGTTCAACGGCAAATGTCATAATAGTTTTGTAAGAATATAAATGAATGACTGTCTTTGATTTGATTATTTGAACGTATAAAATTAAATTTCGTATTGAATTTCATTTATGGATAATTTTTCGGCGACGAATTATAAAATACTTTTGACGAATTATGTCGTACTTTTGGTTTCTCAGCGACGAATTATAATCCAATTTTGACGAACTTTGCATTTTGCACCAAAAATATGCTTTGTACTTGATCTTTCCTCACCGGGTAAAATATAAACTATAAACCACTTAAATTCATGACACGTGTCAAGGGTAATATGGTCTTTTTCAATTTTCGGTTTCATGTTCAATGATTTACGTAAATATTCAGTGATATGGTCATATCATTACTTTTCGCTTCAGTTCATCAAAATTTAATTTACGTTCACTGAACATTTACCATTACCATTATCACTGAACATTTACCATTATCACTGAACATCAAAATTTAATTTAATTTTCGCTTCAATTTTTGTTTATAGCTGGTAAGATTGTGCATCGGTTTTAAGTTTTTTTCTAAGGATTCTAGCCATTTTTTCGGTGTGGTGTGGCTAGTTTTCCCAGAGTAGCCAGTACATTTGTTCAATTTTGGGTTGATACAGATGCAGGTGCATTTGACCAGTTGACTACATTGGCAGCTGCAACTCCAAGTTATGGCGAGTTAGAGTAAATATTAGTTTCGTCAATTGGTCAGAATATGAATGTTACTATTGAATCTGGTTGGCAAGTATGTAGGCTCTGGTTTTGGATTTCACATATTTATGAATCTTACGCACTTTACTTTAAATCTTACGCATTTTACTTTAAATCTTACGCATTTTAATTTAAATCTGAAGCAGTTTACATTTAATTTTACGCATTTTATAATGACAAATACCTATTATGATGTTTCCATCACAAAAATTGTGTAATTGAAACAAAATGCATAATAATTGAAACAAAATGCGTAACATGAAATCTGCAACATCATCCTTTTTTTTCCGGAGAAGGGACTACAACATGAGACCTATAAATCTACACTATGTAGAGGGACTACAACACTCAGATTTCTCCAGGGCTTGGAGAGCTCCTTCAAGTTCATGCTGGAGTTGCTTGGTTTTTCCTTGGGCTTCAAACAAATCTGCACTAGGTAGATGAGTAGAATTGCTCTCTTTCTCCACCTTTGTAAATCTTGTTTAACTTCCTGCATTGAGATTCAAGAATATAATTGAAAGTGTAAGCTACCCAAACTGAAATGTATAGACGTACTAAATCTCATGAGAACCAAAAGTATCATATCAATCATCTGATGTCATTAGAGCGAAATAATTCTGAATTTTAATTGGACGTTACACATTTATGTTTTTTTTGCTTTTGTATGCTACACATTTTACAATGCCCAAAAAATGTAACATGCGTAGACACAACTGCATGTGTTCAAATAAGATCTCTAAACAGATTGTTGTATGCATTAGTAAGAGCAACAACAAGTGTAAATATGATACTATGCACGTGATAGACAAATGTTACGCATTTAAGTATGAGTTAATACACATTTTGAATGCTATTAACAATGGAAAAACACTGTTACGATTTTTAAATGCAAAGCCAATTAATCTGTTAATGAATGAAAACGTACCTTCTTTTGAATGCAGTTTAATTTGACCACGACGTTCATGGATAGGACCCATTGTGAAGTGGGTGATTATCCTTGATCGATTCAGCAAAATCCACATATCCAGTAAGATGAGGCCTTTTGTTCCAATCACCCAACAACCCTATAAAAACAAGACAACCCCAACTCAAAATGATATAAATTAAGCAGAATCCGATCGAGCGTGAGAGATCATATTGAATAAGAAGCTCCGCATTTTAAATGCAAAGCCAATTATTTAGGAAACTCTCTACGCATTTTGAATAGGGAAGCTACGCTTTTTAATTGCTAAGACAATTCACTAGGACACACTCTTTCGCATTTTGAATAATGATCAACATTGAAAACACTGTTACGCATTTAAATACATGGCTAATTAACAAAGGAAACACTAGTACGCATTTTGGATAGGCAGCTACGCATTTAAATCGAATTGGCAATCTGCGAACTAAAACAGCGAATCGAAGAACACGAACTACCATAAAATTCACAATACATCAAACAAATAACCTAAAGCAACAGAAATCGAATAACACGACCTACCATAAAATTCACAATAAATCAAACCAACAGGGAATCACATTTTGGATAGGAAGCTACACATTTGAAATGTATTTCATGTAAACAATGTCCTTGCTACGCATCTTAAGCATATAATCAGTCTTACGCATTTTGTAACACTAACGCATTATAATCACCAGTCTTCGTACTGGAACATGTTCTTTCTTCAAAGAGGCATGCAATCGCGATGATTCACTGACTGCCATTTGACGGAGCCCACCGCACTGTCGTTAAGGTGTGGTGTTCTCTGTGCAAAAGCTAATTTATATTCCGCTACTCATGACCTTACTACTGGGTAGCAAGTGGTAAGTAGGGGTCGAACCCAATGGAATTAGGGGGATAAGTTGTTCTTTGTGGGATTTGTACAGGATGGGAGCGTCTTTTAGGTTGATTGAGTTTTAGTGCGGAAAAGTAAGTGCTATTTTTGGTTGGTTGTTTTTGGTTTTTAGTGCGGAAAAGTAAATTACAGAAAAGTAAATACTGAAAATAAAAGGAAGAAGACTTACAGTGGATGATGCGTGATTGGCAAGTCCTCCGGAAGGTGAGCGCAGTTGATATAGCAGTTTATACTAAGAAAGTAAATGCAAGGGGGTTTGAATATAAGGAAAGCATTCGGTTTCGGGGGCCTTGTATCATAGCCTGTTTATCATTGGCTCTTAGTGATCCTTCTAAGTATTCAAACGTGCATCAAGGCCATTCCAAGCACTCGATTTGCCACACTGTCTAGTCTTTTGCAAAAGTGTTCGAAAGTGAATCGAGGCCATTCCAAGCACTCAACTTGCGACATCGTCTAGTCTTTTGCAAAAAACGTAGAGCACTTGTTCTACTTAGACTAATACCCCATTCCAAGGTATATTAGCCTGTGTGCATCCATTTGGTCAGTCATTCCCGAGCAACCAAATGGTGTTTTAGAAAGGTCAAACTCCTCAGATAAGCTTTGCCATTCCAAGCATCCACTTATCCGAGTATGTTTACGAACCCCACGGAAGAGCTTTGCCATTCCAAGCATCCACTCAACCTTGGAAGTTCTAACCTAATATATGGCACATAGAACAAGTTTTGAATACAGAGAAGAGGCTCTAAGAATTGCCTAAAACATTTTATGATACATGTACACCCCTTCAACCGAATGAAGAGTTTAGCTACGAATATCCATGGAAGAGGATATCATAGCTAAATACTCGGGGGTTTTTGAAAGACAGTAAGTAAAGGGGAATACTCAAGAACCAACAAGAGTATTCCCAAATCCTACTTGAATACTCAAGAACCAACATGAGTATTCTCTAAAACTGTTATAATACTAGAGAACTAACAGGAGTATTATTTCAAACTGTTATAATACTCAAGAACCAACAGGAGTATTATTTCAAACCAAAGCTTACAAATGCCAAACTTTCTAGAGAGAGAAGTGATTTAAATTTTGGGATGATTTACAAATGAGTTTGGCATTGGTATTTATAGCCAAATGGGGAGAGAATGGAGGGTGGAGATGGCTTTCATCCAAGGGAGGAGAAGGGAGGAAGAAGTTTGTGGTGGAGGAGGAGACAAGTGGCAAGCTCTCCATGGCTCACAAAAGCCGCCGGTCTACATGGGAGGGGAGGGGAGGAGCCACCGGTGGCCGGTCATGAGGGGGAAAAGCCACCCCCATGACTCATCATACTCCCCAAAGCCGCCAGTCACCTTAGGCAAAAGGATGAGTTTTGTGAGTTTTGTGCAGTCTTTTCACAAAACTATCAGTCCAATTTCGCTCCGGACTGACTTTGGTTGCTCCTCGGTTGGATTTGATTTGAGTGATTCAATGTCAGAAACTTGATATTTCTTCAGTCGGCATCAGGTTTTGACCTTGGAATGACTCGTAATATCTTTTCAGCGTAAAATCCTCTCCTTAGCGTGTATTCTCTCTAGAGTCCAAAATACCCTGTAGAAATATATTGGAACTAACAAGCAAAAGTTAAATAGACAAAAGATCTAATTTAGTGGGTTTAACTGTGTTTATGATTCGTATAATTATGGTCCATCAGATCACCCCACACTTTTAGTTGTTCGTCCCGAACAATGCTATTAAAGGGCGGCACATTAAGTTTGGTTTTTGACGGAGCCCACTGCACTGTCGTTAAGGTGAAATGTTCTCTGTGCAAATAAATTTATATTTTCCGCTACTCGCAACTACACTACTGGGTAGCAAGTGGTAAGTAGGGGTCGAACCCAAGGGAGTCAGTGTGGATTTGTTCTTTAATGAAGCTTATGCAGAAATTAAATGCAATTGGGGTTGAGTTTGAGTGTGATTTGAGAACTGAAAGTAAATTACAATAATAGACTGTAAGGAAAGGATTCGGTTTTAGAGGCCTTGTATCATATTTGTTTATCATTGACCGCTAATGATCATACCAAGTGTTCGAAGATGAATCGAGGCTATTCCTAACACAAGACTTGCAACATTGCGTGTTGATGAGTCGAGTTTTCGACTCATTAATGCCCGTTTTCACTATAGCCTTAGTTCGATTCCGACTACTATTTGATGTCATTTGATCCTCTTCTCGTGCGTTTCAGGTACAAAGCAAGATGTCTCAGTGTCAAGAGCCATTGGAAGAAAACTCGGGGAAAATCGGTGTTTTAGAGCAAAAAGTGGCAGTATTTGGTCTTTAGTCGATCGACTGGAAAGCTCTCCTGCTCGAGTCGATCGACTTAACAGACTAACAGGAGGTGCTGCAAATCGATCAGCGCCAGTCGACCGACTGACCCATTCAGTCGATCGACTTAATGGACTTTTAGGAGGAGCTACAAATTGAGTTTCCTCAGTCGATCGACTGGGAGCCCACCCTGTGCCAGTCGATCGATTGAGAACCTACTTCCCAAGCGCCTTATCTCGCTCCAGTCGATCGACTGGGCCAACAGCCCAACGCCAGTCGATCGACTGGACCTGCTACAGTACCGAATCTTTTCCAAGGCTATAAATAGAAAGAGGCAAAGTTGACCTAATATCGGGGAATTTTCTGGAGAGAAGAGAAGGAAAAGTGATCCAAATCAAGGGTTTCATCATCATCAAATCAAGGGGGAATCAAGATCAAGGGAGTTCATTAGGACTAATCATCCTACTCTATTCCCTCTTACTTCTCTTATATTTGTTTGTAAAAACCTACACATCATGTTGTCTTACATGATGTGTGAGTAGTCCCCTTGTGTTTTGAGGGTTCTATGAACCTCCTTGGTACTCAATGATCATTGTATACACATTTGAATGGATTTATTGAAGTTGATTTCATTTTACTATGCTCTTCATGTTAGACATGTCTCTAAGTGTTTGATAAAATGCCCAAGTGACATGTTTATGTTAGAACTTTGATCTAAGTCTTGAGAGAGCTTAGGGATGGTTTTGATGTAGTAAAAATGGACTTAACCTACATTTATGAGAGTAAATGCATGGTGAGAGGTGAACTAGAACTTTGTGCATGTGCATTTATGAGGGTAAATGCATATAGGGGGTCAATATCCTTTAAGTAGTGAGATCCTATCTAAGATGGCTTTACTAGGATTAGACATGCATGGTTTGCCTAATTCATAGTCTAAGCTAGGTTCAAAACCTATCAACTCATAAATAATTGAACTCTAGTTTGCATGATCATTGGGAAATTGCCAAGGAGGGGATTATTCCCTCGAAACTCGCTTTTAATTGAATTTAATCCCTTAAAAACCATTTCATTCTTGTTTTGAATCATTGATAACTCAATCACACTTGAATTTTAGGAATTAGCCGAGTAAGAAAATTTGATCGAACTAGCGTGTAATCCGTTTGCTCCCTTGGGTTCGACACCGGTCTTACCGGTTCACTTATAAATTGTTTTTGACAAAGTGTATCTCAAACATACTTGACGTCAAAATGGCCCCGTTGCCGGGGAGCAATAGCTAGATTACCCCTAGGAAAATCATTTAGTGCTCCGACTATTCCATGTTTTACTTTATTTTACTTGTTACTTGCATTTCTTGAACTTATTCACTACGCTTACTTGTTTTAATTGGCTTCTCTTGTAGGTTCACTTCTTTTACGCCACCGAAGACCAAGAAACTTACTCAAATCGTGGATAGAGACTTGAACCAACCTATTAGAGAGCTAGTTAATCCTCATATCACAAGGAGTAAGACCAACAAAGACAAAGGGCAAACCTCCAATACTTAAGGAGTCATGGCCGAAAACAACAACAATAGACCTCCTCCCCCACCACCACCTCACCATAGAAACCAAGACAACCTTCCTCCGCAATTGCCCCTAGCTAGAAGGGCCCTCAAGGACTATGCCATCCCTACGGCATATGGCTACCGTTCTCCCATCCAATTGCCTACCGTGGATAACCGGGATTTTGATTTGAAGACGTCCACCATTCAAATGGTTCAATCTAACCAATTCTCGGGGAGGGACAATGAAGATCCGAATTCCCATTTGACGTCGTTTCTTGAATGGAATTTAGGAAGATGCTAAGCTACTTAGGCTTTTCCCCTTCTCCCTCACGGGAAGAGCAAGAGATTGGTTGAGGAGTCAAACTCCCGATAGCTTCACTACTTGGGAGGAGCTAGCCGTGGCCTTTCTAAATAAATACTTTCCTCCTTCCAAGACGGCGCATTATAGGAGCCAAATTACAAATTTTGTGCAAATGGATGGAGAGACGCTCTATGAAGCTTGGGAGCGATACAAAGAATATCAAAGGCTATGTCCTCACCACAATTTGGATGATCTTCTTCTATTCCACACCTTCTATCAAGGCGTGGACGGTAATTCTCGTCTTGCACTTGACACCGCTTCGGGCGGAGCTATAATGGACCTTGCACCACATGAAGCCTTTGCGGTTATAGAGAAAATAACGAAGAATTATTTCATGTGGGGAAGCGAGAGAGGGAACCCTAGAAGAAGAAATGAGAGACACGAAGTGAAAGCGGTGAGCTCTAGCGATTATGATACTTTGAGGAAGGACTTTGATAATCTCTCGGATGAAGTCCTTAGGATGAAACACCCCGAAAAAGAGTCTTCAACAAGGCAAGGATGTGACATTTGTGAGGTGTACGAACATGAAACCACTTCTTGCCCATTGGTTCAAAGGGACGTGCAAGGGCAAGGTTATGGAGAAGTCAATTTTGTGGGGGGGAACCAAAGTAGAGACTACGGGACTGGTACCAATCAAGGGCAAGGCTCCCAAGCGAATTATACTACACCGAAATTCTCTTCGGGATGGAGAAATCACCCCAATTTCTCCTACAAGACCACTAATCCTACTCGCCCCGACTTTGGATCCACACCTCCCGGATTCGGTCCTAAACCTACTCAATCAAATCAAGGGTTCCAACCTAGGAACCAATATCAAAGTCAAGGACCGACTTTTCTTCAAAGGAACCAAGGGCAACAATATCAAGCTCAAGCTCAAAGGCCCTATCAACAAGTTGAACCTCCTCCTCAACCTTCTAGCGAACTCTCCGGTATTGAGGCAATGTTTGCCAAGCTCTTAGCAAACCAAAATGAGATGAGGCAAGAATTGAATGAGGTTAAGCAACACAACAAAATGCTTGAAAGTCAAATTGCTCAACAAGCCGAGACATCTACAAGAGCACCGGGCAAGTTACCGGCTAGACCCGAGCAAGGGAATAGAGAACATTGCAACGCCGTGACCTTGAGAAACGGGAAAGAGCTAGAGGTAGAGGTACCAAAGAAGAAGCGAGTCACCTTTGATCTTGGAGGCGAAGCTAGTGCCGATATCGAAGAATTGGAAGAAGAGATCCCTAGCCCTCAAGTTGAGGAAGGAATCGAGGTGGAAAAGGAGAAAGCCGAACCTAGAGTCTACACTCCTCCTATTCCATTCCCTCAAAGGCTAAAGAAGAAAACAAATGATAAGCAATTCTCCAAGTTCGCGGAGATGATGAGGAAGCTCTATGTGACAATGCCCTTCACCGAGGTAATAACTCAAGCTCCTTCATATGCTCGTTTTCTAAAAGATGTTATTACGTGCAGGAGGACAATCGAGGATGTCGATACGGTGTCCCTCAATGGCGAATGTAGTGCCATACTCCAACCTCGCATGCCCCCAAAGCTTGAGGATCCCGGTAGCTTTTCCATTTCATGCTTTATTAATGATATTAAGATTGAACGAGCTATGTGTGATTTGGGTGCAAGCATATCGTTGATGCCTTATTCCTTGTGTAAAAAGCTAAATATGGGTGAGCCTAAACCAACTAGCATGATTTTGAGGCTCGCGGACCGCTCCTCGAGATTTCCTAAGGGAGTTCTTAAGGATGTCCCGGTTAGAGTAGGGAATTTCTATATTCCAGGGGATTTCGTGGTGTTAGAGATGGAGGAGGACAATGAAATTCCCATTCTATTGGGAAGGCCCTTCCTCTACACCGCGGGGGCTATTTTTGATACAACTAAGGGTTCAATTACCATGAGGGTAGGAGATAAGGAGATTGAGTTTAATCTTGAAAAAGCACAACGTGGTCCTAGTTCTACAATGACTTGTAATTATCTAGACCTAGTTGACACTTATGAATTGTATGATGTGCCTAACCTTCTCATGAATGCAATTGACCTTGACAATGAGCTCCCCGACATTGCCGATTGTTGGGCTATCTTGGAGGAAAATAATGAAGAAGGGGCTCTAAGCGACAAAGGTAAGGAGTTTTGTTCGGTAGAGCTAAAGCTCTACCAACAAGCCTAAGGTATGAGTTGTTAGGCCCAAATTCTAGCTTGCCTATCATTGTGAATGCTTCCTTGAATGATGTCAAAACTTCGAAATTGCTTGATGTGGTTAGAGAACATAAGGATGCTATTGGCTACTCTATTGATGATTTAAAGGGGATAAGTCCCAATTTATGCATGCATGAAATCAATTTAGAGAGCGATAGTATGCCATCTAGGGAGAGAGCTAGGAGACTAAATCCTATTGTTGGCGAGGTAGTGAAAAAGGAGGTTCTTAAATTGCTTGATGCGGGAATCATTTTCCCCGTTGCGGACTCTAAATGGGTGAGCCCCATTCATGTAGTGCCAAAAAAGGGGGGAATGACCGTATTAAAAATGAGAAGAACGAATTGATTCCCACGAGAACCGTGACCGGTTGGCGTATGTGTGTGGACTATAGAAAACTCAACCAAGCCACTAAGAAAGATCACTTCCCCCTTCCTTTTATTGATCAAATGTTGGAAAGATTAGCTAAGCATGACTATTTTTGCTATCTTGACGGATATAGTGGATTTTTCCAAATCCCTATTCATCCCCAAGATCAAGAGAAAACGACCTTTACTTGTCCCTATGGAACATTTGCCTATCGGCGAATGCCTTTTGGACTTTGCAATGCGCCCGGTACTTTTCAACGATGCATGATGGCTATTTTTTCGGAATTTATTGAAAAGATTATGGAAGTGTTTATGGATGACTTTTCCGTTTATGGTTCCTCATTTGACGATTGTTTAGCCAATTTGGCTAAAGTGTTGAAAAGATGTATTGAGACGAACCTTGTACTAAATTGGGAAAAATGTCATTTTATGGTGCAGGAAGGGATAGTGCTCGGTCACTTGGTCTCAAGGAGAGGAATTGAGGTGGATAAAGCCAAAATTGAAGTTATGGAAAAATTGCCCCCTCCGAGGGATGTGAAAGGAATAAGGAGTTTTCTTGGTCATGCCGGATTTTATAGAAGGTTTATCAAAGACTTCTCGAAAATTGCAAAACCATTGACAAATCTTCTATGCAATGATACCAAATTCCATTTTGACGAAGATTGCCTAGTAGCCTTCAAAAAATTGAAAGAGGCATTGATTTCGGCTCCTATTATTCAACCCTCGAGGTGGGATTTGCCCTTCGAGCTTATGTGCGACGCTAGTGACTATGCCATTGGGGCGGTTCTTGGGCAAAGGATAGATAAGAAGCTTCACGCCATCCACTACACGAGCAAGGTTCTAAATGGAGCTCAATTGAACTATTCTACCACCGAGAAGGAGCTTCTCGCTATTGTGTATGCTTTTGACAAGTTTCGCCCATACCTAGTGGCTTCTAAGGTTATAGTGTTCACGGATCATGCGGCTATCAAATATCTCTTAGCAAAGAAGGATTCCAAGCCAAGGTTGATAAGGTGGATTCTATTGCTCCAAGAATTCGATATAGAGATCAAGGATAAAAAGGGGGTAGAGAATGTGGTAGCCGACCACCTATCGAGGCTAGAGGAAAATGAAGAGATTGAAGTGGATACTAGACCGGTGAATGATTCATTTATTGGAGAGCAACTCATGAGAGTTGAGGCGGAGGCCCTTCCTTGGTACATGGACTTCGTTAATTTCGTGGTTTGTGGGATTATCCCCCACGATATGAACCACCATCAAAGGAGGAAGTTCCTCTCCGAGACCAAGAGGTACTATTGGGATGAGCCCTACCTTTGTAGGCTTTGCGCGGATGGGCTTTATACAACTTGCGTGGCCGAAGAAGAGATGAGAGAAATTCTTTACCATTGTCACTCTTCTCAATATGGAGGGCATGGTAGTGGAGCAAAAACCGCGTCAAAGGTACTACAATGCGGCTTTTATTGGCCTACTCTCTTCGGTGATGCTTACGAATTTGTGAAGGCTTGTGATCAATGCCAAAGGACCGGTAATATCTCCAAGAGGCATAAAATGCCCCAACAAAGCATCCTCCCGGTCGAAATATTTGATGTATGGGGCTCGATTATATGGGTCCTTTCCCTTCTTCATACGGGAACCAATATATATTGGTCGCGGTAGACTACGTCTCCAAATGGGTTGAGGCCGTCGCCTCCCCTACTTGTGATGCCAAGGTGGTCACCAAGCTCTTTAAGAGGATTATTTTTCCTAGATTTGGAGTGCCAATGACCGTCATAAGCGATGGCGGCTCTCATTTTAAGGAGAAGCATTTTGAAACCCTACTTCGGAAATATGGAGTTAGTCACAAGGTTGCCACACCTTATCACCCACAAACTAGTGAGCAAGTGGAAATTTCAAATAGAGAAATCAAGGCAATCTTGGAGAAAACCGTGGGGAGCTCAAGGAAGGATTGGTCATCAAAGCTAGATGACGCTTTATGGGCCTATCGTACGGCGTTCAAAACCCCTATTAGAATGTCCCCCTATCACCTCATTTATGGGAAACCGTGCCACTTGCCGGTAGAATTGGAGTACAAGGCGATGTGGGCAATTAAAACGTTGAATATGGACTTGCAAACGGCGGGAGACCATAGGGTCCTTCAACTCCATGAGTTGGAAGAGATAAGAAATGAAGCCTACGAGAGCGCTAGGATATACAAAGAGAAGACCAAGAAATGGCACGATAGGAAGATCTTTCGTCGTGAATTTAGGAAAGGAGACAAGGTCTTGCTCTTTAACTCTAGGCTCAAACTATTCCCGGGTAAATTGAGGAGCCGATGGAGTGGCCCATTTATTGTTCACAAGCCCTACGAAGATGGCCATGTTGAATTGCTAAATAATGATGGAACTACTTTCACGGCGAATGGGCAAAGGCTAAAGCACTATAGGGAAGGATTTCGTGACGAGCAAAATGTCACATTCCCCTTGACCGACCCATAGAGTGCCTTATTCCGCTTGAGGAGGGATCCTAGCTATGGACTCCTCAAGTGTGCTTCTTAGTGAGAAGAGGATCGGCTCGGTCTTTGCCAAGACGTTAAACTAGGCCCTCACGGGAGGTAGCCCGGTTTGTGAGTTGACTATCTATGCACAAGTAACTTTCATATATGTGTAGCATGCATTTTGTGAGCTTATTGTGTGGCTTGGTGATTGGGACGATTCTAAATGCATGATTAAGTGTGTGTGTGACATGATATAGAGCTTGCATGAATTTTCTTGATGATGGTGAGATTTTAAGTGTGGAGTGGTGATCCTAGCTTGTGTTGTTTGAATATCGTATGTTTATGTGCTAGCGATTGATTAGGAGGGCGTACCTTGATTATATGTGATATTCTGAATGGTACATACTCTTGATTTTGAGTAAAAATTCTGAGTGTGGAGTCGGGTTTCGTTGGAAAAAGAAAAAAAATTCAAGCAGAAATTCGTGTTCAGTCGATCGACTGGAAGCAAGCTATCACCCAGTCGATCGACTAAATGATGTTTCAGAGGGTCCTGCAATTCATGCATTCTCAGTCGATCGACTGAGATCCCAGTCGATCGACTGGGAAGTGCTTATCCATCATCAGCTCCCTTCCTCATTTCTTCATTCGACCGAAACCCCAAAACCCTAAATTTCCAAAATCCAAACCTCCGACCACCACCAATCCACGCCGCTCACCTCGCCATAGCCTCGCCTTGCCTCGCCAGTCCCTCCGCCATCAAACCGCCCTCAAAACGCCGCACCAAGCCGTCCGAAATCGGATTTCCGATCGGAAATCACCACCGACGCCGATCTCCCTCCTCCACCGTCAATTCCGCCCAATCCAACCGCCTATCTACTCCTCATTGCCCCGCCTACAAACCCCAGCCATCAATTTTACCTCCTAAAGCCTCCCCGGAAAACCCCCAAATTCGACCTAATCCGATCGGATTTCAGCCCTCTGTCGATCGACTGGGACTTCAGTTCCCAGCCAGTCGATCGACTCGATCACAGTTCAATGCAGTTTTCTGAGTTTTTGCTCAGTTTTACTTGGCTTTCCATTCTCAGTGCATCATGGGTCGTGTCGGTACCTCGTCCAGTTCAAAAGCGAAGGGGAAGGGAGTCGCTCATGAGCCCTCGCTCGATGAGCAAATTGATGAGTACCACGAGTCCGAAGAGGATGATGCCCCCTTGTTTCGCGCAAGAGGAGATTGTTGAGGGATTCTCTTGCTGACCAGAGTTCGGGGTCAGACGAGGAGGTTGAGGCCGCGCCGGTTTTCGCGCCACCCCCAAAGAAGAAAAAGCCCCCACCGAGGAAACTGGCGCCGAAGAAGAAGGCGCCAGTGCCTGCTAGACCTAGTGCACTCCTGCACCCTGCTGCTGCGCCTACCTCCATGACCTTAGTGCCAATTGAGCCTCAAGAGGGACCTTATGAGGGACCGATGCCCATACCGGTCCCGTACCCATTCTTGGCTCCCTTGGTCTTCAGGGACGAGGAGCACCGGTCTCGTCACACCACTGTCACTACGAAGAAGAAGAAGGCCATCCCGACATTGTACCTAGACATTGGCTTGCTTCGTGGCATCGACGAAGTGGTAGCTACTGAGGTACAATCTCGTCTCACACAACATGGTTTATCTTTTCTATTTTGTGATGATCCGGGCTCCTACCAGAGGGTAGTTGAGGAGTTCATGTGCTCGTTTGAGTCGGTTAAGGAGAGAGTGGGGGAGGATGGTACCTCAGTTTATTATTGGAAGTTTGCTTTGGGGGGTAGAGATTTCCGGATCAGGGAGAGTACAATCCGAGAGTGGCTTGGCTTTCCACAGCCTGCGGCATCACCCCGGGTATTCACTGAGCACGACCAGTCCAGGCTTTGGAAGAGGATTTCCGGTAGGAATGAGTGGTTCGTGTCTTCATATAACTCTTCTGCGATCGTTGACCCGGTTTGGAAGATTATACACCACGTCATTGCTATTGATTTTAATACGAGGACAGAGAGGGGTAGGAAGGTTACTTTCCCAAATATGGACCTCATGGTTGCCATGGATCACGGGGAGGCCATTGATTGGCTAGTGGTACTTGCAAACCGGTTTGAGACCGTTGTGAAGCCGAGTACGAGGAACAAGGGCATGGGAGGTGGCTCCTTGATTACATTGATAGCCCGAAGGTGTAACTTCACCTTTGGCCACGAGGGTTGTGAGGCCCCTACTAGGAGCAGGCTTGACATGGATTTGATGAAGAATATGCATATGGGCAAGCGGGACGGTAAGACGTGGAGTAGTGACCCGTCGCCTCATGTGGAGGATCTTGTGACCGCCGCTGCTGCGCGGAGGAGAGCCTTCAAGCAGTAGAATCCGCTCTATTGCCTTACCCACCTCTCTCCCTCTCCCTCTCCTCCCGGCTCACCTCCTCCTCCCCCTCTGGCAGACATTCCCAAGGAAGATGAGGGCCTCCCTGCAGCTGATGAGGAGTTTCCCCCAGCAGAGCCCGCGGTCGATATTCCCCCTCCAGTCGTTGATGACTCAGCGGAGTGGAGGCAGAGAGTCACGTCAGATATTGCTAGTTTATCGACCGGCGTGGCAGACTTGAGGAGCGGATTGTCCCGGTTAGAGGACCTTGTTAGAGAGTCTGATACTAGAGCGCGTCGGGAGTGGGAGTGGCTCAGATCTGCAGTTCAGTCCTTCACCGGAGGCCCCAGCACTCCAGTTGCCCCTCCACTCGCTCCAGAGTTCTCAGCTCCACGTGGCGTCTCCCCACTACCTTTCTTGCCAGCTTCAGCATTCGGGGAGGCGGGCACTCCACTCCCAGGAGAGACGATCCCCTACGTGGATTCTGCTTTAGGCGATAGCCCACTCTTCCCCGGTGTCACGTAGCCGCTTGAGGATGATGGAGTCGTTGATTCAGCTAGGAGGACCCCTCCGGGAGACGACGAGGCTACATCTTAGTCCATGCTTCATTTCTATTCCCACATGTGTATTTTCCTTATTTGACTTGTTGCATTGGATGTTGATTTGGATGATAAGTCGCCTTTTGGCGCATTTTTGATGATGTGTGCTATTTTGGTGATATCTATCCTTTCTTACCTATTGGTTGTATGCTATATTCTTATGATGATATTGGAGGTGTTTACCATTTATATTGTTCACTCTACAGGATATACATTCACATATTCCTATCATGTCTAAACACCCTCTTATATCTACACTTGCAACCAAAAGGCTATTTCTCACTCTTATGGATTATATCACCGGCACTACAAACGAGGGGAGTTCCTATGCGCCTTTGCCTTTATTTTATCATTCTTTGCGCTTAGGGACTAAGCTTGAATTAAGTGTGGAGTGGTTTGATGCGCATAGTTCACATGTTTGCATGCCATGCATATCATTTTAGATGGACGCTTGCACACTTGCACATTATCCCAACATGAGAGTGTTTTAACCTCAAGGGCTTATGATTTTCGATTCTAAATCCCTATAAATCACATCTAGCCTATTTACCACATTTAGCGACCTAGTCCTTTAAACATGCATTCTTGAGAATCAATATCATTGCTACGCCTTGTCTATCCAACTTTCTAAGTATTTTCGTCGCAACACCTTGGATCAAGCTAGCAAACACTTTTAAAAATCTTCATGAAAAACTTAGACCCCTTGAATATTCCTTGGTGACTTAAGTTCTCTAACACGGTGCCTTGCTTATGTTTGTTCCCCGCACATTCCATACACTTTTTGAACATATTGTCAAGTTTTAAGTGTGGAGTCGATCAAAAAAAATCTGCTCCGCCACCGCGGTACTTATGCGGTTAGGTGGGATGGTGGCACGCATCGTCCAATCTCTAGTCCTAATAGCCGGGAAAATAGACGAGCGACCCTCGGCTTGACTCGCGTCAAAAGGACAATGATGAGTGAGAGCAGGAAGGTTCAAAAAGAAAATAAGAAGCACTTAAAACTTGACTCTATGTTCTTCCATCATTCTTCATTTGTGCGGGATTCAACATTTGCATTGTGTGCTAGTTGGAATAACTCTTGGACGACCCATGTGCTTGCACGGGAGTATTCATTTGGTTTATGGCTTGTTTGTTAAAGAACTCTAGTGTCGAACTCCACTTCCCTTATGGATTATGGCTTAAGCGCCTAAAACTTGGGAATGAGTTCCTTATTGCGAGCCCTTGGACTAGCCCTAGCTAGCTTAGGTGAGCGGTTGACACTCTATTGTGCGAGCTACAACCTTGCCTCTATTGTGTTGCCTTGATAAATGAGTAGAATTTTGGATGAGACATTTCATAGCCCTAGTGTTGATAACCTTGAATGCATGTCCTCAAAGGTACCCAAGGGGTTGAAAAAGTTCTTTTAATGATATTGTGATCATATTTCTAGCTTGGGGTGTGGGATTTGGTTTTGAAAATATCGTAGCCTTGGTTGAGCACTCTTGCATTCACTCTTATGGGATATGTGCATTTGGGATTTGTGAGTATTCCCTTTCTGAAAACTCTCACGAGACTATAACTCGTCCACTAGGGTAGCCTAGGGGTTTAAAGGCTAAATGCATTCGTAACGCCTACGAAAAGGAGCTAGTTAGATTGTACATACTTGTCATTTTTCTTTCAATAACATGTTTAGAAAGAATGATCGAGACCTTGTGAAATCTAGTGAGGCAAATAAACGAAAAACATAGCACCACTAGCATTTCGACATTTGCACTTCCTTGGCATATTTGCATACTTTGTTCGGGACGAGCAAAGCTTAAGTGTGGAGTGTTGATGAGTCGAGTTTTCGACTCATTAATGCCCGTTTTCACTATAGCCTTAGTTCGATTCCGACTACTATTTGATGTCATTTGATCCTCTTCTCGTGCGTTTCAGGTACAAAGCAAGATGTCTCAGTGTCAAGAGCCATTGGAAGAAAACTCGGGGAAAATCGGTGTTTTAGAGCAAAAAGCGGCAGTATTTGGTCTTCAGTCGATCGACTGGAAAGCTCCCCTGCTCTAGTCGATCGACTTAACAGACTAACAGGAGGTGCTGCAAATCGATCAGCGCCAGTCGACCGACTGACCCATTCAGTCGATCGACTTAATGGACTTTCAGGAGGAGCTGCAAATTGAGTTTCCTCAGTCGATCGACTGGGAGCCCACCCTGTGCCAGTCGATCGATTGAGAACCTGCTTCCCAAGCACCTTATCTCGCTCCAGTCGATCGACTGGGCCAACAGCCCAACGCCAGTCGATCGACTGGACCTGCTACAGTACCGAATCTTTTCCGAGGCTAAAAATAGAAAGAGGCAAAGTTGACCTAATATCGGGGAATTTTCTGGAGAGAAGAGAAGGAAAAGTGATCCAAATCAAGGGTTTCATCATCATCAAATCAATGGGGAATCAAGATCAAGGGAGTTCATTAGGACTAATCATCCTACTCTATTCCCTCTTACTTCTCTTAGATTTGTTTGTAAAAACCTACACATCATGTTGTCTTACATGATGTGTGAGTAGTCCCCTTGTGTTTTGAGGGTTCTATGAACCTCCTTGGTACTCAATGATCATTGTATACACATTTGAATGGATTTATTGAAGTTGATTTCATTTTACTATGCACTTCATGTTAGACATGTCTCTAAGTGTTTGATAAAATGCCCAAGTGACATGTTTATGTTAGAACTTTGATCTAAGTCTTGAGAGAGCTTAGGGATGGTTTTGATGTAGTAAAAATGGACTTAACCTACATTTATGAGAGTAAATGCATGGTGAGAGGTGAACTAGAACTTTGTGCATGTGCATTTATGAGGGTAAATGCATATAGGGGGTCAATATCCTTTAAGTAGTGAGATCCTATCTAAGATGGCTTTACTAGGATTAGACATGCATGGTTTGCCTAATTCATAGTCTAAGCTAGGTTCAAAACCTATCAACTCATAATTAATTGAACTCTAGTTTGCATGATCATTGGGAAATTGCCAAGGAGGGGATTATTCCCTCGAAACTCGCTTTTAATTGAATTTAATCCCTTAAAAACCATTTCATTCTTGTTTTGAATCATTGATAACTCAATCACACTTGAATTTTAGGAATTAGCCGAGTAAGAAAATTTGATCGAACTAGCGTGTAATCCGTTTGCTCCCTTGGGTTCGACACCGGTCTTACCGGTTCACTTATAAATTGTTTTTGACAAAATGTATCTCAAACATACTTGACGTCACGTAGAACACTTGAAATGATCATGCTAAGTATTCAAAGATGAATCGAGGCTATATCTAGTGCAAGACTTGCAACATCGTTTAAAACACTTGTTCTACTTTAGACTAATTCCTCCTTTCGAAGTATCTTAGCCTTATGTGCATCCATTTGATCTTCTGTTACGATTTCCCAAAATGGTTTTTTAGATAAGTCGAACTCCTCAGATAAGTTTTGCTTGTTACAGCTTCCACTTACCGAGTATGTTCACGAATCCCCATGGAAGAGCTTTGCTTGTTACAGCTTCCACTCAACCTTGGAAATTCTGACTTGATATATGGCACATAGAACAAGTTTTGAATACAGAGATACTCTAAGAGTAGAGTCTAAAACATTTATAATACAAGTACACCCCTGCGACTGAGTACAAGCTTTTAGCTGCTTGTATTCATGTCAAGGAATACAAGCAAACTATTGTCTTGAACAAGGGTACCGAATAATAAAATAACTTTAAAGTACAAACAAATAATACTTGAAAGTAATTTTATACCTTACAATAAGCGGAGGAGAGGAGCTCCTAGGCAAGATCCAAGCGCCAAAAGTAGCTCCAAAAGGAAGAACAATATTTATTGAAAATGAAGAGAAGAGGGTTAAGCCCTCTATCTCTCTAAAACATTTGTGATTTGTGGTGGATTGTGGGATGTAGATTACAAAGGATGGGAGTGTGTATTTATAGCCATGGAGGAGGAGAAGATGTGGAGAGGATGAGGCCACTTGTCATAAGATGAGGGGAGCTCTATGGAGATGAAGACACATGGGGGAGGAGCAAAAGCCGCCGGCGGCTATGAGGTGGAGGAAGGGGAGTGGCTTGTGGTTTAGCCACCCATGTGAGGAGGAGCATCCCTTCTAGAAGCTTGTGATCTTTTCACAAAAGCCATCGGTTTGACCGAAATCTGACTGGAGCTTTGGCCGGAGCTTCTTGGATTTTGGAGAGTGTATTATGAATGAAAATGTCATTCTAAGATGATCTCAAGAAGGAACCTAAGCCAAATTCTGCTCGGAACATGGTCGAAATCCCAAATCGGATGAAATTGCCCTTGTTTGGCCTTTATCGGGCTCTGTGTCTTTGCATTGCGTTCTTGTCCAAATGCCGACTGTTCTAGCATATTTGAGTGATTCCAAGTCGGTTCCATGAAGGATGTTAAGGCTGATTTTGAGTGTAGCATGGTCGTGACCTGGAATGATTCGTACTTCATTTTCAGCTTAAAAACTCCTCCTTAGCATGTTTTCTCTCTAGACTCCAAAATACCCTGTAGAAATATATCGGAACTAACAAGCAAAAGTTATATAGACAAAAGGTCTAATTTAGTGGGTTTAACTGTGTTTTTGATTCGTATAATTATGGTCCATCAGTTTTAAAATATGAAAGTTAGACTGTGGGACTCGATTTATCCTAATTCATGCATTACTTACTTATTACCAAATTGAACTGTGTAAATACTTAGAAGAAACTTGATACGTGTACCTTCGTGCTGAGATGCAAATTATTTTGGATGTTTCGGGAGATAGCCCTTTTTAGGCTCCTGGACTGCAACCTTGGAATCGTCTCGCACTATATGGTTTCCTTGTAGCTTTCTCTAGCACGTGATTCGGTTCGGGTTTCAATGGTTTGGTCGTTGATTTTCTTTTGGCGAGGGACAGCTTTTGTAGTGAATCGGCCTTTGGCCTTTGATTTGACTCTTTGAGTACTTCACTTTTTGTTCGGTTAAAACCTTCACAATTTTGGGCCTTTGGCCTCTTGATTTGCTTCTTCGAGCTTTTTGCCTTTTTGTGGCTTGCTAGTCCATTTTCTCAAGCCTTTTTTGGGAGGTCCAATCATTGCCCGCGAGCATATGAAAATACCTCCCCGCTCCTCTCATCCTTGCCGTTTTGCGCGGGTCAAGATGAGGGTCGCTCATCTATTTTCTCGGCTACTTTGACTAGAGATAGGACGGTCTGATTCCTGTCCTCGCCTTTTTTTCTTTTTGCATAAACACTGCATGGCGGAGATGACTTCAATCTTCACTGAAACCCGAAGTGCAGCCTCCACTGACTTTGAAAACCATATAGTTTGATTCGATCCTTCGAGTGCTTGCCAAGCCTCTCTAGGGCAGTTTATGTCAACTCCACATCCCTAGTTTATCTCAGCACAAAGGGACAAATGAGAAGTTACATTCTAAGTTTTTAAACAGTTGAATTTTCACAAGGTTAATGCATGAATTATGATCTATCTTTTTCACATTCTTAAGTTCATATTTTCAAAATAATAATATTAAAGGAAAGAAAACATGTTTATGTACACCGGTGGTTCTCACCCCACACTTTTGAACGAAGGCGTGCCTTTCAGCAAGACTTAGTTCAAAAGCCATGCAAGCAGATGTTATACGAGAAGAGAATGACATTTAAGGAAAAGGAAAGAACAGAACTCCCTTTAAAGTGTCGAGTGAACGACATGGCATGAGGCTGGATAATCGAGGGAGTTCGACTGGGGCCTTGAACTCTTAGCGTAGGCCTGGCTGGCTTAATGTTGCACCCATAACCGATTCCTGAATAGTCATCTCTTCTATGCACCAAGTGGGTGAGAGCGACTTATTGGAAAAAACTAAATGATAGAAAATAAAAGTACTGAAAGTAAGATAGGTGTCGGGTTACCTCCCGACCAGTGCCTTTGTTTAACGTCGTTGGCTCGACAGTACCTCATTCCTGGATCACTGGTTTGGATCCCATGGGTGGCTCAGGTCGTATTTTGCCACTGTTCCTGTGTTGATTTTGGCCTTGTCTTTCCCCGATTTCTTGTGAGATGATGTGCTTGGGTCCTGTTCCCCTTGTTCATGTGGTGTCTCCTTCCAATGTTTCTGAGAAGGTGAGGGTCCTTTGACCATAGCTGCTGGTCCTTGTTGTTGTTTTTTAAGTAGGGCTGCAGTTTGTGCTTCTTTGAGTATTTCCATGGCTCTCAGTTCTCCGAGTGTTCATGTTTCGTCTTCCCCAATCATACCACCGAATTCTTCTTTCCTTGGTTGTGAGGGTCGTGCAGCTTCTTCCAGTGCCTCCTTCACTTCTGACATTGTTACTACGTTAATATTCCTCTTTGGGTCTTGGATGGTTTGTGAAGGAAGTCTGCTGGGCTCATTAGTAAGGGCGGTCATTGAGGTAGCTAGCTGAGACATTTGCTTGGTTAATTCTAAAATTGCCCCGTCAGTTTTTGCCTGGTATCGGTGCACAATAGTACTCAACTGCTGTACAGAGCCTGACAAATTGCTGCACAGTTCCTGAGAGCTCCTTTATTATGTCTTCCAGCCACTTGTTTGGTCCTTGCTGATTACTCGGGCCCGCCTGGTATTGATTTGGAGCCTTCTGTTGGTATTGGCTAGCCGGTGGAGAGTTTTGGTTGTACTGCTTATGGGGAGGTCGGTAGAATGATTGAGCTGGTTTAGGGGCGTATTGTTGTATTTCTCTCTGAGCGTAGTTGTTGTTGTTATTGTACCCTTGGTATCTTCACATGGCCTCCCTATCACGAGCTCTTCTATTTTGCATGATTTGTTCCGGATCATCGACAAATGGAAGCGGCACCTCATTGTTTCGATCGAACAGATTCATCTCATCATCATCTTGGTAGTCATGGTGGCTTTCTTCGCGAGACATGGTTGTATATAGGTGATTTCGAGAATTGAGAGAGAAAGGAAAGAACAGCTAATCCGACGGCTAATTCCCCGGTAACGGCGCCAGTTTTGACGGAGCCCACCGCACTGTCGTTAAGGTGTGGTGTTCTCTGTGCAAAAGCTAATTTATATTCCGCTACTCGTGACCTTACTACTGGGTAGCAAGTGGTAAGTAGGGATCGAACCCAAGGGAATTAGGGGGATAAGTTGTTCTTTGTGGGATTTGTACAGGATGGGAGCGTCTTTTAGGTTGATTGAGTTTTAGTGCGGAAAAGTAAATTACAGAAAAGTAAATACTGAAAATAAAAGGAAGAAGACTTACAGCGGATGATGCGTGATTGGCAAGTCCTCCGGAAGGTGAGCGCAGTTGATATAGCAGTTTATACTAAGAAAGTAAATGCAAGGGGGTTTGAATATAAGGAAAGCATTCGGTTTCGGGGGCCTTGTATCATAGCCTGTTTATCATTGGCTCTTAGTGATCCTTCTAAGTATTCAAACGTGCATCAAGGCCATTCCAAGCACTCGATTTGCCACACTGTCTAGTCTTTTGCAAAAGTGTTCAAAAGTGAATCGAGGCCATTCCAAGCACTCAACTTGCGACACCGTCTAGTCTTTTGCAAAAAACGTAGAGCACTTGTTCTACTTAGACTAATACCCCATTCCAAGGTATATTAGCCTGTGTGCATCCATTTGGTCAGTCATTCCCGAGCAACCAAATGGTGTTTTAGAAAGGTCAAACTCCTCAGATAAGCTTTGCCATTCCAAGCATCCACTTATCCGAGTATGTTTACAAACCCCACGGAAGAGCTTTGCCATTCCAAGCATCCACTCAACCTTGGAAGTTCTAACCTAATATATGGCACATAGAACAAGTTTTGAATATAGAGAAGAGGCTCTAAGAATTGCCTAAAACATTTTATGATACATGTACACCCCTTCAACTGAATGAAGAGTTTAGCTACGAAAATCCATGGAAGAGGATATCATAGCTAAATACTCGGGGGTTTTTGAAAGACAGTAAGTAAAAGGGAATACTCAAGAACCAACAGGAATATTCCCAAATTCTACTTGAATACTCAAGAACCAACAGGAGTATTCTCTAAAACTGTTATAATACTCAAGAACCAAGAAGAGTATTATTTCAAACTGTTATAATACTCAAGAACCAACAGGAGTATTATTTCAAACCAAAGCTTACAAATGCCAAACTTTCTAGAGAGAGAAGTGATTTCAATTTTGGGATGATTTACAAATGAGTTTGGCATTGGTATTTATAGCCAAATGGGGAGAGAATGGAGGGTGGAGATGGCTTTCATCCAAGGGAGGAGAAGGGAGGAAGAAGGTTGTGGTGGAGGAAGAAGGTTGTGGTGGAGGAGGAGACAAGTGGCAAGCTCTCCATGGCTCTTAAAAGCCGCCGGTCTACATGGGAGGGGAGGGGAGGAGCCACCGGTGGCCGGTCATGAGGGGGAAAAGCCACCCCCATGACTCATCATACTCCCCAAAGCCGCCGGTCACCTTAGGCAAAAGGATGAGTTTTGTGAGTTTTGTGCAGTCTTTTCACAAAACTATCAGTCCAATTTCGCTCCGGACTGACTTTGGTTGCTCCTCGGTTGGATTTGATTTGAGTGATTCAATGTCAGAAACTTGATATTTCTTCAGTCGGCATCAGGTTTTGACCTTGGAATGACTCGTAATATCTTTTCAGCGTAAAATCCTCTCCTTAGCGTGTATTCTCTCTAGAGTCCAAAATACCCTGTAGAAATATATTGGAACTAACAAGCAAAAGCTAAATAGACAAAAGGTCTAATTTAGTGGGTTTAACTGTGTTTATGATTCGTATAATTATGGTCCATCACCATTACCTTGCAACAGAAAACACAACCCGGTAACATCTAACAATTCAGCCAAAATCAAGCATAGGAATTGTACTTCCTGAAGAAATTTGCTGAGAAAACAGTCTTACCGTAGGAATTGTGACTATTATAACACTAACACATTTTGTAACACTAACGCATTATAATCAGTCTTAAGCATTCTGTTAGAATCAGCTACGCAATTTAACTTCACTTCACCCTTAACCTTAGAATGAGTTGAATTTTCGTACCGTGAACAATACGTACCGTGAATCAGCTACGCATTCTGTTGATTTTTTCGGCTGTTGCTTTTCATCCGTGCCATCGCCTCAACCTTCAGTCCGCGCCGTCGCCTCAACTTTCAGTCCACGACGTCGCCTCAATCTCAGTCCGCGCCGTCGCCTCAATATGCGCCGTCGTTCAACCAGTCGCCTCGTCCATCGATTTTTGTTGCCTCGCTTTCAATCTGGGTTTCAACCGTCGCCTCGCTTTCAATCTCAGTCCGCGACTCGCTTTCAATCTGGGTTTAGTGATATGCGCGAGACAAAAGCGGAATTAGGTTTTTGACTATTTTCTCTTCCTAATTTACCCTTCAAATGTATTAATTAATTAAATAAATACGAATTTTAATTTCAATTAAGCATAATCTCAACCTATGATTGAATTGATCGGACGAATATTATAATTTCTTATTTCTCACCAGATTTGCTCTTCTCACCAGAACCGCACTCTGAACTTTGAAGTGTTTTCCACCAAAATTTTAGTCAAAACAAAGTTATATTCCCATAAAAAAAAGTTATATTGTTTTGATTTGACCATAAAATAGTTCAATGTCAATCCCTCACGGATATTTCTACCCAAAATGTGGCCAAAATCAAATCATTAATTTACAATATCCAGACCGAGAAAAGATCCGGTGCAAAGTGATAATTATTGTAAAAAATACAAAGTTATCCCAATCGTTCATCTATACTTTTGGATGGTGCTGATTAATTGAAGTTAAATAAGTTTAATTTTAATTTTTAATGTGTTAAGGGCAATTTTGGTAACATTTGAAATCAGTTTCACGTAACCGACTGAGGAACGTGTTTCCTAAACTGTCGCGTTGTTTCAAATAGACTCGATTGTGATTTCAGTCGTTCTTGAAACAACCATATCACTCGTCCATTGTTCTGCGGAAGTTAGTTGGAGGTTCGACATCAAAATCGGAAGTCCTGACCGAAAGCAACATCGGAGGTTTGAAATTGTTTAATTTTAGTTTTTCGTAGTGTGAATATTGTGGCGATATGAATTCGACGAACTGTGCGATCCCGATTCAGAATTTTGTGGTGTTTTGATTCGACGTATTTGCGTTCAATTGTAATTATCGGCGAAAGTAGCGGTGATGAATTTCTCACAGTGTTTATTTTGCGCGCAGGAACAATCAATTCGACTGAGAACTTATGTTTAATGGACCGTCTTATTTTTCTGAAAGCGGCGTTGCATATTGGACGCCCAAATGCCTTGACCAGCACAAGCCGTTTACTGGTCAAAAGTTTTTAACTCCGGATGAAGTTGTTAAATTCTATGAGAATTATGCTCAAATAGCTGGATTCGATGTTCGTTGGACTCCTTTATAGTTAGTTGGACTCCTTTTATAGTTCGTTGGACTCCTTTATAGTTCGTTTAAATAATTTATAATTCGTCATGTGAATTGTTATCTGATGTGTGATTGTTTATTTTATAGTTCGTCATGTTTGAGGTCCTGATTTCGACACATGCTCTTTTCTTTTAATAATGCAATGTTTCTATTTTCAGGTTCGTCTTCAATATTACATAGTTCGTTGTATTTATTTATAGTTCGTCGTTACTATTTTATAGTTCGTTGACATAATTTATAGTTTGTCATGTATATTTTATAATTCGTCTACATAATTTATAGTCCTCCTGTGTTTCAGATTTATTTTCTGATTGTAGCAAGAAATTTGGCAGGGTATGTTAACATAATAGCCAGTCTATATTAATAGTATCTGACCTAGTAATACCTTACAAGGTAGTACTATTGTCTGTTCTAGGCAAAAAATATTTACAACTGCTGGACACAATTTGCAGTAAAACAATCTTTTAGTCAACGTTTTGTATGATCTCATTTTCTTCCAAGGCTGTTGCTGCATCTAAGGCATCTGCTGCAACTAAGGCATGAGATGCGACTTTAATTAGTCTCCACTGCTCTGCTTTGCGTAACACATCTGATTTCTGTGTGTTTAAATATGATCTGACCATAATGTTCAAGTAGCACTGTCGTAGAGCCAATAGTTGCTTTGTTTGCTGCAACATATATAAAACTCATTAAAAAACATCTAAAACTATTCATTTTGAATGATTAACATGGTCACATTTTTACTTACCTTTTTTCATTCTTTTACCAAGTATCACTTCCACTGTTTTATTCCTCCACCCTTGTAAGTTTCCATGTGCCTCATAGTGAATATGGCACAATCTTTGTAATTTCAATGTTCTCCATCGCATCTCTAGGCGGATTGGTAAGTAATCTTCAATGAGTTCGGCTTCCAGTTTTCTCGCTGATGCACTGGCACTGGCTATTTTTGAGCCCTTTGATGAAGAAGACTGTTTATGAACAGCTACAACCACACGAAAATATTATTCAGGTGCTAAGATTCATTCAAACAATATGAACAAACAGCAATTATTAACGAACTATAAATGACAGATGCAGACTATAAAATAGTAAACATTAATGAACTATAAGATTGTAATTGACAAATTATAAATAGTAATTGACTAACTATGCACTACCAGACTCAAAATGGTTGCAATATTTTCCTTAGTGGATAGGAAATATTAATGAACTATAAAATAGTGATGAACGAACTATAAATGACAGATGACGAATTATAAATAGTTATTAACGAATTATGACTTCAAGGCAGCAATATTGAGTAGTTCACTGGGTAGTAAATATAACGAACTATATATAGTGATGAACGAACTATAAAAGTCACAATTAATGACACACTAAAAAAATTATTCATTGACAAGATTCATTCAATAAATGAAGAAACACAAAAAAAATGCAGTACCTTGTTTCTTAGAAAAATGAGCAACTAGTTGACGAATATTACTGTCTTCAAAATCGCTATCACTGTTACTGGCTGTTGTGGTACCTTTCGATACGACATTCAGTTGAGGCTTACATAATTCATCTTTTTTCTTGTGCTCTTTCCTACTACAGCCTCTGCATTATCTAAAGTTTCATTTGAATTTTGTGACTTCTTTTTGTGCGCTGTCAAACAAATGAAAACTAGTTATAAGGTCTAATCAAACACGACGAATTATGTACTACTCTGACGAATTATAGACTTTCCCCCTGATATTTTCTCATACTGAATTTCCTAACACATTATATGCCGAATTATAATATGGATGACGAATTGTGGCTATTCAACAAATAGAAAGTAGTTTAAATGTGAAATCTAAGATGACGAATTATGTATTACCTTTGACGAATAATGCACATAGGACTCTGATATTTACTCATACCGAATTGTTAACCACATAATATATGACGAACTATATATATTGTGACGAATTATATAGGTGTTTATGGAAAGTGAGTGTGCCAGAAGGCATAAGGCATAAGGCTTTCGAAAAGCGTGTTTCAATAGCTTCAAAATTACTAATGAACAGTTCGTTGTCCACCCCTCCCACAACAAATTACAGCATATACGTACGGTAATAAAACGAACCGTATACAACTCACCATTGTTCATCATTTTGCCGTAACCCTAAAATCGGTTTCGAAGGATCTGAACGACAAACCCTAGAGAACGTTGCGAAGTGCGGAGAGATTCGTCGAGGGAACGCGATTTACTCTTCGACTAACCCTAAATCGGTTTCCTCAATCGTCGGTTTTTCGTTGCGGAGGAGAGATACTGGGGTAGTTTTTAATTTTTTATGGTCGATTATACCCTTTGTGCCATGTTAAATTCAGTTATCATTTATTTAAACCTAATTATCCTAGCCTTTGGATTGTTAAAACGAATGGATAGGATGACTTTGTATTTTGCACAGGATCTGACCTCTATCCAGACCCTCAAAAAAAAATTTACAAAATCCAGAAAGAAAGGAAAAAAATCACCACAAAGTGTACAGTTTTCCATAAATCTATTCACACAGAAAATATCGCACTGAAAAATCAAATCCATTTATGAAATCAAAATCCACAAAAACATTCCTACTCAGAAGAGACAAACACACAGACAGCCAGCCAGCCAGACAGGTAGACAGAGATAGATAGTGAGAAGAGAAGAAGAATCACAACTCATCGTCAACGCTAGCGGGATCTGAAGTTTGTGTTTTTTCTGTTTTGTCATCGACTCAAAACCTCAGCATCTTACTCGCCTTCTCCAGTTGTTAGTTATTTCTTATAAAAATTGGGCCTTTATTGTATTCCTTTTACTCCCCATCAAGCTTCCTTCGCCTACCCACAATTGGGTTCTCTCTCTCTCTTTCGCGCTGTATATTCATGTTTAGTGTAAAGATTGTGTCTTTTCTGGGAGCGAGCTGGTTTCGCCTATAGTACTCACTGGAGTCGTTTCAAGGTTATAGTAGGGTTTGATTTTTGAAGTATGGTGAGGAAACATGGGTGGCAGCTGCCGGCCCATACTTTTCAGGTATCAGTTAATTGAGTTTTGGTTGTGGTTCTTGTCTAGAGATCAGTTTTAATAGTTGGTTTTGCGATTGTGGAGTAGATGAGTTCATGATCTGAGAGATTGGAGGAAATGTCGATGTGGTTTTATTGGATCAATTCCAATTGGGTGTTGTTGAATTTGGGGATAAGTTGTTTTGTTGGCTAAACTAGGTTTAGGCCTGCTTCGGCTTTTTTTTTATTTATAATTTCCATGAGATTTTGCGTGAATTGGGCAGCATTCGTTTTATGAGAACTTTCTATGAAACTAGGACTTGGGTTGCTGAGGCTTCTTTCATGAAAATGTGTGATTGTTCAGCATTAGTTTTTATGAGTACTTTCATGGACGGATGTTTCTTTTACGAGCTTCTAATGTGATCAAGCTGACACATATAGTCTGTACTAACTGAATTGCTCGAAAGGTTAGGGTTGTATGGCTTGAAATTAGTATTCTTTACAGTGATTGTCCCTTGACAAAATCAACGAAGCTCGGTTTCTTTTTTATTTTATTTTATTTTATTTTATTTTGTAAGATCATAATATTATTACTATGTACTCTGATGCTTATAACAAGTTCCAATCTGTATTTAATTTTTGTCTCTTAATTTATGTTGATGCCCTTCGAGGCTGATTACTTCACATTGTGTTTCGCAGGTTGTGGCAATCACTGTGTTTTGTTTGTTGGTGGTTGCATTCTATGCTTTCTTTGCCCCTTTCCTTGGAGGCCGCATTTGGGAATATGCTTTACTTGGTGCTTATTCTCCAGTGGTATGCCAACTGAAATGTCAAAACTACATTGTTGTTTTCTGCAAAATTTATAGTGGCTAATTCTTTGTTTTATTAAATTGCAGGCATTCCTTGTTTTCATACTTTACGTTCGTTGCACTGCAATCAACCCTGCTGATCCCGGTATCTTGTCTAAGTTCGACGAAGATTCAGAAAATGAGAGCAAGAAAAAGCATGGATTACCATCAGACAATCATAATAGGAAACTTGGTGGGAACCAGTTGGGAATGCATTCTTCACCTTCCTCGGCCTCTAGAAGCTCTGTAGCAGGAGCTAACTCAGACTTGAAGGATTCAGTTGTAGAAGCTGGGAGATCAGATGCTCTATCTGGGTCAAAAAAGTCGTCAACGTGCCATATTGGAGGAATTTTCTGCGTAATATGTGTGCACGAAGATTGCCGTAAGGATAATGATTTGGGTCAATTGGGCTCAAGTGAAGACGCCTTGTTTTGTACCTTGTGCAATGCCGAGGTATTTCTTCTTATTGCATAGACTCCGAACTGTAAAAATAATAAGTAGCATACATACTTTTTGGCCTTTGTACTTCGATATGATTAACCTACACCAATAGATGTTTTTCATATAACTATCAGGAGGTGCTGTAGGCCAGTTAATGTTATGATTTGAGCACATTTGATGTATATGAAAACCATTGTCCCCCAGGTACGCAAGTTCAGTAAACACTGCAGAAGTTGTGATAAGTGTGTTGATGGTTTCGACCATCACTGTCGGGTGAGTACGCATATCCCTTGCTTTCGTGATTTAAGATATGCAAACATGAAATTGTGGGGTGTTCCGAATCAATCTCACGGACATCTTTCATATTTTTTCTCAGTGGCTTAATAATTGTGTCGGGCGAAGAAATTACGTGACCTTTATTGCTCTTATGGCAACCAGTTTACTGTGGGTATGTCAACATACTCAAGACCGGATCCAAAGTTTTTATGCTGCTCCTAAACCACTTATTAATTATTATCATATTTCTTAATTTCACAATTTCTTGGTTTTTGTCTTTTTTTAGCTGGCAATCGAAGCTGGAGTTGGCATTGCTATTTTTGTTCGCTGCTTTGTCGACAAGAAAGGCATGGAGGCCGAGATAATTGACAAGCTCGGAAATGGATTCTCTCGTGCCCCATATGCATCTGTTGTGGCCATATGCACTGCTGTTTCAGTCCTTGCTTGCGTCCCTTTGGGTGAACTTTTTTTCTTCCACATGATACTTATAAGAAAGGTCTGTACAACCTTTTCATCGAGTAAACCGTTAGTCGATCATTGTACAAGAATGTAGTTGGTGAGGTGTTTGATGCGTCATGATTACACGATTTGATATTTTTCTTGTGTCTGTTTATTTATCAGGGCATCACAACGTACGAGTATGTTGTTGCAATGAGAGCCATGAGTGAAGCACCTGCCGGAGAATCTGTAGATGAAGAAATTGCGAATATTCGTTATTCTCCTTCGGGATCTGCAACCACAGGAATGAGTGGTGGGAGTTCTCTGGGACTTGGGTACAAAGGGGCATGGTGTACTCCCCCGAAGGTATTCGTAGATTACCAGGTATTTTTTTCAGTCCCCGACACAAAATCTTTTATAATTAATCAGGTCATGTGTATTTTCAAACATTCATGTTAATTTCGGTTCATATGAAAACATTAGGAAGAGGTTGTGCCTCACTTGGATCCTGGAATGGTGCCGTCAACTGTCGATCCTGATGCAGCTGGGTTCGCTGACGGTGACAAGGCAAACAAGGCGGCATCCAAAAAGCCGGTCAAAATTAGTGCATGGAAACTAGCCAAGTTGGATTCAAACGAAGCCATGCGCGCAGCTGCCAAAGCTAGGGCTTCCTCTTCTGTGCTTCGACCACATGACAACCGGTATATGGGAGATCCCGAAGTCTGTTCGAGCAGCAATGTTAGCATTAGAAGCAGCTTGAGCGCTGAAACCGCTGGTGTTAATAAGGAAGTGAGAAACAGTGGCCGGTTACAATTGTCTCCAGTTAGAAACTCATTTGCTAGAAACTCATTCGCTCCAAGTCAAGGCAGCATTGATGAGTATGAAACCGGCACTCAGAGTATGAGCAGCTTTAGCAGTCCAAGTCATATGCATGAATCAGTCACTTTAAGCCCGCTGCCAAAGGCTCATGGAGCGATTCATTTGACTGGCATCAGTTCTAGACCCATTGCTCCCAACATCAAAAATCCCGTTTCATCTCAAATGCCTTCTGGTTTCGACGAGAAAATCATGAAGACGAATAGCAGTGCTGATCCAGTGGCAGCAGCACCAGTCACAGCCTCGCTTCTTCGAGATGTTAAGAGGACATCTGTCGTCTGGGACCAGGAAGCTGGAAGATATGTGTCTGTCCTGTTAACAGCTTCAGAATCCCAAAACAAGCAACCATTGCGAGTAGGTGCACCAGCTACAAATGCTGAAACACGCGGATACGACAGCAGAAGACCAGTTCCTCCAGTTCAAGAATCATCATCCTCGGCGGCACAACATCCACCTAAGCCGCCAGCGCCAATACAGCAATCTGAAAAGCTAACATACACAGGTGAATCAATTTTCTTCGGCGGACCTCTCCTGACAGCCCCTGTAAGAGATGACATCAAGAGCAACAGAGATACAGGTTCAAGAGAAGCCCAGGAGAGAGCAGCATTTAACTTATCGAGAGAGACTAGAATCAAGCGAGATGCAGCTTCGCACCAGCTTCCAGTTTTTACCCCAGGTGGGCTTGACAACAGACATTTAAAGTAGCATTTTAGATCAAATTGATAGAATGCCAAATGGACTATTCTTCATTCATGGATGACTTATGCCTCAGCTGGGACATTTTCTGTCGGGGCAGCCAACCAGCCAAAGCCTGATTCTAATTAGAGTTTTGAACTCGGGATTGACGCATACTAGGTCTTTATTGAATACTAAAAGTGATGTTGTTGCGGAACCCTAAAAGACTACATCAGATGGTATTCTTTGGATGCCAGAAGTATCAGAAACTACTCTAAATTGAGATATTTTAATATCAAATCAACATGACAAGTCACTGGATTCGACTTGCTGAAAAAATAAACTCACAAAAAAACAAGGTTTATATATTATGCTTAACATAGTTACTGCATATAAAATTGATAAGATTGGCCCTGAACTGATCTTTGAGAGTTATTTTATCACAGACTCACTGACTAGCTTGGTATACTGACTAACACTGGAAAAATAAAATGGAACAACAGGACTGAAGATGTTACTTGAATTACAAGGTGTCGTCGACTTCACTTTCTCCTCGAACTATTGTGTCAGCAGCTGACCAAATCTCATTTAACTTGAAAAGTAAGCATCTTCCCGAAATTGCATGCTAGTTACAATGTGGCGCTTTGCTTGCTAGTTCACAAGCTTGGTGATACATATTTCTCAACATCACCTGCCAAGGCTACTGCAACTGCAACATTAATGAGTGTGCAAAGTGTTAGGAAGAAAAGTCATAATAACAGGTACACATGTACATTGAGATATGCAAGGTCCTAGGCCCCTGTGGAGTCTAAAGATGCGGAATTTAATATCGAACAGAAAATTACTGATGAAGCAGATCAGAATGATCTTCTGGTGCTATGATAACTGTCACTGAAACCACCACCACCACGGCTATACCCTTGGCTACCTGATGAATTACCATAACTGCTGCTGTTACCAAATCGAGAACCTCCACTGCCACCAAATCGAGAACCACCAGATCGGGAGCTGCTCATGGGTGACAGTCTTACACTTGGATCACCAGTTATTTCTGGAAGCTGGTTAAAGAAACAAGACAGAAAGGCAAGGATCTCAGCAAGACTAGAAAATGAAGAGATAATGAAAACGCCACCAGCTAGTTTACTTCACATACCATTTTATAATAAAATGCAAATAATTTGCAAAACTCACCTTTTGAAAACGGCAAGAAATATCCCTCTCTATGCCCTTGACATCAGACATTTGATCTTGTGTGTGGATAAGAATTGCAGTCCCTTTCTTCCCAGCACGTCCAGTACGACCAGATCGATGAACAAATATCTCTGAAGTGTTTGGAAGATCATAATGAATTACCTGAACACACAATAAGGAAAGTACAAGTCGCATTAGAGCACATTCTGTACATTGCAGTAGCTAACTAAAGACACAAGACAAGCATACTAATTTAAGAGACAATTTATCATTCAATGCTCATTTTCCAAGGAGCTAGTCGAGTTGTGCTAATATGAATATAATGGGATAAAGAGCCTGATGATGCTGATAGTTTTCGACGTAACAATAAAATAAAGTTAACGAAGTTTGTCAAACTGATAGCATTCTGTATTCACTGAGAGCAAAAATCTTGATCGAACACTCACCAAATCAACATTGGGAATATCCAGACCGCGAGCAGCAACATCAGTGGCAAACAAGACATTAAAGCTCCCATCTCGAAAGCTTGCAAGAGTTCTTTCCCTTTGATCCTGAGAAATATCCCCATGCAATGCCCCACCTCGACATGAACCACTCAACGCATGCGACAAACGATCAGCGTCACGTTTGGTCCCAGTGAAGACAATGCACTTGCCTCCTTTTCCATATTCCTGTAAAAATGAAGAAGAAAAAAAGCACGTGAAAAATGTTCATTTAGTATAGTTATGCAGATTGGCCAATGGCCACAATAGCTTCCATAGTTTAACATAATATTGATCTTCAATTCGCATGTGTCACCACAGTATTCATTGCCTATAAAACAAAGCATGCACTCACGAGCCTCTTTGCGTCGAAGAACTAAATTAACAACACAAGCAAAAGAGCAGGGACATACTTTTATCAAGGGACCAATGATTGATGCCTTTACAAAAGACTGTGAAGCAACCGAATATAGTGTGATCCCTTCCGCCAACTTCTGATCATCCTCACCCACCTGTGGAGAATTAATTCAGGCACAGTGGCTTTGGAACTTATCAATATATATGGCAGCAAAAATAATCAATAGATATGAGCTCTTTTGTACCTTATAGAAGCATGTTGTTTAACTTATAAATAGCATATACCAAAACAAAACTAATGTAATTCTAAATACAAATTCATCATGCACACTGCTCATAGAACCCAAGGATGTCACTTTAGATCATGTTGACAGAAGCCTCAAATTACTACTGAACAGAGGAACTTACAAGATCAACTGTTAAAGGGTTCTTTAGGTGCTTCTGTGTAATCTTCCTTATCCAAGTCGGCATTGTGGCTGAGAACATCATAGTGTGTCTTTGCTTTGGAACTTTAGCAAGAATCTCTTCCACAGCTTCGGCAAAACCAACTTTCAGCATCTCATCAGCTTCATCGAGAACAGCAAACTGAACTTCTGCCAAGTTCAAAGCACCCCTCTTCAGCAGGTCAATAACACGTCCAGGTGTACCAACAACAACATCAACCCCGCGATTGAGCTGACTCATTTGTCTAAATATAGGAGTCCCTCCATAAACACATATTGTATCAAGGTGTGGTGCAGCCTCATAAAACTCCTTCTCCACTTGCTTAGCCAGCTCTCTAGTGGGCGCAAGCACTATCCCTAATGGAAACTTCCCACGGCTAAAATTTCCACACACACACACACACATAACAAATATTAAGCTTAACAAGCCACTGACATTTTAAAACGATACAAAACAACCAGCTAATAAATCAGAAGTTGTCAAGAGCACAAACCCATGCTTCGCATTGTACTGACTGATCTTATCCAACATGGGAATGCCAAAAGCAAGAGTCTTCCCAGTCCCAGTTTTCGCCCTTGCAATCATATCACGCCCTTGCATAGCTGGCTCCAACACAGCTCTCTGCCCCAGTCCTCCTCAACTTTGTCAGCCACAAATCCAAAACATGACAAAAGGAATTCACAAAAATATTATCAATAATCCAGAAATGAAAACTACCTGAATAGGAAACAGCTCAGTAATCCCCTTATTAGCCAAAGCCGTCACAATCTCCTGCGCAATCCCCAGCCTCGCAATCGCCAACCCCGCATCTTCACGACCAACATCGTACGCCAGCGCCTGCGCTGCTCGACACACCTCCGAAGCTCTGAACTCCAAAAACCCCAAACCCGAATGAAACCCTCTCCCCCCGCCAACCGATCCGTCCCATTTCACTACCTCAACATTATCATTACACGCCGCAGCATTAGCTGTCAATTGTTTGAGTGGAGTAAAAGCGGCGGCGAGCGCTCGATGCTTAAGGAGAGTGGAAGGTGTGGAAGCAGAGAGGCGCTTGAGTACGATGCTCGCCATTTTCGTGTTTAGCGAGAGCTGTTAGGGTTTTGTAGAGGGTTTAAGATTGGTGGACAGAGAGAAGCGTAGTTATAGTTATACAACCTCGTTCGATGTTGAATTGAACCGAACCGAATATTGATTTTTTGGGAAACGAGTTAAACTGAAACGAACCGGATAAATATTTTCAACCGAGAGTAGTTTAGTTTTTTTTTTTTTTTGATTGAAGAAAGTGAAACAAGTACACTTATAACTGTAAATTGGGCAGTAACGGACAAGCGTCCAGACAAAACCAAGACCACAACATGCGCCTAGCAAAATTGGCAATGTAGTCTGCCTGAGCATTAGCCTCCCTGCGGATGAGCATGACTGACCACAAAACATTGCGATCCAGCATAGCTAAACACCTCGTGTACCACTCCCTATTGCCACAAGCTAGGGTAGATCGACAATTAATTGTTGTAACTGCTTCTGCGCTATCAGACTCAATAATTGCTTTCTTAAAACCCAACTCATGGCATAGCATTAAACCTTCCAACAGACTCCACCCTTCACAGTCGAAAACAGACTGGCAACACACTTGGCAGCGAGCACGAACAGCCAAAACATGGCCAGCAGCATCCCGCGCTATAACGCCAACAGAACCTGACTTTGTAGAATCGCTCCAAGACGCATCGCAATTGATCTTGACAGTACCAACAGGTGGAGGTATCCACTGGAAATCTGAACACAGAAAATGACAAATGGATTTATCAGTGTGGTACCTGTAAAACTCATTAGCAAGTGCCGTGATTCGACTTGTTGCTTCAACCGGGGAAGGCAGGACATTATCATGTTTCAACCTGTTCCGAGCACCCCATATATACCACATCGTAACAAGGCCAAGAGCTGCTGATCTGGGGTCAAAAGAAGTGCTTAAATAAAACAACACATCAACTAAAGAATAAAATGAACCAAGGTTCATCCATTCCTGCTTGCCCATCTTCTGCCAGACAGCGTTCGCCCACCAACAATTCAAAAGAGCATGTGTCATGGATTCATACTTACAATTACAGACCGGGCAAGAAAAGTCCACAGCCACATTCCTAACAAACAAATTAGTACCAACTGGCAACGCATCATGAAATTGAAAACAGCGCCAACCAAAAAGTTTGATCTTCCTGGGAACTGGTAGCCGCCAAAAAGCCTTCCAAAAAGAAGTGATAACAGTAGGAGATGAAGATTCGCCTCCTGCACTCATGCTCTGACGTTGACGCTCAGATAATAGGTTGTAGCCGCTACGAACTGTGTATTGTCCATCAGCCGAATGAGACCATGACCAAGTACCAGAGCTGTCTTGACAGCTGCCAGCCCTTAGCAAGGTGATGGCGCTATGGATACTCCTCCAGCATTGCGACGGCCTGTAACCTAGAGAAGCAGAAAAAATATTAGCGGACCAAAAATAACGAGCCTTCATGACTTTACTAAGCAGAAGGTCAGGCTGAGAATATAGTCGCCAGGCTTGCTTTGCCAGGAACGCCTGGTTCAACAAAAATAGATCCCTGAAACCTAGTCCACCAAACTCCTTAGGCTGGCAAATGCGAGAATATTTAAGCCAATACACAGCTGATGACTGCTGCTTACCCACCCACCAAAAGTGCTTGACCAGGGACTGATACTTCTTCAAAACACCCTTTGGGATCCGAAAACAGTGCATTTGGTACTGGGGGATAGCTAAAAGGACTGCTTTGATAAGAACTTCCCGGCCTCCACATGATAAGGTTGAAGTATACCAGACTTTCGACTTAGCAGCAGCACGGTCAAGCAAAGGCAAAAATTTGGAAGATACTTGTCTCCCTAGATACAAAGGCATACCCAAATACCTATTATGACCGTCAACAACTGGTACCGAGAGAGACGATATGAAGCTTTGTTTAATTGCGACAGAGGTATTGGGACTCAAAACTAATTCAGACTTATTATAGTTAACCCTCTGCTCAGCAAGAAATTCATATTCGGTGAGAACATCCTTAATAACGAATGGCGTGGATGTCGTTGCTTCAAACAAAAGGAGAGAGTCATCTGCAAAAAATAGGTGGGTAAGAACTGGGGCAGTCCTAGCAATGCTAATGCCCTTGAGGATCCTATTTTCATGAAGCGCGCGCAACTTGTAACTAAGCCATTCGGTACACATGATGAATAAATAAGGCGATAAAGGATCACCCTGTCGAAGGTCCCTCATTGGTGTGAAAAACTCGGTTATTGCCCCATTAATCTTGATACAATATCGAACCGCCATAACATAATCCATGATTTTGTCCACCCACAGCTGATTGAACCCCAACCGAAGCAAAATACAGCGTAAGAAAGTCCAATCAACGCGATCATAGGCTTTAGTTTAGTTTTTTTTTGATAAAGAGAGTAGTTTAGTTTCTTTTTAGTATTGCTTTCTATCGTAGGGCTGCAAACGAGATGATGGACTCGTGAACATTTCGTGAGATTATTTAGTCAAAGTTCGACTTGATTATAAATGAGTCAAACACGATCACGATATTTAGGCTCGATTATTAAACGAGTCGAGCACGAATAAAGTGATACTCGACTCGTTTAAACTCGTGAACAACTCGTTTATATGCTCGATTTATTACTCGATTATAACTCGATTTATAATTGTGTGGTATCTAAATCACACATTTCAAATGTCAGGTTTAGTATTTTTGTTTAATATTTTACATGAAACGAGTTCTTATTCGAGTAGCTCGTTTATGAGCTTGATTGGCTCGAGCTCGATAAATTTTAGAGTCGAGTTTGAATACTTGAAATTATAGACGAGTCGAGATCGAACATACAATACTTAGGCTCGACGAATTCGAGTTCGAATATCGTATAGTTTTAGTCGAGTCGAATTCGACCTTAACGATACTCGACTCGACTTGTTTGCAACCCTATCTATCGAGGAGAGAAGCGTGGTGGTTTTAAACTTCGTGCGATGTAAAATTGAACCGACCGGATATTTATTGGTGAACCGGAACGAACCGATGAGATATTCTTGCAGCGCCTGATCATCAAAATAGATGGCGGTTGAGAGAAACGACATCGTATTGTAGCAAATTACAACGTTTTACAACTGAACCACATCAAAACAGACCCGACGAACCAAACCAATCACTTCTGCTCAATCAACGGTTCAAGAATACACGACCTTGGATTCTTCATGGGCGGACCTTTGGCGCGGCGCTCGAGCTCATCGAGCCGGAACGTCATCATCCGATCCCAAACGCCTCCTTCAAAGAGCACACCCACCTTACCATCCGTGATCCGCTGCACGATCCCACAGTACATGTAAAACGGGTTGTTCGGGTTCTTCACGATCGCGATCATCCCCGGCATCAGCAGCGGCAGCTCCGGCGCCTTTGACTTGCTCGATGCGTCCACACTCGATGCCGAAGGTGAAGCTTTTTTGTCCGTTTTAGCTTTGGGCGGTGGCGGATTCGCTTCGATAAACTTCTTGAGACCCTTTTCGCCGCCGGGGAAGCCGCCGGTGAGGCCGAGTAGCTCCTTGTCGAATGAGTCTTCTGGCAAGTTTGAGAATTTGGGATCTGGTGGAGTTTCTGATTCTGGTTCTGCTTCGGAGTTGGAATTGGGAGTTGGTTGGATTGTGGGGGTGCGCTGGAGTTCGAGTTGGAGGCCTTTCTCGCCGTTTAAGAGACCGCGGCCGCCGAGGATTTCAAAAAGGTTGAATCTTGCGGAGATTTTGAAGCGGGAGGAGGCGGAGGGGGGTGACGGGGATTGAAGATTGAGGGCGTTGGGGTGGAGTGTGTGGCCAAGGAAATTGGATTTGTGGATAAGAGGAGCTGCGACTGACGATGATGCATACGACGAAGCCATGAGATGGGTTCTAGAGAGAGAAAGTGACTTGCAGAGAGATGGAATTTTTTATTTTCTGGGAATTTTTTTCCTGGCCACATACTATTTGCTTGATCAGACTTAAGTTTTTTTATATTTAAGCTGTAAGGGGAGCGCTCGATTGAGGCAGAGTTGGTAGAATTAGACAGTGAGGCACGATCTGAGTCGTTGATGGAGTTGATCGGACGCACGTTGTTGCGAAGCTATGTGGCACGAGCCGTCGTTTGCGTTCACACTACCAAGTAGTGTGAACGCGTCTTGCCACGTTGATCAGTCGATGTTTCGACTAATCATTCGCTACATTCGATGAAGGATTTCGCTCGTTCTCCCGGCAAATTGTCTATGTTTGATGTCTTTCTCTAGTGTTTCAGGTAAAATCGACATGTCATCGCTCCTTGGAGTCGTAATATCAAAAGAACGGAAAGATCGATCGAAAAGGCCAAAAATCAGAATTAAGCCAGCACTGCCCGTTACAAGCTCACCAGCCGTTACACACCAGGCTGTAACGGGTGTAACGGCTGTGTTTTCTACCTGAGTTTTCATAGCCGTCCGTTACAAGAAGAGTCACCCGTTACACCTTGGCTGTAACGGGTGTACCGGCTATGAAACGCATCCGAGATTTGGGCTTCAACCGTTACAGCCGTTACACACTGGGCTGTAACGGGACCGTCGGCTGAAAATTACAAATTTGTTTCTAAATTCGATTTTTGGGCTTTTCATCCTTTTTAGACGGTCTATATAAGGAAACACGAACAGAATAGACGAGTTGTTGATTCTTTGGAGAAAAACCCTAACTTGGGAGAGAAGACAGAGCTTTCAAGCGTGAGGATCAACGAGTCAATCGTCTACGGTTTATTCATTTCTTCCTTTCATATTACACTATTTTTGGTTAATCGCCATGAATAGCGAGTAGTCTTCTCTATTCCGGGATCCTACGGATCCCGTGCTATGTAACCCTAACTCTCATGTGATCAATTGAAGTTTATTATTTATGCGATTTGAATATTCAATTTCATTGCGTGCTTAATTTTATCGTTCTATGCATGTATTTACATCAAAGGGTATGTTTGCATTGGTAGAACGTATTTAGGTTATATACCGAAAGGTGGATGGGCCCTAGGGATTAACCGGATTGCATGAAATTGATGTTAGGTCATGTTTACATGAACTAATAGGAAAACCTTTAATTTAATAAATCGAAATCGTTGATAATCCGTGGATGGGCGGCGTTCAATGATGGAGATTAATCTAGACAATGATCCGTGGATGGGCGGCTTGTCTAGTGTTATTTCGGTTATATTCCATATTCGATAGCATGAATAATTAACGTAGAAAGATTGCATGATTAGTGGGGTTAGCACGGGTGAAGTACGGATTCTGGAATTCTTTCTCTGATAAAAACACAAACTTTATTTTCGGCACTTTAATTTCTCCCCTTTAATTATTGAAATTCTCATAACAAAACGAACCTTTTTAATTGGAATAGCTAAATAGGTCACTTGTTACCTAGTACTCACACGCATTGCTCCTAGGATCGACCATTGGCTTACCAAGGATTATAAATTTTGTTTGACTACGATTTGACCCCTAAAACTCATAATTTGACAACTATAAAGGGTTAAAAATACGCTTGTCAAAATGGCGCCATTGCCGGGGAGCAGCGTTTAGTGTGATATTAGATCTAGCTCGTGTAGTTTAGACTATTCCACCCTACTTGATTTCTGATTTTTCTGTTGCGATTCCTTCGCTCACAATTTTTCTTGGTTTTTACAGGTTCTACCTAGTTCATGCCAAGGAAAGCGCTCAAACAGAAAAAGCAGATTCAGATTTCAGACGATGAAACACTGGTCCAACGTAAGTTTAATCGTCAGGCCCAGAACGAAGCTCGGCAGCTACGAGCACTGAACCGCAACTTCGCAGCTATAGATATGAATCAGAACAACCCAGCTCTGCTGAATGGAGTAGTTGGGGATGACCCGCGACAGCCACCGCGAGTGCAGCAACCAGTGCGCAGAACTCTTGGGGATTACACTACTCCACGTGTCACTGGATTTCAGTCCGCTATTGCACCGGCTGGAATAGAAGCAAATACTTGGGAGCTAAAAACCGGCCTCATTCAGATGGTGCAGAATAATCAATTCTCAGGAAGGGTTAATGAAGACCCTCACCAGCATCTCAAGCGTTTCGTTCAGATGTGCAATACAGTGAAGACCAATGGGGTCCCTTCAGAGTCTTACTACCTCAGGCTATTCCCATTCTCACTGTCCGACAAAGCCAGCAGATGGCTAGATAGCCATGCAGAGGGCACGTTTACTACATGGAATAGGCTGGCCGAAGCTTTCCTTCAGCAATACTTCCCACCATCAAAGACAGCTCATTTCAGGAATAAGATTATATCATCTCGGTCTATTGATGGTGAGACTCTGTACGACGCTTGGGAGAGTGAAATTCTATCCCCTGTTCAAGCAAGTGTTCAAGGTCCAGTTCGGACTGACCTTGAACTCTCTCTACAACAGTTCAACACACGGTACGAGCAGAACAATAAAGACACGAGTACGCACAGATTGATAACCCAGTTTGGCTACGCCTACTCTGGAGGGTTTCCCACACCCGGAAAAGGGACAACAAATCTTTATTACGAGTTTAGGGCACAGGAGGTCTTACACTTACACAACACCTTTGCTTGTAATGGCCTCACCACTAACACTCCGTCTCTCAGATTTGCAACCGAGGTTCATCGCAACTCTCCTCGATCCCCTTCGTCCAGACGTCTATCTGAACGTTCTCGAACCTCTCCTGAAGCTCGGTCGCTTTCTCTTGAAAGCAAGTTGTTCTCCTTCGTTGTGTGCACAGTATGATCACTTCCAGACAGTCTGAGATGCACTTGCTAAGACTGCTCTTACACCGATGAGTTTCAGGTAGGGAGAACTCAATCGGCTGTCGCTCCTTCTCCAATCAGTAAAGATTTCTTCGTGTTTATTTTATCAGTGGGAGCGACAAGAATTAGGGTTGCCCTTGCATTGTATTTATATGCTTGGACGAAACCCTAACTCACACAAGATAAACCCCATCAAACATTTCTCAAATATTCTGATGCGTATCTTTCAAATCGAAACTCTTTATGCAAATATTTGACGCTCGAAAAACTTACTGGCCAACTTCAGATCGGAACAAAAGATCCTCGATCTTTTTAGGATCTTCCAAGAGATAATCAGAATATTTACTTGAAGCCTTCCTTGCCAAGTCAGACGCCGGTTTAGGGTAAATATTCATTCGAATATCTGGGGATCGAATGCATCACTGGCCGATTTAAAACCGAAAAGATATTGGATCCAGATCCTTCCGGAGAATATCTTCTGCGTCTGCTCTACGCTGTACAGAAGTTCCAGAATGTGTTCGTACTCCTCCTAAACATTAGCTCAAACAGTTCTAAAGCCGTTTTGCCAAACAGTATGCCATTCATGGGAACATCAGAGAGTTACAAAGAACTGACGAGGATGTGCCCACACCACAATCTAGAGCAGTGGCAGATTATTGACACCTTCTATCAGAGGATCGATCAAGGGATGCGCACCTTAATCAATCAAGCAGCAGGTGGGGGACTGAACCAAGTCCCGCTAGAAGACACCTATGAGATTATAGAGAGGGCAGCCCAAGATTACCATCTCTGGACGAGTGACCGCGGCAATCCTAGGGACAGAAAAGGTGTGCAGGACCTCTGCCAAGCCGAGAGCACCAATGACATAGCTCGGTTGGCTGATACAATGAAAATACTTGCCACCGAGATTCAGAGTTTGAAGCTAGCAAACACCATGAAGTCATCAGACGTTGCTCACATTGGCGTATACTGTCAGATTTGCGGCTCCCCTTCACACTATGCAGATTGTTGTCCAGTGATCGGATCAGATGATAATAGCGGAAACCAAGAGGATGCAAACTACGTCGGGCAGAATAATCAAAGGGCTGGTCCGGCTATGGACCACCCACGAACAGATGGGACAATCCGAACAGAAACAATCCTAACCTATCTTACAAGCCTCAGAATCCGGTGCCTCAAGGCTTTCCATACAAACAGCAGCAAGGCAGTGCACCGTATCAGCCACGAGGGCAATACAACAACCAGGCTCAGCAATCGCAGAATAGCAACTCCTACCAGCCAAGGACTCAGTACAATAATCAGTATCAAAATCAGTCGCAAGGGTAGCAAAATCAGAACTCGGGGAATTATTCGTACCAGCCGCAGCAGCCCAAGCAGCAAGAGTCCGACAACTCATCTAGCATGGAAGCCATGATGGCTAAGTTTATGACAGATCAGGACAAGAAAGTGCAAGAACTCCAGAAGACGATCAACCAGCTAGTCACTCAGAACAGAATGCTAGAAACTCAGGTGGCTCAGCAAGCGAATTCAGCAACAAGAGAGCACGGAAAACTCCCCTCGAAGCCAGAGCACAATCCTAGGGAGTCTGTTAATGCTATCACACTCCGAAGTGGGAAACATCTTGAGATGATATCTGCCCAGGACACTCAATTAGGAGCAGAGAAATCAGCACCGAATTCTGCACTTGATGAAGGAGAAACATCTAAAGAAGCTGAAAACTGAGAAGAAAATTTTGCCCAGACAGTGGAGCCGGCTCCTTACAAGCCTCCAGTCCCATACCCTCAGCGTCTCAAAGGTGCTAGGAGAGACAAAGAGTTCATGAAATTCATGGACAAGATTCGTACCCTGTACATCACTATGCCCTTCACAGATGCAATCACGCAGATTCCAACATATGCCAAATTCATGAAGGAGATTATGACTGGGAAACGGAAGATGGACGGGACCGAGACAGTAGCTCTAAGTGAGGAGTGTAGCGCTGCCATGCACGTGCCCATGCCGCCTAAGCTTAAGGATTCATGGAGTTTTTCTATCCCTTGCGATATTGGTGGTCTTACTATTCGTCGTGCATTGTGTGATTTAGGTGCTAGTGTGTCTATCATGCCATATTCTCTGTATTCTAAACTGAACTTGGGTGATCTCTGTCTTACTAACATCTTCATTTGCCTTGCGGATCGTTCTTGTAGACTCCCGAAAGGGATTCTGAAGGACGTACCCGTTAAGGTGAAGAACATTTATATCCCTGCTGATTTTATCGTGCTAGAGATTTCAGAGGACACGGATATCCCAATCATTCTTGGTAGACCATTCCTTTACACAACTAGGGTTATTATTGATATGGATAGGGGTTCTATCGCTTTGCGAGTAGGCAGCGAACGTGTTGTCTTTTATCTACCTGACATGTGCAGAACTCCTAGTCTTCTTGCTGATTGTGATGTGTTAGACTCTGCTGATGTTGATCAGCCAATTTCACTGACTTCTATTGAGTCTTACAAGGTTGTACCAGGCTGCCCTATACCGATGGATGTCTACGCCATGAGCATAGAGGGCGCGGACGCAGCTGATGCCGCAGGAGACGCAGGTGAGGAATCTTGCACGGTAGAGCTGAAACCTCTACCTGCAAGTCTCAGGTATGAATTTCTGGGCCCTAACTCGACATACCCGGTGATTGTTAATGCATCCTTGACTGATGTAGAGACCCAAAAATTGCTTGATGTCTTGCGAAAACATAGACCAGCCCTAGGATATTCTATAGACGACCTCAAGGGGATTAGCCCAGATTTGTGCATGCATAGAATTAACCTTGAGGACGATGCTAGGCCTAGTAGGGATGCTTTGAGACGCTTGAACCCCAAACTGAATGATGTTGTTAAGAAAGAAATTCTGAAATTATTAGATGTCGGCATCATTTATTCTGTTGCTGATAGTAAGTGAGTTAGTCCTGTGCACGTTGTCCCTAAGAAGGGAGGTTTGACTGTTGTACAAAATGAGCATAATGAATTGATTCCTACTCGTACTGTGACTTGTTGGCGTATGTGTATTGATTATAGGAAATTGAATAAGACTACTCTTAAGGATCACTTTCCTTTGCCTTTTATTGATCAAATGTTAGAACGTCTAGCAAAGCATAAATTTTTCTGCTATCTCGACGGTTATAGTGGATTTTTCCAGATCCCTATACACCCCGAGGACCAGGAGAAAACCACTTTCACTTGCCCTTTTGGCACATTTGCTTATAGACGTATGCCCTTTGGTCTTTGCAATGCACCAGCCACTTTTCAACGTTGCATGATGGCTATTTTTTCTGATTTTTTGGAACATACCATGGAAGTATTTATGGATGATTTTTCGGTGTATGGTTCCTCATTTGATTCGTGTCTTTCTAACCTTGCTGATGTTCTTCGTCGTTGTGTTGACACTAACCTGGTTTTGAACTGGGAAAAGTGTCACTTTATGGTGCAGGAAGGTTTAGTTCTTGGACACATGGTCTCTCACAGAGGTATCGAGGTTGATCGCGCGAAGGTAGAGGTGATTGAAAAGCTGCCACCACCAAAAGACGTAAAAGGGATAAGGAGTTTTCTTGGGCACGCTGGATTTTACAGGCGTTTTATCAAGGATTTCTCGAAGACAGCAAAGCCGCTCACTGATCTGCTTTGTCAGGAAGCTGAGTTTAAATTTACTGATTCTTGTTTACATGCTTTCAACAGTCTAAAAACTGCTCTTACTTCCGCTCCTATAGTGCAGCCTCCCGATTGGGAGCTGCCGTTTGAACTAGTGTGTGATGCTAGTGACTTTGCAGTAGGAGCAGTTTTGGGACAGCGCATCGACAAGAAACTACACGTAGTTTACTACGCCAGCAAGGTCCTCGCCGGAGCAGCAGTCAATTACACTACCACCGAGAAAGAAATGCTAGCTGTTGTCTATGCTTTTGAGAAATTCAGGCAGTACCTACTGTGTTCGACGACCATAGTATACACCGATCATGCTGCTATCAAATATCTGCTGTCGAAAAAGGAATCTGAACCTCGTCTTATCCGCTGGGTCCTCCTCCTCCAGGAATTCGACATTGAAATTAGGGACAAGAAGGGTGCAGAAAATCTGGTTGCAGATCACCTGTCACGCCTCGAGCTAGGAGAGCTCGACCGCGAAGAGGACAAGCTCCCGATAAACGACTCTCTAGTGGACGAACAGCTTATGCACATTGATGTGGACAATGTCCCATGGTACGCAGATTTTGTTAACTTCCTGGCCTGTGGAATCCTCCCTCCCGACCTCTCGCACAACCAGAAGAGGAAATTCCTCTCCGACGTTAAAAGGTACTTCTGGGATGATCCTTTCTTGTATCGATTATGTGCTGACGGCCTCTAATTGACTTGTGTCGATGAGGATCAGATTCCATTTATTCTGGAACGGTGCCACTCTTCGCAATACGGTGGGCATGGGGCTGGTTCAAAAACAGCTACAAAGGTTCTACAGTCCGGCTTCTTCTAACCCTCACTATTCAAGGACGCGCACGAATTTGTCAAAGCATGTGATCAGTGCCAGCGGACTGGTAATATTTCGAAGCAGCAGGAGATGCCTCAGCAGAGCATTCTCGCAGTCGATCTTTTCAATGTATGGGGGATTGATTTTATGGGACCATTCCCTTCTTCTTATGGTAATCAGTATATCTTGGTAGCAGTCGACTACGTTTCTAAGTGGGTTGAAGCAGTTCCTACTCCCACTTGCGACGCCAAGGTGGTTATAAAAATGTTTCAGAAGGTGATCTTCCCTTGGTTCGGAGTGCCCAGAACAGTTATCAGTGACGGTGGCTCTCACTTCAAGGAAAGAAATTTTGAAACACTGCTGAAAAAGTATGGTGTCTACCACAAAATTGGCACTCCCTATCACCCTCAGACTAGTGGACAGGTTGAGATCTCTAACAGAGAGATCAAAAGCATTCTAGGAAAGACAGTTTCGAGCCACATGAAAGATTGGGCGTCCAAGCTAGATGACGCACTGTGGGCATACAGGACTGCATACAAAACACCTATCGGTATGATTCCGTTCAGACTAGTCTATGGAAAAACCTGCCACTTGCCAGTCGAATTAGAATACAAGGCATTATGGGCTATTAGAGCGTTGAATATGGACATGAAGGCAGCAGGTGAGAAGAGAATACTACAGCTGCATGAGCTCGATGAAATCAGACTTGATTCTTATGAGAATGCTCGGATTTACAAGGAGAGGACAAAGAAATGGCATGACAAGAGAATCGTGCGCAGAGAGTTCAACGAAGGTGAGAGAGTTCTTCTCTACAACTGCCGCCTTAGACTATTTCCTGGAAAATTGCGCACCAAATGGAGTGGCCCATATACAGTAGAAAGGGCACATCCAGACGGGCATGTGGAAATCAGCGTCGAAGGAGGAAAAATAATGGTAGTCAACGGGCAACGCCTCAAGCACTACCACGTTCGGAAGCATCTTGCACCTCCTGACAGGATTGATGACAACCTACTTCTCGGGAAGGGATCCCAGCAAGGGACTTCCCGAGAACGCTCCTAGTCCTACCTCTCTACCTCTGTCTCGCCAAGACGTTAAACTAGGTCTCTCCGGGGAGTAACCCGCGCTATAAGTTTTCTTTCATTGCATTTTGCATTGTATTTCTTTCTCTGTGGACCATGCAGGACTCAAAGTGTGGAGTTAAACGGGATTCAGAATTCGGAGCACGAAGTAAAATTTGGCAAAAATCAGGCCAGCCCGTTACACCCGTTACACACTGGACTGTAACGGCTGTAACGGGCGTGAATTATCCCAGAGCTTTTTGGCCAGCCCGTTACACCCGTTACACACTGGACTGTAACGGGCGTGAATTATCCCAGAGCTTTTTGGCCAGCCCGTTACACCCGTTACACACTGGACTGTAACGGCTGTAACGGGTATGAAATTCGTCCGTGCCTTCCAGTCAGCCCGTTACACCCATTACACCCGTTACAGTCGGTTGTAACGGGCAGAGCAATTACCCTTCTTCCCCAAATTTTTGAAACCCTAATTTCAAAAACCCAATTGCCTAAATTGTCCAACATCTCTCCGCCGCTCATCCCAGCTCCGTCCAGCACCTCCGTTCAGCACCTCCGAGCCACACCACCCCGTCCGACAGCCAACCCAGCCGTCCGTCCATCCTCACCCCAACCGCCGCATCTCAAACCAACCAACCACCACTTCGTTCGACCCCCAATTTCTCAAATTCAACCCAAACCATAGCAATCCCACACCTCCACCCTCCTCCACCATGACTCGGCCGAATTCCTCTAGCCGCAACAACCGTCCATCATCCCGTGCTCCTCCTCCGAGCACCTCCAGGGAACTTATTCCGGCACCACCACCCGTCCAAGCCCAGGTCTACCCACTGGCTACTACCGGACGTTTCGCGCCTGCACCCCGGGACCGGTTCGAAGGCATTCTATCTAAGAAAACGGTACGACCTACTCTTGTCCCATGCATGGACACGCTTGATAAATTGAAATTGGACTTATTGCCACAGTGTCGTCGAATGTTTATTGCCTCTGGGCTAGATATTTTGTTTACTCGCCGTCTATTGCCCACATATCCTTTGCTTGTGGAAGAATTTTTGGCTACGTTTGATATTGAGGGTAGCCCGTTAAAGGTGACGCATTGGAAGTTCCAAATTGGGCGGAGACAGTACACTATGTCTAAGGCCGAGGTCTGTGAGATTTTAGGATTTCCTTTGGAGGGATTTTGTGGGGAGTACAGTATTGACGAGCGGTATGAATTCTGGAAAACCATCTCCGGTTTTGACTACTATTTCCGATCCGGTTGGGGGTCTGCTGGGATTAAGGAGCCCATTTGGAAAATTATTCATCGCTTTGTGGCCCTGAGTATTAATACTCGCTTTGAGGGCGCCACTGTGATCAACAACCCAGACTTTGATATTATGATCTCTATCAGCAAAGGGGTACCAGTGGATTTCTTTCAGATACTTAGTGGCATGATGACGGTATGGGCTACATCAGCTTCGAACAAGGCCATGGGCGGCGGTCTATTTATTTCTGTGCTCGCTGAGTCTCGAGGATGGGACCTCAGCTCACTGGAGGGGTGATGGACCACAATTATACGAATCAAAAACACAGATAAACCCCCCAAGTTAGACTGTTTGTCTATCTAACATCCACTTGTTAGTCCCGATATATTTCCACAGGGCATTTTAGAGATTAAAGTGAAAACACGTTAAGGAGAGGCTTTTAGCACAGAAAAGATATAAGGAGTCGATTCAAGGTCAAGATCATATGCCGACTGAAGAAATATCAAGGATCCTGATGATGAATCACTCATCACAAATTGTGCAGAGATGGAATCAAGTCAACCCAGTGCCAAATTACACTGACAGTTTTGTGAAAAGACAGTGCAAAACTGTACAAAACTCACATATGGGCAAGATGACTTGTGACTTGGAGAAGAGGTGGCCAAAGAGGAAAACCACCCCAAAACCACCACCCACCACCGGCGGCTCCTCCCTCCTCCTCCATGGATGACCGGCTCTCCTCCGCCCAATGAGCCGCCGCCATGTGGTGGCTCCTCCACCACATGTTCCTCCTCTCTCCTCCTTGGATGACTTGATGACTTGCTTGGGAGGTGGCTTCCACCACCATTTGCTCCTCCACCACAACCACCTACCGGCGGCTGCTCCTCCACCACTCCTCCGCCGCCAAGTGGCGGCGCCTCCTTGGCTCATCCAAGCCTCATCCTCCACCCTTTGATCAAATCAATCCTAGCCCTCCATTTCCTCCCATTTCTCCTATAAAAGGAGGCTCACCCCTCCTCATTTTATCATCCAAAAAACCATTCCATACACAATCACTTATCTCTCTACATTTTGTAATATTTTGTAAGTTGGTTTGGATCAATAAAGTTACGATATTTGGCTAGGCGCCCTCCTCCATGGACAGGTGAGGCTAAACTCCTCATTCGGCGGAAGGTATAATCTTGTATTATTTAATGTTTAATTAGCTTAGTTTATTTTCTTAGTATTCAATACTTGTTCTATGTGCCATATAAAAGTCAGAATGTCTCTAAGGTAGAGTGAACGATTTTGGGAATGTGACCATTAGGGGTCCAACTTCGTAAGTTCTTCCTTAAGATATTCGTGATCACACCCGGATAGGGGAGGTCGTAACAGACAAAGCTATCTGAAAGAGGTCGACTATATTTAAAAAACCATTATGGGAAACCGTAACAGGAGAGCAGGTGGATGCACTTAGACTAGCGTACCTAACTGGTACTGGCGCTAGTCTAAATAGAACAAGTGTGATTTAGCCGATGTTGCAAGTCTTGAGCTATCGCTAGCCTCGATTCATCGTTTGAATACTTAGAAGATTTACTAAACTAATAAACATGTGATAATACAAGAATACCTGAAACCGAATACGCTCTTTCAATTGCAAACACCCCCTGTATTTAATTTCCTAGTATAACTGCTCAATCAAACACAACCACCAACCACTCACATACCGGAGGAATCAACAATCACGCATCACCCACTGTAAGTCTTCTAACCCTCAACTCCTTTATTTTCTGTATTTAATTTCAGTATTTATTTTCTGTATTTACTTTCCGCACAAAAAACCCAAAAAACCCAAAAACAGTAGTTTAGTAATTAGCAGTAAGTCCACACTCGACCTAAAATCACGCACCGTGTAAGCCGTAACGAACAATCTATCCCCCTAATTCCCTTGGGTTCGACCCCTACTTACCCTTACTACCCAGTAGTTAAGTCGCGAGTAGTGGACATTATAAATTTATTTGTACGAGACGCATTGCACCCTAACGACAGTGCAACCGACGCTCCCGTCAAGGGGACTGACATGTACCTGCCCCTGAATATGGACCAGATTGCTCTCTACAAGTTTATTGGGAGAGACGGCCAGTGGACGCACAACCCCGAGCTCCCTGGTGGAGCAAAGAAACGATGCATTGATAGGGCTCAGGTCAGGGTAGCCTCCCCTCCGCGCGAGTTGGCACCAGTTCAGGAGGAGCAGCCTCAGCACAATGACGTCGATATGGACGAGGCGCACTCGCCTCCAGCGCCCAGCCACTTTCCTCCCCCACCTTTTCCCGCTGCCAACCAGTTGCCATTCTCATTCGAGGAGCGTTTCGTTCGATTAGAGAGCACTCAGCAGCAAATCATTGCCACCCAGCATGAGTTTCGGAGTGATCTGAGAGATATGATGACCTATCAGCGCCAGATTTTGGCCAGCCTTGCCCCTATCATTTCTACCCAGAGCAGACTTTCTGTCTCCCATAATCAGCTCCGGGATGATTTCAGAGATTTCCGATATCAGGCCAGCAGGGCACAGTAGTGGTCGCATGACGCTCAGACTTCGTTCTATAGGCATCAGGGCTTCACAGATTTTCCTCCCCCGCCATCCTTCATGTCTTCTGCCCCTGACCCTTTTGAGGCTGATTTCACCAGGGCAGTCGACCTCAGCCCTCCTCCCAGTGCACTGCCTGCCCATGCTGCCGCCGGGGAAGGCCCCTCTCACACAGTAGGCTCTGCTGGTTGCACAGATTCAGAGGGCAGTGATTCCGGCGATGATGCCTCTTATGATTCAGAGGTCGGTGACCCAGACGATGATGCTTCTCAGGATTCAGAGGGCAGCGAGGAATTCTGATCTTTATTTCGGATACTGCTCATGCTCTTTATTTTGCCGATGTTTCTTTTTGCCATACTGTCAGTTTTTTTTTGCATTTCATCATTTGTACGTTGACTTTTGGATATTATTCACTGCTTTCTTCTTATTTGATGTTTGAGTTATTCCATTATTGTTGTTCACCTTTACTCACATCATTCATTTTTCTATTCATCTCGCGATTATCGATGCTAACTTATACCTTGTGCAGCTCTATATTTTTATTCTCACTCTACAAGCTCACAGGTCGTATTTCACTCACCAGTCATCGCTTAATCTCTATAGACATCGCGTCACCACGCACGAGTGAAGTTCCTATGCACTTTTTCTTATTTTATATTTTTCGCTTAGGGACTAAGCTCGATTTTAAGTGTGGAGTGGGTAGCGCATAGTCACATGCATTGCATATCATATTCACTAATTGTACATGCTCAACTGTCTATGTATTGCGATTGAAATTCTCATTTTCTACGATACTCCTTGACTGATTGACATTCTTTTGGATTCAAAATCTAGGACTTGAAATAGTTTTACTCGTATGTGTATTCTCTTGAGTCAGTATCATTGCTAACCCTCGCCTATCACATGTTCTACATATTTCTTAAAGCATGTTTAAGACTTGATATCAGTAGGCACCGTTTCAAAAACTTTCAAAAGCTTAAAATTGCATACCTTTTTCTAGGTGACCTTAGTACTAGTATATGGTTCTCTACCCTCGTCGTGATTTGCATGCACCCGCCTTTATTCATACACTATGTCAAGCTTTACGTGTGGAGTTAGACAATTGACCTTCAAGTTTTCCCCTCAAAAGCAAAGTTCTAAATTCTGGAAAATGGGTGCAACATTGGCCCCGAGCATAGTTGTTTATGAAAGAAAAAGCCAGTTTGAAAAAAAAAATATATATATATATATATATGCTTTTGTTGATTCTGCGAAAGCAGAAAATACCAAGGACCCGGTGAGAAAAGTCACCCCTGGTATCTGGAAAACACTCTTGAAACAATTTCTGCTCCCTTCTGCTTGGCGTAGTGTAAATCCACCTTTTCATTGCGTGCAAATCATAGCATATCTTGAGAATTCATATACTATGGTCTAAGGGACGATCCTCGTGCTTGCACTGAAATTTCCTATGCAATTTTTCGCACTATTTTTCAGAAAAATTCTTAAGCCAAGCTCCTCTTCTCTTACGGGTCATTGCCTAGTCCTTAGCACTTGAGAATGAGCTTTGCGCCAAGAGCCCATGGACTATCCCTAGATAGCATAGGTGAATGGCGAGCATGTTTTGTGCAACTGTTCTCGTTCTTATCTCGTTGCTATAGAACTATTTAGAGCTTGTGATGAGGCGTTTGTTAGTCGTGCGTACTGACCGTTTGAATGCATAACTCGTTTAATCTATGATTGTCTGAAACTTTGATGAAGATGTTTGTCTTGAAGTTGAGGTAACACGATGAATCCGAGGTATGACATGACTTTATTATGACTCATTGAGCATCATTTCATGCATACACGTTAGTTAGTTGTATAGGGGATTTGTAGGTAGTCCCATTCCTGAAAACCTTCACGAGACTATACTCGTCCTACTAGGGTAGCCTATAGGTTGAAAGGCTTGATGCATATGCTAAATGCATTCGTGTCCTCTACGACAGTGAGTTATCTCTTTATTTTTATGTCTAGTTAGAATTGATCACATGTCACTTGAGTAGGTAGTCCATGGTCATGGAACATTGCATCCTCCCTTGTGTTTATTCTGCCATATTTTCGACATTTGTTCGGGACGAACAAATCCTAAGTGTGGAGTGTTTTGATCAGTCGATGTTTCGACTAATCATTCGCTACATTTGATGAAGGATTTCGCTCGTTCTCCCGGCAAATTGTCTATGTTTGATGTCTTTCTCTAGTGTTTCAGGTAAAATCGACATGTCATCGCTCCTTGGAGTCGAAATGTCAAAAGAACGGAAAGATCGATCAAAAAAGGCCAAAAACCAGAATTAAGCCAGCACTGCCCGTTACAAGCTCACCAGCCGTTACACACCAGGCTGTAACGGGTGTAACGGCTGTGTTTTCTACCCGAGTTTTCAGAGCCGCCCGTTACAAGAAGAGTCACCCGTTACACCTTGGTTGTAACGGGTGTAACGGCTATGAAACGCATCCGAGATTTGGGCTTCAACCGTTACAGCCGTTACACACTGGGCTGTAACGGCTGTAACGGGACCGTCGGCTGAAAATTACAAATTTGTTTCTAAATTCAATTTTTGGGCTTTTCGTCCTTTTTAGACGGTCTATATAAGGAAACACGAACAGAATAGACGAGTTGTTGATTCTTTGGAGAAAAACCCTAACTTGGGAGAGAAGTCAGAGCTTTCAAGCGTGAGGATCAACGAGTCAATCGTCTACGGTTTATTCGTTTCTTCCTTTCATATTACACTGTTTTTGGTTAATCGCCAAGAATAGCGAGTAGTCTTCTCTATTCCGGGATCCTACGGATCCCGTGCTATGTAACCCTAACTCTCATGTGATCAATTGAAGTTTATTATTTATGCGATTTGAATATTCAATTTCATTGCATGCTTAATTTTATCGTTCTATGCATGTATTTACATCAAAGGATATGTTTGCATTGGTAGAACGTATTTAGGTTATATACCGAAAGGTGGATGTGCCCTAGGGATTAACCGGATTGCATGAAATTGATATTAGGCCATGTTTACATGAACTAATAGGAAAACCTTTAATTTAATAAATCGAAATTGTTGATAATCCGTGGATGGGCGGCGTTCAACGATGGAGATTAATCTAGACAATGATCCGTGGATGGGCGGCTTGTCTAGTGTTATTTCGGTTATATTCCATATTCGATAGCATGAATAATTAACATAGAAAGATTGCATGATTAGTGGGGTTAGCACGGGTGAAGTACGGATTCTGGGATTCTTTCTCTGATAAAAACACAAACTTTATTTTCGGCACTTTAATTTCTCCCCTTTAATTATTGAAATTCTCATAACAAAACAAACCTTTTTAATTGGAATAGCTAAATAGGTCACTTGTTACCTAGTACTCACACGCATTGCTCCTAGGATCGACCCTTGGCTTACCAAGGATTATAAATTTTGTTTGACTACGATTTGACCCCTAAAACTCATAATTTGACAACTATAAAGGGTTAAAAATACGCTTGTCACACGTGGCGCGCCACAATTGCACGGGGGGTCAAATGATTGGCTCACGTTGTGCCTCACTGCCTCATTCTTATTTTGCCTACCTCATTTGATTGCTCCTCTAAGCTGTAAATTATAAAGATGACGGCGAATCGTGGTCTTAAAGTTGGAAAATATCAATCAGCTGGGAATAATACAGACAAGAGAAATAAAACTTGAATAAACGTAAGTCCGCTGCTCCACTTCGCCTCTGGCGTGGGCACGTCATATTCCCGTCATTCACAGCTTGAAAAAAAGGCAGGATCACTCTGGAGAGCATCCACGCATCGTCCGCCTGCCCACAACATTGGCCGGGAAATCGGTCAAGAAGAAACATACTTACACGAAACTCGTGTCTGAACAAACACGGCGAAAAAAACTCAGACTGTAAAGGCTGAGATCAAAAAGCTCCAACTTCCACCCCTCCAACTGCCACCAAGTTGAACCACCAACGCCGCCTAAGTTGCCCTTCCAACAGCCTGCAACCTCACGCCAGACCCGCAAGGGCCCCTTACTTGGGACACCGGAAGCTGGACTTACCAGTCTTCCTAGGCGAAGATGCTCGAGGATGGCTCCAGCGAGCGGAGCACTATTTTGCAGTGAACAAGCTGATGGAGCACGAGAGGCTCGACGCGACAGTCCTGTGTTTCGAGGGCAAGGCCCTCCAGTGGTTCGAGTGGTGCAACCAGCGCCAGCCATTCAGGGATTGAGAAGAGTTACGAGCTGGCCTCCTGACGAGATTCCAGGGCTCCCAAAGCCGGTCGCACGAGGAATTCTTTAGTCTGGTCCAGGACACGACCGTGGGAGCATACCGGGACCGAGCGCTATCTCAGTCCTAGGTGACATCACGAACTAAGCCCTCACGTGAATTTCATGAAGGGGCTCAAGCCTCTCATTCGAGAAGGAGTCCGGGTCCTGCGACCGAGAGGACTAGAAGAGGCGATGCAGCTCGCCCAGCTCGTCGAGGATGAGAAAAATGCTGAGCGCTCGAGCCAGCGAGCATGGCATCAACAACGTGTAGGGGCCAACCAAGGCGGACACAGAGATCGACCAAGAGACCAGGCGAGCGGAGCAACCTCAGCCTACCGAAAAATGGCGGAGGCAGATATCAAGGCAAAGAAGGCCCGGGGCCTCTGCTATTGATGCGACGAGCGCTGGATGCCCGGGCACCAATGCAAGGCAACGAACCTGAAGGTCATATTGGTTAACGAATGGGACTCCAACTCAGACGATGACCATGAACCGGAGGAAGAGGCCCGGGTGGAACCCGAGGTTGTCGAAGTTTCCCTCAACAGCCTCTCCGGCTTGACCACCGCACGCTCCATGAAATTGAAGGGGAGCATTGCGGAGAAAGAGGTCCTAGTTCTGGTTGACAACGAAGCCACGCATAACTTCATCTCCCAGAGGATAGTCGAAGAGCGGGGTCTCAACCCGGACAACCGAGGGAGCATTCAAGTAGTCTTGGGCACTGGCGCGGTAGAGGAGAGTCGCGGCATCTGCAAGGATGTCGAACTAGAGCTTCCAGGCTACACCTGCCGACTCGACTTCCTCCCCATTCAAATGCAAGGAACGGATGCCATACTTGGCGGTGGCTCTAAACACTTTGCAACGTCAAAACAAACTGGAGATCACTCCGCATGGAGTTCGAGGATGGAGACCGCCAAGTGAGGCTAGTAGGAGAGGCCAGCCTTTGCAAGGCTGAAGTATCTTTGAAATCCTTGGTGCGAGGAAGGAAGAGCACTGCCTCTTGCTTTTTGATAACAGTGAACGAGACGAAGTCATGCCCGAGCAAATCAGCCTGGGGCCATGCCCGAGCAAATCAGCTGAGTATTGGAGGAATTCAAAGATGTGTTTCAGGAGCCTGGGGCCTCCCACCCATCCGAGGGCATGAGCATCACATTGTACTCAAGGATGGAGCTCCCTCGGTCAGCGTCAGACCCTACCGCTACCCCCAGGCCCAGAAGAACGAGATTGAAAAGATGGTACGAGAGATGCTAGTGGTTGGCATCATCAGACCGAGCACGAGCCCCTTCTCAAGCAAGTTCTCCTCGTCAAAAAAGGATGGCAGTTGGAGATTCTGCGTCGACTACCGGGCCCTCAACAAGCAGACGGTAGCCGACAAGTTTCCCATTCCCATCATTGACAAACTGTTGGACAAGCTGCATGGGGCGACGATCCTCTCAAAGATCGATCTTAAGGTCGGGTATCATCATATACGAATGGCCCCAGGCGATGAGGTGAAAATGGATTTCAGAACTCAGGAGGGCACTACGAGTTCCTTGTGATGCCATTCGGGCTCACAAATGCCCCAGCAACCTTCCAGGCCTTGATGAATCAGGTACTCAGACCCTTCTTATGGAAGTTTGTTTTAGTGTTTTTTGACGATATTTTGGTGTACAGCCACACTATCGAAGAGCATGTCGAGCACCTTAAGGCAGTGTTGGGAAAATTGAGGAATGCCCAGTTTGTGGTGAATAGGAAGAAGAGCTCCTTCGGCCAGACGAGCATTGAGTATTTAGGGCACGTGGTGTCCAGAGAAGGAGTATCAGCGGACCAATTGAAAATCCAAGCAATGCTTGAGTGGCCAGAACCGAAGACTTTAAGGGAGCTGCGGGGCTTCTTAGGCCTCACCGGCTACTACTGCAAGTTTGTCAAGCACTATGGGAAGATAGCCACTCCATTAACCCAGCAGCTGAATAAGGACTCCTTCAGTTGGGGCGAGGAAGCGAGCAAGGCCTTTTGGGAACTCCAGGCCGCAATGACGCAAGTCCCGTCCTAGCTACCCGACGTTGATTAGCCTTTCGTGATAAAGACAGACGCCTCTGGCCATGGGCTAGGCGCGGTACTAAATGCAAAATCAGTAGCCGGTGGCTTACTTCAGCCAGACCTTATCAACCCGAGCCCGACTGAAGAGCATCTATGAGCGAGAATTGATGGCCATAGTGCTCGCCATTGCCAAGTGGAGACCATACATATTGGGGCGCCACTTTATTGTCCGCACGGACCAGAAGAGCCTCAAGTATCTTCTTGAGCAGAGGATGGTGGCCGAGGAGCACCAAACATGGCTGACCAAGTTACTCGGCTACGAGTTCAAGATCCAATACAAGGTCGGCCGAGAGAACAAGGCCGCCGACGCCCTATCGAGGAAACTAGAGGAGAACAGAACTGACCTTGAGGACAAGGTTCATCTCAAAGGGGCGGGAAATGTTGGGAGCACCCAACTCTTGACCGAGAACGCGCGCATTGACAGCGCGGGGCCTAATCACAGCGCCTAGATTTCCCAACTTGGGGTTCAACGCACTTCCCAGGGCCCCGGGCAGACCAAGACTGATGTTCCCATGAATGGCATGGATTTGGAAAAACGGCTTTAAAATTGTTCAAGCTGGAGTTCAACCACACACTGGAACAGAAGTACAGCGTACAGCAGACGCAAGGATTTGCATATCCAAAAGATCGATGAGATTATCTGATTGGGATCAATTGACGAGTCATCATTAAAGATCAGATATTCAAATGAATATCTTCAGATTGGATTCGAGAATATTAGATGACTTGGCACGGAAGTAATCTCCAAAGATTGGATATGGAAGAGATTGAATATCTATCAAATATGTAGGAGTATCTCCGAAATATTTGACAAGAATATTTCGATCTGATTGGAGTCAGCCAACTAGGAATTTGAAGATTCGGATATTCAAACGAATATCTACACATCAGGTTAAAGGTGGCGTGGCTGACTTGGGAAGGAAGTTTTCGAATATACTTCCTAAAGATTGGAGAAAGATATACATCGAATATTTAGGAATATTTCCTAAATATTTGATGGGATTATCTTGAGCAGATTTGGATGGCATCCGAGCATATAAATACAATGCTAGGGCATCCATAATTGCGTCGCTTCCTGAGAGAAAAGATAAACACGAGAGTTCGTGAGATTGGAGGAGGAGCGACCACCAGCTGATTATTCCTCACCAGAATATCAACGGAGAAGAAGCAGTCTGTTCAGTGTGCTGTTCAGACTGCTCTTGGAGAACTATCAAGCGCACACACACACGGTGATAAAGACACGTCTTTGAGAGAAGGCGACTGGACTTCCGAGAAGTCCAAGACTAGGCCGAGAGGGAAGTCTCGTCCTACCCATAGGGGATCGAGGGGAGTTGCGACGAACCGAGATTGCAAATCTGAGAGACGGAGTGTTAGTGGTGAGGCCATTACAAACGAGGAGTTGTGTAAGAGTAAGACCTCTTGTAACCCTAAACTCGTAATAAGATTTGTGTCCCTTTTTTGGGTGTGGGAAACCCCCCAAAGTAGGCGGAGCCGAACTGGGTTATCATATCGTGTGTGCTCCTATTTTGTGATGTTTATGTTCTGTCTGCTAAGGTGTTCCAGCCTCTGTTTGAACACAACCTGAAACTATCCAACAAGTGTTCGAGACGCAGTTCGAACACCATCTGGAACTCGTCTTGACTAAGACAAGTAGATTTCAAAGACCCTAATAGTCTTAGACAAGTAGATTTTATTAGTCAAAGCCCTCGCTGCTGGTACTGACCTGGTGCATTCTGCTGATACTGATGATTAGGATGTCTGTAGGGCTGCTGGGTCTGCTGAGGCGCATTCTGTCGTGCTGGCTCTCTCTGGGCCTGATGCTGTTGATTGTTGTTCTTCCAGGGCTGTCCGTTGGCTCCTTGATTGGTCGTGGCTGCGCCATACTGTCGGACTGGTCCTGGTCGGTTGCCATAATTCTGATAGTCGCCCACTACATTGACCTCAGCCTGGTCGTCTTCCACTAAGGTAGGGCACTCGTCTGTCTTGTGATCTGTGGCTGCACAAAAACCGCATGGCTTAGTCTGGACTGGTTGCCTCCTGATCACATGTTGCATCATCTCCTTGAGCTCCTTGATCTGTTCGGCCATGGCATTTACTGAGGGCTCAACCTTTGACACGTTCCTGGTCTGGGTGTATTCTTCTTCTTCTTTGTTGGACTCATCCTGGAACCGCTCATTCTCTGCCACTTCCATGATCTTTTGTCTAACTCCTGCTGGGGATAGGTTCATCAGATTGCCTCCAGCCGAGGCATCTAGGAGCTTCCTGTCGAGTCTGCGAAGGCCATCTAGCATATATTCGACGAGCAACTTCTCTGTGAGTCCAAGGTTGCAGCAGCTTTTCTCCAAGGCATTGAATTTTTCCACGTACTCGTACATGGTCTCGTTGGGTCCTTGCCTGAGATCCTGTAACTGCCTTCAGACTTGCATAGCTCTGCCTGCTGGGTAGTATTTGGCGAGGAATGCTCGCTGCATCTGATCCCATGTGTAAATACTGCCTGAAGGAAGAGATAAGAACCAATCGCTAGCCGAGTCTGTTAGTGAGAAGTAAAAAGCTTTTAACTTGAAATCCTCGACTTCGACGGTGGGTGACTTGAGGTTCTGGCATATCCCGTGATAGCGCTGTAGATGAGTTGTGGCCGACTCTCCCTTGGTTCCTGAGAATTTGGGCAGATGGTGAATGACTGCCGTGTTGACAGTTATAGCTGCGAGATCCGGTCCTTCGTAGATGCACCAGGCTTGGTCTCTGAAGTTGGGGACCGAGAGCTCGCCCATGGTTGGTCCTTCATTGGCGTCATCCTCTTCGTCTCTGACTACTGGTTGGCGCGGAGGTCTCTGAGGTGGTGGGTATGGATGTTGTGGATGGTATGGTAGTGGTGGGTACTGTGGTGGGTATTGGGGGTATGGCGGTTGTGGGTACTGTGGATACGGTGGTGGTGGATACTGCTGATATGGTGGCGGATACTGAGGGTACTGTGGATATTGCGGTTGGTTTTGGTTTTGTTGGTTTTGTTGTTGTTGAAATTGTCCCGGGATAGCCCCTCGGATTTCTCCATTCTGTACCTGTTCGACTTCATTATTTTGACTGTTGTCACCGACTATACTTCCTGCATGAGACATGTTGCAAGAAATAGCAAGCATCGAGATAGAAAACACCGAAATAGCAAGCACAGACTAGCAACAAAGGATCCCCAGGAGAGTGGAGGAGTCACAACGGTCTCACTTAAAACCCACACTCCTTAGACTCGTAAGTCTTGGTGACAGGATCCTCTAAAAGCTAGAAATTGGAAATCGAAGAATCGGAAAACGAAATCGAGACAGTTGAAAATAACGAATTAGGAAATCACCGAATAGGAAATCACCGAATAACAAGAAGTAACTAAAATAAACGAAAAAAGCAAAAAAAAAAGAAAAAAAAAGAGAATAAATTTCACCTTGCTTAGCTCCCCGGCAACGGCGCCAAAATTTGACAGGCGTCGTTTGACCTGCAAATTTAAATTTATAATTCCTTGCGAAAGACTAGTGTAGTGGCAAGCAAGGGTCGAACCCAAGGGAGCTAGATTGGTTACTACTTTGTTCTGAAAAAGGAAAGAAATAAGAAACGATTTGTGAGAGTAAAGGTTAGTGTAAAACCGAAATAGCCGAAATAAGCAATAAGAAAAAGTGACGTGTGGAATAATATGATGAGAATATTCAGGTTAGGGTTTCTTAATTGTGACTTGTTTTATCCTTGACTTCTAAATATCGTATTTCTAATTCCTAAGTGTGGTTACTTCCATTCCAAGTTATAACCTAAAGTAGTGTCTTTCCGGACGCCTACACCACAAACTAAACCTAGTAATTTAATACTCCATTCCAAGATATATTAAATTAGTGCGCTATTTGTTTTCAACGGTCTAGTATCAAACAAACAGTAAATAGGGGATTTATATTATTCGACTAAGTCTAACCTTTCCGAGTATCAACTTAGTTTCACAATATAAATCGAGATAATAAGCACAAGGTCTAGTGGAATAAAGAAATAAGCATTACGATTCAAGTCTCAAAAACATACGTCACAATATTCGAAACCCTAACTCGAATAATCGGTTTAGTTACACATAGTCATGGGAAATAATGCAAGAATTAAAAGAGAACGAAAATACTTCACAAAACCGAGGATGGAGGAGCGCTGGCCGTGGGCGGCTGAGCTAGGGCGGACAAGGGCTGAGCAACCGTGAGCGGTGGCGGAGCAAGGCGGTGGAAGGCGGAGGAGCAAGGCTTCGGCCGTGAGTGTAGAGAGAGAGAGACTCGTGTGAGTTGAGGGATGCTTATTTGGTCTTGTGAGCTCCTCTATATATAGGGTTTTGAGAAGACCTAAAGTTCCCAAAATAAGCCAAGAGATAATTAGGCAATATTTCCATATCTTCTTGCTTTATCTTCAAGCTATCTCTTTGCTTGGGAATTAAGTCATCTTGAACCTTCCAGAATATTCCAAAACCCTACATGTAGTTTGCCCTAATTTCACATTGATTTGAGCCGAAATTACTGTTCACGGCCGGAGTTACTGTTCATCCGAGGACACTGTTCATCCATTCTGCGCATCTGTTTTGACTTCGGCTCTCGATTTGACCTTCCAAACGACCTCGGATGCTCTTGGTGTGAACTAGAGAGTTGTAGGGAATTGAGTCAGCTACGCAACGCCATGTAGCTCGTATTTTTCTGATCATCGGTGCATTTCCAGCCCTCCGGCGAAGCTCCAAAGGTCAATCTGCCATTGTGATGTTTTTGGCATAAAATGCCGTCTTTTATGCACGTTTCCTCCTAGAGCTTCCGAAACACCTGAAATACAAAACCATACTAAAAAGTAACTGTTCGCATACAAAAGTATCGGAATTGATGGGTTTTAATGACTCGATGAGTCGTATAAATACGGCTCATCAGAAACCCAGGATGAAGGCCTTTCTGAAATCCCTCGATGAAAAGGCATAGAGAGCCGTGATGATAGGATGGACAGAACCCATGATGGCCAACCCTGAAGGAGCTGTTATGCCAAAACCTGAAGCCCTGTGGTCTGAAGCAGATGATGTAGTGGCTGTTGGGAATTCAAAGGCCCTGAATGCAATATTCTATGGAGTGGACGAGAACGTGTTCAAACTGATTGCTAAATGTGAGGTGGCCAAGGAAGCATGGGATATTCTCAGAATAGCATATGAGGGTCCAGAAAGTGAAACTAACGATGAGGAAGAAGAACATGAGAATGTCAATCTCGTCGGACATGTAGTCACTATTGAAGACGGCAGTGAGACAAGTGAAAATCCATATTCTAGTACACTGTCTGAACAGCCCATTGACGACGCTTCAAGCAGTGATGACGAAGGACTTGCTCATGAGACCTCGGCCGAGACGTACAAGGAACTCTATGAGAAGTGCCTTTTGGTGATTGGCCTGAACAAGAAGCTCACAGAAACAGTGGCAAGCCTGACAAAAGAAGAAGATAAACAGTGGCAGGAGGTTGAACTTCTCGTTGCCCAGAAGGTGGAGCACCAAGAGGAAATATCTGCTTTGAAGCACGAGATGATTGGAATGAATCAAGAACCCTCGTCACTTCTTGCACAGAAGGTGAAACTGCTAGACACCGTATCGGTTCTGAAAGCTGAGATGGAGAAAAAGAGAGAAACACATCCTGCATGCTTGATGGGGCTAAGGAGAAAGAATGCTGAGTTGCACATCCGCAAAGAAGTTCATCTCAATATGACAGGTAATCCTCGATATCTCATCATTGTTAAATCTATTTGCAAGCTTCAGCTTGTCACTTTTAGAGATGGAGGGAAGGGCCAGGTGATCGGCTATGAGACATTGAAGGTTCCGGATCTACCCGTGCTCGAGGATATCCTCCTAGTGGATGGGTTAAAGGTGAACCTGATCAGTATCAGTAGATTGTGTGATGAAGGACAGTCTGTTACTTTCACTTGTGATTCGTGTCATGTACTGGATAGGAATGGAGACACACTGTTGGAAGGAAGTAGGTCAATAAACAATAGCTACTGTCTAGGCTCAGTTGGAATAGGAGCTACCACTGTCTGTCTGATAAACACGATACATGAAATGGAATTGCAAGGGACAGGTATGGTGTCCTCTTCTGGAAAGGTGAAAGACGATGTTGCCCCCAACTCAGTTCTAGGAGATAAAATCCTAGAGGGAGGTCTAGCCGATGAAGCCACACCTACTCCAGCTGGGACACTTGACGATGCACCTGCGCTGCAACCCTCATGGAGAATTAAGAGTCGAGCAAATGAGATGAAGTGTCGAGAGCTGGCTGCCTGTTCATCTAGTCCGAAGAATGTCATCAAAACATTTATTGATGAGACTTGGGTGGTGGCCATTCACGTGGAACTGGGAGAGTTCACCAGATCTAAAGCATGGATGTCATATCATCTTGCGCATAGTCACGAACTGAAGAAGACTATGTACGGACTCACACAAGCGCCCAGAGCATGGTACGAGACGTTCATCATTGACCATGGCTATGAGCGAGGGGGAGTAGAGCGTATGTTCGTCACGAGTACACAGAAGCTGCTTGGACAGTTTGTGAGACTCAGGGAAAAGGAGATGAAACACCTTCCTGGAACACACGTTGACCAGATGCTGGGAGAGTAGGAGAGCATCGCTGCATGCTGCACTCAGTTTCTATGGATGAAGCAGAATCTGTCTGAACACGGAGTGGAACGGGTGAAGAAGTTTCTGCCCAAGAACCCAGTACAACACTCCATGAGCAGATATCACTTCATCAGAGAGATGGTGGAGAAGAAGGTCATCACATCGAAACACATGACCACTATAACTGTCATACTCACCATGCCACTAGACGCCGCTCAGTTCGACACACTTAGATCCTCTCTGGGTCTGTGTGTTATCGCCAACTAAGTGTTCCAGACGGAGGTCAGCCAAGAGCAGAGCCCCAGCAAATCAGATGGGCTGACCTACCAAAGAAGAGGGCTGGAACAGATGGTACGTGGTTGGAACTGATTACTAAGTTCAACATATTTGCAGCTTTATGAGGCGATATCAAGGAGGAGAGAGGTGATTGGACAAATATCTCAAGAGATATTCACATAACCATTTTTGGCAAGTGGAGGAGTCCAAATTTTTGAGAAATCAAAAAGGCAGTTGAATCGAAGTCGGATGAGGATACAATATCAGCAAACCCTAAGATCGGAGAAGGGAAAAAGAAGGGAGAAGAGGCGGCTGTGACAGAACTTAAAGAAGCTACTTCAAAGGCGTCAAAGGCGTCAAAGGCTGATCCTAATCCAACTAAAGGGAGTGTGCAGACTGTGAAGGAATATCAGGCGATGGCTGAACCACTCCTCAATGAGGTAATCCCTTGTTCTCACTCCCAAGCTATTGCTCTCAATTTTGTTGATGAGGAAGTATGGGCGATTGGTAAAGATTCAGTGAGTCATAAAAGGGACAAAGCGGTTAATGGGAAGCTGAAGGGTTTGAAACCTGCTGTAGATTCTGTGGCCGATGCTGCAGAAGAAGGTGAATCCAGTAGGGCTAAGATTGTGGTTCTGATAAGCAGAAGTTGTTGAATGCAAAGGTAGATGCCACTGGCTTCGTGCTGAAGAAGACAGGAATCTGTATGAAAGTCAGCCTTGGAAGGAATGGAACTCCCAGGAAATACGCTGCATGAATTAGTGCTGTAAGGGGGAGAAAACTTGCTATGTTAGACTCTGAGATTGAGCAGGTTGTTGGGCCTTCTAGCAAGAGAAGTCTGTTATTAGGTGAAGAGTCGGATGAATGTTTAGCAGAAAAGACTACTGAGGTAGTCGATGAAGAGAAGGTGATAGAGAGTGAAGCTGTTCGTATGAAGGCTGATGATGTGAAGCAACAAGAGCATGAAGATGTTGTCTCTAATGAGTCAGACCGACCTGAAAATCAGACGGAGACAGAACAAGTAGAAGAGCAAGTTGTTATTGAACCTGTCATCTAGAAGAAGGAAAAGCAGTCAGATGTCCAAGAAGTAATCATGACTGAAGCAGAACATGGTGCTGGTAATCATACACAGAGAGCTGGTCAAAATCCCAGATCATTAGCTGAATTAAAAGAGAAGCAGAAGGAAGGGACTAACTCAAGAAGGAGGTGAGCCTGTTAAGTCTGCAGAGAAGTCAGAGACAGACAAGGCTGCTGAGAAAGTGTCTGTTGAACTAGATGTTTCGAGGGAGTTAGAACAGCTAGCTATCCCATATGTAGAGATGCATAAAGCTGATCTAGAGAGACCAGATAATGGAGATTGTAAGGACAATCGGGACTCGGTTTCATTGGTTGAGCTCAAGAAGTCTGAAAAGGAGAAACCAAAGAAGGAAGTGACCATCCAAGCATGCTCGACTGGAGTAACTACCAAGAAGGATGGTTAGAGAACAGATGCAGGGGGAGCAAGTGCATCCAAGAAAAAGAAGAGGAGTATTCCAGGTTCTGTTCCACCTAGTGTACCAACTGGAGTGACTAAGCATATAGTATGGTGTGCCAGTACAGAAGCAGCAGCCAAGTGGAAGGCAGTGCAGAAAAGAAAGATCATCCCTGAAAGGCTGCTTAATGAGAAGACAGTTCCATCCCAATTGCAGATCTGACTCTATTCTTCTCGATGTTGTTCTTCATCACCATAGTCAATTGGAAGCCTACATCTCATAGAACCACGATCAACAAGGAGATGGGATAGCTGCTCTACCAGATTGGAAACAGGATGCTCATTGACATGGGAAGAATTATGTTCGACCAGATTGCAGAACATGTCTTTCTACAAAGTCTCTGCACCAGATAATCTTCCCATCACTTATTTATGAGCTGATCATCAACCAGCATCCAGATTTGAAGACAGACCAGGACAGACTGTCAAGTGCTCCGTTGCAGTTGGTAGTTGATCACAAGCTGTTCAAGGGTCGACATAAGAATGATCTGAAGGACCCCGGGGGTGAACAGGAAGGATGCACATGAGTCTTCCATAAAGAGAGCTACTGGTGAGAAGTTGTCCCGAGCTGAACGCGGACAACTACTTGAGGTCATACAGGCGTAGAGGACAAGAATCGATCAATTGGTGCGCGCTCTGCAATATCCCAGTGATGATAAAGAAGACAGAGAGAGTTGATGTCCTGATTGAAGAAAAGACATGCTGCCATGAGCCAAAGAGAGATATGTCTGGAGATGGACTACCACGCGGCAGTACAGGACGAGCTGAATCATTTCAAGCAATCAGTGAAGATGATAATCTCTGGATCAAAATACCTAGATACAATTTTGAAGTCCCAGAGATTGATTGGAGGATGTAGAGGCATTGGCTACACTGATTGGAGCAATTCAGGAACCTATCAGTTGCTGACCCGTGGTCGAACAGCTGCTGAGACACCATGGTCCGACAGACTCACAGCATGTGTCACTGTCCCAGGCTATGTTCGAGGGGGAGTTGACAAGATTCCAGTTGCCGAAGAGACCAGGTTGCTCGATTGGACCCCTTGCCAGTTTGTGGCAAAAAGGGGGAGTGGTTTGAGGTAACTATTCTGGTTCCTCAAGGTGCGTCTAAAGCGTAGATTTGGTTTTGCCAAAATGCCAAGGGGGAGATTGATGTTCCCATGAATGGCATGGATTTGGCAAAAAGGCTTTAGACAGTTCAAGCTGGAGTTCAACCACACACTGGAACAGAAGTACAGCGTACAGCAGACGCAAGGATTTGCATATCCAAAAGATCGATGAGATTATCTGATTGGGATCAATTGACGAGTCATCATTAAAGATCAGATATTCAAATGAATATCTTCAGATTGGATTCGAGAATATTAGATGACTTGGCACGGAAGTAATCTCCAAAGATTGGATATGGAAGAGATTGAATATCTATCAAATATGTAGGAGTATCTCCGAAATATTTGACAAGAATATTTCGATCTGATTGGAGTCGGCCAGCTAGGAATTTGAAGATTCAGATATTCAAACGAATATCTACACATCAGATTAAAGGCGGCGTGGCTGACTTGGTAAGGAAGTTTTTGAATATACTTCCTAAAGATTGGAGAAAGATATACATCGAATATTTAGGAATATTTCCTAAATATTTGATGGGATTATCTTGAGCAGATTTGGATGGCATCCGAGCATATAAATACAATGCTAGGGCATCCATAATCGCGTCGCTTCCTGAGAGAAAAGATAAACATGAGAGTTCGTGAGATTGGAGGAGGAGCGACCACCGGCTGATTATTCCTCACCGGAATATCAACGGAGAAGAAGCAGTCAGTTCAGTGTGCTGTTCAGACTGCTCTTGGAGAACTATCAAGCGCACACACACACGGTGATAAAGACACGTCTTTGAGAGAAGGCGACTGGACTTCCGAGAAGTCCAAGACTAGGCCGAGAGGGAAGTCTCGTCCTACCCATAGGGGATCGAGGGGAGTTGCGACGAACCGAGATTGCAAATCCGAGAGACGGAGTGTTAGTGGTGAGGCCATTACAAACGAGGAGTTGTGTAAGAGTAAGACCTCTTGTAACCCTAAACTCGTAATAAGATTTGTGTCCCTTTTTTGGGTGTGGGAAACCCCCCAGAGTAGGCGGAGCCGAACTGGGTTATCATATCGTGTGTGCTCCTATTTTGTGCTGTTTATGTTCTGTCTGCTAAGGTGTTCCAGCCTCTGTTTGAACACAACCTGAAACTGTCCAACAAGTGTTCGAGACGCAGTTCGAACACCATCTGGAACTCGTCTTGACTAAGACAAGTAGATTTCAAAGACCCTAATAGGCCCCAACCAGCCGAAGGACCCCGCACAGAAGACCAAGGCCCTCGCTCAGCGCCTCGCCGAGAATCCAGTCCATTCGCCCAACGGCTACAAGATCCAAGCATTGAATGCTCCATGCGTTACCAAATCCAGCCGGACATTACTAGTTGACCAAGGAGCCGTTGAGAGTCCAGACTGCCTTGGAGTCGTTGCATGGGAGTCCAAGCTAGCCATTGGTCAAGGTCAAGGCTCATGAAGATCCATAAATGCGGCGTCGGGTACTTGTTGACTCAATAACGGCTAGGAGGGCTATATAAGGAGCAAGGGGATCATTTCACTCGGAATCAAAAGAATAGACAAAGCCAAGAGTTCTCACTTTTGATCACTTAGTTGTAGTCGAGGATATAATCCTTTGGGGCTTGATATATCTCCGTTACAAGGGTATATTAAGCATATCTCCATCAAATCAGCAGCCGGTGGCTTACTTCAGCCAGACCTTATCAACCCGAGCCCGATTGAAGAGCATCTATGAGCGAGAATTGATGGCCATAGTGCTCGCCATTGCCAAGTGTAGACCATACATATTGAGGTGCCATTTTATTGTCCGCACGGACCAGAAGAGCCTCAAGTATCTTCTTGAGCAGAGGATGGTGGCCGAGGAGCACCAAACATGGCTGACCAAGTTACTCGGCTACGAGTTCAAGATCCAATACAAGGTCGGTCGAGAGAACAAGGCCGCAGACGCCCTATCGAGGAAACTAGAGGAGAACAGCGCTGACCTTGAGGACAAGGTCCTTCTCAAAGGGGCGGGAAATGTTGGGAGCACCCAACTCTCGACCGAGAACGCGCGCACTGATAGTGTGGGGCCTAACCGCAACGCCTAGATTTCCCGACTTGGGGTTCAACGAACTTCCCAGGGCCCCGGGCAGACCAAGACCCCAACAGGCCCCAACCAGCCGAAGGACCCCGCACAGAAGACCAAGGCCCTCGCTCAGCTCCTCGTCGAGAATCCAGTCCATTCGCCCAACGGCTACAAGATCCAAGCATTGAATGCTCCATGCGTTACCAAATCCAGTCGGACATTACTAGTTGACCAAGGAGCCGTTGAGAGTCCGGACTGCCTTGGAGCCGTTGCATGGGAGTCCAAGCTAGCCGTTGGTCAAGGTCAAGGCTCATGAAGATTCATAAATGCGGCGTCGGGTACTTGTTGACTCAATAACGGCTAGGAGGGCTATATAAGGAGCAAGGGGATCATTTCACTCGGCATCAAAAGAATAGACAAAGCCAAGAGTTCTCACTTTTAATCACTTAGTTGTAGTCGAGGATATAATCCTTTGGGGCTTGATATACCTCCGTTACAAGGGTATATTAAGCATATCTCCATTGTACCCCCCCCCCCCCCCCCCCCCTTTCCTTTTTATCACCCTTTCCATCATATTGAATAAAATCGACATTGCCGTAGTCATTTTGTTCTTCCGTTGCCTTTTGACTAACTTTTGGGCAACTTGATAGGTCCGTCACCTATAAGCATATGGATGAACACACATTTTTACAAAAATGTTTAGTAACGATAAGACGTAATTAAAATTGAAACAATTGTGTAGGCACTAAATAATTGCCTTAATTTATTATAAACTTAGTTTATTTCAAGTACATGAAATTAAACACATAATCTTGTCTAAGCTTCATCCGGGAACGCTTTGGAATTAAGGACATTGCCTTCACAGCCATTAACACATTTCTCTTGTTCTGCAAATAAAATACCATTAATTAGCAAGTGTAAACAAAATATTCCAAAATAAATCACACTGCTACATTGAATAATTTATGTTAACATTTTTTTATTTATAAAATTAGGAAACTAGAAGAATCTTTAAATTTGCCTTGTTTTCAGTTCTTAGTTTCCAAAATACTTCATATCAATTTCTTCTTTCTATTTAGCCCTATTTTATATGAGACAGGTGTCCGACATACCGATCTCTTTGATTTTTAGGAGACGGATAAATCCCATACCAGTCTCATACCCAAATACTCTCATGGACGCTAAGGAAAAAGTCACACCGCGAGAGCAATTTAGCAAGAGTAGGCATTGTGCATACTGGTCTCTGACGAATATAAAAAAGATCGGTACGTTACATGCTGATCTCTTAAGTGAGTAAAATAGACCGGCATGGTACGTACTAATTGTGCCATATAGTGAAAATCTAAAACTGAAACCAAGGTAAAATTATTTAAAAATCTTGAATTATCTGAAAGAGATGGTTCAAAACAATCAAACACATTAAAAAGAGAAAAAAATAAATTATTATCACCTGCAAGTTGCGTCTTGGCAAGGTTGGCACTTTTGCCGGAAGGACATTTTGCTATGCAAGGAATGTAATAATATTCCCAAAATATGGGATTTTTTTTTACGCTATCCGAAAAACACTGACTTAAACAGCTTCTAGCAGTGCAGATCTCAGCAGCATACCCAAAGAACATTACTGCTAAAACCAGAGAAGCATTCGTCACAGTAGCTCTTTTCATATTTTTCTTATGTTCTCCTCAACCAAAGGCCTATTCAATATTAATGAACAAGATCAATTGACAGATGCATATCCATATGGGTGGAACATACATTTATACAAAAATGTTTGGTGAAGATAAGATGTAATTAATATTTGAGAAAATCAATATCTTTAATTAGTTACAAAATTCAGTATTACAGTAATTGGCATGTATATGTGTTTGTTGAATGAAAACGATATAAACGTTCAACCAACAAGATTGTTTAACGATAAATAAAAAGTATCAAACGGACCATATACAACCCTCATTTTTATTTGGTGTCATGGGAATACTATTTTTTCTCACAATATTGTGATATTTTCCTCTTCATTTTTCTTTCCATTTTTCTCGTCCCACCTCCCGCTGTATGTTTCCTACATCTTCCTCTCCACGTCTCGCGCGTGATGCAATCTCTGACCATCAAAGTGGACGTATCGTGTCTTCTTGCACATATTTTGTCTCAAAAGCATCTCACAACTCTTTTACGAATTTCACATTTTGATAAACATCAAATAGGAGGTCAGACATACCATTCAAAATATGACCGCTATATATATAAAACTTGCTTCTTTTCGTGAAAGCTTCAATGAGTCCGGATCCTGTGAGAAGTGCAGTTACCATGAGAAATGAGAACAAATCCTGGCCATGTAATTATTGTAATCTGTGATCAAGATTAGCCTTATTATTCGTACATAAATCAGAATTAAATCGACTAATTAGGCATTTGAGGGTATAATCGGGATTGGAATCAATTAAAAAAAATCACTATCCGTAAATTTCGTAAAACCTAACCTAACCCCTCTCTCTCACACTAGGAATTCGAATTCGTGTCTCGACATCATTCGGCGAACGACAACGACGGACGACGGAAGACAACGGACGACGACGGATGACAGACCGCGTGGACGGACGACAGACCGCGTGGACGGATGACGACGGACGACGACGAAGATTCGACGACATTCGGAAACTCAAACTCGGCATCTCACGCATCAATCGACGACGACAGATGTAATTGTTCGTAGTTAATTTGGTTATTTTGTGTGATTAATTTGGTTATGTTTGTGTGATTAATTTGGTTTTTTGAGATTTTGATTTGGTGAAATGCAATTGTTCTGTAAAGATTATTTGGAGCTGTGAAGCTGATTGGAGCTTCGGAGGTACTAAATTGTCTGTAAAGATTTCATCTTTTTATGATAATGGCTTATGTGAATTATAACTTTTGATTATTGTACGTAGAGATCACAGGTCATTCGTACTGTTGTTTTAGATGAGTTCCTTCTTTATTTGTGTAGCACACATTATTCGTAGTAGGATGCCTTTTTTATTCGTAGTTTAGCACACTTATTCGTAGTTTTATCTTTCGTAGTATCAGTTTTATCTTTTGTAGTAACAGTTTTATCTTTCGTAGTATCAATTTTATCTTTTGTAGTATCAGTTTTATCTTTCGTATTGAATTGCAGCTTACATATAGTGAATTAGCACACATTATTCGTAGTATGGTTTATCTTTATTAGTCTTTTGGATGCTTTATCAGCATCTACGCCTTTCATTGCATCGTAAGGCACCAGACATTCTTGTCAATGCCCTGACACAAATCATTCGTAGCTGTTGTGATACATGGAGTGACTTTTGATCATTATTCGTAGCCTTCTATGTCATTAGTTACGTAGCTATGTGGGTACGCATCATTATTCGTAGCCTTCTGTGTCATTATTCGTAGTGTTTGGAAAACCATAATTTGTGGCAACATAATATCATTATTCGTAGCATTATTCGTAGCATTATGTAACATAATTCGTAGCTCATAACAGTGTGACATTGCATTGCATTTACTTGATTTGATCCATTGCATTTACTTTATACTAAAGCCCTGTTTACAATGGCAGGAATTTATTTTGAGAAACCCAGGGGTTTTGGCACAAATGAGAATGGTGACGAGATTGGCTTCAACACCGAGGTTTATGCTGCCTTCGCGTGGAAATACTCCAATCCACCCAAGCAGTGTTGTGCGAGCAACTGAAAGACTAGACGCCGAAAAAAATCTCGACATAGCTCCTGTAGCATCCCCAAGTGATGGGAGAAAAGACTATCCAAGCTTTTCGGTGATGAAATTGGAAAAAACACCAACAACAATGATTTGTACATAAAAAAAATCGTAGCTTTTGTATATGACATTCGTAGATTTGTAGATTTGTCGACTCACTTGAGATGCTACGGTTAATTATCATTTGAAAGCTACGAATAATATGCTACGAATATTGTATGTAATTGCTACGAATATTGTATGTGATTGCTACAAATATTGTAGAATTCAAAACTATTATTGGTAATTTGCTACATTATTCGTATTACCTTATTTGTAATACATTATTTTTAATACACAACACGCAGGATACTATAAATTATAAATATGGTAATACAAATTATAAACCTGTTATTACGAAAGATAAATCTGTTACTACAAATTATAAATCTGGTAATACAAATTATAAACCTGTTATTACGAAAGATAAATCTGTTTCTACAAATTATAAATATGGAAATACAAATAATAGTACAGATGCGTACACCTGCCGAAACTATTGATATGAATTCTAAACCACTGAATTTCATTAGCTCCATTTGATTCTAAATTTATTTGAAACTAAAAACACAATGTGGCAAATGAGTCATGGTCATTTCATTTTCATAACAGCTTGAAAAACAATCCATGTGAGTGAGAGAGCCCATCTTGAGCATAAATAGTAGTATACATTATCAAATCACAGCAGATCATCAACTACTGTAACTTGAGAGTAATCAATGATACAGTGCTGATTATGGCCTTAATGAGCCTCAGCCAAAGTCAGCAATGTGAGCTCTTTTTGCAGCTAAGTACTCCAGCACCACATGTTAATGACCTCCAGTTCCAGTGCTTCCACTCGCTCTACGGCGCATCCTCATGCTTCGTTACCTGATAACATGTAAAACAAATCAGTCAGTTTTACAAAAATGTGATGAACTCTGAAACTCAGATGAGTTTAGGAACTGTCCCAACCTCTTTGGTGAACTCATCATTCGGAGCTAGAAATCGATTTCCTTGACTATTGATTGTCGGGTTTGCGCTTCCTCCAATCGCATACATCTCCCAATGCGTGTAGTCATTGTTCACCACATGAAAACACCCATGTCTGCATCTGCATAAATAAACATCACCCCATGTTTGCATCTACAAATTATAAAAGATAAAAACTTTGATGTACCTTGGGGCCAGCAGGACCACTTCGCCATAATCAAACCAGAACATGATGCACATTCACAATCTTCAAAATTTTACAAAAGCCATAATCTCAAATCCTAAAGGTCAAATTCGACCAAAAATGTAAAAACAAACTTGAAAGTGATATACGAACCTTCTTGACAGCCAATCTCTCCAGCTTAGTAACCTCCTCCATCAACCGCGCCTTAGTTCGTCGGATCTCAGCGTTGAGCGCCACAACGGACGCTCTGTTCTTCTCGCTCGCAGCCACCTCCGCCTTCTGTGCATCGAATCCATTTTCAACCAACTCAAATCAATCACAAGATCCAGAAACATATTAATCAGATCATAGAGAGATTCCGAATTGGATCTGGTCCGAGAGCGATCCTCTCCTCTTCTATCGAACTCGCAATCGCTTCATCGCGGCGGATGAAGGGCGCGGTAGTGGAAGATGTGGAGGCCAATCGAACCGATCGGCGTCGGTGACATAGGAGTTCGATTCTAATTTTGTGGAGGAGAGAGAAGAATATGACGTGATTGAAAAAAGAAAAAAAAAGAAATTCTGATTTATTCCAAAAATGCCCTTCAAACCATATTTAGCAATTAATTAAATGTTAAATATTTTGATTATTAACAGTCATACGTCCTGAAGACTTCTCATTTCTCACCGTAACATTAACTTCTCATGTGATCTTTTCTCAAGCTTCAATTACTTGAAACCCCGTTTCTTTAATCGTCTACAAAGTCAACTTCTACCACCCTTCAGCTCTCTTGGTTCGACCTGCTTGCCAGTAAGAGCATGTCCACCGGTGCCAATTGTAGGACGTCCTAAGCGATATGGAGGACGTCTGGGGTTCGTTTGCGTGCAGCGGTTGAGGGAGGACGTCCGGAGGATGTCTCAATTAGAATAAGCATCTTTTAAATAATGTATGCTCATGAACTTGTGATAGACATAGGTCTTGCTGTTGTTGATGGAGATAAGCCGAGACCATGCTGTTGTTGAGAGTTGTCATTCAGTTGATGGAGATAAGCCAAGACCATAGCCATGCTCGACTTACCATCGTCCTATGGACAGAATTGGAATAAGAGGGAAACAGCTGTGAGGATCCACCATCGCCCTACTGGCATTATCGCCCAGGTGCTTACCAACATTTCCTGCAATGCTTCGTAAATCAAACTTTATCATGTGTACACTGCAATGCTGTATTTTTTGTGAGCTGTAATTTAGTTTAGGTGACTGAACTTTTCAGTTTCAAGGTTTGATCCTTTGTGAATTGTGCTGTGAAGGAATTTGGGTGTATGGATGTTCTGGTTTTTGTGTTGGTAATGAGGGGGAACTTCAATATTTTGAGTGTTGATTGTGTGGTATGAATGTAGCTTTATTGTTTGCAGCGCTCGCCGGTTAAATCCGATATTTTTGGCAACTATTGTTCATATTTGTCTGTGTTTATAAATGAATTGTTCATATTTGCACTTAGACACAATCACAAAGAAAGCAACAAAGAAACATCTAGAGACAATGAAGAGCAAATACCATGGTCGCCTACAAATTGGAGTATCTTCCATCTAAATTCGAATCTAAAGATCGCGCCACTTATTTTTTCTGTACTTTCAAACTTGTATGTAATTCAAATTAACATTTTGTTTCTTTGAAACAAATTTTTTCATAATATTTTTAGATGAATAGTAATAGGAGGTGCTACATGTTGAACCGCTGTATAAAAAACATGAATAGCACCTCCTATTCGAATCAATGGTTCTTCAAAGGAAAGATCAAGATATTCTGAATGCCATGTCTATGGTTACATCTACTAAACGACAGTTACAAACGATTAGAGATCATGATTGGAATTCTCTTATGCAAAAAGTAGCATTTTGTGTGTGACAAATATGATATTCAGATCCTAAACTTAGAGGAAGAGTTTGTTGATGCACGAAGACCCGGACGAAAATCTGGGATAGCTAATATGCAGTATCTTCAAGTGGACTGTTTTTATACAGTGTTGGATTTAATCCTTCAAGAGTTCACCGATCATTTTAACGAGGTTAATTCTGAGCTGCTAATTTGTACGGCTTCTTTGAGTCCGATTGATTTATTTCAACACTTTAATCATCTGAAGTTAATGAGATTGATGAAATTTTATCCCGACAACTTCGATTTTGGAGATCAAAATCTTATGGAGCATCAACTTCGCCTTTATATTGATAATGTCCGAGAAGATGAAAGATTTTCAAATTTGAAGGACATTTGTGCTCTTGCTAAAGTGATGGTGGATACGGGAAAGCATCGAGCATATCCTTTGGTCTTTCGACTCTTAAAGCTAGTCTTGACACTACCCGTAGCAACTGCAACTGTTGAGAGATGCTTTTCTGCAATAAAAATTGTGAAAACAAGCTTACGCAATCGCATGGCAGCTTCTTTTTTGTGTGACGGTCTCATTTGTTATATTGAAAAGGATTTATTTCATTCCGTTAGTAATGAAGATGTAGTAACAGGAAGTGCTATTTGAGGAAGTTCTCAAAACAGAGAACTTCCTCAACGGATGTGTAGATATTGGTTCTCAAATTATTTAGGATAATTAAAGTGTTTGCACTTTGCAGGTTGGTTTACATGGCTTGAATTGGTCCGGATGACTAGGAGGAGAATGGAATTCTATTTGCAGCGAAGGACCTGGGATTGTCTAAACAACGTCACTCTGTTACGCGGGTAAGCTAAACGCGGGCGTTTAGTGTGAGCAGGAATATTTGAGCTTTGATTGAAACGGACACGCTGAAGATGAAGTGTTGTCGTTTTGCTAAAAGCGAAGCTTGTGGAGTTTAAAGGAACATCGTCATTCGAGTTTGGTAATTCGGTTACTCAACGACGCCGCTTTCTTTGGTCTTCCAACAGGCATATAAGGAGCGTCCGAGTGGCTGAGTCGACTCACGAGTTCAATCTGGAAATATTGGGAATTAGGGTTCTTGAGGCGAGATCAGAAATTCAATTGTGTTCGTTCGAAATTGAGTTGATCAATTAGCTGCGTACTATTCTCTGAGTGTGTAAACATTTGTATTCACTTCGATTATCAATAAAAGGCAATCTTTCTGGCTGGAGTAGGTCCTCGACAGGAGGGGGCCAAACCAGGGTATTTCTTTGTGTCGTTGTTGTTTCGTTTGTTGCTATTAATCTTTGCACGTTTTTGCTTCTGCCGACTCTACAATTGGTATCAGTAGCTATTGGTGCAAGGATGGTGTCGACCAAAGTCGAAATCGACCGGTTTGATGGGAAGACTGACTTCGCACTTTGGAGGCAACGGATGAGAGCCATTCTTGTTCAAATGAAGGTGGCTAAGGCATTGAAGCTGAACAGTGAAATGCCAGCAACACTTACAGCAGACGAAAAGGAGGAAATGAAAGAGATGGCTTATAGTACTATCATCCTACATTTGGGTGATAAGGTGTTGATAGAAGTAAGCAAAGAGAAGTCTGCAGCTGGAGTTTGGTTAAAGCTGGAACAACTTTACATGACCAAGACTCTCACCAATAGAATCTACTTGAAAGGTAAACTATTTGGTTTCAAGATGGATAGTGATATGTCTATTGATGAGCAGTTGGATGAATTTGCTAAAATAGTCATAGACCTTGAGAACATTGGTGAAAAGATTGATGATGAGGATCAAGCCATTATGGTGTTGAACTCTTTGCCCTCATCCTATGCTACGTTTGTGGACACTATGAAGTATTCTAAGGATGCTCTGACCATGGAGGAAGTTTTGGCTGCTTTGAAGCAAAAGCAGTTGGATTCAAAGACTAGTTCTGGAACAACAGATGGGTTAGTGGCTCAAGGGAGGTTTCAGAAAAGAAAATTCCCTAAAAAAGGTGCCAAGCCTGGTAATCAGCAGAGGTCTACCAATCAAGAGAACCAGAGCACTAACAAGAAGAAACTGAAGTGCTATTTCTATAAGAAGGAAGGGCATTTCAGGAGGGATTGTCCTGATAGACTGAAGAAACCTAATGGTAAAGGTCAAGAAAGGGGAGAAGCTGCTTTAGCTGAAGAAGATTATGATTCTGTTGAGGCGTTGGTGGTCACTAGAAGAAATCCTGAGACAAGGTGGATCCTTGATAGTGACTGCTCTTGCCACTTGACTCCTCACAAGGAATGGTTTAGAGACTTTAGAGTACAAAAACCAAGGCTCAGTCCATCTAGGCAACAATGAAGTCTGTAAGATGGAGGGCATTGGGTCTGTCTTAATTAAGGTGGAGGATGGACCTGAGATCAAACTCTCAGGTGTGAGGTATGTGCCTAAACTTAAAAGAAATCTTATCTCTTTGGGTATGCTTGAGGCACATGGTTGCACTTTTAAGGCAGAACTTGGTAAGATTGAAGTGTTTAAAACTAAGGGGAACTAGAAGCAATGGAATATATGTTTTGTCTGGTGATGTTGTTGTGAATGACTGTGTGAATTATTCTGAAAGGAATATTGATAAAACTGTTTTGTGGCATTTGAGATTAGGACATTTGGGACAGATAGGTTTATCTAAGCTATTTGATCTAGGCTGTCTATGTAAAGATCAGATTAGAAAACTAGATTTCTGTGAAAATTGTGTTCTAGGGAAAGCCAATAAATTTAGTTTTAGTAAGGCCATTCACAAAACAAAGGCAAAATTGGATTATATTCATTCAGATTTATGGGGACCAACTAAGGTCCAGTCACATGGTGGAAAAAGATACTTCATGTCCTTGATAGATGATTTTTCTAGGAGATCATGGATTTATTTCTTATCTAACAAGTCTGATGCTTTTGAGACTTTTAAAGGTTGGAAATTGATGATAGAAAATAAGACTGGACAGAAGGTAAAGTATCTCAGGACAGATAATGGTCTTGAGTATCTTGACAAAAATTTCTTGGATTTCTGTAAGGAATCAGGTATCACCAAGCACCACACTGCTCCTGGAAACCCACAGTAGAATGGACTGGCTGAGAGGTTCAATAGAACCATCTTGGAGAGGGTAAGATGCATGCTTATGCAGGCAGGTATGCCAAAAAGTTTTTGGGCTGAAGCAGCTCATACAGCTTGTTATTTACTAAATAGAAGTCCATCATCTGTCCTAAATTTTAAGACACCAATGCAACTTTGGTCTGAAAATGTTGAGAACTATGATAGACTTAAATTTTTTGGCTATGCTGCATATGCATCTGTTAAGCAAGGTAAGCTTGACCCAAGGGCTTTGAAATGTATTTTCATTGGTTATCCTGATGGGGTAAAAGCTTATAAACTGTGGTGTTTGGAAAATGATCATAAGAGAATTTTTATTAGTAAAGATGTGACATTTACTGAGCTTGAATTTCCTCTAAAAAAATGGTCAAACTTCACATATAAATCGGGAAATTGTAGAACCTATGAGTGCATGTAATTCTGGTGATACTACAGCTGAGGTGGAGGCTCAAGGGGAGCCTGATTCTCCTGATGAAGGTGTTCCCCAGTAGAATGATCAAGAAGGTAATGTGGAAGGTAGTTCTCATAACTCATATCAGGCTTTTTGGCTAACTAGGGATAGACAAAGAAGACCAGTTAGACAACCTGTTAGATATGGTTATGAAGACCTTGTGAATTTTGCCTGTCTAGTTGATGAAAATATTAATGAACCTGAACCTCTGAACTATACTGATGATATGAATTGCAAGGAAAGTAAGCTGTGGTTGCAGGCTATGAACTCTGAAATGGATTCCTTGAGGAAGAATCACACTTGGGATATAGTTGACAAGCCTGCAAAGGCAAGAGTAATTGGCAGCAAGTGGATTTTTACAAGAAAGGAAGGGATACCTGGTGTAGAGGCTCCAAGGGTGAAAGCAAGGTTAGTTGCAAAGGGATTTTCCCAGAAGGAACGTATAGATTTCAGTGAAATTTATGCACCTGTTGTGAAGCATAGATCTATTAGGATCCTCTTATCTCTAGTTGCAAACTTTAATCTTGAGTTGGAACAACTAGATGTTAAAATTGCTTTCTTGTATGGTAGCTTAAATGAAACAACTTATTTAAGGCAACCTGAAGGCTTTAGTGTTGGAGATCCTGATAAGAAGGTCTGTTTGCTGAAAAAATCTTTATATGGCTTGAAACAATCACCTAGACAGTGGTATAGGAGATTTGATGAATTCATGATGAAATATGAGTTTAAAAGATCTAGCTATGATTGGTGTATCTATTTTAAGAGATAATGATTCTGTCATATATCTCTTGTTATATGTTAATGATATGCTATTAGCTAGCAAGAATATGAAAGCCATAACTGATTTGAAAGAACAGTTAGCTACTAACTTTGAAATGAAAGATCTTGGTGCAGCTAAGAAGATTTTAGGTATGCAGATAATGAGGGACAGGAAACTGGGTACTTTGTTCTTACGTCAGACTAATTACTTGAAAAAGTGGTGGAAAGGTTTGATATGGAAACTGCTAAACCAGTGAGCATCCTTGTTGCTGGTCACTTTAAGCCAAGTAAAGACCAAGAGCCAGAAATAGATCAAGAGAAGGACTTAATGAAGAATGTGCTTTATTCAAATGTTGTGGGCTGTTTGATGTATGCTATGGTCTGCACAAGACCAGACATAGCTCATGGAGTCAGTTTGGTAAGTAGGCACATGGCAAATCCGGGAGAAGTCATTGGCAAGTGGTGAAATGGCTGTTAAGATATATTAAGGGGTCTCTTAATAAAGGGCTAATGTTTGGTGGTGATCAGCTGAGTTCTGAGATTATTGAAGGCTATGTGACTCAGATTTTGCTGGGAATATTGACACAAGGAAATCTCAGACTGGACTAGTATTTACTGTCTATGGAACAACTGTGTCATGGAAGGCAAACCTGCAGAAGGTGGTGGCCTTAGCTACCACAGAAGCATAATTAATGGCAATTACAGAGGCAGTAAAAGAAGCTTTGTGGTTAAAGGGAGTCATGGCTGAGTTGGGACATGGTCAAGAGTGTGTGAATGTTCACTATGACAGTCAAGGAGCAATACACTTATCCAAGCATCAAGTATTCCATGAGAGGAGTAAGCACATTGATGTAAGGATGCACTTTGTGCGTGAGATTGCTGAGACTGGAGAAGTAAAAATGGTGAAGGTCAGTACCATTGACAACCTTGCCGATATGTTAACCAAATCAGTCCCAAGTGAGAAGTTTGAACACTGCTTGAGGCTGATTCGGTTGTTAAAACATGGATGAAGCAAGGGGCAGAAAGATTGTCTTTTAGATGGATAAAGTAATCTGGAACCAAGGTGGAGATTTGTAGATATTGGTTCTCAGATTATTTAGGATAATTGAAGTGTTTGCAGGTTGGTTTACATGGCTTGAATTGGTCAGGATGACCAGGAGGAGAATGGAATTCTATTTGCAGCGAAGAACTTGGGATTGTCTAAACGACATCACTCTGCTAGGCGGGTAAGCTAAACGCGGGCGTTCAGTGTGAGCGGAATATTTGAGCTTTGATTGAAACGGACGCGCTGAAGACGAAGTGTTGTCATTTTGCTAAAAGCGGAGCTTGTGGAGTTTAAAGAAATGTCATCGTTTGAGTTAGGTAATTCGGTTACTCAACGCCGCCGCTTTCTTCGGTCTTCCAACATGCATATAAGGAGCGTCCGAGTGGTTGAGTCGACTCACAAGTTCAATCTGGAAATATTGGGAATTAGGGTCCTGGGGGCGAGATCAGAAATTCAATTGTGTTCGTTCGAAATTGAGTTGATCAATTAGCTGTGTACTATTCTCTGAGTGTGTAAACATTTGTATTCACTTCGATTATCAATAAAAGGCAATCTTTCTAGCTGGAGTAGGTCCTCGACTGGAGGGGGTCGAACTAGGGTATTTCTTTGTGTCGTTGTTGTTTCGTTTGTTGCTATTGATCTTTGCACATTTTTGCTTCCGTAAACTCTACAGGGTGTATATGCTCTAACTAGTTGTTCGCATGATAAAATAAATACATTTTTGATGCGTCAGACGACGCGCGTCAATGTGGTTCGAACCGTAAACTTTGTTATTGCAAAGCAAGTATTCTGCGAAATCAAACATCACCTTGTTGGCTTAATAAGAGTGAATTTTGAATACAACGTATCTTGTTCAGCAACATGTAAGTCGCTTCTAAATTGACATATAGCTCTGGTCTATAAAAGCTTATATATGTCTTATTCATGGCGCGAATCCACATTGAGAACATTATATAAAGGGAGCTGCTCCTCACACCCCGGCGACAAAAACTCTCCAACAAAATGACTTTTATGCCCTCCTCATTTTGATTAATTACATCATATACCAATAGTTTATATATTCTTTAATTCAATTAAATGATAATTAAAATTCAATTAAATGATAATTAATATTCTATAAATTAATTGTACCATATTTATTTATTATTATTAATCAGAAAATATTCTATAATAATTAATAGTAAAAAATAAAAATAAAAATACAACATGTAGCAATTTTAAAAAAATTATATTGTACTTGATTTTTTTAAAATTTTAATAGAACTTATAATTAAGAGTGAGTGAGTAACTAAATAAATAAAATTTCCATTGTAGTAAAATATTATTTAGACAAATTTTATTTATGGTAGTCTAAAAGAAGTGTGAGTGACTAGTGAGTAACTTGCTACTCATAAGTTTATCCATTATACAGACTAAATATTTACGTTTAAAAATTTTGTGATCCAAAAAGTTAGTGGACAAAAATAGATTTGACAATACATTACGAAACAAAAAATAGACAATTCACTGACTTGATTCTCTTGCAAAAACAAATTACACTATTCATTTATGTATTAACTTTTAATAAAAGGTAGTAATAACAGATTTGACAATACATTACGATAGACAACTCACTGGTACATTACAAAACACAAAATTGACAACTCACTGACTAGATTCATAATTTATGTATTATATATATGTTGAGTATAACTTAGTTTTTGTTTAATCAATAACGTATTCATATTTAAAAAATATGTGTTATATATTTAATTTATACATTGTTTTGAATTAACGATAATATCTCATTAATTATAATATATATATATATTAATGTTAATTTCTAAATAAGTTTAAATTAATAATTATATTTTAATTGTTATATTTGGTGGGGTGTGGGGGTAAAATGGGAAATAACTGTGGGACCCATGGGGGGGGGGTGTGGGAGTGTGAGGGGTGTGAGGAGAATGACCCTATATAAACTGTGACTAGTATAAGGATTTGTAATGTGTTACTCGTAGATAGATCTTTTCGCTATACGATATTTAGGTATTTGTTTATATTTGATAGACTAATATTAAGTTATAAGTGCGGTTCAGGTACAAACCAACATTATAAATAAAAATTAGATTCAAGCTGACACGTGTCCAATTTTTTTGAAATCTCGGATATAACACGGAGGGGCATTATGGTCATTTCACATATCTCGGAATGATCAGACTTAAAACTATTACTGTAGCAAATTATCAGACTTACTTAAAAATATTACTGTAGCAACTGATCAGACTTAAAACTATTACTATAGAAAATGATCAGACTTAAAACTAATACTGTAGCAATGATCAGACTTAAAACAACAATGATCAGACTTACAAACTACAATGATCAGACTTAAAACTATTACTGTAGCAATGATCATAATTAAAACTACAATAATCAGACTTAAAACAGCAATGATCAGACTTAAAACTATTAGTATAGCAATGATCAAACTTAAAACAACAATGATCAAACTTAAAACTAATACTGTAGCAATGATCAGACTTAAAACAACAATGATCAGACTTAAAAACTGCAATGATCATACTTAAAACTATTAATGTAGCAATGATCAGACTTAAAACTACAATAATCAAACTTAAAATACCAATGATCAGACAAGCTTAAAACTATTAGTGTAGCAATGATCAGACTTAAAACTATTATTGTAGCAATGATCAGACTTAAACAGCAATAATCAGACTTAGAACTATCACTATAGTAATTTTTAGGACAATTATACCCTCGCATCTGTTTTGTATTTTTAAATAAGTCCGTTTTAATTTTTTTTATTTACAAAAAATGCTCCGAATTATGATTGGTAGAAATATACACGTGGCAATGTTTTATTAGATTTTTAATTTTTATTTATAACTATGATTTGTATTTGATTTCCTTAAGTTATTTACGCAACTTTTAGTATGTTTTGGTTAATCGTGAATGCGGAGAAAAATTGAAATATGTACGATTCATTTTGTTCGGTTGTCCATATTAGCGAAATGTTATTAAGTATTCATTTACAATGTTTTGGACACTCTTTACTAAATTCGTGGTTTGTTGTTGCATTGGTTAAATGGTGAATGTTAGTTTTCAAAACCTTTGCTTTACGATGTTCATTAAGTACCGCACTACAAATTTTCCAATTTCAACCGGCGACATAATCAGGAGAAATTCCGGCTGCTAAAAGTATCCCCGGATGAAATATGGTGACAATTCGGCGATAAAGAGACGAACTTAATAATTTATTTGAATATGTGTCAGAATTCGGGGAACACATTGTCCGGTGCCAATAAACTTGTTGGGTTTTGTGGGTATTTTTTGGCCCATGAGAAAGAGCCCAACAAAGGCCCAGTCTAGGTTTTCAAAAAACCCTAGCTAGAAGAAGAGAGAATGAGATTGAGAGAAGAAAGTGTGATTTTCGGATCTGCAGCAACCAGCCCCAAAGATCAATCGATTCCCAGAGATTGAACCGTCCGATCGTTCTGAAATTTTGGCAGTAGCTTCATAGAGTCTTGGCATTCGTTTTCAACGGTGGAGATTGGTTTTGGAAGTCTGGAAGTATTTGATTTGTGGCCTGAACAGAAGCAGATTTTTGGGTGAAAGTATTCCTCATCCTTGTTTGGTGTTGATCCATATAACTTGATTTGATTTGTTCCAAGTATATGATGATGATTGTATGCCTCTAGTATATCTAGAGAAAACTTGTATTGCTCTCTCATATTGGTGATTGTATATCCTCCTAATGAGTATGCGTTACTAATTGATGGGGGAGAGCCTCAGTATTATACCGAGGCCATGGACGATGAGAATAAGAATGAGTGGATTGAAGCTATGCAAGATGAGATGACTTCCTTGCATGAGAATAGTGCTTTTAAACAGGTGGAATTGCCTGTCGGTAAGAAAGCCTTGAAGAATAAGTGGGTCTACAGATTGAAGAATCATGAGCTTACTTCAAGACCTAAGTACGAAGCCAGATTAGTGGTTAAAGGCTTCAATCAAAGAAAAGGTATTGACTTTGATGAGATTTTCTCACCAGTGGTGAAGATGAGTTCTATACGCGTTGTTTTTGGTTTAGCAGCTAGCATTGATCTTGAGATTGATTAAATGGATGTCAAGACATCTTTCCTTCATGGTGATTTGGACAAGGAAATCTACATGAAGCAGCCTGAAGGTTTTCAGGTTGAAGGTAAAGAAGATTATGTATGTAGACTTGTGAAGAGTCTATATGGTTTGACGCAAGTACCAAGACAGTGGTACAAGAAATGTTGTTTGATCGCCGGTACGGCGGTCTCTTCCTCATAGTCAAAAAGGGAGAGATTCGTTGGGTTTTGTGGGTATTTTTTGGCCCATGAGAAAGAGCCCAACAAAGGCCCAGTCTAGGTTTTCAAAAAACCCTAGCTAGAAGAAGAGAGAATGAGATTGAGAGAAGAAAGTGTGATTTTCGGATCTGCAGCAACCAGCCCCAAAGATCAATCAATTCCCAGAGATTGAACCGTCCGATCGTTCTGAAATTTTGGCAGTAGCTTCACAGCGTCTTGGCCTTCGTTTTCAACGGTGGAGATTGGTTTTGGAAGCCTGGAAGTATTCGATTTGTGGCCTGAATAGAAGCAGATTTTTGGGTGAAAGTATTCCTCATCCTTGCTTAGGGTTGATCCATATAACTTGATGTGATTTGTTCCAAGTATATGATGATGATTGTATGCCTCTAGTATATCTGGAGGAGACTTGTATTGCTCTCTCATATTGGTGATACTAGATTTAAGCGGCCTAAGAGGTCCCGTGGTTTTTACTCTCGTTTTGAGAGGTTTTCCACGTAAAATTTCGGTGTCTCGTGTGTGATTACTTTTCTACTTTGTTGCTGGTTTTTCTTTCCATTGAAGTACCCTATTTATTTGCATCCTCAAAGGTTCATTCAAGTTGAGAGATATTTGTCAAACAAAGTTTATTCCGCTGTGTTTGTTTAATGTTGTGGCGGATTTCCCATCAGAGTGGTATCAGAGCTATTGGTTTTCTATTTGAGGTTGACTTGATTGAACGATGGAATCTAATACAAGTAGGATGGTTAATCTGAATGGTTCAAATTATCATATTTGGAAAGGAAAGATGGTAGATCTTCTTTATGTGAAAGATTATTATTTGCCAGTCTTTACTACTGATAAGCCTAAAAAGAAAACTGTTGAAGAATGGAAGATTCTGCATAGACAGGTTTGTGAGTTTATCTGTCAGTGGGTTGATGATAATGTTTTGAACCATATCAGTGTGGAAAAGAATGCTCATACTTTGTGGAAAAAGCTCGAATAGCTATATGAGCGGAAGACTAGGAACAATAAGTTGTTCTTGATCAAACAGATGATGAGGCTAAAGTATCATGATGGAACTCCTATCACAGACCATTTGAATGCTTTTCAGGGAATTATTAATCAGCTTGCAGGAATCAAGTTTGATGATGAGATCCAAGGTTTATGGCTCCTTGGTACTTTGCCGGATTCTTGGGAGACTTTTAGGACATTATTATCCAACTCCACACCGGAAGGCGTGATTTCTATGGAATAGGCTAAAGGTAGCATCTTAAATTAAGAGATGAGATGAATGTTGCAGAGTTCCTCTTCACATTCAGATGTCTTAGTTGTAGAAAGGCGGGGGAGAAGTCAGAGTCGAGGTCTGAGTAACACGGATAATCAGTGAAGTAAATCGAGAGGAAAATTTGCTGATATTGAGTGCTACCATTGTGGTAAGAAGGGACACACGCAACGATTTTGCATACAGTTGAAGAAAGAGAATAAAAGAGGCAGTCACAGTAATCAAAAGACTGTCCATGATAAAGATGATGGTGACCATGAAAATGTCGAAGTAAATGCAACAACCGCTAAGTTTCTTGTTTGTTTTGATCATGATATGGTCAATCTTGCACATGATGATTCAAGTTGGGTTGTTGACAGTGGTGCTACATGTCACGTTACATCACAAAGAGACTTTTATTCGTCTTATACTCCAGGTGACTATGGTGCCATTAAGATGGGCAATGATGGGTTATCCAAGATTGTTGGAGTTGGAGATGTTTGCTTTAAATTTGATACTGGAATGGAATTGGTTTTACGAAACGTAAAACATGTCCTAGATATGCGACTCAATGTGATTTCCACAGGCTTACTTGACGATGATGGTTACTATAGCGGATTTGGTAACGGATTGTGGAAACTCACTCGTGGCTCTTTGATTATTGCAAGAGGAAAGAAGTTCCTGCAGTTATATGTGACACATACGAAGATTTCTCACAATATTGTTAATGTGGTGAAGAATAGTGATATGACCGAGTTGTGGCATAAAAGACTTGAGCACATGAGTTTGAAGGGGAAGTCTCTGTTATCGAAGAGAAAGTTATTACCCGATGTGCATGATGTTCATTTAGAAAGGTGCTCTCATTGTTTGGCAGGGAAGCAAACCGGAGTTACCTTTAAAGGTCATACTCCTACCAGAAAGGAGAATATACTTGATCTAGTGCAATCCGATGTTTGCGGTCCTATGAAGATTAGGACAATTGGTGGCTGCTCATATTTTGTCACATTCATCGATGATCATTCCAGAAAGGTCTGGGTTTATATACTAAAGTCGAAGGATCAAGTTTTGGATGTGTTTAAGCAGTTTCATGTCTCAGTTTAGAGACAAACTGGGAAGAAGCTCAAGTGTATTAGAAGAGAACAGATAATGGAGGTGAATACATTGGCCCTTTTGATGCTTAATGTAGAGAGCAAGGTATTCGACACCAAAAGACTCCACCAAAGACACCGAATCTGAATGGTTTGGCAGAACGGATGAATAGAACATTGGTTGAGCGAGTTAGATGTTTGCTCTCACATGCAGAGTTGCTGAGATCCTTTTGGGGTGAAGCTTTGAGTACATCAGTACATGTTATTAATCTAACGCCTTGTGTTCCCTTACATTTTGATGTTCCTGTCAGGGGTTGGAGCGGTAAGGATGTCTCATACAGTCACTTACGTGTCTTTGGGTGTAAGGCATATGTGCATATTCCAAAAGATGAAAGGTCGAAGCTTGATGTCAAATCCAAGCCATGTGTATTCCTTGGTTATCACCAAGATGAGTTTGGGTACAGGTTATATGATCCGGTTCAGAAGAAACTTGTTTGAAGTAGAGATGTTGTTTTTGTAGAAGATCAATTTTTAAAAGATGTTGAGAAGGAGGAGACGATTCCTTAACATACTAATTATCTTATTGATTTGGATCTAGTTCCTCCTCAGCTTTTCGAGTCACATGATGGAGATGATGTTGAAGATGGTGAACAACATGATAATGTTTCTGAGCAAGTAGAGATGGAAGAAGTTCATCCCGAGTTACCAGTACCGAATATGCCATCATTTATCCCAGTTAGGTGGTCTTCGAGAGATCCTCATCCCTCTACAAAGTATCCTCCTAATGAGTATGCGTTACTAATTGATGGGGGAGAGCCTCAGTGTTATACCGAGGCCATGGACGATGAGCATAAGAATGAGTGGATTGAAGCTATGCAAGATGAGATGACTTCCTTGCATGAGAATAGTGCTTTTAAACAGGTGGAATTGCCTGTCGGTAAGAAAGCCTTGAAGAATAAGTGGGTCTACAGATTGAAGAATGATGAGCTTACTTCAAGACCTAAGTACGAAGCCAAATTAGTGGTTAAAGGCTTCAGTCAAAGAAAAGGTATTGACTTTGATGAGATTTTCTCACCAGTGGTGAAGATGAGTTCTATACGCGTTGATTTTGGTTTAGCAGCTAGCCTTGATCTTGAGATTGATTAAATGGATGTCAAGACATCTTTCCTTCACGGTGATTTGGACAAGGAAATCTACATGGAGCAGTCTGAAGGTTTTCAGGTTGATGGCAAAGAAGATTATGTATGTAGACTTGTGAAGAGTCTATATGATTTGACACAAGTACCAAGACAGTGGTACAAGAAATGTTGCTTGATCGCCGTACGGCGGTCTCTTCCTCATAGTCAAAAAGGGAGAGATTTGTTGGGTTTTGTGGGTATTTTTTGGCCTATGAGAAAGAGCCCAACAAAGGTCCAGTCTAGGTTTTCAAAGAAACCCTAGCTAGAAGAAGAGAGAATGAGATTGAGAGAAGAAAGTGTGATTTTCGGATCTGCAGCAACCAGCCCCAAAGATCAATCGATTCCCAGAGATTGAACCGTCCGATCGTTCTGAAATTTTGGCAGTAGCTTCACAGCGTCTTGGCCTTCGTTTTCAACGGTGGAGATTGGTTTTGGAAGCCTGGAAGTATTCGATTTGTGGCCTGAATAGAAGCAGATTTTTGGGTGAAAGTATTCCTCATCCTTGCTTAGGGTTGATCCATATAACTTGATGTGATTTGTTCCAAGTATATGATGATGATTGTATGCCTCTAGTATATCTGGAGGAGACTTGTATTGCTCTCTCATATTGGTGATACTAGATTTAAGCGGCCTAAGAGGTCCCGTGGTTTTTACTCTCGTTTTGAGAGGTTTTCCACGTAAAATTTCGGTGTCTCGTGTATGATTACTTTTCTACTTTGTTGCTGGTTTTTCTTTCCGTTGAAGTACCCTATTTATTTGCATCCTCAAAGGTTCATTCAAGTTGAGAGATATTTGTCAAACGAAGTTTATTCCGCTGTGTTTGTTTACCGTTGTGGTGGATTTCCCATCAAAACCTGCCGCAAAATAACCGTATTGGACTCTGGCAATAGTCCAACGACATTCAGTCGACATGATTTTTGGTCCTTAAAGTCACCGTAAAATAACCGGATTGAACTCTTGCAATAGTCCGGCGACAATCTGTCGGCATGAATTTTGCCCCTTCGAGGTGCAGGACATTACCCGGATATAAAAAGGCCGAAACCAACTCTAAATAACATGTCATTGACGTACATTTTGCATATATCTGAGAATTGTCAAATTTAGCTCAGGAAGATGAGTTCCAATCATTATTAGTTTACGACTACGTACGGAACAGTAAGTGAAGTATCTACTTGTCTTTGCCCTGGTAGAGAAGACAATTACACTTGCGAATGTGGATCGGGCTGTAAAGGGAAACATAGATATAGTATGGCAAAATACAGGAAGGAATTTGCTTCTAGTGAGGATACTATTGAATCAAAGTTGGAAAATGTGACACTTGAAGAGGTAACCAGCAAAGAATCGCAAGCACAAGTTACCCATCAACCAGCCGTGAAGAAATCTCTTGGAAATAAGTAGCGTATTTACGTTCAAAAATGTAACGAGGTTGATAAAAAACCTTCAACACAAGCAATGCTTGTTGTATGATTATCGTTGGATCGTTTATTTTCAAGTACCCTTGTACAAAGAAATAAAAAAAATGGTTTAATGTTAAAAATTTGTACTAGGTATGGCTAGTATATTATCATATAAGGGTCTATATGTGGACATTAAACTGGTAATCCCATGCAGTGCTAAAAAGCATTATTGTTGGACCCATTTAATATCAAAGGCTGACAACTAAGTTGGCGATAGTAAGGGAAATTTCCGGTAGAAAATGACGTCGCCGAAAAAGCGCAGGACATTCCCCAGAAAAATTTGTTGATTATTTGGCATTAATTCGGGGCCATTGTACTGATTGTGTCGGTAGCTTTGACCTATAAAATGAAAATGCTATGCCTTTTGATAAATCCAACATAACTAATGCAAATCAAACTCCACAATATTCAAATGAATCCATCTCGTCGATCTATTCCTGGACCCGCCGATCGCATTGCCAAATTGCTACGTGAAAGGCCTGCTGTGAGCTTGAATGCAGACGAGAACATAGCATTGCAATCTACTCAATAATACTTGCAAGAAGCACTAGGATCGGATAATGTAGGAGGTTTGGATGACAGTTGTTTTATGAATAATAATTGGTTGGATGCTCAGTCATTTCCATCAAGTACACTATTCACGTGGATGATTAAACTTGAAGCTGGTATGACGCCTACTCCATTGTGTCAAATAACACCATCTGGCAATAAGAAAATTGAATTGGTAATTTTTTATACAAAAAATTAGACACTAGTGTAGTACTACTCTATATCGCAAAGTTAACCTTCTGTTTGCACAGATTATCGGAGTAATTGAGACTTGTGTTTCTAACGGTGACAATGGCTTTCATATCACCTTAAAGGTGGGTGGTACATTGGTTATTTGATGCAAAATTTATAAGTAAATAATTTACTGGCACTCTGTCTTTTTGTATAGGATCCTACAGGAGTAATACGAGCAACTATTCACCACACTGCGATTTGGCAAGATGGTCGGTATGAGAAAATAAAAGTTGGTACAGTTTTAGTGCTTCAAAAGGTGGTCCACTTAACACATTATGGTCAGTTTTGCGATACGATGCACAATTTAATCGGTGGTCAGAATCGCATTCCTACCTCTTTTCGTGAATCTAAGAGGGCTGGTCAGTGAGTTAGATATGGGATATCAAAGAATAGATGTGTGCGTTTTTGGATGTATGATATATTACGGCGAGGACGAAAGTCATTTACAATGTCGATCTTGTTCACAACCAAGATACCATCCTCCAAGACGCGCTGAAAGTTCCTCCAATTACAAACACAATGCTAGAAGTCAAATGTTTTATTTGCCCATAATACCTCTTTTTCAACGGTTGTTCTTAACAAAACATTTGGCTTCACAAATGTCTTGGCACGCTGGTCCGAGGGATGACGTAACTCGCATGGTTCACCCTTCAGATGGGAACTCATGGAAACATTTTGACCTTTCATATCCGGAGTTTGCTGCTGACAGTAGGAACGTGAGAATTGGTTTATGTTTGGATGGTTTTAGTCCTTGGGGTATGTCCTCCAAACAGTACTCAATTTGGCCAGTTATGATAACCCCTTATAACTTCCCTCCATGGATGTGTATGAAGCCAAGACATATGTGGCTTACGGTACTCATACCAAGACATTCAAATCCTAAGAAGAGGTTAGATATATATCTACGTCCTCATATGGATGATTTGTTGCTGCTTTGGAGAGATGGAGTTGAGACTTTTGACGCTTTCCGCAAACAACATTTTGTAATGCGAGCTGCATTGATGTGGATAAATTCTAATTTTCCCGCATACGGGATGCTTTCAGGGTGGTCAACACAAGGTAAACTGGGATGCCCTTAGTGTATGGACAAAACAAAGACATTTTATCTAGCGAACGGACGCAAAGTTTCATACTTCGACTGTCACAGGAGGTTTCTCCCAACAACTCATCCATACCGTTCCAATTCCCGAAATTTTTATAAATAACGAACGGAGAATGATGCTCTAGTGCTATTTCGTTCGGGTCATGAGATTTACGACAGATTAAGGAACCTAAAATATATTTCCGAGCAACAACTTGATGAGGAGTTCGATGGATACGGTGTCGATCATAATTGGACCAAAAAAATCCATATTTTGGGAGTTGCCCTATTGGCCTAATGTCCTACCGAGACATAATTTGGATGTCATGCACATAATGAAAAATATTTTCGAAAATTTATTCAACACTATTATGGACGTGAAGGGGAAAATCAAAGACAACAGTGTGAACTGCAGGAAAGACATAGCTGCTTACTGTATCAGGCCAGAGCTAGAGTTAAAAAAATGCCCGCGGAAGGATTGTGGGAAAGAAAGCCAAATACCAACTAACACCTGACCAACAAATATTAGTATTGAAGTGGATCGACAAATTGAAGTTTCTAGATGGTTTTTCAGCAAAATTGGGAAGGCACGTCGACTACAATAATAGAAAATTGGTAGGTTACAAAACTCACGACGCACATGTTTTCTTAGAGAGACTAATGCCAATTGCGTTTAGAGGATTTCTCCCAAAGCCCATTTGGGAAGCTGTCTCGGAGTTGTGTACATTTTTCCGAGACGATAGGTCAGCAAAGCGTGAGCAGGCGTGGAGAAGGAAAGGCCAAATACTTTGGCCTAACGGGAATGAGCAACGACGAAATGACAAGATGAGGTGCCTCGGGCACCCCCATTTAGAAAGAAGGGTCGAAGGTTTGGGGCCTGTAGCTTTCCCCGCCCCCCTTCGTCGGGTGGTGCTTGTGGGGCCACCAAAGGCAAGGTGCCACCTGAAATCGGGCTTGAAGCTCTCGCCTTACCAACGAGCCGATAGCTGATGGCTGCTTGTCACGACTACTACCAAAAAGCTCCAATGAAGATGAATATTTCACATGGAGGAGTGTGCATCTGTATGTTGGGTGTTCTTCTGTCGTGCGACCCGCCGGCTTATGTGCGACCTGTGGCCCACGCCTCCTATTTGTTTAGGGCGGACGGCGTGAACTCTGATTCGATCTGGGTATTCAATCTCGCCGCTGAGATGCTCAGTCGACTCTTTAACCTTGATAGGAAGATGGCTGATTCAATAATTCGTGCATAAGGGTAAGTAACTTTGGATGAACTAATGCAAATGGGCTTCGCGCCTCGCTGCTCAAAAACACCCAGTGCTGACCACACTGAGAGACACGAAAAGAAAATGATTGTTTTTTTAACCTGCGCCCCTTTTGGGTATGTGGGTACTAAGAGTCCTCTCACTACCAACCAGCAGACATCATCTGGCTGGGTGTTGCCAGTATCAACAATGATAAAAAACAACCAATTGGAAACAGCAAATAACAATGGCTCTTGGCCTAGACAACGTCCTAGGCGTAGGGGGAATCGAAGCAACAGGGAACGCCTAGACGACGTTTTATTTCCTGGGCTGCAGTAAGTAGATTGAGAGGTCGTTCCGCCCCTTGTCCCCGAAGATGGGTAATAAGTTCTCATAGTTGTATCTGACTTAGATTGCTAACTAATCTGCCTCTTCCTTGCTCTTTAGTGTTGTATCTGGGCCATAATTATTACGGAGAACCTGCATGACCCAATGATCTTTTATATATTTTTCTAGTAGTAATTTTAGGTACTATTGCGTGTAACGTAGGATTAGCGGTTTTAGAACCATCAATGATTGGTGAACCCGCCGATCCGTTTGCAACTCCTTTGGAAATATTACCTGAATGGTATTTTTTTTCGATATTTCAAATACTTCGTACAATACGCAATAAGTTAATAGGTGTTCATTTAATGGTTTCAGTACCTGCGGGATCTGTAAAAATCATCAAATGCTTTCCTTTCTATAAAAGGTTGTGAAAGAACATCAGCCTTACTTAGGGATAGAAAAATGGATTACGGATCATCGCCGTTGGTCAAATACGAGAATCAAATAAATCCTATAATCCTATAAAAAGAAAGTAGGATCTTTGTCGACGGGTAGTTTCATTTTGGGCGTCTCGCCAAGTGGTAAGGCAGAAGTCGTACCAAGAGCTTTCAAGCCCTTTTAAATATGAGTTGCTGCGTCGATCATAAGAGTAACATTGCTGCATCTCTTGGGCCGGCGAACTTTATATAAGTTCCTTTTAAAAGTTGGGAATAAAAGGTACCTGTGCATCTTCTCTAAACATCGAGCTCATGACGCATTTGAAGGGTAACATTGCTGCATCTCTTTGTAAGTTGGAAACCATATTTCCACCGTCATTTTTTGACTAAATGGAACACTTACTCATTCATGTGGTGGTTGAAATTCTATTTGGGGGTCCCGTTCAATACAGATTGATGTATCCATTTGGTCTTCTTTTTTGTTGTACCGTACTATATAATTCATACTTCGTTGGTTATTTAAGTAATATCATGTTAGTGTAAATGAGTGTTTTCAAAAAAACCACGGGATGTTTCACAAAGTGTTCTATGGAGTTAGGATCATATGAGGGGTTAATTTTAGATATGCCATTTTCTGAGTTTCATATTTCACAGATGCCATAGATTTGAGTTTTATTTCACAGATGCCATAGCTTTCATTTTTGTGCACATGTGGATGCTGAGTTGGATACAAATGGGCCACATGGATCATAAAATTGATGGTGTGGCAATGACGTGGAAAAAAATTAATAAATTAATATAAAAATTCAAAAACTCAAAAATTTTATAAAAAGGAATATGTTTAAATTTGATGTTTAAAAAATATGTCCAAATAAAAATTTATTTGTAGCAGAAATTTGCAAAATAAAAATATAAATATAAATATATTTCATTTTGTGTTTAAATTTTTTTAAAGTTTGTAATTTTTATTTATCAAATAATTTATATTCCTTTTTATTAAAAATTGTATTTTTATAAATTTTTGAGTTTTTGAATTTTTGTATGTTCCCTACAAATTTATCTAACAAACTGATTCATCACAAACAGATAAGATAAAATTCAAACACTCAAAAAATTTATAAAAATACAAAAAAGGAATATAAATTATTTGATAAATAAAAATTACAAACTTTAAAAAAATTTAAACACAAAATGAAATATATTTTTATTTTTATTTTGCAAATTTCTGCTACAAATAAATTTTTATTTGGACATATTTTTTAAACATCAAATTTAAACATATTCCTTTTTATAAAATTTTTGAGTTTTTGAATTTTTATATTAATTTATTAATTTTTTCCACGTCATTGCCACACTATCAATTTTATGGTCCATGAGGCCCATTTTTATCCAACTCAGCATCCACATGTGCACAAAAATGAAAGCTATGGCATCTGTGAAATAAAACTCAAATCTATGGCATCTGTGAAATATGAAACTCAGAAAATGGCATATCTAAAATTAACCCTCATATGAGAAATAACACTTCTCATGAGAAATAAGAAATATTTGAAACAGTTAGATTTTAAATCGGACGGTCCTCCAAATTTTAGAATATTATGTATATCAAAATATATTTAAAATGTAAATAAGAGCAAATATGTCAATATACACAAATTCTAATCCCTATTATTAAGAACCCACGATCTAGTTCTTCCGGTCATTTTTTTATTTGCATACTTGATAGCAGCAATGACTCAACAACATAAACCCAAATCCGGATTGAAAAAACAGAGAGCGAACGCAAACGAGCGAGCCGCGCGGCAGAGATAGACGGCCTCGAAAACCGTCATCCTCCGCCCACTCCCTCTCTCTCTCCGCCGTTCGATTTGTTATCTTCCATAGGGTTTCATTTGACGCAGTCTTTCAGCTTTCAGCTATAAATAATTGAATTGAAGCGGACTCGCTGATTAAGATTATCGGTTACTTTTATTGGTGTTGGTGTTGATGAGCTTGTTGATCGTTTAGGTCAAGGTAGCAAGAGAAATTCAGAGAAGATGCGCAGTTAGGCGGTTGCGCCACGTCCTCCCAGGAGAGGAGCCTTGCATCAGAGACGTGAACCTAGTGGAGCATCCTCATGGTGGTGGTAACCATCAACATATTGGTCATGCTAGTACTGTTCGTCGTGATTCTGCCCTTGGACAAAAAGGTCGATCTCATTGCTGCCAGAAGAACTGGGCGTCTCAAAGGACAAGCTGCAGCTTCAGCTGCCAAGGCCGACAAGGCATAAACTAGATGAATATTATTATTTCTTGTTTTATTTCAGAGCATTGTTGGTTTGATTCAAGTTTATGGATGGATGTTACAATGATTTTGAACTTTCAAAAAAAAAGGAAGTCGAACTCCCTTTATAGTCATCGGCAGAGTCCCATTTAAATCAAAATCTTCGGAAAATGGCATATCCCCAAACCTACTGAGAACACTTTATAGCCCCGTAACCTGCTGTCATTCTTCCCAGACCCATTACAATGCGTAGCTAAATAGTTAAAATGCGTATTAATTACAAATCTATAATGAGTAGCTTTCAACATGAAATTCGTAACGAATTCAAACTGCATGCAAGTCATATAATGCGTAGCTTTCAACATAAAGTTCGTAACAGACTCAAACTGCTTGCATTGCACATAATGCGTAGTTTTCTGTTCAAAATTCGTAGCATTATGTATTACAAATGTTATAAACAAGAATATGAATGTTGCACATTAAAATGCTACGAATGTTATATACAAGACTATGAATATTATATTACGAATGTTTCTGATGACAGGCATAGTGATCTTTTTCTTCATCATATCCTCCAAGGCTATGATTGTACCATTAGGGTCAAGTTCAAACAGCTTCTCCACAATCTTGGTATATGCAGTCTCATGACGTTTCTCATCTGCAGCGATGATACCACAAATCTGTGCCAGCTTTAGGTCTCCTTTATCTTTCGCAAGTCTAGCTGTGTTCCCATGGGAGATGAAAGTTGCTCGTTCTTGGAATGAAGTGTAGATGAAGCCAAGATAAGGATTGTTCTCGGTTTTGGGGTCCTGAACAATGAAAAAACAGTCCATAAGTACCACAGGGCAATAATAACTAGGTTAGGGAACACGGACTTATTTTGTAATCTGATGCCTTTATATGAATTAGAGGTTCCTATCATTTGCCTAGCAGCCAAATATCATTCCAACAAACTATGAAAATGTAACTCGCCATTCCAGATCCAATAAGATACTGAATAGTCTTCTCAATTTGGCGCATGTCTACTCGCCCAGTGAGGTAAAGATACTTGTTCAGGTCTCCATATCTCTTCTCAATTATACATATTTGATCGATGAATATAAACAGATAGAGCTCACTCTTGTACATAAAAACCGGCAACAAAAATTAAAAATCTACGGATCATGAATTTGAAAAGGTGGGAACACTAAAAATCAACGCATCATGAATCGTCTAACATGCATGTTATGTACGCATTTTAACTCTGTAAATTTGGAATTTATTTTTTATGCATAAGTAAGAGCAGCAACAAGTGTAATACTATGCACATGATAGCCAAATGTTACGCATTTAATTATGAGTTACTATGCATTTTACAGTTTTATTTGTCAATGTTCAAATGTTGTCAGTCAGATGCAACATTTGTAACCCAAAGAGTAATCGAAAGTTCCTAACCCGAAAACCATAAATCTTATAGCTGCCAGATCTAGTTCAGGTAGTTTCCACACCCTAAAATTGACAGTAACAACTGCAACATTCGTACACAATGTGAATTTAACTTTACTTCACCATAAACCCTAGAACGAATTGAATTTTTGAACCATAAACAATACGTACCGTAAAATTGTGTTGAGTTTTTTGACTGTTGCCCTTCGTCCGCCATGAATCGGCGCCGTTGTTCAACCTTCAGTCGTCTCTGTCCGTCGATTTTTTTGTCGCAATCTCCGAGTCCCTCTGCCATCAAATTCTGCTCGTTCAAATTACTGTGGTGAAAGGACGAAGCAGGAGCGACAACAAACAAGTCTCGCAATCCAACCATTCCCATATCATGAGGAATACTGTAGTTCAAAACTCTCGTATCTCATCAACTGGTCGCCGTCTCTCGTATTTCAGTTTTGAGTCGCTTTCAATCCATCGATTTGGGATATGCGCGAGACAAAAACGGGATTAGGGGTTTGACTATTTTTTATCTTCCTAATTTGCCCTTTTAAACGTATTAATTAATTAAACAAATACGATTTTTAAATTCAATCAAGCATAATCTTAACCGTAATTGAATTGATCGGATGAATATTATAATTTTTTATTTCTCACCAAATAAGCTCTTCTCACCAGATCCCAACTCGTGTTCTTTATTCTGCAACGATTATGCGTCACATCTGCGACCACCCGACGCAAATGCTTATAAGTACGTCTCATAGTTGTGTGACAATCATTTGAGCGATAGTTCTTGCATTTGTCGCACGGACGTTGTACACGTATCACACATATGATACACGTGCGACACCCATGCGTCATTGTTTTGTCGTGGCAGAAAGTTGTAGTGATATGTTTATGTTCACATGTTTAATTTGATATGTTTTTGTTGCTGGATTTATCCAACTAAACCATTAAAAAAATAAAACAATCGATAGGCACAGGTATATAGATACCTTAATTTATTATTAAATTAGTTTTGATGGGATTAACTTAGTTTATTTCAAGTACATGAAATTAAACATGATCTTGGTCTAGCTAAGCTTTGGCAGGGATCGCTTTGGAATTAAGGACATTGCCTTCACATCCATTAACACAATGCTCCTGTTCTGCAAAAAAAAAAATATCGCCATTAGAAAGTGCAAACAAAATATTCCAAAACAAATCTCACTGCTATATTCAATAATTTATATTTATGTTAACAATCGACAGATTGGTCCATCAAACCTTATTTTTATATACTTAAGAATTAGGAAACTAGAAGAATCTTTAAATTTGCGTCGTTTTCATTTTCAAGTTTCCAAAATACGGCACTTATTTTTTTGTTTTTCTATTTTGCCCTATTTTATATGAGACAGGTGCCCGTCATACCGGGTCTTTCGATTTTTAAGAGACCGATAAACCTCATACCAATCTCATACCCAAATACTCTCATGGACGTTAAGAAAAGAGTCACGCCACACCACGAGAGCATTTTGGCAAGAGTGCTAGACATTATGCATACTAATCTCTTACGAAAATAAGAGATCGGTACGTAGCACGCTGATCTCTTAGGTGAATCAAAGAGATCGATATGACACATACTAATTTGTGCCATATATTGAAATCTGAAACTCAAAACAAGGTACAATAATCAAAAACTCTTGAATTGTCTGAAAGAGATAGTTCTAAACAATCAAACACAATAAAAAAGAGAAGAAAAATTATTATTACCTGCTAGTTGCATCTTGGCAAGGTTGGCACCTGTGGAGAAAGTACATTTTGTTGCTATGCAAGAAACGTAACAAAATTTTGGGAAAAGAGGATGTTTTGCTACGCAATCCGAAAAACACTTCTTAGTACAGCTTCCAGCAGTGCAAATCTCAGCAGCAAACACTAACAATAATACTGTCAAACCAGGAGATAATTTGAGTTTTTGCCACCCTTTGAGAAACTTGTTGGGGAAATGCCACCCGACCAAAGTTCATTGGGTTTTGACACAAACCGCTAATGAGGTTAGCGGTTTTTGGTGAAGTCAAATCTGATGCTTATGTGGAGTGACACGTATAAATTACAAACCGCTATTATCGTTAGTGATTTGTTTTGATGTAAAAAATTAAGTATATTATTTCATCACAAACCGCTGTCCCTATTAGCGGTTTGTTTTAATGTAAAAATATTGCCAACGTGGCTCCTACGTGGATGCCGCATACAATTTTCGTTAGCAATAAGTTTGAGTTCACCACAAACTGCTAACCCCATTAGCGGTTTATGGCAAAACCCAAATGAACTTTGGTTGGGTGGCATTTTCCCAACAAGTTTCTCAAATGGTGGTAAAACCCAAATTATCTCCAAAACCAGAGAAGCATTCGTCACAATAATAGCCGTTTTCATATTTTTCTTATGTTCTTTGGAACCGCCTATTCAGTATTAATGAACAGGATTAATTGACAGATGCTTATATGGAAGAACATACATTTATACAAAAATGTTTGGTGAAGATAAGGTGTAATTAATATTATTTGAGAAAATCAATATATATATCTTTAATTAGTTACAAAATTCAGTATTACAGTAATTGGCATGTATATGTGTTTGTTGAATGAAAACGATATAAACATTTAACCACAAGATTGTTTAACGATAAATAAAAAGTACCAAACGGACCATATACAAATAAACCTCATTTTATATGATGTACTGGGGACATCATTTTTCTCACAATATTGTTAGATTTTCCTCTTCCTTTCCATTTTCCTCGTCCATCGTGGATGCTTTCCACTTCACACCTCTCGCTCGTGATGCAACCTTTGGCCATCAAGATGGACGTGTCGTGTCTTACAACGGTATAGGTGCCCAAGGTGGCATGAGCTCCAAGTGTCGATAATGTACCGATGGTGATTTGAGGTAGATGTGTGGATCCATGCATAGTAAATATGTCAAACCCGGCCTACGCTTCAGAAGAAGAGAAATCATGTACCCTATGATTTCAGGTTTGGTCAAGATATCTTACTAGAACTTAGGATATCAATATATATGTACTAGATGATAGAGCATCATATGTATTGTACTATTGCTAATTGTTGTACCCCATTATCAAAAAGAACTCATTGTATATGAAAACATAAAATCAAAAAAAAAGAAAGAGAGAAAAGTCAAATGACTCACGATGCCATATGAGTTATCCCAATATAGTTCAATTTAAGAGAGAAAAGTCAAATGAGTTATCCCAATATGGTGCAAAAATAAATGAAAGTTTATTAAATTAATAAATAAAATTTAATGCAACAGTATTCAATTTATTTAACTGATATGGACCCAATATGGTTCTTCCAGATGTTATTTTAGATAATGGAAATGGTTTTGTGCCAGGAAAATTGATATCTGATAATATTATTATTGCAAACGAACTTTCCCGCTATATAAAGACAAGAAATGTACAAAAGACTGGATTTTATTCTCTGAAATTAGATATAAACAGAGCCTATCTATACCGTTTGGAATAAAAGTTTTTGGAGATTATGATGAGTAAAACGGGATTTCCTGATAGATAAGATCAATCTGATAATGATGTGTGTTACAACTGTGGTTTATAAGGAGAAAATTACAAATGATTCGATTTCATATATTTTTGTACCAAAGAGAGGTTTGTGACAAAAAGACCATTTGAACCCTTATTTATTTCTCATTGCAACGGAATGGTTGGGTACATATGTGCAGAAGCTGCAAAGTGAAAATCTGATTAAAGGTATTAAAATTTGTCAAGATGCACCAATAGTAACTCTTCTTATGTTTGCAGATGATACTATTTTCTTCATAAAAGCACTTGACGATTGTAAATTTCGTATAGTCAAAAATTATTTATATTTGGCCGGTAAGACCGGTGTCGAACCCAAGGGAGCAAATTTGATTATGCGCTCGGTGAAACAAGTTTTCAACTTGGCTATTCCTAAAATTCAATGATGAGGTGGTTATAAATCAAGAACAAGCAAGAGATAACACTAAGGGGTTGATTATCAATCAAAAGAGAGTTTCAAGGGGTTAAGCCCCTCCTTGGCATTTCCCATGATCATGCATACAAGAATTAAACACATTCAAGGTGTTAGATAGTGTCGAACCTAGCTTAGACTAAGGTAAATTCCATCCTAATCGAATCTATTCTTAGTCAAGCTCTCTTATATATAGCTCGAACCTCACTCTCTCGAGGATGTTGGTTCATTCCAAGACATTTATTAGCATTGGAATCTCTCCCAAGCAATAAATACCATGAACTCGAGTCCTAGTTCACTTTAAATTCATAGATATGATCACATTTACTACATCTAAACCATCCCTAAGGTCGCTAGATTCTTAGGTCAAGTTTTGGGATAAACAAGTCACTTTGGCATTTTATCAAACACCTTGTGGCATTCAATAATGAAGATCATAGCAAATGTGAATTTAGCACCATAGATTTATCATCCAACATGTGTATACATGATCAAGAGTACCAAGGAGGGTAACAACACCCTCAAAACACAAGGGGACTACTCACACATCATGTAAGACAACATGGTGCGTGTGAGTAGGGTTTAAGCACAACAAAAGAGAATAGAAGAGGAATAGAAATAGGATGGTTAATCCCAATGTCTCCCTTTGATCTTCACTTCTCCTTTGTTAGATGTGGATTGATGACCTTGATTTGATCTTCTTTGATGACTATTTTCGCCCAAAAAGCTAGCTCCCTTTGGTCAAAAACCCTCTTTCTATTTATAGCTCCGAAACTGAAGTTTCTGGGATTTTTTGATCCAGTCGGTCGACTGGACTTCTCTTGACATCCAGTCGGTTGACTGGGATGTGTAAAAATTGATGAGCTCCTGAGTTTTATTCGAGTCGGTCGACTAGACTTCTCAGTCGACCGACTGGGGCCTTTTTGGTGGTCTTCCCGTCCGAATTTGGTCTTGGCATCAACTAGAGAGTTGTAGCCCTTTGAGTTAGCTTTCCAACAAGCTTTGTATCAACCAATTCGGACACCGTATGCGCCCTAGGCGTCCAAAACAAGTAGCAAAGGTCATTTTGCTCGATTTTGCCCCGAAACTCCCTTTTTTGCGCCGAAACTTTTATTTTTCAACCAATATTGATATTTAGGCCTTGACCATGGGGGAGACTTGTTTTCTTCCTGAAATGTAGAGATAGAGGTCAAATGACATCAAAATATTGTCGGAAACGACCCAAAACTATAGTGAAGAATGACCATAAATCAGTCGAAAACTCGATTGATCAACACTCCACACTTAAGTTTTGTTCGTCCCGAATAAAGTATGAATATATGTCAAGGTCATGCAAATGGCGAAATGCTAGTGGTGCTATGTTTTTCGTCTCTTTGCCTCACTAGATTTCACGAGGTCTCGATCATTATTTTTAATCACGTTATTTAAAGAAAAATGAAAAGTATGTACAATCTAACTAGTTCCTTTTCGTGGGCGTTACGAATGCATTTAGCGTATGCATAAAGCCTTTAAACCCCTAGGCCCCCCTAGTGGACGAGTTATAGTCTCGTGAGAGTTTTCAGAAAAGGGAATACTCGCAAATCCCAAATGCACCTATCCCATGAGAATGAATTCTAGAGTGCTCAACCAAGGCGAGGATTTCTCAAAACAAATCCCTCACCCCAAGCTAGAACTACCGTCACATTATCATCAAAAGAACTTTTGAACCATTCAAGTACCCTTGAGGTTGTGCATTCAAGATCATCAATACTTGTGCTATCAAATGTCTCATCCAAAGTTCCACTCATTTTCAAGGCAATACAATAGAAGCAAGTTAATAGTGTTGCACAAAAGAGTGTCAACCGCTCACCTATGCTAGCTAGGGCTAGTCCATGGGTTCACGACGTGGAAATCATTCCCAAGTTTTCGGCACTTAAGCCATAATCCATAAGCGAAGAGGATTTCGACACCTGATTTCTTATAAAACAAGCAAAGACCAAATGATAGCTCCCGTGCAAGCACATGGATCGTCCAAGAGTCATTCCTACTAGCACACAATACAAATGATGCACCCGCGCAAATGTAGGATGATGGAAGAACATAAAGTCAAGTTAGAAGTGCTTTTTATTTTCTTTTCAAATGGCCTTTGGCCTAGAAATGCTTTCGAGGGGGAACTTTTCTTCCTAACCCCCGGCATTTGTATATTTTGGATCAAAACTTCTCGTGGCCTTTGAGAAAGTTTTTGGTCGGGGCTTTGCCCTCTTTTGACCATAAAATGAAGCATTTTTTGTTGGGGCCTATTTTTCGCCCTCTTTTGTTTTTCACTCCACACTTAAAACTTGACAATATGTTCGAGGAACGTATGGAATGCGCGGGAAACAATCATAAGTAAGGCACTAAGTTAGAAGAACTCAAGTCACCAAGGAGCATACAAGAGGTCCAAGTTTTGCATGAATTTTTTATAAAAAAAGTGCTTGCTAAAACTTAATCCAAGGTATTTCAACGGAAATACTTAGAAAATTAGATAGACAAGGGATATCAATGATATTGATTCATAAGAATGCACATTCATAGGACTAGGTCGGTTCTAAGTTCAAGATCCAATAAATGTGACAAATAGGCTAGATGTGATTTATAGGGATTTAGAATCGATAAACCCAAGCCTATGTGGTTAAAAACACTCTCATGTTAGGGATAAGGTGAAAAAGATGCAAGAGCCCATCTAAGAATGATATGCATGGCATGAAAACATGTGAACTATGCGCATTAAAGCACTCCACACTTAATTCAAGCTGAGTCCCTAAGCGCAAAGAATGATAAAATAAAGGCAATTGCGCATAGGAACTCCCCTCGTTTGTAGAATGTGTCGAAGAACCGATGGCATAACTCTTGGGAATGAGACATTCATTTGGTTGAATAAGTACGTAAAGAAGGTGATTTGGCATGAGAAGAGCATGAGTATAAATATCCTGAAATTTCCACAATCCACAATGGTAAAACACCTTCAATAGCATAAGAATATAGCATACAACCAAAGTTAAGTCAAGAGTAAATCATAAAGAGCATGAGTCGGGTGAAATGAGTGTGAAGAGGGATGAGATGGTTGCTATAAGGGATTTCCAGTCGGTCGACTGGATTGGAGAGGATTGGGCACGGCCCTGAGAACTTATCGAGTCGACCGACTGAAGGTCCAGTCGATCGACTGAGACGGGTGAGATTTTCATACCTCCTGAACATTCATCGAGTCGGTCGATTGGGCTCCATGCCACTTCCAGTCGACCGACTGGATTTCAAATATCAGCTTCAATGATCTTTTTCTCCTTGTTTGAACTCCCAACTCCACACTTAGAATTTTTATCCGCATCACGAATAAGCACCGCTCAATATTCACACAAATTCAATTCAAACTAAAGGCATGCTTCACGAAGAAATTACTAGCATACATATGATTTTCATCAAGAGAGAACAAGCTAGGATCATACACTCCACACTTAAGACATCTCCACCATCTAAAACAATTTCGTGCAAGCACCATTCCACACCAAGCACATCTAATCATGCATTTTCACCATCCTTGCACTCATGTTCACATTCAACATTCAAGTACGCATGCCAAACATATATATGAAATCAAATTTATGTAGATGGGCAACTTACAAACCGGGCTACCTCCCGTTAGGGCCTAGTTTAACGTCTTGGCAAAGACCGAGTCGAATCTCTTCTTTTTAAAAACACGCTTGAGGAGTCCTTTTCTAGGATCCCTCCTCAAGCGGACTTGTGTAATATTGAGAGACTCAATCCGGATTCTTTGAAGAGTTGCAAGCGACTTGTTTAATAGCCATTTTTCAAAGTGATGGTAGCTTCTCCCCCTTTGATGATTTTGCTTTTCCATTCTTTTTCATCTCATCGTCGGATGATGATTCATATTGATCAAAGGAAGGGTCCTCATCGGGTTCAAGTATGTTGTGCAACTTTTTATCAACTTTCTCGCCCTTAGCAACTTCGGCTCCCTCCTTCTCTAGCTTTTTCTCAATATTAGCCACTTGTTCTCCTTTTGGCTTTTCTATCTTTACCTTTTCTCCACCAATCTTTAGGGTCAATTTCCCTTTTCCAACATCAACCTTAAAACCGGCGGTAGCCAAGAATGGACGTCCAAGGATCAATGATGAAGTGAAGTTGTCCCCCATATCTATCACCACAAAGTCGCATGGAATGTAAAATGTGTCGACTTTGATTGGGGCGTTCTCCACTAGCCCCCAAGGGCGACAAAACCGCTCGTCGTCAAAGCGATTGTGCAAATAAATTGATAATAGTCCGCTACTCGCAACTATACTACTGGGTAGTACTTGGTAAGTAGGGGTCGAACCCAAGGGAACTAGGGGAATAATTGTTCTTCGGGGGGATTACGCAGCGTGGGAGCGTGTTTAAGGTCGGTTGGTTGGTTTTAAAGCTACCAGCTATTTTAATTGATTGATTGGTTGGTTGGTTGATTTTAATACTGGAAAGTAAATTACAGTTTATAATTAACGAGAAATGTTCGGTTTCAGGGGACTTGTATTATATCCTGTTTATCATTGACCTTTAGTGAATCATCTAAGTATTCAAACGGTGAATCGAGGCTAGTTACAGCTCAAGACTTGCAACACCGGTTTAAAGCAACTCCTGTTCTATTTCAGTCTAGCGCCAATACCCTAAGGTATGCTAGCCTGGGTGCATCCACCTGATCTCACAGTTACGCTCGACCAGATGGGATTTAGGATGAGTCGAACTCCTCAGATAGCTTTGCTTGTTACAGCTTCCACTACCCGAGTATGATCACGAATTCCCACAGAAGAGCTTTGCTTGTTACAGCATCCACTCAACCTTGGAAACTCTGACTATATATGGCACATAGAACAAGTTTTGAATACTAAGACTATACACTAAGTTAACAGTCTTAAAACATTTTATAATACAAGTGCGCCCCTTAGACCGAACTACTAGTTTAGCTACTATTCATCGCGCTAAACATTATACTAAGGAAATAAAACAGTTGAATAAATACGAAGAAATACTTATAACCGTTGAAGCGCCAAGGGAGCTTTCCTTTATTTCCAAAGCAAAATTACAACATTACAAATATTACAACTTCTAGAGAGAGAAGTGAAATTGGGAATTGGTGTGTGAAATGAGGAGGAGGAGCTCCTCCTTTTATAGCCCAAAGGGGAGGAGATGGGTGGTGGAGATGGGTGGTAAGTGTTGCATTGTGATTGGAGGAGAAAATGGATGGAGGAGATGGCCACACATGGAGGAAGAGGAGTGGTGGAGGAGGAGGAAGGTGGTGGTGACATGTGGAGGAGCTCCAAAAGCCGCCGGTCACCACCACCAAGAGCCGCCGGTAGGCGGTGGCCCAAGGGGGAGGAGCTCCTCCCTTGGCCACCACTTCTTCAAGTGGCCGGTCATCCTTGTCCAATGTGAGATTTGTACAGTTTTGTGCAGTCTTTTCACAAAACTGTCAATGTGTTTCTTCTCCGGGCTGTCTTGACTCCACTCCTGATTCCTTTGATTAATTTGTTCTGGTCAATTCAACGTCAGGATCCTTGATATTTCTTCAGTCGGCATATGATCTTAACCTTGGATTGAATCTTGTTATCTTTTCAGCTTAAAATCCTCTCCTTAGCGTGTTTTCACTTCAGTCTCTAAAATGCCCTGTGGAAATATATCGGGACTAACACGTAGAAGTTAGATAGACAAACAGTCTAATTAAGGGGGGTTTACTGTGTTTCTGACTCGTATAACTTTGGTCCATCAGATTACCCCCCACTTTTAGTTGTTCATCCCGAACAATGCTATTAAAGGGCGTAAGTTCTAAGTTTGGCTTTGGAATATGAAAATTAGACTGTGGTACTCGATCTATCCTAATTCATGCATTGCTTACTTATTACCAAATTAAACTGTGTAAATAAATAGAAGAAACTTAATACTTGTACCTCCGTGCTGAGATGCAAATTATATTGGATGTCTCGGGAGATAGCCCTTTTTAGGCTCCTGGACTGCAATCTTGGGATCGTCTCGTACTATATGGTTTTCTGGTAGCTTTCTCTAGCACATGATTCGATTCGGGTTTCAGTGAGTTGAGCCTTTTTGATTTTCTTCTTTGGCGAGGGACTGCTTTTTTGTTGTAGTGAATCGGCCTTTGGCCTTTGATTTGACTTTTTTTGAGTGCTTCACTTTTGCTCGGTTAAAACCTTCACAATTTTGGGCCTTTGGCCTCTTTTGAATTGCTTCATTGAGCTTTTCGCCTTTTTGTGATTGCTAGTCCATTTTCTCGAGCCTTTTTGGGAGGTCCAATCATCGCCCGCAAGCCTATGGAAATACCTCCCCGCTCCTCTCATCTCTGTCGTTTTGCGCGGGTCAAGATGAGGGTCACCCATCTATTTTCTCGGCTATTTTGACTAGAGAGAGGATGGTCTGATTCCCGTCCTCGCCTTTGCATAGATGCTTCTTGGCGGAGTTGACTTCAATTATTCACTGAAAACCCGAAGTGCAGCCTCCACTGACTTCGAAAACCATATAGTTTGATCTGATCCTTTGATTGCTTTCCAAGCCTCTCTAGGGCAGTTTATATCAACTCCACATCCCTAGTTATCTCAGCACAAAGGACAAATGGAAAGTTACATTCTAAGTTTTTAAACAGTTGAATTTTCACAAGGTTAATGCATGAATTATGATTTATCTTTTTCACATTCTTAAGTTCATATTTTCAAAAAGATACTATTACTAAAAAAAGAAAAAACAGCTGCATGTTATTTATGTACATAGGTGGTTCTCACCCCCCACTTTTGAACGAAGGCGTGCCTTAGTTCAAAAGTCATGCAAGCTTAAAACTAAATACTGAATTTAAATGACAGAAATTAAAGTGCGAAAAAGTAAGATAGTGTCGGGTTACCTCCCGACCAGTGCACTTGTTTAACGTCGTTGGCTCGACGATACCTCGTTTGTGGTTCATTGGTTTGGGTCCCATGGGTGGCTGAGGTCGAACTTCTTGATTCCACCGACTTTGATTCTTGCGGTGAGTCTTCCTGATTTTTTAGCAGATGACGGGTTTGGGTCCAGTTCTGATGGTATCTCCTTCCAACGTCTCTAAGAAGGCGAGGGACCTTTGACCATAGCTGCTGGTCTTGATACTTTTTTGGTCCCTAATGACAGGTCAGAAAACTGTGCACTGTGATCTGAGATAGGTGTTATGTCTGGCAGTTTCTTCGTGTCCGGGCGGCTCTTATTAATGTAGAAATGTGCAATTTTACCGCCGAACTTAAGTGATAATGACCCCTTGCCCACATCGATTCTTGCTTTAGTGGCGTAGAGGAATGGTCGTCCCAATATTATTGTCGGAGGATCGTCTTTGCTGGTTTCTTCTGTTGGTATTACATAGAAGTCTGCAGCAACGACGAGCTCTCCCACATGGAGTATTACATCTTCCAGTTCTCCAACCGGACGGATGCATGACTTATCTCCTAGCTCGATATTTGACCGGGGAGGTTTCAACGGACCTAGTCCTAGTAAGTAATACAAGGAGGAAGGCATGGCGTTGACAGCAGCCCCAAGATCGACTAAGCATTTGCGGATCTAGGTTTCACCAATACAGCAAGTGATTGTAAAGGCTCCTGGGTCTTTATCTCTTTCCGGTTGTGACTCATGGTCTGAAACGAGGGCTCTTTCTATTCTTTGACCAGTCTGCCTATTCCTTGGCCTTAAGTTGTTGTCATCGTCCCATCCTGATGCTGGTACGTCGGTGTGTATAATTGGCGGTGGTGTTATGCAGACGGTGAATGCATATCGTCCATTGTCGGCATGTGTAACCCATGTTTTGCCATTATTGGGGCGATCTTCCTCTTGATTCCAATCAGGCCGACGTCTGCGGTTGAAGTGATTGTTCGTGAGTTTATAAGTTGGGGATCGTGCTACTTCTCCTAGTGTAGCCTTCATGCTTGACCTCTTTATCATGCTTATATTTGCCTTTGGATTTTGAACGGTCTGTGAAGGAAGTCTGCCAGGTTCAGTAGTGAGTGTAGACATGGCGGTGGCGAGCTGGGACATTTGTTTGGTCAATTCTGAGATTGCCCCGTCAGTTTTTGCCTGGTACTGGTGTAGCGAAGTTCCCAACTGATTAATGTTTCCCGCGAGCTCCTTCATCGTGTCGTTGAGCGATTTGCTTGGTTCCTGCTGATTGCTCGGGCCGGCTTGGTACTGATTTGGTCCTTTTTGTTGATATTGGCTTGCCGATTGAGCGTTCTGGTTATACTGCCGGTGGGGGGGTTGGTAGTATGACTGAGCTAGTTGAGGGACAACTGGGTGTGTCTCCTTCTGAGGATGGCTGTTGTTGTTACGCCAGCCTGGGTTGGACGTTTGACCGTACTGTCTATTTTGTCCAGCTCTGACGTTGTTGTATCCTTGATATCCTCCCACTGCATTTACATCAGCCGGTTCTTCTTCTATCAATGTTGGGCATGCATCCGTTTTGTGGTCCGTAGAACCACAGAACTCGCAAGGTTTTACCGTAACTGGCTGTCTACGTATGATCTCAATCATCATCTCCTTTAACTGTTTCATCTCTTCAGTTATGGTGTTTACTGATGCCTCGGTTTGTGCTACCCTTTTTGATCGAGAGAATTCATCTTGGCGAGTGGTCTCTTCTCTAAATCGAGCATTTTCAGCAACGTTGGCGATGAGATTTCTGATGCCACTTAATGATAGATTCATCATGGACCCTCCCGCTGAGGCATCCAAGAGCATTTTGTCTAATGGTCTTAATCCATCAATGAGGTACTCGATGACGAGTTTCTCGGGCAGTCCAAGGGTACAGCAGCTCCTTTCTAGGTGATTGAACTTTTCCAGGTAATCGTACATGGTTTCATTGGGACCTTGTTTGATTTCCTGTAGTTACTTCCTTACTTGTATTGCTCTTCTAGCCGGATAGTATTTATCTAAGAATTTCTTCTGCATCTGAACCCATGTTCTAATGCTTCCGGAAGGCAATGAAAGGAACCAGTCACTTGCCGAGTCAGTGAGGGAAAAATAGAACGCTTTTAACTTGAAGTCGTCCATATTCACCCGGTTGGGCTTTAGATTCTGGCAAATGCCATGTAGGCATTGAAGGTGAGTTGCGGCAGATTCTCCTTGAGATCCTGAGAATTTTGGCAGGCTGTGTGCCACTGATGCGTTGATGGTTATATTTTCTAATTCAGAGCTCTCATAGATGCACCACGGCTGTGTCTCGAAATTAGGGGCATTTAACTCGCCCATCGTCGGTTCACGGTAGTAGTTATCTCCGTAGTAGTCGTCGAAAGCGGGTTCTCTTCTTGGCATGTATCGAGGTTGAGGTTGTGGTCGTGGGAGATGAATAGGAGGTTGTACTGGACCAGCTGCATTTCGGTCCTCGGGTAATTCTTGGTTTCTCCTGACTGCTTCCCTATCACGAGCTCTTCTGTTCCTGATGAGTTGTTCCGGATCGTCGACGAATGGAAACGGTACCTCATCATTCTGATCGTACAGGTTTATTTCTTCGTCATCCTGGTAGTCATGGTGACTTTCTTCGCGAGACATGGTTTGTTTTTGAAGTGCGTAACGGTTTAAAGAACAGTTATCCGATGACTAGTTCCCCGGCAACGGCGCCAATTTGACAAAACCGCTCGTCGTCAAAGCGATTGTGCAAATAAATTTATAATAGTCCGCTACTCGCAACTATACTACTGGGTAGTACTTGGTAAGTAGGGGTCGAACCCAAGGGAACTAGGGGAATAATTGTTCTTCGGGGGGATTACGCAGCGTGGGAGCGTGTTTAAGGTCGGTTGGTTGGTTTTAAAGCTACCAGCTATTTTGATTGATTGATTGGTTGGTTGGTTGATTTTAATACTGGAAAGTAAATTACAGTTTATAATTAACGAGAAATGTTCGGTTTCAGGGGACTTGTATTATATCCTGTTTATCATTGACCTTTAGTGAATCATCTAAGTATTCAAACGGTGAATCGAGCCTAGTTACAGCTCAAGACTTGCAACACCGGTTTAAAGCAACTCCTGTTCTATTTCAGTCTAGCGCCAATACCCTAAAGTATGCTAGCCTGGGTGCATCCACCTGATCTCACAGTTACGCTCGACCAGATGGGATTTAGGATGAGTCGAACTCCTCAGATAGCTTTGCTTGTTACAGCTTCCACTACCTGAGTATGATCACGAATTCCCACAGAAGAGCTTTGCTTGTTACAGCATCCACTCAACCTTGGAAACTGACTATATATGGCACATAGAACAAGTTTTGAATACTAAGACTATACACTAAGTTAATAGTCTTAAAACATTTTATAATACAAGTGCGCCCCTTAGACCGAACTACTAGTTTAGCTACTATTCATCGCGCTAAACATTATACTAAGGAAATAAAACAGTTGAATAAATACGAAGAAATACTTACAACCGTTGAAGCGCCAAGGGAGCTTTCCTTTATTTCCAAAGCAAAATTACAACATTACAAATATTACAACTTCTAGAGAGAGAAGTGAAATTGGGAATTGGTGTGTGAAATGAGGAGGAGGAGCTCCTCCTTTTATAGCCCAAAGGGGAGGAGATGGGTGGTGGAGATGGGTGGTAAGTGTTGCATTGTGATTGGAGGAGAAAATGGATGGAGGAGATGGCCACACATGGAGGAAGAGGAGTGGTGGAGGAGGAGGAAGGTGGTGGTGACATGTGGAGGAGCTCCAAAAGCCGCCGGTCACCACCACCAAGAGCCGCCGGTAGGCGGTGGCCCAAGGGGGAGGAGCTCCTCCCTTGGCCACCACTTCTTCAAGTGGCCGGTCATCCTTGTCCAATGTGAGATTTGTACAGTTTTGTGCAGTCTTTTCACAAAACTGTCAATGTGTTTCTTCTCCGGGTTGTCTTGACTCCACTCTTGATTCCTCTGATTAATTTGTTCTGGTCAATTCAACGTCAGGATCCTTGATATTTCTTCAGTCGGCATATGATCTTGACCTTGGATTGACTCTTGTTATCTTTTCAGCTTAAAATCCTCTCCTTAGCGTGTTTTCACTTCAGTCTCTAAAATGCCCTGTGGAAATATATCGGGACTAACACGTAGAAGTTAGATAGACAAACAGTCTAATTAAGGGGGTTTTACTGTGTTTCTGACTCGTATAACTTTGGTCCATCAGGCGCCTTGTAGTGCCATCCGCGAGTTGTAGTGTCATTTTAGCGGTCTTCACCCCTTTCAATTTTAGCTTGTGGTAGATGGCAAGAGGCATAACGCTCACACTAGCCCCGATATCGGCTAGTGGATTTGAGAAGTTCATATCCCCTATCGAGCAAGGAATAGTGAATTTTCTGGGATCTTTTGCCTTTTGGGGAACTTGCTTTGAAAAGAGGGCACTACACTCATGGTTTAGGAGGTGGGGATCATCCTCTTCAATGGTCCTCTTTTTGGACAAAATGTCTTTTAGAAATTTGTTGTATTGAGGTGCTTTCTTGATGAGCTCATGGAATGGCATGTAGACATATAGCTTTTTCAACATCTTGGTGAAAACCTCATATTCTTTGTCCAACTTAGAGGTCTTGGTGAGCCTTTGAGGGAACGGAACCGGTGGAAAATAAGGTTTGAGTCCTTCTTTTCTCTCTTTAGTTTCTTTTGCCTTTTGGGTTGGAGGGTTAGGGACCTCTTCATTGAGTTCTTTTTCTTCGGCTCTAGCTTGGCCAATGGGCTTTGGAGGTATTTGAACGTCTTTCTTTGGTGTAACACCCTCCAATTGCCTCCCACTTCTAAGGGTCACCGCCCACATTGTTCTTTCTTCTCTAGAATTTCATCCTCAAGTAATTTATCCTCGAATGATCCCTCAATATAGATGGCGTTGCAAAACTCCTTGTTTTCATGCTCGGGACGCGCCGGTAGCTTTCCTTGTGCCCTAGTTGAGGACTCGGCTTGTTGAGCTAGTTGGTTCTCAAGCATCTTGACATGTGTTTGCAAGCCTTGGTGAGATTGTTTCATTTCCTTCAATTCTTTGCTCATCTCAAGTATTGCGGAAAGCATGATATCGGATTTTGAGGGCTCATTTGATGGTTGAGGAGGATGATCCTCTTGTCGGTAGGGCCTTTGAGGTTGAGCTTGATATTGTTGGCTTTGATGTTGGTTCCTCGGTTGAAATTGATTCCTCGGAGGGAAAGCTTGATTGGTTGGAGTGGCTTTAGGTCCAAAGTCGGGAGGTGTAGGATTTGTGGTCTTCGTACGAGAAGTTTGGATGTTTTCTCCAAGCGGATGAAAACTTTGGGGTAGTGTAGTTGGATTGGGAGTTTTGGCCTTGAAAAGCACTACCATTGTACTCTCTCCCTTGATTTCCACCAACATAGTTTGCTTCTTCATACCCATTCCTCCATCCATCCTTTTGAACCAAAGGGCAAGAGTTGGTTTCATGCTCATAGACTTCACAAATGTCGCAACCTTGGCTCGTTGAGTGTCTCTCTCCGGATGTTTCAATTTAAACACTTCGTCCAAAAGGCATCAAATTTTCTAGCTAATGAATCATAGTCCCTTGTGCTTACGGCCTTTGCTTCATGTCTTTCTCCCTTCCTTCTTGGGTTCCCTCTTTAACTCCCCCACGTGAAGTAGTTATTTGTGATCTTCTCGATTACCGCATATCCTTCATGAGGTTCAAGATCCATGATAGCTCCTCCCGCGGCGGTATCAAGTGCAAGCCGTGAGGGATCATCTACACCATGATATAAGGTATGGAACACAAGGAGATTGTCTAAGTTGTGATGGGGGCAAAGCCTTTGATACTCCTTGTATCTTTCCCAAGCCTCATAGAGCGTCTCTCCATCCATTTGCTCAAAATTCATGATTTGACCCCTATAGTAGTCTGTCTTGGATGGAGGGAAATACTTGTTGAGGAATGCGACGGCAAGCTCCTCCCATGTGGTGAAACTACCCGGCGTTTGGCTTCTTAACCAATCCCTTGCTCTTCCCGTGAGGGAGAAGGGAACATTCTCAAGAGCCTAGCATCCTCGGAAACCCCATTGATCTTGAAGGTATCACAAACTTTAAGAAATGTAGTCAAATGAGAGTTCGGGTATTCGTGGTCTCTCCCCGAGAATTGGTTTGATTGTATCATTTGGATTGTAGAAGTTTTCAAATCAAAGTCTCGGTTGTCTACCGCGGGAGCAAGGATTGGGGAACGATATCCATAGGCATTAGGAGCGGCGTAGTCTTTAAGGACCCTTCTAGCTTGGGGCAATGGTGTAAGAGAACCTTGGAGAAGTTGATGGGGAGGAGGAGGAGGAGGAAGTCTATCTCCCATGGTTTGAGTAGTGTTTTCTTGAGTGTTCGATGTTGATCCTTTAGTCTTGGTTGCCTTACTCCTTGTGAAGTGGGGATCAACGATATCTCTTATGGGTTTTTTCAAGTCTCTATCCACAATCTTGGTGAGCTTCTTTGTCTTAGGTGGCATAAAAGAGATGCACCTACAAGGGGAAAACAAACAAGACAAGTGAGAATAGTGGAATGAACTCAAGAATCACAAGTAGCGAAACAATAAAAAAACATGGAATAGTCGAAGTACTAAATGATTCATCCTAGCGACAATCTAGCCATTGCTCCCCGGCAACGGCGCCATTTGACGATTGTAAATTTCGTATAGTCAAAAACTATTTATATTTGACCGGTAAGACCGGTGTCGAACCCAAGGGAGCAAATTTGATTATGCGCTAGATGAATCAAGTTTTCAACTTGGCTATTCCTAAAATTCAATGATGAGGTGGTTATAAATCAAGAACAACCAAGAGATAACACTAAGGTGTTGAATATCAATCAAAAGAGAGTTTCAAGGGGTTGTGCCCCTCCTTGGCATTTTCCATGATCATGCATACAAGAATTAAACACATTCAAGGTGTTATATAGTGTCGAACCTAGCTTAGACTAAGGTAAATTCCATCCTAATCGAATCTATTCTTAGTCAAGCTCTCTTATAGCTCGAACCTCACTCTCTCGAGGATGTTGGTTCATTCCATGGCATTTAGTAGCATTGGAATCTCTCCCAAGAAATAAATACCATGAACTCGAGTCCTAGTTCACTTCAAATCCGTAGATATAATCACATTTACTACATCTAAACCATCCCTAAGGTCGCTAGATTCTTAGGTCAAGTTTTGGGATAAACAAGTTACTTTGGCATTTTATCAAACACCTTGTGGCATGCAATAATGAAGATCATAGCAAATGTGAATTTAGCACCATAGATTAATCATCCAACATGTGTATACATGATCAAGAGTACCAAGGAGGGTAACAACATCCTCAAAACACAAGGGGACTACTCACACATCATGTAAGAAACCATGGTGTGAGTAGGGTTTAAGCACAACAAAAGAGAATAGAAGAGGAATAGAAATAGGATGGTTAATCCCAATGTCTCCCTTTGATCTTCACTTCTCCTTTGTTAGATGTGGATTGATGACCTTGATTTGATCTCCTTTGATGAGTATTTTCGCAAAAAAAGCTAGCTCCCTTTGATCAAAAACCCTCTTTCTATTTATAGCTCCGAAACTAAAGTTTCTGGGATTTTTTGATCCAGTCGGTCGACTGGACTTCTCTTGACACCCAGTCGGTCGACTGGGATGTATAAAAATTGATGAGCTCCTGAGTTTTATTCGAGTCGGTCAACTGGACTTCTCTTGACACTCAGTCGGTCGACTGGGATGTGTAAAAATTGATGAGCTCCTGAGTTTTATTCGAGTCGGTCGACTGGACTTCTCAGTCGACCGACTGGGGCCTTTTTGGTGGTCTTCCCGTCCGAATTTGGTCTTCGCGTCAACTAGAGAGTTGTAGCCCTTTGAGTTAGCTTTCCAACAAGCTTTGAATCAACCAATTCGGACACCGTATGCGCCGTAAGCGTCCAAAACAAGTAGCAAAGGTCATTTTGCTCGGTTTTGCCCCGAAACTCCCTTTTTTGCGCCGAAACATCTATTTTTCAACCAATCTTGATATTTAGGCCTTGACCATGGGGGAGACTTGTTTTCTTCCTGAAATGTAGAGATAGAGGTCAAATGACATCAAAATATTATCGATAACGACCCAAAACTATAGTGAAGAATGACCAAAAATCAGTCGAAAACTCAACTGATCAGCACTCATCTCTAATGCTTGGCATCTGAATAATGCATTGACCACCTATGAAAAGTTATCAGGTCACCGGATCAATTTTATTAAATCTAAGGTAGTTTTTTAGTAAGAATAATGTGGATGCTTGCTGTAGGAAAAATATTAGTGATGTTCTTAAAGTAACTCAGGTGCCTAATCATAATAAATCTCTTGGCTTCACTACAAGAAAAGGCCTTATAAGCAACAAATTAAAATCAACGGAATGTATTTTTTTTGATTTTATATATATAATCTTCAAAATTTTGTTGGAAGTAAATCCGTTGCAATTTATGTGTTATAAGCTACAAATTAAATCCAACGGAACTTGTGTTGTTGATAATATATGTAAAACTTACGAACATTTGTTGGAAATAAATCCGTTGAGATTTATATATTATAAGCTACGAATTTAAATTTGACGGAAACTATTTTGTTGTTAATAAATTTATAAAACCTTCAAAATGTGGTTGAAAATTAATCCGTTGCAAGTTATGTGTTAATAACTACAAATTAAATTCAACGGAAAGTATGCTGTTGATAATATATATGTAAAACCTTCAAACATTTGTTGGAAATGAATCCGTTGAGATTTATAAATTATAAGCTACAAATTAAGTTTGATGAAAACTATTTTGTTGTTAATATATTTATAAAACCTTCAAAATTTAGTTAGAAATAATTCCGTTGCAAGTTACGTGTTATAATCTACAATTTAAATTCAACAAAATGTATTTTGTTGTGATAGGGTTAGGTTCCGGTAAGAAGTGTACTTTTGGTGAGAAATAAGAAGTAATCTCATCCATTCATTTTTGTCATCAATGGCTAGGATTAATTTACATAATTCGTAGTTTTTCAAAGGATAATTCGTAGCATTACATAATTCATAGCTTTTCAAAGGATAATCCGTAGCAGTATGTATATAAGAGATATGGATTATCCTTTGAAAAGCTACGAATTATGTAATGCTACGGATTATCCTTTGAAAAGCTACGTATTATGTAAATTAATCCTAGTCATTGATGACAAAGATGAATGGATGAGATTACTTCTTATTTCTCACCAAAAGTATCACTTCTCACCTGATCTTTTCCCTGTTTTGATAATACATATGTAAAACCTTCCAATTTTGGTCGATAATAAATTCGTTGAGATTTGTATGTTATAAACTATGATAATATTTATGATAACGTTTGTTGTATTGTAAAGGATACAAATGTACATGTATACGGTGGAAAATAATGTAACCAGTAGCCATTGTACATCTTTAGCCATGTTATAAACTATGATCTATTAATGCTTTTAGTTTGTCTTCTGCTTTTGGTTCCTGAAATGTCCAATTTAAAATTTAGAAATACTTTCAATGGTATACTTGGTATTCTTAAAGTACATGTCCTACTTGTGGTTCTTTATTTATAATCGAAAATTGTTTGCATACTCCTGTACTTGATAGATCATCAATCTAGTTAATAAAACAGGAAATTCATCAAATTCTAAATAGATATCAAATTCTAACTAGATATCAAATTCTAACTATTCCGGTCATCTTAAGTTTTAGTACAAACTCGTTTTTATTTATATCTATTTAGTGACTGTATTCATTTGATGAAAGAACCAAAAAGTATTTCATTTTTTGAAAACATACATATATGTTAAAAGAAATAATGAATTTGTTTTTGCATACATCTAGTCCCTTATCTCTCACACTTAAGAGTTTACTCGTTTATTCTTATAAAGCCACCATATTGGTGGTGCAAAACCACATCATACTTTTACTTTAAACTTTTTTTTTGGTATGACTTTTACTTAAACTAAGACCTTATAATTTTTTTCGAATTATATGTAGAAAATTATTCAAATTACTCTTTTCATCTACAGTATATCTCTATAACATTTTCTAACTAAACTTTTCAAAAGCTACCTAAAATTTTGGAATGAAACAATCATAGATTTTACTAGACTGACTTAATCAACCTATATTAACAAGATCAAGTTCCCAAAAATAAAAAAACTAGATATATCATAAGAATATTTAATTCTAACAGAAATTAAATAAACTGCCTAATGTGAAAGATTACTCAGTCAACCAAATTTTCTAAAAAAACTCTTCCTGATTTTCTTATTCCCGCTTAAGATATTCAATCCCACTAAATATAAGTTATATCTAATTAGCTGATAGAAGTTTTTTGTTCGCAATTGAAAAGTTTCTCTGTTCGTAATTGAAAACTTCTCGTCTTCGATCAGGCATGGCTAGAACTATGATTCTGGTTAACAAGGGTTTGCTCGGTGGTGGCTTCACTTCTATTTTCAAGGTAAATCATACGTGTTTCACTACAAATTTCGCAAAAAATTTCGGGGAAGATTTTTGGCCGTAATTTTGCCGGAATAGCCAAAATTGCCGACCAAAAACCGTCCAAAAAATTGTTCGCAAGCAAAACGTCCCCCGAATTTTGCTTTCGGTGGAATTCCGGGGACAACTTCCGGCAATATTCCGAGGACGATTCGGCACAATTCCGGAAAATAAAAAATCAGGCGAAATTCCGGCCACAAAATTCCGGGGCATATCTAGTGGTATTCCGAGCACATAAAAAATTATTTTTCCGAGGAATATGCGAGGATCTTCAGGTGACATTTTTCCGGGGAAATTCCGGGACTTCTTTTAATTTAATAATTTGTATTAAAGTATGAATAGAGTTTAATTTGGAATATAGATTTTAATGTATGCCGATAATTAAGCATTTCATAAGCTTTTTTACAATAAATGTTATAGTTAATTTAAAAGATTTTTAATCATTATTTTCAGTGCCAGGAAACCCAGGTCAGATTCCGGGCAGATCCATGCCACCGGCGACCGGATTCCGGGAAGATCCATGACAACATACATATTTCACGAAGATCCATGCCACCGGCGACCATTCCGGGCAGATCCATGCCAACATCAAAACCCAGGTCAGATTCCGGGCAGATCCATGACAGCATACAGATTTGATTGGAACATAAAATCGAAATAAATGACAATCAATTAACATGCCGACCGATTAAAATCGAACAGAGCGATCAAAACTCGGAGCAATCCAAACGACCAGCCGGACATAAAACATATAATGAGTGTCGAATGAATGCGAATCTGGAATGCAAACGGTTGAGAAATGGAACAAATACGAGTGCAAATGGCTCTGGCTTCAACAGGTTTAGGACTTAGGAGGATTGAAAATGGAGAAGAAGAAATAGACAATCCTAGATCTGGTTTTGAATTTCCCAACTCTGGGAGATATGTAGCGGATTTCCGGCGAATCAATCAAGATTTAAAATTTATCAATTCCGATGCTTTTCTGGCGATATTCCGGTGCCCATATGAAAATTTACTTTCTGAAACTTCCAGGGTTATATATGGCCAATTTTCGGGGAAGAAATTGTTGATTAAATGGAACAAATACAGAAATCTAACCATATTAATTAATTGTTAATTACATCGGATATTTTTTATTTCACTGATATCATTTAACATAATAATATTGATAAGATATTTAACCAGAAATAGTATATTTAACTTTTGACGAAATAAAAAAATGTCACATATGAAATACAGTTTCCATAAAAATATTCTAATATTGATTAGATATTTAATAAATATTCCATGGTTAGTCTCTTGAATATTCGTTAGGTATAATTAGTTTCCATATTGATTAAATATTCTAATCTTTGTCGAAATAGATAGAATACGGTTTCCATTACAATATTTTAATATTGATTAGATATTTAATACATATTTCAATGTTAGTCTGTTGAGTATTCATCAATAGGCATGGTTAGTTTCTATATTGATTAAATATTATAATCTTTGACAAAATAGATGGAATACAATTTCTATTTTAGACTACCCTGATTTTGTTACATATTAATTCAAAATTCCAATGATATAATTACGCATAATTCAACTTAATTGTAGTAAAAATATTTCATTTTTCAAATTTCTGGGGAAAATCCGGGAAGATGAAATAAAATTTTCCGGAGACATTCCTATGGAATTCTGGAGATGTATTTCTGTATTATATATTTGTTTATATTAACCTATATAAGAGAGTAATTACGACTGGATTTCCACGAAATTTCGAGGACAAAAAAAACATGGCAGAAGTAGCCCGGATTTGCGCCAGAATAATTCCGGCCAAACTCCGGGACACATTAGTCACCGGAATTCTTTGTGCCGAAAAACCGACGGATTTTCCCCCAAATTAGTCACCATGAAAATGACTAGCGAATACTTGTCGGAATGTTTCTGGAATTATTCCGGCCATATATGAGTGGCCGGATTTCCCCCTGAATTTATGGCCGAAAATATTTTCAAAATTTGTAGTGTTTATTTTAACACTGAGGTGCTTGTTTCATTTTCGGCGTCCATTAGTGTCTAATTATGAAGTGTTGTATGTTCTTGCAACGATTATGCGTCACATCTGTGACACCCGACGCAAATGCTTGTAAGTACGTCTCATAGCTGTGCGACAATCATTTGAGCGACAAATGTTAGTGTAAGTGAGTGTTTTCGAAAAAACCACGGGGATGTTTCGCAAAGTGTTGTATTTTCCTGCATTTGTCGCACGGACGTTGTGCACGTATCACACATATGATACACATGCGACACCCATGCGTCATTGGTTTGTCGTGGCAGAAAGTTGTAGTGATATGTTTATGTTCAGATGTTTAATTTGATATGTTTTTGTTGCTGGATTTATCCAACTAAACCATTAAAAAAATAAAACAATCGATAAGGCAGTATATAAATCCCTTAATTTATTATTAACTTAGTTTATTTCTTTTTCTTTTTTTTATGACATTAACTAGTTTATTTCAAGTACATGAAATTAAACACATGACCTAACCTAACACAAATAAACCTAATACAATCTAATACAACTCAGTGACTCACCCAACATAACCTAAGCAAATCAAACACAATCTAAACTCATCCAACATAATCTAAACTAACCCAAACTCCCAACACCCCAACCTACCGCTACCACCTAAAGAATAGGGATCGCTTTGGAATTAAGGATATTGCCTTCACCGCCATTAACACAATGCGCATGTTCTGCAAAATAAATAGATAAACAATAACGCCATTAGAAAGTGCAAATTGTTATAAAATAACTTCAAAATCTTCACAAAAGGTGATGTAAAGTAACTTCGAAACTCTAACAAAATACTAATACAAGATTGTTTGTGAGAGAGATAAGGAATAGCCTTTAGGAGGAGCAAGAATGGAAGCTTAAGTTGTGTTTTTCTCATTGCATTTGCACCCTTTTTATAACAAAAGGGGAGGAGGCAAGATCCATAAAATGTGAATGTAACTCCTATAATGTCAATACATTAACTTCATATATTGACTAAGTTACTCTAATGTAAAACAATGACCAAACTTATATTGACCCTAATGAGTATACCACATTATTCATAACACAAACAAAATATTCCAAAACAAATCTCACTGCTATATTGAATAATTTATGTTAACAATCGACAGATTGGTCCATCAAACTTTATTTTTATTTATTTAAGAATTAGGAAACTAGAAGAATCTTTAAATTTGCGTCGTTTTAATTTTAAAGTTTCCAAAATACGGCACTTGTTTTCGTCTTTCTATTTTGCCTTATTTTATATGAGACAGGTGCCCGTCATATCGATCTCTTCGATTTTTAGGAAACCGATAAAACCTCATACCAGTCTCATACCCCAAATACTCTCATGGACGCTAAGGAAAGAGTCACGCCACACACCGCGAGAACATTTTGGCAAGAGTGCTAGGCCTAGGCATTGTGCATACTGATCTTTTACGAAAATAAAAGAGATCGGTATGACACACGTACTAATTGTTGGGGAGTTGTCTTCAATATGACAAGTGTAGGAGATTCTTCAACCTAATAGTAGTGCAGACAATAGGTAGTGAATGAAACAGCTTCGCATTGTTCTTCTTCTGATGTAATTGTGATTCTATGAAGAATCGTAATAGTCTGGCTATCAAGTTTGATCGCGTAATCGCTTTCCGAATTCGATATTTCGATCCTTTAATTCATAGCCGAGGGTTACACAAAATCCGAACGGGGATAATCAAACTGAGCAATTTCTTCAATCGACTCGAGATATAGAAATCAAACTTAGGTTTGAGGTTTTTGGGAACCAAAGATGTGTTTCTTGTGCATTCTGATCGTTTCATCAACTATCCAACATCAGATAATCATCTGATATTTCTAGGAAACAATCGGACACGGGCAAGGGTTGCTGGAGTAGCCGCGTCTGTCAAACGTGCCGCGTGTCCTGTGCACACATTAAGTCACCGCGCCCAGTGTACCCATTAACTTAATGTCTACACTGGACGCGCCAAACTTAATGTCTTTGTTGGGCGCAGTCCTCTCTGACCCAGATACCAAATTAGGCTTAAACGAAGCCCAAAAGCTCTTTAAACCCTAAAATTACAAAAAATCCTCCCCCATTTTAGGGTTTCATTTGTTTTCCCAAATACCTTTGTTTTTAAGTAAAACACGCATAAACGGAAATGTCAAAACGATTGAATTTCCGCTTAGTGTAGTTACACATTCAAAATGCCCGAAAATCATGGTGATCGTAACGTTTGAACCAATCAATCCATTTAGGTACCTCAAGATAACACACACATGAGTTACTTCACAAACTCTAAGTTTAACTTGACTCTTAATGGCCCTTGAGTCCCAATCACTTCGTGAATGTATTGAGATTCAACCCGAAATCTCATAAAGCAACCATAAACTTCACGTTCATATAAATAGATTCTTTAATGGGTTACACTACCCGATTGTGCTCCTACAATCAACACTTTTTCAAAGAATCTATTAGGAAGAGTCACTCTTCAACCTATTACTTGTAGGTCATGAACACATACTTGGTGATGCAAATTAGTGTTCATCAATCTTCTAGGAATGAGCTTTCCGCATTGAATTCAGCTCTAACGCTAGTTAGATGTGAATTGGGTGTCCCACGAATAAATGATTATATGAGTTTTAGTCCCATCCCCCTTACCGACTTGGAAAATGAGTCTCAAGCTAATCCCTTAGTCAAGTGATTAGCTTGCCTTTTGTTAAAGCCTAACAAAATCCACAGATATCACCACATGCGTAATGAACTCTCTTACTACACTATGTCTAACACCTAAATGTCTAGACCACATTGTATACATGACTATATTCTTTAGCCAATGTTCCAACGATGTCACAATGTATCGATATTGGTGATATCGATCTTTCCCACAATGAAATTTCGAATATCATGTTCTTTAACCATTCCACTTCCTTTGAAGCACCGGCTAAAGCAACAAACTTATATTCCATTGTTGAACTTGTGATGCAAGTTTGTTTCTTCGATGCCCATAAGATGTCACCTCCCCCAAGTAGGAATATTCATCCACTTGTAGAAGAATAATCTTCCATATTTGTAATCCAACTTGCATCTGAAAATCCTTCTATGCACCGAAGAAAAATCTAAACATACAAGACCAAGATTCTTTGTTCCCTTAAGGTATCTAAGTACCCTACTAACCGCTTGCCAATGTTGCATAAAGGTTACTAGTATATCGGCCAAGCTTTACCTACCGCAAATGCGATGTCAGATCTTGCATACGTCATCACATACATCAACACTTTGATTAGGGTTCTCTTTCAACTTTCATTTTCACTCTTATAAATCCCAGATTTATCAAGAGTACCATCCTTATAAACTTCATTAAAAGGATTATGGGTAAACAAAGAGAATAACACTTACACTAAGTTCTCAACTTGAATATCAAAGTGTTCTTATTTCAAAACTCAACCTTTGAAATTTACACCGCATGTTACTTATGCAATCAACAAACCATGATATGCAGGCATAAACCAAGTAACACGTGAACAAAATGATCATGTAAATACAAGTGCTGCTAATTTAATTATCATAATCAAATAACAAGATCGGCACAATGATACTTACATAAACAGATATCTAACAGGCTGACCAACACCTTTCTAGTATAATATTTAACAAACAAATACAACAAAGTGTTCTTCACTAACATGAATCCTTAGTGAATATTTCAAACCAGATAACTGAAATAATCACAAACCCAATGATACTTCAAACTCCGACTCCACTAATCAAGTTTATTGACATGATAAACTTGCAAACATATTCACCGGAGTTACACATCAAAAAATCCTTGTGATTTTATTCTGGCTTAAGCCATCAACATATAAGTTTCACAACATACACTACAAAGTATCAACCTAAGCTATATATCATACATGATTAAAATCTAACTGATCATAGTCTCACCAACTGATTAAACATGAATCCATCTCAATTAAGATCAACTAAACTGAATTGAAAAGCACAAAACAATATAATCAAATTGAATAAAGGTCGTACCTGATTGAACTTCAAAAAAAAACTTCAAAACATCAATTCAATTCACCTAGAGCGGATCCAATTATGTTTAGGAATATCCTAGAGGCCGCCAACAACGGTCATCCGCGCCAATTGAGCTAATTTGACCAAAACTGCAGAAGGCTCTTTGGGAAACCCTGTCAATTGTTTCACTCATGGACTTTTTGAACTCATCCTGTATCGCGTTTCCCTTGTCGTCAAGGTATTGCTGAAGCAGCATTTCCACACCATGGAAATTATATATACTCACATTTGTTTTATCATCAGATGATGATATGGAAACACCCACTCAACAAATGCTTTAGGTTCAGAGGATTCAACCGACAAAGCCCAATTAGAGTTTCATCCACTCCACTCATCGGATGGCTGCCAGCCATGAAGAGGAACGACTCTTCATAACTAGTAACACTTGCAGCCGGCCGAGCTTGGATACCTGCGGGAACTTGATTACGATTCATAGAGAATCAAGCGGCGACCTGAACTGAATTTTTGCCGCACGCCCAGCGCACACATTAGCGTGCCGCGCCCAGATAAGACATTAACATAATGTCTACGCTGGACGCGCCGGACTTAATGTCCACTCTGGGCGCGATCCGCACTGTTCCAGATATCGACATTCGCTCAATCGATGTCCGAAAGCTCTCATTTTATTAGGTTATCCTATCCTAACATGTTAGAACATAATGACAGGTCCAAAACCCTAAAAATTACCAATGGATGCGATTTTTTCACATATGCAATTCACACACTAGAATTTCTCATCAAAAACCGATGACAATTACAAATTCAGTGATAATTTGTAATCATGAACTTCACAAATCAAGTAGTCAGCGTGAAAAGCTTACATTCACATCTAATATAATAATGTATCAGAAAGTTTAATCTAATAAAATTCTGATTGAAACCCATCAATAGACATGCTTAACAAAATCATATTCATCAAGCCGTTATGCTTTTAAACACACAAAATCAGAAAACTGACCAATTACTAATAAACTTTACTAATCAATTAAATCACGCATGCTCCATAAACTTAGATTTTATGAAATAAGGCGATTGAAGCGACCAAACCTGTTTATTTGTCGATTCGCCGTCATACAACAACGAGTAGTCCATGTTGGAAGTCTTGCTATCTGAATATAACTTTATATCATGCGAATCTAACAATAATGAAACTGTTGCAGTGAAATCAATTACATCAAACTGAATTGAATCTGAACAAGCATAAATTACGCATCAATAATCGGAATGAGGACATGCATATATTAATCTGAATGAATACAGTAATCAGAAATTGATTAAATCAAACAGATACGAAATAGGATAGCAAACCGAGTTGTTGATTCAGTCACGTCGATGACGCTGTCAATTTGCCTCCCGTCGGTGTCTTCCGTTATGGGGAAGGAGTCTCTTGAAGGTATTGGTTGGGCTTTTGATGATGCGACCGGATGGCACAATTCTCGGATTAACCCCCCTCTTTCCCAACCAGTTGAGCCCCAGGAAATTGAGCCACTGGTCTAGCAACCGGAAAATCCAGCAGAGGGCGTGGCAGCAGGGGGCTTGGCAGCAGAAGAGTTGGGCACAGTGCTCACAGCCCTGCAGGGGTTACCTGGGAAGATTGAGCTGTTGACTGAGCAGGTGGGAAATTTGGAGGTTGTGACTGAGAAGATGTTGTTAGGGACTGATGTTGAATGGGTGAAGAATTTGCACTCCGCAGTAAAGGAGGCTGAGGAGTCTGGCAAGATCAATATGAATCATGGTCATGGCACTCAGATCAAAGAGCAAATAGTAGAGCTGAACAGGCAGCTGCGATTTGTGGGCACTGAGCTGGTTGATCAGCTGAAGATCATGTTTCAGGGTTAACCCGACGTCTGTCTCATGGTTGCCCTATTCCTTCAACCCCTCCCACATCTACCCCTGTTTCTTTTAAATTCCTTTCGCTGTCATGCTCGCTGTTTGCTTGATAGTCTTTAAATTTTCAGCTTACCATGTGTGTTCCCTCAGGGGGACTTTTGCTCGTACTTAATGAACTATGCAATTTGCCTTTCGTCACTCGGTGTTTTTGATTGCATTCTTTTTGATGATGCCAAAAGGAAGAAGAGAACATGAGTGCACTACCTGAGGGGGAAGTCACTACTGAAAATCAAACTAGATGGACATCTATGGGGGAACTGTTAAGCGATCGTAGACTTGTCTGTTTAATAGAAATTAACAAAAATTAATTGGAGATATCTGTTGCTAGACTTGTGATAGTTAAGAATTCCATGTCATGAATTTCTTATCTTTTGAAGAAGTGTTTGTCATCATCAAAAAGGGGGAATTTGTTGGAACCCTTTGGGTTTGATGATTACAAACACTTAGCTTATGTGTTGTCCTAGTGTGCAAAAATTCTTGATCATATTTAATGGTGCAAGTGCTGCGCATTAATTGAAGAATGAAGATCCATGAAGATATGAATTGAGATATCGAACAAAGTTTCTAGACCCATGAAGATGTCGAATTGAGAACTCATGGATCTGATTGAAGAGATTACTTGCTGATTAAAGAGAATATAATTGTTGATTGAAGCAAATTGATGGCAGACTTAATCACAAGGATTGATTGCTGATTGAAGGCTAATTGAAAAGCATTAATGACCGGAATATCTACAGGGCAGATATGGAAAGGTTGATTAATGCGGAAGACCATTAAGGAAAGAATTCATTACGTATTTGAAGAGTTTGGAAAGTTGATCGGCGCGACTTATTGAGCTTGGACTACTGGTCAAGCTTGCATCCTATTTAAGGATGAAGAGATCTCAGAAGTGAGGCTCGGCAATTCTGGAGAACAAGCAGCTATTGCATTTGACAAAAGGAGATTGTTGAGAACGTACACACGAAGGTACAAGGTTCGAAGCTGATTACTCTATCGGATTGAGTAGAGGTCATCAAATAAAATCTGATAGATCTAATTTGTAAACCCTACAAGTACATCGGAATAAAGAGTAATCAGATTCGCAAATCCTTTCAGAGAAATCTGAAAGGTAGTGGTTTTCACCTTATCATCATTGTGATAAGGTTTCCACTCTACATTCGTGCACAATTATTTTAAGAAAAATTATTTTCCTGCATAATTATTTCCGCTGCTGTCTGAGCATCAGACGGATACGCACTTCGTGACTTCCGTCTGACAGACTGCTAACACTAACGATCCAACACGTGGTATCAGAGCCGAGGACTCTAGATTTGTTTGTTAGCCTTACAGGAAACTCATGTCGTCAATTAACGATTCGTTCTGGAAGCCACCGCTGCTAAAGCCCAGACAATTTGACTGGTGGCAAGACCAGTTTGAGGCTCATGTCTGCTCACTGGATGGACAGCTATGGAGCATATTCGAGACGGGTCCACTTGTCATCCCTCTGAAAAACCAGTGGAGAAAACCAAGGACAAGTACACTGACGAGGACTACAGGAAGCTCGAAAAGAATGGTAGAGCAAAGAAAGTCCTCTATATGGCTCTTTCCCCCGGAGATCAAATCAAAGTGGCAATGCACAAGACCATTAAGGATATGTACGATGGTCTAGTGAGACTGTATGGTGGAAACGTAGACATCAAAAGAAACAGGATTTTAGCTGCTACAAAAGACTACGAGACGGTCATGCAGATGAAGGATGAATCCTTGGAGGATTTTTATACCAGATTCCAAGTCATAGTTGGCCAACTAGACTACCTGAACGAAAAGCTCCTCGAATGGAAAATCACACACCAATTCATGCAAGCTCTGAATTCAAAGTGGGACCACGTGACGTTAGCATTGTAGGCTCAAACGGGGATCAAAGACATTACATTAGAAGAGCTGGTAGCCAACCTTCAGAGTCAAGTAGGAATAGTGGAAAGGAAGATGGCTAGGAGACAGACTGATAAGTCTCACGCCATTGCTCTGAAAGTGGAAAAAGCCCTCGCATAAGCAAATGAGTCATCAAAAGAAGAGGATGATGAAATAGCTCTACTGACAAGAGCACTCACAAGAGCAAACTTTGGGAAAGGTCGAAACTTCAGAACAGGAGGAAACCGGGGAAATTCCTCCAGAGGGAACAAAGATGGTGTGACAAATGAAAACGAAAGAAACCCAGGACAAAAAGAAGATCGAACATGCTATCACTGCCAGAAGAAGGGGCATCTTTCTAAAGACTGCTACAGCAAAAGGAAAGGAGAGCCACCCGTCCAAAAGGGAGAAGCATCCGCCCCCAAACCAGCTCATGCCATGTTTGCCGCATGGGGAGACTCGGATGAAGACAGTGACGGTGGAAAGTTTTCAAAGGAGGCATTCCTAATGGCTCATTCCACTACTAATGAGGTAATGGATACTGACTCCTTTGTTGATAAAGTGTTTTCTGAATCTGACCTTGCAGAAACAATTGCCAAAGTCTTAGCCAAAAATCGAGATCTGGAGGACAGACTGGCAGAAATGCAACAGGATCATCATGATGATATAGCAGAGAACCGCCTCTGGCCAACCAAAGCCATGCGTCTTGAGAAAGAAATGGCTGAGCATGTCTGCAGATGTCGCACCTGTGAAGGATGAGAAAGACAGATCAACGAGCTCAGCAATGAACTGAGAAATATGAAGATTGGAAACACTGAGCTAGCTGACTTCCAGGCAAAGGTTGAAGAGCCAAATGGTGAGCTGAACAATCTTAGACAAAAGAATGAAGAACTCCTCCAGACAGTGGAAAGTCTGAGACTCGAGGACGCTACACGGAAAGAAGAATGGGTCCGTGAGATGGAAGCAAAGAGGGTGGAGGAAGCAAAGAAGGAATACGAGAAAAAGTTTGCTAGACCGGGACTAGGTTATGAAGAAAAAGTTGAAAAGGGAAAAGGGAAAATGACAGAAACAGGAGAATGCTCAAACCAGAAGTACGTTCCCTATACTAACAGGCAGACGAGAAGGGAATCCAGCCCACGGGAGGGATACGACGTCCATGACACGGACTCTGTCCCCTACAAGGCCAGGAAGGCCTATGAAATATGGCAAAAGATGAACCTGAGTCGTAAACGTTCAAAGATAGACTTCCACGCTAGAAAGATGAAGATAACTATACCACCTGGCAGAAACAAGGCCAAGGGAGATAGATGAAAGGAATAGCTACTGGATGAATACACAAAGACGCTATTCAACAGGCGGATATAAAAAGGAAGTCAATTCCTACTGGCAAAAAGGCAGAAATGGTCACTTCCCCCCGAACCATGATCCGGCTATCTTTTGCAAACCAATGAAGATACCCAGGTGAAAGATAGATTTAACTAACCATGATGTTCACTACTCTTATTACTCTGTTCCTGTCGCTAAATTCATTTCTAAACCCAGTAAGCCCAAGCTTGTCTGGGTTTGTAAAAACTGATCCTTCCTTTGCAGAAAGGAGTGAGGTCCCATCCCTGGTACTTGGACTCAGGTTGCTCAAGACACATGATGGGGAATCCAGAATGGTTCGACTCACTCCACAAAACCTCCGGAGACAGCATAATCTTTGGAAACAAAAGCAAAGGAAATGTGATAGCAATTGGAGAGGTAAGAATTTCGGACACTATCCGAATCAGACAGGTAAGTCTAGTTGAGAACTTGAAATACAATCTACTAAGCGTATCTCAGTTATGTCAACACGGGAAAAATCATGTAACATTCAATTCTAATGATTGTCTTGTGAGGAGCAATGAGACAGGAAAGACAGTTCTAAGAGGAATCCGAGTGAACGAAATCTACATCGTCGATCCAGAATTCGTTCCAGAAGAGGAACTGTGTCTAGCAAGCATTGCAAAAAATACCATCTTATGACATAGAAGGTTTGGGCATGCGAGCTTGAAACTACTGCACAAACTCCATCAGAAAGAATTGGTAGTTGGGTTACCCAAGCTGGAAAGTGCATCCGAACAAGTATGTAGTGCCTGTGTCACGGGAAAGCAAGCACGGACATCATTCCCATCAAAGCAAACCGTGAGCACTTCCGCACCATTGGACATGGTTCACATGGATTTGTGCGGACCAGTAAATGTCATTAGCCGTGGAGGAAACAGGTACATTCTGGTCATTATCGATGACTACTCAAGGTACACATGGACTATCTTTCTACACACTAAAGATAAAACATTCTGTGAATTTGAAACTTGGTTAAAGTTGATGGAATATAAGCTAGATCGCAGATTAACCTCTATTCATACTGACAACGGAACTGAGTTCCGGAATTCGCAGTTTCTCTCCTTGTGCAGGGACAAGGGTATTGATCACAACTTTTCTGCCCCACGGACACCACAACAGAACGGTGTTGTGGAACGAAAGAACAGAACCCTGGAAGACATGTCACGCACCATGCTAATCTCTAGCGGAGTCCCAAAAGGCTTTTGGGTAGAAGCAGTATACGCTGCGAGTCATATCCTAAACAGAGCATCACTTCGATCCATGATAGGAAAAACTCCATATGAACTGTTACGTGGAAGAAAGCCTAATATTTCCCATTTGAAGGTATTTGGCTGCAGATGTTTCATCCACAATAACGGCAAGGAGAACTTGGGAAAGTTTGATGCTAGGAGTGATGAAGGAGTCTTCGTCGGGTACTCCAGTTACAGCAGGGCCTACAAAGTCTATAACCTGAGGTTAGAACAAGTTGAGGAAAGCATTCATGTGAGATTTGATGAGACGGAAATGGCCGGTCAAAGAATAAAAGATCCCTCATCAACTGCCATGCTTGATGTTGGGGAACTCTAGCTCGAAGATGAGTCAAACCCCGATTGGGAACCGCCACCAACACCGAATGAAGACACACCTCCAGCGGATGTCCAACCAACTTACATTGCACCACCATTAAATCAAATGGAAGTCGCTGGGGTAGACAATCCAGCAGATGGACAAGTCCATGATGTCCCTGTGGTGGAAGTCAACGATGAAGGCACTGCAGAGGTAAACGATCCAGCTGACGGACAAGTTCATGCTGATCCTACCCCTGCCAACCCTGAGAGGGAACTCAGAACCACACGATATGGACGAACGGTTCATCGGCCAGCCAGACTGGGGGATTACCAGTGCTACACCTCCCAGGAACAGGTAAACCTTAATAGTTTATGTCAATTCTGTGGATTTGCCTCCTTTGTTTCTCTTGCAGAACCCAAGACGGTAGCAGAAGCACTCAAAGACCCAGAATGGGTCAATGCCATGCAAGAGGAGCTACACCAGTTCGAGAGGAATAAAGTATGGCGTCTGGTCCCTAGACCCAAAGATAAGAACGTGATTGGAACAAAATGGGTATTCAGAAACAAGCTGGACGATCAGGGAACTGTCGTAAGGAACAAAGCTCGTCTGGTGGTCAAAGGATACAATCAACAGGAAGGAATTGACTACGACGAGACATTCACCCCAGTTGCAAGGTTAGAAGCAATCAGACTACTTATCGCTTACTCAACCTTCCATGGTTTCACTTTGCAACAGATGGACGTAAAGACAGCATTCCTGAATGGAGTCTTAAAGGAAGAAGTGTATGTAAGTCAGACTCTAGGATTCAAGGATAGAGATTATCCCAATCATGTGCACATCCTGGACAAGGCTTTGTATGGACTGAAGCAAGCACCCCGCGCCTGGTACGAGAGGCTATCACTGTTTCTTCTGTCACATGGATACGTCAGAGGAGAGGTGGACAAGACTCTTTTCCTCCTGAAGGAAGGGACTGACACTCTAGTGGTTCAGGTATACGTAGATGATATTATTTTTGGTTCAACTAATCCTAGACTTGTTAAAAAGTTCACAGATCTGATGTCAAGCGAATTCGAGATGAGCATGGTGGGGGAATTGAAGTATTTTCTAGGACTTCAAGTTGTACAAGGGGAAGATGGAACTCGGATCCATCAGTAGAAGTACATAAGAGAAATCCTAAAGAAGTTTGGGATGGAGTCCGCAAAAACGGGTGCTACACTTATGTCCCCTAATGACTCCCTAGCAAAGGATGAGTCCTCCCTTCAAGTGGATCCGACTCTCTACAGGGGGATGATAGGTTCACTCTTGTATCTTACAGCCAGTAGACCTGACATATTATTCAGTGTATGTCTATGTGCCAGATTTCAGGCAGATCCTAGAGAAACTCATGTCAAAGCTGTGAAGAGGATTTTGAGGTACCTGAAAGGAATGGACGATCTGTGCCTATTCTATCCGATGGGAGGAGACTTACGTCTGATGGCCTACACAGATGCTGACTATGCAGGATGCAAGATAGACAGGAAGTCCACGTCAGGGATGGCACAGTTTCTTGGACCATGCTTGATCTCATGGGGATCCAAGAAATAGTCTTCCATTGCTTTATCCACTGTCGAGGCTGAATACATCGTAGCTGCAGCTTGTTGTGCACAACTGCTATGGATAAAATAACAGCTAAGTGATTATGGCGTTCATCTTGAATGTGTCTCTATTCTATGTGACAATACTAGTGCCATCAATATTTTGAAAAATCTGGTACAGTTTTCACGCACCAAACACATAGAAATCAGATATCACTTTTTACGTGACTGTGTAGAGAAAGGTACCATTGCCATGTAATACTGTAGAACTAAGGAGCAGATAGCAGACATTTTTACGAAAGCTTTACACAGGGAACCCTACGAGAAGCTAAGGCTTGAACTAGGTACGACTTCTCTTCCCTAGTCTGTACTTCATGCTGAATTCCCTCGATGATTGGCTAGATTAGTCTGCATGATAGATTGCCGGGTGTGAAGCTGTTGCATATGTAGTTGATGACTGTGTGAAAGTTGTTCTATGAGGTCACCATCGCGTGCATGATAAATAAGATTACTAACTTGCAAATATCATGAGCATGACAAACACTTCCTTTCAGCCTAAAAGAGACATCCAAATTTGAACCTACAATATAAGCCAAGGAAGTACTCTAAGACTAACCCTAGTCTACTATGTGTGGAGAATAAATGTTTAGCCCGTTGATGTTAAAATTATTTTCTTGGTTTTCTCCACACTACATGAATTTGCTTTGTCATGATTCGGTGAACTCTTATTTCTTGATTGTGTGGTGTTTTAATTGTACCACTTGGGTAAACCTACCACACCACGCCCAAACCTTGTGAAAACCATGAGACGAAACCCGTGTTAACTCAGAATTATCTCTGAATGGATCAATCAGATGGATTATGAGAAGATGAAATTTTGGTTAGTATTGCTTAAAGTACCAGTGGATTCCAGCAAGAAACATGAGCAAATTATACCTACATTAATGATGATTTGACCGAAAGACATTGGGAAGATGAAGGTTGATGCTTGGACCGTAGCCTGCGCCGTTTTGAATTGATGAACAGCTGCATGTTTTGGCGTGGAGAGTTGTACAGCCTCTACAGCTTTATTGAAAGGAGAACAGTTGCAGCACTTGCCCTTTCATTTTCCTAGGGTGGACAGGTGTCAGCAAATCGTGGAGAGCAATTAATTATTGAAATTGCATGATGCGGTTATCTCCTGCCTAATGATGATTTTGGAAGGGAGTTAATTGCGCAGTTTTGTTCTGGAAGTTTAAAGGATTATTTGTGCGAGATTCAAGGCTGCCGGTTGAGGTTCATTTTTGGAAAGAGGCTCTAGGGTTTGCTCAATATAAAGCGAATATGCAAAGGTGAGACCATTCCATCGGAATCTGCAGCCTCCTCTCAAAAAGTCTCCAACTTTTTAATCCCTAACTCTACTTCCCCAGTTCTTCGTTCTCAATGGCCTCCAACAGCAATGATTCTGCCACTGTTCTTGCCTCTTTGCTCGCCAAACTCAAGGCGAAGGGTATGACAGTTGAAGAGGTTCTGGTCGCACAGTCGCGGGCGTCCACCGAGTCCTCCGACTCAGTCAAACTGGTGTCCGTAGAAGTTCCAAGAGCTGAAACTGAGGCAACCTCACAGAGGAAGCCCAAGCCGAAACGTGGCGCTGCCGAGGGCTCCGGCCGCAAGTGCAGATAGCCGACCACTCCCCAGGGCCCTATTCGAAAAAGTAAGCGCACCAAAAAGGAACAAACCCCCGTTGCTGCGGAGGAGCAACCTGTTCCAAAAGAGGATGCTGAGAAATTTTTGGAGGGAAGATCCATTGTTGCGAAGGTAACACTCGACAGGATCTTTTTGGCCCAAAGTCAGCTGGTGGAGGTAAACAACCTCCTCATTGCTCAAAGCTGGGACCACCTCTTCCGAGAGGATGTTCTGGTGGATGAGAGTGATGTGAGGGAGTTCTACTCCCAGCTCAAGGTGGAAAAAAAGTCGGGGGTGGCTTCATTCATTTTTAGGGGAGAGGAGCAAGCAATCACTATTCATGAGATGGCCACAGTTCTGGGAGTTCCTGTTCTGAATACATAAAAGGAAACTGGCCGTCGTCTATTGCCAATGGAGAAGTTATTTCAAGGATAGGCGAGGATCCGTCCAATGTGTCAAACCAGGGAAATGCTCTAAAAATGGTATTGTCCACCGCATCCTACATCGGCTTGTCTGCAAAACGGTGACACCACGAGCACAGAAGCATCAGGTGGTGACCTTTCAGGATTTCCTCCTGCTGGACAAGCTCACAAGAGGAGAGCACATCAGCCTTCCCAAGATAATCCTCCAGCACATGAAACGGTGCACAGAAAGTGATACTCATGGGTTACCCTACCCTGGGTTGGTAAAGAAAATCTTGCTCCATCTTGACATCTATTTGCCGAAAAAGGAAAGTACAATGTCTTCCGTTATGGGGAAGGAGTCTCTTGAAGGTATTGGTTGGGCTTTTAATGATGCGACCGGATGGCACAATTCCCGAATTAACCCCCCTCTTTCCCAACCAGTTTAGCCCCAGGAAATTGAGCCACTGGTCTAGCAACCGAAAAATCCAGCAGAGGGCGTGGCAGTAGGGGGCTTGGCAGTAGAAGAGTTGGGCGCAGTGCTCACAGCCCTGCAGGGGTTAGCTGGGAAGATTGAGCTGTTGACTGAGCGGGTGGGAAATTTGGAGGTTGTGACTGAGAAGATGTTGTTAGGGACTGATGTTGAATGGGTGAAGAATTTGCACTCCGCAGTAAAGGAGGCTGAGGAGTCTGGCAAGATCAATATGAATCATGGTCATGGCACTCAGATCAAAGAGCAAATAGTAGAGCTGAACAGGCAGCTGCGATTTGTGGGCACTGAGCTGGTTGATCAGCTAAAGATCATGTTTCAGGGTTAACCCGACGTCTGTCTCATGGTTGCCCTATTCCTTCAACCCCTCCCACATCTACCCCTGTTTCTTTTAAATTCCTTTTGCTGTCATGCTCGCTGTTTGCTTGATAGTCTTTAAATTTTCAGCTTACCATGTGTGTTCCCTCAGGGGGACTTTTGCTCGTACTTAATGAACTATGCAATTTGCCTTCCGTCACTCGGTGTTTTTGATTGCATTCTTTTTGATGATGCCAAAAGGGGGAAGAGAACATGAGTGCACTACCTGAGGGGGAAGTCACTACTGAAAATCAAACTAGATGGACATCTATGGGGGAACTGTTAAGCGATCGTAGACTTGTCTGTTTAATGGAAATTAACAAAAATTAATTGGAGATATCTGTTGCTAGACTTGTGATAGTTAAGAATTCCATGTCATGAATTTCTTATCTTTTGAAGAAGTGTTTGTCATCATCAAAAAGGGGGAATTTGTTGGAACTCTTTGGTTTTGATGATTACAAACACTTAGCTTATGTGTTGTCCTAGTGTGCAGAAATTCATGATCATATTTAATGGTGCAAGTGCTGCGCATTAATTGAAGAATGAAGATCCATGAAGATATGAATTGAGATATCGAACAAAGTTTCTAGACCCATGAAGATGTCGAATTGAGAACTCATGGATCTGATTGAAGAGATTACTTGCTGATTAAAGAGAATATAATTGTTGATTGAAGCAAATTGATGGCAGACTTAATCACAAGGATTGATTGCTGATTGAAGGCTAATTGAAAAGCATTAATGACTGGAATATCTACAGGGCAGAGATGGAAAGGTTGATTAATGCGGAAGACCATTAAGGAAAGAATTCATTACGTATTTGAAGAGTTTGGAAAGTTGATCGGCGCGACTTATTGGGCTTGGACTACTGGTCAAGCTTGCATCCTATTTAAGGATGAAGAGATCTCAGAAGTGAGGCTCGGCAATTCTGGAGAACAAGCAGCTATTGCATTCGACGAAAGGAGATTGTTGAGAGCGTACGCACGAAGGTACAAGGTTCGAAGCTGATTACTCTGTCGGATTGAGTAGAGGTCATCAAATAGAATCTGAGAGATCTAGTTTGTAAACCCTACAAGTACATCGGAATAAAGAGTAATCAGATTCGCAAATCCTTTCAGAGAAATCTGAAAGGTAGTGGTTTTCACCTTATCATCATTGTGATAAGGTTTCCACTCTACATTCGTGCGCAATTATTTCAAGAAAAATTATTTTCTTGCATAATTATTTCCGCTGCTGTCTGACTATCAGACGGAAACGCACTTCGTGACTTCCGTCTGACAGACTGATAAGACTAACGATCCAACAGGATCCATTTCAGAATATGCAAGCCTTGACTTAGCCACTATAATAACATGTGAACCCAACGTCAGTCCTCAAGGAATCTTCATAATAATTCCTTTGCTCATAAGCTTTGAGCCAGTTAAAGTATAACTGAATGCGGACAAGACTCTATCAACCAATTCTTAGGTTTGATATCATCATCCTTCACCAAACCTGCTTCAAGTTTCTGAAGCACTCTACCGACCGTAATGGTACAATTTGCCAGCACCACCGTTTTTGTCAATCAAGATTCCTAAGAAATCACTGTGACGGATAAAAAACTGCCTCCCGGAGTGGCTTTAATGTCGTGCCCAACCATGACCAAGTCGGTCTGTGAAATCCCGTCACTCCTGCTTCACCAGTAGCTCGCTGAATCTGTTTATTTGTCATCACAAAAAACTAGTACTCAAAATTAATCAAATCAGATATGACATTCTGTTTTAGAAAACCCTTTTAGCCAAGCGGTGTGTTTGTCGAGTGGAGCAGCCCCTGAAGAGTTGATCGGATGCCAAGCAACCAGGAACAATCTACGATTCTGCAACACAAACATAATGAAACAAATAAAATTGATCAAATCAATTTTAATAAACTAACATTTACTCCTCCATCTCTCCTCCCTCAAACAACCCAAAAACCCACAACCCACAAACCCCTTCTTCTTCCTCCTCAGCCCCTTTCTCCTCCTCCTCAGCCCCTTTCTCCTCCTCCTCCTCCCTTCCCCAAATCTGACCTCCACCCTCTCCCCTCCTTGCTTCATGCTTCACAACCGATCTGACCCAGTTTCAGCAACATGCAAGCTGTTTGATTCAGATCTGATTTTTTGTGGAGGTGGAGATGGAGGTGAGTATGGAATGAGGCACCGGAGATGGGTTGGGGGAGGTGGATGGGTGGATTGGAGGGGGCTGTGGATCTGAGTTTTTAGAGTTTTATTTTATTTATTGTAATTTTCTGCTTTCGCTTTAGTTATTGTGCCCTGTGTGGCCAAATAATTGGAGACTGGATCACCGGCGGACGATGCATTGACGTTTTTCAAGTGGTCCTGCCTCTCCCATCTGTGAATGACGGACGATGTGCTCAAGCTAGAGGCGAAGTGGAGCGGCGGACTCCTGTCTATTCATGTTTAATTTTCTTATTTGTTCTGTTCCCAGCTGATTAACTTGTCCCAGCTTTAAGTCCTCGGTTCGCCGTTGTCTTTGTAATTCACAGTTTTAATAAAAAAAATCAATTTTAATAGAAATACAAAACCCTTTTTCAGCAACCGTGTTTTCTCAGATGGTTAGCAGCATCACCCTCATTTAGGGTCTGTTCTTTAGGGATTGGTTCAATCCAATCCAATCCAATCTCACCCAACACAATCCAATCCAATCTCACCCAACACAATCCAATTTCACCCAACACAATCTAATCTCATCCAATTTCACCCAAGACAATCTAATCTCACCCAATTTCACCCAACACACAACCTAATCTAATCTAATCTCCACTCACCTAAACTACTCTCCACTCACATATTATTTACATTATATTTCTTATAAAATATATTAATTTTAAATTCATAAACTAAGAGCCACTCACATAAACTACTCTTCACTCACATAATTTTATAAATATCTAACATTTTTATAATATTATTTATAAACTAGGGTCCACTCACATAAACTACTCTCCACTCACCTAGTCTAATACAATCTAATCTAACATCAAACAATCTCACCCAACACAACCGAATCTCACCGAATCTCACCCAACACAATCTAAACTAATCTAATCTCCCAATACCCTAAATCCAACACCTAAAGAACAGACCCTTAGTTCTAAAAAAACCTTGCGTGTCTACACCAGAAAATAAGATTAGACAAATAAGTTATTGTAAATCTGAATTCAACGCAGGATTCAATTAGAACCTAAATATTGAACTCCAATTGTTTCAAGATTCAAATCAGTTCAAATCAAGAACTAAACAACAAGTGCGTAAATGTAAATGAGACACAGATTTACAAGGTTCGAGGAGAAGCCCCTACCCCTTGGCCTAGGCAGGTCGCCTAGAGATATCAATGCACTAAAATGTGAGGGAGTGTGTTAAACTGGACTCAAACAATCACACAGCAAGTGACTTGAACGACCTAACACGAGATGACTAAAATGAAGGCTAAAAAACAAACAGCCGCGTCAGTAGAAAAATGAGGGATTTAAGCCTCCCTCAAAGCCCCTGCACAACGAGTTTGAGAAGCTTTCACGCTGATCGCAACTCGATGATGCAAACAGCAATGGACTAGACCGTCCTCGTCGAAAAAAAAACCTCAGAGCAACTCCAAACCGAATCGAGTGAAGCTGTGTATTCTCAATCACCACTTTTTTCCCTGTCTTTTCAAAAATGAGTCGCATAAGATGAAACCCTAAAAGTTGTCTTTTAAATGTTTGTCATAAGCTGCCTTTCCAACTAGCAACATGGGCTTCGCGAATATGGGCTGAATGATGGAAATCAACCCAATAATTGCCCTCCTGATTTCCAGCATGATATAACGAACCCAGACCATAAAAATTACAGACCTTGCAAACAAAAACCTATATAGACTCTCTTAAAAGAAAAGAAAAATCTGTACAGACTTCCGTTTGCAAACAGCCTATACAGACCTCCGTGAGCTGAAAACCAAGCTCAACTAGACGCAAAAAGAAAAAGACACCCTAAGCATTGATATCTCTTGAACCACCTGCCATCCTCAGCAACAGCACAGCTCATCATCCTCTTTGATAGATGCGCAGGCTGTCCCTGCACAAATAAAAGTCATTAACCTTCATATGAGCAAAATAAAGAAGCACAAATGCATTCTCAGCAATAGCAGTGCCATATAACTTAAGTTCATCTCCAATGGAATGAAAAACAACATTCATATTGCATCTAACATGTGAAACATGGTAATGTTGCATAAAACAATATATGTGCCCTCCTAAAGATGTAAGCATGGAACTAACAGCCATGGCAAAAAGGCAAGTGTCATATATATAGTTCATGACCTCAAAACAAAGCATGTAAAAATTCAGAATTAGTATAGTTCTAACATCATGCTTTGAAAACAGAAATATGGGAAGTAACACACTCATCAAAATTGAGAATAGCATGCTAAGAAAAACAAGAGTGATGTATTTCATTTTTTCAGCGAAAATGCGGACAAAACCACAAAAATTGGAGTCACTGTTGCTTACTCCACTTTCAACGATACAATGAGGTACAATATTACCTGATTTTGGTGAACTTTCCCTTTGTTCACCCCTTACCTCGGAATCAGCAACGGGGAGTTGATTCTCGTCACAAATTACCTCTTTCTCTTGCTGAATTTTCTGGTTTAAGCTGACAACATCATCTGTTTCTGAAAATTTTGTCACACTATCAAGCGTGCCTAAAGACTTACAAGAAGGGGTTAGATTTTCCATAAAGTTGCATTCATTATCATTTGTATGCAATAAATTCAGAACAGGGGCAGCAACAACATAATACAATCCTCCTTTCTTAATCCCTTTCACTACAACTTTCCCATTTCTTAAAACTTCTTTGATTCCTTTAAAAGTGTAAACATGGCAAGGTAATTCATCAAAAACAGATGCTGAAAGTATATTTCTTCTTAGATTAGGCAGCCATCTAACATTTTGAATATTCTAAACACACCAGCATGCATTTTTAATGGGACATTCCCTATTCCTTCAATAGATAATGAAGTATCATCACCTAAAATTATCTCACCACCATCATATAGATCAAGCTTACAAAACAGATTTCTATGTGGTGTAGCATGCATAGTGCAACCCGAATCCAAAATCCAAGAATCATTATCAGTTTTAATAGAAGCAACAAGCAATTCACGAGCATAAGACGTACCAGATTCACACAACAAACCAGTTTGTGTTTCCTTTTCTTTCTCTTCATTTGGTCTCTTAAAACAGAATTACCGTTTGCCCAAGTTTATGACAATAAGAGCATTTAAAAGGAGTCTTATTTTTATCAAAAACTCTATCATCTGAGTTTTTGTTAGAAGAACTTTTATAAAAAAACTTGTTTTTGTTTTTGCCTTTAGAAAACATTACCTCATTTCTAGTTTCACTACTAGAATCATTTTGCCCACTGTTTTTTATTTTAAAAACATTAAGAGTTTGATTTTTCTGAACTACGGCTTATTATCTTATTAAGAGGTATTTCATCTCTTCCATATTGAATCACGTCTTTCAGATTTTTAAACTCAGCAGTCAAAGCATTTAAAAGAATCACAGCTTGATGAGTTTCTGCTATTTTTTCCTTACATCTAGCTAAATCTTGAGTAATCTTTAAAAAGACATCCAAGTTTTCTTGTATAGACAAAGACATATTCATTTAAAATTGAACAGTCTAAACAATAAGGAAATTTTGCTAGGCAAAGATTTAGAAAGGAAAATGTTATCAAGAGTATCCCACAAAATTTTAGGGTTAGTGATTGTTACCACTTGTCGAATGATGTCATCACTTAACCTCATTATGATTTGAGCGTGAGCTTGATCCTGCATCTCCTTTTTCCTTTCAGTGGTAGTGCTAGCAGGCCACTCTTCAGTGACTGCCATTAGACACTTCTCTTTGGTCAGAAGAGCCCTCATCTTGACTTTCCAGATTGAAAAATCTGTTGTCCCATTGAAGGGCTTCAAGCTCGTAGAATCGGACATCTCTTGAGATTAAAAATATCAAAGCAACCTGCAAAAAGAAAGCAAACAGTAAGCAGGCTGAAACGACAATTTAAACGATTCAAAATGCCAATACAGTGGAATAATCAACCAAAGCTACTGATACCACTTTGTAAATCTGAATTCAACTCCGGATTCAATTAAAACCTAAATATTTAACTCCAATTGTTTGAAGATTCAAATCAGTTCTATTCAAGAACTAAACAGTGAGTGCGGAAATGTAAATGAGACACAGATTTACAAGGTTCGGGGGAAAGCCCCTACTCCTTGGCCTAGACAGGTCGTCTAGAGATATCAATGCACTAAAATGTGAGGGAGTGTATTACAACTGGACTCAAACAATCACACAACAAGCAGGACTCGAACAACCTAACACGAGACGACTGAAATGAAGGCTAAAAAACAAACAGCCGCGTCAGTAGAAAAATGAGGGATTTAAGCCTCCCTCAAAGCCCCTGCACAACCAGTTTGAGAAGCTTTCACGCTGATCGCAACTCGACGATGCAAACAGCAATGGACTAGATCGTCCTCGTAAAAAAACCCTCAGAGCAACTCCAAACCGAATCGAGTGAAGCTGTATATTCTCAATCGCTGCTTTTTCCCTATCTGTTCAAAAATGAGTCGCATAAGATGAAACCCTAAAAGTTGTCTTTTAAATGTTTGTCATAAGCTACCTTTCCAACTAGCAACATGGGCTTCGCGAATATGGGCTGAATGATGGAAATCAGCCCAACAGTTATTAAAATAAAATTCAATTGAAACAAAATCCTTTTGCAGCCGTCGTGAATCTTCTCAGAGTTCCTTCTCCTTTAACTTCACAATTCTCCGTAGCACTCTTGCCATTGATATAGGTAAATATCGAATTCGTTTGTTGTGGAGTTGTCTTCAATATGGCAAGTGCAGGAGAGTCTTCAACCCAATAGTAGTGCAGAAAATAGGCAGTGAATGAAACAGCTTTGCATTGTTCTTCTGATGTAATTGTGATTCTATAAAGAATCGTAATAGTCTGGATATCAAGTTTGATCGAGTAATCGCTTTCTGAATTTGATATTTTGACCATTTAATTCATAGCCGAGGGTTACACGAAATCCGAACGGGGATAATCAAACTGAGCAATTTCTATACTCGGCTCGAGATATAGAAATCAAACTTACGTTGGAGGTTTTTGGGAACCAAAGATGTGTTTCTTGTGTATTCTGATCGTTTAATGAACTATCCAACATCAGATAATCATATGATATTTATAGGAAACAATCGAACACGAGCAAGGGTGGCTGGAGTAGTCGCGTCTGTCAGGCGTGGCGCGCGCCCTGTGCACACATTAAGTCACCGCGCCCAGTGTACACATTAATTTAATGTCTACACTGGACGCGCCAAACTTAATGTCTTTGTTGGGCGCGGTCCTCTCTGACCCAGATACCAAATTAAGCATAAACGAAGCCCAAAAGCCCTTTAAACCCTACAATTACCAACACTAATTGTACCATATATTGAAATTTGAAACTCAAAACAAGGTAAAATAATAAAAAAATTCTTGAATTGTGTGAAAGAGATGGTTAAAAAATCAAACACAATATAAAAGAGAAGAAAAATTATTATCACCTGCTGGTTGCTTCATGGCAAGGTTGGCACCTGTAGAAAAAGTACATTTTGATGCTATGCAGTAAACTAACCGGAAAAAGAGGGTTTTTTGCTACGCAATCCGAAAAACTAGAGAATCATTCGTCACAGTATCTCCTTTTCATATTTTTCTTATGTTTTCCTCAACCAAAGGCCTATTCAATAGTAATGAATAGGATTTGAAGCTTTTTAACGAGGCTTTTTTATTGAAGATTGCGTGGAGATGGTGAAAAAGCCTCACTTGCTCTGGTGTCTAGAATCCTATCTGCTAACTATTGCCAGAATGGAGGTATTTCCAATGCGAGAATGAGTTCTTCCCCATCACACATATGGATATGTATTATGAGAAACATCAACCTCTTTCTGACATTAGTGGGACGAGAGATGCTCAACTTTCAGATGGAAGTTTTCCAGCAATGGAGATTATACTGTTAAATCAGCATATGAGATGTTAAAGGCTAATTTAGTGAATGTTAATGCTGGTGGAGGTGAGCAATCCAACAAAAGTCAGATGAATATTATTTGGAGAAAGAAATGGTCAGCTAGGGTACCAAACAAAGTGAAGATATTTTGTTGGAGGCTATATTACAATAGCCTTTCAAATGCGTGTAATTTGGAAAAGAGAGGTGTTGATGTTGATAGCAGATGTAAGATTTGTGGGATGTTAGGAGAACTTGCTGCTCATGTAATAAGGGACTGTGGATGGGCGAACGACGTAGCCTTCAAGCTTGGTCTAGATATGTCTTTATATAGCCAAATGACAAATGAGAAGTTCATGGTGTTCTTAGTGGCCACCTGGATATGCTGGAAGAATAGAAATAAAGTATGTCATGAACAGGAGAGTTGGGGAGTGGAAAGAGCAGTCATCGTCGGTAAGAGTATGCTGAGGTTGGCAGAATTGTTTTATTGCCTGAATCCCTTGGAAAATGCGGATATGAGTGGAGTTTGGTCACCCCCAGACGCAGAATATGTCAAAGTTAACTCAGATGGCTCCTGGGATTTAAGCTCGAAGGATGCTAGGATTGGGGTGATCGCCAGGGACCACCAGGGAACTAATTTGTGGGCTTATTCAGATTGGATGGACAGCTGCACTTGTCCAAATGATTTAGAAGATCGCGCCCTGCTCAAAGGTTTGGAACATGCTCTGAAGCTTGATATCACGATGGCAATTTTTGAGACCGACTCCCTTGAAGTTTACAAGGTTGTTTCGATAGGAGTGGGGTAGCTGAAGGGAGTGAAGAGTGGTTAGGTCCAGTGATGGAGGTTTTCAGGAAGAAGCCTGGTTGGAGTGTCTGTTTTGTGTCCAGGGAAAGCAATCAAGATGTGGACTTTTTTGCTATAAAGGCGAGGACAAATCATTAGAGTTGGAACAATCTTGATGCCATTCCAGGATGTCTTTCTTCTGTTATTTAAAACTTTTGGTTTGGTCAGGTTTGTCCTGTTGTGTGTTTGTTGTAAGTCTAAATGTTTCCCATCAACAAAATAAATTAATGAACAAGATCAATTGACAGATGCATATGGATGAACATACATTTATACAAAAATGTTTAGTAACGATAAGACGTAATTAAAATTGAAACAATTGTGTAGGCACTAAATAATTGCCTTAATTTATTATAAACTTAGTTTATTTCAAGTACATGAAATTAAACACATAATCTTGTCTAAGCTTCATCCGGGAACGCTTTGGAATTAAGGACATTGCCTTCACAGCCATTAACACATTTCTCTTGTTCTGCAAAGAAAATACCATTAATTAGCAAGTGTAAACAAAATATTCCAAAATAAATCACACTGCTACATTGAATAATTTATGTTAACATTTTTTTATTTATAAAATTAGGAAACTAGAAGAATCTTTAAATTTGCCTTGTTTTCAGTTCTTATTTTCCAAAATACTTCATATCAATTTCTTCTTTCTATTTAGCCCTATTTTATATGAGACAGGTGTCCGACATACCGATCTCTTTGATTTTTAGGAGATGGATAATTCCCATACCAGTCTCATACCCAAATACTCTCAAGGACGCTAAGGAAAAAGTCACACCGCGAGAGCAATTTAGCAAGAGTAGGCATTGTGCATACTGGTCTCTGACGAATATAAAAAAGATCGGTACGTTACATGCTGATCTCTTAAGTGAGTAAAATAGACCGGTATGTGTTAGTGATTTTCAGGTTTTCATGCGACCGCATGATAATCATGCGAACGCATGAGAATATCATGCGACCGCATGAGATTCTCATGCCTCGGGATGGGTCATGCGACCGCTCATGCGAACGCATGAGATTTCTATGCGACTGCTCAAGGTCATGCGACCGCATGAAATAATTCATGCGACCGCATGAAATAAGGCAAAAGATGCAACGTTTCATGGAGCATGCGAACGCATGCCATGGAGCATGCGAACGCATGAATGCAACAGATGTGTCTGTTCAGTCAATAGTCTATAAATTGAGATTGTTTTCTCAATTATGATATACGAAATTGTGCTGGGCAATTGCTAGAAACATCAAATCCTTTCACTTGATTTACAACACACCCAAACCCTAGTTTTGCTTTGTTTTATTGCCTAAAAACAAAGTGTTCTTCAATTTGGATTGAATCCCACATTCACATTTCCTGTAAACCCAAGGCAAAGAGTAGGGAGGAAATATTGAATTCGGACAGCGACTTCGTGGTCCAAATTTGATATCCAAGGCACTATTCAACATTCACACAAGAAAAAGCTACAAAGAAGACGACGTTTTCTCACTACCATTGAAGGTCCTACTCAAACCGTTGCTGGAAAAGTGAAGCAAAAGACAACCCAGCAACTACAAACGAATTCAATATTATTCTGCAAATCAATGACGAGCGTGAGAGAAATGATGTCGCAATTCCAAAAATTGGACAAGTTTGAAGGAACCGATTTTCGACGTTGGAGGAAGAAGATGCACTTTCTATTAACACATCTCAAGGTGGTGTACGTGCTGTCCACGCCATGCCCTGAAGTTGGAGACAACGCAGCAGTAGGAGCATTCCGTGAAAGAAGCAAATGGGAGAACGACGACTACATCGCAAGAGGACACATCCTCAACGGTATGATCGATCCTCTTTTCGATTTATATCAAAATGTAGAATCTGCAAAAGAATTATGGGATACTCTTGAAGCTAAGTATATGGCTGAGGACGCTTCAAGCGTGAAATTCCTTGTTAGTAATTTCAACAATTACAAGATGGTGGACTCTCGTCCGGTGATGGAACAACTCCATGAGATACAACGTATCTTGGGGCAATTTGCTCAAACAAATCTGAAAATGGATGAGGCCATCTCGGTGTCAAGTATCATTGACAAACTACCACCGGCATGGAAAGACTTCCGCCGTTATTTGAAGCACAAGAAGGAAGACATTAGTCTTGTGGAACTCACAAAAGAGTTGCGTATGGAGGAGGATCTTCGTATGCGTGAAAATGATGCTATGGAAGTGGATACAACCTTGCCTAAGGTAAATGTATTGGAGACAAACACTCAAAAAGGGAACAAAAACAAAGGAAAGAAAAGGCCAAGTGAGTATGTTAGCAAAGGACCTAACAAGAAGAGGCATGTGACAAAAGAAAAAGTTTGTTGGACGTGTGGAAAAGCGGGGCACTTCAAGCGTGACTGCCGCGTAGGAAAGGGGAAGAGCGAGAAGGCTCAAGACAAGGCTGTTGGTAATAAAAACCAAGAGCAGAAATCTCAAGGTCAGAATTTGATAATTTCAGATTTGAAAAATAGAAAAGATACATACTCTAAAGTAGATTATGTTTCTGATTTTTCTGAAATTTTAATTATGCAGGATGATGAGATTTCATGGTGGGTTGACTCCGGTGCTACGGCACATGTATGTAGAGACAAAGGATTATTCAAGTCATTTGCCGCTACAAGTGAAGAAAGAGTTCTTCACATGGGTGACGAGTCAACTGCCCCCATCCTTGGACTAGGCCGTGTAGAATTAGAATTCTCAAGTGGAAAAACTATTGTTTTGTGTAATGTTTTGTATGTACCAAATATTAGAAAAAATATTGTGTCGGGTACTGTTTTGAATAAACAAGGTTATCGGCAAGTATATGAAGCCGATAACTATGTGTTGTCTAAAGGTGGTATTTTTGTTGGCAAAGGTTACTTATGTAATGGAATGTTTAAGTTAAGTATCAATAAAAGTATTTGTTCTATTTATATGAATTATGAGCATGATTTTCCTAATCAATATACAAATTCACATGTTAACATATCTAGACTATGGCATGCACGTTTAGGACATGTTCATTATAAAAGATTACATAATATGTCAAAGCATGATTTAATTCCCTCATTTGACATGAACATTGATAAATGTAGAACTTGTATGCTTACTAAAATTACTAGGCAACCATTTTATAATGTCACTAGAGAAAGTAAAATACTCGATTTAATACATAGTGATTTATGTGATTTTCATGCATCACCATCTCTAGGAAATAAAAAATATGTAGTCACATATATTGATGATTTTTCTAGATTTTGCTATGTATATTTATTGCATTCAAAAGATGAAGCTCTTAATAAATTTCAGATTTATAAGAATGAAGTTGAACTTCAAAAGGGAATTTCTATTAAGAAATTGCGCACCGATAGAGGTGGGGAATACTATAATCCAAGTTATTTCCAAAGTGTGGGTATCATTCATGAAACCACAGCTCCTTACACACCACAACAAAATGGTATATCCGAAAGGAAAAACAGAGTTTTAAAAGAAATGGTTAATGCCATGCTTTCTTACTCGGGTCTAAATGACGGATTTTGGGGTGAAGCAATGCTAACAGCTTGCTACTTACTGAATAGGGTTCCTAATAGTATTAGTAACCTTACTCCTTATGAAATTTGGCATCAAAAGAAGCCAAATTTAACACATGTTAGAGTTTGGGGTTGTAGAGCAGTGGTAAGATTACCATTACCTAAGATAAAAACTTTAGGAGAAAAGGGAGTTGAATGCATATTCATAGGATATGCTCAACACTCTTTGGCTTATAGATTCTATGTTATAGAACCTAACAAGCAAGTACCAATTCATACTATTATTGAATCAAGAGATGCTATATTTGATGAAAAGAGATTTTCATCAATTAGCTTGCCTAAAGATTTGACTCTAGAACCAAGTTTAGTTCAAGAGTCAAGTGAACCACAAATTTCAGCAACTAGGAGGAGTAAAAGAGCTAGGAAAGAAACATCATTTGGAAATGATTTTCAAATGCACCTAGTGGAAGGAACTCGGGAAGACATTGGCTTGCAATATTTATATTGCCATATCATGGAGGATGATCCAAAGACCTATGATGAAGCAATGAAATCCCAAGATGTATCATTTTGGAAAGAAGCCATTAATGATGAAATGGACTCTATAGTGGGAAATAACACTTGGATTTTGGTTGACTTACCACAAGGTCATAAAACGTTAGGGAATAAATGGATCTTCAGGAAGAAGACGAAAGTAGATGGAACCATTGATAAATTTAAAGCAAGATTGGTGATTCAAGGCTTTAGACAAAAATTTGGTTTGGACTATTTTGATACCTATGCACCGGTTGCTAGAATATCAACAATCAGATTGTTGATAGCTTTAGCATCTATACATAAGTTGCTAGTACATCAAATGGATGTAAAGACTGCTTTCCTAAATGGCGATTTAGAGGAAGAAATATATATGAAACAACCGGAAGGTTTCATTGTAACGGGACAAGAGCAAAAGGTATGCAAGCTTGTTAAGTCATTGTATGGACTTAAACAAGCACCTATGCAATGGCATCAAAAATTTGACAAGGTGGTGCTTTCCGATGGATTTATCTTAAATCAATCGGATAAATGCGTGTATAGCAAGTTTGATGATTCTGGAAATGGAGTTATCATTTGTCTATATGTAGATGATATGTTGATTTTTGGCACTAACATAAAGTGTATAAATCAAACAAAGGAATTTTTATCATCTAAGTTTTCTATGAAGGACATGGGGGAGGCGGAAGTTATTCTAGGTATAAGAATAGAAAAAGTAAAAGGGGGTCTAGCTTTGACACAATCTCATTACATTGAGAAAGTGTTAAAGAAGTACAAGTACTTGGACTGTCATCCAGTCAATACTCCTTTCGAATCTTCCAAACACCTTCTCTCCAATAAGGGAGCCCCAGTGTCACAGCTTGAATACTCAAGGGTCATCGGAAGTTTGATGTATGCGATGACAAGTACAAGACCGGACATAGCTTTTGCGGTGGGCAAGCTAAGTCGATATACAAGTAATCCTAGCAAGGATCACTGGCAAGCGGTTCATAGGGTACTCCGGTATCTTAAGGGAACGATGAACTTAGGTCTTGTATATTCTGAATTCCCTTCGGTAATTGAAGGATATTCGGATGCAAGTTGGATTTCTAACGAGGAGGATCATTCTTCCACAAATGGATGGGTATTTCTGCTTGGGGGAGGTGCAATCTCGTGGGCATCAAAGAAACAAACTTGCATCAGCTGTTCAACAATGGAATCTGAATTTATTGCTCTAGCGGCAGCTTCGAAAGAAGCGGAATGGCTAAAGAATATGATTCATGAAATACCATTGTGTGAGAGACCGATATCACCCATATTAATTCATTGTGATAGCGCTGCAGCGTTGGCTAAGGTATATAGTCATGTATACAATGGGAAGTCTAGACACTTAGGTGTTAGACATAGTGCGGTAAGAGAGCTCATTACGCATGGGGTAATATCTGTGGATTTTGTAAAATCACAACAGAATCTAGCCGATCATTTGACTAAGGGATTGGTTAGAGAATTGATCAATAAGTCTGTGAAGGGGATGGGATTAAAACCCACATAATCATCTAGTAATGGGACACCCAATTCACATCTAACTAACGTTAGAGCTGAATTCAATGCGGAAAGCCCATTCCTAGAAGATTGATGAACACAAATATGCATCCCCAAGTATGTGTTCAGAACCTACAAAGGTCTAGGTTGAAGATGAACTCTTCTTAATAGATTCTTTGAAAAAGTGCTAAATGTAGGAGCACGATCGAGCGGTGTGACTCATTAAAGAATTTACCTATGTAAACGTGAAGTTTCTGGTCGCTTCATGAGATATTGGGTTAAATCTCAAAACGTTTATGAATGGATAGGGACTCAAGGACCATTAAGAGTCAAGTTAAACTAACGGTTTGTGAAGTAACACATGCGTGTGTCGCCGTCAAGTACCCAAATGAATTGATTGGTTCAATCCTTAGTGACACCATTTCAATTCGGGTATATTGTATGCGTGATTACACTATGCAGAAATTCAATCCGTAGTGACATTTCTGCTTATGCGTGTTTTGCTTAAAACAAGGTAAGTTGTGAATCAAAAGAAAACCCAAAAATGGGGGAGGATTGTTAGTGATTTTCAGGTTTTCATGCGACCGCATGATAATCATGCGAACGCATGAGAATATCATGCGACCGCATGAGATTCTCATGCCTCGGGATGGGTCATGCGACCGCTCATGCGAACGCATGAGATTTCTATGCGACTGCTCAAGGTCATGCGACCGCATGAAATAATTCATGCGACCGCATGAAATAAGGCAAAAGATGCAACGTTTCATGGAGCATGCGAACGCATGCCATGGAGCATGCGAACGCATGAATGCAACAGATGTGTCTGTTCAGTCAATAGTCTATAAATTGAGATTGTTTTCTCAATTATGATATACGAAATTGTGCTGGGCAATTGCTAGAAACATCAAATCCTTTCACTTGATTTACAACACACCCAAACCCTAGTTTTGCTTTGTTTTATTGCCTAAAAACAAAGTGTTCTTCAATTTGGATTGAATCCCACATTCACATTTCCTGTAAACCCAAGGCAAAGAGTAGGGAGGAAATATTGAATTCGGACAGCGACTTCGTGGTCCAAATTTGATATCCAAGGCACTATTCAACATTCACACAAGAAAAAGCTACAAAGAAGACGACGTTTTCTCACTACCATTGAAGGTCCTACTCAAACCGTTGCTGGAAAAGTGAAGCAAAAGACAACCCAACAACTACAGTATGGTGCGTACTAATTGTGCCATATAGTGAAAATCTAAAACTGAAACCAAGGTAAAATTATTTAAAAATCTTGAATTATCTGAAAGAGATGGTTCAAAACAATCAAACACATTAAAAAGAGAAAAAAAATAAATTATTATCACCTGCAAGTTGCGTCTTGGCAAGGTTGGCACTTTTGCCGGAAGGTTGCTATGCAAGGAATGTAATAATATTCCCAAAATATGGGATTTTTTTTACGCTATCCGAAAAACACTGACTTAAACAGCTTCTAGCAGTGCAGATCTCAGCAGCATACCCTAAGAACATTACTGCTAAAACCAGAGAAGCATTCGTCACAGTAGCTCTTTTCATATTTTTCTTATGTTCTCCTCAACCAAAGGCCTATTCAATATTAATGAACAAGATCAATTGACAGATGCATATCCATATGGGTGGAACATACATTTATACAAAAATGTTTGGTGAAGATAAGATGTAATTAATATTTGAGAAAATCAATATCTTTAATTAGTTACAAAATTCAGTATTACAGTAATTGAATGAAAACGATATAAACATTCAACCAACAAGTTTTTTTAACGATAAATGAAAAGTACCAAACAGACCATACACAAACCTCATTTTATATGAAAATTAAAAAAAATTAATTCCTTGATTTCTTTGGTCCAATTTGTTCCCTAATTAATTTATTAATTAAAGGGAAAAGTACAAAAAAATGTATCGAACTATCGCCTATTTCCAAATTTTTGTCCGAACTATTAAAATTTCCAGAATATGTGCGAACTATATAGGATTTTTCCAACTTTTTGTTCAAACTATTAAAATTTCCAAAATGTGTGTGAACTAAATAGAATTTTTCCAACTTTTTGTCCGAATTATTAAATTTCTAAATTGGGTGCGAGCCATATTTAATTTTTCTAAAATGGGTAAAACCTAAATAATTTAACAGAATTCAATATTAGAAATTTTTTAATATGCACTCTCAACACAAGTATGCATTACTATCATCTCTGAACAAGCAAATAAGAATAGAGAACCGAACTCATATGGGTTGAGGGAGTAACTTGAAACCAAATATAAAGTTTGATCATCTAACAGTAACAAGTGCATATTTCTAATTCTTATGCATTTGACTAATACAGCTTTGTTGAGATTATTGCAAATGATTGTGACGTCTCCTGATGACATATGCGTCCAGGGACGGAACTACGCTTAAACGGGGGACACTTGTCACCCCAGGTTATTCCAAATTGTTTTTTTTAACCTGAAAAAGGATTTTAGCCCAACTACCCAAGACCAAGCACTACTACAGAACATCTATTATGCATCGGTTCCGTGTTTCACTTTATGCATCGGTTTAGCCATTACGCATCGGTTTTAGAAAAACCGATGCATAATCGTGACATTATGCAACGGTTTTAGACCAACCGATGCATAATATCAACCTTATGCATCGGTTTTGAGTAAACCGATGCATAATGGTGAGACTTATGCATCGGTTCATAAAAACCGATGCATAATGTCGAGTTTATGCATCGGTTTTAAAAAAACCGATGCCTAATGTCGAAATTAATTATTTAAATCAATTTAATTATTGAAATCAATTTAGGGTTGCGACTTGCGCCGGACATTCGCTTCTCTCCTTCGATGAGAGTGAATTTCGCAGCCTCGTTCAGCGGCTGACTGGCCTCGGACTGACGAGAGGAACGAGTTGAGAGCGAGATTCGTGGAGGTCGGAGGAAGAGCAGCGAGTGAGCGAGCAGTCGAACAGCAATCAAGGCGGCATCGAGGAGTGAACGAACTAGATTTCAATGACGTCGATTTGTATGTCGACACCTATTTTAACTTCTGCTCCCGAAGCCCTAATTACACAGCCTTCAAGCAGTACGATGCATTGCGGCGCCAGATGCGCTTTGAATCTCACGTCGTTGCTCGTGCCGCGACGGACGGGAGTGATTGTCCAGTGCAGGAATCAATCGCTTGTTGTCTGTATGGCTCCTGATGAGAAAGATTGACGCGCCGCAATCCGCTGGATTTCCCCATCGTGCGTAATTTTCCATCACTTAATTCTGCTTGTTTAATTTTTCTATAGCTGTGGTATATTGTTAATGTCAGATTAGGAGTCTGTTCTAGTGGTTCAAATTGAAGCATATGGCAGCTCATCCTTGCAGTTGATTTTCACTGCTGGCTACGGTATGTATTCTTAAAGAAAAGCATACGATATGACTGAGCTTGGAGTGTTTTGATCTAACTGAGCTTGGAGTGTAGTGCCACATCTCATTGACGATATTAAATATCAGAACTCAGGGCTTCTCTAGCCTGTGCTTGACATTCTTGCTGAAGCGGCAGAGAAAGAAATCATCTCTGATCGTGCTGCTACGAAGTACTTAATTGGTAGTTGTGCTCAGTTTCTAACTAAGCTTTGCAGAAACTTTGGTTTAATGCAGAAGGTAATTAGCACAGTTTGCTTTGGTCTTCATTCATAGCTTTTGCTATAATAATGATAATCATAGTTCGAATATACTATTTTATCTTCCATGTTTGTCAGTAATATTTGATTTGTTGCTAACTAAAACATGATTTTTTTAGTTTCCAGATTTACAAGCATCTGGAATGCTCGCGTTGTGCCGATTTATGATAATTGATGCTGAGTTTTGGTGAGATTGCCATCTTTACTGTTGCCTTATTATAAATGCAAGTTACTAGAAATTCACAGCTTTTCTATATGCATTTCAGTAGTCTGGTCAAACTCTTTTTTCATGAGTTTTCTAAGAAAGGTGCTGGCAGCCTCTTTTATTTTTTCTCTTATTAGTAGTTTAACTTTAGTACCATATCTTGATCTCTATGGAACTATGGAAGACTTACATGTTGATGCACATACAGGAAACAATCCCATATATAACTTGTTGCCAGATATTCTCAGTAACAGGAAATTGAGGTATCAGGCGTTTACTCAGGTAACAAAAGTATAAGCATGAACATGTAACAATTGTTGGCTCTTATAAGCTCTCTTTAAGAGTAAAATCATACATTTTTGTCTCCATCTCGTTGAATTCAGTGGATAAATGTTATAGTGTCCTATAAGTAGTTTTTTCTGACTTCCAGTCTTTGATTACTACAAGTAGATTACTGTTAGCACATAGGGACAATGAAGCCTTATCTATTTTTTTACTGTCTCAGGCTTTGAGGACTCTCTTCAATGTTGCCCATCTTGTCAAATTTGCTGAGAGCTACATGTATAAAGCTTCAAGGAAGAAGAAGAAGGCTCTCCATTACTAGAAAAATAAATGAAACTTTTGTTGAATAAATAATTGTTGTACATTAAAAGTGACATCATGTATGAAATGTTATATTTTGATTGAATAAAAAGTATTTCAAGATTTGGATATAAGCAAGTGTATTTATAAAATTTATTTATGAATTTTAAGGTAGATTTGAGCAATTTATAAGCCAAAAATGCAACAACAAAAAAACTTACATTATGCATCAGTTCTTAGAAAACTGATGCATAATGTCTTACATTATGCATCAAGTTTTTGGGAGAACCGATGCATAATGTCAGACATTATGCATCAGTTTTTTTGAAAACCGATGCATAATGTCTGACATTATGCAACGGTTTTTTGAAAAAACCGATGCATAATGGCTGACATTATGCAACGGTTTTTAAAAACCGATGCATAATGTCAAACATTATGCAACGCTTCATTATGCATCGGAACCAAAACCGATGCATAATATCAAAAAAACCGATGCATAATGCATCGTTTGTAGTAGTGAAGAACCAGATGATCCTGCAAGTAGCTTGAGGCGTCATTTCATTTATGAAGCCAGCTGTTCTGGAAAACCTTGGTGATTATTTTGCGTTTATGACTGGAAGTCATATTATTTTCTTCAGTAATGAAATCTATTCAGCATGAACTGTCTCTATTTTAGAGAAAATGGAGTTTTACTTTTGGAACCCACTTTTTTTTATCATAGACTTCCATTTTGCAAAGTCCTTGCAGTCGTAGATGACTACTTACACATCACGTTAGTCTTGAAGTATAAGCTCTGATGGTGATGAAATAAGGTCTGAGTTAAAAGAGGTAGAAAAAATGGTGCATTACATAGCAAGTTTATTAATGGGTAAGTATTCAAACAAATTGAATATACATGATGAATCCAATCACAAAACGACTTTTCTTTATTGAAAAATTCACCATTCTTTAGAAGCAGATAATTCCAGTTGTAAAAACTAAAACTGTATGGGGTATAATGTAAGAAGCAACTCTTATGCTTATTGGCCTTCATGATCGAAGGCATGAGATTCGTGGTATTTGGAAATGAAGGCTGCTGATGCTTTCTTGTTAATCCCAGGTTCAACAATTCAGTATACCCTATCTTCATCGCTACGACACTAACTCAATGGTGTATGTTTTTTCATAATACAATATTTTTTGGTTGTCACCCCCGACCCAAATTTCTGGGTCCGTCCCTTAGTGTCGTGCATGTTCTCCAAGTTATATAGAGTGAATGTGAAAGTTCTGGATGCCATCAATTATTCGAATTGTCAATTCACCTTCTTTTGCAATAAGAAGACTGTTTGTCAAAAGAAAAAAATGTACCAGGAGCTCAATTGACAGATATATATTTTTAGAGAGATGTTGAGATATCCACAAATCATATCTAGAACAACATTCTAGATAAATCTACATTCCAAGTGACGATATTTGATGAATTAAACAGGTGCAGAAATTGTGAAAAATTATACCCGTCTGAGGAAGGGAGTCAAATTGAAAGGGCACATTTGGAAAAAAAATTATTATAATTTCAGGTTTTACTGTTGGAAAAATTCTATATAGTTCACACTCGTTTTGGAAATTTTAATAGTTCGGACAAAAAGTTAGAAAATTCTATATAGTTTGCACCTATTTTGGAAATTTTAATAGTTCGAACAAAAACTTGGAAAAATATTATATAGTTCGCATCCATTTTGAAAATTTTAATAGTTCGGACAAAGAGTTGAAAACAAATAGTACTAGTTCGGTACCCTTTTTATACTTTTCCCTTAATTAAATCAATAATAACTGATTCAAGGGCACGCAAGTCTTTTTTATTTTACCACTAACGCCGATAACTTTATTTCCATATCCGTTAATAAATTGAAATATTGTTGCATTAGTTTATTCATTTAAATTATTTTCATTTATTATTGCACTATATTGGGATAAATTTTTACTTGTATTATCTGATTTTATCAATTCTAAATAATCAATTAAGTTGGTTAAAGAGTGATGGGCTGTTGGTTAAGGAGTTCATCTTAAGATGGTTGGATCCTTACGTCCTGGTATCTAGTCCTGTGGTCACCAATTTTTCTCATAATTTTCTTTCTTCCTGTTCCTTTCCCTCTTCATGCCTCGCGCGTGATGGGTTCTTTCTCCCTCGTGGAGATGCTATTCGGTTAAAGGTACCCAAGTTAGCCTGAGCTCCAAGTGTCAAAGATGTATCGATAATTTGGGTGGATGTGTCAGATGCACATTCGACATGTTCCATCTTAAATTTTAGAATTTTAAAGTAAGGTGAGAAGCAGTTGTCAGATGCTAACACGTGTCCCACTTGCATATTCGAACTTGCATTTAATGAAAAGTCAAAACCTCCAAGTTTAACTTTGTTAGTGAAAATGTGTCAAATGCACATTCAACATGTTCGTTCTGAAAATTTAGAAGTTTAAAGTAGGGTGAGGAGCAATTGTATGATGTTCGTGTGTTAAATGGGCAGGGTTTGATTTGGAAATATGCTTCTATTGATATTGTGCTGGGTGTCGTCTTCTTACATTTTTGGGTGAAAGGCAAGATCTGGCGAGAATAAGAAACATTTTACAGATTTCAGCGATCAAGGAAGGTGTTGAGCTAATTGGTTGATTCAAAAGTTGAAACTCAGCTTTGGTCAGATGGAACATGGAAGCAGATGAAGTGTTTGGGCTGAACTCAGTTTTGGGATTTGGACAAGCCCAACTTGCAGATTAACTGCATTGAGGGTTTTTTGTTGCAATATAAATGCATCACATTCATAGGGTTTCTAACTCTCGGCTGATTTTTAGAGTGAGATACATTGAGAAGCAACTTGACTCGAAGAAGACACCTAGATTCAAAGACGGCGATTGGCTGTGATAGGCGACTTCAATGGTTCGTCGGATTTCTTTCTTGGTGCGAAAGACTCTCCTGTTTTGCTGTGAAAGACGAGACGAGTGGACTGTTGCAGCAGTCTGGCTCAGGGGATTTGAGGGATGCTTAAATCCCTTCTATTGCCTTTAGTTTTGTTTTAAGCCTTCATTTTAGTCGTCTCGTGTTAGGTCGTTCGAGTCTTGCTTGCTGTGTGATTGTTTTGAGTCCAGTTGTAACACACTCTCTCATATATTAGTGCATTGGTATCTCTATGCAACCTGCCTAGCCCGAGGAGTACGATTTTCGAACCTCGTAAATCATTGTATCTTTATTTTCAGCACTAGTCGAGTTAGGTTACATCTGAATTTATAAATTGAGTCTGAGTTGAATCTGGACACAATTAGACTTTAATTTCTAGGTTAAAAGTGAACTCAAATTTACAAACTTGTATCAGTAGCTTTGGTTGATTATTCCGCTGTTTTGACATTTGAATTGTTTAACATTATTTTTTGAGTTTGCTCCCTGCTTGATTTCTCTTTGCAGGTTGCTTTGATATTTTGAATCTTAAGAGATGTCTGATTCTACGAGCTTGAAGCCCTTCGATGGGACAACCAATTTTTCAATCTGGAAAGTCAAGATGAAGGCTCTTCTTACCAAAGAGAAGTGCCTAAGTGCAGTCACCGAAGAGTGGCATGCTGGCACTTCTGCTGATAGGAAGGAGTTGCAAAATCAAGCTCACGCTGAAATTGTGATGAGGTTAAGTGATGATAGACAAGCGTATTTTTAACACTTTATAGTTAGCAAGTTATATGTTTTAGGGGTCAAGTTGTAGTCAAACACAATTTATAAACCTTGGTAAGCCAATGACCGATCCAAAGAATATGGTGTGCGATTACTAGTTAACGAATGGCCTATTTAGCTACTCTAAACAATGAAAGGTTTGGTTATAACAAAAATTGCAGAAATTAAATGAAGAGAAATAAAAGGATTTTGACTTGACCAGAGAAAGAATCCCAGAAACAAACTTTACCTGTGCCAACCCACAAATGATGCAACAATATCATGAAAATTCATCATGCTATCGAATATGGAAATAAACCAAAATAACACTAGACAAGCCGCATATCCACGAATCATTGTCTAGATTAATCTCAATCCTTGAATGCCGCCCATCCACGGATTATCAACGCTTTCGATTAATTAAGCTTAGGGTTTTTATGACAAAAGTCAACTTCCTATTAATTCATGTACTACCATTGTAGCTACCATGACCTAATATCAATGTCATATGATCAGGTTAATACCTAGGATCCATTCATCTTTTGATAATTAACCTAAATACATTCTAGCATGCAAACATCCCATTCAATGTAAAACTTGCAAGAATGATACAATTAAGCACAATGAAATTGAATATTTGAATCGCATTAATGAAAAACGTTAAATTGATCACACAAAGGGTTTAGGTACATATCATGGGGTCTGTAGGATCCCAGAATACGGAAGACTACTCACTACTCATGGTAAGTTAACCAAAAAAATAGTATAGATGGAGAAATCAAGGACGAGAAAATCATGTAGACGATGTAGCTCGTTGAGTCGTTGATCTCTCTCAATAAACTGCTCTGTCTTCTTTTCTCAAAATCATGTCGTTTTTCCAAAAAAACAAGCTTTCTATTTATAGGCCCGAATTTCCTAATTTTGGTCCAATTTTTAGTAACACCCGTGACATAAGAAGCTGTCACGGGGTCTACGCCTGTGACCAAGAGGTCGTCATGGGGTATACGAAAAATAGACATCTGACTCAACTCTCGGAAGTCCCGTAACGCTCGTGACCAAAGGAGATGTCACGGGCCGTCACGGGGTCTTCAATCCGCTCGATATCTGATCTACTCAGGATAGACTCGTGACGCCCATGACACCCGTGGCGATTGTACAGTGTCACAGGAAAAAGGGTGAATTCTGTTCAATTCTTTAACTTTTCGTCCATTCGCCGATCATCAGCTGTAGGGGAGAAACAGACCTGAAACACTAGGGAAAACCGTTAAAAGACACTAAAACACCGGGGAGAATCAAACTAATCCATCATCGAGTGGCGCGATTAATTGGTCAATAACTCAACCGATCAAAACACTCCACACTTAGGATTTGTTCATCCCGAGCAATATAAAGCACAAGTCAATAAACGGTAAAATAGCTACTCCACACTTTTGAGCTGAAGAGTGATCCGAAAAACTACCATCGCAGACCATCCCTAACCCTAGAGGAAACATCAATACACTGGCAGTGGTAGATGATTTGGGGGTGAAAAATAGCGAAAATGAGCCTGAGTCAGTGCCGATCGCGCCCAAGGAAGACATTAGCTCGACGCTAATGTCTGATCCAGGCACGACCATAATGTTTGAAGCGGGCGCGACCCACACTGATGCACATTCCAAAACTAACCCACTGCTTTTGTGTTCTGTGCAAGTAAGACCTCCTGAAGACCATGTGATCAACAAGGATGAACTTGGACACGAGTTGGAGGCAAGGCATGAGCTGGAAAAGTCAACTATGGAGTATGCACCTGCGAAGAGTCAAGGAGAACCACCGGGAAAGTGTAAGGACACAGGTGCCTTCACAGTCACATGCGGTGTTTGTGAAACATAAATTCATCATTGTTTAATTGACTTGGGTGCTGCCATTAATACCATACCATATTGTTTGTACTATTCTCTAAAACCGGGTCCACTGAAACCTCCTATGCTATTGGTAGAGTTAGGAGATAAATCGTGTATTCGTCCTGTTAGTTTACTTGAGGATCTAACACTCCATGTAGGAGATCTTATTGTTCCTCCAGACTTTTATGTGCTGCAGATGGGAGATGGCTAGAGATGATGATCCTCCGGCAGTTATATTGGGTATCCATTCCTATTTGCCACTAAGACCAAGATTTACATGGAAACAAGCTTGTTGTCACTTGCATTTGGTGCCCGAACATCAAATTTTAACATTTATTAGGATGCTGACCGTACATGCACAAAGAAACCACCGAACATCGTGAACACATCATACGTTGGTGCCCTACTTCCAGACCCACCAGATGAGATCAGTCATGCAGTAAAAGTTGTGGTTGTGAGCAAGGTGTCCTCACAGACTCAGAAAAATGTGAAGGTTGACCTGGGTGATCGATGGAAAAAAGACATGAGAGCACTACTCTACGAGGGCTATGAGCAGACGAAAGGAATTGCTGAGGTCTCATACGGCCATGGGATCCTAACCTGTGATCCTTAATGAGGTATCTTCGAGCCAACAATGTAAAACAAAGGTGCTCGCTGGGAGGCAGCCCTAAATTTTTGTTTTTTCTTCATTTTCGTGTTTTTGTGTTTGTTTGAGTCTCATCTAACCGAGTCTATTTGACTTAGCTTTTTGAGAAAGAGACATTTTTTATGCATAAAATAGGTTTGCTTCAGTGAGAATCGCGCCCAGCCTTGACATTAGGCTCGCACCCAACCTTGACATTAGCGTCGCGCTCTATGAGGACATTAAGGCGTTAACCGCGCCCCTAATTTGTACATTGGGCACGGTGGACCATTGACCAGCGTTGACCATCATTGACTAACTCGTTTGACAAGAATTCTCACCATCACGCGACGAGTGGAGTTCCTGTTCACGTTTATTTCTATCTTTTTTCCTATACATGTGTGTCTTGCATTGTTTGTGTCTTTGAACTTAAGTTGTACCGTGAGGATACGGCTTGCTTCAAAAGTGTGGGGTGGGAGAGTCAATCTGTTTATTGTGTCAGCGTATTTCTTTTTCTTGTATATTGTAATGTGTCAGCACGTTTCTTGTTTAAAATTTTTTTGAATGAAAAGTATGAAATTTCTCTCTATTTTCTTGATATGCAGTATTGAATTTTGATGATGTGAAATGGATGATGCTGATTATATTGTATTTCTCTCGTAAAATTTGAATTGTGCTTTTTACATGTGAATTTAACCCACTACATGTTCTTTTGATTTGAGATAAACAAGGATGTGGAGTTGATAGAAATGTCCTAAAGAAACTTGACGAAGCATTCAAAGAACCGGATTTCTGACTATATGGTTGTATGGATTCAGTGGAGATAGCAGTTCGAGATTTTATTGTTTAGAGTTGGCTCCGCCACTGCAGCGTTTATGTAAGTAGCCGGGATAGGAAACAGACAGTCCTATCTCTAATCTGAAGTAACCGAAAAAAGGTTGAGGGCCCCCATCTTGACTCGTGTAAAAAGGGCGAGGATGAGAAAGAGCAGGGAGGTATTTCCATATGCTCTCGTGAGCGATGATTGGACCTCCTTCAGAAGAAAAAGGAAAAAAGGACAAGCAATTTACAATAAAGAAGCAAAGCTTAAGAAAAAAACCAGCCAAACTGTGAAGTTTATACAAAGAAAAGTGAAGTTCATCATTCATACACAAGAGCCAATGGCCAAAGGAAGTTCACTACATCAAAAGTTGTCCAAAAAAAGAAGAAAGAAAAGCTCAAAGCCTCAAAGCTCGAATGAATCACGTGCTAGAAAAAGCCATGAAATATAACCATATAGCTAGAGTTTGGGATAGCTGAAACGCGTCGTCTGACGCGTCAAACTTAATATTTATATTTCCTGTGTGAAACTAGTAAGTGGCAAGCAGGGTCGAACCCAAGAGAGCTGGTGTTGTTGAAGCTGTCTGAAAACAATTAAAAAAAGAAGGGGGTTTGTGAGCAATTGTGAGTGCAAAAGAGAAAAATAACAAGGAAGGATTCAATCGGAGAGAATATTCAGCTTAGGGTTTCTATTGTGACATGTTTATCATTGACCGCTAATAATCAATTTCAAGTATCTAAGTGTGGAATTTTGACAAAGGTTATTCCTTAAGTATCCCGACAAAGGTGATACAACACATCTAACCCGACCAAGGTGTTAGATTTCTAGTTCTTTCCTAATTATAATAATCCAAAGGTATTATTTTATCTAGGTGTTACGATCTACCTTTACGACAAAATTTACAGTAGTACTAACGATAAGAATTTATTGTATAATTAAGTTTTGCGACAAAGCTTCCACTTAACCTCACAAATTAACTCATGGAATAAGCACACGAACTAGAGAAACATTAAATAGCATTAAGAAAAAAAGTCTCAAAACATAAGTCACAATATGCGAAACCCTAAACTGAATTAGGAGTTTAGCTACACATCATCTAAATAAAAACACAAATATGCATGATGAAAGTAGTAGAAAATCTCTTCTCTCTTGTCGAAAGCTTGCGTCTTCTCCAGAGCCGTCTTCTGAACGATGGAATTCTGATATGATGGAAACCATAACCCAAGTTTCTTAATTATAATAAACTGGGATTCCAAATCTGGTTATGGGCTAGAATTATCAAATTTCGGCTCGCTGACATCACCAAATGCGTTGCTGATGTCAGCATCTCGTGGCTCACCGCATCCTGCCTCTACATTACCACTGTGTTCAGCTTTGACATTAGCGTTAACGCTAATATCTCTACAGGCCGCGGTACACACTGAGTTGGTTTCTCTTTTCTGTGCGCCAGTTTTGACTTCGACTCTCGATTCGACCTTCCATATGACCTCGGCTGCTCTTGGTGTGAACTAGAGAGTTGTAGGGAATTCAGTCAACTACGCAATGACGCAGGGCTCATATTTTTCTGCTCAACGATTCATTCCCAGCACTCCGTCGAGTGTCCAAAGGCCTGATCTGACATTGTGATGTTTTTGGCATGAAATGCCATCTTTTATGCGTGTTTCCTCCTAGAGCTTCTGAAACACCTGAAATGCAAAACCATACTAAAAAGTAAATGTTTGGATATAAAAGTGTCGAAATAAATGAGATTAATTGATTTGACGAGTCATATAAATACAACTCATCAATAGCGAATATAGATCATGGGTAAGAGGACTATCTCCCATTCATCCGAGGTAATTTTAATTTCAGCTCAAAGGTAACATGTATCAAGTTATTTCTATGTTGAGCATGATGATTAGAGTAACGATTGAGCTATATATGCATAGAAAAGCTAAATCTAGACTAGCAACTCATATTTATGTGGATGTATTTAAGGCGTCAATGAAATTGTGGTGTTATATTTGTTTTCCGTCTATGACTTGTTCTTGTTTGAGACGAACAAGTTTAAGTGTGGGGAGGTTAGATGAGAAGTATTTATACGATTTGTCGAATCAAGTAATCCCATTTATTTCGATACTTTATATGTGAACATTTACTTTTTGGAATGGTTTTGCATTTCAAATGTTTCAGAAGCTTTAGGAGGAAATGCACATAAAAGACGGCATTTCATGCCAAAAACACCACATAGGCAGATCAGACCTTTGGAGGTTTGACCAAGTACTGGTAATTGACCACTGATCATAAAAATATTAGCTATTTGTCAATGCGTAGCTGAGTCAATTATCTACAAATCTTTAGTTCACATTGAGAGTATCCGAGGCATTTGGAAGGTCTAATCGAGAGTCAAAGTAAGAAATGCTGCGCAGAAAAAGTAAACCCAAGTCAGTGGGGACCATGCCCAAGAAAGACATTAGCAAAGTGCTAACGTCAATGCTGAGCGCGGAAACACCGATAACGTCAACGCTGGGAGCCGCTATAACGTCTTCTTTAGGCGCGGCTGATGACGTTAGCAACGCGTTTTGATGAAGTTAGCAAGTCCAAAAATTAGAAATTTGGGCCCAAAATAGAATTGGAACCCTAGCACCATATATATATGGTTCTGTTTTGATTTCCATTCATCATCCATCATTCTACGAAGATGAGGAGCTAATTTTCCTATTTCAGTATAGAGTTTCATACATTGTGACTACGTTTTAAGATTTTTGTTCTTGTGCAATTTTATGTTTTACTAGTTCTTGCTTTCATCTCACGAATTAATTTGTTGAGTTAAGTGAAAGCTTTGTCGCAAAGTTAATCAAACAATTAATTCTTACCATTAATATCTACTGAAAACTTTGTCGTAAAGGTAGCTAGTAACCCCTAGACTTAATAATACCTTTGTCGAGATACTTAGGGTTGTTACCTTTGTCGGAACAACCACGCATAGAAACTTGGAGTTTGATCATTAGATGTCTATGATAAACGTGTCACATAGAAATCTTAAGCTGAGTATTTTCTCTGATTGACACCTTCTTCTTTTTTTTCTTTTGCACTCACACTGCTAAAACCCTCCCTTTCTTTAATTTAATTGTCTACAGATACAACTTCAACAAACCAGCTCTCTTGGGTTCGACTCTACTTGCCGCTACACTAGCTTTCTTGCAGAAGATATAAATTTAAGTTTGACGCGTCACAAGAAGCGCGTCAAATGCACAGTCTCACCTTCTTCTTCTTCAAAGTTTTGTTACCCTAGTAAACATTTTGCCGCATGTGATCACAATGACCGTGCCACAAGTCTGCACCACAACTCCCGCATGAAACTACATTGCATTTCCAAACGTTCCTCATCTTGTACAATGTTCATTCATTCTTTCCTTGAGTTATCACCCTTACTCCCTTTTTATTTTCCAGTTCCTGCAGTTGAAGGTTACATCGAATCCGTCTTCATCCAGCTACCCAACTGATAGTGGCTTCTTGTTTCCTTGAGCAAAGACCCTAGCTCCCTTTGATATCTTTCAATTCCTGAAGATGAAGGTTACATCAAACATGTTTTCATCTAACTGCCCAACTGATAGCGAATTCTTCTTCAAATCAGGGATGTACCTTACTCCACGCAACTACACCATAGCTCTTCTTGGTGCTTTGATTCGAACATCTCCTCTTCCCGCGACTTTTAAGGGCTTATCATCGCCAAGATAGACCCTTTTGAAATCTCCAGAGATATAGTTTTCCTTCATTTGTATACTACTGCATGAATACAACGAAGCTCCATAATATACTCTGTGGTTGCTGATGAGCATAAATTTGTACTTTATTTATGCTCCACATTTAGTCGATTTTCGAATCTTTTCCTTATTTATATGATTTCTCACTTTGTGTTTTAATTCTTTTCAGGTGAAAAATGATTCTGAGAAAAAATAAACCATTTTGTGAAAATTTGGCCGAAAACAGTGCAAAAATAGGTGGATTGACCTCCATACTTGTTGCACGCACACATAGCTTATACGGTGTCAGTATCCGTCATTCTATGACTTGTTGGAAAACTAAGCTAAAGGGCTACAACTTTATAATTTGTACCTAGAGTAGATTTAGCAATTAAGGGTGTCGTAACTTGAGCTTAAGAGGCTATCTCACTAATGCGCCAGTGTCACATGTGTCAAGGTTTGTCGATACAATGAGAAAAATGCAAGCCTCTCGTCCAAAAAATGTCACTTGTGTCACTTATTAGGTGACACTGACTAAATGGGCAAAAAGTGTAATTTTTGCTAGGTTTTTGGAAACATGGCAAAAAGCGAAAATCTAACAAAAATAAAAGAGGGGCAGTCGCAAAACTTATTGCGGACATCAATTCACACACATTCACGCATAAAGACTTGGAGACGACGGAAAAGAGAGAAGGGGGCATGAAAACGCGAGGATTTTGATTGGATCAAAGATTGAGCTTGAAGGGATTATCGACATCAATTCCAAGGGTGTATTAATTCCTTAATCTCTTTGTAATTTTCGTTTCGAACATAACATGATTTGTATTTCCATGATGATAGTGAGTAGTGAGCCATATTTTGGGGTCCTACAAATCTTATTTAACAATGAATCGTTTAATAAATTAATTTTTGCATGATTTAGATTGTTTTACATGCTTTGTGTTTTAGTAGCGCTTTAAACCCAACGATGCATACTAGGTGTTTGAGAAAATGCATAAGTGCATTTCCTTGAGATATTAAGTCAATAGCGCCGAAAGGGTGGGACTTAATATCCGATTGTTAAGTAAAATACAAGTTATAAACTCGGTGACTACGAGAGTAGCCTGAGATTTGACCGGAAAGGCTAGTTTTACGACAAAGACTCCCCATGTTTACGCAACGAGAGTTGGTAAACATCAATGAGTTACTTGATTATAAGCAATAGCGCCAAAAGGGTGAGATTCGTGGTTTAAGGTACATTTCCAATATAAACCAACATCGCCGAAAGGGTGAGATTTATACTTGGTGCAAGGTTGTCAAAATCGCGTTTTAAAACGTAAACTCGTCCGATTTTACGTTTCTACAATGTATGTTTCGTGTTAAATCGTAGGTAGAATTGATTTTCTATAAAATCAGAAGCCTAAACGATTTTATATGATTTTGAACGGTATAAAATCGATAAAATCAAGTAAACTCGTACGTTTCATGTACGTTTGAGCAAGTTCTTGTGTTTTTATGTCAAATCGTTACCCGAATAGCATCAATTGAATACAGAAAAAATTGCTAGTGGGTGGTGGTCGTGAGCTAGGGTTTTGTTTTGGGGGAGATGATCAATAGTGAAAATAATAAATTTCAATTTTTATATATAAGCCCTTAATGTTTGAAATATTACAATCATACCCCAATATATTAAAAGAAAAGTGATTCAAACCAATTTTATAAAATATTATAGTCTAACTAACGTCAATTTAGTAGTATAATATAAAATAAATATTGAAATATTTTTTTGATGGGAAATGTTGAAGATATATTATAAATATATAAATAGCATTATAAATTAAACCCGGCCATTTGATACTATAAATAAATATATAATATATAAAGTAAATTCTAATTTAGGCGATTTTACGAATCAAGTTTATGTTTCGATTCCACCTAAGCAAAACGAGTCAAGGTAAAAACTCGATTCTGACAAACTTGACTTGGAGTGTACGGCTATTTTCCAATCATTATCAACAAATTCATCCATGCTAGACAACAAAAACTCGATTCAAATGTTAGGTAAGTGAAGTAGTTCCCCGAAATATCTCTCAAAATTCGTTAAAACTTTTTCTTACTTTCTTACATATTTAGATTGATTAGATTTCTAAACCAAAACAAACACTCATTTTGGACTAAGGATAAATAGACATATAACCTTACATAGTGCGCAAGTTTACAATTGTTCCCTTGGACGACTCGGTACTCAATGATTTTATAAATTATTTGTGACAGTTAAACTACTACACGTCAAAATGGCGCCGTTGCGGAGGAGCAATGCATTGACTTGTCATTAGCCTAGGTTGTGTAGATATCTCGACTAGTCTTGTAAATATTTCCTTCTTTGTTCTTTATATTCTCTACTCATATCTTTTACTAACTTTTATCCTTTTTGTTTTGCGAGGATGTATTCATACAACCAACAAGTCTCGTACTATGAGGAATATAACCAAGAGGAGGAGCAAACAAAATGTTAATTGGGAAGATCATGGTTGTCCAACACATTCCTACTCTCCAAATTGGGATGATAGCCAATGTTCATTCAAAGAAGACTCCTACCACCAATATCCTCCCATTCCTCAATCTAATGGTGGACCCGACATGGAAATTCTAGCCATGCTTCAAGCTTACCAAGCCAAGGTTTATCAAGACAATTTGAACATGCTACAAAATTTCAAAGCTTTGAACCAACGTTTAGATGAACTCGCTGCCCACAACCAAGAGTTAGAAAGGAAATTGGCGTAACAAGCAATCGAAAATGCAAACTGGGATGATGATAAAGAAGAGGATTCCAAAGAAGAGGTTCTTGAACCTAATACCTTGAAGCAAAAATGGAATCAAGCAATGGAATATGAGTTCGTGTGAGTTGCTATCTAAGCTTACAAAGAGGTGTGGGATGATGAATCTTGCACTGATGATGAGTTGGAACACGAAAGTGCACTGAACGCTGTAGATTTTCACACGCAAATGAATGCGATAAGAATCTCTATTTGGTCAAAAACATTTATAAAGACCGGTAAGACCGAGTCAAACCCAAAGGAGCAAGCCAAGCACATGCACTATTTAAGACCATATTTCCGTTCGGCTATTCTAACCAAAAATGTATGAGGGAGTATATATCTAAATTTTATGTGGCGAGTAATTAGAGATAAAAGATAGATAAAAGGAATTTCGAGTGGTTACTCCCTTCCTGGCATTTTCCCAATGATCACATACACGATATTCAAACATTTCATGGTCGTCAAATAGTTTAGAACCTTCTTAGCTCGAACCTCACTCAATCGAGGATATCGGTTCATTCCATTGCATTATCATCCTATGGGTAGGAGATAAATGCAATGAACATACGCACTAGTTCACTTCCTACCCATGCATTGTAGAAAACCTAGCTTAGACTAAGATAGACCAATGTTCATGTGAATTTAATCTTAGCCAAGCTCTCTTATAGCTCGAACCTCACTCTATCGGGGTAATTGGTTTGTTCCATAGCACTATTATCCTTCAAATGTCTTCCTAAGGTAATAAATACTATGAACTCGGGGACTAGTTATCAACAAATGCATGTGTTTACTTTTCATAATACACTAGATAGGATCACATTCTCTATTATCCAAACTATCCTTAGGTCTAGTCTCAATGATTCAACATGCTACTTAGGCATTTTATCAAACACTTAGTAGCATGAAATGTATAAAGTGCATAGTGAACATGAATTTGACACCATTAGATGGGATTAATTGATGATTTGCTCAATGACTAACTCCAGTGAATTAAACATTCAATCCTTAGTCAAGCATCCATATCCTAAGGTTCATTTGCATGATTTAAGATATAGATCATTTTCTCCATCCTAGAACTATTTTCCAGGGTTTCCAAGTCATAGGTTCAAGTTTTAGTCCAAGTTGTCACTTAGGCATTTTAACAAACACCTAGAGTGCACAACATTTATAACACAAGAGAAAATGAAATCAACAATCATCCATATGAATATCAATGTATATTTGTGATCAAAGAGTACTGATGGACCATAATTATACGAATCATAAACACAGTTAAACCCACTAAATTAGACCTTTTGTCTATTTAACTTTTGCTTGTTAGTTCCGATTTATTTCTACAGGGTATTTTGGACTCTAGAGAGAATACACGCTAAGGAGAGGATTCTACGCTGAAAAGATATTACGAGTTAGTCCAAGGTCACGATCAGACGCTGAATGCAGAAATCTCAAGATCCTGACATTGAATTACTCAAAACAAATCCAACCGAGGAGTAACCAAAGTCAGTCCGGAGCTGAAATGGACCGATGGCTTTTTGGAATGAGATCACAAATGCCACAAACCACTCCCCTTGTGCCACCTAGGGGGGCGGCTCCTCCCCTCCACACCAAAAGCCGCCGGCGGCTATGGAGCTTCCATGGGAGCTTGCCATGTGTTGGCTTCCTCTCCACATCCTTGCTCCTCCAATCATCTTGTGCCAAGTGTCATCTTCTCCTCCATCCTCCATGGCTATAAATACATGCCTCCCCTTCACTTGTAAACGATCCCAAAAAAACACAATTCACTTCTCTCTCTAGAAAGTTTGGCATTTGTAAGCTTTGGTTTGAAATAATACTCCTGTTGGTTCTTGAGTATTATAACAGTTTGAAATAATACTCCTGTTGGTTCTTGAGTATTATAACAATTTTAGAGAATACTCCTGTTGGTTCTTGAGTATTCAAGTAGGATTTGGGAATACTCCTGTTGGTTCTTGAGTATTCCCATTTACTTACTGTCTTTCAAAAACCCCCAAGTATTTAGCTATGATATCCTCCTCCATGGATATTCGTAGCTAAACTCTTCATTCGGTTGAAGGGGTGTACATGTATCATAAAATGTTTTAGGCAATTCTTAGAGCCTCTTCTCTGTATTCAAAACTTGTTCTATGTGCCATATATTAGGTTAGAACTTCCAAGGTTGAGTGGATGCTTGGAATGGCAAAGCTCTTCCGTGGGGTTCGTAAACATACTCGGATAAGTGGATGCATGGGATGGCAAAGCTTATCTGAGGAGTTTGACCTTTCTAAAACACCATTTGGTTGCTCGGGAATGACTGACCAAATGGATGCACACAGGCTAATATACCTTGGAATGGGGTATTAGTCTAAGTAGAACAAGTGCTCTACGTTTTTTGCAAAAGACTAGACGGTGTCGCAAGTTGAGTGCTTGGAATGGCCTCGATTCACTTTCGAACACTTTTGCAAAAGACTAGACAGTGTGGCAAATCGAGTGCTTGGAATGGCCTTGATGCACGTTTGAATACTTAGAAGGATCACTAAGAGCCAATGATAAACAGGCTATGATACAAGGCCCCCGAAACCGAATGCTTTCCTGAGATTCAAACCCCCTTGCATTTACTTTTTTAGTATAAATATCAACTGCGCTCACCTTCCGGAGGACTTGCCAATCACGCATCACCCGCTGTAAGTCTTCTTCCTTTTTTTTTCAGTATTTACTTTTCTGTAATTTACTTTTCCGCACTAAAAACCAAAAACAACCAACCAAAAACAGCACTTACTTTTCCGCACTAAAACTCAATCTACCTAAAAGACGCTTCCATCCTGTACAAATCCCACAAAGAACAACTTATCCCCCTAATTCCCTTGGGTTCGACCCCTACTTACCACTTGCTACCCAGTAGTAAGGTTACGAGTAGCGGAATATAAATTTGCTTTTGCACAGAGAACACCGCACCTTAACGACAGTGCGGTGGGCTCCGTCAAAATTGGCGCCGTTGCCGGGGCATTAGCCGTCGGATAAGTTGTTCTTTTCCTTCCCTTCTCATGACGCTACCCGCTACATATGCATGGACAACAAGACATCTTCCTCTGTTCGGAGGTACGGATGGAGAAGACCCAGTACAACACTGCCGAAACTTTCACCACGTTTGCCACCTCATAAAACCTGCAAATGAAATGTTAGAGGAATTTAAGCTTAAATGCTTCAAATTTTCTTTAACTGATTTTGTAACGATCTGGTATTATACGTCAACCGCTAGTAGTGCAGTACATTTTGTGGACCTCTGCGTTCCATTCCTGAAAGAATTCTCCTCTCCATCCTTACGACAACAAACCCGAGAAAAGATCATGAGCCTTCAACAATCCCGGGATGAGACCTTGGACGAATACTACACGAACTATGACACCATCGTCTCAAGCTACCCGCACCATGGATTCACGAAGAAAGATCTTCTTCAAAAATTTCTTCGTGGGACGAAGGCCGATGATCTGACAAGGATTAACGAAGCAATGAGGAGATCAGTCAAAAACTTCTCCCTGGCAGACATGTGGAACCTCATAGATAACCTGGCCGCAGCCACAAAACGAATACCCCAAGCTGACAGAGGCATGCAGATGGAAGAGGCTAGACCAGAGACAGATGAAGAAGATACTCCCGAGCCATCAGAAGTATCAGACATAGAAAGCTTCGGGAGCAACGGACCTTCATGGGAACTCGAGGCGGTACCAACAACGGAAGAAGTCCAAAACACCACCGAAAACTATGTGATCCCTGAAGAGGCTGAAAGGAGAATGGGAAAAGGGCCTGAGCAGAACCACTCCTCGATGGAGCATGTTTTCTCCATAACTGGACAAGGCAGCCCCTAAACAGAAGAAAACCCAGTTCAAAAAACTAATAGTGAAAGGTCCCTCGCCTTCTCAGAGACGTTGGAAGGAGAAACCATCAAAACCATGGGAACTAGACCCAAGCCCGTCATCAGCCAAAAACTCAGGAAGAGTCACAGCCAGAATCAAGGTCGGCGCAATAAAGAAATACGACCTGAGCCACCCATGGGATCCAAACCAGTGATCCAAGAATGAGGTACTGTCGAGCCAACGACGTTAAACAAAGGCACTGGTCGGGAGGTAACCCGACACTATCTTACTTTCTGTCATTTATTTTCTGTCCTTTAGTTTTTTTTCCAATAAGTCGCTCTCACCCACTTGGTGCATAGAAGAAATGACTATTCAGGAATCGGTTTTTGGAGCAAGACCGGATCAGCCAGGCAGCTTCCGTGAGTTACCGGGCTTGCGCTGAGAGTTCAAGGCCCCAGTCGAACTCCCTCGATTATCCAGCCTCATGCCATGTCGTTCACTCGACACTTTAAAGGGAGTTCTGTTCTTCCCTTTTCCTTAATGTCATTTCCTTCTCATATAACATCTGCTTGCATGGCTTTTGAACTAAGTCTTGCTGAAAGACACGCCTTCGTTCAAAAGTGTGGGGTGAGAACCACCTGTGTACATAACATGTTTTCCTTTTTCTTTAATATTATCTTTTTGAAAATATGAACTTAAGAATGTGAAAAAGATAGATCTAAAATTCATGCATTTACCTTATGAAAATTCAACTGTCTAAAAACTTAGAACGTAACTTCTCATTTGTCCCTTTGTGCTTAGATAAACTAGGGATGTGGAGTTGACATAAACTGCCCTAGAGAGGCTTGGCAAGCAATCAAAGGATCGAATCAAACTATATGGTTTTCGAAGTCAGTGGAGGCTGCACTTCGGGTTTCAGTGAAGATTGAAGTCATCTCCGCCATGCAGTGTTTATGCAAAAAGAAAAAAAGGCGAGGACGGGAATCAGACCGTCCTATCTCTAGTCAAAGTAGCCGAGAAAATAGATGAGCGACCCTCATTTTGACCCTCGCGAAACGGCAAGGATGAGAGGAGCGGGGAGGTATTTCCATATGCTCGCGGGCGATGATTGGACCTCCCAAAAAGGCTTGAGAAAATGGACTAGCAAGCCACAAAAAGGCAAAAAGCTCAAAGAAGCAAATCAAGAGGCCAAAGGCCCAAAATTGTGAAGGTTTTAACCGAACAAAAAAGTGAAGTACTCAAAGAGTCAAATCAAAGGCCAAAGGCAGATTCACTACAAAAGCTGTCCCTCGCCAAAAGAAAATCAAAAAGGCTCAAACCATTGAAACCCGAACCGAATCACGTGCTAGAGAAAGCTACAAGGAAACCATATAGTGCAAGACGGTCCCGAGGTTGCAGTCCAGGAGCCTAAAAAGGGCTATCTCCCGAAACATCCAAAATAATTTGCATCTCAGCACGAAGGTACACGTATCAAGTTTCTTCTATTTATTTACACGGTTTAATTTGGTAATAAGTAAGTAATGCATGAATTAGGATAAATCGAGTCCCACAGTCTAACTTTCATATTTTAAACCAAACTTAGTGTGCCGCCCATTAATAGCATTGTTCGGGATGAACAACTAAAAGTGTGGGGTGATCTGATGGACCATAATTATACGAATCATAAACACAGTTAAACCCACTAAATTAGACCTTTTGTCTATTTAACTTTTGCTTGTTAGTTCCGATTTATTTCTACAGGGTATTTTGGACTCTAGAGAGAATACACGCTAAGGAGAGGATTTTACGCTGAAAAGATATTACGAGTTAGTCCAAGGTCACGATCAGACGCTGAATGCTGAAATCTCAAGATCCTGACATTGAATTACTCAAAACAAATCCAACCGAGGAGCAACCAAAGTCAGTCCGGAGCTGAAATGGACCGATGGCTTTATGGAATGAGATCACAAATGCCACAAACCACTCCCCTTGTGCCACCTAGGGGGGCGGCTCCTCCCCTCCACACCAAAAGCCGCCGGCGGCTATGGAGCTTCCATGGGAGCTTGCCATGTGTTGGCTTCCTCTCCACATCCTTGCTCCTCCAATCATCTTGTGCCAAGTGTCATCTTCTCCTCCATCCTCCATGGCTATAAATACATGCCTTCCCTTCACTTGTAAACGATCCCAAAAAAACACAATTCACTTCTCTCTCTAGAAAGTTTGGCATTTGTAAGCTTTGGTTTGAAATAATACTCCTGTTGGTTCTTGAGTATTATAACAGTTTGAAATAATACTCCTGTTGGTTCTTGAGTATTATAACAGTTTTAGAGAATACTCCTGTTGGTTCTTGAGTATTCAAGTAGGATTTGGGAATACTCCTGTTGGTTCTTGAGTATTCCCCTTTACTTACTGTCTTTCAAAAATCCCCGAGTATTTAGCTATGATATCCTCCTCCATGGATATTCGTAGCTAAACTCTTCATTCGGTTGAAGGGGTGTACATGTATCATAAAATGTTTTAGGCAATTCTTAGAGCCTCTTCTCTGTATTCAAAACTTGTTCTATGTGCCATATATTAGGTTAGAACTTCCAAGGTTGAGTGGATGCTTGGAATGACAAAGCTCTTCCGTGGGGTTCGTAAACATACTCGGATAAGTGGATGCTTGGAATGGCAAAGCTTATCTGAGGAGTTTGACCTTTCTAAAACACCATTTGGTTGCTCGGGAATGACTGACCAAATGGATGAACACAGGCTAATATACCTTGGAATGGTGTATTAGTCTAAGTAGAACAAGTGCTCTACGTTTTTTGCAAAAGACTAGACAGTGTCGCAAGTTGAGTGCTTGGAATGGCCTCGATTCACTTTCGAACACTTTTGCAAAAGACTAGACAGTGTGGCAAATCGAGTGCTTGGAATGGCCTTGATGCACGTTTGAATACTTAGAAGGATCACTAAGAGCCAATGATAAACAGGCTATGATACAAGGCCCCCGAAACCGAATGCTTTCTTGAGATTCAAACCCCCTTGCATTTACTTTCTTAGTATAAATATCAACTGCGCTCACCTTCCGGAGGACTTGCCAATCACGCATCACCCGCTGTAAGTCTTCTTCCTTTTATTTTCAGTATTTACTGTTCTGTAATTTACTTTTCCGCACTAAAAACCAAAAACAACCAACCAAAAATAGCACTTACTTTTCCGCACTAAAACTCAATCAACCTAAAAGACGCTCCCATCCTGTACAAATCCCACAAAGAACAACTTATCCCCCTAATTCCCTTGGGTTCGACCCCTACTTACCACTTGCTACCCAGTAGTAAGGTCACGAGTAGTGGAATATAAATTTGCTTTTGCACAGAGAACACCGCACATTAACGACAGTGCGGTGGGCTCCGTCAAGTACCAAGGAGAGTCATAAGACCCTCAAAATGTAAGGTCACAACTCACACCTCATGTAAGACAACATGGTGTGAGTAGGAATTATAGCACACAACAAGTAGAATAGGAAAAGATGTAGAGGAGGAGGGTTGTCAATCTTTGAACTCCCTTTAATCCTGTCTTCTTCCCCTTGGTTGGATCTTTTGATGATTGATGACCTTGGTTAGACCTCTTTTCCAATCTTCTTCTCCCCAAAAACCTCCACACTTAGGTCAAAACCCTTGCTTTCTATTTATAGCCTCGAGTAGAAAAATCCGATACTGTAGCAGTTCAGCCGGTCGGTTGGACTGCCAACCAACCGACTAAAACTGAGCGATTGCATTACTTGTACGCGGCAGGGGCCAGCCGGTCGGCTGGGAATGTACGTGGGCAAGCCTCCTTCGGCTGATTTCAGCCGGTCGGTTGACTGATTTCAGCCGACCGGCTGACACTTCCCTGGGCTTTTTCATGGCATTAACGTCTGAATTTGGTCTTGGCATCAACTACAAAGTTGTAGACCTTTGAGCTAGCTTTCCAACAAGTTTTAGATCAACCTATTTAGACACCGTATGCGATCTGGACGTTCAAAATAAGCCGGAGAGGTCAATCTGCCCTGTTTTGCTCTAAATCTTCGATTTTTCCCCGAGTTTTCGTATTTAGGCTCTGACCTTGAGGGAGAGTTGTTTTCTACCTGAAATATAGAGATAGAGGTCAAATGACATCAAAATATTGTCGGAAACGCCTCAAAGCTATAGTGAAATATGGCCATTAATCATTCGAAAAGTCGACTGATCATGCACCACCCTTAGTACTAGCATGTTTCTAGATCATTTTGATGAGAACAAACAAGAATTGATCATTCCATCAATGCCTATGATCTCCAATGAGAAATTCTTTAACGATGATGACTCATGCATAGAACAAATATGCTTTTCGCATGAAGAAGACCTCCCCCTTCCCAATACAAGTGAGCTTGAATATGAGTGTGAATCTGTTATTAAAGAGGAGATTGAGGATGAGTAGCCATGAGGATTTCAAGTGTACGAAGACTTTGTTGAGGTTTACATGGACGCTATAAGAGAAAAACCTCGCATACAAGAGAATGTAAGATTTGAGAATGAGTTAGAGTATTCGACACCCAAGGAATTTATTGAGAAACTCAAGCAAGGTTTGCCCATTAAGCTCGAGATGAGTTTTGAAGACCCTTTCTTCATAACGTCGTCTCGAGACATGTTTTGGAGCTTCCTACCATACTTGTCGAGACCATTAACAAGGAGCTCATACAATCCCTCCATCCTAAAGGGAACAACACTTTTGAAGGGTTTGAACTTCCATAAAAAAGGCCTTTGTAGACTTGATGGAAGAAAATTCAAATGGGATTTGAAGGTGGCTTGACGCCTTAAACACCAATGGCCCTGCAAGATTATTTGCGCAAAGGACTTTGATGGACCATAATTATACGAATCAAAAACACAGTAAAACCCACCAAATTAGACTGTTTGTCTATTTAACTTTTGCTTGTTAGTTCCGATATATTTCTACAGGGTATTTTGGCGCTTAGAGAGAAAACAGGCTAAGGAGAGGATTTTATGCTGAAAAGATATTACGAGTCATTCCAAGGTCAAGATCAGACGCCGAATGCAGAAATCTCAAGATCCTGACATTAAATTACTCAATTCAAATCCAACCGAGGAACAACCAAAGTTAGACCGGAGCGAAATTGGACTAATAGTTTTGTAAAAACTACACAAAACTCACACAAACTTCATCCTTATCCAACCAAGACCGGCGGCTTTTGGAGGAGGTGACCAAAGTCACCTCCCTTCCTCCTCTTCCCACCTCCAACCGGCGGCTATGACCTCCATTTCCTCCTCTAGCGGATGCTTTCCATGTTGCTTCATCTTAGCCCTCCATTCCATCCTCATTTGGCTATAAAAGGAAGCCTTCTCCTCTCATTTGTATCCATCCCAAAATCAATATTTCACTTCTCTCTCTAAGTTTGGCAATTTGTAAGTTTGGTTTTTGAAAGAATACTCTTGTTGGTTCTTAAGTATTATAAAGGTTTGAAATAATACTCCTGTTGGTTCTTGAGTATTATAACAGTTTTAGAGAATACTCATGTTGGTTCTTGAGTATTCAGTAGGATTGGGAATACTCCTGTTGGTTCTTGAGTATTCCACCCCCTCTCTTCTTACTGTCTTTCAAAAAACCCCCGAGTATTTAGCTATGGTATCCACCTCTATGGATATTCGTAGCTAAACTCTTGATTCGGTTGAAGGAGCGTACTTGTACTATAAAATGTTTTAGACTATTTTAGTGTTTTTTCTCTGTATTCAAAACTTGTTCTATGTGCCATATATTAGATCAGAATTTCCAAGGTTGAGTGGATGCTTGAAATGGCAAAGCTCTTCCGTGGAAGTTCGTGAACATACTCGGGTAAGTGGATGCTTGAAATGGCAAAGCTTATCTGAGGAGTTCGATCTCTCTCAAACACCATTTGGATAAATCGGAAAAGACAATCCAAATGGATGCACATATGCTAGTATACCTTGAAATGGGGTGCTAGTCTGAGTAGAACAAGGGCTCTACATTTTTTGCAAAAGATTAGACAGTGTTGCAAGTCGAGTGCTTGAAATGGCCTTGATTCACTTTCGAACACTTTTGCAAAAGACTAGACAGTGTGGCAAATCGAGCGCTTGAAATGGCCTTGATGCACGTTTGAATACTTAGAAGGATTACTAAAATGATAAAACAGGCTATGATGCAATGCCCCCGAAACCGAATGCTTCCCTTGAATTACAAAACCCCCTTGTATTTACTTTTCTAGTATAACTGCCTTAATCAACTGCACTCACCTTCCGGAGGACTCGCAAATCACGCATCACCCACTGTAAGTCTTTCTTTTTACTTTTCAGTATTTATTTTCTGTAATTTACTTTTCCGCACTCAAAACCAAAAACAACCAAAAAAAAGTCACTTAGTCATAACCGCTAAAATCTCAATCAACCTTAAAACACGCTCCCTCGCTGTACAAATCCCTTAAAGAACAACGTATCCCCCTAATTCCCTTGGGTTCGACCCCTACTTACCACTTACTACCCAGTAGTAAAGTCGCGAGTATCAGACTTAAAAATTTATTCTTGACGTTTGCACACGATGACTGTGCGTCCGTCAAAATTGGCGCTATTGCCGGGGAATTAGCCGTCGGATTAGTTGTTCTTTCCCTCCCATGTCCTCATGACGCAACCCTCTTCATATGCATGGACAACAAGACATCTCCCTCTGTTCGGAGGTACGGATGGAGAAGACCCAGTACTACACTGCCGAAACTTTCACCACGTTTGTTGCCACATAAAACCAGAAAATGAAATGTTAGAGGAATTTAAACTTAAATGCTTTAAATTTTCTTTAACTGATTTTGCAACGATCTGGTATTACACATCAACCACTAGTAATGCAGTACATTTTGTGGACCTCTACGTTCCATTCCTACGAGAATTCTCCCCCCATCCTTACGACAACATACCCGAGAAAAAATGATGAGCCTTCAACAATCTCGGGATGAGACCTTGGACGAATACTACATGAACTATGACACCATCGTCTCACACTGCCCGCACCATGGATTCACGAAGAAGGATCTTCTCAAAAGATTTCTTCGTGGGATGAAGGCCGATGATCTAACAAGGATTAACGAAGCAATGAGGAGATCTGCCAGGAACTTGTCTATGGCAGACATGTGGTACCTCATAAATGACCTGGCCGCAGCCACAAAAAGAATGCCCCAAGCTGATAGAGAAATGCAAGAGGCTGGTCCAGAGACAGAAGGAGAAACTCCCGAGCCATCAGAAAAAACTCCTGAGCCATCAGAAGACTGGGATATAGAAAGTGTCGGAAGCAACGAGGAAGTGTCAGCAATGGAATAAGTCCAGAATACCACCGACATGCTGCCAGAACCATACCCAGCTATCATCACCCAAGCAGCCGAAACCATCTATGACCAGTTCCTCACAAGCAGACACGACGAGGCAGAACCGAGCCTTAAGATGCAAGCTTCCCGACTGTTCCCCTCGATCAATAGGCAAATCGCTGAAAACTACGTGATCCATGAAGAGGCAGAAAAGAGGATGGGAAAAGGGCCTGAGCAGAACGACTCCTCAGTTGAGCATGTTTTCGTCATAACTGGACAAGACAGCCCTAAGCATAAGAAAACCCGGTTCAAGAGGCTAGTGGTCAAAGGTCCCTCACCTTCTCAGAGACGTTGGAAGGAGACACCACCAGAACAAGGGGAACTGGACCCAAGCACATCTGCTCACAAGAAATCGGGTAAAGGCAAGGCAAAAACCAACACAGGAACAGTGGCGAAATTCGACCTAAGCCACCCATGGGATCCCAACCAGTGATCCGGAAATAAGGTACTGTCGAGCCAACGACGTTAAACAAGTGCACTGGTCGGGAGGTAACCCGACACTATCTTACTTTCTGTCATTTTATTTTCTGTCTTTTAGTTTTTATCAATAAGTCGCTCTCACCCACTTGGTGCATAGAATGAATTGACTATTTAGGAATTGGTTTTTGGAGCACGATCGGATCAGCCAGGCAGCTTCCGTGAACTACCGGGCCTGCGCTGAGAGTTCAAGGCCCCAGCCGAACTCCCTCGATTATCCAGCCTCATGTTATGTCGTTCACTCGACACTTTAAAGGGAGTTCTGATCTTACCTTTCCTTAATATCATTTCCTTCTCGTAATTGTCTGCTTGCATGGCTTTTGAACTAAGTAGTGCTGAAAAGCACGCCTTCGTTCAAAAGTGTGGGGTGAGAACCGCATGTGTACATAAATAAATAACATGTTTTTCTTTTTTAGTGTTATCTTTTTGAAAATATGAACTTGAGAATGTGAAAAAGATAAGTCATAATTCATGCATTAACCTTGTGAAAATTCAATTGTTTAAAAACTTAGAATGTAACTTCTCATTTGTCCCTTTGTGCTGAGATAAACTAGGGATGTGGAGTTGATAGAAATGCCCTAGAGAGGCTTGGCAAGCAATCGAAGGGCTGAATTTCACTATATGGTTTACGAAGTCAGTGGAGGCTGCACTTCGGGTTTTTCAGTTGAGTCAAGAGTCAGCTCCACCATGCAGTGTTTATGCATAAAAAAATGAAGAAGGTGGGACGGGAATCAAACCGTCCTATCTCTAGTCAAAGTAGCCGGGAAAATAAATGAGCGACCCTCATTTTGACTCGCGCGAAACGGCAATGATGAGAGAGAGCGGGGAGGTATTTCCATATGCTCGCGGGCGATGATTGGACCTCCCAAAAAGGCTGAGAAAATGGACTAGCAAGTCACAAAGAAGCAAAAAGCTCAAAGAAGCAAATCAAGAGGCCAAAGGCCCAAAATTGTGAAGGTTTTAACCGGCAAAAGTGAAGTACTCAAAAAAGTCAAATCAAAGGCCAAAAGCCGATTCACTACAAAAAGCTGTCCCTCGCCAAAAGAAGAAAGAAATCAAAAAGGCTCAACTCAACTGTGAAACCCGAACCGAATCACGTGCTACAGAAAGCTACAAGGAAATCATATAGTGCGAGACAGTCCCAAGGTTGCAGTCTAGGAGCCTAAAAAGGGCTATCTCCCGAAACATCCGGAATAATTTGCATCTCAGCACGGAGGTACAAGTATCAAGTTTCTTCTATTTATTTACACAGTTCAATTTGGTAATAAGTAAGTAATGCATGAATTAGGATAAGTCTAGTACCACAGTCTAATTTTCATATTTTAACAAACTTACTTAGTGTGCCGCCCTTTAATAGCATTGTTCGGGAGGAACGACTAAAAGTGTGGGGTGATCTGATGGACCATATTTATACGAATCAAAAACACAGTAAAACCCACAAAATTAGGCTATTTGTCTATTTAACTTTTGCTTGTTAGTTCCGATATATTTCTACAGGGTATTTTGGCGCTTAGAGAGAAAACAGGCTAAGGAGAGGATTTTATGCTGAAAAGATATTACGAGTCATTCCAAGGTCAAGATCAGACGCCGAATGCATAAATCTCAAGATCCTGACATTGAATTACTCAATTCAAATCCAACCGAGGAACAACCAAAGTCAGACCGGAGCGAAATTGGACTGATAGTTTTGTAAAAACTACACAAAACTCACACAAACTTCATCCTTATCCAACCAAGACCGGAGGCTTTTGGAGGAGGTGACCAAAGTCACCTCCCCTCCTCCTCTTCCCACCTCCAACCGGCGGCTATGACCTCCATTTCCTCCTCCATTGGATGCTTTCCATGTTGCTTCATCTTAGCCCTCCATTCCATCCTCATTTGGCTATAAAAGGAAGCCTTCTCCTCTCATTTGTATCCATCCCAAAATCAATATTTCACTTCTCTCTCTAAGTTTGGCAATTTGTAAGTTTGGTTTTTGAAATAATACTCTTGTTGGTTCTTGAGTATTATAACGGTTTGAAATAATACTCCTGTTGGTTCTTGAGTATTATAACAGTTTTAGAGAATACTCATGTTGGTTCTTGAGTATTCAGTAGGATTGGGAATACTCCTGTTGGTTCTTGAGTATTCCACCCCCTCTCTTCTTACTGTCTTTCAAAAACCCCCGAGTATTTAGCTATGGTATCCACCTCTATGGATATTCGTAGCTAAACTCTTGATTCGGTTGAAGGGGCGTACTTGTATTATAAAATGTTTTAGACTATTTTAGTGTTTTTTCTCTGTATTCAAAACTTGTTCTATGTGCCATATATTAGATCAGAATTTCCAAGGTTGAGTGGATGCTTGAAATGGCAAAGCTCTTCCGTGGAAGTTCGTGAACATACTCGGGTAAGTGGATGCTTGAAATGGCAAAGCTTATCTGAGGAGTTCGATCTCTCTCAAACACCATTTGGATAAATCGGAAAAGACAATCCAAATGGATGCACATAGGCTAGTATACCTTGAAATGGGGTGCTAGTCTGAGTAGAACAAGGGCTCTATGTTTTTTGCAAAAGATTAGACAGTGTTGCAAGTCGAGTGCTTGAAATGGCCTTGATTCACTTTCGAACACTTTTGCAAAAGACTAGACAGTGTGGCAAATCGAGCGCTTGAAATGGCCTTGATGCACGTTTGAATACTTAGAAGGATTACTAAAATGATAAAACATGCTATGATGCAATGTCACCGAAACCGAATGCTTCCCTTGAATTACAAAACCCCCTTGTATTTACTTTTCTAGTATAAATGGCTTAATCAACTGCACTCACCTTCCGGAGGACTCGCAAATCACGCATCACCCACTGTAAGTCTTTCTTTTTACTTTTCAGTATTTATTTTCTGTAATTTACTTTTCCGCACTCAAAACCAAAAACAACCAAAAAAAGTCACTTAGTCATAACCGCTAAAATCTCAATCAACCTTAAAACACGCTCCCTCGCTGTACAAATCCCTTAAAGAACAACGTATGCCCCTAATTCCCTTGGGTTCGACCCCTACTTACCACTTACTACCCAGTAGTAAAGTCGCGAGTAGCGGACTTATAAATTTATTCTTGACGTTTGCACACGACGACTGTGCGTCCGTCAATAAGCTATATCCGGCCTTGTACTCGTCATTGCATACATTAGGCAACCAATTACTTGCGAGTACTCAAGTTGTGAAACAGCTTCACCCATATTAGGCATAAGCTTCACACATGGGTTCATGGGAGTACTAACCGGAGAACAATTCAAACAGTTGAATTTCTTAAGATCTTTCTCAACGTAGTGAGACTGTGATAGTGCTAATCCTTTGTTCTCACGCTTGATTCTAATACCAAGAATCACATCCGCTTCTCCCATATCTTTCATTGCGAAACTTGATGATAAGAAATCCTTAGCAAGGTCTACTTGCTTTTGGTCAGTGCCAAAAATCAGCATATCATCACCATATAGACAAATGATTACTCCATTACCGGAGGTATCAAACTTGCTGTAAATGCACTTGTCAGCTTCATTCAACTTGAATCCACTAGACAAGATTACTTCATCAAACTTTTGATGCCACTACTTGGGTGCTTGTTTCAGCCCATACAATGATTTGATAAGCTTACAAACCTTATTTTCATTTCCCGGCATGATGAATCCTTCCTGTTGCTTCATATAGATTTCCTCATCCAAATCCCCATTCAAGAACGCTGTCTTGACATCCATTTGGTGTACAACCAGATTGTTAATTGCAGCAAGTGTAATTAGCAACCTAATAGTGGAAATCCCAGCAACCGGAGTATAAGTATCGAAAAAATCAATACCCTCCTTTTGCCTAAAGCCTTGGATAACCAATCTGGCTTTAAATTTATCAACCGATCCATCAACCTTCATTTTTCTTTTGAAAATCCATTTGCAGCCTAAAGGCTTGCAACCCGGTGGAAGATCCGATAATACCCAAGTATTATTTCCCACAATAGAATCCATTTCATCGTTAATTGCCTCTTTCCAGAAGGAAACATCTTGAGACCTCATAGCTTCATCATACGTTTTATGATCATCATCAATATGATAACAATATGAGTATTGATACTCAATGTCCTCTCTAGAACCCTCAATCAAGTAAACTTGATAATCTGGTACGAAGGATTTTTCAATCCTTCCCCGTTCGCTTCTACGAGGCTCAAGTGATGTACTTGTGGAAGATGTGCTCACATTATCTACCAACTCAGCTCTTGTAGATCTAGAAATCAAATCTTGAGGTCTAGGTAACGATGAGAAACGATTCTCATCAAAGATTGCATTTCTTGATTCAATTACGGTGTGAGCCGAAATAGAATCACACGTTCTAGTCACATAGAACCTATATGCTTTAGAATTTTTAGCATATCCAATAAAGATGCAATCAATACCTCTTTCTCCCAAAGACCTTATTTTGGGAGCCGGTAATCTCACTACCGCTCTACATCCCCACATCCGAAGATAATTCAGATTTGGTTTCTTTTTGTGCCAAAGCTCATATGGGGTAACTGTGTTCCTTTTGTTAGGAACTCTGTTAAGCAGATAACAGGCTGTTAACATAGCCTCACCCCAAAATCCTTTACTCAAACCAGAGTACGATAACATGGAATTAACCATCTCCTTTAGGATTCTATTCTTCCTTTCAGCCACACCATTTTGTTGTGGTGTATAAGGGGCTGTAGTCTCATGAATGATACCATTCAACTGGAAATATACAAGATCGTAATATTCCCCACCTCTATCAGTTCTGAGCCTCTTAATCAGATCATGCATCAATTCTACTTCAGCTTTAAACACTTTAAACTTGTTGATGGACCATAATTGTATGAAACATAAATGCAGTTAAACCCACCAAATTAGACTGTTTGTCTATCTAACGTCTACGTGTTAGTCCCGATATATTTTCACAGGGCATTTTAGAGACTGAAGTGAAAACACGCTAAGGAGAGGATTTTATGCTGAAAAGATAACAAGAGTCAAACCAAGGTCAAGATCATATGCCGACTGAAGAAATATCAAGGATCCTGACGTTGAATTGACCATAACAAATTAATCAGAGGAATCAGGAGTGGAGTCAAGACAGCCCGGGGAAGAAACACATTGACAGTTTTGTGAAAAGACTGCACAAAACTGTACAAAACTCACAATTGGGCAAGATGACCGACCACTTGAAGAAGTGGTGGCCAAAGGAGGAGCTCCTCCTCTGTATTCAAAACTTGTTCTATGTGCCATATATTAGATCAGAATTTCCAAGGTTGAGTGGATGCTTGAAATGGCAAAGCTCTTCCGTGGAAGTTCGTGAACATACTCGGGTAAGTGGATGCTTGAATTGGCAAAGCTTATCTGAGGAGTTCGATCTCTCTCAAACACCATTTGGATAAATCGGAAAAGACAATCCAAATGGATGCACATAGGCTAGTATACCTTGAAATGGGGTGCTAGTCTGAGTAGAACAAGGGCTCTATGTTTTTTGCAAAAGATTAGACAGTGTTGCAAGTCGAGTGCTTGAAATGGCCTTGATTCACTTTCGAACACTTTTGCAAAAGACTAGACAGTGTGGCAAATCGAGCGCTTGAAATGGCCTTGATGCACGTTTGAATACTTAGAAGGATTACTAAAATGATAAAACAGGCTATGATGCAATGTCACCGAAACCGAATGCTTCCCTTGAATTACAAAACCCCCTTGTATTTACTTTTCTAGTATAAATGCCTTAATCAACTGCACTCACCTTCCGGAGGACTCGCAAATCACGCATCACCCACTGTAAGTCTTTCTTTTTACTTTTCAGTATTTATTTTCTGTAATTTACTTTTCCGCACTCAAAACCAAAAACAACCAAAAAAAGTCACTTAGTCATAACCGCTAAAATCTCAATCAACCTTAAAACTCGCTCCCTCGCTGTACAAATCCCTTAAAGAACAACGTATGCCCCTAATTCCCTTGGGTTCGACCCCTACTTACCACTTACTACCCAGTAGTAAAGTCGCGAGTAGCGGACTTATAAATTTATTATTGACGTTTGCACACGACGACTGTGCGTCCGTCAGACTTCTCCCAAGCAAATCGCTGGGGTGCTTTGCTAGTCTTGCCATGATGTTAAACTAGGTCTTCGAAGGAAGTAAAGCCATTTGTAAGATGCCTTATTAAATATATTTTGCACTCACATCATTACTCGCTAGACGCTTTTGATTTAAGTGTGGAGTTCCGTACTAGGATTCTACATTATACTTGTGACATATAAGATAATTTCTATGTGATGGTTACTTGTTTGTTTTATAGTTGAATGTCATATGCGGGAATGGATTATGGGCAAATCATAAATCACACTCTATGAGCTACAATCTTAGGGAAGTCCCTTTGCACTACATTTTTATTTCTATATATTTAGGGACTAAGCTTCCTCTTAAGTGTGGGGTGAGTGTGTAGTGTATTCTATTTATATCATCCATGTCTAGGTACTTGCACATTTTATGCGCTAGTTTACATTAGAGTATTCAAATTTCCAAGGCACTCGCATGAGCCCATTAGTCAACTGTCTAGGTTCTTTGCTAATGACTTGATTTTGAATTTAGGACCACTAACAATTTTATGAGTGCATTGATCAGTCGATATTTCGACTAATTATTCACTACATTCGAGGAAGGATTATGTTCATTCTCCCGGCAAATTGTCTATATTTGATGTCTTTCTCTAGTGTTTCAGGTAAAATCGACATATCGTCACCCCTTGGAGCCAAAATGTCGAAAGAACAGAAAGATCGATCGAAAAAGACCAAAAACCGAAGTTATGCAAGAGTAGCCCGTTACAGGCCTCAGAGCCCATTACAGCTTGGACTGTAACGGGTGTAACGGGACCAATTTTCTCAGAGATTTCAGCCTTGCCCGTTACAGCCGTTACAGGCTCGGCTGTAACGGGACCGTCGGCTCGCAAAAACTACAAGTTGTTTCTAAATTCAATTTTTGGGCTTTTCGGGCTTTTTAGACGGTCTATATAAAGAAACACGAACAGAATAGACTGGGTGTTGTTATTTTGGATAAGAAACCCTAACTTGGGAGAGAAGATAGAGCTTTCAGCGTGAGGATCATCGAGCTACACCGCGTCTTTACGGTTTACTCGTTTCTTTCCTTTCATTATACACTGTTTTTGGTTAACTACCATGAATAGTGAGTAGTCTCATTATTCCGGGATCCTACGGATCCCGTGCTATGTAACCCTAACTCTCATGTGATCAATTGAAGTTTATTATTTATGCGATTTGAATATTCAATTTCATTGTGTGCTTAATTTTATCGTTCTATGCATGTATTTACATCAAAGGGCATGTTTGCATTGATAGAACGTATTTAGGTTATATGCCGAAAGGTGGATGGGCCCTAGGGATTAACCGGATTGCATAAAATTGATGTTAGGTCATGTTTACATGAGCTAATAGGAAAACCTTTAATTTAATAAATCGAAATCGTTGATAATCCGTGGATGGGCGGCGTTCAACGATGGAGATCAATCTAGACAATGATCCGTGGATGGGCGGCTTGTCTAGTGTTATTTCGGTTATATTCCATATTCGATAGCATGAATAATTAACGTAGAATGATTGCATGATTAGTGGGGTTAGCACGGGTGAAGTACGGATTCTGGGATTCTTTCTCTGATTAAATACAACCATTAATTTTCTGCCATTTAATTTCTGCAATTTACAAACAATCAAACCTTTGTCATTCGGAATAGCTAAATAGGTCACTTGTTGCCTACTACTCACACGCATTGCTTCTAGGATCGACCCTTGGCTTACCAAGGATTATAAATTTTGTTTGACTGCAATTGGACCCCTAAAACTAATACTTTGACAACTATAAAGGGTTAAAAGTACGCTTGTCAAAATGGCGCCGTTGCCGAGGAGCAGCGTTTAGTGTGATATTAGATCTAACTCGTGTAGTTTAGACTATTCCACCTTACTTGATTTCTGATTTTTCTGTTGTGATTTCTTCGCTCACAATTTTTCTTGGTTTTTTGCAGGTTCTACCTAGTTCATGCCAAGGAAAGCGCTCAAACAGAAAAAGCAGATTCAGATTTCAGACGACGAAACACCGGTCCAACGAAAATTCAATCGTCAGGCCCAGAACGAAGCTTGGCAGCTACGAGCACTGAACCGTAATTTCGCAGCAATGGCTATGAATCAAAACTTGTTGAACGGAGGGATCGAAGATGCCCGACAGCCACGAGTGCAACAACCAGTGCGCAGAACTCTTGGAGATTACACTACTCCACGCGTCACTGGATTCCAGTCCGCTATTGCACCGCCCGGAATAGAAGCTAATACTTGGGAACTGAAAACCGATCTCATTCAGATGGTGCAGAATAATCAGTTCTCAGGAAGGATTAATGAAGACCCTCACCAGCATCTCAAGCGTTTCGTTCAGATGTGCAATACAGTGAAGACCAATGGGGTCCCTTCAGAGTCTTACTACCTCAGACTATTCCCGTTCTCACTGTCCGATAAAGCCATCAGATGGCTAGATAGCCACGCAGAGGGTACATTTACTACATGGAATAGGCTGGCCGAAGCTTTCCTCCAGCAGTACTTCCCACCATCAAAGACAGCTCACTTCAGGAATAAAATTATATCATTTCGCTCTATTGATGGTGAGACTCTCTACGACGCTTGGGAGAGGTACAAAGAGCTGACAAGGATGTGCCCACACCACAATCTAGAGCAGTGGCAGATTATCGATACCTTCTGTCAGGGGATCGATCAGGGGATGCGTACCTTAATCAATCAAGCAGCAGGTGGGGGACTGAATCAAGTCCCGCTAAAAGACACCTATGATATTATAGAGAGAGCAGCCCAAGACTACCATCTCTGGACAAGTGACCGCGGTAATCCTAGAGACAGGAAAGGTGTGCAGGACCTCTGCCAGGCCGAGAGCACTAATGACATTGCTCGGCTGGCCGATTCGATGAAGATACTTGCCACCGAGATGCAGAATATGAAGCTGGCAAACACCATGAAGTCCTCAGACGTCGCTCATGTTGGTGTATACTGTCAGATTTGCGGCTCTCCTTCTCACTACGCCGATAGTTGCCCAGTGGTAGGATCAGATAGTGACAGTGGAAATCAAGAGGATGCCAACTTTGTTGGGCAGAATAATCAAGGGACTGGTTTCGGGAACGGATCAGCCGGTAACAGGTGGGACAATCCAAATCGGAATCACCCTAACCTATCATACAAACCACAAAATCAGGCGCCTACGAGTTTCTCCTAGAAACAGCAGCAAGGAAATGCTCCGTACCAGCCACGAGGGCAATACAACGTCCGAACTCAAGAGCAGAACAATAATTCCTACCAGCCGAAGCCTCAGTACAACAACCAGCTACAAGGGCAGCAAAATCAGAACTCGGGGAGCTATTCATATCAACAGCAGCAGCCCAAGCAACCGGAGACTAGCCAATCATCTGGCCTGGAGGCCATGATGGCTAAGTTCATGGCAGATCAAGAAAGGAGAGCTCAGGAGCAGGATAGACGAGTGAAAGAACTCGAACAGACAATCCGGATGATAAGAAATTAGGTTGATCAACAAGCAGATTCAGCACATAGAGAACCTGGGAAACTCCCCTCCAAACCTGAGCACAACCCTAGGGAATCGGTAAATGCCATCACACTCAGAGGTGGCAAGCAACTCGAGATGATACCAGCTCAAACCACACGGAATTGTACAGAAAAATCAGCCTTAAACTCTGATCTTACTGAAGAAGAAACATCGAAAGAAGCTGAAAACCGAGAGGAAAATTCTGCACAGACAGTGGAGCCAGCTCCTTACAAGCCTCCAGTCCCATACCCTCAGCGTATCAAGGGTGCTAGGAGAGACAAAGAATTCATGAAGTTCATGGATAAGATTCGCACTCTATACATCAGTATGCCCTTCACGGATGCAATCACGCAGATTCCGACATATGCCAAATTCATGAAGGAGATTATGACTGGGAAACGGAAGATGGACGGGACCGAGATAGTAGCTCTAAGTGAGGAGTGCAGTGCTGCCATGCACGTGCCCATGCCACCTAAGCTTAAGGATTCAGGGAGTTTTTCTATTCCTTGTGATATTGGTGGTATTACTATTCGTCGTGCACTGTGTGATTTAGGTGCTAGTGTGTCTATCATGCCATATTCTCTGTATTCTAAACTGAACTTGGGTGAGCTCTGTCCTACTAACATCTCCATTCTCCTTGCGGATCGTTCTTGTAGACTCCCGAAAGGGATTCTGAAGGACGTACCCGTTAAGGTGAAGAATATTTATATCCCTGCTGATTTTATCGTGCTAGAGATTTCAGAGGACACTGATATCCCAATCATTCTTAGTAGACCATTCCTTTACACAGCTAGGGTTGTTATTGATATGGATAGGGGTTCTATCGCTTTGCGAGTAGGCAGCGAACGTGTTGTCTTTTATTTACCTGATATGTGCAGAACTCCTAGTCTTCTTGCTGATTGTGATGTGTTAGACTCTGCTGATGTTGATCAGCCAATTTCACTGACTTCTATTGAGTCTTACAAGGTTGTACCAGGCTGCCCTATACCGATGGATGTCTACGCCATGAGCATAGAGGGTGCGGACGCAGCTGATGCCGCAGGAGACACAGGTAAGGAATCTTGCACGGTAGAGCTGAAACCTCTACCTGCAAGTCTCAGGTATGAATTTCTGGGCCCTAACTCAACCTACCCGGTGATTGTTAATGCTTCTCTGACTGATGTAGAAACCCAAAGGTTGCTTGATGTCTTGCGAAAATATAAGCCAGCCCTAGGCTATTCCATAGACGACCTCAAGGGGATTAGCCCTGATTTATGCATGCATAGAATTAACCTTGAGAACGATGCTAGACCTAGTAGGGAAGCCTTGAGACGTTTGAACCCCAAATTGAATGATGTGGTTAAGAAATAAATTCTGAAATTATTAGATGCCGGCATCATTTATTCTGTTGCAGATAGTAAGTGGGTTAGTCCTGTGCACGTTGTCCCTAAGAAGGGAGGTTTAACTGTTGTACGAAACGAGCATAATGAATTGATTCCTACTCGTACTGTGACTGGTTGGCGTATGTGCATTGATTATAGGAAATTGAATAAGGCTACTCTTAAGGATCACTTTCCTTTGCCTTTTATTGATCAAATGTTGGAACGTCTTGCAAAGCATAAATTCTTCTGCTACCTCGACGGTTATAGTGGATTTGTCCAGATCCCTATACACCCCGAGGACCCGGAGAAAACTACATTTACATGCCCCTTTGGCACATTTGCTTATAGACGTATGCCCTTCGGTCTTTGCAATGCACCAGCCACATTTCAACGTTGCATGATGGCCATATTTTCTGATTTTTTGGAACACACCATGGAAGTATTTATGGATGATTTTTCGGTGTATGGTTCCTCGTTTGATTCATGCCTTTCTAACCTTGCTGATGTTCTTCGTCGTTGTGTTGACACTAACCTGGTTTTGAACTGGGAGAAGTGTCACTTTATGGTGCAGGAAGGTATAGTTCTTGGACACATGGTCTCTCACAGGGGCATCTAGGTCAATTGCGCAAAAGTAGAGGTGATTGAAAAGCTGCCGCCACTAAAAGACGTAAAAGGGATCAGGAGTTTTCTTCGGCATGCTGGATTTTACAGGCGATTTATCAAGGATTTTTCGAAGACAGCAAAGCCGCTCACTGATCTTCTTTGTCAGGAAGCTGAGTTTAAATTTACTGATTCTTGTTTAAATGCTTTCAACAGTCTAAAAACTGCTCTTACTTCCGCTCCTATAGTGCAGCCTCCCGATTGGGAGTTGCCGTTTGAACTAATGTGTGATGCTAGTGACTTTGCAGTAGGAGCAGTTTTGGGGCAGCGCATCGACAAGAAACTACACGTAGTTTACTACGCCAGCAAGGTCCTCACCGGAGCAGCAGTCAATTACACTACCACCGAGAAAGAAATGCTAGCCGTTGTCTATGCTTTCGAGAAATTCAGGCAGTACCTATTGTGTTCGAAAACCATAGTATACACTGATCATGCTGCTATCAAGTATCTGCTGTCAAAGAAGGACTCCAAACCTCGTCTTATCCGATGGGTCCTCCTCCTCCAGGAATTCGACATTGAAATTAGGGACAAGAAGGGTGCAGAAAATCTGGTTGCAGATCACTTGTCACGCCTCGAGCTAGGAGAGCTCGACCGCGAAGAGGACAAGCTCCCGATAAATGACTCTCTAGTGGACGAACAGCTTATGCACATTGATGTGGACAATGTCCCATGGTACGCAGATTTCGTTAACTTCCTGGCCTGTGGAATCCTCCCTCCCGACCTCTCGCACAACCAGAAGAGGAAATTCCTCTCCGACGTTAAAAGGTACTTCTGGGATGATCCTTTCTTGTATCGATTATGTGCTGACGGCCTCTACAGGACTTGTGTCGACGAGGATCAGATTCCATTTATTCTAGAATGATGCCATTCCTCACAGTACGGTGGACACGGGGCTGGTTCGAAAACAGCCACAAAGGTGCTCCAGTCCGGTTTCTTTTGGCCTTCGTTGTTTAAGGATGCACACGAATTCATCAAGGCCTGTGACCAGTGCCAGAGGACCGGTAATATTTCGAAGCAGCAGGAGATGCCTCAGCAAAGCATTCTCGCAGTGGACTTGTTCGATGTATGGGGGATTGATTCTATGGGACCATTCCCACCTTCTTACGGAAATCAGTATATCTTGGTAGCAGTCGACTATGTTTCTAAGTGGGTTGAAGCAGTTGCTACTCATACTTGCGACGCCAAGGTAGTCATCAAAATGTTTCAGAAGGTGATTTTCCCTCGGTTCAGAGTACCCAGAACACTCATCAGCGATGGTGGATCTCATTTTAAAGAAAGAAACTTCGAGACGTTGCTGAAAAAGTATGGAGTGTATCATAAAATTGGCACCCCTTACCATCCCCAGACCAGTGGACAGGTAGAGATCTCTAACAGAGAGATCAAGAGCATATTGGGAAAGACTGTTTCAAGCCACAGGAAAGACTGGGCGTCCAAGCTAGATGACGCACTGTGGGCATACAGGACTGCATACAAAACACCTATCGGTATGAGTCCGTTCAGACTCGTCTATGGAAAAACCTGCCACTTGCCGGTCGAACTCGAGTACAAGGCGTTATGGGCTATTCGAGAGCCGAATATGGACATGAAAGCAGCAGGAGAAAAGCGAATACTGCAGCTCCACGAGCTTGATGAAATTCGACTAGATTCATATGAGAACGCTCGGATTTACAAGGAGAGAACGAAGAAATGGCATGACAAGAGGATCGTGCGCAGAGAATTCAACGAGGGCGAGCGAGTTCTTCTCTACAACTCCCGTCTTAGATTATTTCCTGGGAAATTGCGCACAAAATGGAGTGGCCCAGTAGAACGAGCACATCCAGACGGGCATGTAGAAATCAGTGTGGAAGGAGGTAAATCAATGGTAGTCAATGGGCAACGACTCAAGCACTATCACGTTCTGAAACATCTTGCACCTCCTGACGGGATTGATGATAATCTACTTCTCGGGAAGGGATCTCAGCAAGGGACTTCCCGAGAATGCTCCTAGTTCTATCACCTTTGCTATGTCTCGCCAAGACGTTAAACTAGGTCTCTTCGGGGAGTAACTCGCGCTGTAAGTTTTATTTATTTGCATTTGGCATTGTACATTTTGTCTGTGAACTGTGCAGGAATCAAAGTGTGGAGTGAACGGCATTGGGTTTTCAGAAAAGCGCATTTCGGCAGAGAAATCGGGTTGTCCCGTTACAGCCGTTACAGCCGTTACAGCTGGACTGTAACGGGCTGAAAGAGGCTGTAACGGGCTAATGGGAATCAGAGATTTTGGTTGGTCCCGTTACAGCCGTTACAACTGTCTGTAACGGGGGGCAAAGGGATGTAACGGGCTGAAGCATAAACAAAGAATTCATGAAGTCCTGTTACAACCGTTACAGCCGTTACAGGCACGGTTGTAACGGGCAAAAGGGCTTCTTCCTCATATCAAACCCTAATTTCCAATTTTCCCAGATTTCACATTATCCAATTTTGTTCAACCCCTGCCGCCGCCGACCGACTCTCTAGCCGTCCGTCCTAACCCCAACCTCCCGTCCGCCACCCATTCGTCCACCCTTCTCCCTTGCCGTCCGCCACCACTTCTCCACAATCCAATCCAATCCATCCGCCCACTTCTCAAATCCCAACCCAAACCCATCTCACCCTTGACCGAACCCTAACCCCACCACTCTCAATTTCCGGCAAACCCTACCTCCACCATGGCCAGATCAAGGTCTACAAATAACCCCGTCGGAAACCCTTCCTCCAGCCGCTCCGGCCGCGCCAACCGAGCTCGTCCATCTAGCACCTCCACCGCCATCATCCCAGCACCGCCCAATCAGCCCCGGTACTACCCGCTGACCAATGCAGGACGATTTGCCACACCAGCGCATCAGGAACGTTACGACCGAATCCTGTCAACAAAATCGGTAAAGCCTACTCTCATCCCTTGCATTGAAACTCTTGTGGATTTGAAGCGGGATATATATTCACAATGCCGTAGTATGTTTATCGCCTCCGGGCTTGATATCTTGTTTGCTAGCCGAGTCAAATCTACTTATCCTATGTTAGTTAAGGAGTTTTTGGCTACCTTCGAGATTGTTGGCAGTCCATTGAAGGTAACTCATTGGACATTCGAAATCGGGCACCAACCATACACTATGTCCAAGGACGAAGTCTGCGAGGCTTTGGGATTTCCTTTAGAGGGATTTTGTGGCGAGTATAATACTGAAGAGAGGTATGAGTTCTGGAAGAGTATTTCTGGATTTGACTACTATTTCCGGTCCGGATGGGGTGCTGCAAGCATCAAGGAGCCAGTGTGGAAGATTATTCATAGAATTGTGGCTTTAGGCATTAATGCTCAAGCTGAGGGTGCCAAGTTGATTTCTAACCCCGACTTGGATATTATGATCTCGATGAGCAGGGAGGTACCAGTTGACTTATTTCAGATCCTCAGTGGGATGATGACAGCTTGGGCCACATCTCTTGGGAACAAGGCCATGGGAGGCGGCTATTTTATTTCTGTGCTCGCCGTGTCTCGAGGATGGGACCTCAGCTCCCTGTACGGGACTGAGACTGACTTGGATCTGCATATGGACCGAATCCTTCTCTATAAATTCATTAAGCCGGACGGGGAGTGGGCTCATAACCCCGAGCTTCCGAAGAGAGCGAAGAAGCGCCGCATTGATAGGGCACAGGCCAGGGTAGCCTCCCCTCCGCGCGAGCCTGCACCAGTTGGGGAGGTCCAGCCTCCGCAGGATGATGTTGACATGGACGAGGCGCACTCGCCTCCAGCAGCTACACACACCCCTCCCCCGCCTTACCCTGCTGCCGACCAGTTACCTTTCTCACTCGAGGAGCGGTTCGTTCGATTAGAGACCACTCAGCAGCAGATCATTGCCACCCAGCATGAGTTTGGGGGTGATTTGAGAGATATGATGACATATCAGCGCCAGATTTTGGCCAGCCTTGCTCCTATGATTTCCACTCAGAGCAGACTTTCTGTCTCCCACAACCAGCTCCGGGATGATTTTGCAGATTTCAGAGCACAGACTTTCAGGGACCGAGACTGGGAGCAGGGTGCACTTTCTGCACTGCTCGTGCATGCCTCGCTTGACTACCCCCCACCACCCCGAGGCTCTAGTTCCCGCGCACCCCCTGCGCCTGCTGATAGTGTTGATTGGATGTTTGGATCTGACGGTGGTGCCGAAGACGACAGGGGCTAGCTAGTTCCCCTTACATTTTTATTTTGCTGATTTTCTTTTTGCCATATTGTCAGTCTATTCTGCATTTCACATCATGTGTACGCTGACTTTTGGATATTATTCACTGCTTTCATTTTATTCGGTGTATGAGTTATTCTATTACTATTGTTTATCTTTACTCACATCGTCTACTTCTTCATTCGTTTTGCGATTATTGATGCTAATCTATTACTTGTGCAGCTCTATATTCTTATTCGTACCTTTACTAGCTCACAGGTCGTATTTCACTCACCAGCCATCGTTTAATCTCTATGGATTTCGCGCCACCACGCACGAATGAAGTTCCTATGCACCTTTTCTTATTTTATATTTTTCGCTTCGGGACTAAGCTCGTTTTTAAGTGTGGAGTGGGTAGCGCATAGTCACATGCATTGCATATCATATTCACTCATTGTACATCCTCAACTGTCTAAGTATCGCGATTGAAATCCTCGTTTTCTACGATACCCCTTGACTGATTGACATTCTTTTGGATTCAAAATCTAGGACGTGAAATAGTTTTACTCGTATGTGTATTCTCTTGAGTCAGTATCATTGCTAACCCTCGCTTATCACATGTTCTACGTATTTCTTGAAGCATGTTTAAGACTTGATACTAGTAGGCACCGTTTCGAAATTTTCAAAATCTTAAAATCGCATATCTTTTTCTAAGTGACCTTAGTACTAGCACATGGTTCTCTACCCTCGTCGTGATTTGCATGCACCCGCCTTTACTTATACACTATGTCAAGTTTTAAGTGTGGAGTTAGACAATTGACCTTCAAGTTTTCCCCTCAAAAGCAAAGTTCTCAATTCTGGAAAGTGGGTGAAACATTGGCCCCAAGCATAGTTGTTTTTGAAAGAAAACCAGTTTGAAAAAGAAAAAAAATCTGGAAAAAAAATGCTTTTGTTGATTCTGCGAAAGCAGAAAATACCAAGGACCCGGTGAGAAAAGTCACCCCTGGTATATGGAAAACACTCTTGAAACAATTTTTGCTCCCTTCTACTTGACGTAGTGTAAATCCACCTTTTCATTGCGTGCAAATCATAGCATATCTTGAGAATTCATATACTATAGTCTAAGGGACGATCCTCGTGCTTGCACTGAAATTTCCTATGCAATTTTTCGTTCTATTTTTCAGAAAAAAATTATTAAGCCAGGCTCCTCTTCTCTTACGGGTCATTGCCTAGTCCTTGGCACTTGAGAATGAGCTTTGCGCCAGGAGCCTGTGGACTATCCCTAGATAGCATAGGTGAATGGCGAGCATGTTTTGTGCAACTATTCTCGTTCTTAACTCGTTGCTATAGAACTATTTAGAACTTGTGATGAGGCATTTGTTAGTCGTGTGTACTGACCGTTTGAATGCATAACTCGTTTAATCTATGATTGTCTGAAACTTTGATGAAGATGTTTGTCTTGAAGTTGAGGTAACACGATGAATCCGAGGTATGACATGACTTTACTGTGACTCGTTGAGCATCATTTCATGCATGCATGTTAGTTAGTTGTATAGGGGATTTGTAGGTAGTCCCATTCCTGAAAACCTTCACGAGACTATACTCGTCCTACTAGGGCAGCCTATAGGTTTAAAGGCTTGATGCATACGCTAAATGCATTCGTGTCCTCTACGACAGTGAGTTATCTTTTATTTCTATGTCTAGTTAGAATTGATCACATGTCACTTGAGTAGGGTAGCTTTATGGCCGATTGAGCATTACATCCTCTCATGTATTTATTCTGCCACTTGTTCGACATTTGTTCGGGACGAACAAATCCTAAGTGTGGAGTGTTTTGATCAGTCAATATTTCGACTAATTATTCACTACATTCGAGGAAGGATTATGTTCATTCTCCCGGCAAATTGTCTATATTTGATGTCTTTCTCTAGTGTTTCAGGTAAAATCGACATATCGTCACTCCTTGGAGCCAAAATGTCGAAAGAACAGAAAGATCGAACGAAAAAGACCAAAAACCGAAGTTATGCAAGAGTAGCCCGTTACAGGCCTCAGAGCCCGTTACATCTTGGTCTGTAACGGGTGTAACGGGACCAATTTTCTCAGAGATTTCAGCCTTGCCCGTTACAGGCTCGGCTGTAACGGGACCGTCGGCTGGCAAAAACTACAAGTTGTTTCTAAATTCAATTTTTGGGCTTTTCGGGCTTTTTAGACGGTCTATATAAAGAAACACGAACAGAATAGACTGGGTGTTGTTATTTTGGAGAAGAAACCCTAACTTGGGAGAGAAGATAGAGCTTTCAGCGTGAGGATCATCGAGCTACACCGCGTCTTTACGGTTTACTCGTTTCTTTCCTTTCATTATACACTGTTTTTGGTTAACTACCATGAATAGTGAGTAGTCTCCTTATTCTGGGATCCTACGGATCCCGTGCTATGTAACCTTAACTCTCATGTGATCAATTGAAGTTTATTATTTATGCGATTTGAATATTCAATTTCATTGTGTGCTTAATTTTATCGTTATATGCATGTATTTACATCAAAGGGCATGTTTGCATTGATAGAACGTATTTAGGTTATATGCCGAAAGGTGGATGGGCCCTAGGGATTAACCGGATTGCATGAAATTGATGTTAGGTCATGTTTACATGAGCTAATAGGAAAACCTTTAATTTAGTAAATCGAAATCGTTGATAATCCGTGGATGGGCGGCGTTCAACGATGGAGATTAATCTAGACAATGATCCGTGGATGGGCGGCTTGTCTAGTGTTATTCGGTTATATTCCATATTCGATAGCATGAATAATTAACGTAGAATGATTGCATGATTAGTGGGGTTAGCACGGGTGAAGTACGGATTCTGGGATTCTTTCTCTGATTAAATACAACCATTAATTTTCTGCCATTTAATTTCTGCAATTTACAAACAATCAAACCTCTGTCATTCGGAATAGCTAAATAGGTCACTTGTTGCCTACTACTCACACGCATTGCTCCTAGGATCGACCCTTGGCTTACCAAGGATTATAAATTTTGTTTGACTGCAATTTAACCCCTAAAACTAATACTTTGACAACTATAAAGGGTTAAAAATACGCTTGTCATGCATAATTCCTAGTCATCAATGTTGTTATCTTCTGTATATCTAATGATTTGGGCAATCATTTTGCATCACTTGACATAAAATTAGCATGCATGAAAATACTTTTCTTCTCTTTGAGAACTTAGTCACTGCTCTTAGGTGATCTATATTCTTTCACATTGTTTGCACACATCATTTATATCCTTAGTACTTTATCAAATCATAAGTGTGGATTTGATATGGGTGAAAAATGGACCCCCAACAAAAAAAGTATATATGCAAGCACAAGCCAAAATAAGGCAAGCTACAAAAAAAGAAAAGCAAAAAGTTTTTGCAAGCACAAGCCAAAATAAGGAAAGCTATCAAAATAAAAATCCGTAAACCATATCATGGGAAAAAAGCCTAGAAAAAGAAAGAAAAAAATGAGGCACACACTTAAGCTTATCAATGTACTTTCCATCGTCTCTTTTAGTGTGTATGCATTGTAATTTGAGTAGAAGGATGAACCTTTGTACTAGTACGTGTGCATGACTTTGTTTGTGATAGGTTTGAAAATGAAGTGTCAAACTCCTCTTTCCTTACGTAATATTGGACTTAGCTCCTAAGACTTGGAAATGAGTTTGTACCGTTAGCCCATGGACTATCCTTCTTGATAGCACAGGCGCGCGATTGGCACATTTTTTGTGTTTCTAAGGTTCATGTTTTGAGTATCTTGTGAAAATGCTAAATGAATTGTTAAGTTAGTCATTTGGTAACTCTAATATTGATTCTTTGAATGTGCATCCTTGTAGGGTCATTGATGGTTCGAAATTCTTTTGAAAAAGAATTAGTTTTTTATTACTATTTTAGTTGTTGTGTATAGGGTATTCGTTGCGTATTGCCTAGATAAATGAGGAACTATCTTGTTCATACATATTAGCTACTCGCATATGGGATTTGTGAGTATTCCCTTTTTTGAAAACTCTCACGAGACTACAACTCGTCCTGTCGGGTAACCTAAAGGTTTAAAGGCTTGGTGTATATGCTAAATGCACTCGTGTTCCCTACTCCAGTGGTTAGGATTTAGTTCATAATTGTTCGGGACGAACAAACTCTAAATGTGCATTGTTTTGATGAGCATAAATTTGTACTATATTTATGCTCCACATTTAGTCGATTTTTAATCTTTTCCCTTATTTATATGAGCTCTCACTTTATGTTATAATTATTTTTAGTTGAAAATGATTCAGAGGCAAACTAAAGCATTTTGTGAAAATTTGGGCAAAAACAGTGCAAAAATAGGTGGAATGACCTCCATACTCGTCGCACATGCCCATAGCTCATACGGTGTCCGAATCCGTCAATCTATGGCTTGTTTGAAAGCATAGCTGAAGGGCTACAACTTTGTAGTTTGCACATATAGGAGATTCGGCTGTTAAGAGTGTCATAACTTGAGCTCAAAAGACCATCTCACTATGCGTCAGTGTCACATGTGTCAAGATTTGTCACAAAGAGAAAAATGCAAACCTCTGGTCGAAACAGTGTCACTTGTGTCACTTATTAGGTGACACTGGCTAAATGGGCCAAAAGTGCAATTTTTACTAGGTTTTTGAAAAAATGGCAAAAAGGGAAAATTTAACAAAAATAAAAGGGGCAGCCGCAAAACATATTCCAGACACCCATTCACACACATTCACGCATAGAAACTTGGAGACGACGAAAATGAGAGAAGGGAGCACGAAAACGTGAGGATTTTGATCGGATCAAAGATTGACCTTGAAGGGATTATCGACATCAATTCGAAGAGAATAGTAATTCTTTTTTCTCTTTTAATTTTCGTTTCGAACATAACATGATTTTTATTTCCATGACGATGGATAGTGAGTAGTGACCCATATTTGGAGGTCCTACAAATCTATCAAACTATATGAATCGTTTAATAAATTATTTTTTGCATGATTTAGATTGTTTTACATGATTTGTGTTTTTGTTAGCGCTTAAAACCCAACGATGCATACTAGGTGTTTGAGAAAATGCCTAAATGCATTGCCTTGAGATATTAAGCTAATAGCGCCAAAAAGGTGAGACTTAATATGCGACTATTAAGTAAAATACACGTTATAAACTCGGTGAGTACGAGAGTAGCCCGAGATTATAATGGGAAAGGCTAGTTTTACGATAAGGACTCCCCATGTTTACGCGACAAGAGTTGGTAAACATTAGCGAGTTACTTGATTCGAACCAATAGCGCCGAAAGGGTGAGGTACGTAGTTTAAAGTACATTTCCAATATAAACCAATAGCGCCAAAAGGGTGAGGTTTATACTTTGAGTGTACGACTATTTTCCAATCAATATAGGCAAATCCATGCATGCTAGACAATAAAAACTCGATTCAAATGTTAGGTAAGTGAAGTAGTTCCCCGGAATATCTCTCGAAATTCGTTAAAACCTTTTCTTACTTTCTTGCATAGTTAGACTGATTAGATTCTTAAACCAAAACAAACATTCATTTTGGACTAGGATAAATATACACATAACCTTACCTAGTGCGCAAGTTTACAATTTCTCCCTTGGACGACTCGGTACTTATTGATTTTAAAAATTATTTTTGACGCTCAAAATGCTACACGTAAGATCCACTCCCTAACATATCATGTGACTATTCCTTACACTCACTCTTGTAATTGTTGAATCTATCATAATTCTATCACTTAACTTTGCTCTTATCTTTCAGAGGCTCATCGTTCCCTCTGAACTTCGACTTGACTCGCCTCTAACCTTCGAAGCTAATTCTGAAGTAGACTATGACTCCTTCCTGCGAGTATCTTTCCTCACTACTAAGTCTCTAACTTCATCAAGCTTAAGGTTTTCCTTTCCTGATCTCGCGCTTACAGCTGTAAGCGTCCTGCTCCAACTCTCTGGCAAGGAAGTTAATAAATTAAGGCTTGTACCTCCTCATCAAATTTAATATTAACCGCACTCAACTTCGCGATTATCACTAAACTTGCTCAAATGTTTAGCCATCCCGCACCCTCTATCATCCTGAGATTGAAAAGCTGCCGCATCCGGTGAACCTTGTTCCTCGTGGATGCTCTGATACCAGTTATTAGGATCGCGCAAGCAACAATACTGAGAGAAAAACAATTGAAGGATGCGAGAATATCTAGATTTGTTACCCAGTTTGTCACTACACCGTGACTATGACTGGGGCACTACCAAACTATGGTTTTCACTATGTGATGCTGCATATAATTACAATAATCAACGTGGGGGGAGCGTTCCTCAAATCTCTCCATTGGATCAAGTTGCATCTTTGAATGTGGAGGTGACACGTGTCCCACTAACTTTTTTCTTCATTATCCAGTTCCGAGCATGCATTATGCCTAGACGCATTTAAGCTTTTGGAAACTGCACTTATAAAAATTGATGCATTTTCAAAAGTGCATAACGAAGGCGAAATTGCATAACGAAGGAGTTCTTAAAGTTCTCGAAAAAAAGAGGGGTTCTCATTTGAGCTCTCCTCATCAACATGTGTGTATATATAGGGTGACATCTAAATTCATAATTATCTAATTAGGAAATAGAAACCCTACTAAACTGGACTATCAAAATTATGGACATCCTAAACTTAATTAACATAATAATCTAATCAAAATCCACAACCCAACACATCCATCATCAGGAAAGCAGGAACAGCTTCCCACTAGTGTGGTGCCCAGATGAACCTTTGCCGATAGTAGTCAGCAATGTCTCTGAGGCACGTACCTTTAACAATCGATGTTCCTCCACCCGCATTAAGCGCATCTCGGTGAGCATATTGTCTGGGTCCTTATGTCACATCAACGCATTGATCACCAAGGCTTAGGTCATCTAAGTAGGGTTTATCACATACAGCCAGCCATATTTTGGGTTAGTGACGCAGTCGGAAATCTCGAAAGGAATAGCAAGCGCTAAACCTTGGATGGAATGGAATTCACAAGCGTGTACTCGAACAAAAACTCTGGAATCCACCAGAAAAGATAACTCTGGAATCCACCAGAAGAAAATAGCAAAAGCTAGAATTTTATTCAAATCAAAGTTGTGTTTCTGAAACCCTAAAGAGGGTTTAAATAGAAAAATAATAAACTCTAATTTGGAAATAAAATCTAAATAAAACTAAATTAAGAAACTTGCTAAAAACTAAAATAAGAAAGTTGCTAAAATAAATAAAAATTTCTAAAAGATTTAATTTCCTAAATCTTTCAGAACCTCCTACATCATTCTCCTACATCATTCTCCTCCACTTTCAAACAACTCGACCCCGAGTTTTCTTCTAAATGTGTGACCTCGTCTGCCTTTAATGGACCATGCTTGTAAGGCTGTATCACATCATCACCTTCCTTTAAAGCCTTTACTCTCTCTCGCTTGTCAGCGTCAACCTTATTCTTCTTCTTCTGCTTCTTCTTCTTCCCTGTAGCCTTCAATCTAGCCTTAATAGCTTCCTTGACAACCCACTTTCTCAGCCGTTGTAATGATTTCAGGGTCCTTGCTGTTGTATGCAAATTCGACCTAAGGTAAGGATAAGTCCCACTGCTTCGGCTTATCCCCGCAAACACTCCTAATCAATTTCCCAACGTTAAGTGTATCACTTTTTGAATCATGTTCAGCAACTTGGTGGAGGGGTTTGTCGATATAAAGCTGACCCTGTTGAAATTAACTCCATAAATTTTGATTGGGCTGTAATAAAAGAAGGATTACACACCCCACCGAGTGCATATGGCTTCTCACGAGGTCCCGACTTTGGAGAAATTAGATTCTCGATACGTCTAATAACCTTACCAACTTCATTCTCAACCTCCTCACATTCCTCCTCAAAATCAGTAGATATAATTCTCAGCATCGCTACCTCATCAATCTCCTCCAACGCAACCTTCTCCTTCTTCGGCTCAACCTCTTCACCTTCCTCCTTAGAATCAGCAGACATAATCATCAGCATTGCCAACTCATCAATCTCCTCCAACGCCTCCTCCGCCACAATAACATCTTCCTTTTTTGGATTTTCTTTTGGAAGCTCTTGATGCACACACTCATTCGTGTACTCTGTCACAATCTTCCTTCCTTGAACGCATTCACCGTACTTCTTATACAGGATTGGTTCGTACTCTTCAGGCAAAAACTGCTCCATCATCAATTGTTTCATTCGCCTCCACGTTCTAACTGGCCCCTTCCTTTGTCATTGCCTCTGAATAATGAGCTTATCCCACCACACGGCAGCCATACTCTTCAACCTGATTGATATCATCTTAACCTGTTTGTTCTCGGGAACATTCATGATAACGAAAAACCTATCAACCTTGACCTGCCAATCCAAAAACTCCACTCCTCCTATGGTTTCGTAGAACAATGGAATATCACTCTTCACTCGATAATCATAATTATTTTGTTAATCACCATGATACACTTCCTTTTTTGAACTCGAATTATAAAAGATAGTCGCGCGATTGTTCTCACCTTGCGGAACCCTATTCAGTTCTCCTCTCCTGTCTCCACGATGACTCGTGTTGTCCACTTCAGTCACCTGGGTTGACAAAGCAGCCATCTGGGTTGTCAAAGCAGCCAAGGTTGCGGTTAAGTCCGCGGTGACTAGTGTTATCAAAACCGGACCGGCCCACCGGTTCGATCGGTTAGACCGGGAACCGGTCATCGAACTGGTTCGGTTCTCAATCAGACCGGAAATACTATTGACCCGGCAGATAACCGGTTGAACTACCGATTTCCTGTTGACCTGTGACCCATCAAGGTGTACCGGGTTGATGTTTTTCTCACAAAACACAGCTGTTTTGGCGAAATGGCTTCGAAAACCCTACCTATTCGCTTCAAAATTTCAAAACCTTCGGAATCGGAGCTCACAGTCCCGAAATGGCTTACGCTTGCAGCAGATTCATCACAAGTACAATAAATGCGACCAAAATCTCATCACTCAAATCTGTTATGAAAACAGCTTTACATTAACATCATCGTCGCCGCACTTCTCTCTTTCGACCAGATCCGCCATCTCGTCTCCTCTTTGGCGCTTCTCGGTTTCCAGGTCCAAAGCTCGCATTTCCAATCAGTTTTTAGTGTTTGTTTTTGAGACGTGCGTGTGTGGTTTTGAGTTTGATGTTTGGTTTTCGGACTGTGCAGGACGCCGTTAGAACTTGGATGCGCGTCGACTAGCTGCAAAGCTCTTTCCCAGGGTACGCTTTGTTGTACCTATCCCGGCCTCTAAACTATTTTCCCCTAAATTTATGCTTTATTTGTTTCCTTTAAACCGTGCTTTCTGTGTACATGCTCGGAAGTTACTGACAACGTTACTTTTGTGACTGAGATAGTTAATATTTGGTTTTTGTAGTTTGTGTTTGTGGCAATAGGCATCTGTTTTGACTTGCCTTTGTTTGTTAACTAAGGTGCATCATCTGTTTGTCAATTAAGGTGCATCTGGTTGTGCCTTATTCGCTTCTCCTTTATATGAGTTATATAATAATGTTCTGTGCCTTACATTTTTTCAGCTAAAAATGTCTTCGGAACACGAATAACAATCGTGATTACGAGAAGTAACATCTAATCAAAAAGCAATTAGCTTAAAAACGAATCCTGCCTGGGGAAAAACGGTATTGTTGTGTATATATTTTAACAAGATTATAAGAGGTGGTATTAATAGGCTAAAATATTACTTGACTGGAGAAAAAGGACATGTTGAAATTTGCAAGTGTCTTTGCAGATATTCGTCACCAAATGAAACAAATTATAATAGTGTTAGTATACAAATCATATACAGGTTGAATTTTATTAGGTTATAAACATGTAAATAAATTATAAGGTCATACTCATATGCATAAGTATTTTACTGTTTTTATTATTTTTTTAGTTTGCGCGGGTCAATCCGGGTTGACCAGGTTGAACCACTGACCCATTGACCCGGTGACTTCACGGGGTCGATCCCCGGGTCGGTTTTAATAATACTGGCGGTGACCCTCTCAAAATCTGCTATGGGTACGGGTTGATCTGCCATCTGATCAAGTTAGAAGAGAGATAGGGAAAGACATGCTCTGATAACACCTGACGCAGTCGGAAATGTCGAAAGGAATAACAAGCGCTAAACCTTGGATATAATCGAATTCACAAGCGTAAACTCAAACAAAAACTCTGGAATTCACCAGAAAAGAGATAAAACTCTGGAATGCACCAGAAAAGATAACTCTGGAATCCACCAGAAGAAAATAGCAAAAGCTAGAATTTTTATTCAAATCAAAGTTGTGTTTCTGACACCATAAAGAGGGTTTAAATTAGGGCTGGGTTTTTGTACCGAAAACCGATACCGAACCGAAACCGAACCGACTTCAAACCGAACCGAATTTCAATTTATCATACCGAACCGATATAAATCGGTTCGGTTTCGGTTTTCATTTTGAGAACCGACAAAAACCGAAAAAAACCGACAAAAACCGACAAAACCGACAAACCGAACCGACAACCGACAAAACTGAAAAAACCGAAAAAAACGACAAACCAACCCGACAAAAATCGACAAAACCGAACCGAAATCGACAAAAACCGACAATGTCGATAAAACCGAACCGAACCGAAACCGAATGTCGGTTTACCAAAAAATCAGTTCGGTTTTCGGTTTCATTTTTCATTAAACCGACAAATCGGTTCGGTTCGGTTTTTGTCGGTTTGGTTCGGTTTTTGAACCGAACCCAGCACTAGTTTAAATAGAAAAATACAAAATCCTAATTTGGAAATAAAATCTAAATAAAACAAAAATAGGAAACTTGCTAAAAACTAAAATAAGAAAGTTGCTAAAATAAATGGAAATTTCTAAAAGATTTAATTTCCTAAATCTTTCTCAACCTCGTGCATCATTTGCAAGAGGGCAAATTATAAAACTAAGCTTGTCCATTTGAACTGAAACTTAATTGATCTTAACTGTAACTGAACTGATATTAACTTGTATTAACTGATATTAACTTTTATTGACTGATATTAACTTAACTGAAAGTTATATTGACTAATATTAACTTATCATCATCATCATCATTATACCATCATCATCATCATCATACCATCATCATCATACCGTCATCATCATCATACCATCATCATCATACCATCATCATCATACCACCATCATCATACCACCATCATCATACCATCGTCATCATACCACCATCATCATACCATCATCATACCATCATACCATCATCATCAACATACCATCATCATCATCATACCATCATCATCATACCATCATCATCATACCATCATCATCATATCATCATCATCATACCATCATCATCATCATCATACCATCATCATCATACAATCATCATCATACCATCATCATCATCATACCACCATCATCATACCATCATCATCATACCACCATCATCATACCACCATCATCAGAACATCATCATCATATCACCATCATCATACCATCATCATGGTGGTATGATGATGATGATGATATGATATGGTATGCTAATGGTATGATGATATGATGATGGTATGATGATGATATGATATGGTATGCTGATGGTATGATGATGATGATATGATGATGGTGGTATGATGATGATGGTATGATGATGATGGTATGATGATGATGATGATGGTATGATGATGATGATGATGGTATGATGATGATGATGATGATGGTTGTATGATGATGGTGGTATGATGATGGTATGCTGATGATGGTATGATGATGATGGTATGATGCTGGTGGTATGATGACGATGATATGATGATGGTATGATGATGGTGGTATGACGATGATGATTGTATGATGATGATGGTATGATGATGATGGTATGGTGATGATGGTGGTATGGTGATGATGGTATGATGATGATGGTATGGTGATGATGATGGTTTGATGATGATGGTATGGTGATGATGATGGTATGATGATGGTATGATGATGTTATGATGATGGTATGATGGTGATATGATGATGATGGTATGGTGATGATGGGAAGATGATGTGATGTGATGATGATGGTTATCATCATGATGTTGTTGATGGAATTGATGAAATAATCAATTTAAATTGAACTTCACTTAACTTAACTGAAATTTATATTAACTTGACTGAAAGTAACTTATATTATATGAAATTAACTTGTATTAATTTATATTGACTGAAAATAACTTATCTTATCTTAACTGTCAAAAATATAAGTTAAAATGTACAGGGCCTAAGCTCAGAAACATTAAGATTTAGAATTTTAATTAAAGCTGGGGTAATCTTAAATATTAAGCACATTTCTCTATTTATATTCTTCAACCTCTCCTCCTGCTTTCATGTAAAATGCCCCAAGTCATTTGTTGTAATTCAGGACTAAATCTTAATCCAATTATATTGTTGTTGTTCAATTATCGAACCCTAAATTCAATTAGAGAATTGATAATTTGCGGAAAGTAAAGTGACACACCAGATTTATAGTGGTTCCCCTCTAGGTGAGAAGGTACTCCACTTGAGCTCACTAGCTCTGCCGGTTTCACTATGAAGAATCGTCGGAATCGACCAAATGTCGCCGGAATACAAAATCTGGGTTACAATGAAGAACACCAAAGCTGCGAACTGCGATCTCTCTGTGGACCGATTCACCAGCCTCGATCGAACGCCAAATGATGCGGAATCCTCTTGCGAATGAAAGCCCTCAATCAATTTCTGGAACGAATCTCTCCTGGACTTCGACTGAACTTGATTTGTGTTTCTTCGCAAAGATGAACCCTAACTGCTCGAAACACAACTTAAATACTAATCTTCCCAGATGCAATCACAGCCGTCCATCTCGTCTAATCTCAACCGTCTGATTTGAAACAAACTCGCGCCACGGATTGAGCTGACGTGTTGCGCTCCCATTCGCTGATCTTCAACGACTTGTAACGGCTTCCAGCGCATCAGCAACGAAGCTTGAAGTTCCGCTCGGATACTCGGACGCTCGGACGCACGGGCGGATGCCCGATCGGACATGCGGTCGGCTAGCTGGGAGACGCTCGGGCATGCGGTCGGCTGGCAGGCTTGACGCTCGGACCCGCGCTCGGAGGTCCACTCGGACATGCGATCGGCTGGTGCTTGTGCGCTCGCATCTGATCACTTGTGCGCTCGCATGGCTTGGCCAAACTTGCTGCTTTAAATCCTTCAATCCTCCACCTAAAGCAGCTATTCCTTTAAACCACTTTAGGCCTTCAACTTGATCCCAAACAATCCTTACATAGTGAAAACCAACAGAACCCATTCATTGCTCAACCTGCAAAACAAATCACTCCAAATGCAAAAGTTTCAAGCAAAGCTTGAACTTGGTGTAAGTGACAATTTTGGTGCCCATATCAGCAGGATTAAACTCAGTTCCTACTTTCTCAATCACAACATCACCATTCTCTACTTTATCTCTAACAAAGTGATACTTAATATCAATGTGCTTAGACCTTTCATGGTAAACAGGATTTTTACTTAAACAAATGGCAGACTGACTATCACACTTAATCACAGCAGTCCCATTAAACAACTTAGCTTCACTAAGCATGCCCTGTAACCACATAGCCTCTTTCACAGCATCACACAAAGCAATGTATTCAGATTCAGTAGAAGAAATAGTGACTATAGACTGAAGTTGAGCCTTCCAAGAAACACAACAATCACCAAGAGTATAATATATAGCAGTTGTAGATTTTCTAGTGTCTCTATCACCACCAAAATCAGCATCAACATATCCAGTTAATTTAAACTCATCCTGCCTTTTCTTATAGCACAAACCAACATCTAGAGTACTCCTGATATATGCAAACACATGTTTCAAGGCCAACCAATGTTCAGGTCCAGGGTTGGACATAAATCTACTTAACAAAGATATGGCATAAGCTAAGTCAAGCCTAGAACTAATCATGGAATACATGACTGATCCTATAGCATTAGCATAAGGCACTTGTTCCATTTTAGCAAATTCAACATCAGACTTAGGACTTTGTGACTTGGACAGGATAAAGTGAGGAGCTAATGGCACTTGAACAGGTTTACAATCAAGACTACTAAACTGAGATACAATTTTCTCTAAGTAAGGCCTTTGATGTAATTTTAGAAAACATTTACTCCTATCTCTATCAATAACCATGCCCAATATTTTCTTAGCTTTTCCTAAATCCTTCATGTCAAATTCAGAACTCAACTGTGATTTCAACACATTCACCTTATCAACAGACTTGCTTATCAACAATATATCATCCACATATAACAGCATATAAACAGGGCACTCATCCACAGATGCATAATAAAAGCATGGATCAAAATTACTTCTCACATAGCCAAGTTTCAGCACATAAGAGTCAAATCTTTTATACCAAAGTCTAGGATTTTGTTTTAAACCATACAAAGATTTTTTCAGATAACAAGCATGTTCAGGGTACTTTTTATCAACAAATCCAGGAGGTTGTTTCATATATATTTGCTCATCTAACTCTCCATGAAGGAAAGCAGTTTTAACATCAAGTTGTTCAAGTTCTAAGTCATTAATAGCAACCAATGCAAGCATGATTCTAATGGTCTTAAACTTAACAACTGGAGCAAAAATTTCATGGTAATCAATACCTTCCTTTTGGGTAAATCCCTTAGCAACCAACCTTGCTTTGTACCTTGGTGGATCCTCATCCTTGATCCTGAATAGCCACCTGCAATCAACCAGTTTGTGGTGTTCTGGCTTTTTGACCAGAACCCAAGTTTGGTTAGTCTTATGAGACTCCATCTCATCAAGCATAGCAGTTTTCTATTTCTCACTATCCCTACCCTCAATGACTTCCTGGTAAGTATCAGGTTCATTTTTAATTTCCTTAGCAGCTATTAGGGCAGTGGATACTAGATCAGCTTTTGAATATCTAGTGGGAGCTCTAGGCACTCTTCTAGGCCTATCTCTGGCAAGTTGCCAATTTGCTAACACATCTTGGGTAGCAATCTCATGCTCCTCCACCTGATCTAAGTTCTCAGCTTGTTCATTATGATCATTATGTTCATTTTGGTCATTGTCTGGTTCTAGTTGAGGTTCATCTTGTTCTACATGGTTTTCTACCTGATCTGGCTGCTCATTATCTATAGGAGGATCTATATCAAACAAGGTTCTATCAGATGGTGGTGCAGGGGAACTGTCAGAGTTGGTTACCATGTTATTCTTATATGGGAAAGTGTTCTCATCAAAAATAACATCTCTACTAATCAGTATTTTAATTCCCCTAGCATTCATATCCCACAATCTATATCCCTTAGTTCCCATTGATCTTTGATAATCTAAGAAAATACACTTGGTTGATCTAGGATCTAATTTTCCCTCCCTAGTATGAGCATAAGCAGCACATCCAAAAATTTTCAGTTCATGCAAATCAGGTTTCTTGCCATTCCACATTTCCATAGGACATTTAAAATCAAGCATCCTATTGGGACTTCTATTAACAAGATAAGTTGCAGTGTAAAGAGCTTCACCCCAAAAAGACTTAGGTAAACCAGAAGTGAACAACAAGCATTTCAGTTTATCAAGCAATGTTCTATTCATTCTTTCAGCCACTCCATTTTGTTGAGGAGTTAGTCTAACAGTCTTATGTCTCAAAATACCATGATCAATGCAGAAATTATCAAACTCAGCATTGCAGAATTCCAAACCATTATCAGTTCTTAATGCCTTAACCTTTTTCCCAGTCTGATTTTCTTCTAACAGTTTCCAATCTTTAAACTTAGCAAAAGCCTCATCTTTTGTTTTTAACAGGAAGGTCCAAACTCTCCTAGAGTAATCATCTACAATGCTTAGAAAATATTTATTCCCACCATGAGTTTCATTAGACTCTGGTCCCCACAAATCAGCATGTAAATACTCTAAGATTGTCTTGCTTGAGTGAACTCCAATGGTGAACTTCAGCCTGTGCTGTTTGGCCAGGACACAAGGCTCACAAAAGGGTAATTGAGTGACCTTTTCAGCAAGGATCCCCTGCTTATTCAGGCACTCAAGCCCCTTTTGGCTCATGTGTCCTAGTCTAAGATGCCACCTTACAGTTGCATCTTCACAAACAGCAGGGCAGGCTTCCTTAGTTCCACCATGGTGTGAACCATCAAGGATATACACACTGCCAGTCTTATTTCCAGTTAATACTTGCCTATCATTTTTACACACAGCAAGCACACCATTCTTAGCATTATAAGAGCAACCAGAATCATCAAGAGCACCAAGGGAAATCAAGTTTCTTCTCAAGCCAGGGACATATCTTACCTTAGTTAAGGTCACTAATTTTCCATTAGTTAATTTCAGGTTTATACTACCCATTCCCATGACTTTACACACATTGTTATTTCCCATGTACACATTTTCACTGGCAGTGTGAGCCAAGTCTTTGAACCAATTTTTGTTGGGGCACATATGAAAAGAACAGCCTGAATCCAAAACCCATTCATCATTGAGATCCCCACTGGTGACAGTTAGAACCTCAGACGATGAATTGGCCTTATCAGATGTCAGGGCTAAGTTAGTTTCAGAGTTCCCATTGGTCTTAGACTTGGCTAATCATTTATAACAATTTTTCCTTAAATGACCAACCTTTCCACAATGATAACACTTAGTTTGTGAGGACTGACCTTGTTTAGAACTGTTATCATTTGAGTTATTATCATTCCCATCAGACTTAGACTTAGGCTTGAACTTATGTTTGTGATTCCCAAAAGAAGACTTGTTAGACTTAACAAACAAACCAGAAGCAGATTTAGATTTTTGACTTTTAAGTTCTAACTCCCTGGTTTTCAAAGCAGTGCAAAATCTATCATAAGAAGGCACATCACCAGTTTATTGGAAAGCATCTTTCACCACATGATAAGACTCAGGTATAGCATTCATCAATATCATAACAAGACTAGTCTCATCAAGAACATGTGGAGTATCTCTAAGCATCAAAGACATTTTCAAGAACTCATCAAGATTTTCATCTATAGTTCTAGCAGCATTCATCTTAAATGCAAACATAGATGCTTTCACATATGACAAGTTAGGAGCAATCTGATTAGCATGCAATGTTTCTAACTTTTTCCACATTGCAAGAGGAGTTTTACAATCACATACCTTTCTGATGATACTGTCCCCAAGGCTCAGTATGATCAGGTTGTATGCTTCAACCTCTATATCAGCTTTCCTCTTCTTCTCATCTTCAGACCACTTAGTGGTTTCCTCTTCTAGGGCAACCAATACCTTATGCTGGGACAACACAGCCTTCATCTTGAGGCACCAGACTTGAAAGTCACCTTTCCCATCATAAGGAGCAATCTCTATCCTTGCTTGCACCATTTTTACCTCGAAAGCAAAAACAGTAAAGCACAATATCAAATTCAACAAGAATTTGCAGAATCAACAACAACAATAGCCAAGAATCAATCAAATCGGCTCTGATACCACTGTTGTAATTTAGGACTAAATCTTAATCCAATTATATTGTTGTTGTTCAATTATCGAACCCTAAATTCAATTAGAGAATTGATAATTTGCGGAAAGTAAAGTGACACACCAGATTTATAGTGGTTCCCCTCTAGGTGAGAAGGTACTCCACTTGAGCTCACTAGCTCTGCCGGTTTCACTATGAAGAATCGTCGGAATCGACCAAATGTTGTCGGAATACAAAATCTGGATTACAATGAAGAACACCAAAACTGCGAACTGCGATCTCTCTGTGGACCGATTCACCAGCCTCGATCGAACGCCAAATGATGCGGAATCCTCTTGCGAATGAAAGCCCTCAATCAATTTCTGGAACGAATCTCTCCTGGACTTCGACTGAACTTGATTTGTGTTTCTTCGCAAAGATGAACCCTAACTGCTCGAAACACAACTTAAATACTAATCTGCCCAGATGCAATCACAGCCGTCCATCTCGTCTAATCTCGACCGTCTGATTTGAAACAAACTCGCGCCACGGATTGAGCTGACGTGTTGCGCTCCCATTCGCTGATCTTCAACGACTTGTAATGGCTTCCAGCGCATCAGCAACGAAGCTTGAAGTTCCGCTCGGATACTCGGACGCTCGGACGCACGGGCGGATGCCCGATCGGACATGCGGTCGGCTAGCTGGGAGACGCTCGGGCATGCGGTCGGCTGGCAAGCTTGACGCTCGGACCCGCGCTCGGAGATCCACTCGGACATGCGATTGGCTGGTGCTTGTGCGCTCGCATCTGATCACTTGTGCGCTCGCATGGCTTGGCCAAACTTGCTGCTTTAAATCCTTCATCATTAAAATGGGTTAAGTGTTAATTACTCACCTCACTTTGTAGTTAAAAAATTTAATTAATTCACCTACCATGTGTAATGAGCCAACGCAGAGTTGTTAGATTCAACCAGTATATATATAAAATGAACAGCGCCATGCACTAGGAGAAACAACAAACTGATTATTCATCACAATTGTCACATTTTATAAATGGCGCCACCACCAGCTGATCAGGAGGAGAGCACTACTGCCGGATCCTCAAGCCGGACAAAAAAATGGTACTCTCCATGCATTCTCCACTATGATAATGTTCCTGATCGAATTTGTTTGGTTTTGGATTTGAGTATATATGATGTTTGTGCAGGTGCTGCAGGTTCATAAAGTGTTGCGGCTGCTGCCACTATCTGGTCTCTATTGTCGGATGTTGCTTCGATGGAGCTTCTTTCCTGTCCTCTTGTGTGGAATAAGAATGAACAAAAATCCGCTGTACTTTGTGGTGGATAGAATAAGATAAAATAAAAGAGTGTACTTTGTAGTGGAATTACACAATAAATAAAATCGCATTTTACTCTGGTAGATTTTTCTTCATTGTGGACTTTAATTTGATCAACTTTTGAAAATCAGATGAGCAAATGATTAATAATCTATCCTAAATCTCAATCATTCCCAAGCTATCCTAATCTCATTGTAACAAGAAACTTAACTTGTTAGTGCATTATTATCAACAACAACAAATATACTTGTTACTGCATTTTTTTTTTCTTCTCTGAACCTTATGGTTGTTAAAGCTCCAGTTTTGAATACGTATATGTTGTCCATTATGCTAATGTCGCCTGAACACACAAATTGTTATTACATAAATTTGAATATGTCTGCAGGTTGAACTTATTACACTCAAAAAGTTGTCTGTACTTCCGTATTGCTAACTGCAGTAATATATATATACACTTCACTAGCCCTCACTGTAAAGGCTGGCCCTTTTTATGCACATTATATATCAAATGGTCAATTGTTTCATCCTTCTGTCTTCATTTAGCTATTGAGATCTGCATTTTACTGAGCCGAGTGGTTTGGTAGTTGAGGGCTTAGGAAGAGGAAATCGCCGGGCGGTTTCTGAGCCGAGTGGTTTGGTAGTTGAGGGCTTAGGAAGAGGAAATCGCCGGGTGTTTCTAGTTGTTTTTCTCAGTTGTTTTTTTAGTTAGTAGTGCCAGTGAGTTCTCAGTAGTTGTTTTAGAGTGGGCCGCGGTTTTTAGTGAGTGGGCCTGTAGAGTTGTTTGTGTTTTCCAAAACACTTTGATCCTTGAAGGATCCTTTTTAATCTATCAAAAAAAAAAGATCTGCATTTTACTATGAAAAAGACCACTGTTTGATTCAGCAGGAGACTAGTAGCTGAACAAATTCGGTCAAGGCGTTACCTGGTGCTGTTGCTCACATGCCCACCTACTAGACCTGCACAAATGCGGGTTCGGGCCGGGCAATTTTATATTTTATAGTCCGTACAATCGGATCGGGCTAAATCCGCCCATTCAATTCGGATTCAAAATTATGTCCAAGCCCGCCCATTTACTGGACCGGGTTACGCGTCGGGCCAACCCGGCCCGCTAAAAATATGTGTCAACTGTTTAAACATGATTAAATTTCCTGTTAATTCAAAACATCTTAAAACTAAACTGGGTCAAGCCAGTTTGTACCTGTCGGGCGCTGTTGTTCTGGGTAAAGCCAAAGTTACCTTTCCTGTAAATGACAAAAGCATACTGAGTTAATGTGAAAATGCAAGACCTGTGTGCATGTGCGTATAAAGTATAGTGGCAAGTTACTTCTCATGTTCAGGCCAATTTGCTAATTCCAGTATCAACAAGTGGCCATAACAGGAAACCAACTTAAGAAAGTATAGTTCTAAGTTTTCATCAAAAAGAAGTAGAAATGATTAATCAACGACCAAAAGGCTAAAACTAAACTTCATCACACATTGTCTCATGTCTTGATTTAAAGCTGTGCAGGCGATAAGGGTTTTCTCTTTTAATTTAAAATAATATAATAAATATTATGTTTAATTTTCAGCGGATTAACGGGCGAGCTATTTAGCCCGATCGGGCTAAAATGGGTGTCCAGGCCCGGCCCTAAAATAAATACGGTCCGGGTCGGGCTGGTCCGTCGGACTATAATGTATGTCCAAGCCCGTTTAAATTATCGGGCGAACGGGTCGGGCCGACCGGCCCGACCCGGATTTGCGCAGGTGGCATCTAGCAAGTCAACCTTGTCTTCCTCCAAGCAACCTCAAGCATGTAGATGCCTCTGTAGACACAAGTCAAGCCACATAAGCCTACATATTGTTGGTGATTTAAGGCTTTTGCGCCTAGTTATATGCTTAAAACTATTGGGACGATTAGTTTCTAAAGAAACAAATCGAAACGGGATGAAATCGAGTGATAGTTGGTGTCGAAGTTGGTAAGGACCGCGCCTAGTGAAGACATTAAGTCTAGGCGCGTCCAGTGATCAGTCGAGTTTTCGACTGATTTACGGCCATTCTTCACTATAGTTTTGGGTCGTTTCCGACATTATTTTGATGTCATTTGACCTCTATCTCTACATTTCAGGTAGAAAACAAGTCTCCCTCAAGGTTGAAGCCAAAATATGAAAATTTGGGGAAAACCCAAAGATTTAGAACAAAACCGAGCAGATTGACCTTTGCGGCTTTTTCTAAACTCCTAGGGCGCATACGGTGTCCGAATTGGTTGATTCAAACCTTGTTGGAAAGGTAACTCAAAGGGCTACAACTCTCTAGTTGACGCCAAGACCAAATTCGGATGGGAAGACCACCAAAAAGGCCTGAAAAGTTCCAGCCAGTCGGCTGAAATCAGCCAGACGACCGGCTGAATAAAGATTGAAGGAGGCTTGCCCACGGCCATTCCCAGCCGACCGCCTGAACTCTGTTGCTTCAAAAATCCCCCCCGAGGCTATAAATAGAAAGAGGGGTTTTTGACCTAAGTGTGGAGGTTTTTGGGGAGAAGAAGATTGGAAAAGAGTCTCATCCAAGGTCATCAATCATCAAAAGATACAACTGAGGAGAATAAGAGAAGACTAAAGGGAGTTCAAGGATTGACAACCCTGCGTCTTCTACATCTTTTCCTATTCTACTTGTTGTATGCTATAAACCCTACTCACACCATGTTGTCTTACATGATGTGTGAGTAGTGATCTTGTGTTTTGAGGGTCTTATGACTCTCATTGGTACTCTATGATCATGTATACACATTGAATATACAATCTATGGTGTTGATTTCATTTTCTTTTGTGTTATGAATGTTATGCACTCTAGGTGTTTGATAAAATGCCTAAGTGACATGTTGAATCTTAAAACTTGACCTAAGTATTGAAAAAGCTTAGTGATGGTTTGGATATGGTGGAAATGATCATATCTAGTGTTTATGAGAGTAAATGCATGGATGTGAGGTTAGCTAGAGCTTAATGCCTATAGCATTTATTACCTTGGGAGAGATTCGAAGGATAGTAGTGATATAGAATGAATCAATATCTTGAGAAAGTGAGGTTCTAATTAGGATGGCTTGATTAGGATTTGATTCAAATGAGAATTTGTCTATCTTAGTCTAAGCTAGGTTCTAAACCAATTAACACCTAAAAATGATTTAAATCTTGTGTACGTGACTATTGGGAAATTGCCAAGGAGGGGAGTAACCCCACGAAACACCTCCTATCTATCTTTCATCCTTAATTACTCGCCACGTAGGATTTAGAATATACTCACACCCTTATACATTTTGGTTTAGAATAGACAAACGGAAACACGATCTTACATAGTGCATGTGATTGGCTTGCTCCTCTTAGTTCGACCCGGTACTTTACCGATATTATAAATATTTTGACTCTACGACGACCCTCTTCAAAACCGACACATCGGGAGGGTAAAAATAGATGTTGTCATCTAGCGTAGACATTAAGATAATGTCTACACTGGACGCGGTGCGCTAATGTCTGAATTGGGCGTGCTGCGAATGGACATGACAAGCGTATTTTAAACCCTTTATAGTCGTCAAGATATGAGTTTTAGGGGTCGAATTGTAGTCAAACAAAATTTATAACCTTGGTAAGCCAAGGGTCGATCCAAGGAACAACGTGTGTGAGTACTAGTTAACAGGTGACTATTTAGCTATTCCGATTTAAAGAGGTTTTGTTGTAACGACACTTGCATAAATTAAATGCAGAAAAATAAAGGTTTTGTGACTTTATCAGAGAAAGAATTCCAGGACCATACTTCACCCGTGCTAACCCCACTAATCATGCAATCATTATCACGTCTTAAACATCATGCTATCGAATATGGAAATAAACCGAACTGACACTAGATAAGCCCCCCCATCCACGGATCATTATCTAGATTAATCCCAATCGTTGAACGCCGCCTATCCACGGATTATCAACGATCTCGATTTATTAAACTTAGGGTTTTCATACAATTTCATACAATCCGGTTAATACCTAGGGCACATCCATCTTTTTTTATTAAACTCAGACTCTAGTACATGAATTCTCAAGACAAGTTATGATCGCATGCAATGAAAAAGGTGGAATTACACTGCATGAAGCAAAATGGGGTAGAAATATATTTTTTTTCGTACACAAGGGGTGACTTTTCTCACTTTGCCCTTGGTATTTTTCTGTTTGTTTACACAGGGGGTGACTTTTCTCACTTTGCCCTTGGTATTTTCTTTCTTTCAAAAAAAACTATGCTTAGGGAACGACTTTTCACCCTGTTTTGAAAATTCAGAACTTCGTTCTTGATTAAAAATATATTGCTCTCTTTTTGTTTTTTCAAACTCCACACTTAAAACTTGACATAGTGTATGTATGAAGGTGGGTGCATGCAGATCACAACAAGTACAGAGAAACGCATACTAGTACTAAGGTCGCCTAGAAAAAGAGATGCATAATTAAGTTTTTGACATTTTTGAACCGGTGCTTACTAATATCAAGTCTCAAACATGCTTTAAGAAATATGTAAAACACGTGATAGGCAAAGGCCAACAATGATACTGACTCGAGAGAATACACACACGAATAAATCTATTTCAAGTCCTAAACTTTGAATCCAAAAGAATGACAATCAGCCAAGGAGTATCGTAGAAAATGAGGATTTCAATCGCAATACATAGACAGTTGAGCATATGCAATGTGTCTGACTAAGCGTTAACCACTCCACACTTAAGAAATAAAAGATAAGAAAAAGGCGCATAGGAACTTCACTCGTGTGTGATGGCGCAATATCCATGGAGATTTAGCGATGCCCGGGGAGTGAAATGCGACTTGTGAGCTGGTAGAGATATAAATAAAAACACAGAGCTTCACAAGTGATAGGTTAGCATCGATAATCGTGAAGGGGTTAGTGCACTCCACACTTAAAACCTTGAAATGTACACACACAATGCAAATGAAAAATGCAACTAGCTAATACTTACAACACGGGTTACTCCCTGAAGAGGCCTAGTTTAACGTTTTGTCAAGACATAGCGAGGGAGAGAGTGTCAATCCACCTTCAAATCCCATTGAAATTTACGTCCATCTAGTATGACATGAACTTTAAGTAGAGCATGCAGTTCCTTTAAAAATTCGAGACCCTTAAGAATCAAGGGACTGTAGAAGCTCCCTAATAAAAGTTCCAAGACGTGAGGCAAGAACTATCAAAACTTGTCTGGAGGATGTTCGGCAATATATGCATCTTCAAAACTAGCTCCAACAAGCACACTTCCTGTATACTCTTTAGCTAGGAACTCACGTACCCATACTTCATAATTTCCCTTCACTATCACATTCATATGTATGCGAGGATCCTCTGTAATTGAGCTGAGGTACACATCAACAAAAACTTCGTACCTATAATCCTTTGATAGCTCATCAGCGCCCAAAGAAACTGGTGGAATGACGTTCTCTTCTGTATGTTCAGCTAAATGACCTTTGGAAGCAGTCGTAGTGGAGGGAGATGTATCTTTATATTTTGAGACGTCATCAGTACAAAACTCATCATCCTCCAACTCAGTGCAAGCCTTGGAAAACGTTCCCAATGCCTCAAAACCATCCTCACAAATAGGTTGTTCTGGTATTGAGAGCATTCTCGTAGCCTGATCATCTTCCACGTGGATTGGAAATAGAACTGAAGATGAATGTGCTTCGTAGATTTGGACCTCTTGACGATACCATCTTGATGTCCTCGTCTCTGCATGCATTGGTGGCTGCAATGGCTTGCTGCTCTAAGTGATCCTTCAGTATTTTCTGTCTGGCTGCGAGTTGCTCTATTGACCTTCGCATGTCTCTTACCTCAGCATCGGTTTGCTCAGATGCCTTTTGCTGATCTTCAAACGTCTTTCACTGATCCTCAGACGTCTTTTACTGGTCGGCTATGAAGCTAGCTAGCTAGCATGGCTTCTATGTTTGACGTCGATCCGGGGTTCTGAGCTCGCTGTGGCTGAGTTGGATTATTATAGCTCCCTAAATTCTTATTTTGCTGCTGCTAAGGCTGGTTCTGGTAACTCTCATAATAGCAGTCGCCTTGATAATACGATTGATCATAAAACTGATGTTGTTGCTGCGAGTGATTCTGGTAGCTCTCATAATAAGGATCATCTCGATAATAATGTTGATCATAGAACTGATTTTGATTTCCTTCCCAATTCGTATCATATGAATGTGTCTGACAATAAGGCTCTTCCCTTGGGTAGGCGTCTCGATGACCAAAAGAAAACATCTTTGCAACATTCAGAATAACATTGATTAGTGAAGGTCAGAAGTATATAGAGTATGTACAAGGAAGTAATAAAAAAATAGAACAATCTAAACTACACTCGTTAAATCTAATATCACACTAAACGCTTCTCCCCGACAACGGTGCCATTTTGACAAGCGTATTTTTAACCCTTTATAGTCGTCAAGATATGAGTTTTAGGGGTCGAATTGCAGTCAAACAAAATTTATAACCTTGGTAAGCCAAGGGTCGATCCAAGGAACAACGTGTGTGAGTACTAGTTAACAGGTGACCTATTTAGCTATTCCGATTTAAAGAGGTTTTGTTGTCACGACACTTGCAGAAATTAAATGCAGAAAAATAAAGATTTTATGACTTTATCAGAGAAAGAATTCCAGGACCATACTTCACCCGTGCTAACCCCACTAATCTTGCAATAATTATCACGTCTTAAACATCATGCTATCGAATATGGAAATAAACCGAACTGACACTAGATAAGTTGTCCATCCATGAATCATTATCTAGATTAATCTCAATCGTTGAACGCCGCCCATCCACGGAATATCAACGATCTCGATTTATTAAACTTAGGGTTTTCATACAATTTCATACAATCCGGTTGATACCTAGGACCAATCCATCTTTCGGTAATTAACCCAAATACATTCTAGCATGTAAACATCACATTCAATGTAAAACTTGAAAGAACGATAAACTAAGCATGATGAAATTGAATATTTGATTTGCATTAATGAAAAGCGTTCATATGATCACATGAAGAGTTGGGTACATAGCACGGGATCCGTAGGATCCCAGAATAAGAAGACTGCTCACTACTCAAGGTAAGTTAACCAAAAGTAGTGTTGATAAAGAGATTAAGGGCGAGGAAACCGTAATGACGCGGGTGCTCGTTGAATCCTCGATCTCTCGTGATGAACTCTGTCTTCTCTCCCAATTTAGGGTTTTTCTTCTCCAAATAAGCACACCCTTTAATCTGGTCGAATGCCTCTTTTTATAGCCTGAATTTCCATAATTATCTAAAGTCGAAATTAGGAAAGTCCTGTGACACCTTAACTGTCACGGGCTATCACGGGACTCAAAGATGTCGTTGCCACGGCCAAGTCCCGTGACAGTTCTATTGTCCCGTGACAGTAAGGAGTGTCACGGGACCTGACCTACGTTGCCTTTTTGGAAGTCTAAACCTTCGAATCTGCTTTTGGTGTCAACTACAAAGTTGTAGCTCTTTGAACTAGCTTTCCGACAAGTTAAATTTCGACTCATTTGGACACTGTATGCGCTCTAGGCATGCAAAATACGTCGCAAAGGTCCGTATGCCTTGTTTTGTCCTGTTTTTCCCCAAATCTTCACCAAATGCTTCGCTTTGCTTTGGATCAATCCAAAAGTATTAGGTATGTGATATACGACCTGAAACACTAGAAAAGAGGTTAAATAATGACAATTTGCCAGGAGAACAAGTGATATCCTTCATCGTATGGAGCAATTAACTAGTCGAAATCTCGACTGATCAGAACACAGACACGTCTGTCAGCTCAGGCGACGTCTTTTCTCCATCTTGTTTCATTCTCTTAATTTATCAAATGAGTTCTGAAATTTGAGGCACGAAAAATCTCAGTGCTATTGTCAAATATACTAATTCCATCCTCCAATTCTCAAAGCCCCTCAAACCTTAAGCCTGCTGCATTTTCTCTGCCTGAAAATAGGGTAGTGTTTTTCTATAGGAGTATCCCACTTCGAATTTCCTGCAACCCAAGGCAAACCCGTGTAGGGTGGAAATATCGATTTCGGAAAGTGAAACCACACGATCCTAATAGATATCCAAGCGACCATTTTAACTACAATCGAAGCCAGCCGCATTTAGAAGACTTTCGTGCTGCCATTGAAGACCCTTTCCAACCTTGTTGCTGTGAAGTGCTGTGAAGTGGAGGACTACAAGACGACCCAACAACTACAAACGAAATCAATATTCTGCTAATCGATGGTGAGCGTGAGAGATATGATGCATTAGTTTCAGAAGCTATACAAATTTAAAGGAACTGATTTCTGGCATTGGAGAAAGAAGATGCACTTCTTACTGACAAATTTGAAGGTGGTGTACGTGCTGTCTACACCATGCTCTGAAGTTGGAGATGACGCACCGATGGTCGCATTCCGTGATCAAAACACGTGGGAGAACGACGACTACATTGCTAGAGGACACATCCTCAACGGTATGTCCGATTCCTTATTTGATCTTTATCAAAATGCTAAATCTACAACAGAGTTATGGGATTCTATTGGATCCAAATACATGGCCGAGGATGCCTCGAGCGTCAAGTTGCTTTTGAGCAATTTCAACAACTACAAGATGGTGGACTCTCGGCCTGTGATGGAACAGTTCCATGAGATACAACGTATCTTGGGGCAATTTGCTCAATGGAAATTGAGATGGAAGAGGCCATCTCGGTGTCAACTATAATTGATAAATTACCACCAGCATGGAAGGACTTTCGACGTTCCTTGAAGCACAAGTAGGAGGAGATGTCTCTTGTGGAACTCGCAAAGGAATTGCGAATGGAAGAGGAACTTTGTGCGCGAGACAGCGACGCAATGGAAGTAGATGCAAATTTACCTAAGGTAAATGTGATGGAGGCTAGTTCTCAAAAAGATGAACAAGAACAAGGGCAAGAAACGGCCAAATAGTCATACTAGCAACGGTCCGAACAAGAGGCATCCTTCGAAAGGAAACGTATGTTGGACTTGCGGAAAAGTGGGGCATTTCAAGCGTGATTGCCGCTTAGGAAAGGGGAAGAGCGAGAAGGCTCAAGGCAATTCTTTTGGTGCTAAAAACAAACAGCAGAAATCTCAAGGTCAGAAAATTTTAGTTTCAAATTTAGAGACTAAGTTAGACATATTCTTATGTAGATTATGTCTCTAATTTTTCTAATATTTTTGCTATGCAGGATGATGAGGTTTCATGGTGGGTTAACTCCGGTGCTACGACACATGTTTGTAGAGACAAAGGATTATACAAGTCATTTGCCGCTACAAGTGAAGGAAGAGTTCTTCACATGGGAGACTAGTCGACCGCCCCAATCCTAGGATTAGGCTAAATAGAGTTAGAGTTCTCTTCGGGAAAAACTATTGTTCTAAGTAATGTTCTGTTTGTACCAAATATTAGAAAAAATATTGTGTCGGGTACTATTTTGAATAAACAAGGTTATCGACAAGTAAATGAAGCCGATAACTAGGTATTATCAAAGGGTGGAATGCTCAAGTTAAGTATTAATAAAGTTGTTTCTTCTCTTTACATGAATTGTGAGCATGAAATTTCTACTCAATATATGAATTCACATGTTTATACTTCTACACTATGGCATGCACGTTTAGGACATGTTCACTACAAAAGATTGCATACTATGTCTAAGCATGATTTAATTCCTTCATTCAACATGAATATTGATAAATGTAGAACTTGCATGCTTACTAAATTACCAGGCAACCATTTCATAACGTTACAAGAGAAAGCAACATACTTGATTTAATACATAGCGATTTATGTGATTTTCATGCATCACCATCTTTAGGAAATAAGATATACGTAGTAACATACATAGATGATTGTTCTAGATTTTGCTATGTTTATTTGTTACATTCCAAAGATGAAGCTCTTGATAAATTTAAAATTTATAAGAGTGAAGTTAAACTTCAAAAGAGAACTTCTATTAAGAAGTTGCACACCGATAGAGGTGGGGAATACTTCAATCCTAGTTATTTCCAAAGTTTTGGTATCATTCATGAAACCACGGCTCCCTACACGCCACAATAAAATGGTGTATCGGAGAGGAAAAATGGAGCTTTGAAAGAGATGGTTAATGTCTTGCTTTCTTACTCGGGTCTAAATGATGGATTTTGGGGAGAAGCCATGTTAACGGCTTGCTACTTGTTGAATAGGGTTCCTAATAGTAGAGGCAACCTTACTCCCAATGAAATTTGGCATAATAAGAAGCCAAATTTGGTACATGTTAGAGTTTGGGGTTGTAGAGCAGTAGTGAGACTACCTTTACCTAAACTTAAAACTTTAGGAGAAAAAGGAGTTGAATGCATATTCGTAGGATATGCCGAACACTCCTTGGTTTATAAATTCTATGTTATAGAACCTAATATGCACGTATCGATCCATACTATCATTGAATCAAGAGATGTCACATTCGATAAAAAGAGATTTTCGTCAATTAGCATGCCTAAAGATTTGATTCTTACACCTAGTACAACTCAAGAATCAAATGATACCCAAATTTCTGAAAGTAGAAGGAGTAAAGGGGCTAGGAAAGAAAAATCATTTGGTAATGATTTTCAAATGTACCTAGTGGAAGGAACTAGGGAAGACATTGTCTCACAATATCTGTATTGTTATGTCATTGAAAATGATCCTAAGACATTTGATGAAGCCATGAAATCCCAAGATGTATCATTTTGGAAAGAAGTCATAAATGATGAAATGGACCCTATAATAGGAAATAATACTTGGATTTTGGTAGATTTGCCACCAGGACATAAACCATTGAGAAATAAATGGATCTTCAGAAAGAAGATGAAAGTAGATGGTACCATTGACAAATTTAAAGCAAAATTGGTTATCCAAGGCTTTAGACAGAAATATGGTAGTACCTATGCACCGGTTGCAAGAATTTCAACAATCAGATTGTTGATAGCCTTAGCTTCTATTCATAAGTGGCTAGTACATCAAATGGATGTAAAGACCTCTTTCCTAAATGGTGATTTAGTGGAAGAGATATACATGAAGCAACCGGAAGGTTTCGTTGTAACGGGACAAGAGCATAAGGTATGCAAGCTTGTTAAGTCATTATATGGACTTAAACAGGCACCTATGCAATGGCATCAAAAGTTTGATGAGGTGGTGCTTTCTGATGGATTTATCTTAAATCAATCGGATAAATGCGTATACAACAAGTTTGACAACTCCGGAAATGGAGTTATTATATGTTTATATGTAGATGACATGTTGATTTTTGGCACTAACATAGAGTGCATAAATCAAACGAAGGAATTTTTATCATCTAAATTTTCCATGAAGGACATGGGGGAGGCGGAAATCATTCTTGGTATAAGACTAAAAAGAATAGAGGGTGGTCTAGCTTTGACACAATCTCATTATATTGAGAAAGTGTTAAAGAAGTTCAAGTATTTGGACTGTCATCCGGTGACCACTCCTTTTGATTCCTCCAAACACCTTCTTCCTAATATGGGAGACCCCGTGTCATAACTTGAATATTCAGGGATCATTGGAGGTTCGATGTATGCAATGACAAGCACAAGACCCAACATAGCTTTTGCGGTGGGCAAGCTAAGTCGATATACTAGTAATCCTAGTGTGGATCACTGGCAAGCGATTCATAGGTTACTACGGTACCTTAAGGGAACGATGAACCTATGTCTTGTGTATTCTGAATTTCCTTCAGTCATTGAAGGATTCTCGGATGCAAGTTGGATCTCAACGATGAAGATCATTCTTCTACAAGTGGATGGGTATTTCTACTTGGGGAGGTGCCATTTCATGGGCATCTAAGAAACAAACTTGCATCAGTAGTTCCACAATGGAATCTGAATTTGTTGCTCTAGCCACAGCTTCGAAAGAAGCGGAATGGTTAAAGAACATGTTACATGAAATTCCGTTGTGGGAGAGACCAATATCACCCATATCAATTCATTGTGATAGCGCTGCAACAATGGCTAAAGCATATAGCCATGTATACAATGGGAAGTCTAGACACTTGGGTGTTAGACATAGTGCGGTAAGAGAGCTCATTACGCATGGGGTGATATCTGTGGATTTTGTGAGGTCACAACAAAATTTAGCCGATCACTTAACGAAGGGATTAGCTAGTGATTTGGTCTCCAAGTCAGTTAAGGGGATGGGACTAAAACCCGTATAATTTTCTAGTCGTGGGACACCCAATTCACATCCATCTAGCGATGGAGCTGAATTCACCGTGGAAAGCCCATTCCTAGGAAATTAATAAACACCAATGTGCGTCCCCAAGAATGTGTTCATGACTTACAAGAGTTAGGTTGTAGAGTGACTCTTCTTAATCGATTCTTTGAAAAAGTGCTAGTTGTAGGAGCACAATCGGGCGGTTTGACCCACAAGAGAATCTACATATATAAACGTGAAGTTTATGGTCGCTTCATGAGATATCGGGTTTGATCTCAATACGTTTATGAATGGATAGGGACTCAAGGACTATTAAGAGTCAAGTTAGCTTAACGGTTTGTGAAGTAAAACATGCGTGTGCCACCGTCAAGTACCCAGATGGATTGATTGGTTCAAACGTTTACGAGCACCATGATTTTCGGGTATATTGTATGCGTGGCTACACTACGCGGAAATTCAATCGTTTACGACATTTCCGTTTATGCGTATTTTGCTTAAAAACAAAGGTGTTTTGTGGATCAAAGGGAAACCCTTAAATAGGGGAGGATTGTTGGTGATTTAAGGGTTTTGAGCCTAGTTATATGCTTAAAACCATTGGGACGATTAGTTTCTAATGAAACAAATCGAAACGGGATGAAATCGAGTGATATTTGGTGTCGAAGTCAGTAAGGACCGCGCCCAGTGAAGACATTAAGTCTGGGTGCGTCCAGCGTAGACATTAAGATAATGTCTACACTGGACGTGGCGCGCTAATGTCTGAACTGGGCGCGCGGCGGACGGACACGGACGCGTCTGTCAGCTCAGGCGACGTTTGTTCTCCATCTCATTTCATTCTCTATATATATCAAATGAGTTTTGAAATTTGGGGCACTATTGTCAAATACACTGATTCCATCCTCCGATTCTCAAAGCCTCTCAAACCTTAAGTCTGTTGTATTTTTTCTGCCTGAAAATACAGTGTTTTTCTATAGGATTATCCCACTTCAAATTTCCTGCAACCCAATGCGAAACCGTGTAGGGTGGAAATATCGATTTCGGAAAGCAAAACCACGTGATCCTAATAGATATCCAAGCGACCATTTTAACTACAATCGAAGCCAACCGCATTTATAAGACTTTCGTGCTGCCATTGAAGACCCTGTCCAGCCTTGTTGCTCTGAAATGCTATGAAGTGGAGGACTACAATACGACCCACAAACTACACATATTTAATTAATATTTATGATTAATGATATAAACTAATTTAGTAATTATTACGTTCAAATTTATGTATGCCTACCTGTACGGCATCCTGTTCCAATTCACCTGTATGTCAAAATGCTGGACTTGCACCGTTTTACTCCAATTTGTTCAAAGTGAATCTACCCAGTTAGCTGGGTGTTCATCCCTGGATGGAAGGGTGATTACACCATTCCTGACTGGAAACCAGTTGTTAATATATATGAGTCTTCAAATGAAACGTGAATCGATTTCACTTTCCAAATACAAGATTTCTGCCCTATGTGGGTATCCAGAAATTTGTACTGGGATATGACAAGCGATATGTACTAGGGATAATATATGGTTGTAAACCGAGCAACACAATCAAACAACAATTGATTGTTCTTGAAGGAGATCAAAACTTTTTGTTTTATGTGAAAAACTATATCATTCATTCTGTGTTTTTCCAGAAGAAGAACATTCAAAAACCCAGCCAAAACTGCCACAAAATTGTTCTGAACTGACTGTGTGCGTTCGCACAGTTCTCCTTGTGCGTTCGCATAGCCCAAACCCGACGCATGAATATCTCGTGCGTTCGCACAGGCCAAACCCGACGCATGAATATCTCGTGCGTTCGCATGGTACTGAGTAGTCGCGATCGGTCGGTCGCACAACCCAGACCCGACGCATGAGAATCTCGTGCGTTCGCATGGTACTGAGTAATCGCGATCGGTCGCACAAAACACAACCTTGTGCGTTCGCACAGTTCACTTTGTGCGTTCGCATGACTCTCGTCCGATCGCACGCATGACTTCCGACTAGCACAAAACACAGTTAAACAAGAGTTGTAAAATGATTCATTTCATTCAAACAACACTTTTACAAGGTTTCATACATGTTTCACATCGTATAAACCTAAAATCTCCAACAATCCTCCCCCATTTTAGGGTTATTGACAGTCACTGCCTTGTCGTGAGGCAATGTTGCACAAATAAATTTATAAGACCGCACTCGTGACTTAACTATTTTTTAGGTAGTACGTGGTAAGTACGGGTCGAACCCAAGGGAATTAGGGGGATAGTTTGTTCCTTTAAAACTATACTAGCGATGGATGTGTTTTACGTTGATTGAGCTTTTAGCGTGATTAACTAAGCTACTGTTTTTGGTTTTTTGGTTTTTTGTGCGGAAAGTAAATTACAGAAATTAAATGATTAATTACAAAGAGGGACTTACAGTGGGTGATGCGTGATTGTTGATTCCTCCGGTATATGAGTGGTTGATGGTTGCGGTTGATTGAGCAGTTTACAAAAGTAAGTACAAGGGGGGGTTTTTAACAGTTGTGAGTAAAGTATTCGGTTTCAGGTGTTCTTGTATTATAACATGTTTATTAATTTAGTAAACCTTCTAAGTATTCAAACGATGAATCGAGGCTAGTTACAGCACAAGACATGCAACATCGGCTACTTGTTCTAATTAGACTAGTCTGAACACTGATTAAAGCGTACTAGTCTGTGTGCATCCAATTGGTCCCTTTGGTCCAGTTTCCAAATGGTTTTTAGGATAGTTGACCTCTTCAGATAAGTTTCTCCATTTGGTCCCTTTGGTCCAGTTCCCAAATGGTCCATTTACCCGAGTGTGATCACGAATCTAAGGAAGAGCTTACGAATTTGGACCCTTATGGTCACATTTCCAAATGGTTTACTCGACCTTAAACATTCTAACTTTTATATATGGCACATAGAACAAGCATTGAATACAGAGAAAATAAACATAACTATTTAAACATTAAATAATACAAGATTGTACCTTCCGCCGAATGAGGAGTTTAGCTACGCCTATCCATGGAAGAGTAGCGCATAGCAAAGTATCGTAACTTTATTGATCAAAACCAAACTTACAAAGTATTACAATTTCTAGAGAGATAAGTTGTGAAGTGTGGTGGTGATGATTTGTGAAGAGGTGAAGCCTCAATTTATAGGAAATGGGGAGGAGCAATGGAGGGCTTGGATGGAGGCAAGTGTTTTTACATCAAGGGTGGAGGAGGAGGCAAGGAGGATGTGGTGGAGGAGACACCACATGGCACCACCTTGTGGACTCCAAAGAGCCGCCGGTTGGGGGGAAGAAAAGGGGGAGGTTTCTTTCCCTTGGCCACCTCTTGCCAAGGTCTTCAAGTCATCCAAGGAGGACAAAGGGAGGAGGCCACCCATGACTCATCATCTCTCATCTAGCCGCCGGTCATGGAGGAGGAAATGGATGAGTTTTGACAGTTTTGTACAGTCTTTACAAAACTATCAATTCAATTCCTCTCCGGTCTGACTTTGATTATTCCTCGGTTGGATTTAATTTGAGTAATCCTTGGTCAGAATCTTTAGATTTCTTCGTTCAGCGTCTGATATTGACCTCGGACTGACTCTTGTTATCTTTTCAGCGTAAAATCCTCTCTTTAGCGTGTTTTCTCTCTAGACTCTAAAATGCCCTGCAAATGCATTTCGGTACTAACAACCAGAAGTTAAATAGACAAACAGTCTAATTTGGTGGGTTTTACTGTGTTTTTGATTCGTATAATTGTGGTCCATCAGATAACCCCACACTTTTAGTTGTTCGTCCCGAACAATGCTTTTAAAGGTGGCACTCTATGCAAGTTTGGTTTTTAAAATATGAAAATTAGACTGTGATACTAGACTTATCCTAATTCATGCATCACTACTTATTACTAAATTAAACCGTATAAATACGTAGGAGTAATTTGATACTTGTACCTCCGTGCCGAGATGCAAATTATATTGGATGTCTCGGGAGATAGCTCTTTTCAGGTCCAGGCTGGCATCCTCGGGATTGTCTCGCACTATATGGTTTTCTTGTAGCTTTCTCTAGCACGTGATTCGATTCAGGTTTCAGTGAGTTGAGCCTTTTTGATTTCTTTCTTTTTGGCGATGGACTGCTTTTTGTAGTGAATTGGTCTTTGGCTTTTGGCCTTGGATTTGACTTTTGAGAACTTCACTTTTTTGTCGGTTAAAACCTTCACAATATTGGGCTCTAGGCCTCTTGATTTGCTTCTTCGAGCTTTTGCTTCTTTGTGATTGCAAGTCCATTTTTTCGCCTTTTTGGGAGGTCCAATCATCGCCCGCGAGCATATGGAAATACCTCCCCGCTCCTCTTGTCTTCGTCATTTTGCGCGGGTCAAGATGAGGGTCGCTCATCTATTTTCTCGGCTATTTTGACTAGAGAGAGGACGGTCTGATTCCCGTCCTCGCCTTTGCATAGATGCTTCCTGGCGGAGTTGACTTCAATTATTCACTGAAACCTGAAGTGCAGCCTCCACTGACTTCGAAAACAATATAGTTTGATTCGATCCTTTGAATGCTTGCCAAGTCCTTCGAGGGCATTTCTATCAACTCCACATCCCTGGTTATCTTAGCACAAAGGGACAAATGAAAAATTACATCCTAAGTTTTTAGACAGTTGAATTTTCACAAGGTTAATGCATGAATTATGAATAATCTTTTTCACATTCTTAAGTTCATATTTTCAAAAAGATAATACTATATTAATTAACTAAATATGCAGGTGGTTCTCACCCCACACTTTTGAACGAAGGCAAGCCTTAGTTCAAAAGTCATGCAATATATACAGGAGAAGGAAATGACATTATGGAAAAAGAAGAACAGAACTCCCTTTAAGGTGTCGAGTGAACGACATGGCACGAGGCTGGATAATCGAGGGAGTTCAGTTGGGGCCTCGAACTCTCAGCGCAGGCCCGGTAAATTCACGGAAGCTGCCTGGCTGATCCGGTCTTGCTCCAAAAACCTTATTCCTACATGTAAGACATTCCTTCTAGACAAAAAGTGGGTGAGAGCGCTTATTGAAAATTTAAATGACAGAAAGTAAGATAGTGTCGGGTTACCTCCCGAGCAGTGTACTTGTTTAACGTCGTTGGCTCGACAGTACCTCGTTGTTGATTACTGGTTTGGGTCCCATGAGTGGCTCAAGTCGAACTTTGCCACCGTTCCTGTGTTGGTTTTTGCCTTGCCTTTTCCCGATTTCTTACGAGCAGATGTGTTTGGATCCCATGGTTGCTTGAGGTCGAACTTCTTCACAGCTGCCCTTTTGATTTGCCCAAAGAACACATATGGCAGCGGGCTCAGTTTTGCTCTCCCTTGATCCGGAGGTTTCTTATTTACATATCCTCGAGAGGGCGGGGATTCCTTGACCATATTAGCTGGTTCATCAAGTCGAGCTCTCTTGTTCCTCCTTCCGGGCTTCCATTGCACCGGGCCATGTCTTTGTCGCTTCTTTGTGGCAGAGATGATTGGCCATCCTAGAACGAGTGAGTTTTCAGCCGGATTTTCTTGGCTCATGACGAGTGAGTGCTCCATCTTTGGCTTTTCTTGCCTTTGTCCCGCTTCCAACTCGCCTTGCACCTCCTCATTGATCACTTTATCTTCAGGGGCTGTGATCCGTATACAAACCGAGGGGTCAAGTTGGGGGACTTCCACCACAAGGGCCAGGTCTTTCTCGAGCAGTTCTTCAGTGAGGGCAGGGCCTGCCGTGATTTTTTCGGTGAGTTTGGCAGTGAGGTCCGGGCATGTCTCGGCTGGTTTGGTAGTGAAGTCCGGGACTTCATTTGGCTCGTCAAGTAGAGCCGGGACTTCCTCGGGTAGTTTGGTGATGAGGTTCGGTTTGGTGATGCGGTCCCAGATCAGTTGTGCAGCCGCCCAGAATTCCTCGTCTTCGACCTCATCTTGGTGTATTGGGGCACTCATTTGCTGGATGCTAGCTTCCAATTCTTCCTCCTTGATGCTTTCTGTATCTGATTCGTCCATTACTTTGGATGGTTCGGGAGTGAGATCCCATGTAGGCTCCTTTCCAGTTATCCATGCGTCCTCATCCTCTAGTAGCTTTGTGGGCTCCAGTGTTGGTTCCTTTAGCTCCGCCTCCATATCCATTACTGCCCTTGTACTGATGTCTTCTCTCAGTTTTGTTGCGGGCAAGCTTACAAAGGGTGTGGTGTCGGGCTCGTTCTGAACTGAGTCCACTTCCATCGTTGGTGCCTTATTGTCAGTTTGGTGCCACTGACCCTGTTTTGTGTTCTTTGCCAAATCATTTATGAGGCGCCAGGCTTCACCCACGGTTAACTTCCTGAGTGAACATCCTGCTACATCATTAAATCTTTTCCGCTCAAGTGGCCTCATTCCACCGAGAAACCTTTGAAGAAGATTGATTCTGGTGAATCCATGGTGCGGGCCGTTCTCCACAAGGGAGTCAAAGTACTCCAAGTACTCGTCCAAAGTTTGGTCCTGGGATTGCTTAATGTTGATGATCTCTTCGCGGAGTAGCCAGAAAAACTCATCATATTTCCACGGCTCGTTTTCGCAGTAGGAAGACATGGTGGATTATGTATAGAAAAAAGAACAACTACCCATTTGCTAAGTCCCCGGCAACGGCGCCAATTTGACAGTCACTGCCTTGTCGTGAGGCAATGTTGCACAAATAAATTTATAAGACCGCACTCGTGACTTAACTATTTTTTAGGTAGTACGTGGTAAGTACGGGTCGAACCCAAGGGAATTAGGGGGATAGGTTGTTCCTTTAAAACTATACTAGCGATGGACGTGTTTTACGTTGATTGAGCTTTTAGCGTGATTAACTAAGCTACTGTTTTTGGTTTTTTGGTTTTTTGTGCGGAAAGTAAATTACAGAAATTAAATGATTAATTACAAAGAGGGACTTACAGTGGGTGATGCGTGATTGTTGATTCCTCCGGTATATGAGTGGTTGATGGTTGCGGTTGATTGAGCAGTTTACAAAAGTAAGTACAAGGGGGGGTTTTTAACAGTTGTGAGTAAAGTATTCGGTTTCAGGTGTTCTTGTATTATAACATGTTTATTAATTTAGTAAACCTTCTAAGTATTCAAACGATGAATCGAGGCTAGTTACAGCACAAGACTTGCAACATCGGCTACTTGTTCTAATTAGACTAGTCTGAACACTGATTAAAGCGTACTAGTCTGTGTGCATCCAATTGGTCCCTTTGGTCCAGTTTCCAAATGGTTTTTAGGATAGTTGATCTCTTCAGATAAGTTTCTCCATTTGGTCTCTTTGGTCCAGTTCCCAAATGGTCCACTTACCCGAGTGTGATCACGAATATCTAAGGAAGAGCTTACGAATTTGGACCCTTATGGTCACATTTCCAAATGGTTTACTCGACCTTAAACATTCTAACTTTTATATATGGCACATAGAACAAGCATTGAATACAGAGAAAATAAACATAACTATTTAAACATTAAATAATACAAGATTGTACCTTCCGCCGAATGAGGAGTTTAGCTACGCCTATCCATGGAAGAGTAGCGCATAGCAAAGTATCGTAACTTTATTGATCAAAACCAAACTTACAAAGTATTACAATTTCTAGAGAGATAAGTTGTGAAGTGTGGTGGTGATGATTTGTGAAGAGGTGAAGCCTCAATTTATAGGAAATGGGGAGGAGCAATGGAGGGCTTGGATGGAGGCAAGTGTTTTTACATCAAGGGTGGAGGAGGAGGCAAGGAGGATGTGGTGGAGGAGACACCACATGGCACCACCTTGTGGACTCCAAAGAGCCGCCGGTTGGGGGGGAAGAATAGGGGGAGGTTTCTTTCCCTTGGCCACCTCTTGCCAAGGTCTTCATGTCATCCAAGGAGGAGAAAGGGAGGAGGCCACCCATGACTCATCATCTCTCATCTAGCCGCCGGTCATGGAGGAGGAAATGGATGAGTTTTGACAGTTTTGTACAGTCTTTACAAAACTATCAATTCAATTCCTCTCCGGTCTGACTTTGATTATTCCTCGGTTGGATTTAATTTGAGTAATCCTTGGTCAGAATCTTTAGATTTCTTCGTTCAGCGTCTGATATTGACCTCGGACTGACTCTTGTTATCTTTTTAGCGTAAAATCCTCTCCTTAGCGTGTTTTCTCTCTAGACTCAAAAATGCCCTGCAAATGCATTTCGGTACTAACAACCAGAAGTTAAATAGACAAACAGTCTAATTTGGTGGGTTTTACTGTGTTTTTGATTCGTATAATTGTGGTCCATCAGTTATACTCTTGAATGCTAAACATTCACAACCGAACAAAACCGTGCATAAGTGAAATGTCCATTAGGATTGAATTTCACATAGTGCAGTATTCTCCAATACTCGAGAATCAGGGTGTCTTACGAATTGAACCCATCAACCCATTTGAATACGGGAAAATAAGGCACACACAAGTTCACTTTCATTCCAAGTACAACTTGACACTCTTACAGCCATGTGTCCCTATCCTTTCATAAGTGCATCTTTAGCCAAGCACAAGCTAATAGAAGCGGCTCACTTCACACTTACATAGGTGGATTCTTTTCGCATGCACCTGCAATGCACTTTTCCAAAAGATCCATTAAGAAGATAGACTTCAACCTCCCTTTCTCTGCAGGAAACAAGCACATACATTGGGATGGATATAACCATGTGCTTCAAATCTCTAAGAATAGGCTTTCCACATTGAATTCAGCTCTTAGCGTCATACTAAGAGGGAATTGGGTGTCTTACGATTAGAGATTTAGATGTGCTTTAAGCCCATCCCTAAACACGACTTGTGCACCAAGTCCCTAGCCAATCCTTTCGTCAAATAATTAGCTAGATTCTGCTGTGTCCGGACATAATCAATCGAGATTACCCTGTGAGTGATCAATTCACGAACCGCGCTATGTCTAACGCCCAGGTGTCTCGATTTACCATTATACATTTGGCTATACGCCTTAGCCAAAGTTGCCTTACTATCACAATGGATAGAAATAGGCGCCACTGGTTTTGGCCATAATGGAATCTCATGTACCAAGTTCCTTAGCCATTCTACCTCTTTACCGGCAGCCGCTAAAGCTATAAATTTAGATTCCATCGTCGAGCTGGTGATGCAAGTTTGCTTCTTTGAGGCCCAGGATATGGCACCTCCCCCAAGCAAGAATACCCAACCACTTGTAGAAGAATGATCTTCTAAATTGGTAATCCAACTTGCATCGGTATATCCCTCCAAGACCGAGGGAAAACCAGCATACACCAAACAATAATTCATGGTTCACCTAAGGTATTTGAGTACCCGCCTAATAGCTTCCCAGTGATGAGTACTAGGATTACTAGTATATCTACTCAATTTTTCCACCGCATAAGTGATGGACCATAATTATACGAATCAAAAACACAGTAAAACCCACCAAATTAGACTGTTTGTCTATTTAACTTTTGCTTGTTAGTTCCGATATATTTCTACAGGGTATTTTGGACTCTAGAGAGAAAACAGGCTAAGGAGAGGATTTTACGCTGAAAAGATATTACGAGTCATTCCAAGGTCAAGATCAGACGCCGAATGCAGAAATCTCAAGATCCTGACATTGAATTACTCAATTCAAATCCAACCGAGGAACAACCAAAGTCAGACCAGAGCGAAATTGGACTGATAGTTTTGTAAAAACTACACAAAACTCACACAAACTTCATCCTTATCCAACCAAGACCGGCGGCTTTTGGAGGAGGTGACCAAAGTCACCTCCCCTCCTCCTCTTCCCACCTCCAACCGGCGGCTATGACCTCCATTTCCTCCTCCATTGGATGCTTTCCATGTTGCTTCATCTTAGCCCTCCATTCCATCCTCATTTGGCTATAAAAGGAAGCCTTCTCCTCTCATTTGTATCATCCCAAAATCAACATTTCACTTATCTCTCTAGAAAGTTTGGTACTTTGTAAGTTTGGTTTTTTTGAAATAATACTCTTGTTGGTTCTTGAGTATTATAACGGTTTGAAATAATACTCCTGTTGGTTCTTGAGTATTATAACAGTTTTAGAGAATACTCCTGTTGGTTCTTGAGTATTCAGTAGGATTGGGAATACTCCTGTTGGTTCTTGAGTATTCCACCCCCTCTCTTCTTACTGTCTTTCAAAAACCCCCGAGTATTTAGCTATGGTATCCACCTCTATGGATATTCGTAGCTAAACTCTTTATTCGGTTGAAGGGGCGTACTTGTATTATAAAATGTTTTAGACTATTTTAGTGTTTTTTCTCTGTATTCAAAACTTGTTCTATGTGCCATATATTAGATCAGAATTTCCAAGGTTGAGTGGATGCTTGAAATGGCAAAGCTCTTCCGTGGAAGTTCGTGAACATACTCGGGTAAGTGGATGCTTGAAATGGCAAAGCTTATCTGAGGAGTTCGATCTCTCTCAAACACCATTTGGATAAATCGGAAAAGACAATCCAAATGGATGCACATAGGCTAGTATACCTTGAAATGGGGTGCTAGTCTGAGTAGAACAAGGGCTCTACATTTTTTGCAAAAGATTAGACAGTGTTGCAAGTCGAGTGCTTGAAATGGCCTTGATTCACTTTCGAACACTTTTGCAAAAGACTAGACAGTGTGGCAAATCGAGCGCTTGAAATGGCCTTGATGCACGTTTGAATACTTAGAAGGATTACTAAAATGATAAAACAGGCTATGATGCAATGCCCCCGAAACCGAATGCTTCCCTTGAATTACAAAACCCCCTTGTATTTACTTTTCTAGTATAACTGCCTTAATCAACTGCACTCACCTTGCGGAGGACTCGCAAATCACGCATCACCCACTGTAAGTCTTTCTTTTTACTTTTCAGTATTTATTTTCTGTAATTTACTTTTCCGCACTCAAAACCAAAAACAACCAAAAAAGTCAATTAGTCATAACCGCTAAAATCTCAATCAACCTTAAAACACGCTCCCTCGCTGTACAAATCCCTTAAAGAACAAACGTATCCCCCTAATTCCCTTGGGTTCGACCCCTACTTACCACTTACTACCCAGTAGTAAAGTCGCGAGTAGCGGACTTATAAATTTATTCTTGACGTTTGCACACGACGACTGTGCGTCCGTCAATAAGCTATATCCGGCCTTGTACTCGTCATTGCATACATTAGGCAACCAATTACTTGCGAGTACTCAAGTTGTGAAACAGCTTCACCCATATTAGGCATAAGCTTCACACATGGGTCCATGGGAGTACTAACCGGAGAACAATTCAAACAGTTGAATTTCTTAAGATCTTTCTCAACGTAGTGAGACTGTGATAGTGCTAATCCTTTGTTCTCACGCTTGATTCTAATACCAAGAATCACATCCGCTTCTCCCATATCTTTCATTGCGAAACTTGATGATAAGAAATCCTTAGCAAGGTCTACTTGCTTTTGGTCAGTGCCAAAAATCAGCATATCATCACCATATAGACAAATGATTACTCCATTACCGGAGGTATCAAACTTGCTGTAAATGCACTTGTCAGCTTCATTCAACTTGAATCCACTAGACAAGATTACTTCATCAAACTTTTGATGCCACTACTTGGGTGCTTGTTTCAGCCCATACAATGATTTGATAAGCTTACAAACCTTATTTTCATTTCCCGGCATGATGAATCCTTCCTGTTGCTTCATATAGATTTCCTCATCCAAATCCCCATTCAAGAACGCTGTCTTGACATCCATTTGGTGTACAACCAGATTGTTAATTGCAGCAAGTGTAATTAGCAACCTAATAGTGGAAATCCCAGCAACCGGAGTATAAGTATCGAAAAAATCAATACCCTCCTTTTGCCTAAAGCCTTGGATAACCAATCTGGCTTTAAATTTATCAACCGATCCATCAACCTTCATTTTTCTTTTGAAAATCCATTTGCAGCCTAAAGGCTTGCAACCCGGTGGAAGATCCGATAATACCCAAGTATTATTTCCCACAATAGAATCCATTTCATCGTTAATTGCCTCTTTCCAGAAGGAAACATCTTGAGACCTCATAGCTTCATCATACGTTTTATGATCATCATCAATATGATAAAAATATGAGTATTGATACTCAATGTCCTCTCTAGAACCCTCAATCAAGTAAACTTGATAATCTGGTACGAAGGATTTTTCAATCCTTCCCCGTTCGCTTCTACGAGGCTCAAGTGATGTACTTGTGGAAGATGTGCTCACATTATCTACCAACTCAGCTCTTGTAGATCTAGAAATCAAATCTTGAGGTCTATGTAACGATGAGAAACGATTCTCATCAAAGATTGCATTTCTTGATTCAATTACGGTGTGAGCCGAAATAGAACCACACGTTCTAGTCACATAGAACCTATATGCTTTAGAATTTTTAGCATATCCAATAAAGATGCAATCAATACCTCTTTCTCCCAAAGACCTTATTTTGGGAGCCGGTAATCTCACTACCGCTCTACATCCCCACATCCGAAGATAATTCAGATTTGGTTTCTTTTTGTGCCAAAGCTCATATGGGGTAACTGTGTTCCTTTTGTTAGGAACTCTGTTAAGCAGATAACAGGCTGTTAACATAGCCTCACCCCAAAATCCTTTACTCAAACCAGAGTACGATAACATGGAATTAACCATCTCCTTTAGGATTCTATTCTTCCTTTCAGCCACACCATTTTGTTGTGGTGTATAAGGGGCTGTAGTCTCATGAATGATACCATTCAACTGGAAATATACAGGATCGTAATATTCCCCACCTCTATCGGTTCTGAGCCTCTTAATCAGATCATGCATCAATTCTACTTCAGCTTTAAACACTTTAAACTTGTTGATGGACCATAATTGTATGAAACATAAATGCAGTTAAACCCACCAAATTAGACTGTTTGTCTATCTAACGTCTACGTGTTAGTCCCGATATATTTTCACAGGGCATTTTAGAGACTGAAGTGAAAACACGCTAAGGAGAGGATTTTATGCTGAAAAGATAACAAGAGTCAAACCAAGGTCAAGATCATATGCCGACTGAAGAAATATCAAGGATCCTGACGTTGAATTGACCATAACAAATTAATCAGAGGAATCAGGAGTGGAGTCAAGACAGCCCGGGGAAGAAACACATTGACAGTTTTGTGAAAAGACTGCACAAAACTGTACAAAACTCACATTTGGGCAAGATGACCGACCACTTGAAGAAGTGGTGGCCAAAGGAGGAGCTCCTCCTCCTTCCACCACCGGCAACCGGTGGCTCCTCCACCCATGGTGACCGGCGGCTTTGCTCCTCCTCCACATGGCACCTCCTCCTTCCTCCTCTTCTCCTCCCTTGGATCAAAAGACATGTGCATCCATCTCCACCACCCATCTCCTCCCATTTTAGCTATAAAAGGAGGACCTCCTCCTCCTCCAAAAACACACCTCAATCTCATTTCACTTCTCTCTCTAGAAGTTGTAACATTTGTAATGTTGTAATCTTGGCTTTGGAAATAAAGGATAGCTCCCTTGGCGCTTCAACGGTTGTAAGTAATTCTTAGTAATTATTCAACTGTTTTATTTCCTTAGTTATAATGTTTAGCGCGATGAATAGTAGCTAAACTTGTAGTTCGGTCTAAGGGGCGCACTTGTATTATAAAATGTTTTAGACTATTAACTTAGTGTCTAGTCTAAGTATTCAAAACTTATTCTATGTGCCATATATTAAGTCAGAACGTCCAAGGTAGAGAGGATGCTTGGAATGGCAAAACTCTACAGCGGGGTTCGTAAACTTGTACGGATAAGTGGATGCTTGGAATGGCAAAGCTTAACTGAGAAGTTTGACTCATCTTAAACACCATTTGGTTGATCGGGAATGATTGATCAAATGGATGCACATAGGCTAATATAACCGGGAATGGAGTATTAGTCTAAATAGAATAAGTATTCTACGTGCTTGGAATGGCCTTGATACACCGTTTGAATACTTAGGAGAGTCACTAAAGGTCAATGATAAACAGGATATAATACAAGTCCCCTGAAACCGAACCTTTCTCTTTAATTATAAACTGTAATTTACTTTCCAGTATTAAAATCAACCAACCAACCAATCAATCAATCAAAATAGCTGGTAGCTTTAAAACCAACCAACCGACCTTAAACACGCTCCCACGCTGCGTAATTCCCCCGAAGAACAATTATTCCCCTGGTTCCCTTGGGTTCGACCCCTACTTACCAAGTACTACCCAGTAGTATAGTTGCGAGTAGCAGACTATTATAAATTTATTTGCACAAATCGCTTTGACGACGAGCGGTTCTGTCACTTGTCTAAAGCTTCATCTTTAGCATGCAGCAAGTACACATAACAGTATCTAGAACAGTCATCTATAAAAGTTATGTAGTACTTCTTATTTCATATAGATGGAGTAGAATGCAAATCACCCAAGTCACTGTGAACAAGTTCAAGCAAATTTGATGTTGTTGTAACACTTTTGAATGGCAACCTAGTGATCTTTGTTAGCATGCAAGTAGAACATCTATCAACATTCATGTCAACTTTAAGAATCAGTCCTACCTTAGACATAGTACTCATACGTTGATAGTGAACATGTCCTAATCTAGCATGCCACAATATTGAATCATCACTAGAATAAGTCATGTAAACAGAATTCACCACTTTATTTACATTCAACATAAACATGCCATTACAGAAATATCCAAATCCAACAAACACACCACATTTGGACAGTACATACTTGTCCGACTCATACACTTGCTTGAAACCAAACTTGTTCAACAAACTACCGGAAACTAAGTTTTTCCGAATAAGAGGTACATGCAATACATTTAACAATTCAAGGGTCTTCCCCGAACTAAACTCTAACGCTACAGTGCCTTGGCCAAGTATCGGTGTGGTTGACTCGTTTCCCATGTGAAGGACATCTCCTTCTTTCACTGTTTCATAAGTCTTGAAACAATGCCGGTCTTTGCACACGTGCTTGTTAGCACCCGAGTCAATCCACCACCCCACTTCATCATCCTGAACATAAAATGCTTCAGCGATAAGCGACACATAATTCACATCAAAATTATAATTCGAAAGAGATATCTGACCTTCAAGGTTGGAAGGGCATTTTTCTTTGCCCTTATCCCCAACTTTCACTTTCATCTTTCCTTTCCCATCTTTGGCCATTCTACAATTACTCTTGTAGTGTCCCGGCTTACCACAAATCCAACAAGAACCCTTAAGTTTCTTATTGAACTTGCTACCGGAGCTCTCATTGAATCGTTTATTCCCTTTGAACTTCCGAAGACCTCCCTTGTCTTCCACCATATGCACTGTCAAAGACTCAATGGTCTCTTTTGCTTTTGCATCCTCTTGCATCCGTATAGATTCCTCTACACTCAACTCACCACCGAGTTCTTCAAGAGACATCTCCTCTTTCTTATGCTTAAACTTATGCTTAAAATCCTTCCACAATGGTGGTAACTTGTCTATGATACTAGACACTGCAATGGAGTCATCCATCTTCATATTGTTCTGAGCAAATTGCCCCAATATCTGAGACAATTCATTGAATTGCTCCATAACCGGTCTAGAATCGACCATCTTGTAACTATTAAAGTTACTCACAAGAAATTTCTTGCTTGATGCATCTTCCTGTATATACTTCGCCTCAAGTGCATCCCACAATTCCTTAGCAGACTCCACATTTTGATAGAGATCAAACAACGGATCAGACATACCGTTCAGAATGTGACCACGACAAATGTAGTCATCATTCTCCCACTTGCTCCTCTTACTGATTGCTTCAATCGGAGCATCATCACTCACTACCGGAATAGGGGTAGAGAGCACGTGAACCACTTTCAATGTAGTCAACAGAAAGTGCATCTTTCTCTGCCATCTTCGAAAGTTAACTCCTTCAAATTTCTCCAACTTTCCGAAATTGGCTATCATCTCCCTCACGCTTGCAGAAGTAGACATTGTTGTTGATTCAAAGAAAAATTCTTGTATTTGATTGTAGGAACTGCGTCTTCTTCAGGGCACCGAATTAAACGAACAATTGATGGACTTGGACTCTACTTGAAACGTGAATCGATTTCACTTTCCAAATACAAGATTTCTGTCCTATGTGGGTATCCAGAAATTTGTACTAGGATATGACAAGCGATATGTACTAGGGATGATATATGGTTGTAAACCGAGCAACACAATCAAACAACAATTGATTGTTCTTGAAGGAGATCAAAACTTTTTGTTTTCTGTGAAAAACTATATCATTTCATTCTGTGTTTTTCCAGAAGAAGAACATTCAAAAACCCAGCCAAAACTGCCACAAAACTATTCTGAACTGACTGTGTGCGTTCGCACAGTTCTCCTTGTGCATTCGCACAGCCCAAACCCGACGCATGAATATCTCGTGCGTTCGCATGGTATTGAGTAGTCGCGATCGGTCGGTCGCACAACCTTGTGCGTTCGCACAGTTCACCTTGTGCGATCGCACAACCCAGACCCGACGCATGAGAATCTCGTGCGTTCGCATGGTACTGAGTTATCGCGATCGGTCGCACAAAAACAACGTTGTGCGTTCGCACAGATCACCTTGTGCGTTTGCATGACTCTCGTGCGATCGCACGCATGACTTCCGACTGGCACAAAACACAGTTAAACAAGAGTTGTAAAATATTCATTTCATTCAAACAATACTTTTACAAGGTTTCATACATGTTTCACATCGTATAAACCTAAAATCTCCAACAGAGCAATGAAGCAAGTTCAAGAAACTCTTACCAAGAACGGCTGCCCTGTCAATACTCCAACCTTCCTTATCGTGTCAGACATTGTTTCTGTTCCCCCAACAAAGCCACATCACGATTAACACCTTGAAATCATCACTGGACAAATTCGCTGAGCACCACCAAATCCAGTCAGCTGGGCTCCCCGACACCGTTTGCCCCCCACAGGAGAACAAATCTCAAACTTGGCATAAAGGCCTCTAGCCCACCATTAATCCTTAACAATATGTACTACAGATTCATCTGGAGCACCACAAATTTTGCAGCTCTTATCCAAAACAATTCCCCTTCTCCCTAAATTGACTGCATCCGGAAGTCTATTATAATAAAGTCTCCAACAAAATATCTTAATTTTGCTTGGGACGCTAGCTGACCAGACCCTCCTCCAAAACTTCCTCAAACTGTGCTTATCCGACTACTCTCCATGATCATGTTCGCCACAAGCTGCTCGGTCTTTCAAGATGTCATAAGCTGATTTCACTGTATAATTTACCGAACTTGAATATTTCCACCTAAATGTACTCCTCATTTCATCCCACCAGATTCCCTCTAAGAAATTTTTTTATGGATTTCATGACACCTCGCCAGATGTGGGAAGGCTTATATCTCATTCTTGCCTCAAAAATGCTTGCTCCTTTACAATATCTGGCTAGCTAACAGAATACGGGACATGAGAAGACCAGGAAATTTAACCATTCTCCAAGAAATTTTTAGAAGCATGGCCTCATTGAAGACCCAGTCCCCCCCCCTTCATATTTCTTTTTCTGGAGGATATCCTGTCTAGCTAATGCTTCTGCCGCCGTCCTTCTTATCCCACCAAAACTGTTGGATCAGCTTATAAATCTCTGATATAATTCTGCAAGGAAAATAATATACTGACATCCTGGGATGACCTGTAAAATTACTTTGATCAGCACCTCTGGACCTCCCGAAGATAAAAACTTACAATTCCAGCCAGTACTTTACTTTTCTCCATATTTTATCAACAATTTCCATGAATGTTTCAAACTTCATTTGGCCTAGGGATCGGCAATGGGCAGGGTAAGGGCAGGATAGAGCAATTTTTCTAAGCCCGTAGGGTACCCATGGGCAGGGTAATATTAGGGTAGGGTCGGGTAGGATAGGGTCGGGTCGGCTAGGATAGGATAGGGTCAAGTAAGGCAAATTTAAGCATATTTTGAAAAATATTCATAATATGAATGAAAATAGTAGGGTAAGACAGGGTAGGAGGGCAGGGTATGATGTTATGGTAGAAGGGCAGGGTAGGAGGGCAGTGTAGGGTCTATTTTTTCATGAACCTTACCCTGCCTTAGGGTAGAAGGACATAATACATTAGGGTATGAAGATAGGACAGGATAGGATACGAATCAGACAGGATAAAGATAGCCCTAAAAACATTTTGACTCCTCAAATGCCTACCCCTAATTTGGCCTACTAGTAAGGGCAGCCCCCAGATACCTGGAATGACAGCTGACTTGGGGCATTCTCAAAGCCTCACAGACCCTTAACCCTTATGTCAGCTGGCGTATTTCTACTGAAATGAACTGAAAAGGGTAAATTAGTCTATTAAAATTTTCATTCCACAAACTGTCTCTCTCCTGTCCCGTCCGTCTATCTCTGTCATCGCAGATTCAGTTTCACAACATTGATGGGAGACAAGTCAGGGTGAGAGTCACTCCTCTCCATTGCGAAGCAGCCGGCTACGTCACCGGCGAGGACGGTTTGAACCGCGGCGACGTTGAGGACGGTGATGCAGTTTCTCGGTGCCGGTTTCAGCGCCAGCCTGAGCTAGGGTTTTTTCCTGCTGCGGCTTCTAAGCTTAGTCAGAGGATTCGCCTAGATCTGCTGAAGTTTTGGTGTTAAAAGATTAGATTTTTGAATGAGGCGACTTATCCGGCATTGACGGTAGATGAAGTTTGAGTTTGGTTTGGATTTGAAGCGTGTGGAAGTTACAGCAAAGATCCGACTCGAATCAACGATGAGAGTCAAGGTAGTTTGTAGTTTGTACTCCTTGATCTGATGTTGTTCTTTTTTTTCATTTGTGTCAAATTTTTTTAGTGCTATGTTTGAATTTGATGGGCAAGTATTTGTGATTGCTTATTGAGTAACAACATTTTGGTGGAGTGCATCCATGTTCTTATCTGATTGGGTGTGATTGTAGCTGATATCTAATCACCATAAATGATGTTTCTTGGAAACAGATTTGATTTGTTGCTATTTGTTATCCAGTTACCTAGAAAAATATTCTGGCAGAACTCATTCATGTCGACACTTGGCCTTTTTGAATGAAGTTGTTTCTGTTTTTATAGTCTCACCTTGTAGACATTCTGTTTACTCATTCATGTCGACACTTGGCCTTTTTGAATGAACTCATTCTTGTTATCCAGTTACTTCGTAGAAGTTGGAGGTGGTTTTGATGAGAGAGGAGGATGATGCTGCAGGTATGGAGGAGGGTTTTAGATAGGTTTTAGGCAAGTGAGTGAGTTTGAATCTACTGAGGGAGAAGATTGGAAGGACTACAGGTTACTCCAGTCATCTTTCTTTGTCTGATTTTGGGGCATAATTTAGGCATTCTATCAACAGGATGTAAGCCGAGTGTGAGCGCATAAAGAATGATAAGGTAGATAAAGTAACAAGAAGGAAGGCCTGCGAGAGATGATCGCGTCCTGTGTTGTGGATGTCGTCTGGGATAGATCCTGTAACTATTAGTCGAGATAAATTAGTGATTGGTAGCATTTTCTTGCATGCATCATTAGCTCGATTTGTTGTTCATTTGCATAATTTTTTTAGCATACTATGCAAAGTTGTTGTACTGGATTTGTTCAGCTTTATTAATGATCTGAAAGTGTGTTATTTGGTTGTTGAAGGTTTATTCTGGATTTCATCTTTGGTGTTATTCCTTGGTATGTTGGGAGTTGGGACGTTGCTTCTTCTGTTTAGAAGACATGGGATGGATTATCAAGAGAAGCATGGATACATTGTTTGTGAGATTAAGAAGCAGTATGCATTGTTTGATGCCAAGGTTGTGAGCAAGACTCGCAAGGGGCCGGTGAAGGGCAAGAAGAAGGCATAGAGTGATCCCATTAATGGGTGTACTAGTATAAAGAACGCCCTACATAATTTTTCCATACATTCAAACTTGTACGTAATTCAATTTTATTTCAGTTTGTAGTATTTAAACAGTCGCACCTAAATTAATTGTATGCGTAATATATACCATCGTCTGTTTTGAACTTCAAATTTATATCATTTTCTGCTTTAGTTTGGGCTTAAATTTATACAATCTTCTGTTTTAGTTTGCACATACATTTATATCATTTTCTGCTTAAATTTGTACAATCTTCTGTTTCAATTTGCATTTACATTTATATCATTTTCGGCTTAAATTTATACAATCTTCTGTTTCATTTTGCACTTACATTTATATCATTTTCGGCTTAAATTTATACAATCTTCAATTTCAATTTGCACTTACATTTATATCATTTTCTGTTTCAGTTTGCGCTTAAATTTATACAGTCTTCTGTTTGAGTTTGCACTTAAATTTATAATATCTTTTGTTTCAGTTTACATTTAGAAAATTATATCATCTTTTATTTCAGTTTGCACTTAAAATTTATTACATCTCCTGTTTCAGTTAGCATTTTAAATTTATATCATCTTTTGTTTTAGTTTGCACTTAAAATTTATTACGTCTTCCCCTCGTATTTTCAATTTTCATTGAACCTTCGTACAATTTAAAACAATTTTCTTTTTCATTCCTATAGTGTCGTTGTCAGTTTGCACTTATATTTTATACAGTTTTCTGTTTCAGTTTGCACTCAAAGTTTTCGTTCCTATAGTGTCGTTGTCAGTTTGCACTTGAATTTTATACCGTCTTCTATTTCAGTTTGCACTTAAAATTTAACTCATCTTCTATTTCAGCTTGCACTTAAAATTTAACTCATCTTCTATTTCAGTTTGCACTTAAAATTTAACTCTTCTATTATAGTTTGCACTAAATTGAACTTTAACTCATCTTCTATTTAAGTTTGCACTTAAATTTAACTCACCTTCTATTTCAGTTTGCACTAAATTTTATATCTTCTATTTCAGTTTACACTTGAACTTTAACTCATCTTCTATTTCAGTTTGCACTTAAATTTTAACTCACCTTCTATTTCAATTTGCAGCGTAGGCTGAGATTAGTAGAATCTGCAGCGGAGGCTGAGATTGGTAGAATCAGCAGATTTTAAATACTGAAAGAAGTGAAGTTGGAGTCGAAGTTGGATGAAGAAGCACTTGAAACTGAGATTCATATATATATGGTCATCAGTGTACTTGACTTGAGAAGCAAATGTATCAACCAGGATTTTCGGGTCAATTAAATAAAAATGCAAAATGTATACAAATTTAACAATTATTCAATATACATATTCTATTTGCACTTCAAATTTTTACCATCTTGTGTTTCAGTTTGCATTTAAAAATTAATCCATCTACTATTTCAATTTGCACTTAATTTTATAACCGCAAGAACTTACAATTTTCACTTTCCCAATAGAAGTCCTACTTATGCACTTACAATTTACATCAATCTATTTTAAACAATTTGCACTTTTACAAATAACCATTGCCACCTTAACTTACACTTTTTATTTCAGAAAAAATAATATACAAATTGCACTTTTACAACAACAACAAAAAAAAAACTTACAATTTGTACCACTCCACATGACACAAATGAGTTCAGGAGCAAACACCGAACTCTAAAAACTAATATCGTTGGGGAAAATGTTCAAACTAACAACATTTTACACACACTAGCACTACATATGGACACTACAAATTTGCATATTGATTATGCTTTTTGACTCATGGTTGTTGTTCTCAAGCTTGCGCAACAATGAAAGTGTCATAGAAATCGCACCGCTCAATTCACTATGCAATAAGCTCCTGCAAATATAAGATGCACCCTGATCAGACCAGACCTAAGCCAAATGCACTGCATCAAACTGGAATGAGTAGTATGATCAATTATTTACATCAGGTAAAGAGATGATCAATTACTTACACTGCAAAAAACATATCAAATACATCATCAATTAAAATCAGAACAAAACCCAAAAGGCTCTAATTTTTCAGCACAAAAAATTCAAGTTTTAGCATTGCAACCTCATTGAGGCATTTTATCAAACAATCTAGCTGCAAAATCATGCACACAGGTTCAAAAACGCATCTGGATTAAGCAAACATTTAGAACGAAATCGTAATATCATACAGTCTGCTAAATTAATCAATTTTCCATTAAACAGGCTGTTGAGGAACATATAATCAAACAATCAAGTCAATACACGCTTTATCAGCTAAACAAAACCAACAAATCAAATGCATAAAACAGCAAACAAAAACATCAAAACTTGATCCTGATAGATAACCCGTGTTAGAATTTTCATATTATAAGATGGTGAAAATTACTTTAGTGGTCTATTTTCTAGTGGCGGTTAGTTCCATGGATTAAGTAATCGTCCACACCTTCCACTCTCAGCAAAACCACCCATTAACCACCCATTACTAGATCATGTTCTAGGTAGTTTTTTATGGGAAAAACTACTATATAAGTACTATATAAGGAAGACATGACTATAATTGATTTAAGGTTTCACTAAGCCTACTCTCCATTCAGAAAATACACCATTATATTGTGAGAAGTGAGGGTTTCGAAATATGAAATCAACTTCAATCAGAATTCAACACAGCAATGGCGGGAGGTATCTTTGATCCTTACATTTCCGCATTTAGATTTCAGCATGTTGTTATGTACTGAACATGTATTATGATTTACATTTGGTATCAGAGCATGTTTACCTCTGCCTTGTTAGATGAATCACTATCAGATTTAATGCTGCTGCATAATTTGGTCAAATTGATGCATGTTTTTTAGACAACAGTCCATTTGAAGATTTCATGTTTATGAGATTATGAATATTATGCTCACATGCTTGCAATTCATAACATGATATATAAAAAAATTATCATGACCATGCACATCAGAACATGTATGATTGTAGAATGAAAAAATTTATTATGTTTACTTTACTGGAACATGCTGCTGTTTTACAGAGGAAAATAGCATGTTTATTATTTCATCTAATTAATAATGTTATCTAGATGTTGTCTGATTTATATGGAGCTATTTTCAGCATGCTGTATTTGCAAGTATGGAAAATATGTTATATGTACATCTGGTTGTATGTATATTGAGTAATGTTGAGTGATTTAAATTTTTATTAATTAGGGACTAGCCACAGCATCTTTGATTGATAAAAAATTTTATTTCGAAATCACATGTGGATACTAAACATTGTTTGTAATTAATCATATATAGTATGATGAGATTTGCCCACAGGAAATTTCAACGTATTTTTATGATTAATTAGGGTGAATATTTAGTTATGATTCTTAACCTACTGACAGCACTGTCTTGTCGCGAGGCAATGTGTACAAAATAAATTTATAAGTCCGCTACTCGCGACTTCACTATTGGGTAGTAAAGCGGTAAGTAGGGGTCGAACTCAAGGGAGTCAGTGTGGAATGGTTGTTCTTTAAAAAGAAAGAAAAGGAAATAAAAACATTTGGGTTTTGTGGGTTGTTTTATGAACTGAAAAGTAAATGAAAGAATTGAAAGTGCGTAAAGTAAATACTGAAAGTAAGTGCGGAAAATAAAGTGCTGAAATGTAAGTACTGAAAGTAAATGACAGGAAAGTAAACAGTTGATAGTGAGACTAAAAGTAAAGTTACAGGCGGTGTTTTAATTAAAGGAAAGGATTCAGTTTTTAGGGGTCTTGTATCATAATCCGTTCATCATTGACCTCTAATGATCATACAAAGTGTTCAAAAGTGTATCAAGGCCATTTCAAGCACTTGACTTGGCACACTGTCTAGCCCATTTCAAGGCATAGAGCACTTGTTCTAGATAGACTAATACCCCATTTCAAGTTATATTAGCCTATGTTCAGTCACTTGATCCGTCATTTCCGATCAAACCAAGCGACTTAAAGAGAGGTTGAACTCCACGGAAAAGCTTTGCCATTTCAAGCATCCACTTAACCGTGTATGTTCACGAACTCCATGGAAGAGCTTTGCCATTTCAAGCATCCACTCAACCATGTATGTTCTACCCGAATGTAAAGCACTTAGAACAAGTTTTGAACACAAAGAGGCACCAAGAGAAGGGTCTAAAACATTTTATGATACAAGCACACCCTTAAACCAAATCTAAGCCTTAGCTACTTGTATTCATGTCAAGGAATACAAGTAGCCGTGACTTGAACAAGGAAAACAAAAGTAACCGAAACAAGGAAGTAAGGAGAACAACATAAAAGTAAAGAACAACAAGGAAAATAAAGGAAACTTAACTTCAAACTTCAAGAGCAAGTAAGGAACCGTGGCTTTGCAAGACAAGTAAGAGAATTCAAGAACAAGAGCAAATGAAGAACAAAAGGAAAATGTGTTTTCATTGAGGTGTGGAGAAGAGAGATAAGTTCTCTTTTCCCTAATGTGGGTACAAGTGCCGAGGGAGTAGGATATGGATTACATGAGGCAAGGCCTCTATTTATAGAAGAGGAAGAGTAGGAGGCTAAGTATTGCTTGAAAATATCCCAAAGACTTGGAGGCTAAGTTTGCTTCTCCACCTCCTTGCACATGGCTGCGCCACCTGCAGCCAGCTGAGTGGTGCCACGTGGCATGGCCGGAGCTAGGTCGGAGGTAAGGCGGTGGTTGATCGGAGCTCCCCGGAGTTCGCCGGAATGTGGCCAGAATCTGACCGGAGCCTTGGTCGGACCTTCTTGGATTTTGGAGGGTGTATTCAGAAGGACAAAGTCATTCTAAGATGATCTCAAGAAGGAACCTAAGCCAAATTCTGCTTGGAACAAGGTCGAAATCCCAAATCGGCTGAAATTGCCCTTGTTTGGCCTTTACCGGGCGCGGTGCCTTTGCATTGCGTTCTTGTCCAAACGCCGACTGTTCTAGCATATTTGAGTGATTCCAAGTCGGTTCCATGAAGGATGTTAAGGCTGATTTTGAGTGTAGCATGGTCGTTCCTTAGGATGGCCTAGAACTCGGTCCCTTGGCCTAGGATGGCTTGGATTTTGGACTTTGCGTTCTTGGTCTTTTGAGTGTGGATTTGGAACGACATCCTTCATAGAAATCGAGTGCTCGAAGTGGTTTGGTTGGAACGCCACCGGAGATAGGCCGTGGCCTATGTTCTTCCTGTCGTGCCTGGTTTTCTCGGTACTCTCGGCTCGGCGCTCAACCTCGGACGCGTCCGGCATTTCCAGGACGCGGCCCGACATTTCTCGGTCCTTGGTTGAGGTCCTCGGGCTTTGGCTGGCTTTTGGGCATAAATCTCCATTTTTGGCGTGTTTCCTCTTTAGACTCCAAAATGGCCTGTATACACAGAATGGTATTAACAAGCACTTGTTCGTATGATCAAATGTCTAATTGGTGGGTTTAGTAGTACTTAATGAATCATATAAATATGCTCCATCAAATACCCCCACACTTAATCTTGTTCGTCCCGAACAAGTCTAGTCAAGAGAGGAAACTTAAACACCCTAAGTCCTATATATGAATGTGAGATGCAAAACTAGATTTTAATGTAGCATGCATAACTTACTTGTTTCCAAACGAAATTGTGCTCAAACAAAGAAGTAACTCGATACTTGTTACCTTTGAGCCGAGATGCAAACCAATTTGGATGATTGGGAGATAGCCACTTTTTGGGCCCATGAACTGCACTCTCGGATCCGATCTTACTATATGGTTATGCTTCTTGCTTCTTCTAGCACGTGATTGGTTCGGGCAACTTGGGTTGAGCTCTTTTTCTTTGTTTGTGTGGTTGTACAACTTTTTGTAGTGACTTGGCCTTCGGCCTTTGATTTGACTCTTTGAGTACTTCACTTTTTTCTTTGGTTTTGTTTGGTTTCACCATTTTGGCTTATTTCTTTCTTTTCTTCTTTGAGCTTTGCTCCTTTGATGATTGCTCGTCCATTTCTTTACTTTTGGGAGGTCCAATCATCGCCCGAGAGCATATGGAAATACCTCCCCGCTCTTTCTCATCCTTGCCTTTTTCGCGCGGGTCAAGATGAGGGTCGCTCATCTATTTTCCCGGCTACTTTGGACTAGAGAATGGACGGGTTGATTCTCGTCCCGCCTCTTGCATAAACACTGCATGGCGGAGTCCACTCTTTACCAAGAAGCCCGAAGCGCAGCCTCCACAATCTTCACATAACCGTATAGTAAGGATCCGGTCCCTTGAGTGCTTGTCAAGCCTCTCTAGGGCATTTCTTTCAACTCCACATCCTACGTTTATCTCAGCACACAAGGACAACTAGGAAGTTAAATTCGCATGCTTTTACACAATTAAGTTTTCACAAGGAAATGCATGAATCGGGTCGATCTATTTTCACATCATGGAAGTGTATATTCTAAAAACATGTTGTCTACTATGTACAACTACTAATACTCTAATACCCCCACACTTTTGAACGAAGCCGTGCCTCACAGCATGACTTAGTTCAAAAGCTCAAAAAAGTAAGCAAGCAAAGGAAATGACATAAAGAAATAAAAACTGAAAAGACTAAATATGCCGGGTTACCTCCCGGCAAGTGCCTTTGTTTAACGTCGTTGGCTCGACGGTACCTCAATCATGGATCATAAGTTTGGATCCCATGGGTGTGTGAAATCCACTTGTCTTAGTCAAGACGAGTTCTAGATGGTGTTTGAACTGCGTCTCGAACACTTGTTGGACAGTTTCAGGTTGTGTTCAAACAGAGACTGGAACACCATATCAGACATAACGTAAACAGCACAAAATAGGAGCACACACGATATGATAACCCAGTTCGGCCTCGCCTAATCTGGGGAGTTTCCCACACCCGAAAAGGGACACAAATCCTATTACGAGTTTAGAGCTATTCGTGGACTTACACTTACACAACGCCTTGTTTGTAACAGCCTAGCCTCTAACACTCCGTCTCTCGGATTTGCAATCTCGGTTCACCGCAGCTCCCCTCGATCCCCTATGGGTAGGACGAGACTTCCCTCTCGGCCTAGTCTTGGACTTCTCGGAAGTCCAGTCACCTTCTCTCAAAGACGTATCTTGGTCACCATGTGTGTGTGCGCGCTTTGTTGTCCTTCAAGAACAGTCTGAACAGCACACTGAACAGACTGTTACTTCCCCGTTGATATTCTGGTGTGGAATAATCAACCGGCGGTCGCTCCTCCTCCAATCTCACGAACTCTCGTGTTTGTTTCTTTTCTCTCAGGAAGCGACGCAAATCTGGTTGCCCTAGCCATGTATTTATATGTACAGGCGCAAGTCCAAATCTGTTGCAGATCACATCATCAAATATTTTAGGAAATATTCTCAAATATTTGATGTGTATCTTTATCCAATCTTTAGGAAGTATCTTCAAAAACTTCCTTCCCAAGTCAGCCACGTCGCCTTTAATCTGATGTGTAGATATTCGTTTGAATATCTGAATCTTCAAATTCCTCGCTGGCCGACTCTAATCAGAATATCCTTGTCAAATATTTCGGAGATACTCCTAAATATTTGATCGATATTCAATCTCTTCCATATCCAATCTTTGGAGATTACTTCCGTGCCAAGCCATCCAATATTCTCGAATCCAAGCTGAAGATATTCATTTGAATATCTGATCTTTAATGATGACTCATCAATTGATCCCAATCAAATAATCTCGTCGATCTTCTGGATACGGAAATCTTCCTGCGTCTGCTGTACTCTGTACTGCAGTTCAAGACCGTGATTGAACTCTTCTTGAACACCTGCTTGAACTGTCTAAAGCCGTTTTTCCAACAGCATGCCATTCATGGGAACATCAATCTCTCCCTTGGCATTTTTGGCAAAACCCAATCTATGCTTTAGACACAACTTGAGGAACCAGAACAGTTACCTCAAAACACTCCCCCTTTTTGCCACAAATCGGCAAGGGGTCCAATCAAACAACCTGGTCTCCTCGGCATATGGAATCTTGTCAACTCCCCCTCAAACATAGCCTAGGACGGTGACACATACTGTGAGTCTATCGGACCATGGTGTCTCAGCAGCTGTTCGACCACGGGTCAGCAAATGACAGGTTTTTGATGTTCTTGTTCCCTCCATTAGAAATTCTCGGCCCACGTTCTCACTCTCCATTCTCGTGTCATCCTTGGAGAATTTTTATGCTGCAACTTTCTGCTCACAGCCATGAACTCATGATACTATAGCTTGATGTGCCCCTTCTTGTGACAGTACCAACAGGTTCTTGAGTCTCTTCTCTATTCGTTGTTGGAACTCATCATGATGGCTAGAGGGTACCTGTTCATCTCTCCGATTACCGGCTATTCAGCTTCGACAAACTTAATCTTTTCGTGAACTGCTCCAATCAGTGTAGCCAATGCATCTACATCCACCACTCATTCTCTGGGACTTCAAAAATATATCTAGGTCTTTTGATCCAGAGATTATCATCTTCACTGATTTCTTGTACTGATTCAGCTCATCCAGTACTGCCGCGTAGTAGTCCTTCTCCACCTCAATTTGTAATTTTCAGGGCTTTACTTCGTCTAGAAGACATATCTCTCTTTGGCTCATGGCAGCATGTCTTTTCTTCAGAACTTCCATGTCTCCAGCGAGCATGTCCTTGTCTGTCTTCATCTGAGATAACATCAAGGAGTTCTGCCAGATGTTCAATCAGGACATCAACTCTCTCCGTCGTCTTTATCATCACTGGGACATCAACTCTCTCAGTCAGATCTGCTACTAGGATGCAACTGTCTTCCACTTGGCTGCTGCGTCTGTACTGGCAAACCACACTCCATGCTTAGCCACACCAGTTGGTACACTAGGTGGAACAGAACCTGGAACACTCTTCTTCTGTTTCCTGGACGCGCTTGCTCCCCCTGTATGTATTCTCTGACCATCCTTCTTGGAAGTTACTTCAGTCGAGCATGCTTGGATGGTCACTTTCTTCTTTGGTTTCTCCTTTTTGGACTTCTTGAGCTCAGCCAATGAAAGTGAGTCCTGATTGACCTCACAATCTCCATTATCTGGTGTCTCCAGATCAGCTTCTTGCATCTTCACATCTGGGTTAGCTGGCTGTTCCAGTTCTCTCAGAACATCTGCTTCAACAGACACTTTCTCAGCAGCCTTGTCGGTCTCTAAATTCTCTACAGACTTAACAGGCTCATCTCTGTCTTGAGTGATAGTCCCTTCCTTCTGCAAATCCTGGACAACCTCATCAATGTCCTTGTACATTGCACCAGGTTCGTCATCGTCCTCCTCAGATGGATCTGATTCTCGTGTGCCATCAACCTCTTCCTGAGTGTTGATCCCTTCCTTCTGCTTATTCTTCACTTCTACTAAGGAGACAGGAGTCTGAACACCTTTCTGTGCTTTACGACTAGCGCCTTGTTCAGCATCAGTCATCTCTTCTTCTTGGAAAGTTGACTGCATCACCTCTTCAAGCTCACTGTCCTCTTCAGAAGGATCCAATACATCAGCGACAACATCTTTAGGATTTTATTACTTCACCTTCTCTTTTTCTACTGCCTCAGCTATCTTTTCTGTAGTGCCTTCATCAGACTCTTCATTCTGTACCAGACTTCTCTTACTGGAATATTCAACGAAGTGCTCAGTATCCGAGTCTGACACTGCTTTAATTTTCCTCCCCCTTACAGCATCAATACTCGCAGCATATTTACTGAGAGTTCTGCTTCTTCGGGGCACGACCTTTACACGAATCTTGTCTTCTTCTTCTACAGCATCGGCCACAAAATCTACAGCAGGTTTCAATCCCTTCGGCTTCTCATTAACCACTTTGTCACCCTTATAGCTCACTGAATCTTTACCGATCGCTCGTACTTCCTCATCAATAGAATTGAGTGCAGTAGCTTAGGAGTGAGAACAAGGGATTACCTTATTGAGGGGGGGGGGGGGGTTCAGCCATCGCCTGATTTTCCTTCGCAGTTTGCACACTCCCTTTAGTTGGATTAGGATCAGCCTTTGACGCCTTTGAAGTAGCTTCTTTAATTTCTGTCACAGCCGCCTCTTCTCCCTTCTTTTTCCCTTCTCAGATCTTAGGGTTTGCTGATATTGTATCCTCATCCAACTTCGATTCAACTGCCTTTTTGATTTCTCAAATATTTGGACTCCTCCACTTGCCAAAAACGGTCATGTGAATATCTCTTGAGATATTTGTCCAATCATCTCTCTCCTCCTTGATATGTTCCAACGCCTCATAAAGGTGCAAATATGTTGAACTTAGTAATCAGTTCCAACTACGTACCATCTGTTCCAGCCCTCTTCTTTGGTAGGCCAGCCCATCTGATTTGCTGGGGCTCTGCTCTTGGCTGACCTCCGTCTGGAACACTTAGTTGGTGATAACACGCAGCCCCAGAGAGGGTCTAAGTGTTTCAAACTGAGCGGTGTCTAGTGGCATAGTGAGTACAGCAGTAACAGTGGTCATGTGTTTCGATGTGATGACCTTCTTCTCCACTAGCTCTTTGATGAAGTGATATCTGCTCATGGAGTGTTGTACTGGGTTCTTAGGCAAAAACTTCTTCACCCGTTGCACTCCGTGTTCAGACAGATTCTGCTTCATATATAGGAACTGAGTGCAGCAGCTCCCTGCAGCGATGCTCTCCCGCTCTCCCAGCACCTGGTCACCATGTGTTCCAGGAAGGTGTTTCATCTCTCCCATCTGGGTCAGCTGGAGCTCCTTTTGCATCTGTCTTCCAGGAAGGTGTTTCATCTCTCCCATTTGGAGCTCCTTTTGCATCTGTCTCACGAACTGGCCAACCAGCTTCTGTGTACTCGTGACGAACATATGCTTCTCTTCTCCCCCTCGCTCATAGCCATGGTCGATGAGAAAAGTCTCGTACCATGCTCTGGGCGCTTGTGTGAGTCCGTATATAGTCTCCTTCAGTTCGTGATTGTGCACAAGATGGTATACTTTCCATGCTTCATATCTGATGAGCTCTTCCAGTTCCACGTGAATGGCCACCACCTAAATCTCATCAATAAAAGCTTTGATGACATTCTTCGGACTGGATGAACAGGCAGCCAGCTCTTGACACTTGATCTCATTCGCTCGACTCTTAATTCTCCATGAGGGTTGCAGCGCAGGTGCATTGTCAAGTGTCCCAGCTGGAGTAGGTGTGACTTCATCAGCTGGACCTCCTGGGACTTTATCTTCTATAGACTTGGTCTGAACGGGTGTTTCAGATGATGTCCCACCTCTACATTTATCATCTTCTGGAACTGAGTTTATGGCATCTTTGTCTTTTACCTTTCTAGAAGAGGACATCATATCTGTCCCTTGCAATTCCATCTCATGTATCATGTTTGTCGGACAGACAGTGGCAGCTCCTAATCCAACTGTGCCTAGGAAGTAGCTTTTGTTTGATGACCTACTTCCTTCCATCAGTGTGTCTCCATTCCTATCCAGTACTTGACAGAAATCACGAGTGAATGTAACAGACTGTCCTTCATCACACAATCTACTGATACTGATCAGGTTCACCTTTAACTCATCGACTAGGAGGACATCCTCGAGCTCTGGTAGATCCGGAACCTTCAATGTCCCACAGCCGATCACCTGACCCTTCCCTCCATCTCCAAAAGTGACAAACTGACGCTTGCGAATGGGTTTAACATTGAGGAGATATTGAGGATTACCTGTCATGTGAGCCGAGCATCCACTGTCGAGGTACCAGCATTCTTCCTTCATGTGACTGAATGAGCTAAGAGCAACGAGGCACACTTCTTTCCTTGATTTTGGTTTCCAGACTTGTCTGACTCGAGGGGTGACTCTGGATTCCATTACTTTTTGCTCAGCTAGAAGTAGTCGGCACCTTGATTTGATGTGCCCCATCTGATAGCAATACCAGCATGTACGATTGTTTCTCCTCCATTCAGTACCATGTCTTCCACGGTTGGGCATGAGCTGCTTTCTTCCTCGATTCCCAAGCTACTTCTCAGGGTAGTGGTTCACACTCTGTTCTGCTCTCTGTGCAGGTTTCGGCTTTGCCTTAACAGACGAAGTCTTATCTGAGCCACTGTTTCCATTGAAGCCGAGACCTCTATGTCCATCTTCAATTTTCAGAGGGGACACAGCTCCTAGGAGTTCCTCCTTCTGTGCAAGAAGAGATGAACACTCTTGACTCATCCCGATTAACTCTTTCTTCAAAGAAGAGATATCTTCCTGCTGTTCCACCTTCTGGGCAACTAGGAGCTTAACCTCCTGCCATAGTTTATCCTTTTCTTCTGTCAGGCTCGTCACATTTTCTGTGAGCTTTTAGTTCAAACCAATCATCATCAGCCACTTCTTATGCAGTTCTATGTACGTCTCAGCAAGGGCCTCATGGGTAAGTTCTTCTTCGCCATTGCCTGAGGTGTCATCAGCAGGCTGTTCAGACAGTGCACTGGAGTATGGGCTTTTACTTGTCTCACTGCAGTCTTCAATAGTGACTACAAGTCCCATGATATTGATATTCTCATGCTCTTCTTCCTCATCGTTAGATTCACTGTCTGGACCCTCATACGCTTTTCTGAGAATATCCCATGCTTCCTTGGCCACCTCACATTTAGCAATCAGTTTGAACACGTTCTCGTCCACTCCATAGAATATTGCATTCAGGGCCTTTGAATTCCCAACAGCCGCTACATCATCTGCTTCAGACCACAGGGCTTCCGGTTTTGGCATAACAGCTCCTTCAGGGTTGGCCATCATGGGTTCTGTCCATCCTATCATTACAGCTCCCCAAGCCCTTTCATCGAGGGATTTCGGAAAGGCTTTCATCTTGGATTTCCAATAGGCATAATTCGGCCCTTCAAGCAACGGTGGTTGGTTAGTGCTCTGTCCTTCCTTCAAACCAATCTTGAACAGTCATCGGATCACACTCTGTATGTCGAGTGTCTGCTCTGATACCAATTGAAATCTACTTGTCTTAGTCAAGACGAGTTCTAGATGGTGTTTGAACTGCGTCTCGAACACTTGTTGGATAGTTTTAGGTTGTGTTCAAACAGAGACTGGAACACCATAGCAGACAGAACGTAAACAGCACAAAATATGAGCACACACGATATGATAACCCAGTTCGGCCTCGCCTACTCTGGGGAGTTTCCCACACCCGAAAATGGACACAAATCTTATTACGAGTTTAGAGCTATTCGTGGACTTACACTTACACAACGCCTTGTTTGTAACAGCCTAGCCTCTAACACTCCGTCTCTTGGATTTGCAATCTCAGTTCACCGCAGCTCCCCTCGATCCCCTATGGGTAGGACGAGACTTCCCTCTCGGCCTAGTCTTGGACTTCTCGGAAGTCCAGTCACCTTCTCTCAAAGACGTATCTTGGTCACCGTGTGTGTGTGTGCGCTTTGTTGTCCTTCAAGAACAGTCTTAACAGCACACTGAACAGACTGTTACTTCCCCGTTGATATTCCGGTGTGGAATAATCAACCGGCGGTCGCTCCTCCTCCAAGCTCACGAACTCTCGTGTTTGTTTCTTTTCTCTCAGGAAGCGACGCAGATCTGGTTGCCCTAGCCATGTATTTATATGTACAGGCGCAAGTCCAAATCTGTTGCAGATCACATCATCAAATATTTTAGGAAATATTCCTAAATATTTGATGTGTATCTTTATCCAATCTTTAGGAAGTATCTTCGAAAACTTCCTTCCCAAGTCAGCCACGTCGCCTTTAATCTGATGTGTAGATATTCGTTTGAATATCTGAATCTTCAAATTCCTCGCTGGCCGACTCCAATCAGAATATCCTTGTCAAATATTTCGGAGATACTCCTAGATATTTGATCGATATTCAATCTCTTCCATATCCAATCTTTGGAGATTACTTCCGTGCCAAGCCATCCAATATTCTCGAATCCAAGCTGAAGATATTCATTTCAATATCTGATCTTTAATGATGACTCATCAATTGATCCCAATCAAATAATCTCATCGATCTTCTGGATACAGAAATCTTCCTGCGTCTGCTGTACGCTGTACTGCAGTTCAAGACCGTGATTGAACTCTTCTTGAACACCTGCTTGAACTGTCTTAAGCCGTTTTGCCAACAGCATGTCATTCATGGGAACATCAGTATGTGAGGTCGAACTTTGCCCCAACTGCCCTTTTGATTTGCCCAAAGAACACATATGGCAGCGAGCTCAGTTCTGCTTTCCCTTGATCCGGAGGCTTCTTTTTCACATATCCCCGAGAAGGCGAGGATTCCTTGACCATAGCTGCTGGTCCATGGAGCCGTGCCCTTGTGTTTCTCCTTCCGGGCTTCCATTCCTTCAGCCCATGTCTTGGTCGCTTTTTCATGTCTGAATGGTCGGCACCTTTGCAAGTTCGGAAGTTTGGTATTGTGCCATGAAATATAGGCGACTTCAAGCTTGTGCCCATGTTCACCCTCTTCCTTGGGGCAGAGATGATTGGTCGTCTTGGAACGAGTGAGTTTTCAGGGCTCGTGGTGAGTGAGTGCTCCATCTTTGGCTCTTCTGGCTCATGTTTTGCCTCCAACTCCCCTTGCACCTCATCATCATTAACTACATGATCTTCGGTGGCTATGAACTGCATAAAACATGAAGGGTTAAGTAGGGGCACTTCGGCCATGCGGACTGGGCTCGTCTCGGGTGCTTCAGCAATGAGGAACGGGACTGCATCGGGTAGCTCGGGCACGTCTTGATCTATCTCGGCCAGCCCGTCAGTGAGGTCCGGGACTTCCTCGGGTGCCCTGAGAGTAAGGACCGGGCCTGGCTTGATTAGTTCGGCATTGAGGTCCGGGCATGGCTCGGCTGGCTTGGCTATGAGGTGCGGGACCGGCGTGATTTCCTCGGGCAGATTGGTGATGAGGACCGGTTCAAGTGGCTCGGGTGCTCCGACAGTGAGGACCGGGCCTGTCTTGGCCGGTTCTTCTTCGGTCATTCGCGGGTCCTCATCCTCTGCCGGCTCCGATGTAGGTTCTTCTTTGATAACCCTTGGCTTGAGCATCTCATTGATCAGATATTCAGTTTCTCTCATAGACGCCTCTATTTCTGCCCATGCTTCCTCGGATCTGGCTTGATTTTGGTCCGTCATGTTGGCCAGCTGCTGGTTGCTAGATGCCAGCTCCGTTGTAATGTCCTCGAGTGGCTCGGCTTGATCTTGTCTTGGTCTTGACCTCGCGGCCAAATCATCTATTAAGTTCCAAAGATCATCTATGTCTAAGTTGTTCACCGAGCCTCCTACTGCATCATTTAGCCAATTCCACTCTTGTGGCATCATCCCATTGAGAAACCTTTGAAGAAGATCATGGTTGGTGAATCCATGGTGCGGGCAGCTCGTCACAATGGAGTCAAAGTACGCCAAGTACTCGTCCAAAGTTTCATCCCGGGATTGCTCTATGTTGTTGATCTTCTCGCGGACTTCAAGTTCGAAGGGTGGTGGGGAAAACTCCTCTAGGAATTTGGTTTGTAGATCCCCATAATCACTTTCATATGCAGCACAAGAGTAATACCATTCTATTGCGGAGTTAGTTAAAGAAAATTTAAAGCATTTAAGTGTAAACCCCTCTAGCGATTCATTTTTAGGCCTCATGTGGCTGCATATGGAGTAGAACGTATGTGTATGCTTCACGGGATCTTCTCCAAGAGCACCTCCGAATTTGGGGAGACAGTTAAGCATCTCAAACATAAGGTTGCTGCCCCCATCATTCCAAGGTTCGCTTCCGTAGTAGGAAGACTTTGTGAACTGCATGACAAAACTAAAACAAAAGAAAAAAATAGAACAACAATTCCGAAACACAACTCCCCGGCAACGGCGCCAATTTGACAGCACTGCCTTGTCGCGAGGCAATGTGTACAAAATAAATTTATAAGTCCGCTACTCGCGACTTCACTATTGGGTAGTAAAGCGGTAAGTAGGGGTCGAACCCAAGGGAGTCAGTGTGGAATGGTTGTTCTTTAAAAAGAAAGAAAAGGAAATAAAAACATTTGGGTTTTGTGGGTTGTTTTATGAACTGAAAAGTAAATTACAGAATTGAAAGTGCGTAAAGTAAATACTGAAAGTAAGTGCGGAAAATAAAGTGCTGAAATGTAAGTACTGAAAGTAAATGACAGGAAAGTAAACAGTTGATAGTGAGACTAAAAGTAAAGTTACAGGCGGTGTTTTAATTAAAGGAAAGGATTCGGTTTTTAGGGGTCTTATATCATAATCCGTTCATCATTGACCTCTAATGATCATACTAAATGTTCAAAAGTGTATCAAGGCCATTTCAAGCACTTGACTTGGCACACTGTCTAGCCCATTTCAAGGCATAGAGCACTTGTTCTAGATAGATTAATACCCCATTTCAAGTTATATTAGCCTATGTTCAGTCACTTGATCCGTCATTTCCGATCAAACCAAGCGACTTAAAGAAAGGTTGAACTCCACGGAAAAGCTTTGCCATTTCAAGCATCCACTTAACCGTGTATGTTCACTCAACCATGTATGTTCTACCCGAATGTAAAGCACTTAGAACAAGTTTTGAACACAAAGAGGCACAAAGAGATGGGTCTAAAACATTTTATGATACAAGCACACCCTTAAACCAAATCTAAGCCTTAGCTACTTGTATTCATGTCAAGGAATACAAGTAGCCGTGACTTGAACAAGGAAAACAAAAGTAACCGAAACAAGGAAGTAAGGAGAACAACATAAAAGTAAAGAACAACAAGGAAAATAAAGGGAACTTAACTTCAAACTTCAAGAGCAAGTAAGGAACCGTGGCTTTGCAAGACAAGCAAGAGAATTCAAGAACAAGAGCAAATGAAGAACAAAAGGAAAATGTGTTTTCATTGAGGTCTGGAGAAGAGAGATAAGTTCTCTTCTCCCTAATGTGGGTACAAGTGCCAAGGGAGTAGGATATGGATTACATGAGGCAAGGCCTCTATTTATAGAAGAGGAAGACTTGGAGGCTAAGTATTGCTTGAAAATATCCCAAAGACTTGGAGGCTAAGTTTGCTTCTCCACCTCCTTGCACATGGCTGCGCCACCTGCAGCCAGCTGAGTGGTGCCATGTGGCATGGTCGGAGCTAGGTCGGAGGTAAGGCGTTGGTTGATCGGAGCTCCCCGGAGTTCGCCGGAGTTCGCCGGAATGTGGCCAGAATCAGACCGGAGCCTTGGTCGGACCTTCTTGGATTTTGGAGAGTGTATTTTGAACGACAAAGTTATTCTAAGATTATCTCAAGAAGGAACCTAAGCCAAATTCTGCTTGGAACAAGGTCGAAATCCCAAATCGGCTGAAATTGCCCTTGTTTGGCCTTTACCGGGCTCGGTGCCTTTGCATTGCGTTCTTGTCCAAACGCCTACTGTTCTAGCATATTTGAGTGATTCCAAGTCGGTTCCATGAAGGATGTTAAGGCTGATTTTGAGTGTAGCATGGTCGTTCCTTAGGATGGCCTAGAACTCGGTCCCTTGGCCTTGGATGGCTTGGGTTTTGGACTTTGCGTTCTTGGTCTTTTGAGTGTGGATTTGGAACGACATCCTTCATATAAATCGAGCGCTCGAAGTGGTTTGGTTGGAACGCCACCGGAGATAGGGCGTGGCCCATGTTCTTCCTACCGGGCCTGGTTTTCTCGGTACTCTCGGCTCGGTGCTCGGCACTCTCGGCACTCGGCCTCGGACGCATCCGGCTTTTCCAGGACGCGGCCCGACATTTCTCGGTCCTTGGTTGAGGTCCTCGGGCTTTGGCTGGCTTTTGGGCATAAATCTCTATTTTTAGGCGTGTTTCCTCTTTAGACTCCAAAATGGCCTGTATACACAGAATGGTATTAACAAGCACTTGTTCGTATGATCAAATGTATATTTGGTGGGTTTAGTAGTACTTAATGAATCATATAAATATGCTCCATCAAATACCCCCACACTTAATCTTGTTCGTCCCGAACAAGTCTAGTCAAGAGAGGAAACTTAACCACCCTAAGTCCTATATATGAATGTGAGATGCAAAACTAGATTTTACCGTAGCATGCATATCTTACTTGTTTCCAAACGAAATTGTGCTCAAACAAAGAAGTAACTTGATACTTGTTACCTTTGAGCCGAGATGCAAACCAATTTGGATGATTGGGAGATAGCCACTTTTTAGGCCCATGAACTGCACTCTCGGATCCGATCTTACTATATGGTTATGCTTCTTGCTTCTTCTAGCACGGGATTGGTTCGGCCAACTTGGGTTGAGCTCTTTTTCTTTGTTTGTGTGGTTGGACAGCTTTTTGTAGTGACTTGGCCTTCGGCCTTTGATTTGACTCTTTGAGTACTTCACTTTTTTCTTTGGTTTTGTTTGGTTTCACCATTTTGGCTGATTTCTTTCTTTTCTTCTTTGAGCTTTGCTCCTTTGATGATTGCTCGTCCATTTCTTCACTTTTGGGAGGTCCAATCATTGCCCGAGAGCATATGGAAATACCTTCTCGCTCTTTCTCGTCCTTGCCTTTTTCGCGCGGGTCAAGATGAGGGTCGCTCATCTATTTTCTCGGCTACTTTGGACTAGAGAATGGACGGTTTGATTCCCGTCCCGCCTCTTGCATAAACGCTGCATGGCGGAGTCCACTCTTCACCAAGAAGCCCGAAGCGCAGCCTCCACAATCTTCACATAACTGTATAGTAAGGATCCGGTCCCTTGAGTGCTTGTCAAGCCTCTCTAGGGCATTTCTTTCAACTCCACATCCTACGTTTATCTCAGCACACAAGGACAAGTAGGAAGTTAAATTCGCATGCTTTTACACAATTAAGTTTTCACAAGGAAATGCATGAATCGGGTCTATCTATTTTCACATCATGGAAGTGTATATTCTCAAAACATGGTGTCTACTATGTACAACTACTAATACTCTAATACCCCCACATTTTTGAACGAAGCCGTGCCTCACAGCATGACTTAGTTCAAAAGCTGAAAAAAGTAAGCAAGCAAAGGAAATGACATAAAGAAATAAAAACTGAAAAGACTAAATATGCCGGGTTACCTCCCGGCAAGTGCCTTTGTTTAACGTCGTTGGCTTGATGGTACCTCAATCATGGATCATAAGTTTGGATCCCATGGGTGTGTGAGGTCGAACTTTGCCCCAACTGCCCTTTTGATTTGCCCAAAGAACACATATGGCCGCGGGCTCAGTTCTGCTCTCCCTTGATCCGTAGGCTTCTTTTTCACATATCCCCGAGAAGGTGAGGATTCCTTGACCATAGCTGCTGGTCCATGGAGCCGTGCCCTTGTGTTTCTCCTTCCGGGCTTCCATTCCTTCGGCTCATGTCTTGGTCGCTTTTTCATGTCCGAATGGTCAGCACCTTTGCAAGTTCGGAAGTTTGGTATTGTGCCATGAAATATAGGCGACTTCAAGCTTGTGCCCATGTTCACCCTCTTCCTTGGGGCAGAGATGATTAGTCGTCTTGGAACGAGTGAGTTTTCCGGGCTCGTGGTGAGTGAGTGCTCCATCTTCGGCTCTTCTGGCTCATGTTTTGCCTCCAACTCTGAAATTATATCCCCTGTTCAAGCAAGTGTTCTAGGTTGTGTTTGGACAGACCTTGAACTCTTTCTACCACAGTTCCACAACGAGTACGAACAGAACAATAAAAACACGAGTACGCACAGATTGATAACCCAGTTTGGCTACGCCTACTCTGGGGGTTTCCCACACCCGGAAAAGGGACAACAAATCTTTATTACGAGTATAGAGCTTTTCAGTGGAATTACACTTACGCCTTGTAATTGCCTAGCCTCTACTACTCCGTCTCTCAGATTTGCAACCAAGGTTCGTCGCAACTCCCCTTGATCCCCTTTGTCCAGACCTTCTGTCCGAACATACTCGAACCTCTCCTGAAGCTCGGTCGCTTTCACTTGAAAGCTGGTTGTTCTGTTTGTGCTCTGAACTTGATCACCTCTGGTCAATCTGAATGGCACGTATCAGACTGAGCTCACACCGATGTTTTTCCAGTGGGGAAAACACAACGGCCGTCGCTTTCTTCTTTTCCAATCGATAGGATTTCTTCGTGTATTTTTGATCTTGAAAGCGATAAGAATTAGGGTTGCCTTTGCATTCGTATTTATAGGCTCGGACGAAACCCTAATTCGCACAAGATAATCCCATCAAATATTTTGGAATATTTGATGTATATCTTTCACAAATCTTTGGAAGAATATACGAAGTCGTCTTCTTTCCCAAGCAAGTCACGCCGTCTTCAATTGTGTATATTCATTCGAATATCCTGCTCGAATAAGTCGCACGCCATCTTTAACTTGACGAAATCTTCGTTGCCAATATCTTCCGGAAAATATCCCTTGCGTCTTGATCACGCTGTACAGAAGTACTAGGATATGTTCGAACTCCCCCTGAACTCCTGCTCGAACTGTCTAACAACGTTTTGCCAAACACATGCCACACAAGGGAACATCAATCTCCCCCTTGGCATTTTGGCAAAACCAAATCACTAGATCTATCTATCTATCTAGACAGTAGACAAAATTGAGGGAACAAAAAGTGTCGCCACTCAAAATACTCCCCCTTTTTGCCACAAACTGGCAAGGGGTCCGATCTAGTTCGAACAGCAAAGCAAAAGAAATACTGTGCCAGAACAAGCACATTAAGAGTAGAAGTTTAAAAGATCAGGGGTAAAAGTTTTTCAGAGGACCTTCAATCGGAAGCTTCTTCAATAGAGTCTTCATCAGAGCCAGTTGCTTCCGACTCATCATCGCTGGGATAGCTCAGGGCTCGAGCGAGCCTGTTGATTCTGCGACATTGCTCCTTGTCCGCAGTAATGATGGCTTGAAGGTCCCTCATCAGCTTGCTCCGCTCATCCACACCCAACTTTGCTCCCCCTCGGCTGGATTCTCCCACTTCTTTCCCTTTCTTGCTCCCTCCTTTCAGATCGTTCACATGCCGCCCTTTGAAGAGCTTATGGTCTACAACAAACTTGCTGGGAGACTTTGAAAGCTGGTCAATGAGGACATCAAATCAGGGGCATGATAAACAATCAACTCATAAATTAGTGATGGGAAGCAGATCTGGTGAAGAGTCCTCTTTGACGTAGCATGTTCAGCAATCTGTTTGAACATGACTCTTCCCAAATTGAATTTCCGCTTGTTCCCTATCTGATACAGTAGTTGAGCCACGTCCTTATTGACTGTTGATCGATGTGTAGAAGGTCTCCAGTTGAAGACAGCAATGAAGAACAGCATGGAATAAAACGTTAATAAGTCTGCTGTGTGCACAACTGATTCAGGTCTCCACCTAACAGAGCCCGCAGTGATAGTACTCACAATCTTCTCAAAATTTGCCTCCTCCTCGTCAACAGGCGGGTCATCCATCGAGAAATACACATTGATTAGCTCCGGATCAATCTTAATTCTCCTCCCTCTAACAAAGAAGACTCCATACTCAGGATCTCCAACTAACCCAAAATGAGGGGGCAAGTTCGCCATTGCCTCACGCACAAGCTGTTCACTGTAGGGTTTGCACCTAGCCAGCGTCCAAAACAGATCCGATTCTTTCAGAACCTTAACCACCTCCTTTCCCTTATACCGGGACTCATCTAGCAATCTTTCAGGTATGATTTTCCTCTTCTGGATGCATGGCCACTTTCTTGCAGCATCTTTGTTAACAAACCAAACACCCCTCTTAACCAAGCCAACTGGGACAGTCTCAGCATCAGGGCCTGGGACTTCACATCCCCCAGCGTCTTCTGAAACAGGCATTGGAGCGACACGCTTCCTTTTCTTGGAGGAACCAGCTCCCCCTGTACCACTGCGTACATTAGCGCCCTTCTGGGCAGAATCCTTTGTAGACTTCGCAAAGGCCACTTTTTCCTTTTCCGTCCCCTTCGACATCTTCTTTAACTTCACAAGAGGAACCAAATCCTCATCATCACCCATCTGAGGAACTGCTTCAACGTCAGTCTTCTGAGAGTCATCAATATCCATCTGAGCACCATGGTGACTGTCCTGAAGTTTCAGCAGTTATCTCCTCGGCAGACATCTCGTGTAAAGGCGATGCCTTTTTCATCTTCACAGCCTTGGATTTTGGAATCTTTGATTTTGCTGTCATCGCTTTTGAGGTTTGCATGCTTTCCTTCCTTTTCTCCGCGGTTATAGTACCGGTTTTGGCTGACTTCCTTGTGTTCACCATCGTCGATTTCGGAGCAGTCGAGAGTGAGAGACTTCCAATCTAGGGTTTCGGAGACGAGAAGAGAAGACACGCTCAACAGTTGAGATTTGAAAATAAAATATCCTCCTGCCTTTTCGTCTTCTCAATATACGCCAGTTACTTTTCAAATAAAACGGCGTAATTCGAATCTTTCGGAATAAAATATTTGCTCATAAGAACTTTCCCATCTGTTCCAGCTCCCTTCTTAGGTGGTCAGTCCAACTGTTGTAGCCGGGGATTCGTCTTTGACTGACCACTGCCTGGAACACTCAGTTCATGAACCCACACAGACCCAAGGAGGATCTGGGAGTTCCAAACCGAGGAATCTCATTCAATTTCTCTTCTGGTGAACTGGCGTTTATCTGTGCGAGCAGTTCGAACTCCTTCTGCAACTGTGTGATCTTCTGTTCAAACTCTCTCTGTAACTGTGACACCCTCTGATCCAGCAGTCGCCTGGTACAGTTGCCAAAATTGATTTGTGCGATCCTTCTATTGTGTACGGTCTTTTTCACTCCCCCTCGCAGAACTCGATGTTTGGCTTGAACATAGTTGAGAGTAGACCTTAGCTTCTCGTTTCCCATTCTGATGGTGTAACAGTCATTGGCCCTTCTTCTCCCTTTCATTACGGAATCACCATGCTCGTTAAGAACTAGGCATGAGTCACGAGAAAATGACACATAGTGTCCATTGTCGCACAGTTGACTGATGCTAATGAGATTCATAGTCAGACAGTCAACCAGGAGAGTGTCCTCGAGTGCAGGGAGATCCGGAACCTTCAATGTTCCACAGCCAATCACCCGACTCTTCCGACCATCCGCGAAGGTGACAAACCGCATCTGCTCAACAGGTCTAATATGAGAGAGATATTCAGAGATACCTGTCATGTGTGCAGAGCATCCACTATCGAAGAACCAACTGGCTTGCACTGTATCTCCTGATGAGCAGCACGCTACCATGCATACTGTCTGTCGTTCCTTTGCAATCCAAACTTGTTTCTGTCGAGGTTGGATCTGTTGCTGTTGGTGTCCTCGACGTTCAGCAAGAAACAGTCGACACTGCCATCTGATGTGTCCCATCTGGTAGTAGTACCAACATGTCAGCAAGTCTTTCTTCCGATTTGAACTGATGTAAGTAGTCCTGGACTTGTCTTGGGACAGATCCACTTTCTGTCTAGGGTGATTTCTCACCTTCTATTCAGGCAACTGTTCCGACACAGATTTAGCTTTAACACACACAGTGTCCTTTGAACTCCTTATTCCCACGAACCCCAATCCTCTACGTCCTGCCTCCATCCTTTGAGCGTTGAGGATTTCATCTAAATTTTCTGAGCTAGAGTTCAACATCCTCACTGACTGTTTGAGGTGAGTGAGCTCCTTTTCAGCAACTTCTCGGTCCATTTTTTCTGATTCTAGCTGGAGTTCCAGCTGATCTATCTTTCTGTGTTGGAACACCTCCTTGCGTTTTAGATCTGAGATAACCTTTCTTAGCCCAGTCATGCCAACAGGATGAGTTTCACGGTTTTTTTCAATGTCAACTTTCAGCGAGGAGATAGTGCCCAGGAGCTCCATCTTCTGAGCAAGCAAGCACAGTCTTTCCTGTTTCATAACAGCCAGTTGAGAGTTTAGGGAAGTTACCGTGCCTTCAAGTTCAGCCTTCTGTGTGACCAGAATCTCCACTTCTTCCCAGACCTTATCATTTTCTGTAGTGATGCTTACAACTGTGTCATTCAGCTTTTTGTTTACCTTGATCAGTAGCAGCCACTTTTCATATAGATCCTTATATGTCTCGGCCAGAGATTCATGCGTCAGTTCTTCACCGTCACTGTCTGAGAGGTCTTCAGCTGGGAGTTCCAACAGAGGTGGAACAGTTTCACTGGTGCTACCGTATTCCTCCAGAGTTGAAGCAAAGGCCACAAAGTTTGTGGTTGTCCCTCCTTTTTCTTCATCTGACTCACTATCACTGAAACTAGCGACCATTGCCTTCTTCTTCATGAGTGTGTTCGCACATTGTGAAGCAATATGACCAAAGCCTCTGCATTCATGACACTGAATTTCTTCCTTTCTTCTGTCAGAGGAGTCTTGCCTTGAGTCACTGGACCTAGACCTGTCGGTTTTCCAGTTTCAGAAACCGGTCGATGAGGACTGCCCCTGTTCTGGACCACGCCTATTGATTTTCCGCACCATTCTTCCAAAGTTCCGAGCCATCATGGCCAGTTGCTCAGTGGAGCAGTCAGCTTCTGATTTGTCTTCTGCCCAATCTGCTTTCAGGGCAATTCCCTTCACTTCTCCAATTTGGAAATTATGATTGATCTCATAGGTTCTGAGGGAACCAGTCAGCTCGTCCAGTTTCAACTTGGAGATGTCATGCATTTCCTCAATGGCTATTACCTTCATAGCAAATCTCGGAGGGAGTGATCTTAGGACTTTGCTCACCAATCTATCCTCGTCGATGGGTTTCCCAAGGGCAGATGCTTCGTTGGACAGTTCTAGAACCCTGGTGTTGTACTCAGCGATGGACTCACTCTCCTTCATTTTCATCTCTTCGAACTTTGTTGTGACAGCCTGCATACGAGAGTTTCGAACCTTGTCTGTACCTTCAAAGGCTGTTTGGAGAATGTCCCATGCTTCCTTAGCAACTTCACAATTGATAATCAGCTTCATGACATTTTCAGCAACTGCCGAGAAGATCGCATTCATTGCCTTTGCGTTTCCCATGGATGCTTTGTTCTCCTCTTCACTCCATAAGGTTTCTGGTTTTAGAACAGGTTCTCCAGTGAGGTTGTTAATCATAGGTTCAGTCCACCCTCTCTGAATGGTCATCCAGGCTTTCTCGTCTAGGGATTTCAGAAAGGATCGCATCATAGGTTTCCAGGTGGCATAGTTTGATCCTTCTAATAGCGGAGGTCTGGTGATGCTTTGTCCTTCCTTCAGAGACATTTTGAACAGTTCAGGATCCCACTCAGTGTGTCGAGTGTTTGCTCTGATACCAATTGAAATTATATCCCCTGTTCAAGCAAGTGTTCTAGGTTGTGTTTGGACAGACCTTGAACTCTTTCTACCACAGTTCCACAACGAGTACGAACAGAACAATAAAAACACGAGTACGCACAGATTGATAACCCAGTTCGGCTACGCCTACTCTGGGGGGTTTCCCACACCCGGAAAAGGGACAACAAATCTTTATTACGAGTATAGAGCTTTTCAGTGGACTTACACTTACGCCTTGTAATTGCCTAGCCTCTACTACTCCGTCTCTCAGATTTGCAACCAAGGTTCGTCGCAACTCCCCTTGATCCCCTTCGTCCAGACCTTCTGTCCGAACGTACTCGAACCTCTCCTGAAGCTCGGTCGCTTTCACTTGAAAGCTGGTTGTTCTGTTTGTGCTCTGAACTTGATCACCTCTGGTCAATCTGAATGGCACGTATCAGACTGAGCTCACACCGATGTTTTTCCAGTGGGGAAAACACAACGGCCGTCGCTTTCTTCTTTTCCAATCGATAGGATTTCTTCGTGTATTTTTTATCTTGAAAGCGATAAGAATTAGGGTTGCCTTTGCATTCGTATTTATAGGCTCAGACGAAACGCTAATTCGCACAAGATAATCCCATCAAATATTTTGGAATATTTGATGTATATCTTTCACAAATCTTTGGAAGAATATATGAAGTCGTCTTCTTTCCCAAGCAACTCACGCAGTCTTCAATTGTGTATATTCATTCGAATATCATGCTCGAATAAGTCGCACGCCATCTTTAACTTGACGAAATCTTCATTGCCAATATCTTCCGGAAAATATCCCTTGCGTCTTGATCACGCTGTACAGAAGTACTAGGATATGTTCGAACTCCCCCTGAACTCCTGCTCGAACTGTCTAACAACGTTTTGCCAAACACATGCCACACAAGGGAACATCAAACTCCCCTTGCACCTCATCATCATTAACTACATGATCTTCGGTGGCTATGATCTGCATAAAACATGAAGGGTTAAGTAGGGGCACTTCGGCCATGCGGACTGGGCTCGTCTCGAATGCTTCAGCAATGAGGAACGGGACTGCATCGGGTAGCTCGGGCGTGTCTTAATCTATCTCGGCCAGCCCGTCAGTGAGGTCCGGGACTTCCTCGGGTTCCCCGAGCGTAAGGATCGGGCCTGGCTTGATTTGTTCGGCATTGAGGTCCGGGCATGGCTCGGCTGGCTTGGCTATGAGGTGCGGGACCGGTGTGATTTCCTCGGGCAGATTGGTGATGAGGACCGGTTCAAGTGGCCCGGGTGCTCCGATAGTGAGGACCGGGCCTATCTTGGCCGGTTCTTCTTCGGTCATTCGTGGGTCCTCATCCTCTGCCGGCTCTGATGTAGGTTCTTCTTTGATAACCCTTGGCTTGAGCATCTCATTGATCAGATATTCAGTTTCTCTCATAGACGCCTCTATTTCTGCCCATGCTTCCTCGGATCTGGCTTGATTTTGGTCTGTCATGTTGGCCAGTTGCTGGTTGCTAGATGCCAGCTCCGTTGTAATATCCTCGAGTGGCTCGGCCTGGTCTTGTCTTGGTCTTGACCTCGCGGCCAAATCATCTATTAAGTTCCAAAGATCATCTATGTCTAAGTTGTTCACCGAGCCTCCTACTGCATTATTTAGCCAATTCCACTCTTGTGGCATCATCCCATTGAGAAACCTTTGAAGAAGATCGTGGTTGGTGAATCCATGGTGCGGGCAGCTCGTCACAATGGAGTCAAAGTACGCCAAGTACTCGTCCAAAGTTTCATCCCGGGATTGCTCTATGTTGTTGATCTTCTCGTGGACTTCAAGTTCGAAGGGTGGTGGGGAAAACTCCTCTAGGAATTTGGTTTGTAGATCCCCATAATCACTTTCATAAGCAGCACAAGAGTAATACCATTCTATTGCGGAGTTAGTTAAAGAAAATTTAAAGCATTTAAGTGTAAACCCCTCTAGCGATTCATTTTTAGGCCTCATGTGGCTGCATATGGAGTGGAACGTATGTGTATGCTTCACGGGATCTTCTCCAAGAGCAACTCCGAATTTGGGGAGACAGTTAAGCATCTCAAACATAAGGTTGCTGCCCCCATCATTCCAAGGTTCGCTTCCGTAGTAGGAAGACTTTGTGAACTGCATGACAAAACTAAAACAAAAGAAAAAATAGAACAACAATTCCGAAACACAACTCCCCGGCAACGGCGCCAATTTGACAGCACTACCTTGTCGCGAGGCAATGTGTACAAAATAAATTTATAAGTCCGCTACTCGCGACTTCACTATTGGGTAGTAAAGTGGTAAGTAGGGGTCGAACCCAAGGGAGTCAGTGTGGAATGGTTGTTCTTTAAAAAGAAAGAAAAGGAAATAAAAACATTTGGGTTTTGTGGGTTGTTTTATGAACTGAAAAGTAAATGACAGAATTGAAAGTGCGTAAAGTAATTACTGAAAGTAAGTGCGGAAAATAAATTACTGAAATGTAAGTACTGAAAGTAAATGACAGGAAAGTAAACAGTTGATAGTGAGACTAAAAGTAAAGTTACAGGTGGTGTTTTAATTAAAGGAAAGGATTCGGTTTTTAGGGGTCTTGTATCATAATCTGTTCATCATTGACCTCTAATGATCATACTAAGTGTTCAAAAGTGTATCAAGGCCATTTCAAGCACTTGACTTGGCACACTGTCTAGCCCATTTCAAGGCATAGAGCACTTGTTCTAGATAGATTAATACCCCATTTCAAGTTATATTAGCCTATGTTCAGTCACTTGATCCGTCATTTCCGATCAAACCAAGCGACTTAAAGAGAGGTTGAACTCCACGGAAAAGCTTTGCCATTTCAAGCATCCACTTAACCGTGTATGTTCACGAACTCCATGGAAGAGCTTTGCCATTTCAAGCATCCACTCAACCATGTATGTTCTACCCGAATGTAAAGCACTTAGAACAAGTTTTGAACACAAAGAGGCACTAAGAGAAGGGTCTAAAACATTTTATGATACAAGCACACCCTTAAACCAAATCTAAGCCTTAGCTACTTGTATTCATGTCAAGGAATACAAGTAGCCGTGACTTGAACAAGGAAAACAAAAGTAACCGAAACAAGGAAGTAAGGAGAACAACATAAAAGTAAAGAACAACAAGGAAAATAAAGGGAACTTAACTTCAAACTTCAAGAGCAAGTAAGGAACCGTGGCTTTGCAAGACAAGCAAGAGAATTCAAGAACAAGAGAAAATGAAGAACAAAAGGAAAATGTGTTTTCATTGAGGTGTGGAGAAGAGAGATAAGTTCTCTTCTCCCTAATGTGGGTACAAGTGCCAAGGGAGTAGGATATGGATTACATGAGGCAAGGCCTCTATTTATAGAAGAGGAAGTCTTAGAGGCTAAGTATTGCTTGAAAATATCCAAAAGACTTGGAGGCTAAGTTTGCTTCTCCACCTCCTTGCACATGGCTGCGCCACCTGCAGCCAGCTGAGTGGTGCCATGTGGCATGGCCGGAGCTAGGTCGGAGGTAAGGCGGTGGTTGATCGGAGCTCCCCGGAGTTCGCCGGAGTTCGCCGGAAAGTGGCCAGAATCTGACCGGAGCCTTGGTCGAACCTTCTTGGATTTTGGAGGGTGTATTCTGAACGACAAAGTCATTCTAAGATGATCTCAAGAAGGAACCTAAGCCAAATTCTGCTTGGAACAAGGTCGAAATCCCAAATCGGCTGAAATTGCCCTTGTTTGGCCTTTACCGGGCTCGGTGCCTTTGCATTGCGTTCTTTTCCAAACGCCGACTGTTCTAGCATATTTGAGTGATTCCAAGTCGGTTCCATGAAGGATGTTAAGGCTGATTTTGAGTGTAGCATGGTCGTTCCATAGGATGGCCTAGAACTCGGTCCCTTGGCCTAGGATGGCTTGGATTTTGGACTTTGCGTTCTTGGTCTTTTGAGTGTGGATTCGGAACGACATCCTTCATAGAAATCGAGTGCTCGAAGTGGTTTGGTTGGAACGCCACCGGAGATAGGTCGTGGCCTATGTTCTTCCTGTAGGGCCTGGTTTCTCGGTACTCCCGGCTCGGCGCTCGGCACTCTCGGCACTCGGCCTTGGACGCGTCCGGAATTTCCAGGACGCGGTCCGACATTTCTCGGTCCTTGGTTGAGGTCCTCGGGCTTTGGCTGGCTTTTGGGCATAAATCTCTATTTTTAGGCGTGTTTCCTCTTTAGACTCCAAAATGGCATGTATACACAGAATGGTATTAACAAGCACTTGTTCGTACGATCAAATGTCTAATTGGTGGGTTTAGTAGTACTTAATGAATCATATAAATATGCTCCATCACCTACCCATAGGAGTTAAGATTTCCGAGTTTATGATTCACCATATATGTTCATTTTATGAATCTGTTTTGAATATGACTTTGGCCCACAGGCAAGTTTTATGCAAGTGATTCATATGTTTAAACATGATTTACATTGGTAAAACATGATATATTTATGTCTTAATTTTTGGTAATAAGCATATTTGTTTATTTGCAGCAATTTTACCTGGAAATATTATTGATGTTAAATGTGACATTCTTGAGTTACGCGGTGATAACTACAAAGTGTGGAAGGAAAGAGTGCTTTTGCATTTGGGATGAATGTATATCGATTATGCTATTCGTAAAGATGAACCGACTGGCATAACTGAGACTAGTAGTCCAGATGCGATTGATCTTTATGAAAAGTGGGAGCGATCTAATCGTCTCTCAGTTTCGTTCATAAAGACCAAACTTTGTGCCAGTATTCGGGGTTCTGTCGATCAGCTTACTAATGTGAGAGATCTCCTTAAGGCCATCGATGAGCAATTTGTGACTTCTGATAAGGCTCTTGCCAGTACCTTGATTATGTAGTTTTCATCCATGAGGCTCACTGAGGTTAAGGGAGTGCGTGATTATATCATGCGCATGAGGGATATTGCGGCCCAACTTAAGCTTTTGGAAGTTACCATGTCCGAGTCCTTCCTTGTGCACTTCATTTTGTGTACTCTCCTTCAGCAGTATACCCCTTTCAAGATCTCTTACAACACACATAAGGATAAATGGTCAATTAATGAACTTATGACCATGTGTGTTCAAGAGGAGGGTAGGTTGTTGATGGAAGAGGGAGAAAAGGTGAACCTTACTACTTCTTCAAGGAAGAGAAGAGATCACATTAAGGAAAATGCCAAGGGAAAGATTCCTGTGAATCAAGTCATCAAGAAAGAGTCTAAGTGTTACTTCTGTAAAAAGAAGGGACACATGAAGAAAGACTGCATTAAGTTCAAGACTTGGCTTGACAAGAAAGGTAATTTTCTTGCATTCGTTTGTTATGAATCCAATATGGTTAGTGTTAACCATAATACATGGTGGATTGATTCTGGTACCACAATCCATGTTTCGAATACCTTGCAGGGTATGCAAAACCTAAGGAAACCGATGGGCAGTGAGCATTACATCTATTCAGGCAGCAAGATGAGTTCACATGTGGAAGCTATCGGGACATGCAGTTTAACTTTAAGTAGTGGTTTTATTTTGCATTTAGAGAAGACATTTTATGTTCCAAATTTCACTAGAAATTTGATTTCAATTTCAAGACTTGTACTTTTGGGAATTTCATTTAATTTTTCAGATTTTGGTTTCAGTATTTACAAAAAAATCTGAATTAATTGGTTATGGTACATTGTCTGATGGATTATATCGTCTTCACTTGCAAAATGATGTATGCATGTTAGTACTGGGTTAAAGCGATGTATTACGAATGAAGAATCCTCTATGTTATGGCACAGGAGATTAGGACATATCTCTATTGAGCGAGTTAAGAGACTAGTAAAAGATGGAGTACTTAGTACTTTAGATTTTACTGACTTTGATACTTGTGTTAGTTGCATTAAGGGAAAGCAAACTAACAAATATAAAACTGGTGCAAAGAGGAGTTCTTGCATATTAGAGATCATACACACAGACATCTATTGTCCGGATATGAATGCAAATGATCCAAAATACTTCATCACCTTCATTGATGATTATTCACGATATATGTATTTCTACTTACTTCATTCGAAAGATGAAGCTTTAGATGCCTTTAAACTGTTTAAGGCAGAAGTAGAGAATCAATGTGATAAGCGCATTAAAATCGTGAGATCAGACAGAGGTGGAGAGTATTATGGTAGATATACAGAGAACGGACAATCATATGGTCCATTTGTGAAATTTCATCAAGAACATGGGATTGTTGCCCAATACACTATGCCTGGCTCTCCGGACCAAAATGGTGTAGCAGAAAGAAGAAATCGAACATTAATGGACATGGTTCGAAGTATGCGCAGTAATGTGAAACTTCCTACTTTTGTGTATTGAAGCTCTTAAGACGGCAGTGTATATATTAAACAGGGTTCCATCAAAGGCCGTCTCAAAAATGCCTTTTGAATTATTTAAAGGATGGAAACCGAGTTTAAATCACGTACGCATTTGGGGATGCCCGTCTGAAATAAGAGTGTATAATCCACAAGAAAAGAAGCTTGACCCAAGGACTATAAGTGGATATTTCATTGGATATGCCGAAAAGTCTAAGGGTTATAGATTCTAGTGTCCTTCTCACCGTGGATTGTGGAATCAAGAAATGCTAAATTTCTTGAGAACGACTTGATTAGTGGGAGTGCTCATTTTCATGACACCGTTACTGGAAAAAATCGTCATGAAGTTCCACTTTCTAATTCAAGTGACAAGTTGATTGTCATTCACACTCCTCAAGTTCAATCGGGCGTGAGACAAGCAACTGTTGAAAATCCACAAGCAGCTGATATTTTATTAGATCGTGATGTAAACGAGGAACAAACAATTCCTCATGAGGTGAACAAATTCAATTAAGAACAAACAATTCCTCATGAGGTGAACAAATTCAATTAAGACGATCTATTAAAAATAGAAGATCAGATGTTCCTGATGATTACTTGGTGTACTCTATAAGATTTGGATTGTAATGTTGGAGCTGAAAATGATCTCATGTTGTTTTCACAAGCCATGAGCTCCTCTGTTTCAAGCTTATGGTTGAATGCCATGTGACGGGCGTCGTTGTACCCGTCAAAAATAATATTTCTTTATCTCCGACTAGCAAGTGGTAAGTCGGGTCGTATCCACAGAGATCGGTATAAGAATCTGTTCACTAAGTAAGAGCGTGACAATGGGGGTGTAAGTTCAAACAAGTAAATGAAAATGCAAGTAAGAAACAATGATCAACTGCCAAGAGAGCAATCGTCACACAAATTCAAGTATCAAATATCAAAGAGCAGTGCAAGCTAGAACTTTCGACTTTGATGCAAGACTAAATCATTGACAAATCCAGTTTGATTTCTAATGTTCTACAACTTAGAGTTCCCCGCTAGGTTGTACTCCCCGTTCTTATTCTAGTACTTAATCTCGCGCTAGCGATAATCAAGACCCTAACTCGCTAGAGTTGCATGAAGAATTAAACAAGTTGTCCTAGGGTTTTTAATCCTAGTGGTATATTACTCGTGTCCTAGTTTACTATCCCCGCTAGGTTGCTAGTAAACTTTGACAATCGGAATCAACAAACAAACAGAAGCTCCCACGCTAGGGTTCCACTTATGCTAGCACATCAATTCCATAAACATGGCATAATAATATAACGCAAAACATAGAAATCAATATAGGTCTCAAGTAAAAACATCACAATGTCGAGTTCTAGCCTACACATATAAGTTTAGCTACTCATCGCGAAGGAATACATCATCAAGTTGTTTGAATAAAATGAAACAAAATTACTAATGATGAATCCTCCACCAACTGCAGCTCAACTCTAATACTTGAATCCAGCAACGAATCCACGCTCAACCTTCTTCTCCTCTCTATTTCGTCCAGAACTAGCTTTTTTAGGGTTTCGCTTGTCTTATTCTATTTATATCCTCCCCGAGAATGCAAATCCAAAATTAGGAAATTTCGACTGCCAGCTGTCACGCGCAGACGTCTCTTGATTTATATTCCACGGAGGTCTCAATAATTATGAAAATTCAGAAGACCTCCGCGCCTTTAATGCTTCAGCCCTCCGCGCTTTTGCGCTCACACAAATCAGACCAGTGGCATGAAAATAGTGTGCGTTCGCATGGCCCTGACCAGGTGTCTTCCGCGGACGTCTCTTGCTTTATGATTCGCGGACGTCTCAACAATTAGGGAAATGCAGAAGACCTCCGCGTATAGTATTCTTCAGACGTCCGCGTGATTCATTGACTCAGACTTCGAGCATACCGGACTTCATTTCTTTCCACGTCAAACATCATCAAATAGGCTCCCTTTAGCCGATATTCCTTCCTTGGTCTCCGAGATGCACCTGAGAATGAAAACTATACACAGGTAGTGAAATAATATACAGGCAACCACTAAGAGCCGGGGTTTTAACATATAAAATAGTCGTACAATTACGACTTATCAAACTACCCCACACTTGAACTTGTTCGTCCCGAACAAGAACAAAGCCATAGAACGAATTACAATGTACTAGTCATGCTAATCCTTACATCTCAATCTCAAATCCAGCAATTAATCTTATCATGCTTAAGATTCTAACAATGCGAGTATAGATAGATTTTCGATACTTGTTACCTCGCGAGTTGCAATCCAAACGACCTTGGATGATTGGGAGATAGTCCCCTATAGGTACCACGGACATTGCATTCTTTTCTGAGTTCTGGTCTTTTGAATTGAGTCAGCGGCTTTCTCTGACACATGATTTATTCACTGCTTTCATACAGTTGAGTCTTGAATTCTTTAACTTGTATGGACTTTGATAAACGACACATCTTTTCTTGAATCAATCAGATTTCTGATTTTTTTTTCTACTTGATGGTTTGCCTTCGGCTTCTGAATTTGTTTCTTGTCCACATAATCATTTGCGCCCTTGAACCACTCCAATCATAGCCTCTGGATAACAGCATAGGAGTGCATCCCACTCTTTCTCATCCTCGTCTTTTCTGCATGAGGCAAGGTAAGGGTTACCCACCCATTCCCAGCTACTTCGACTAGAGATGGACAGTTCGTTTTCTCTGTCCCGTCACCACTTCGAACGCATGAATAAACTTGTATACTTGGTGACGGAGCTACTCTCAGGACTAGGCTAGTGAAGCGTCAACCTCCACCGCTTTTCTCAATCATCAGAACCAAAAACTCAGAACTTCCTGCAATTTGCCGTACCTTTCTAGGATATTTCTGTCGACTCCACATCCCTGCATATCACAACTCACAAGAACAAAGCATCGAAAATTTTTGAAATTTCGCATTTTTAGTCAAATGAGCACAATAGTCATAAAAAGCTGGAAATAAGATTTCGACATATGAGAAAAGCATAGCAGTGCATCATCAGTTCATTACGAGTTCATCACGACACATAACATGCGACATAAAAATTTAAAACAGACATGACACACGATTGACTCTATAACATCCCACCCCACACTTAAATTGACCCGTGTCCTCACGGTACAACTCAAGAGATAAGACGGACAAATAAAACAGACTCAAATAAAAATAAAAGATAATAAATAAATAAAAATGAAGGAACTGGTACTCCCCTAATAGTCTGGTGGTGGTGATTGTGCTCTGCGACGCACCGCGGATGCCTCTTGAATTAGCTTTATTGTTCAGGCGTCCGCGCAGATATTTAATAAGACGTGCGCGAATTGCACTGATGTAGAATTCCTTTCTTCATTTAATCACCTGAAACCACCAGAAATAGAAAAGAAATGCACTCAGGGCGCATTATCAGATTCCTAATTCCACTAATTAACCTACTCCTAACATGAGTAAAATAAAAACACACCGGGTTGCCTCCCGGTAAGCGCCTTTGTTTTACGTCCTTGACTGGACATTACCTCTATGGGATCACAAGTTAGGATCCCAAGGCTGCTCCAAATCAAACTTACTGCTCAGCGTGCCCCTCTCCTCAGCACGTCCACAAGTTAATTGTCTCTCAATGCTCAGCCCGCCATCAGGTGGCTTCGATCTCCAGTTCTTTTCTTTAGGTGTCCACCGCTTCTGCGCAGCCACCCCACACTTTTGTTTCTTAACTCGCTTTTCATCTGGTGGGTGTGTTTTCCTTGTTACCTTCAGCTGCTCACTGACACCCTGAATCACACGCAGCGACTCAGCAGTTATAATATTAAAACAAGTCTTATCAGTTATCTCAGGTGGTTTTCTGGCAGAGGGCTGGTGGTCATCCTCAAAGACAGTAAACTCAGCCATCTTGCCACCATATTTGAGGATTACATTACCCTCAGCGACATCAATCTTTACCTTCGTCGCAAACAAGATAGGGCGTCCTAGAATGAGTGTTGGTGACTCCTTAGTCTGGGTGTCCTCCATCTGCAAGACATAAAAATCTGTAGGCACAACAACTTCACCAACATTCAAGGTTAAATTCTCAAGCAAACCATAGGGATGAACACATGACTTGTTGCCTCACTCAATAGTTAACTTGATCGGTTTCACCGGTCCAAGTTTCAATGAACAATATAGATCATAAGGCATCACATTAATAGACGCTCCCAAATCAATCAAACAGTGGGGAATAAGCGTGTTACCAATGCCACAGGTCACCGTGAAGGCACCTGGATCTCTAGTCCGATTGGTCAACGCTCCTTGTTGCCCTTGCTCCAATTCTTGTATTTTTGCGTTGGTCCTCGTGTCTTCACACTCCTTCCGTTGAATCTCATCGTTTATAGCTTCGTGGCGCTCAATAACCTGCATGGGAAATGGCAATTGTGCAAGAGGGTTAGAATTCAAAATTTGGGAATTGCTTACTTGGAATTCCACGCACGTCTCCATATTTTTATCCGCGGACGTCTCTAGTATTTGTAGAAATTCGTCAGGCGTCCGCGCCTTAATTGTTGAGGCGTCCGCGTTCTCCACTGATGCTGAGTCCAAACCTTGCTCTTTTTCTTTTCCTCCAGCCTTCATCTCCTCTTCATCCTTTATCAAGATCACACTCACATTTTGCCTTGGATTGGGGATCGTTTGCGAAGGTAGCTTCCCTTTGTCTTCACGCCTTTCGTATACATCTTTGGCAATTTGAGACACTTGCTTCTTCAGCTCATTAACGTCTCCAGCTTATTGCACCATCTTTTCATTGAGTTCTTTGAACATGCCTCTCACTTCATCCCTAAATTCTTTGATCGGGCTGTCTTCTCCTTGTTTGATGTGCGGTGGTTTGTACGGCTGCTTTTGTGGGTACGAAGATTGCCCCACATCGTAGTTGTTGTTCCTTTGCCAACCACCCTCATTTTGCCTTGGCTGCCATTTGTTGTTGCCTTGATATCCATCATACATCCTTGGTGGCAAATCTCCCTTGTTCATGTAGTCCACTACATTCACATCTTCCGTTCTTTCCTGAAAAACAGTGTTATCATTATTCATTGGATTAAAAGTGGACTTGTTTACCTTACACTCCACTTGTTGATTGCCTTGTGGTTGTTGCGTCATCATTTGAGCCATCATATTCTTCAATTCCTGCAATTCAGAATGTACATTTAAGTTAGCAACTGGTGCAGTTCTGTGTGTTTCCTCTAAATACCTTGTGCTCTCGACAACTTTCTCAATCAACTCCCATATCTCCTCTGGGTACATGTCAAGGATAGACCCTTGAGCGGAGGCATCTAGCATTCTCCTTTCCATTAGAACCATCCCATCCATGAAGTATTCAAGCAACATCCTTTGTCGGATTCCATGATTCAGAAAACTCTCTTCCAATAGCTTAAACCTCGCCAAATAATCGAACAACGTTTCTGCACGTCCTTGTCTAAGCATAGAGAGCTCCTTTCTTGTTTGAGCTGCCTTCGAATGGGAGTAGTACTTGTCCATGAATTTCCTTTGCATTTGATCCCATGAAGTAATCGAACCTGAAGGCAAAGACATTAACCAAGATTTAGCTTGACTTTCTAAAGAAAAAGGAAATGTCTTTAATTTAAAAATATTTTCCGGAACCGATGTTGTTTTCATGGACATGCAAACTCCATGAAATTCCTTCAAGTGCCTTAGGGGGTTCTCATCGGGCATTCCTCCAAACTTGGGCAAGTGGTGTATCACCCCACTCTTTATCTCGATGTCTTCTGCGTCCTCATCCAACCAAATGCACCAAGGTGCCTCATCAATATACGGCACACATACTCCTCTCATAGTGCGTCCCAAATCTCGACGCCTGGCTAACTGTCCATATTGGTTTCCTCCACCGAGGTATTGCCGATCCAACTCATCCTCGTAATTATTGTAATTCTCGTGACTAGCTGCACGATGTCTAGCAAACTCATTCACAAATTGCTGATTTCTGGGGGGTGGTAATCTTTGATTAGTAGTGGGCAGTCCTTGCCTCTGTTCTTGCATGTTATCTCCTAGTACACTTCCTTGCTCTTCATCATCACGTTCAACACTTCTTTGTGATATTGTTACTTAAACAGAAAATAATCAAGTGACAAAATGAAAGACAATAAAATAAAGCTAAAAGAAATAAACACTTAGTGAGATTCTTCGTTACCAATCCCCGGCAACGGCGCCAAAATTTGACGGGCGTCGTTGTACCCGTCAAAAATAATATTTCTTTATACCCGACTAGCAAGTGGTAAGTCGGGTCGTATCCACAGAGATCGGTATAAGAATCTGTTCACTAAGTAAGAGCGTGACAATGGGGGTGTAAGTTCAAACAAGTAAATGAAAACGCAAGTAAGAAACAATGATCAATTGTCAAAAGAGCAATCGTCACACAAATTCAAGTATCAACTATCAAAGAGCAGTGCAAGCTAGAACTTTCGACTGTGATGCAAGACTAAATCATTGACAAATTCGTTTTGATTTCTAATGTTCTACAACTTAGAGCTCCCCGCTAGGTTGTACTCCCCGTTCTTATTCTAGTACTTAATCTCGCGCTAGCGATAATCAAGACCCTAACTCGCTAGAGTTGCATGAAGAATTAAACAAGTTCTCCTAGGGTTTTTAATCTTAGTGGTATATTACGTGTGTCCTAGTTTACTATCCCCGCTAGGTTGCTAGTAAACTTTGACAATTGGAATCAACAAACAAACAGAAGCTCCCCCGCTAGGGTTCCACTTATGCTAGCACATCAATTCCATAAACATGGCATAATAATATAACGCAAAACATAGAAATCAATATAGGTCTCAAGTCAAAACATCACAATGTCGAGTTCTAGCCTACACATATAAGTTTAGCTACTCATCGAGAAGGAATACATCATCAAGTTGTTTGAATAGAATGAAACTAAATTACTAATGATGAATCCTCCACCAACTGCAGCTCAACTCTAATACTTGAATCCAGCAACGAATCCACGCTCAAGCTTCTTCTCCTCTCTATTTCGTCCAGAACCAGCTTTTTTAGGGTTTCGCTCGTCTTATTCTATTTATATCCTCCCCGAGAATGCAAATCCGAAATTAGGAAATTTCGACTGCCAGCTGTCACGCGCGGACGTCTCTTGATTTATATTCCACGGAGGGCTCAATAATTATGGAAATTCAGAAGACCTCCGCGCCTTTAATGCTTCAGCCCTCCGCGCTTTTGCGCTCGCACAAATCAGACCAGTGGCATGAAAATAGTGTGCGTTCGCATGGCCCTGACCAGGTGTCTTCCGCGGACGTCTTTTGCTTTATGATTCGCGGACGTCTCAATAATTAGGGAAATGCAGAAGACCTCCGCGCATAGTATTCTTCAGACGTCCGCGTGATTCATTGACTCAGACTTCGAGCATACCGGACTTCATTTCTTTCCACGCCAAACATCATCAAATAGGCTCCCTTTAGCCGATATTCCTTCCATGGTCTCCGAATGCACCTGAGAATGAAAACTACACACAGGTAGTGAAATAATATACAGGCAACCACTAAGAGCCGGGGTTTTAACATATAAAATAGTCATACAATTACGACTTATCACCATGCAAGATGAGATGAACTCTATCATATCAAATCAAGTTTGGGACCTCGTCGAGTTGCCTGATGGTGTAAAACCCATTGGATGTAAGTGAATCTTTACAACAAAGAAAGATTCAAAAGGCAACATCGAGAGATATAAAACCAGACTTGTGGCTAAAGGGTTTGCTCAAAGAGAAGGAATCGATTACACGGATACTTTTTCTCCCGTATCAAAAAAAGATTCTTATCGAATTATCATGGCATTAGTAGCTCATTTTGACTATGAGCTGCATGAGATGGATGTGAAAACCGCATTCCTTAATGGTGATTTAGAGGAGGTGGTTTATATGAAACAACCAGAAGGATTTTCCTCTAAAAATGGTGAGCATTTGGTTTGCAAGCGTAATAAATCCATATACGGTTTGAAACAAGCTTCCCGACAATGGTATATGAAGTTTCATAATGTAATTACTTCATTCGGTTTTGAAGAAAATATTATGGATCAATGTATATACCTTAAGGTCAGTGGGAGTAAGCTATGTTCCCTTGTCTTATATGTGGATGATATTTTGCTAGCAACAAATGATAAGGGCTTTCTATATGAGGTGAAACAGTTTCTTTCAAAGAACTTTGATATGAAAGATATGGGTGAGGCATCTTATATCATTGGAATTAAGATCCATAGAGACAAATCACTAGGCATTTTAGGTTTGTCTCAAGAAGCCTATATCAACAAAGTCTTAGAAAGATTCGGTATGAGAAATTGTTCACCAAGTGTAGCACCTATTGTGAAAGGTGATAGGTTCAGTTTGGACCAGTGCCCCATGAATGACATTGAAAGGGAACAAATGAAAAATATTCCATATGCTTCAGCTGTTGGAAGCATTATGTATGCTCAGGTTTGTACCAGACCTGATATTGCATATGCAGTTGGAGTATTGGGAAGATATCAAAGTAATCCAGGCATTGATCACTGGAAAGCTGCAAAGAAAGTATTGAGGTACCTTCAAGGTACTAAGGATTACATGCTTATGTACAGGCGGACTGATAATCTTGAAGTGGTAGGCTACTCTGACTCTGATTACGGTGGCTGCAGACTCACGAAAATCCACATCAGGATATGTGTTCATGCTAGCTAATGGAGCCGTTTCTTGGAGGAGTGCAAAGCAGACCTTAACAGCCACTTCAACGATGGAAGCAGAATTAGTTTCGTGTTTTGAGGCAACATCACAAGGTGTATGGTTGAAAAGTTTCATATCTAAGCTGCGAGGTGTTGACTCAATATGTCACCCGATAAAGATGTACTGTGATAATTTAGCTGCGGTATTTATGACCAAGAACAATAAAAGTGGAAGTCGAAGTAAACACATCGATATCAAGTTTCTGACTGTAAAAGAACGTGTTCAAGAAAAGAAAGTGATCATCGAACACATTAGCAGTGAATTGATGATAGCTGATCCTTTGACTAAAGGCATGCCAATCAAGAATTTCAAGGATCATGTAGCAAGAATGGGACTTAATTCCACTATGTAAAAGTAAAACATTCGTTAATGTTTTACTGAAACTTTCATTCAGTTTGATTTTCTTCTCCTTTTGATTTATGCGCATATAAGTTATTATTTTGGAGAAAATATCATTATATTTGGACCTAGAGTAAACATAAGGATTACTCATTAAGTTAAATGCGTGGTTTAAGTGATATGATATATTGTGATACATGGAAGATTAATTCTCGAGAATTCTCGTCGCTATGATTCATATATTATGTCTCTTATTAAATGGACCAAGTGGGAGAATGTTAGAATTTTCATATTATAAGATGATGAATATTACTTTAGTGGTCCATTTTCTAGTGGCGGTTAATTCCATGGACCAAGTAACCGTCCACACCTTCCACTCTCAGCAAACCCACCCATTAACCACCCATTACTAGATCATGTTCTAGGTAGTTTTTGTATGGGAAAAACTACTATAATTGATTTAAGGGTTCACTAAGCCTACTCTCTATTCAGAAAATACACCATTATATTGTGAGTAGTGAGGGTTTAGAAATCTGAAATCAACTTCAATCAGAATTCAACACAGCAATGGCGGGAGGTATCTTCGATCCTTACATTTCCGCATTTAGATTTCAGCATGTTATTATGTACTGAACATGTATTATGATTTACAACCCGAACATACAAAATCACACAGATTCGTCGCTCATTACCAAAGAGACGACGGAGTGAAGTCAGGGATCACTGTTGTTTCCAGAATTGATCCACCGAACAGCTACGTACAATGAAAGATAGACTCATATTTGTTCCCTTCTTGCTCCACACTCCAGATCTATACGGCCAGATCCATTCGTTGATTGTTCAGATCTGAATTTTGGTGCTGATATTGAGACAAAGCAGTGCACAAAACTTAAGCATAGTGTCGATGAGGAGAAAAACTAGGGTTGAATGGAAGATTGTATTTTGGAGAGCCTTCGACGAGGAGAGAAAGGAAGAGAGATGAATGAGTTCTGTTCAGAGAACCAGAAATAAGTCAGTGGTTCGATTAGGCGCGATTGAGTGGGGAAACAAATTGGACTGAAATGCCCCCAGCTACTTTCAACCTTGCATAATCAGCTGCCAGCTTATCTCACACGTGGGTTGTTGTGAGTTGTTAGATTACACTCATCCAAACGCTCACATTGGTCCCTAGTTCTTTCCATTTTGGCTGTCCTCAATTGAGCGCCCTTATATGTGTCACACATGGACCGATGAAATCCACGTGTTAGAAATATTGGGGAGAAATTGTCTTATCCTCTGTTTTAGTTTCGACTTATATATATATAGGATATGGATCATGTACAAAGTGACATTTTCGGTACAAAATACAAAGTGATATAAACCATTAGATTTAGGCCCTGTCCATTTCAACTTGTATTTTTTACGGTTAAGTTAAGTTACTTTCAGTCAATATAAGTTAATACAAGTTAAATTCAGTTATTATAAGTTACTTTCAATCAACATAAGTTAATAGAAATTTCAATTAAGTTAAGTTAAGTAAAGTTTGATTTAAATCGATTTTTCATCATCATCACCATCATCATCATCATCATCATCATCATCATATCATCATACCATCATCACATCATCATCCTATCATCATCATATCATCATCATACCATCATACCATCATCATCATATCATCATCATCATATCACCATCATCATCATCATATCATCATACCATCATCATCATCATATCACCATCGTCATCATGCCATCATCATACCATCATCATCATACCATCATCATCATATCATCATCAGCATACCATCATCATATCATCATCATCATAGCATCATCATCGTATCATTATCATCACTATCATCATCATAGCATCATCATCATCATATCATCATCATCGTATCATGATGATGATGATAGGATGATGATGTTGATATGATGATGATGATGATGATGATATTGTTGGGCTATGGAGCCCGATAATCAAAAGCCCATATGTCTTAGCTGCGGCTAGGGTTTCAGGTGTGCAACACGGCTAGGGTTTCAGCTAGGGTTTCATATCTTGTCCTATATAAACCTGGTTTGAGTATTGTAATTATATCTCATCATCATAGTGAAAATCTCCTGGCTTGGTAGTGCCCCCAGACGTAGTCACATTCGGTGGCGAACTGGGTATCAAATTCCTTGTGTTCTTTGTTATTTTCTTTCATTACTACTTTAAATCCTAACAACTGGTATCAATAGCCGAGGTTCTAGCAGTCGCGATGGGAGATGTAAGACAACCTGTAAAGAAATTCGATGGATCGGATTTCAGATTCTGGAAGATGCAAATCAAAAACTACCTATATGGTAAAGATTTACATCAGCCTCTAGATGAAAAGCCGAAGAACATGAAGGATGAAGAATGGAAGCTGTTGGACAGAAAAGTAATGAGTGCGGTCTGGCTATCGCTGTCCAGAGAAGTTGCACACCATACGGTGAAGTCAAAGACGACGAAGGAGATGATGGAGACTCTGTCGGCGTTGTACGAGAAACCATCAGCATCAAACAAAGTCCATCTGATGCGGTGGTTGTTCAACCTGAGAATGACAGAGAGCACGACGGTGGAAAAGCACTTGAGCGAGTTCAATATGACGATCGCACAGTTGAGCTCCGTTAAAATTGAGTTCGATGATGAAATAAAGGCCTTGATTCTACTATCCTCATTACTAGAAAGTTGGAGCGGGACGGTTACAGCCGTTAGTGCCTCAGCTGGGAAGGCAAAGCTTGAGCTGGATGAAGGCAGAGACCTCATCATTAGTGAAGAAATTCACCGGATGGAGTCAGGCTCTAGTTCGGGTCTAGCTTTGAATGCTGGAAACAGAGGCAGATCTTAGTTCAGGTCGAAGGTGCAGCATGGCAGGTGATAGTCCAGAGGGAAGGACAAACAGGCCAGAGATAAGAGCAAGGTGAACTGCTGGAAGTGTGACGGAGTGGGTCACTACAAGAGTTAGTGTACAGTCAGCAAACACAGCCACTGAAGAAATTGCGGAGGCACTAATTCTGAGTGTGAATAGCCCATTGGAGTCTTAGGTGTTAGACTCTGGAGCATCGTTCCATTCCTGTAGTAATGCTGACATAATGAAGCATTACAGATCTGGAGATTTCGGGAAGGTTTATCTCGCTGATGATGAACCATTGGAAGTCGTGGGGAAAGGAGATGTTCAGATAAAAGCTCCAAACGGGTCAGTGTTGCAGCTGCATGATGTCAGACATATCCAGACTTGAAGAGAAACTTGTTGTCAATTGGCCAATTAGATGATGAAGGCTATGCAGTAACCTTCGGCTGCAGTACTTTAAAGATAACCAAGGGTTCCATGGTGATAGCTCGAGGCAAGAAAGAGGGGGCGTTGTCTATGACAAGCAACCTCCAAGAAAGCATCGTTGTTGCAAGTGTGAAAGGTGATGCAGATCTTTGGCATTATCGTCTCGGTCATATGAGTGAGAAAGGGATGAAGGTCTTAAGCTCGAGGGGTCTGCTACCTGGTCTCAATTCTGTTGAAGTCGGATTATGTGAGGACTGCGTCTTCGGGAAGCAGAAGAGAGTCAGTTTCTCAAGAGGTGGCAGGACGTTGAGAAAGCAGAAGCTGGAGTTGGTCCATAGCAACTTATGGGGGCTAGCACCTATTACATCTCTTGGTGGAGCATCATATTATATGACCTTCATTGACAATTACACAAGGAAGGTATGGGTTTATTTTCTGAAAAATAAATCTGATGCGTTTGATGTTTTCAGAAAGTGGAAAGCCCTGGTAGAGACTGAGACATGTCTTAAAGTGAAGTGTCTAAGATCTGATAATGGTGGAGAGTATGAGCTATGAGAGTTCAAGGAGTATTGTGCAGCGAATGGAGTTCGCATGGAAAAGACTTTGAAGGGAACTCCTCAACAGAATGGCATGGCAGAACATATGAACAGAACTTTGAATGAACGTGCTAGGAGCATGAGATTGAAGTGTGGACTTCCGAAGATGTTTTGGGCAGAAGCAGTTAACACTACAGCTTACCTGATTAACAGAGGACCATAGCTCCATTGGAGAATGGAATTCCAGAGGAGGCTTGGAGTGGCAAGGAGGTAAATCTGTCATTTCTTCGTATTTTCGGATCTGTTGCATATGTTCACATACCTGCTGTGAAAGAAGTAAGCTGGATGCAAAGTCTGTTAAGTGTACATTTATTGGATATGGTGGTGATGACTTCAGATATCGGCTTTGGGATGAGCAGAATAAGAAAATTATTCATAGTCGAGATGTCATATTCAATGAGCAGGTACTGTACAAAGACTTGACAGGTGCATCAGAAGCTGGCAGCTCAGAAATTGAGATGGTTGAGTTAGATATTTCTAACTCAGGTGGGAGTATGACGGTTCCATATGACCATGAGGTTGATGAGGAGGATGAACCGAATACACCAGAAGCTCAGCTGCAAAGATCTAGTAGAGAGCACAGATCATCAGATAGATATTCGTCTTCCAATTTCTATTTGTTATTAACTGATAGTGGTGAACCAGAATGTTTTGCAGAAGCGTCTCAGGGAAAACATGCAGATCAATGGAAGCTAGCAATGGACGATGAGATGAAGTCATTGCTTGCAAACAAGAATGGGAGCTAGTTGAGCTTCCACGAGGCAAAAAGGCATTGCATAACAAGTGGGTTTACAGAATTAAGGAGGAGGCGAATGGAAGTAAGCGTTACAAGGCAAGATTGGTTGTGAAAGGATTTCAGTAGAAATACGATATAGATTACACTGATATTTTCACTCATGTTGTCAAGATGACTACTATACGGCTTGTGTTGAGTATGGTTGCAGCTGAAGATCTTGAGTTACAACAGCTAGATGTGAAAACAGCCTTTCTTCATGGTGACCTGGAAGAAGAAATCTATATGAAGCAACCAGAAGGCTACTTGTCAGAGGGTAACGAGTTACTGGTGTGTAAACTGAAGAAGAGCTTGTACGGCTTGAAACAAGCTCCCAGACAGTGGTACAAGAAGTTTGATGGGTTTATGCACAAAGTTAAGTTCGTGAGGAGTGAGGCTGACCATTGCTATTATTTTAAGAAGTTGGATGATGGCTATATCATATTGCTATTATATGTTGACGACATGCTAATAGCAGGTTCCAGTGCTCAGGAGGTGAGTAAGCTGAAGAAGCAGTTTTCCAAACGGTTTGCTATGAAAGATCTGGGTGAGGCGAAGCAGATTTTGGGAATGCGAATTGAACGTGACAGAAAGGCAGGAAAGCTGCATCTCTCGCAAGCTGAGTACATCAAGAAGATTCTAGAGAGGTTCAGCATGCAAGATGCAAAGCCGGCTAAGATTCCATTGGGTAATCAGATCACACTTTCAATTAGAGACTCACCGAAAGACCAAGAAGAGCGTGACTACATGAAGAAGACTCCATATGCCTCAGCAATTGGCAGCATGATGTATGCGATGGTGTGTATTAGGCCAGACATTGGACATGCGGTGGGAGTAGTGAGTCGGTTCATGGGCAATCTAGGGAAAAAGCATTGGGAAGCGGTAAAATAGATCTTTAGGTACTTGAAGGGGACCACTGAGCATGCCTTGTGTTTTGAAGGTAAGAAAGTTGAGTTAGCAGAATATGTTGATGCATATTTGACATCAAGTGATATTGACAAGAGGAGAAGTACAACCGGATATGTCTTCACATTGGGTGGTACTGCTATCTCTTGGGCTTCAAAGTTGCAGAAATTTGTTGCCTTGTCTACTGCTGAAGCTGAATATGTTGTAGTGACTTAGGCTAGTAAGGAGATGGTGTGGCTGCAGAATTTCTTGCGTGAATTGGGAAAAGAGCAAGGGGGTAGTACTTTTTACAGTGATAGTCCGAGTGTCATCCACTTGGCCAAGAACCCTGCATTTCATTCAAGGACCAAGCACATAGAGCTGAAGTATCACTATATACGCCATCTACTGGAGAAGAAGATCTTGCAACTAATGTGATTGATGGAAGTAAAAATCATGTTGACATATTAACTAAGGCTGTGACCTTAGAGAAGTTGAAGCTATGCATGGCTTCAACTGGCCTTGGTACTTAAGGTGAAGGCATGGCACTACCAACGTTCATATGTTGATGAATGACGAGATGACGGCAATTATGATTGGAATCAGGCTCCAGGTGGGAGATTGTTGGGCTATGGAGCCCGATAATCAAAAGCTCATATGTCTCAGCTGCGGCTAGGGTTTCAGTTGTGCAACACGGCTAGGGTTTCAACTAGGGTTTTATATCTTGCCCTATATAAACATGGTTTGAGTATTGTAACTGTATCTCATCATCATCGTAAAAATCTCCTGGCTTGGTAGTGCCCCCAGACGTAGTCACATTCGGTGGCGAACTGGGTATCAAATTCCTTGTGTTCTTTGTTGTTTTCTTTCATTACTGCTTTAAATCCTAACAGATATGATGATGATGGTGAAATGATGATGATAGGATGATGATGTGATGATGAGATGATATGATGTTGATGTTGATAAAATGATATGATGATGATGGTATGATGATATGATGATGATGATGATGGTATGATGGTATGATGATATGATGATGATGGTGATATGATGATGATGATGATATGATGATGATGATGATGGTATGATGATGATGATGATGATGATATGATAATGATGATGATATGATGATGATGAAGGTATGATGATATGATGATGATGATATGATGATGATTGTATGATGATAATGATGATATGATGATGATGATATGATGATGATGATATGATGATGATGATGATGATGATGATGAGGTTATGATGATATGATGATGATGCTATGATGATGATGGTACGATGATATGATGGTGATGATGATGATGATGATGATGATGATATAAGTTTCAGTTAAGTTAAGTTTCAGTTAAGTTAATATCAGTCTATATCAGTTAATATCAGATAAATTCAGTTCAGTTGCAGTTAAGATCAGTTAAGTTTCAGTTCAAATGGACAAACCCTTAGGATTTTGATGGATGAAATCTAATTACTTTAAATTCAGATATACATATTAATTAATCTTCATCAAGGTTTATATTGTAATTCAACAACAACGATAAACCCCGTTAACCTCCGTTAACATCCAATATATCACAATATTTTTCAAATCCAATCAATTTGTTACACGATTCGAATGAAGTCTAAACCCTATCCAAACCCTGCCGGATCTGCCGGACCACCGAACTCTCCAAAACCTAACCTTCCGCACCAATCATGTCCATCAAACCATCCGCATCTGCATGCCTAATCGCTGCCGCACAATTCAATTGCCACAGTTGAATCACTGCCGCATCCGCATCCAGCTCCACAAATCAATCAGTACTCACCTCGCAGAATCAAACAAATTTCAACTTCATCGCTGCCGCACCGTCCATGGCTCAAGATTAGGGGTAGGCATTTGACCCTAGGGTCAAAATGCCCTTAAGTCACCCTTACCGTGCCCGATCTGTACTCTGTCCTGCCCTATCCTCGTACCCTAACGTACCCTGCCCACAAAGCGGGTAAGGGTCATGAAAATATGCCTTTCTACCTGCCTTTCTACCATAACATCATACCCTGCCCTCCTACTCTATCATACACTGTCTTACCCTACTATTTTCATTCATATTATGAATTTTTTTTAAAATATGCTTAAATTTGCCTTACTTGACCCTACCTAGCCGATCCTATCCTACCCGACCCTACCCTAATATTACTATGCTTATTGGTACCCTACGAGCTTAGAAAAATTGTACTACCGTGTCCTGTACTGTTCATAGGGTCAATGAAAAATGGTCTTACCCTGCCCATTGCCGACCCCTACTCAAGATCCAAGCTTCGACGCAGGTACATATACAAACAATTAAATTCAAAAATTATAAATGATGCATATTCCCATTCTGCCGTAATTCAAAAGTTCTGTTTAAAGTTTAAACGGTTGCTTATATTTAAAAAAGTTCTGTTTAAACTGTTGTGAATCATCTTGCAAAGTGCTGCCTAATTTCTAAATCATGCATATTCCCAGATATCAGACGCGTTTCTCTCAAACACGGTAATTTCTGAACTAGTGTTTTGTATTGGTTGATTAGATTTTGTTTTCGATCTGAGATTTGAAGTTTGGTTTTGATATCTGGGTTGTAGGGAGAGCTTGAGTTGGTGGGGGTATTTGTGGTGGTGCTTGTGGCTTGAGAGAGGCCAGATCAAAGGATTACATGAAAGCCTCCATTATCGAACTGCTAGCTCGGCTATACACGCTTCAAGCATTTTGGAACAGATAATCAGTCAGTATGTGGATCAACTTGATAACTCATGTACAATTATTGAACAATTTTAAGAAGATGTCTGTCTGGTCCAAATTTGATTGTGGTAGTTCTAGCCTTCTAGGTGAATTGTTAGATGCGACTTTTTAGTATTTTTCCATAAGTGAACCTCATTTGCTGTCAAGCTTTTATATATTGGTGTTGCCAAGAAGCTTAATCGTTAGCAGTTGAAAGAGGGGTTTTGGTTTGTGGTAAATAATGACCTAAGTTTTGATATAGAAGTGATTGGTGATCATGATTTTGTGCAAGGGGTCGTTGGTATCACTAATACTAGTTGCGAGATGGCGAGTTCTGTATGTAAGGAAGTGCACAACATAGATGCGTCATAACACTACAAATTAGTAATGAAAACAAAGGATACAAAGACTCAGACACACACATAACTAGGATAGAAGTCTTTGATAATTACACATCTAGAAGCAAAGTAAATAAGAACAAATACAACTTTCACATAAACAAGTGCCTGAATCTATTATTCCACACCACAAGAAGAACAAGATCCTTGAAAAAAGGTCGTATTACACCTTCAAGACCTGTCCTTGTCGACTCTGGTGAGGGCTTCTTTGATTTCCTACAAGGAAAAAAAAGTTAGACATGGCTGTTTAATAAATCAAAGCATAGACACCCTCATTCATTAAATAACTATATATCTGGAAATTATAACAGAATTCAAAAGATTTCTACTCCCCAATAGCACTTGAAATTTGCACTTGATATACCCTTTTTTGTTTCAGTTTGCACTTTAAGTTTATACTATCTTCTGTTTCAGTTTGCAATTTAAATTTATATCATTGTCTGTTTTAGTTTGCACTTGAAATTTATACCATTTTCTGTTTCAATTTGCACTTATAAATTATTCCTATCTTCCGTTTCAGTTAGCACTTTAAATTTATATCATCTTCTGGTTCAGTTTACACTTAATATATAGCATCTTCTAGTTCAGTTTGCACCTAAAATTTATATCATCTTCTATTTCAGTTTACACTTAACTTTATACCCCAAAAAAAACTGTTCAATATTCATTTAACTTTATCCCAAAAAGAACTTTCAAATCATACCAAATATTTGATGTTGTATAATATTGAATAAAAGAGAATCAATTGTACAAGTAGTCAGATGAATGTTTGTAATAAACAAAGATTTTGATAATGAGTACTAATGCAAAATTGTATACGATCCTGCAAACAATATCGCATATGAAAAAGCAGCTTAAAAACTACATTCATTTACGCAAGAGCAAGACGATCAAACGATTTTCTCAACCATCCCACCACAGTTAAAAGCCACATTGACTCAATCAGCAACACCTTCAGACGGGTGAAGTTACAACATGTATCAATCCTCAATGATCAGCATTATAACATAAGAATCGGAAAGTTAAGCTAATGAGTTTAAAAACAACCTCTGAGGAAAAGTGGAATACTTGGTCATGGGCACAGTCACAACATTCCTCCTAGCATTATAAGCCGACTTCTGCACAGCTACAATCACCGCACTACAAGCATTGAGTATGACTTGGTGAAGCTCAGCGAGGCGTAGACCGTATTTGGTGAAGAAGAGTGCGGATTTTGGAGCAGCTTCGACCACCTATCAGTATAAACCCAAATATTAGAATACACACGATTCAGTCTCAACCAACCACTGAACCTGCAAGCACCAACCCCACCATCCTCCTACCCTTCATCAACCCGAAAGCGCACACAATTTCCTCCACCGAACCACATCATCATTCACTGACACCACCAATGTCGGCCCCAACAAACACAGCCAGCAATATTACTATCCAGAACAAGCACACAACAATTTCTGTACAGTCAGGTTATTTTAGAAAAATTGACTTCCTCACCTGATCCTCATTTTTGAAAACCCAAAACTCAGCCGATAGCCAAACCATATCATCGTCGACAAATCCCAACGTCCACGTCGCAGAAGAATCCCAACACCGAGGCCGCCCAGCCACCACGGTCGCCTCACCCTCGTAACCCTAATCTTTATCCATGGATGCGAAGCCCAAATCCTAGCAACATCTTCCGCCTCACTTAGCAGCCCAAATCGTTATTTTTTGTCCCTTTTGTTTTTTTAGGATAAAGGAAAAATGTTGGTTCTTTGATCGAATAACCTAAAATTGTCATCAAAATATTTTTTTTTGATATAAGCTGTGAATTACAAAGACAATGGCAAAGCCGAGATCTTAAAGCTGGAACAAGTTAACCAGCCGAAAACTAAACAAACAGAAAAAACACTCTGAAAAGCAGTCTCGCTGCGTCCATCCGGCCTAAAAACTTGGCCTAAGCCAGCCACACTAAAACTAGACTAAAACTGTACACAAAACCCCGATCAAAAACCGGGCCCACCTTCCACCCGCCGGCGACGGCGTGGCCAAAGCCACACATCCTCCAACGCCACATCATCATCAACAGCCCACGGCTCAGGACCCCTCACCCGGACGAGGATCCGCCAAAGACCAGAAAACATCAAAAACACCAGCCGCCGCCCACACCACCGCTTCAATCCCCCGGGTGCCGCCACCCAAAACGAGATCCACCAACCGCCCCAAACCCAGATCCAAGGAGAGGTCACGAGCCCCGGATAGGTGGAGGGAACAGCACGAAGGGGAGGAGAGGAGGCCGCCGGACATCGGTGCAAAATTCGCCGCTTGTTCTCCTTCGCTGTTCGCTGGAAGCTTCTCTCTAAAGTGATAAGGTTACGTCATGGTTTTTTGTGCTTGTTTGCAAATAACTTGCACTTTATAGTATATTTTTAAAGATTCTCAACTGAAAAGCTTGTTTGCACGATCTTAATAGTATTAACGAACAATCTTAAAAATCCTAAGCTATTGCTCAAGTGGCATAAAAAAATTTGTGTACAGACAAAGTTGAGTGGAATAAAAAATTGTGTACAGATAAGAAGACGACCCCGTGAGCAGCCACTGGTTAATTAATTCTTGCTTTTATTTGTTATACAAGTCGTCAATGTTGAAGTCGTGAGAGAACAAATAATAGTTAATTAGAAATCAGCTTCTTAGGAATACCCAAAGCCCTCGGTAAATTAATTAACTCTAACTTGTATTCCCGGGCCAAGACTCTCTAGGCATTCTTCCAAAGAGCTTTGATCTAAAAGGCAGGTATTATATGTATGAATATCTGAACACTCACTCTTCTATTCTATTTTATTTTTTACTCATAATGATCCATGAGTACTCAATCCGGCCGCTAGCTTGTGAATCTGGAAACTGTTTCGCTTCGCAGGGGGTCTGCAATGGATGCTCCTCCACCAACTGACTACCCTTCTAAACAGGACTATACCAAGAAAATACTCCAAACTGATGATACTGTCCATGAATCCACTGCTGAGAAAGGCCGATGCGCCCGCTTGTAAGTAAATAATATATACTGTATCTCTATTTCCCCCTCAGAATGCAAACTTACTTATATGTTTTCTGAAACGGCAAAATGGATCTGTGTGTTACGTACGTTGTGCAGTTGTGAATGCTTGACTTGCTGTTGTCGTTGTTTGCTGGCCTTTTAGGAATGTTGTTGCACCGGCGCAGGCTCAGCTTGATACTTTTGTCTTGATCGTGACTTCCTGTCACGACCCGATAAAAATAGGTCGAGACCGGCGCTTGACACTTATGTCAAATGCCAAGCAAACCTCTATATTTTCTTAACAAACATTAATAAGTATTTTACAAATGGTAACATATAACTGAATAATAAAATAATTTGCGGAACAACATAACAATATCTAAGTCCTGCTCAAGTACCACGGAGCAATACTCTAAAGTGGAAGAAAGAAATAACTGCAAGGACTCCAATGAGGGAACTAGTTGGATGGCACCATACGTGATAGTGTAAACTCTTGCGCGAAGAAGAATATCAGCTCCCGAACTAGCAGTTCACTTATCTAAAAATTTGGGAAAATAAGGGGGGTGAATAACATACTTTATTACCGTGAGTTTGATTTTTCATACGTCTTTTTCCTTTAACATATATTATATTAATACATTGTATCATTTATTGCACACATAAACATATGAATCCATAAACATCTCATGCAACAATTCATATGTGCTCAAATACTCGTATCACATCAATAACTCTATATATCACATGGGTGTATAAATGCGTGAATGCATGATGATGCACTGTAGCCGATCGATTGCACTATCCATGGTGGGTAGCCGTCGCTGCTGATCCGGACCATCATATCAAAGTGCGGGTCAAGCCTCGCCATATCACAACGTGTCAAAATCATAAGCCATGGTGGGTAATCGTCACTGCCGGTCCGGATCATCATATCAAACCGCGAGATGAGCCTCGCCAAATAACATGTCATGTCCATGATGATGCATATCGTGTATGCAATGATGTGTATGCAATAATGCACATATCCATATCACAATATTCTCTATCAGTTATCTCATACATATTAATCGTCTATAGTAAATATACGTCCACAAATACGTAACGTCTTACGAAGACAAGGGGGAATTCGTGTTTGTTATAAACGTCATTAACTGAGTAAAATATTTAATATATAATTAATTGATACGATAATAAAATATATTATAAACTTACCGATCATACACTCGATCTTAGACTTGAATGCACTTATGCAATTACTTGGCCCGATCAACTGCAACTACAACAGTGACTAATCAATTTCACACTCATCCAATTTCTTTCTGAGTCATATTGTCAATCTATGACCATCCACAACAATGTGTATATATAGATACACGCCAATTACGCTTCCCAAACCTCACCTGTCACAATTCAACCAATCTTAAACTAATAGTACTTCTTAACCCTTCTGCCATACAACCAAAATCAGCTCTAATCAGAAGAATAAGGATTTGCACAATTCAAAGACTCATCTTGTACTCTACAGCATTCCATAATCTTGCCAAATATCAACTCCCATCCATTTTAATATCCATTTATGCACTTATGTCCTTTTATTCGACAACTTAACCAATTAAAACTCAACAAATAACCTATATGATTCAATACACAAATAATCTCACAGTAGATGATATTAAACTTGGCCTAACAGAACTTTATTTCCAACCCAAACCATTTTTGCACACCAGATCATGTTCAATACTTGATGTTCACCAACCTCATTGATACACCAAATATTCCCCACATGACTACCTTCATTTACTTCACAGAATCAACACATAGCTTTCAGTAAAATCAAGCATCTGTGCACTATGGTCTCGGTTAAACCTCAGCATAAATCCATACAAAAATCAACCTGATTATATTTGAACAACCACTTGACGAAATGATTAACTCACCTTTGGTTAATACTCAAATAGAACTCAAAAACATCTTCTTGATTCCGTTCTCAAGCAACGATGGTCTCTTAACGCGACGTAGTAGGAAAATCGAGATCTCTGTAGTGCTCCTCAGTCTTACACAGTCGGACTTGATTTTCTCCAAAGGTTGATGTTCCTGTTCGTGCTGAAGAAAGATGAAACTGCCTAGGGTTTAGTTCTCTCCTCGAACAAATTAATCATAGTTGCTTGATTCTAACGACACTCTCTAGCCCACTTTAAAATTAATCAGCCCACCATCATTTCTTTACTCAAATCAGGCCATAATCTTATATATGGCTTTTATTGTTGATATGTTAGTCTAGAGGTCAGATCTGGTGCAAAGCTCAAAAATGGTGCAAAATACAAACTAAACTAAATCATTCTTTTTTTGTAAACCCTATGGCTGATATTAATAAGATTAAATGAATTAATAAAACAAATTTATGAGTGTATATCTACATACAAGGGTATAATTGACCCAAAAATTAATAAAATTCAAAACACCATCTCTCCTCAGACGAACGACAACCCCGACGGCGACAATTTGGGATTCATCGGACCGATTGGAGGGAGGATTCGTCGGACCGATTGGAGGGAGGATTCGTCGGACAACAGATCAACCGATTGGAGGATTCGTCGTCGTCCATAATCCTACGCATCTTCAAAGATCTCGACGAATTTAGAATTGCAGTTCACACGACGAATTTAGGGTTTGCGATTCGTTAAAGCAGGGTTTGCAGTCACGCGATTTGTCGAAGCCTCGATTTTTAGGGTTTTGGGACAATATCGACGAACTATGGTGAGTTGAGTTACTGGTTCATGACCCTATTTCGTTTAATTTACTGTTCGTAGATACTGTACATATGACCATATTGTGGGTGTTGCTGAACTGAGTTTTCGAACTGTTGTTTATTAACTAACTAGCCGACTATATAATTCATCAACATCATAGTATAATTCGTCATATAATTCATCAACATCATAGTGGAATTGAGTATGTTCCCGATACAAGTATGATCTGGGACTCAGTTGGCTCTTTACCAGGTGCTGCTTCGAGTCCTTCATATGGTAACTGGAATCAATTCTTGAATGTAGCATTGCATCTTGTGTCAAAGGCTGTTGAGGCTGAGATTCTGTCTCAGGCAACTGTGTCTAAGGTTCAGTTGCAGCCAGAGGCTGAATGGATTGAGCTGGAGACTCAGCTTCAGGCTACACAATCTGCCTCTGAACGGAATCACACTCATTATATCGTTGGTAGGCGGAATAGGTGGTGGTGGTGGAAAAGTTTTTCAACTACGCTGCTTCGATTAAAGCCGACGTGCCGGTGAAACAGGTGCTGACACAAGAGAAGGTAGCCATGGAAGCCGAAAACGGAAGGATTGCTTCTGCCCTGACATTAGAAACCAAAATGTAAGTCTGCTGCAGATTGAAAAGAATCATTAGTTCAGGTTCTATTATATGCTGTCATTTGAGTTTCATAGTGACATAGTTCGTCAGTTACTAATTATAGTTTGTCAATGTTTACTACCTAATAAACTGATTAATATTGCTGGCATTTGAGTCTAGTAGTGATATAATTCGTCAGTTAATATTTATAGTTCGTCATAGTTTACTACCTAATAAACTGATCAATATTGCTGGCATTTGAGTCTGGTAGTGACATAGTGATAAGTCGAGTTTTCGACTTATTAATACCCGTTTCTCACTGTAGCTTTAGCTCGTTTCCTGTGATAATTTGATGTCATTTGATCTCTTTTCATACGTTTCAGGTACAAATCAAGATACCCCAGTGTCAAAACCCAAATACGAGAACTTGGGGAAAAATCGGAGACTTGAGCAAAGTTTGGGCTGAAAGGAGCTCCAGTCGGTCGACTGGGAATATTCCCCTGCACCAATCGATCGATTGGCTGAACACTCAGGAGAGACGCTCGGGATCGCCCATCGAGTCGGTCGACTGGAGCCTCCAGTCGATCGACTGAAGAGAAGCTTAGCAGAGCACAAGGCACGAGTCGGTCGACTAGGACCTCCAGTCGATCGACTGAGAAGAAGCTTCAGGAGGCCCTCCAAGCTCGTCAATCGAATCGGTCGATTGGATCACCAATCGATCGACTGGGAGATCGCTTCATCAGGCAGCCTTCACACCTCTAGTCGACCGACTGGGCAGCCAGCATCCGCCAGTCGACCGACTGGAATGCTACAATGCCGAAACCCTACTCGAGGCTATAAATAGAAAGTGGGGTTTTTGACCAAAATACTTGGCTTCTTTGGGAGAAAATACAAGGAAAAGAGATCAAACCAAGGGCATCCATCACAATCCAATCAAGGGGGATTGAAGATCAAGTGAGTTTACTAGGATTAATCATCCTTCTCTATTCCTCTTCTCTTCTCTTAGATTGTTTAGAAACCCTACTCACATCATGTTGTCTTACATGATGTGTGAGTAGTCCCCTTGTGTTTTGAGGGATTTACAACCCTCCTTGGTACTCAATGATCATGTATACACATTCTATTTGCAATCTATGGAGTTGATTTCATTTTCACTATATGCTCTATTCATGATATGTTGCTAAGTGTTTGATAAAATGCCTAAGTGACATGTTTACTCTAGAATCGTGATCTAAGTGTTGAAAGATCTTAGTGATGATTTGGATAATGTGAAAATGAACATACCTAGTGTTTATGAAAGTAAATATATGGGTATGTGGTTAACCCGAGCTTAATGCCTATAGCATTTATTACCTTGGGAGATGTTCCAAGGATAATAATACTATAGAGTGAGTCAATATCTTGTCAAAGTGAGGGTCTAATTGAGATGGCTTGACTAGGATAGATCACACGACGGTTAGTCTACCTTAGCTCAAGCTAGGTTTAAACCAATCAACTAAATTAACTCTTGTGTACATGATCGTTGGGAAATTGCCAAGGAGGGGAGTAACCCCTCAAAACTCTCTTTAATTGAATTGAACCTCCTAGAAAACATTTCATTACTTGTTTCATTATCGATAATCATTCCCATAATTGAATTGAAGGAGTAGCCGAGTAGAAAACTTGATTTCCCTAGCGTGTAATCCAATTACTCCCTTGGGTTCGACACCGGTCTTACCGGTCAAACTATAAATTGTTTTTGACTACATGCTAAAATCCACACGTCACATAGTTCGTCACTTACAATTTATAGTTCGTCGTCAATGTTTACTACCTAATAAATTGATCAATATTGTTTGTTATTGAGTCTGATAGTGACATAGTTCATCAATACTATTTATAGTTCGTCGAATACTATTTATAGTTTGTCAATGTTTACTAACTACTAAACTGATCAATATTGTTAATTGTACAGGGGTTCTTAATGCATTACGAAAGGCAGCAAAGAATATGATAAAATCAAAGGAAGAACGCGACTATTGGCTCTACGAGAACTATACTAGAACATTATGATCCGATCAGACTTGAACACACGGAGATTAGATGTGCTTCGCAAAGTAGGACAATGGAGACTAGTAAAAGCCGCAACTGATGCCTTAGAATAAAATGAGAACGTTGAATGAAAACACTGTTTTAGTGCAAGCTTTACGTCACAATAGTTGTACAAATTTTTTGCCTAGAATGTAGGATAGTTCTAACTTTTGAGGGCCTTACTAGCTTGGATAGGAGTTAAAATAGTCGAGCAGAAAATAGTACCATATGTCAACGAACTATGTGCTGAATGTGACGAATTATATCCCGAGTAAGCATAATGAGCCACAAAGTATTGTCATGTCTCAACTTTTCGACTATACTATATTCAATTCCAAACCAAGGAAGGAAATATATCTTTTAATATCACAACGAACTATAAAATAGTCATGACAAACTATAAAATAATCACGACGAACTATATAATAGTGAAGCCGAAACCGAATATAGAAACATTGAATTTTTTATTCATTGACCTTACAAGGGTATAGCTTAACATATGACTGCTACTAAACTAATACCATTGGATGTCAATCAATACAATTTGGTGCTTTTTCTTCATTTTCCACAGAGCAGTTGATATTAAGGAAATCCAAAAGACTTCAGTTTGGAAAACCAACTGATGGATATGTTCAGTTACATGCATCAGCCATTAACCAATTAAGAACTCAGCTGCACATACAAACTGCGGAATGTATCAAATTGAATTTTTCATTGACAAATAATGAGGCTATGCACATCAGCACTAGATACCAAAATCATTGAAACCTGGAACAAACATCAAAACCCCTAATTACTGAACACAGCACATATAAATTAGAAGACTTCAATCATCATCACTGCCAGCCTTGGATCTAGATCCGCCAGATTTCTTCGGGAGCAGTAGATTGTAGATTTTGGGCATTACGCCATCGTTAGCAATCGTCTGTTGCCAATTCGACCCTCGACGACATCGATTTGATTCCGGCATTCGCATCACCTTATCGATCTGTGAATTTCTGTAACACCTAGCATAATCAAGCCGTCCTCCAATCGGCGATGTTCGGAGGAGAGATGAAGGATTGATTTTGTTTACATTAGGAAACCAATTTAATGTTAATGATATACCATATTTGCCCCTGTTTATATTAAAATTGGAATTTAAACAAATTTATACTCAATTAATCCTGGTCATCCAAATAATAAAATGAAAAGATGAGATGATTTTGTATTTTTTACAGTAATATGGACTTTGCACCTGATCCCTTCTCTGTTAGTCTAATAATAATTTTATTCATGTTAATTTTAATGGTGGATACAACATTCTACCCTCCTTTAAAAAATTCAGTCCCTGAATTTGACTGATCATGCCCTTGAAATTCAAAAATGACGATATCTTGCTTTCATACCTTTCTCGGATTCCCAAGCTGCTTCAGTATGATTTTTCCATAGGGCTTTGACAGAAGCTATCTCCTTGTTAATAGATCTCATTGTTCTGCTATTGACTTTAAGTTACGCCAAGAAATGTGGCTAAATAAGAAGATAAACTTAGACCACTTAAGGTCATTTGGATGCACTGCCTATGCTAAAACTTTTTATGGAAAACTTGAACCTAGGGCCATTAAATCTGTTATGCTTGGATATCCTAGTGGTGTCAAAGGCTATAAATTACTTGTTGTTCAGCCTAGTGGATACAAAGTGATTAAGTCTGGATCAGTTACCTTCAATGAGAAGGACTTTCATTTTAAGACTTTACTCACCTCTGTTCCTAATGTTTGAGGCACTACAACTGAAGACACTACAAGCTTCATTCCTTCAGGGTACTTTATGGGAAGACCAGGAGGTGATGCATCAGGAGATGATCCTCCAGCTGACTCACATGAATCAGGAGAGCACCTGGACTTGAACACTCCACCACAGCTCAGCTGGGAAAACCAAGAAGAAGTTGGAAGTGAAGGGTTTGGAGAAGGAAGTACTTCTCCCCATCAACAAACTGATGGGGACCAGATAAGCTCTTCCTCTCCTTCAACTAGTAGATTAGTAATAATTCTGTTAGGCATAATATTAGTCCTGTGCAAGGTGCCTCTATAAGCAACAGTGATAAAGGCACAAATATTGATTTTCCTGAGGCTGTTGTGAGTGCTGAATTGTCTGCTAATGATGGTGTGATTGATAACACTGATTTGTCAAACTATCAGTTAGTAAGAGCTAGACCTGCTAGGACTAGGATTCCAAATAAAAGATATGCAAGTGTGGCTGAATTTGCTAATATTCTTGAATATGCCTTGATTGTTGCTAAAAATGTTAAATACATTGTGCCTGAAACCTATTCTGATACTGTGAAAAATAAAGAATGTGATAAGTGGAAACTTGCCATGTGTGAGTAAATAGAGTCGATGTATAATAATGGCACTTGGGTATTAGTACCAAAACCTGCAGGGGCTAAGGTAATTGGTTCTAAATGGGTATTTATAAGGATAAAAGAAGGTAATAATCTAGATGATCCTCTTAGGTTTAAGGCCAGGTTTTGTGCCAAGGGCTTTAAGCAAAGGGAGGGGATAGACTACAATGAAATTTTTGCCCCTGTAGTGAAATACAAAACATTAAGACTCTTGCTTGCAATGACAACTGTTAATGATTGGCATTTACAACAAATGGATGTAAAAACTACTTTTCTTCATGGAAACCTAAATGAAACAATATATATGTCTCAACCTGTTGGTTTTGAAGATAGCAGTAAGCCCAATCATGTTTGTCTATTTAAGAAATCTATCTATGGCTTGAAACAATCACCAAGGCAGTGGAACATTAAGTTTAATGAGTGCATGTTGTCTCTTGGTTTTATTAGAAGCAAGTTTGATACTTGTTTATATTTGAAGAGACCTAAATCTGGCCTATGTTTGTATTTGCTCTTATGTGTGATATTCTGATAATGAGCAATGCTGAATCTGAGATTGAAAAGATACAGAAAGAACTGAGCATGAACTTTTACATGAAAGACTTGGGAAATGCTAAGAAAATCTTAGGCATAAACATAATCAGAGATATACCAAATAAAAGGATGATTCTGTCACAAGCTGAATACATTGATAAGGTTATTAAAAAGTTCAGTATGGAACATAGTAAACATGCAGTAATATCCTTGGGAGGGCACTTAGTCCTTAGCAAACAAGACTGCCGTGAAACAGTAGAAGAAAAGAAGAAAATGGCTGATATTCCTTATGATGTTGCTGTTGGGTCTTTTATGTATTGTATGTTATGTACTAGGCCTGATTTGGCTTTTGATATAAGTGTGTTAAGTAGGTTTATGGCCAACCCTAGTGAAAACCATTGGTTTGCTATGAAATTCTTGTTGAAATACTTGAATAACACTAAGAACTTAGGCCTTGTGTATGCTTGTAATGGACAGAAATCTGATTTATTTGGATATGTGGATTCAGACTATGCCAGCAATAGGGATAATAGGAAGTCTACAACTGGTATATTCTTTACATGGTGTGGTAATTGCATATCATGGAAATCTCAATTACAATCTGTTGTAGCATTGTCTTCTACAGAAGCTGAGTTTATTGCTGCAACTGAAGCAGCTAAAGAAGCTGTTTGGTTGAAAGGGCTATTATCTAAAATCACATTAATTGATTATGTTCCATTGATATATTCTGATAGTCAAAGTTCTTTACATCTTTGCAGTGATCCTGTTTATCATGAACGTAGTAAACATATCGATGTTAGACTACATTTCATTAGGGACATGGTAGAAAAGGGCATGATTAGAAGTGAGAAAATTCTATGTGATATCAACCATGCTGATTTTGGCACAAAGGTGGTTCCTTATGTGAAATTTGAGTTTTGCAGGAAAGCATTACATGTTGAAAAGGTAACATGAAGCCTGGATGATGCCTGAGAAAAGCTGGTGAAGTGTTAGAAGATGATGCCCATGTGAAGGTCAAGCAAAGCAATCAAGCGCAAGTAGATTAGGAGGGCAAATTATAAGTATGTTAATCTACTTGACAAACACAAGCAAGCTCAATTTATATGTCTAGAACAGGTTTAGATTTAAGCTAGAAATAAGCAGTAAGGGCATTCTGGGTTTGGGACTTAGCCAAAAAATGGCTTGTGTCTCAAACAGGAGCAAAAACGGCGCATTTTAATCAAAGCGGGAGTTGCTAATTCAAATAACAAAGGAAACGACGGCGTTTGCTTATGGATGCGAGGAGTCGTTATGGCCGTTACATTAATAAAACGTTGGCATTTTTGGCACGCGCGAAGGCAACGTCAACTTGTGCGTGCAACGCGGCGTTTTGGTCGAGAAGCAACTGAGCTTATAAGGAGTCTTCGAATTGGGATTAGGGTTTATCCCAAAATCCAAATTCTCAGAGCGAGTTCCAAACATTCGAGTTCTTCTTCGAGAGGCGATTGAGCGATTGTCCGGGCGAACGTGTTCCAAGGCTTTCTTAAGGTGTGCGCAGTGTCAATTACTGCTGGAGGCGCATCGATTGCAAGGGTAACACTGGTTGTTCGTGCGGGACTGCGAGACGAGTTGTGCGAGACTGTGCCGGCGCTGCATCTCCGAATCCAGGGGCTTCGAGGGGGCTTTAATCCCTTGTCTTCTCTTTAGTCTTACTGCTTACTTTCTGATTGTATAAGACTATATTGGTAGGGCTTGCTTGAACACTTAGCCGGTTTGTGCTTTGTGCTTGTATTGTTTGATGCTTGATTAATAAAATCTAACATTCACCTAAGTCAAATATATAACAGCTCAAATGAAAACCTCTTCTATATAAATATATAGAAGCTTGTTTGCACGATCTTAAAAGGTATTAACGACAATCTTAAAAATCCTAAGCTATTGCTCAAGTTGAACAATGGGCATAAAAAAATTTGTGTACAGACCAAGTTGAGCAAGAAGAAGTGGAATAAAAAAAAGACGACCTTCAAGTCCCCTGACTTCCTCCAAGCAGCCACTGGTTCTTGCTTTTATTTGTTTTAAGTCGTCAATGTTGAAGTCGTTGTAAAGTGAGAGAACAAATAATAGTTCAATAGTCAATAATTAACGGGCTAAAAGATTACATTATCGTAACAGAAGAATATTACTAAATCTATATATTATTATCTCTAATACTTGAGTCCGAGAACCGTTCACAATGAGAAATCAATATATGTAGCAGCACTTAATCAGCTTCTTAGGAATACCCAAAGCCCTCGGTAAGTTAATTGACTCTCACTTGTATTCCCGGGCCAAGACTCTGTAACAGCAGATAGGCATTCTTCCAAAACTGAAAGTTAGAAAATTTCTGACTAGCAGGAATCAAAGATTTGATCTAAAGACAGGTATTTATGAACACTCTTCTATTTTATTTTTTACTCATATGATCCATGAGTACTCAATCCGGCCGCTTGATTTCTATATGAATCTGGACAAAAGTCATAACTGATTAGCTTCGCCAGGGGTATCTGCAATGGATGCTCCTCCACCAACTGACTACCCTTCTAAAGACGATACCAAGAAAATACTCCAAACTGATGACACTATCCATGGATCCACTGCTGAGAAAGGCCGATGCGCCTGCTGTATGTGCTTGTAAGTAAATACCGTGTATCTCTTTTTTTTTTTTTTTGATAGAATACCGTATCTCTTAATTGATCACCCTCAATTATGTTTTCTGAAACGGCGAAATGGATCTGTATTACGTACGTTGTGCAGGTGTGAATGCTTGAATTGTCTGACGGCCTTTATGCAATGTTGCGCCAGCTGCGCCTGCTAGGCTTGATACTTGTGTTGGACATTTTACAGTTACACTTCCAGTTAAGATGTGTAATTAAGTTCTTTTTTCATGATCATCAACACAACTGAGATTTCAGTTTCGCAAGTTATTTTATTAATGTAAAAACAAAAGGGTTTCTATGCCTTATTTGAATTTGGTTTTGTTTGTTTTTGAAAATGTCAGGTGTTGATCAAAAAAAAAGAAAAAAAATGTCAGGTGAGTTATTGCTTGTTTGATCAATGTCTTCTTTTGTACCAAGACAATGTTCTCATACATACAGAAACAAAAATAACATAAAATTACAATGATTATTTACATACCCGATGAAAATCTCACCCCGATCCCTCGCCCAACGATCACACTGCGTGCGAATATTTCATACATTGTTTCCCCTCGATTCTCGCAAGAAGCACAAGAGTGCGGAGCAGTTTGGGATTTCTGTCTGTGTCTGTATCGGTTATGTGGATGGTGAGGATGACCCGCCCGCGGTTTTGTGCTCTAAAAAAAGTTTGTATACTATTGTTTTTTTTAGAGGGTGTTGTTCATTGTGGAAATGGTGTTAATGAGTACTGTATGGTCGAAGAAGATGTAAATCAGTGAACATGTTTCGTCAGTGTGAAGCCATAGGCTTGGAAGAAGTTGAAGTTAGTTTGTAGGGTGCTGCAATGCTGTTAAATTTATGTGTGTTGGCTTCATTTGCAGTATTTGTTTTGAATGCCGTGCAATGGATTTGAGTGTTTTTCACTACTACATACGGAGGATTATGCATCGATTCCGTGCTTGAGTTTATCCATCGGTTTTGACATTACGCATCGGTTGGGGTTATAACCGATGCATAATGTAAGGTTTATGCATCGATTCGATCAAAATCGATGCATAATGTAAGAGGCTTATGCATCGGTTCGATCAAAACCGATGCATAATGTCAAGCTTATGCATCGATTTTAATGAACCGATGCATAAGCCTTACATTATGAAGCTTATGCATCGGTTGTATTCGAACCGATGCTGAACTCAACAAAATCATAATTTCTTCACAGCAATCTAGTGTTCACTCGGTTTGAAATTCTAAGTCGCGCCTCCGTGCGAGATCGATAGAGAGGGAAACGAAAACAATTTTACTGGGTTCCCATTCTCTTGTCGCCGGTGAACCTTAATTTGAAGAGGGCTACACTTGATGAGATCCAGATCGAGTTCGATTTTGTGGCTGTGACCCGAGGCGGAGGAAACTTTGCGCAACAAACGGCGTTTGTAGAGGTGACCCTCGTCGCTTCACTGTCCGTGAGTTTCTCCAACTATACGGCGCTCGTCGCTTCACGGTACGTCTTTTCCTTGAGTCACCACTCGAATACAACTTCAAATTGATACACTCAAATACAACTTCAAATCTGCTGGCTGATGATTGGAGGCGGGACTAGATAGGGTTTGGGGAATGGATGACTGGTTCAGTGGTGGCATATACATCAGTTGGTGTCCTTGTACTCTAATGCTAACTCCGTTTTGTTGCTTGTTCTTAATTTGTATAGTTCACAAGTTCAATGGGGAAATCAAATTTCTTGATATTCATGGCGAAGAACCAAATTAACGAAATAACCTCGCTTAAAGAACAAATAATGGACCTTCAAAACGACTTGACTAGTTTAAAAACACATGAACTCAGTAAATTAAAGAAACTTACAGAACAAAATCAACACAAAATCAATATAATAAAACCAATCGATATTAAGAAACTAGGAAAACAGTTCATGAATTAAACGAGAAGATACCAGATATAGAACCACTTTTAAAAGAATTTTCAAAAATGTTCAAAACTCTAGATAATATAAGTAAATGTATCGGATATGAAGAATAATGACAACTTCGGTTGATACTGTATTAAAAGATCTAAAAGAAGAATTATTAAATATTAAAGCAATCATTATTACGGAAGAAAAGCTAATAAGAATACTCAGGGAAGAATTAAGTACACAAGAAAATAAATATAGAAATGGATTTGAAAAAATACAAAGACAACTTTTACAAATCAAAATACATAACATTCCAGGTAAAAGCTCAGGATTAGATTTTTCAGACTTCCAACCACCACCTAGTTTACCGTGGGGAAAACCGTTTGAAGACAGTAATGAAAAAGATAAAAGAAAACAAATTGCTAACAATGAAAATTAAAAGCATTATTAAAAGAATTCTTTGTTTCTCACCAAAAACAGTTAGGCCAACAGTTAGTATGCAAGCCGGCATAGAATCGGGACTGCTACAAAATCAAGTTATGACCATTGAAATGAGAGAAACATCAGTTAAAAAAGATAAATTAACTATAAGAACTGAATTAGAAAAAGAATTCGACGCAGGAATTAACATGGATAAATGTATCAAGTTGTTAAGTTTAACAGATAATGAATTGATTCAAGAAATGCTATTAAAAAATGAAAGTGAAGAAAATATTATACATGAATATTCTTCAACTGAAGAGGAACCTGAAACACCTAAAATCAGAATCAATTATAGAGAACCTCAAATACCAAATAGAGAAGTATTTATGGATCAAGGAGGACCGAGTAATTGGCAAATGGTGCCTGACAGAGCCTTGTCGTGAGGCAATGCAAAAGTATATTTATAAGTTCACTACTTGTGACTTCACTATTGGGTAATAAAGCGGTAAGTAGGGGTCGAACCCAAGGGAATTGGTGGATAGTAGTTCTTTGAGGAAATTGTACAGAAATTAAGTGCGATTGGGGTTGGTTGTGGTTTTAGTACTGAAAGTAATACTGAAAAGTAAATTGCGGGAACAGTTGAGTTCAATATCAACCATACAACATACTTTTGGTTTGTCGCACGCTGTATTTCAAGCGCAATACGTGCCAAATATTATGTTGGATTGATGTTGAAAACTTCTGTAATGAAAGTAAAGTGCGGAAAGTAAATGTATTGAAAGTAAGTGCGGAAAGTAAATGTACTGAAAGTAAGTGCGGAAAGTAAATGTACTGAAAGTAAGTGCGGAAAGTAAAGACTGAAAATAAAGGTACTGAAAATAAAGACTGAAAGTAAATGTGCTGAAAGTAAAAGTTAGGTACTGAAAGTAAAGTTAGTGACTGAAAGTAAAAGTTAGTTGCGGAATGTAAAGTACTGAATGTAAAGGGTACTGAATGTAAGCAGTTGATAGTAAGACCGAATGTAGAATGAAGAGTTAGTGTTTTAATCAAAGGAAAGGGTTCGGTTTAGGGGCCACCGCAAGGTAAGGTTTATGCATCGATTCGATCAAAATCGATGCATAATGTAAGAGGCTTATTGACGGAGGGCCACCGCACTGTCGTTAAGGTGCAGTGTCCTCTGTACAAATAAATTTATAATATCCGCTACTTGTGACTACACTACTGGGTAGTAAGTGGTAAGTAGCGGATTTTATAAATTTATTTGTACAGAGGACACTGCACCTTAACGACAGTGCGGTGGCCCTCCGTCAAATTGGCGCCGTTGCCGGGGAATTAGCCATCGAATAAGCTATTCTTTCGTTCCCTCCCATGACCTCATGACGCAACCACCTTTATATGCATGGACAACACGGCACCTTCCACTGTTTGGGGGAACGGATGCAGAAGATCCAGTACTACACTGTCGGAGCTTTCACTACGTTTGCTGCCACATTAAACCTGAGACTGAAACGTTAGAAGAATTTAAGCTTAAATGCTTTAAATTCTCTCTAACGGATTTCGCAACAATCTGGTATTACACATCACCCGCTAGTAGTGCGGTACGTTTCGTGGACCTCTGTGCACCATTCCTGAAAGAATTCTCCCCACCATCTTTACGCCAAGAAACCCGCGAGAAGATCCTGAACCTTCAACAATCCCGGGATGAGACTTTGGACAAATACTACATGAACTACGATGCCATCGTCTCAAGCTGCCCGTACCATGGGTTTACGAAGAAAATTCTTCTCCAAAAATTTCTTCGTGGGATGAGGGCCGAAGAGCTGGGAAGAGTTAACGAAGCTATGAGAAGGTCTGCCATAAACTTCACCATTGTAGACATGTGGCACCTTATAATCGGCTTGGCCGCTGCCACAAGACGAGCACCCCAAATTGACGAGGAAATGCAGACAGAAGAAGCTGACCCAGAGGGTGATGAAGGAGAAACCACCGAACCGTCAGAAGAGACTCCTGAACCATCTGAAGAATCAGACATGGAAAGCACCGGAAGCAACGAAGTAGGAGTCCAGAACACCACTGACAAATTTCCCAGGCCTTCCCGACTTTTCCCCTCGATCAATAGGCAAATCGCTGAAAACCATGTGATCAAAGAAGAGGCTGAAAAGAGTATGGGAAAAGGGCCTGAGCAGAATGACTCCTACATGGAGCACGCTTTCGCCATGACTGGACAAGGCAGCCCTAAACAGGAGAACACCCAGTTCAAAAAGCTAATGGTCAAAGGTCTCCCGCCTTCTCAGAAGCAATGGAAAGAGAAAACACCAAAACCATGGAGCTCTTACTCCAGCAAGAAGTCAGGACAGGTCAAAGCAAGAAACAACACAGGAACGGTGGCAAAGTTTGACCTCAGCCACCCATGGGACCCAAACCAGTAATCCACAACGAGGTATCGTCGAGCCAACGACGTAAAACAAGTGCACTGGTCGGGAGGTAACCCGACACTATCTTACTTTCCGCACTTACTTTCAGTACTTAGTTTTAAGCTTGCATGACTTTTGAACTAAGGCACGCCTTCGTTCAAAAGTGGGGGGTGAAAACCGCCTGTGTACATAAATAACATGCTTGCTGTTTTTCTTTTTTTTTAGTAATAGTATCTTTTTGAACATATGAACTTAAGAATGTGAAAAAGATAAATCAGAATTCATGCATTTACCTTGTGAAAATTCAAACTGTTTAAAAACTTAGAATGTAACTTTCCATTTGTCCTTTGTACTGAGATAACTAGGGATGTGGAGTTGACATAAACTGCCCTAGAAGGACTTGGGAAGCAATCAAAGGATCAGATCAAACTATATGGTTTTCGAAGTCAGTGGAGGCTGCACTTCGGGTTTTCAGTGAATAATTGAGTCAAACTCCGCCAAGAAGCATCTATGCAAAGGCGAGGACGGGAATCAGACCGTCCTCTCTCTAGTCAAAATAGCCGAGAAAATAGATAAGCGACCCTCATCTTGACCCGCGCAAAATGACGAAGACGAGAGGAGAGGGGAGGTATATCCATAGGCTTGCGGGCGATGATTGGACCTCCCAAAAAGGCTTGAGAAAATGGACTTGCAAAACCACAAAAAGGCGAAAAGCTCGAAGAAGCAAATCAAGAGGCCAAAGGCCCAAAATTGTGAAGGTTTTAACCGAACAAAAAGTGAAGCACTCGACAAAGTCAAATCAAAGGCCAAAGGCCGATTCACTACAACAAAAAAGCAGTCCCTCGCCAAAGAAAAAATCAAGAAGGTTCAACTCATTGAAACCCGAACCGAATCACGTGCATGAGAAAGCTACCAGAAGACCATATAGTACGAAACGATCCCGAGGCTGCAACCCAAGAACCTAAAAAGGGCTATCTCCCGAAACATCCAATATAATTTGCATCTCAGCACGGAGGTACAAGTATTAAGTTTCTTCTATTTATTTACACAGTTTAATTTGGTAATAAGTAAGCAATGCATGAATTAGGATAGATCGAGTACCACAGTCTAATTTTCATATGCCAAATCCGAACCTAGAACTTACGCCCTTTAATAGTATTGTTCGGGACGAACAACTAAAAGTGGGGGGTATTCTGATGGACCACAATTATACGAATCAAAAACACAGTAAAACCCCCCAAGTTAGACTGTTTGTCTATCTAACATCCATCTGTTAGTCCCGATATATTTCCACAGGGCATTTTAGAGACTGAAGTGAAAACACGCTAAGGAGAGGATTTTATGCTGAAAAGATAACAAGAGTCAATCCAAGGTCAAGATCATATGCCGACTGAAGAAATATCAAGGATCCTGACGTTAAATTGACCAGAATAAATTAATCAGAAGAATCAGGAGTGAAGTCAAGACAGTCCGGGGAAAGAACACACTGACAGTTTTGTGAAAAGATTGCACAAAACTGTACAAAACTCACATATGGCAAGATGACTTGGTGACTTGATGAAGAGGTGGCCAAGGGAGGAGCTCCTCCACCCAAGGCAACCGGCAACCGGCGGCTGCCACCACCCTCCTCCTCCTTGACCGGCGTCTTTTGGCCCCTCCATGTGGTGGCTCCTCCTCCCTTGATTTGCCCATCCAATCTCCGTGCAACAAGTGCCCTCATCTTAGCCCTCCATTTCTCCTCCCCATGGCTATAAATACACCCCTCCTCCTCCTCACAAATTCATCCCAAAAAATTGTAATCACTTCTCTCTCTACATTTTGTTACTTGTAAGTTTGGTTCGGTTTTGAAATAATACTCCTGTTTGTTCTTGAGTATTATACTGGAAATTATAATACTCTTGTCGGTTCTCGAGTATTATAATACTGTAGAGAATACTCCTGTTGGTTCTTGAGTATTCAGTAGGAAATTAGGAATACTCCTGTTGGTTCTTGAGTATTCCACCCCTTTCCCTCTTACTGTTTTCAAAAACCCCCGAGTATTTAGCTATGGTATCCATCTCTATGGATATTCGTAGCTAAACTCTTTATTCGGTGGAAGGTATTTTCTTGTATTATATAATGTTGTAATATCTTTTAGTTTCATTTCTTTGTATTCAAAACTTGTTCTATGTGCCATTTATAGTCAGAATTTCCACGGTTGAGTGGATGCTACGAAAGGGCAAAACTCTTCCGTGGGGATTCGTGAACATACTCGGGTAAGTGGATGCTACGAAAGGGCAAAGCTTATCTGAGAAGTTCGACTCATCTAAAACACCACTTGGTCAATCGTAACTGTGAGATCAAGTGGATGCACAAAAGGCTAAGATACTTCGAAAGGAGGAATTAGTCTGAAATAGAACAAGGGTTGCTTTAAACGATGTTGCAAGTCTTACGCTACGAAAGGGCCTCGATTCATCTTTGAATACTTAGAAAAGTTACTAACAGTTTATTATATACATGTTATAATATAAGAGTACCTGAAACCGAATGCTTTTCTTTACTGTTAAACCGCAATCACCAACTGCTGATCTACCGGAGGAATTACAATCACGCATCACCCACTGTAAGTCTTCTTTGTATTTACAGCATTTAATTTCTGTATTTACTTTTCCGCAATCAAAACCAAAAACCCCCAAAAAATCACGTAGTTAATTAGAGCGCTAAAATCTCAATCAACCATAAAACACGCTCCCCCCAGTTCAATCACCCTAAAAGAATAGCCTATTCCCCTAATTCCCTTGGGTTCGACCCCTACTTACCACTTACTACCCAGTAGTGTAGTTACAAGTAGCGGATATTATAAATTTATTTGTACAGAGGACACTGCACCTTAATGACAGTGCGGTGGCCCTCCGTCAAATTGGCACCGTTGCCGGGGAACTAGTTAATGGATAGTTGTTCTTTTAAAATTTCGCCATGCCTTCCTACTACGATCACGAGCCTTGGAACAATGAGGCATATGTTTCGCTACTCCACGAAGAGATCATCGACACTAAGCAATCGCGGGACGAAACTTTGGACGAGTACTTAGCGTGCTTTGACTCCATGATAGAGAGCTACCCGCACCATGGATTCACCAGACTCAATCTTCTTCAAATATTTCTCGGTGGAATGATGCCACTTGAGCGGAAAAGATTTAATGATGTAACGGGGAGTTCACTCAGGAAGTTAACCATAGGTGAAGCCTGGCGCCTCATAAGTGATTTGGCAAAGAACACAAAACAGGGTCAGTGGCACCAAACTGAAGATAAGGCACCGACGATGGAAGTAGACTCAGTGCAAAACGAGCCCAATACCACACCCATTGCGAGCTTGCCCGCAACAAACCTGGAAGAAGACACCAGTACAGGGGCAGTAATGGACGTGGAGGCGGCTCTAAAGGAGCCAACATTGGAGCCCACGGAGCCAACTGAGGATGAGGACTCACAAATAACCGAAGAGGAATCGGCCAAATTAGGCCCGGCCCTCACTGAAGAACTGCTCAAGAAAGACCTAGCCCTTGTGGTGAAAGTCCCCCAACTTGTCCCCTCGCTTTGTATACAGATCACAGCCCCTGAAGATAAAGTGATCAATAAGGAGGTGCAAGGCGAGTTGGAAGCGGGACAAAGGCAAGAAAAGCCAACAATGGAGCACTCTCTCGTCATGAGCCAAGAAAAGCCGGCTGAAAACTCACTCGTTCTAGGATGGCAATTCATCTCTGCCACAAAGAAGAGGGTTAGCAAGGGCGCATGCTTAAGGTCGCTTGGCAAAAGACTAAACTTCCAAAACTACAAAGATGCCAACCGGCCATACACTAAGAAGCGACAAAGACATGGCCCGGTGCAATGGAAGCCCGGAAGGAAAAACAAGAGAGCACGGCTCATTGAACCAGCAGTTATGATAAAAGGTCCCCCGCCTTCTCAGAAGCAATGGAAAGAGAAAACACCAAAACCATGGAGCTCTTACTCCAGCAAGAAGTCAGGACAAGTCAAAGCAAGAAACAACACAGGAACGGTGGCAAAGTTTGACCTCAGCCACCCATGGGACCCAAACCAGTAATCCACAACGAGGTATCGTCGAGCCAACAACGTAAAACAAGTGCACTGGTCGGGAGGTAACCCGACACTATCTTACTTTCCGCACTTACTTTCAGTACTTAGTTTTAAGCTTGCATGACTTTTGAACTAAGGCACGCCTTCGTTCAAAAGTGGGGGGTGAAAACCGCCTGTGTACATAAATAACATACTTGCTGTTTTTCTTTTTTTAGTAATAGTATCTTTTTGAACATATGAACTTAAGAATGTGAAAAAGATAAATCAGAATTCATGCATTTACCTTGTGAAAATTCAAACTGTTTAAAAACTTAGAATGTAACTTTCCATTTGTCCTTTGTACTGAGATAACTAGGGATGTGGAGTTGACATAAACTGCCCTAGAAGGACTTGGGAAGCAATCAAAGGATCAGATCAAACTATATGGTTTTCGAAGTCAGTGGAGGCTGCACTTCGGGTTTTCAGTGAATAATTTAGTCAAACTCCGCCAAGAAGCATCTATGCAAAGGCAAGGACGGGAATCAGACCGTCCTCTCTCTAGTCAAAATAGCCGAGAAAATCGATAAGCGACCCTCATCTTGACCCGCGCAAAACGACGAAGACGAGAGGAGAGGGGAGGTATATCCATAGGCTTGCGGGCGATGATTGGACCTCCCAAGAAGGCTGACAAAATGGACTAGCAAGTCACAAAGAAGCAAAAAACTCAAAGAAGAAAATCAAAAGAGGCCAAAGGCCCAAAATTGTGAAGGTTTTAACCGAACAAAAAGTGAAGCACTCGACAAAGTCAAATCAAAGGCCAAAGGCCGATTCACTACAACAAAAAAGCAGTCCCTCGCCAAAGAAAAAATCAAGAAGGTTCAACTCACTGAAACCCGAACCGAATCACGTGCATGAGAAAGCTACCAGAAGACCATATAGTACGAAACGATCCCGAGGCTGCAACCCAAGAACCTGAAAAGGGCTATCTCCCGAAACATCCAATATAATTTGCATCTCAGCACGGAGGTACAAGTATTAAGTTTCTTCTATTTATTTACGCAGTTTAATTTGGTAATAAGTAAGCAATGCATGAATTAGGATAGATCGAGTACCACAGTCTAATTTTCATATGCCAAATCCGAACCTAGAACTTACGCCCTTTAATAGCATTGTTCGGGACGAACAACTAAAAGTGGGGGGTATTCTGATGGACCACAATTATACGAATCAAAAACACAGTAAAACCCCCCAAGTTAGACTGTTTGTCTATCTAACATCCATCTGTTAGTCCCGATATATTTCCACAGGGCATTTTAGAGACTGAAGAGAAAACACGCTAAGGAGAGGATTTTATGCTGAAAAGATAACAAGAGTCAATCCAAGGTCAAGATCATATGCCGACTGAAGAAATATCAAGGATCCTGACGTTAAATTGACCAGAATAAATTAATCAGAAGAATCAGGAGTGAAGTCAAGACAGTCCGGGGAAAGAACACACTGACAGTTTTGTGAAAAGACTGCACAAAACTGTACAAAACTCACATATGGCAAGATGACTTGGTGACTTGATGAAGAGGTGGCCAAGGGAGGAGCTCCTCCACCCAAGGCAACCGGCAACCGGCGGTTGCCACCACCCTCCTCCTCCTTGACCGGCGGCTTTTGGCCCCTCCATGTGGTGGCTCCTCCTTGCCTCCTCCTTGCCTCCTCCTCCTCCCTTGGATCAAACCAATCTCCACCACCCATCTCCACCCATTTTTCCTATAAAAGGAGGTGCTCCTCCCCTCACAAAATCATCCCAAAAAATTGTAATCACTTCTCTCTCTACATTTTGTTACTTGTAAGTTTGGTTCGGTTTTGAAATAATACTCCTGTTTGTTCTTGAGTATTATACTGGAAATTATAATACTCTTGTCGGTTCTCGAGTATTATAATACTGTAGAGAATACTCCTGTTGGTTCTTGAGTATTCTGTAGGAAATTAGGAATACTCCTGTTGGTTCTTGAGTATTCCACCCCTTTCCCTCTTACTGTTTTCAAAAACCCCCGAGTATTTAGCTATGGTATCCATCTCTATGGATATTCGTAGCTAAACTCTTTATTCGGTGGAAGGTATTTTCTTGTATTATATAATGTTGTAATATCTTTTAGTTTCATTTCTTTGTATTCAAAACTTGTTCTATGTGCCATTTATAGTCAGAATTTCCAAGGTTGAGTGGATGCTACGAAAGGGCAAAACTCTTCCGTGGGGATTCGTGAACATACTCGGGTAAGTGGATGCTACGAAAGGGCAAAGCTTATCTGAGAAGTTCGACTCATCTAAAACACCACTTGGTCAATCGTAACTGTGAGATCAAGTGGATGCACAAAAGGCTAAGATACTTCGAAAGGAGGAATTAGTCTGAAATAGAACAAGGGTTGCTTTAAACGATGTTGCAAGTCTTGCGCTACGAAAGGGCCTCGATTCATCTTTGAATACTTAGAAAAGTTACGAACAGTTTATTATATACATGTTATAATACAAGAGTACCTGAAACCGAATGCTTTTCTTTACTGTTAAACCGCAATCACCAACTGCTGATCTACCGGAGGAATTACAATCACGCATCACTCACTGTAAGTCTTCTTTGTATTTACAGCATTTAATTTCTGTATTTACTTTTCCGCAATCAAAACCAAAAACCCCCCAAAAAATCACGTAGTTAATTAGAGCGCTAAAATCTCAATCAACCATAAAACACGCTCCCCCCAGTTCAATCAAAAAATAAAAAAAAGGAGGAGAAATGGAGGGCTAAGATGAGGGCACTTGTTGCATGGAGATTGGATGGGCAAATCAAGGGAGGAGGAGCCACCACATGGAGGGGCCAAAAGCCGCCGGTCAAGGAGGAGGAGGGTGGTGGCAGCCGCCGGTTGCCGGTTGCCTTGGGTGGAGGAGCTCCTCCCTTGGCCACCTCTTCATCAAGTCACCAAGTCATCTTGCCATATGTGAGTTTTGTACAGTTTTGTGCAGTCTTTTCACAAAACTGTCAGTGTGTTCTTTCCCCAGACTGTCTTGACTTCACTCCTGATTCTTCTGATTAATTTATTCTGGTCAATTTAACGTCAGGATCCTTGATATTTCTTCAGTCGGCATATGATCTTGACCTTGGATTGACTCTTGTTATCTTTTCAGCATAAAATCCTCTCCTTAGCGTGTTTTCACTTCAGTCTCTAAAATGCCCTGTGGAAATATATCGGGACTAACAGATGGATGTTAGATAGACAAACAGTCTAACTTGGGGGGTTTTACTGTGTTTTTGATTCGTATAATTGTGGTCCATCAGAATACCCCCCACTTTTAGTTGTTCGTCCCGAACAATGCTATTAAAGGGCGTAAGTTCTAGGTTCGGATTTGGCATATGAAAATTAGACTGTGGTACTCGATCTATCCTAATTCATGCATTGCTTACTTATTACCAAATTAAACTGTGTAAATAAATAGAAGAAACTTAATACTTGTACCTCCGTGCTGAGATGCAAATTATATTGGATGTTTCGGGAGATAGCCCTTTTCAGGTTCTTGGGTTGCAGCCTCGGGATCGTTTCGTACTATATGGTCTTCTGGTAGCTTTCTCATGCACGTGATTCGGTTCGGGTTTCAGTGAGTTGAACCTTCTTGATTTTTTCTTTGGCGAGGGACTGCTTTTTTGTTGTAGTGAATCGGCCTTTGGCCTTTGATTTGACTTTGTCGAGTGCTTCACTTTTTGTTCGGTTAAAACCTTCACAATTTTGGGCCTTTGGCCTCTTGATTTGCTTCTTCGAGCTTTTCGCCTTTTTGTGGTTTTGCAAGTCCATTTTCTCAAGCCTTTTTGGGAGGTCCAATCATCGCCCGCAAGCCTATGGATATACCTCCCCTCTCCTCTCGTCTTCGTCGTTTTGCGCGGGTCAAGATGAGGGTCGCTTATCTATTTTCTCGGCTATTTTGACTAGAGAGAGGACGGTCTGATTCCCGTCCTCGCCTTTGCATAGATGCTTCTTGGCGGAGTTTGACTCAATTATTCACTGAAAACCCGAAGTGCAGCCTCCACTGACTTCGAAAACCATATAGTTTGATCTGATCCTTTGATTGCTTCCCAAGTCCTTCTAGGGCAGTTTATGTCAACTCCACATCCCTAGTTATCTCAGTACAAAGGACAAATGGAAAGTTACATTCTAAGTTTTTAAACAGTTTGAATTTTCACAAGGTAAATGCATGAATTCTGATTTATCTTTTTCACATTCTTAAGTTCATATGTTCAAAAAGATACTATTACTAAAAAAAGAAAAACAGCAAGCATGTTATTTATGTACACAGGCGGTTTTCACCCCCCACTTTTGAACGAAGGCGTGCCTTAGTTCAAAAGTCATGCAAGCTTAAAACTAAGTACTGAAAGTAAGTGCGGAAAGTAAGATAGTGTCGGGTTACCTCCCGACCAGTGCACTTGTTTTACGTCGTTGGCTCGACGATACCTCGTTGTGGATTACTGGTTTGGGTCCCATGGGTGGCTGAGGTCAAACTTTTTTATTCCACCGACCTTGATTCTTGCGGTGAGTCTTCCTGATTTTTTAGCAGATGACGGGTTTGGGTCCAGTTCTGATGGTATCTCCTTCCAACGTCTCTGAGAAGGCGAGGGACCTTTCACTATCAGCTTTTTGAACTGGGTGTTCTCCTGTTTAGGGCTGCCTTGTCCAGTCATGGCGAAAGCGTGCTCCATGTAGGAGTCATTCTGCTCAGGCCCTTTTCCCATCCTCTTTTCAGCCTCTTCTTTGATCACATGGTTTTCAGCGATTTGCCTATTGATCGAGGGGAAAAGTCGGGAAGGCCTGGGAAATTCGTCAGTGGTGTTCTGGACTCCTACTTCGTTGCTTCCGGTGCTTTCCATGTCTGATTCTTCAGATGGTTCAGGAGTCTCTTCTGACGGTTCGGTGGTTTCTCCTTCATCACCCTCTGGGTCAGCTTCTTCTGTCTGCATTTCCTCGTCAATTTGGGGTGCTCGTCTTGTGGCAGCGGCCAAGCCGATTATAAGGTGCCACATGTCTGCAATGGTGAAGTTTATGGCAGACCTTCTCATAGCTTCGTTAACTCTTCCCAGCTCTTCGGCCCTCATCCCACGAAGAAATTTTTGGAGAAGAATTTTCTTCGTAAACCCATGGTGCGGGCAGCTTGAGACGATGGCATCGTAGTTCATGTAGTATTTGTCCAAAGTCTCATCCCGGGATTGTTGAAGGTTCAGCATCTTCTCGCGGGTTTCTTGGCGTAAAGATGGTGGGGAGAATTCTTTCAGGAATGGTGCACAGAGGTCCACAAAACGTACCGCACTACTAGCGGGTGATGTGTAATACCAGATTGTTGCGAAATCCGTTAGAGAGAATTTAAAGCATTTAAGCTTAAATTCTTCTAACGTTTCAGTCTCAGGTTTAATGTGGCAGCAAACGTAGTGAAAGCTCCGACAGTGTAGTACTGGATCTTCTGCATCCGTTCCCCCGAACAGTGGAAGGTGCCGTGTTGTCCATGCATATGAAGGTGGTTGCGTCATGAGGTCATGGGAGGGAACGAAAGAATAGCTTATTCGATGGCTAACTCCCCGGCAACGGCGCCAATTTGACGGAGGGCCACCGCACTGTCGTTAAGGTGCAGTGTCCTCTGTACAAATAAATTTATAATATCCGCTACTTGTGACTACACTACTGGGTAGTAAGTGGTAAGTAGGGGTCGAACCCAAGGGAATTAGGGGAATAGGCTATTCTTTTAGGGTGATTGAACTGGGGGGAGCGTGTTTTATGGTTGATTGAGATTTTAGCGCTCTAATTAACTACGTGATTTTTTGGGGGTTTTTGGTTTTGATTGCGGAAAAGTAAATACAGAAATTAAATGCTGTAAATACAAAGAAGACTTACAGTGGGTGATGCGTGATTGTAATTCCTCCGGTAGATCAGCAGTTGGTGATTGCGGTTTAACAGTAAAGAAAAGCATTCGGTTTCAGGTACTCTTATATTATAACATGTATATAATAAACTGTTAGTAACTTTTCTAAGTATTCAAAGATGAATCGAGACCCTTTCGTAGCGCAAGACTTGCAACATCGTTTAAAGCAACCCTTGTTCTATTTCAGACTAATTCCTCCTTTCGAAGTATCTTAGCCTTTTGTGCATCCACTTGATCTCACAGTTACGATTGACCAAGTGGTGTTTTAGATGAGTCGAACTTCTCAGATAAGCTTTGCCCTTTCGTAGCATCCACTTACCCGAGTATGTTCACGAATCCCCACGGAAGAGTTTTGCCCTTTCGTAGCATCCACTCAACCGTGGAAATTCTGACTATAAATGGCACATAGAACAAGTTTTGAATACAAAGAAATGAAACTAAAAGATATTACAACATTATATAATACAAGAAAATACCTTCCACCGAATAAAGAGTTTAGCTACGAATATCCATAGAGATGGATACCATAGCTAAATACTCGGGGGTTTTTGAAAACAGTAAGAGGGAAAGGGGTGGAATACTCAAGAACCAACAGGAGTATTCCTAATTTCCTACTGAATACTCAAGAACCAACAGGAGTATTCTCTACAGTATTATAATACTCGAGAACCGACAAGAGTATTATAATTTCCAGTATAATACTCAAGAACAAACAGGAGTATTATTTCAAAACCGAACCAAACTTACAAGTAACAAAATGTAGAGAGAGAAGTGTTTACAATTTTTTGGGATGAATTTGTGAGGAGGAGGAGGGGTGTATTTATAGCCATGGGGAGGAGAAATTGAGGGCTAAGATGAGGGCACTTGTTGCATGGAGATTGGATGGGCAAATCAAGGGAGGAGGAGCCACCACATGGAGGGGCCAAAAGCCGCCGGTCAAGGAGGAGGAGGGTGGTGGCAGCCGCCGGTTGCCGGTTGCCTTGGGTGGAGGAGCTCCTCCCTTGGCCACCTCTTCATCAAGTCACCAAGTCATCTTGCCATATGTGAGTTTTGTACAGTTTTGTGCAGTCTTTTCACAAAACTGTCAGTGTGTTCTTTCCCCGGACTGTCTTGACTTCACTCCTGATTCTTCTGATTAATTTATTCTGGTCAATTTAACGTCAGGATCCTTGATATTTCTTCAGTCGGCATATGATCTTGACCTTGGATTGACTCTTGTTATCTTTTCAGCATAAAATCCTCTCCTTAGCGTGTTTTCACTTCAGTCTCTAAAATGCCCCGTGGAAATATACCGAGACTAACAGATGGATGTTAGATAGACAAACAGTCTAACTTGGGGGGTTTTACTGTGTTTTTGATTCGTATAATTGTGGTCCATCACTTATGCATCGGTTCGATCAAAACCGATGCATAATGTCAAGCTTATGCATCGATTTTAATGAACCGATGCATAAGCCTTACATTATGAAGCTTATGCATCGGTTGTATTCGAACCGATGCTGAACTCAACAAAATCATAATTTCTTCACAGCAATCTAGTGTTCACTCGGTTTGAAATTCTAAGTCGCGCCTCCGTGCGAGATCGATAGAGAGGGAAACGAAAACAATTTTACTGGGTTCCCATTCTCTTGTCGCAGGTGAACCCTAATTTGAAGAGGGCTACACTTGATGAGATCCAGATCGAGTTCGATTTTGTGGCTGTGACCCGAGGCGGAGGAAACTTTGCGCAACAAACGGCATTTGTAGAGGTGACCCTCGTCGCTTCACTGTCCGTGAGTTTCTCCAACTATACGGCGCTCGTCGCTTCACGGTACGTCTTTTCCTTGAGTCACCACTCGAATACAACTTCAAATTGATACACTCAAATACAACTTCAAATCTGCTGGCTGATGATTGGAGGCGGGACTAGATAGGGTTTGGGGAATGGATGACTGGTTCAGTGGTGGCATATACATCAGTTGGTGTCCTTGTACTCTAATGCTAACTCCGTTTTGTTGCTTGTTCTTAATTTGTATAGTTCACAAGTTCAATGGGGAAATCAAATTTCTTGATATTCATGGCGAAGAACCAAATTAACGAAATAACCTCGCTTAAAGAACAATAAAATGGACCTTCAAAACGACTTGACTAGTTTAAAAACACATGAACTCAGTAAATTAAAGAAACTTACAGAACAAAATCAACACATAATCAATATAATAAAACCAATCGATATTAAGAAACTAGGAAAACAGTTCATGAATTAAACGAGAAGATACCAGATATAGAACCACTTTTAAAAGAATTTTCAAAAATGTTCAAAACTCTAGATAATATAAGTAAATGTATCGGATGTGAAGAATAATGACAACTTCGGTTGATACTGTATTAAAAGATCTAAAAGAAGAATTATTAAATATTAAAGCAATCATTATTACGGAAGAAACGCTAATAAGAATACTCAGGGAAGAATTAAGTACACAAGAAAATAAATATAGAAATGGATTTGAAAAAATACAAAGACAACTTTTACAAATCAAAATACATAACATTCCAGGTAAAAGCTCAGGATTAGATTTTTCAGACTTCCAACCACCACCTAGTTTACCGTGGGGAAAACCGTTTGAAGACAGTAATGAAAAAGATAAAAGAAAACAAATTGCTATCAATGAAAATTAAAAGCATTATTAAAAGAATTCTTTGTTTCTCACCAAAAACAGTTAGGTCAACAGTTAGTATGCAAGCCGGCATAGAATCGGGACTGCTACAAAATCAAGTTATGACCATTGAAATGAGAGAAACATCAGTTAAAAAAGATAAATTAACTATAAGAACTGAATTAGAAAAAGAATTCGACGCAGGAATTAACATGGATAAATGTATCAAGTTGTTAAGTTTAACAGATAATGAATTGATTCAAGAAATGCTAATAAAAAATGAAAGTGAAGAAAATATTATACACGAATATTCTTCAACTGAAGAGGAACCTGAAACACCTAAAATCAGAATCAATTATAGAGAACCTCATATACCAAATAGAGAAGTATTTATGGATCAAGGAGGACCGAGTAATTGGCAAATGGTGCCTGACAGAGCCTTGTCGTGAGGCAATGCAAAAGTATATTTATAAGTTCACTACTTGTGACTTCACTATTGGAAAGTAAATTAAGCGGTAAGTAGGGGTCGAACCCAAGGGAATTGGTGGATAGTAGTTCTTTGAGGAAATTGTACAGAAATTAAGTGCGATTGGGGTTGGTTGTGGTTTTAGTACTGAAAGTAATACTGAAAAGTAAATTGCGGGAACAGTTGAGTTCAATATCAACCATACAACATACTTTTGGTTTGTCGCACGCTGTATTTCAAGCGCAATACGTGCCAAATATTATGTTGGAATGATGTTGAAAACTTCTGTAATGAAAGTAAAGTGCGGAAAGTAAATGTACTGAAAGTAAGTGCGGAAAGTAAATGTACTGAAAGTAAGTGCGGAAAGTAAATGTACTGAAAGTAAGTGCGGAAAGTAAATGTACTGAAAGTAAGTGCGGAAAGTAAATGTACTGAAAGTAAGTGCGGAAAGTAAAGACTGAAAATAAAGGTACTGAAAATAAAGACTGAAAGTAAATGTGCTGAAAGTAAAAGTTAGGTACTGAAAGTAAAGTTAGTGACTGAAAGTAAAAGTTAGTTGCGGAATGTAAAGTACTGAATGTAAAGGGTACTGAATGTAAGCAGTTGATAGTAAGACCGAATGTAGAATGAAGAGTTAGTGTTTTAATCAAATGAAAGGATTCGGTTTAGGGGCCTTGTATCATAGTTCCGTTTATCATTGACCGCTAATGATCATACTAAGTATTCAAAGGTGTAACAAGGCCATTTCAAGCTCTCGCCACACCGTCTAACCCATTTCAAGGCATCGAACACTTGTTCTAGCTAGACTAATACCTCATTTCAAGGTATATTAGCCTATGTGCAGTCACTTGATCTCTCATTTCCGATCAAACCAAGCGACTTAAAGAGAGGTTGAACTCCACGGAAAAGCTTTGCCATTTCAAGCATCCACTTAACCGTGTATGTTCACGAACCCCATGGAAGAGCTTTGCCATTTCAAGCATCCACTCAACCGTGTGTGTTCTACCCGAATGTATAGCACATACACTACGCCAATTTACATCCTACGCGACATTTTTTTTATGTCGCAAAAATTGCTAAATTTGTCGCATAGACTTTATGTGACTTTTAGTGTGTCGCGTAAAATCAGTCGCGTAATCGGAGTAGCGAAAGGTTAACGCGACAAACGAAAAAAGCGGTAGTCGCGAAAAGTTAAACGTTTATGCGACTAATGTTTCAGTTTGTCACGTAATCATATAGCTGATGTCCACTCATAATGAGCGTATATACAGTCTCCAATGGTGTAAAAGAGCGTTGACGACAACTGTTGAACATAATGTTGTCGTGTAAACTATGTTTCGCGACAAACAAAGAAAAAATAGACGTCGTGTAAGCCGCATTTTGCGGCTTAATGGGAACATTTATATGTCGTATAAACTGTCATTCGCGACACAAATTAAGCATATAGATGTCGTATAAATAGTTTACACGACTTTACTGAACGTATATATGTTGTATAAAGTATCATTAGCGACACAAATTAAGCATATAGATGTCGTATCAATCATTTTACGCGATTTATAATGAACCTTTACATATCGTATAAAAGTGATTTCGTGATTTATTTTGAATATATAACTGCCGTATAAAAGAGGTTTGGCGACTAACATTTAACAAAAAATTGTGGCAAAAACCTGTATACCAAACATGAACCAGTTTTCATTTTAAACACACAAAATAGCATCCAACAAGAAGCAAACAACAAGAATCCAAAGCACAACTAGGTGTGCACCCAAACAAAAGAACAACGTTTAGCAAAGTATTAATCAACTTAGTTTTTAGCAGCAGCAGCACTAGTGGCACCTTCCGAAGCATTCTGGCTTGCAAAATTTTCCGAACCACCACGAACCACCAAGTCCTCTAGCACACGAATCCTTTCTTCAAAGGCAGCCTTCATTACCTCGAACTCATCTTTTTTCTTGGCCAGATCATCTTTCAGCTGGGAGCTTCTTGCACCTCCTCTAGGAAGTGGTGGTCTCTTCAACGCTTTACCAGTCCCGGACACATATGTTCCACGAGTCTGCCCAACCACTTGGCTTATGATGTCGATCTGAGTAGCAATTGGAAGGGGTTCAGTTAATTCACTTTGTTCAGATTCATCACCATTCTGATCTGCCAATGCTTGACGAACCAAATCTTGCATTTTTTCCTACAAATTTAAACATTGTAAAGTGTAAATACAATCACAAAGCACAATGCACAATCTGCCAAGACAGTAGAAAATAACAGCTTTAACAAGTAGAGTTTGACATGAATTACATCATACAACATGAACATGACTCAATTATTTTTTAGCATGGAAATGACATACAACAGGAGCACATGTTTCACCAAGATAAACATGGTAGATATTATTGCACAATAACAAGAGGATTAGGACATGTTAGATAACATGGCAGATAACACTTGTTTGCACATAAACAACAACACATCGTACCCAAATCCTTATACATAACATACATAATAGAAAGAACATATATGGGACAACATGTGGGATAATAAGAATCAACAAATACAACCAAGTGAAACACAAACATATAGAAATTTAAAGTACATGAAAATGGCTTTAAAAAAATATGTACCGCAAGTGCAGCACCCTTTGGATCACCCGAGTAGACTTGGGAGAACGTGGCTATAAATTGTGCCTTATCTCCCTTGGCAGCGAGTGCGGCAGCCCTTAACTGAAACGAATGTTTCCCAGCACGATGGTTAATCCTATTAGGATCATTGCGCACATCTGACATCTTTTTACCCCGCTCCTGTAATACGAAAATGTAGACAAGTTAGATAGTACTTATTTTAGTTATGTCCACTTGTAAGCAAAATGAATGCTTGACCTGAATAATTGGTTCATTAAAGTGGCTCTTAAGCCATTCCCACTGAGCAGGCCTATCCACAAACTCTCTTGGAATTACATCCGGTCCATACGCCGTGTAGAATTTTTTGCAATTTGACTTCCAGTCACGAAATCTCTCAGTGGCTTTCCTGAAAATGTAGTTCCACAGCTGGTCATCTTCTTTCTCAATAACAAAGTTTGGCAGCAAGGAACAAATGTATGTTTAAATGTTTGCGGACAAATAATGAAGTAAATGCAAAGAAGAAATAGAAATTACACACCCTCAAATGATCAAACACAATACGCCGATCCGGTTCCTCAAGGTTTTTGAATGACGAGGCTATCATTGGAACCTTGTCCTTCACAACACTACCAATCTCATGTATAATTAGGTTATTAACAGCTCGGTTAGCAGGCACATTCCCGCCAGGTAAGAATTCCACCTTGATCAACTGCCCTTTATTATGCGCGGCCTTATAGTTGGCCACCTTTGAACCATTCACGACTCCACGTACCTTCTTCTTCTCTCCACTTTCATCCCCTGTCATTGACAAATTCATTATATATGTATTTAAAAACTACTTAATCAACAATAACATAAACTTCATCATAAAAAAGAACACACTAATCAACAATCACAAAATAACAAACAGCCTTGTTACCTGTTAGCACAAAACCAGCGCTCTTGCATCTAATGCTCGGAATATGCTGCAAACCATCATCGACATCCTCATCATCATCCGATGAACTGTTGTTGAATGAGTGCATTTCTCCGAACTTTGGAGCTGTCGGTTCTGGAGCAGGGGCTGGAGGAGGATGGTTAGGAGCAGGTAATACTGTATTCATGGAAGCAGGGGGTGGAACAAGAGCGGGAATTGTGGGTTCTGGTGGAGGAGGATTTGGTGGACCAGCTGCCTTTGCTAAACTCCGTGGGGACCTTCGAGGTAGTAAGGGATTTGGTCGTCTTGCAGGGCTGGAATTGGCAGGTGCTGGAGGGTTGTTGTGCTGAATTTCTGGTGAATTTTGGGTAGTAGGATGAGGTTGACTGGTACTGGTAGTAGTTTTCCTTTGTTTCTCAGGCCTTGAGTTGTTGGTCGTTTTAGTTTTCACAAGAGGAGGTGCTGGAGGCTTATGAATTAACTGAACGTCCGCGGTTGTTCTGAGTCGGGCAGGGCTTCTGTAGGTAGTTCATTTGCCTTGCGTTTTGGAGGGCAAAGCTTTTTCTTCTTTCGAGTTGGAGTGGCTACGGGCATAGGACTTCGTCGGTCGTATTCAGCACGGGTGGTGTCCTGATCTCATCCAGCTTCTTCAGGCGCCTTGAAGGTCCTTCTTCTTCCGCTATGGCATCAAGGATTGCCCTTGAACGCTCGGTCCTCCTGACATTAGGGACAATAAAAGGAAGACGCTCTTCCCGGGAAAACGGAGACTCAGAGCGTTCAAGTGGTGCAGTTGGGATCGGCATCAGTGGTGGAGTCTTCAGTAACTTCATGGATGGGCGACGGGTGGAAGGCGACCTAAGTTTCATCGGGGTAGGACGACTTGTAACGGTGACATCGTCGGGACGTCTACAAGCGGCCTTATTTTTCAATTTCGCCATGGTGTTAGTCGGATCCTGCGGCGTTGGTGAGAGAGCTCAAGAATTCGTCAGTTGTGTGTATTCGCGGCTGATGGACCACAATTATACGAATCAAAAACACAGATAAACCCCCCAAGTTAGACTGTTTGTCTGTCTAACATCCACTTGTTAGTCCCGATATATTTCCACAGGGCATTTTAGAGATTAAAGTGAAAACACGTTAAGGAGAGGCTTTTAGCACAGAAAAGATATAAGGAGTCGATTCAAGGTCAAGATCATATGCCGACTGAAGAAATATCAAGGATCCTGATGATGAATCACTCATCACAAATTGTGCAGAGATGGAATCAAGTCAACCCAGTGCCAAATTACACTGACAGTTTTGTGAAAAGACAGTGCAAAACTGTACAAAACTCACATATGGGCAAGATGACTTGTGACTTGGAGAAGAGGTGGCCAAAGAGGAAAACCACCCCAAAACCACCACCCACCACCGGCGGCTCCTCCCTCCTCCTCCTTGGATGACTTGATGACTTGCTTGGGAGGTGGCTTCCACCACCATTTGCTCCTCCACCACCACCTCCTACCGGCGGCTGCTCCTCCACCACTCCTCCGCCGCCAAGTGGCGGCGCCTCCTTGGCTCCTCCATGCCCCATCCTCCACCCTTGGATCAAATCAATCCTAGCCCTCCATTTCCTCCCATTTCTCCTATAAAAGGAGGCTCACCCCTCCTCATTTTATCATCCAAAAACCATTCCATACACAATCACTTATCTCTCTACATTTTGTAATATTTTGTAAGTTGGTTTGGATCAATAAAGTTACGATATTTGGCTAGGCGCCCTCCTCCATGGACAGGCGAGGCTAAACTCCTCATTCGGCGGAAGGTATAATCTTGTATTATTTAATGTTTAATTAGCTTAGTTTATTTTCTTAGTATTCAATACTTGTTCTATGTGCCATATAAAAGTCAGAATGTCTCTAAGGTAGAGTGAACGATTTTGGGAATGTGACCATTAGGGGTCCAACTTCGTAAGTTCTTCCTTAAGATATTCGTGATCACACCCGGATAGGGGAGGTCGTAACAGACAAAGCTATCTGAAAGAGGTCGACTATATTTAAAAAACCATTATGGGAAACCGTAACAGGAGAGCAGGTGGATGCACATAGACTAGCGTACCTAACTGGTACTGGCGCTAGTCTAAATAGAACAAGTGTGATTTAGCCGATGTTGCAAGTCTTGAGCTATCGCTAGCCTCGATTCATCGTTTGAATACTTAGAAGATTTACTAAACTAATAAACATGTGATAATACAAGAATACCTGAAACCGAATACGCTCTTTCAATTGCAAACACCCCCTGTATTTAATTTCCTAGTATAACTGCTCAATCAAACACAACCACCAACCACTCACATACCGGAGGAATCAACAATCACGCATCACCCACTGTAAGTCTTCTAACCCTCAACTCCTTTATTTTCTGTATTTAATTTCAGTATTTATTTTCTGTATTTACTTTCCGCACAAAAAACCCAAAAAACCCAAAAATAGTAGTTTAGTAATTAGCAGTAAGTCCACACTCGACCTAAAATCACGCACCGTGTAAGCCGTAACGAACAATCTATCCCCCTAATTCCCTTAGGTTCGACCCCTACTTACCCTTACTACCCAGTAGTTAAGTCGCGAGTAGTGGACATTATAAATTTATTTGTACGAGACGCATTGCACCCTAACGACAGTGCAACCGACGCTCCCGTCAGCGGCGTCGGTGAGAGAGATAGCGCAGAAGAAACGAGATGAGACTAAAATTAGGATTTCGTTTCAATGCCGAAGACTTAGGGTTTCGGCAGTCTGTATTCGCGGCCCATGGACCAGTCTGTTCATTTTTTGGCCCAGTTATTATGTTTATGCGATTAAACATGCTCGTCCACGTCGCGTAAAGATTACGAAATATGAATTTTCACAACTCAAATGAAAATTTCAAAGTCTCGCCAAACACTGCCCTAAAATTTGAAATGGTATTAGCGACACGAGTAACTTGAGTTGTCGCATAAAACAAAACAGAACATAACACAGAACATGTTTCCAGAAACTTCAACTCACCAGAAATTTGTCAACAATTTAGTACATGTTCTAAATGAGACACAAAATAACACACCAACACCTACAGATCAGCAATCATCATCCGTTGCATAATTCGATTGCTTTGAATCGTCACTTCGATTCATTTCACCTTCGTGCCCCGATTCATCATCATCATCATCATCATCTTCATGTCCTGATTCATCATCATCTTCATCTCCTTCTTCATCATCATCTTCATCCCCTGATTCATCAACATCATCATCCCCTGATTCCGGTCCATCTTCATCCAAGTACAATTGTCTTCGTGCTCTTGGAAAATGTTGATTACTATGTTCCTCAATGGAATACCGGGCTGCAGGTTGTACATCACTTGTAACGTAAGTCGGCATTTGCTCTTGATAAGGATCATCATCTTCAACCGGTATAAATTTGTCACACGGTACATTTTCATCTTCTCTTGCAAGGGAACTATCACTATATAGTCCTCTATGTGATACTACATTTACAACCTTCCAATTGTCACCCGCTTTTAGATCATCCAAGTAAAAAACTTGTCTTGCGGTAGTGGCAAGACAATACGGCCAATCTTCATACCAAGTGGTGGAAGTGTCAACGGAAAGTAGTCCATAATCCCTCTTGGTGCTATCCCTATCTTTAGGATTGGTGTTAAACCATGTGCAATCAAAAACAAATACCGGCATTCCATTTGCGTACTGTAGTTGAATAATGTTCCGGATAATGCCATAATATGTTAAGTCACCGTCTTCGACCATGACACCCAAATTTTGAGTCCTTCTCTTTCGATCGCGTTCCCACACAACAAACTTCACACCATTAACATTACACTGAGAGTGGCACACATATGATTGAGGCATGCGTGATAAACTATGCAATTCACTAGAATATGATTCGCTACGCTCTCTTTCCAAGATGTCCATCTGCAGTTGTAAATGTTGTACAAAAAACCGATATAAAAAACAATGACATTTATAGAAATGAATGACAAAAGTAGTAAATAAAGTGAATACATAATTTGGTAGTCATACCCAGCCGCGAAAATAAGGAATAAAATGCTTAACACGCTCCTTCTTTGATCTGTTTGGGCATTCATGTTCAAACTTTTCAACATGCCTCTCAATATACCATTTTGCTTGTACGCAGTGTTCCACCACGCACCAGTGCGCCATGTGAAGTTGTTTCTTAGTCAACTTGATCCGCGGACAATTACCACTAACCGTGATAAGAGGAGAGTATACATCGAGGACATATAATTGGGCTTCTTTTGTTGAGTCCATCTCCGTTGCATTGTTCATGTATAAGTCACAATACAGTACACACTCATGTGTAATGTATTGCTCAGCGATACAGCCCTCTGGATATCTGCTATTCCGAACTGATCTCTTATACTCACCCAATTGTCTATAAGGCATAATAAGACATAGTTAGTTTACAAATATACACATGTATGTGAGCTAATTTAGTTTAAATTAACAAAGTGTAGGGAATACCTCTCAATAGGATACATCCAGCTATAGTGTACGGGTCCCTTAAGCAAAACTTGATCCGGAAGATGGATCAGTAGATGTACCATGATGGTGAAGAAAGCAGGAGGAAAAATGGTCTCCAATTTGCATAGAATAATAACTATATCGTCTTTCATTTGAATCGCGTCATTGACCGTGAACTCCTTACAACATAACTTCTGAAACCATCGTGATAATGATATAAGTGACTCAACTACATAATGTGGCAAGTACGGTCGAATGAACACCGGAAGTAAACACTGCAACATGACATGGCAATCATGTGTTTTTAACCCATTGAATTTTTTGTCTTCCACATTGATTTTGTTCTTCAAACTACCGGCATAACCATAAGGATACTTAACATCCTTAATGAACTCAAATATCTCTGCCCTCTCTTCAGGTAAAACGGTATAGGATGCCTGTGAAACCTTAACTTTCCGGGAAGATGAGCCTTTCTTCTTCAACCACAATTCCTTCCGAATTCCTTGTTGCTCCAAACCTTCTCGAGCCTTAATATCATCCTTTGTCTTTCCATGAAGACCAAGAATAGTACCAATGATGTTATCAAACACATTCTTCTCTATGTGCATTACATCTAACGAATATGGTTGTGTCAATGTGCTCCAATAAGGCAAATCATAGAAAATGCTCATATGCGTCCAACACAACTTCTCCTTATTCACACCTCTAGTTTTCCAATCTGGATGCAAGCTAATTGCGGGGTACTCATGGCTAAGAATGGACGAGAAAACCTCTTCACCTGTTAATCTAGGTGGGGCATCTCGTAATTCCACTTCCCCATTGAATTTAGTAGACTGATGCCTCCACGAATGATCCATGTCAAGCCATCTGCGGTGGCCTTGGTAACACATTCTCCCCGCTAGATGTTTAGCATCAATATCATCTAAACACAAAGGACAAGCTTTGTATCCTTTACACTTTAGACCTCCTAACATTCCCAAACCCGGAAAGTCACTGATTGTCCATATCACTGCAGCTTTCATGTTGAATGTTGATCTTCCATGTCGATCAAATGTAAGTACACCTGTGTCCCACAAAATATTCAATTCATCTATCAGGGGTTGCATGAACACATTCAAGCACTTACCGGGAGATTTTGGACCCAAGATCAATAAAGCAAGAATATTAAATTCCTTCTTCATGCACATTGAAGGTGGTAAATTGTAAGGCATCACCACGATTGGCCATGTGCTATGAGAAAGACATGCTGCTCCGAAGGGATTGAAGCCATCTGTAGCCAATCCAAGACGCACATTCCTAGCGTCTCGTGCAAAATCAGGATATTTTTTATCAAACTCTTCCCATGCTTCGCCATCTGCAGGATGTCTAATATGACCTTTTTTCACTTTTCTCTCCCGGTGCCACCGCATCAACTTAGCTATATGTGGTGACATATAAAGACGTTGTAATCTTGGAGTTAAGGGAAAGTAGCGTACCACTTTTCTTGGAATCCGTCTATCAACATCACCGTCTACGTATCTCGACTCCTTACACATCGGACAATGTTCAAGGTTCTTGAAGTCTTTATAGAAAAGTGCACAACCAAATTCACATGCGTGAATAATCTCATATCCCATCCCCAAATTCTTCAAGAGTCTCTTAACCTCACTATATGAACCGGGGTAATTATTTGGGCTTGGGAGGAGGTCTTGTGTGAGTCTCAAATGATCGTTAAAGCTCTTGTCTGACCATCCATTGTCGACTTTAACTTTCATTGCATTTAAAATCGAACCCAATACAGTTTTGTCACTCCCAACATATATGGGAGTGTGTGCTTCCGCAAGAAGTCGTTGATACTTATCATATCCCTCTTTGCCCAAAAATTCATTTTGTAGGTTATCTTGTTGTTCGGGAAAAGGGAAAGCATCGTTAAGCATCTCTATTGTCGGATCCATGTAATAAGCACCACTTTCTTCAACCGTGCCACAACTTTTTTCCATAACATAGTGAGGTCGTTGTGTGTATATTGATGATGAAGCATCGTCTTCTACTTCCCCATGATAAGTCCAAGTCGTGTAGTCTTGCATTATACCGTTGCGAAACAAATGTGTTTGAATTTCATCCAATGACAACTTTGCATGGTGCAACCTACAACGCCTACATGGGAATTTATGCTTAATGATCCGGGGATTTTTTTATTTGACGAAGTTCACGAAATTGGTAATACCCTGTGCAAACCGCGGATCACATTTGTCCGACAAATTCATCCAAGTCTTTTCCATGGTTAAGTTTCCAATCCTATATCAACCAAATTTGAGACAGATTATTAGGGGAGTAAATTAAACAATTTATTAGGCATATGATAAGCAGCAAAATGCCCTGAAAGAATACACAATCTGCTGCTGGCCAAATGGAAATGTACATGCTGCTGTACAAACTGAAAAAATACATGTATGAAAAATGGAAATGTAAAATGTAAAAACCAACAAAAACATGTGTACGTGCTGCCCAAAGGGAAACCAAATATCATGTAAAATGCAGCCCAAATGGCTAGCAAAATGTGCTGCTACACGTTGTTCTATCTCTCTGCACCCCAAATAGCTAGCAAAATGAAGCCCTGCTGCTGCTCTATATATGCCCCACAAATCCGACCAAAATCAAACCCACAATTTGTGTAATCCTCCCCCTCTCGATCTGCTCGTCGTACACACTTATCCTCCCCAGAAATTTGACATATTGACAACAATACAGATCTAGTTTTAACTGCACCAAAACAGTTTGAAGAAAATGGAAATAAAACTTAAGGAGGTGTAAGAGTTTTGATCTATACCTTCACCAAATTGTGTTGTTTACATGTGCAGATCTGAGCAAAAACTGATGAAGAACCCCACCATGGATATCTTGCAGAGAATATTTACAGACACATGGTGTTTTCAGAAGAGATTTAAGGTTGTTGAGTAGAATTGAAGACAGTGTACGGTACTGGGGTGTTCTGTTTTCTGCATTTACTTTGTACCTTTACGCGACATACTTTGATACACATGTCGCTTAATCCAAAAACGGTAGCTACCTCTCTTTATTGCATAGAAAAGTTGGAACATGCGAGGGTTGTCATGCCAGAACCTGCCTTGGTTATTTTAATTTGTACTATTATGCGACATAATGTCGATTGTCGCAAAAATTAAGTCACATAATAAGGATAACGTGACAAAAGTTTCGTGTCGCTTAAACTAATGTCGCAATAAGAATATTACGTGACATAAATTTAGTGTCGCTTAAAGTAAAGTCGTGTAATCCTCTTTATGTGACAACATGTTTCGCGTCACGTAAAATTATGTCGCATATATTAGTTATTGTGACAAACACATCAAAGCGTAGTCGTATAAACTGTTTTATGCGACAAATCTGTTGCGACAGCATTCAAAAAATGTCGCGTAGGATGTAAAATGGTGTAGTGATAGAACAAGCTTGAATACACTAGTAGCACTAAGAAAAGTGTCTAAAACGTTTTCATGACACAAGTACACCCCTTCAACCGAATAAAGGGTTTAGCTACGAGTATCCATGGAAGTGGATACCATAGCTAGTGCACGAAAGTAAAGGGGTTTTGGAAAATACTTGAAAAGAAAATAAAGGGTTTCGAAATAGTACAAGAAAGAGTAGAGAGATGTTGAACTAGTAACAAGAACAAGAACAAGATCAAACTCAAGATCAAGAACATTTGTAGTTGCTACAGTTTGTTCATATAAATTTACTGGCTAACTCTTTGAACTCTTCTATTAGTTTTGAACTCACCATGATCTAAGTATTGTTTCCTAATGTTTGTTTGTAATCTATATCTGTGTAAACATACACCGTTTTAAGTAGTATATTTTCATTAACATATTATATTTTTCTTTAAAATTGTGCAGCTTTGTGTAATTGATTGACTTTCTAAGAAATGCTTTTGTGTAGAAATACAAGTTGCCTCTTTGATATTTTGTTGTTCTAATCATTTACTTTGTGTGACAGGCGCATTATGTATGCTAAGGACTTGCACTTCTCGAGAAGGAAAAATATGATGAAGGCGTCACGGAACTTGAGAAGGTATGAAATGATCTTCTATTTGGTCTTGCTGCCTCGCTTTTGAGAGTTGGAAATTCTGGATTTCTTGTATATGTCTTGTATCTTGTAGTTTTTGTACAAGGCTTATGCTTTGTCATGGCTTTCAATACCCTGAAACATGTAGTTTTAGATTCGTGTTTGGAAAAGTGATGGACGATGTTAGATAGAAGATGTAGGACTTAGAAATGGATCCAAGACAAGAAGAATAAGTAGTGTTTAAGCGCTAGAGAATGTGCTAAGGAATTTTCTGTGTATTATTAACCCTTACTGTACTTTACATTGTCATTTTGTACCTTGTTTTTAACTAGAATGAATTAGTTTTTTTTTTTTGAAAAGGTGTATATATAAAGGAAAAGAAAAACAGGCCCACAAAGGACCCAACCAACAACCACAAACAGACAGGACTATGCCGCTGGGACAACAAACGAACCCACCCAGCCAGCACAAAGCAGCAACCACAAGCTGGCACACCAAGCAAAGAAAAACGGACACACCAAACACAACAGACGCTAGCTCAAGAACTACCAACAAGGATCAACAAACTGCCAGAAACACGCACGGCACTAGCACAAACACTAGACAGAAACTACTCCGTAGAAATAATAAATCTGTCAACAAGGAGTTTATACATACTAAACACGCACGGCACTAGCACAAACACTAGACAGAAACTAGAATGAATTAGTTGCTTTGCAGGTTTCGTTATTCACATGCCCCATATGGCTTAAAACTTTCTTAAAACTTCATGGAAGAAAAAACAAAAGGATATATCAAGTATTGAAGTCAAAGAAGGCTCTCCATTATTAGAAAAAAAAATATATGAAATTTATGTTTTGTTTTTGATAAAATATATGAAATTTATGTTGTATAGATATATGGACTATGGTGTACATAAATAGTAACATCATGTATGGAATATTGTATTTTTGGCCGAATAAAAAGTATTTCAAAATTTGGATATGAGCAATTGTATTTATAAAATTTATTTATGAATTTTCAGATTAATTCGAGCAATTTAGTGGCCAAAAATGGCAAAAAAAAATTCATACATTATGCATGTAGAAAACCGATGCATAATCCCTTGTAAAACCGATGTATAATCCCCTGTTTGTAGTAGTGTTTCGAAATAAGAATTTTATGGATTAGTAATAACATTGTTGGACATTTTTATTCTGGTAGATTTTTCTTCATTGTCAACTTTTTAATTTTGATCAAAAATTTGAGAAGCAAATAATTAATTATCTAACTCCAGTTTTTAATTGATTCATTCTTTAGATAGATCATTGGAGCAAGTGATGGCTTGTGGCACCACTAGATCAAATGTTAAAGCTGTATGTTTGGCCGTGTCCGGTGTCAAACATCCATCAAACCAGGAAGAATCTTAAAATGGCTCAGGTTTCCTACTTTCTTAATACTTTCCTTGTCTCGACTAAATGCTGATTCTTGGTTTCAGGTTTTCGTATCAATTGATGTTGTGTTTTTGTGTATCAACACCTGAATATCTCTGAAAAATATATGTGCCTTTTCAATAATCTTACAGTCGATGGAATATATCTTGAAGAAAGTTGCAGCTATTTGTCGTAGCTTCTTATGGTCGGGAACGAGTTCTGGCAAGCGGAATCTGGTAGCTTGGAAGAGAGTGACTAGAACAAAAGAAGAAGGTGGCCTTGGCATTAAAAATATCTTCATCTTTAACAAGGCCTTGCTGTTAAAGTAATTGTGGGATTTATGTCTTAAAAAGGACTCCATGTGGATAAGGTGGATGCATACTTACTTCTTCAATAATCAAACCTTATGGGAAGTTGCTGAGAAGAATCATCATTCATGGGTTCTGAAAAATATTTTGAGGCTTAGGCAAGATGCGCAAAGATGTATTCAAGTAGATGATAACTTGATATATTCTTTGGCTCACAATAACACCCATTTTTCAGCAAAGGGTGCCTATGAAGTATTGAAAGAAGCTGAGGAGGTTGTGACATGGACAGAGTTGGTGTGGAATGGAGTGTCTCACCCCAAACACAGTTTTTGCACTTGGTTGGCGATACAAAAGAAGCTTTATACTAGAGATAGAATATGGGGCTTGGTGGAGGATCAAAGAAATTGCAAATTCTGTAATTCAGAGTTGGAAAGCGTGGATCATGTATTCTTTCTTTGCAGAGGTCTCATACCTCTTCATAAATATCTGGAGATAGTTGGTATTCATACTCATTGGAATAAATGGGAAGATTTGATTCAATGGCAGCACAATATGCAGTGGAGATCGAAAGAGGAAAAAATGGCAGTGTTCTTCATTATTACATTAGCTACGTATGAAACATGGAAAGCTCGGAATTATAAGATCTTTTGAGATGAAGCTACGAGCAAGGATCAAATTTGGAGCTTAGTATTGAAGATCCTCAGGATGAAAATGGAGATTATTAAGAAGACTAAAACAGGAAGTAGTTTGCATAAATTTCTAGTTGATAGGCATATAGTAGCTGCGGATTAGCTTGTCCTGTTCGAATAGTTTTGTGTTCTGCTGTGCTGGGGCTGTTTGTTTTGCCCTTTGTTGCTGTGTTTGTGTTGGTGCTGTGTCGGATGCTGTGTCTGTGTAGTTGGGTGCCTTGTGCCGGTTGTGTTGGTTGGTTTTGTTGTCCTGTCCTTTTTATTTGAATATACACCTTTCAGGAAAAAAATATATAGCTGCTGTCATAAAAGCTCATAATGGATGATGCTTCTATTTTAGAGGAACTTCATATTCCATGCCCGGATGATTTCATTGGGTACCAGAAACACACAGCCACGTCGACGTCACCCACACAATTTCGTTATAGATGAACCAGCAGTAGGCGCAGCAATGCTTGCCTGGAGTCTATCACGGAAAGAGTCACGAATTGAAGACCTCGAAAGTAGTTGCTATTTCTAACTGTAATATATATACACTTACACCTCCATTGCTTAGGACACAAGTCAGTCCATCAGTTCGCTAGCCTCAATTAGCTCACTGTAAAAAATTGCCTTTTTTATACACATCATTATATATCAAATGGTCAATTTGTCTCATCCTTCGGTCATCATTTAGCTACTGAGATCTGCATTTTACTATGGAGAAGACCACTGTCAGGAGACTAGTAGCTGAACTAACTTGGTTGAGTTGGTCAAGTGTTGCCTGGTGCTGTTGCTCACATGCCCACCTAGCAAGTCAACGTCAAGCATGTAGATGCCTCTGTATACCACAAGTCAAGCCACGTAAGCCTACATATTTAATATTTCTGATTAATGATATAAACTAACACTTTTGTAATTATTACATTCAAATTTTTATGTATGCCTATCTGTACGGCACCCAGTTCTAATTCACCTGTATGTCAAACTGCTGGACTTACCAGTTTTAGTCCAATTTGATCAAAATGAATCTACCCAGTTAGCTGGTGTTCATCCCTGGCTGGAAGGGTAGTTACATCATCCCTGACTGGAAACCAGTTGTTAATATATATGAGTCTTCAAATTAAACCAATGCTTCACATTTTGAGCAAACAGCCAGTTGGGACTTTGAGCTGACTGTTGTGAAAGTGGCTAACCGCAATAGAGTAATGGGTTCAGCTGAGTATGAGCCGCTGCTACTTGGACTGGACTCATATTCTACCATTCCAGATTTGTCTTCAGTTGCAGTAGAGGAGTTTCTAACCCTCAAGCCTATTGCTGCAAGGTGGTACCTGAGGCTGGTTGGCTGGGAGTCAAGGCTGCTATGGACACTCTCCGGTGCCTCGATTGCAGTGTCCATTTTCAACTATATGTTGAGCTTTGTGACACTCATGTTTACTGGGCATCTCGGAGCTCTGGAGCTTGCTGGTGCATCCATAGCCAGTGTTGGGATTCAGGGTCTTGCTTATGGCATCATGGTATGCTTCAGCTTCTCTTGCTTTAAATCCATCATTATGTAGAGGTTTTTTCTTTTATGCCTAATCAGTACTTATAGCTCATAGATACAACCGATTTTGTAATGATAAAATGAAACCATTTTTCAGCTTGGAATGGCCAGTGCAGTTCAGACAGTTTGCGGCCAGGCCTATGGCGCAAAGAGGTACTCATCAATGGGAGTCATCTGCCAGAGAGCCATGGTCTTGCATACAGGAGCAGCTGTTCTACTGACATTCCTCTACTGGTTTTCTGGGGATGTTCTGCGAGCCATTGGCCAATCAGATGATATAGCTGCCCAGGGACAAATCTTCGCCCGAGGCCTCATCCCTCAGCTCTATGCATTTGCAATAACATGCCCAATGCAGAGGTTTCTACAAGCTCAGAACATTGTGAACCCTCTGGCATACATGTCTGTTGGAGTGTTTCTGGTCCACACTGGACTAACCTATGCAGTCGTTTATGTGCTGGACTACGGCCTGATTGGAGCTGCTTTGACACTCAGCTTCTCCTGGTGGCTTCTGGCCATCTCGAGTGCCCTTTACATCTTACTCAGCCCCAGATGTAAGGAAACATGGACTGGTTTCTCAATGAGCGCATTCAGAGGGATCTGGCCTTACTTCAAGCTCACTCTCGCGTCTGCTGTCATGTTGTGGTACGTCTTTGAGCCCTAAACTCTTCCCTTATTGTGCCCAGAACAAGATAAGATCAGTTTCTTTTAATTCCAAGGTCCCTAAACTCTTCCCTTATTGTGCCCAGAACAAGATAAGATCAGTTTCTTTTAATTCCAAGGCCTACTGACTACTGATGAATTCACTTGAACCTGCAGCTTGGAGATATGGTACAACCAAGGACTTGTGCTGATCTCAGGCCTCCTAGCCGACCCAACAATCTCACTCGATTCGATCTCCATTTGGTACTCAGCCATACCAAAGTCGATATCTTTCCAAGTCTAAATTCCTGATAACAAATGTACTAATACCTGATATCTGATTTTCAGTATGAACTATCTGAACTGGGACATGCAGTTCATGCTAGGCCTTGCAGCAGCTGCAAGGTTAGTCCAACATCAAAACTTTTCTCTGTAAATTTACTTTTCCTTCATATTTGGCCCAGTTCATATCTGAGAGTATCTTGATCGAATATTCAACTCAGTGTTCGAGTCAGCAACGAGTTAGGCGGTGGGCATCCCCAGGTCGCAAAGTTCTCAGTATTTGTCGTCAGTGGCACAAGTCTTCTCATCAGCATAGTCTTCTCTGCCATTGTCCTTATATTTAAAACTGGCTTAAGCAACCTCTTTACAAGTGACGCCGAGGTCATTGCAGCAGTTTCGAACCTCACCCCGTTGCTTGCCATTTCTGTTCTCTTAAATGGAATTCAGCCCATCCTCTCAGGTGATCCCTCAATTTCAGTGTCTGCAAATCAAATCTTCTTCCACCAGTTTCACTCACTATTTTTATTTTTATTTTTATACTGGTTCCAGGGGTGGCTATTGGCAGCGGTTGGCAGGGTGTCGTCGCTTATGTCAACTTGACCACTTACTACCTTATTGGCTTACCCATCGGATGTGTACTCGGATTCAAAACCAGCCTTGGAGTTGCCGTAAGTTCCACATTACTCTTCTCCATAGTTCTTTTCAGTGCGCCTCATTTCATAGTGATAAAAAAAATGTATGTTGCTTCCCAGGGGATTTGGTGGGGAATGATCATTGGGGTCCTGCTACAAACCATAACTTTGATTATCTTAACTGCTAGAACTAACTGGTCAAAAGAGGTAAATCCTCAAACATTTCATAATTTTCCACAGATATTCAAGTAGTTTTCACTAGTTAAACACCTGATTTTCAACTATACAGGTAACAAACGCAGAAGAGAGGTTGCAGACTTCTGCAAACGAGGAGGCCTCATATTTAGAGGACCGTGTATGAATCTCTGTCTGAAGTCGTTTTCTTTTACAGACTAGAAAATTTTGCATTATTTTGGATTCAAATATCAGCTTCAGACCTTTTCGGAATTCTTATAGCGTATCTATGTATCAAGATGCATATCTTGCAACAGATGTCGACATACTATCTATTCTCATATGCCAGCGAAAATCTGATCCAATTTTATATTCAGTTTTTACCTAGCGCATAAACTATAAACTTGGTCAGACTTAAAATGGGCAGTCAGAAATGCTAGAGAAAATGCATACCGTCACATAAATGATTGACTTGAAAAAAATATGACTTCCATAAATAAGATGTACTCAGATTTACTAAATTAACCTAACACAATTCTGTCACTGAATAATATCAATACACAAACCCCATCAGCACAATTTCAACTCCAATTACACAACTCTTCACTGTACTCACAAGTTGCACCAAATTCAATTAAGGTTTTGAACCAAACATATTGCAGTAGAAAACCACCATATTTACACAACTCAAGTACCGAACCGATTCCGCAGCAAAAATCTCAACACGGTTTTCACAAACAGACGAATGAATTAACAAAAAATATAAGAAAAATCAGAATTATTGAACCTCCAACTTATATAGAAGGGGCGGATCGACGAACAACGCTTCAGGCATTTGATCTGTTCTTCAAGCGTCGTTATTCAGCTCTAGTCAAACTGTCATATCTATCAGGAGAAGAACGGTTCATCGGTCCAATTTTGAAAACCCTCTAATCAATTCGATTTAGCTATTACGGACCGAACTTATTAATGGGCTTTCTATGAGGCCCAAAATCAGGCATTTTGGTCTCGTTAATGGGCTGTCCAAGGCTGAAGGTGCTCGTGATGTTTCGAATTTTGAACGCCTGCACTGCATCTCTCTCTCTCTCTCTCTCGGTTGAATTGAATCTCTGCGCGTCATCAAATCGATCCAGCACGAAACCGAAGGCTCATGATCGCGATCGGATCCTCGAGAAGCAGTCACGCTTGGTTAAAAGGTTGAATTTTTCGATGTGGGGTTCTGCCGATCGGCATTGTTGACTTTCTTGCAAGCCTCGATGATAATGATCTGATTCGAGTAAAAATTCGAAATGGAATCGAGCGAGCGGGATGTGGAGGAGGAGGCCAAAACGGAGGAAATGACGGATACGGAACCGATGCCAGCTTCGAGAGAAATATGCATAAATGGAGTCTGTATAAAGACAGCCGAGGTTGAAGCGAAGCTGGATGAAGGCAACATTCAGGAAGCCGAATCGTGTATTAGACAAGGCCTAACTCTCAATTCCGATGTATGTTAGATTTTTAAATTTTTGAATTAGACAGTCAACGTTTGGCTCTTACATAATCATTTTTCTATCTGTACAGGATTTTGTTTTGGTTGTAGTTTTTAGGGTTTTGATTGGATATAACTTGGGTTAGAATTGATTTTATAATGTCTCAATTTTATCAGGTAGTTTTAGCTTAAAGTTGCAAGATAATTTGGTGTTTCAATGTAGGAAGCGAGATTGCTTCTAGGGAGGTTGGAGTATTCGCGAGGACATGTTGAAGCTGCATTGCGTGTGCTTGAAGGGATTGATACTCAATCCGCTGTACAGAAGCTGCAGGTGAGTACTAGTGAAACTCTGTCCTCGTCGAGGAGGGGGAGGTCTCGGTCAGAGGTACCGCAGATGGTTTCTCAACCTGCTGTTTGTTTAGTTCTTGAAGCTATTTACTTGAAAGCCAAGGCGCTTCAGAAGTTAGGGAGAATTGAAGGTACCACGGAAGATATTTAATTTAGACGCTATTTCCTATTTACTTGATTTTTTTTGTTTTTGTATGAAAAATATGTCGTAATTCTCATTCATTTCCCTTTTGCAGAAGCGGCCGCTGAATGTAAGAACGTGCTTGATGCGGTAGAGAGCATTTTCCTCCATGGGGTAGCTGAAATGCAAGTTGACAGTAGATTGCAGGAAACTGTTAGTCAAGCTGTTGAGCTTTACCCGGAGTTATGGAAGCAGGTTGGTTCATATCAGGAAGCAATAGGTGCTTATAGACGCGCTTTACTTAGTCAATGGAATATCAGCAACGAATGCTGTGCGAGGATTCAAAAAAAGTTTGCGTGTCTTTTGCTATACGGTGGAGTGGAAGCGACCTCTCCGAGTTTAGCTTTTCAGATGGATGGAGCTTATGTACCAAAAAATAATCTGGAGGAAGCTATTCTTCTTCTGATGATCCTGATGAGAAAAAGTAATCTTGGTAAGATCCAATGGGATCCGTCCATAGTCGAGCACCTTACATTCGCGCTCACTGTTTGTGTCCAGACTTCAGTATTGGCGAGGCAACTTGAAGAGATAATGCCTGGAGTTTATCACCGTGTTGAGCGTTGGAAAGCGATGGCTATATGTTATTGTGTAGCGGGAGAGAATGAAGTTGCATTGAATTTACTAAGAAAGACTTTGCACAAGCATGAAAATCCCGATGATCTTGTGGCATTATTTATGGCCGCTAAAATCTGTAGTCAGGATCCCTTTGTTGCGGAAGAGGGAGCACAGTATGCGCAGAGGGCCCTAGCTAAGGCTCAGGGACCAGACGAACATTTACAAAGTGTGGGGCTTCGTCTATTAGGCCTATGTTTAGGAAAACAATCGAAGGTTTCTTCCTCAGACTTTGAACGGTCTCGTCTTCAGTCTGAAGCACTTAAGTATTTGGATCAGGCAATTGCACTTGAGCCTGAAAATGAGGAACTGATATTCGAGATGGCGATTCAGTATGCAGAACACCGAAATCTGAATACTGCTTTGGCTTATGCGAAGCAGTTCCTCGATGCAACAGGTGGATCAGTATTGAAAGGCTGGAAACTACTCGCATTGGTATTGTCAGCTCAACAACGGTTTGCTGAAGCCGAAGTGGTCACTGATGCTGCCATAGACGAGACTTCAAAATGGGAGCAAGGGTCGTTGCTCAGGCTGAAAGCTAAGCTGAAAATTTCCCAATCGCTACCTATGGATGCAATTGAAATATATCGTTATCTCCTTGCATTAGTTCAAGCTCAACTGAAGACTTTTGGGCCTGCAAGAAGTTCTTCACAGGTAAGAAAATGCTTTCTCTATTTTTTTTGGTTCCTTCACAATATGCTTGCTTGTTTAAACACTGAAATCATGTCAAAATGTTCCCCTCTCAAACTTGGTCCTAAAATTATAAATTTGATTCTAATTTGTGGTACATTGAGCGTCTTTTTTTGTTTGAGGAAATTAATTTGTACTCAAGACAGTCCTAAATTCATCTTGGCTTTCTCCATTTGGTTTGTAGATGCAGGATGATAAAGCCAGTGAATTTGAAGTCTGGCATGGCCTTGCGGCTTTGTATTCCAGCCTCTCATACTGGAAGGACGTCGAGATATGCTTGGGGAAAGCGGAAGAGTTGAAGCAAAACTCAGCAGAAACTCTCCACACTGAAGGTATGTTCTTCATATTACTATGAACTAGTGCGTGGCTATATAGAGTCAACTCAGTACGAGAATCATATATGAGTCTTCCAAGAATTCTACAAAAGCCATCCGATGTTAAACAGATGATTAACTTGTGTTGTTACAAAAAAAACCCAGGTCTTATGTGCGAAAAGCGTGGTCAGGTTCCTGAAGCCTTGGCTGCATATATCAACGCATTGTTACTAGACCCGAATTTTGTTCCCACAAAAGTCCTGCTTGGTGCCCTCTTATCAAATATGGGATCAAAAGCACTACCTGCTGCCAGAAGTATACTCTCAGATGCGCTGCGGATAGAACCCACAAACCGTATGGCTTGGTTTCACTTGGGCGTTGTTCACAAGAAAGACGGAAGAACAGCAGATTCTGCAGATTGCTTCCAGGCAGCATCAATGCTTGAGGAATCTGATCCAATCGAAAGCTTTAGTACTGTATACTGACTGCCCTTTCCAAGGAGGTTTTGCAACCACAGAAACATTGTCCTGCAGGACGGCTTCCGACTCATTTTGCTTCGGAGTTCCCTCACAGTTTCTTCAGTTCCTCAAGGATCTTAAAATCGCAAATTTTCATTCTTTTTTATTTGTTTCTACAAATGTTTTATTGATGTAATTCTGGCCCATTCAGATTTTCTGAAACACAGGAGAAAGGTAAAATGTTTGGAGAAGGGAAGCTCCTCCAAAGCAAATGTACACAATATATAGATCCACAAGTATACATGTATCAAAATTTTGAATTTTTTATATTTTATGTTAGGTTTAGTTAATCTAGGATTAGCCTCTTGAGTCCCTAAGCCCCATGCCAAATGAAGTTTGAAGCTTGAAGATGGACTGAAGAGCAGATGAAGGTATTCTAAGAGATCAGCCAAAACGAAGTCGTTTTGGTCGAGCGACAAAAGCTGAGTTCTGAAGACGTAATGGAACGGCAGCGTTTCGAGAAGGCTACAGTTGGCGCGAGAGTTCGGTTTTTCGGTTGAGGACAAGCTGCGTCGTTTTGAAGCAAAGGCTGGAGTTCAGTTTAGTGGAGCGGCGTCATTTTTGGCCAACGGTCGAGTTCGTTATTTCCGTTGGCTGGAACGCAGCGTTTTATGCGAAGTGCAGCAGAGCTTAAAAGGGATTCGAATTTGGGGATTAGGATTCGTCGAAGAAATCCAGAAAACGAGAGAGACGACTGAGCGAATCCGAGAGCGAGGTGTCGATTCCATTTGAGAGTAGTCGATTAAGGGTTCGTCGGACGTCGTCCATAGTCGTGGCTCAACGATTGTGGCGACAAGCGTTCTATTGAAGCCGACTGCACTGGTGGAAGAGCTGAGATTCGGAGAAGGTTGCGGAGGCTGATTGAAGTCGGTCCAGCGGGGGTTTCCTAGCGTGCGAGACGTCTGCAACGTCGAGCGTCATTCCAGGGGCTTCGGAGGGGGCTCAAACCCCCCATTCCCTTAGCAATAGTTTCTCAGTTTTTCCTTAGTTTAGACCTAGTGATTGCCCAATCGAACTTGTGCTGTTTGTATCTGTATTCTTGATTGCATAGTGGATTGTTGGGTGTGGATCTCCCTGAGCTGAGGTCCCTTGGATTAGGGCTTGCCCGAACCAAGTAAAAGTCTTTGTGTGCTCCTTTTTTCTTTTCTTTTTTGTGTATGAACACTTAAACCCAAATTGAATCTTAATATTGCATACAAAGTTGAGTAAACATATTACAAGTGGTATCGGAGCAAATTTGGCATCTATCATTGTTGATCTTGGTGCCAAACTTGATTCTTGGGTTAAAGATAGTGTTTAGGGTCCTTGTCGGTTCTGCATGTGGCTTGTTGAACCTGGACATGCTCTAGACCAAATTTCTGATGTGTGTGATAGCTCTTGGGGTCATACTTTGTGCTACATTGTCTGCTTGACTGCTTGCTTGAAGTTTATTCCCCTGTTTTTGGTGCTTTATCCCTCTTTTGTCTCCTCTCTTCATTGTTGCTATGGCTGATCCTGCTAAACTTAGGTAGGGGTGGCAAAATTATCCATTATCCATCCATTAACCATCCGCTAAAATTCATCCATTATCCATCCATTTAGTTAATGTATTGAACTAATCCAAATCCATTAAGAATCCATTACTAAACGGATGACATGGTTTGATCCATTAATCCATTAAACCAATTAATCATAAAAATTAAAAATATTCAAACTCTGCGCATCTCCTCCTCGGCTCCAAGCGTCGACTCATCTCGAGATCTCCTCACCTCCAGCTACATCGACGCGTCTCCGAATAAATTTTATTCGGACAAAGCCCTAATCCGTCGACTCATCTCGACATCTCCTCGCCTCCAGTTACATCTTCGAATAAATTTTATTCAACAGGTTTACATTCAGAACAAACAAACTCTCAACAGAGGCATTTTGGTAATTTCATGTCGTGAATCACTGTCTCATCTTCCTGGTTTTATTTGTCTACCTTGCCGGTGAGGATTCCGGTGACTTCTCAGTCAATCTCTCCATGACGTTGCTGGTTTTATTTTGGTAATGTTATGATAGATATGTACTCCAAATGCGGAGACTTGATCAGTGCTAGCAGAGTTTTCAACAAGATGAGTTCAAAAAACGTCGTTAGCCACATTAATTAAATGAGTAAATGTACTAAATTGATGAAATTGATTAAACTGATCAAATGGATCAAATGGATTCATCCTCTAATCCACCAACCATTAGAGATCCATCCATTTAATCCATTAACACTAATGGATAATCTTAACGGATTAAATCCATTTGATCCGCGGACCGTTTAATCCATCCATGAATCCATCCATCCGTCCATTTTGCCACCCCTAAAGTTAGGTCGTATGATGGCAATATGGATTTTTCTATGTGGAAACTTAAAATAAAAGCTATTCTCATTAAGGAAAAATGTTGGAGAGCAGTGGAGGATAAATGGGTAGTTCCCACCACTGATGATGCTAAGAAAGAGATGAGGGATTTAGCACATTCTGAAATTATGATTAGGCTTACAGATGATGTTCCTAGACAAGTCATGACCATAGAAAACCCTAAGGAACTTTGGGAAAAGTTAGAAGAAAAATACTTGTCTAAATCTCTCCCTAATAGGATTTCACTTTTAAGTATTGATATCTTTAAAATGGATGTTCATATGACCATTCAAGAGAATATTGATATCTTTCTTAGGATTACCCAAGACTTAGATAGATGTAAAGACACAATAAAAGAGGAACATCTTGATGTGATTATCCTAAATTCCCTTCCCCATCAGTTTGATATTGTTAAGGATGTAATTCAATATGGGAGAGATGAGTTAACACTCACTAAGATCACTGAAATCATAATTCAGAAGAATGAAGCTTTAAAGGTTTTTAAGACTAGATTTGGATCTAAGACAGAAGCTAAAAATGAAGTGTTGATGTTTAAGGGTAAAAAGAAGTTTTCCTCCAAGAATAATAGGTCTGAAAAGCCTAATAATAACTCTCAAAGTGCAACAAGCAAGATTTGTTACGCACGCCTAGTGAGAAGGACACGCGCCCACTGCGCCCCTACTCCTAGGGTTTTTAAGCCGACTACGCGGCTTCGGGAGATGACGATTGTAACGGCGGCAGCGCCAGAAGTAAGGAAAGGCAAGGAGGTGGACGGTGTAGAAGCTGCGGAGAAGAGCACAAATTGATGGGATGCTAGAGTTAATTGGAACAGGCAGCGTGGCGTACCGCTCCTCCACCTTCCCCAAGAACAAGGCACCGATCGGGTGGTTATACCAGCTGAGGAATGGAAGGCGATGACAAGCAAGTTTTAACATGCGCTGGTTGGATTTGTGTTCGGGACCAAGCCTTTCTTGGTAAGGATGCGAGGGTTAAATGGGGAGACGAAACCGTGGTGAAAGTTTCTCAACTCAACGATAGGATTTTTCTTTTCAAGTTTGATTCGGAGGAGAAGAAAGCAGAGGTGATATGCGGTGGCCCGTGGACGTTTGATAACCGTCCGCTGATACTGAAACCTTGGTCAGAGCAGGAGGAGTATACTTGTGGAAGGGTGGATGCCCTACCTGTTTGGATTTGTCTGCCTAAGCTGAAGGCTCACCTAGCACATACCATTATTCTGAGTAGAATGTGCTCCAGGTTGGGCAACCCCATTTGCACGGATGGAGTGACGGCCGATGGATCGAGCTACAATTACATTAGAGTCTGTGTTCAAATCTATGCTGATCAAGAATTCATGATCACATCGAGTATGAGGACCCTTTCGGAAACCGCTATGTCCAGCCCGTAGTGTATGAATGGAAACCTCCGTGTTGTACAAACTGCTACAACTTTGGACATCTGACAGATAAGTGCCCGGAGCCTAATCTTCAGATGATGTTGGAAGGTCTAAGGGAAAGAGAGAATAGAGAAAGGACAATGAAGGATAAGAGAGATGTCTATGAAGACGATATTAAGTGCGATGAGGAAACTGCAATGGAGAAAGAACCACAAGGCGATGACATTGAGCCGGAGGAGTCAGTTTGTGTCCCTGAAACACAAATGAGGATAACTCAAAGGCCAGTTGGGATGACAGGGAAGGAAGACAATGAGGAATTCATACCAGTCCTATCCAAAAGCGCACAAAAGAGAGCTCGTCAAAAAGCAAACGTAACTCGAAGAGCGAGGAAAGCAATGGTTCGGGAGACACAGTGAACAACACATGTACTAGTCATTCAAGGAAAGAGGAGAGGAGAATTAAGGAAAAAGACACTAGAGTCAAGAAGGTGCAGGGTAGAAGGAGGGAGGCAGGTACCCCAAAAAAAAACCCTTTTTAATGTATAAGATCGTAGCTTGGAATATTAGAGGGATTAATAACCCCTATAAGAAATCTGAAGTCCTTCGTTGGATTAAGAAGAATAAGTTAGATGTGGTAGCTTTGTTAGAAGTAAAATTTCAAGAGAATAAGTGGGCTGAGGCAGTTACAAGATGCAGTTCAGATGATTCGCGGATGGCTGAATTCAGCACTATTGATGGGGGATGAGCGCATATATTACTTTTATGGAATGGGGGTTACTACCAAGATTAATAACGTAGTGAAGAATTACTACTTTATGTCTTGCGAAGTAGAATCTAAGAATAAAAGGTTTAGCCTTATAGTGGTGTATGCTAGCAACAATCAAAGAGATAGAAAGCAGATGTGGGAAGAGATAAAGAAGGAAGGGGACAAGTTCAATGGTAGCTGGATATGTATGGGTGACTTTAACTGTGTTAAGGATCAAAAAGACAAGCTGAATGGCAACATGGTTCAAGACACAGACACAGTGGACTTCATGAAGTTTTAAGCTATTACTGGCCTGCAGGACCTCCCTTCTAGTGGATATCACTATACGTGGAGTAACAATCATGGTACACCTGCGGATAGGATTTAGTACAAACTGGACAGAGCTCTAAGCAAATGATATGTGGTTTGAAGAGATGGAAGGAGTTCAAGCAAATTTCCTTCCTCCCTGGATTTCTGATCATAGTCCAGTAATCGTGTATTGGGGGTGAAGAGAAGAAGATAATTAGAACTTTCAGGTACTGTAATTTCTAGGAGAACCTGGATGACTATGATGATGCCATTCAAAGACAACGGGACTAAGTGCAGAAATCTGTTTATGATACAAACAAAGTAGAAGATTATGAAAAATATGCTATAACATGATTTTGTGAGTAGAACAAGAGGCATGGACAAGAGGGTGAATATGACAAGAGAAGCGCTGATGGAAGCTCAAAGCAATGCTGAGAGTAACCCGAATGATAGTGGGTTCTGCGAAGCTGAGAGAAGGCTGGCTCTGGAGTTCAGGAAGCTTAAATTCAACCAGTTTTTGTTCAACAAGCAAAGGACTAATGCTCAGTGGATTAAAGAAGGAGACGCTAACACTAAGTTTTTCCACATTTTATTAAAGAGTAGAAGAATCAAGAATAGTATTAACCAGATCACCCTTCAAGATGGTTCTGTTTCTACAGATATGGACACTATCAAGCATGAATTCTCAGATTACTTCAAGGAGTTGTTGGGGCAAGCAGAGTGTGTAGCCCTATTGATTCAGAGGCTGTTGCGCAAGGACCAGTGGTCACCGGGGAGCAGTGCATGTCTTTGGTTAGAGGGGTGACAGACAAGGAAATCTGGTCTACTCTAGACTATATTGGTGCTGATAAGACTCCTGGCCCGAACGGCTTTTCTTCTAGCTTCTTCAAGAGAAACTGGAGTACTATGGGAAAGGAGCTATGTGAAGGAGTTAGGCATTGTCTTCGCTACAATGCCTTGCCCAAAGGAACGAATGCTGCCTATATTGTCTTAATCTCCAAGAGTAGCCAGGCGTCCAAACCGGAGGATTATAGGCCCATTTCTTGCTGTAACGTCACTTACAAGATTGTTTCTTCTCTTTTGGCAGGTAGGCTCAAGGAGGTGCTCCCACATATTATTAATCCGACTCAAGGAGCCTTTGTCAAAGATCGCTCTAATGTTGATAATATCTGTTTAGCTTAGCAATTGTTCAATGGCTATGGCAGAAAGAATATAAGCGAAAGGGTGGCTTGGAAGATAGATTTGCGGAAAGCGTATGACACTATTGATTGGAGGTTTCTCACATCTATGCTACAAAATCTGAAGTTTCCCAGCAAGTTTATCGCACGGATGGAGATGTGTGTTCAAACTGCCAGTTACTCAATCATGATTAATGGACAAATGCTTGATTTCTTTAAGGGCAGACGGGGCCTTAGGCAGGGTGACCCTTTATCACTATTTTTGTTCACGATCGCCATGGAGTGTTTCTCTAGAATGCTAGAAAGATTAAGCAAGGCTGAAGGTTTCTATTATCATCCCAAGTGTCCCCTCATCAACCTATCTCATATCATATTTACGGACGACTGATGGATGCACAGTCGTCGTGTGCAAACGTCAAGAATAAATTTATAAGTCCGCTACTCGCGACTTCACTACTAGGTAGCAAGTGGTAAGTAGGGGTCGAACCCAAGGGAATTAGGAGGATAAGTGTTCTTTGAGGGATTGTACAGGGAGGGAGCGTATTTTAGGTTGATTGATGTTTTAGTGTTAACAAGTATGTGTCTTTTTGGTTGGTTTTGGTTTTTAGTACGGAAAAATAAATACTGAAAATAAAAGGAAGAAGACTTACAGCGGTTGTTGCGTGATTGGCAAGTCTTCCGGGAGGTGAGCAGTTGATAAGGCAGTTTATACTAAGAAAGTAAATGCAGGTGGTGTTTTTAATCTAAGGAAAGCATTCGGTTTTGGGGGCCTTGTACCATAGCCTATTTATCATTGACCTTTAGTGATCCTACTAAGTATTCAAACGTGTATCAAGGCCATTTCAAGCGCTCGATTTGCACACACTGTCTAGCCCATTTCAAGGTCGTAGAGTACTTGTTCTATTTAGACTAGCACTCCATTTCAAGGTATACTAGCCTATGTGCATCCATTTGATCAATCATTTCCGATCAAACCAAATGGTGTTTAAAAGAGGTCGAACTCCTCAGATAAGCTTTGCCATTTCAAGCATCCACTTACCCGAGTATGTTCACGAACCCCCACGGAAGAGTTTTGCCATTTCAAGAATCCACTCAACCTTGGAAGTTCTGACCTAATATATGGCACATAGAACAAGTTTTGAATACAAAGAAGAGGCACTAAGAGTATAGCCTAAAACATTTTATGATACAAGTACACCCCTTCAACCGAATGAAGAGTTTAGCTACGAATATCCATAGAGGTGGATACCTTAGCTAAGTACTTGAGGGTTTTTGAAAGACAGTAAGTAAAGGAGAATACTCAAGAACCAACAGGAGTAAACTCAAAAACTACTAGAATACTTGACAGGCCGTCGTTGTACCTGCAAATTTAAATTTATATTTCTCCTTACTGTGGACTGTGGGTTAGTACAGCGGCAAGCAAGGGTCGAACCCAAGGAAGCTAGATGGCTACTACTTTGTTCTGTAAGAGGGGGAAAAGACGACCGGTGAGAGTAAACAGTTTAGGAAATAACAGTAAGTCACGAAAATAACTGGAAAGTGTATCAATCAGATAAGATATCCAGGCTAGGGTTTTCTTCAATTGTAACTAAGTTTATCCTTGATTTCTAAATATTTATTCTTGTCTTCTTAGGGTTACTCCTGGTCAGGTTATAACCGTTTAATTCTAGCAAACCTAATACTCCTGGTCAGGTTATATTAGGTTTAGTGCTTCTACTTATTCTAACGGGTCAGTATCAAATAAGCAGTGAATAGATAGTAAGTATTACTAGGTTAAGTTGTACCCTTTCGGATCTCCTATTAACCTAATAATTCGAACTGATAATTTGCACAAGAACTAAATAGAATGTAAGAATAATAATGAAGAACAGAATCTCAAAACTTTCGTCACAATTATTCAACCCTAACCCGAATAATCGGTTTAGTTACACATACTCATGAAGAACAATGCAATAAGTAATAAGGAACAAGAAACTTCACCAAGTAACCGAGTAAACAAAGGACCGAGTCACGGTGGTGCACGGCTGGAGCAAGGTGGCTGATCGGGCGGAGCAAGGAGCGGTGATGGGCGGAGGAGAGCTACTCGTGTGGAGCAGAGAGAGATGTGATGAGGGATGATTTTAGGTGTTGTATGCTCCTCCTTATATAGAGTTTTGAGAAACCCTAAAGTTCCCAAAATAAGCCAAAAGATAATCATGGAAATATTTCCATAATGATCTTGCTTAATCTTCAAGCAACCTTGATCTTCTAGAATATTCCGAAACCCTAGCTTTGTGCGTTGCCCTAATATGACAATGTGTTTTTGGGCCACACGATGGGCTGGACTCGGTGGTAACTCGGCGTGACTCGGCTTGCATTGGTGTGGACTCGGCTGCTCGCTCAGACATCCGGATGGACTTCAGCTCGGACGCCCGGTCGCACGTCCGGATGGGACTCGGACGTGGCTCTCGGATGCAAGGCCTCAGGCGCGCTGGGGTGCGCTGGGACACGGACGCTGGGGGTTGGATAGCCGGTCGCATGGCCGGGCTGCGCAAGCATGGATGCTCGGACGCCCGCTCAGACGCACGCTCGGACGCGCGCTCGGATGGCCGGGCTGGAAGGTCGGACGCTCGATCGGATGGCATTGGAATTTCCGCACAGACGTCTCCTGAATTTCCTTCCCGCGGACGTCTCTTGATTTACCGAAATTTGTTCAGACGTCCGCGCCCCTTATTGTTGAGGCCTCCGCGGACTGCGCTGTTGAAAACTCCAAAGTCATTTCTTTCCGCGCCAAACTTCGTCAAATGTACATAAGCCTGTCAAGAACTCCTTGTCATGTTTTTGGCTCCAAAAGCCGTCTTTTGAATGTGATTCCTCTTAGAGCCTCCAAATTACCTGAAATGCGAAACAACACTAAGAAGTAACTGTTTGCATATAAAAGTACTGGAATTGGTGGGTTTTGATGACTCGATGAGTCGTATAAATACGGCTCATCAAACCACCCCACACTTAAACGTGTTCGTCCCGAACAAGGACTAGGTCATAAGAGGAAATAAATGAAGTACGAACATCACAAAGCTTCGGCATCCTAGACATGCTACATGAATGTGATTTGGCTAATCTAGATTCTACCTTTCTATGCATGCTTGTTACTAATATCCTTGAGCGAAAACATGGGTTAAAGATACGTGTTACCTTTGGGCCGAGATGCAAATCAATTCGGATGTATCGGGAGATAGCCCTTTTTAGACCCATGAACCTCATTCTCGGACTCGAACTCGCTGCTATATGGTTATGCTTTGCTGCTTTTTCTTGCACGTGATTGATTCAAGCTTCAAAGTATTGGAGTGCTTTTCGGCCAGCTATAGTGTCAATGGATTTGGAATTTTAATGGTGCTATACACTTGATTTTCGTGGACTGTCACAATGATGATGGGTTGTTGCTTTGTGGCGCGGACTGTGACTTGCTCGAACCTACTTGCTCTCACTCATCATCGTCCTTTTGCTTGGGTCAAGCCAAGGGTCGCTTGTCTATTTTCCCGGCTACTTGGACTAGAGTTTGGACGGTGTGAAGTATTCCCATCCCAACCAACTGCAAAGGTACCGCAGTGGCGGAGCAGACTCGTACTATGTTGCCTCGAAGTGCTAGCCTCCACAAGCTCCACATAACCATATATCCTGAGTTTGGTCTTTGAATGATCTGTCAAGTCTCTCTAGGGCATTTCTATCAACTCCACATCCCTGTTTATCTCAACTAACAAAGGCACACAGAATTTTAAAATCACATGTTAGTTGCACAAGTCAATTTTCACCAAAGACATGCATGTAATCGGCTCTATCTATTTCACCATATCATTAACCAATACTGCAAGTCTAGGAAATAGTGAAGTATCATGTACAAAAATTTAAAAAATCATGGGAAACGTGCTGACTTTGTGCAGGGTGCAAGGAAATAAACGTGCTGACTCAATAACTGACTCTCCCACCCCACACTTTTGAAATGAGCCGTGTCCTCACGGCACGACTCAAATCTAGACTCACAATGCATGCAATAAATAGATAAGGGAAGGAAAAAGGTAGAACAAAACTCCCCTGTGATGTGGTCGGCTGTCGGCTGAACTCGGGCCAAGTCCGGTCTCAATAGGGCAGACCCGGACTAGTCTCGGATGAAGGGTGCTCCTGGCGGCTAAAATGCGTAGCGCAGCAAGAAAAATGTGTAACTCCAAAGGCAAAATGCGGAGCTCGCAATGTGAAATTCCGGCCGGCTAAGTCCAAACCATGCAAAATGAAACCAATTCCCTTCCAAGGTACAATGTGACAATAATGACTCAAAACATAAATAAACATAGTAAGTAAATGAACTGAAATGCAAACCGTGCAGGGCTGCCTCCCTGCGAGCGCCTTTGTTTAACGTCGTTGGCTCGACAGTACCTCCTCTATGTGTCAGGAGTTAGGATCCCATGGGCGTGTGAGGTCATACTTCTTCTCAGCTTCTCCTTCAGTTCGCCCATAATGCTCATCCAGCTGTTCACTCGGCTCTGCTCTCCAATGTTCGGACCGTTTCTTCTTCACATACCCCCGAGAGGATGAGGGTATCTCGGCCATAGCTGCTGGCCTAGTAGTCTGTATAGCCTGCTCTGGTGGGTCTGGAACTAGGGTATCGTACTCTGATGTGTGCACAATGTCTGGCGGTTTCCTTGTGCATGGACGATCGTCATCCTCGTAGACATAGAAGTCTGCTTCCTTCCCACCGAATGATAATGACAGTAAGCCTATGCCCATGTCAATCCGGGTCTTGGTGGTGTAGAGGAATGGCCGTCCCAAAATGAGCCCTGGTGGTTCACCTTTTCTGGATTTTTCCATCTGCAAGACATAGAAATCTGCAGGCACAGCAAGATCTCCTACTCGGAGGGTTAGATCTTCAAGCAATCCAGTAGGGCGAACACTAGACTTATCCCCTAATTCTATAGACAGCCTAGGCGGTTTCAGTGGGCCAAGACCCAGCGAGCAATAAATAGAGTAAGGCGTGACATTGATGGCAGCACCCAAGTCTATTAAGCAGTGAGGTATTTGGGTCTTACCGATACCACAGGTGACCGTGAAGGCCCCTGGGTCCTTACTCTTTCCCGAAGGTGTCTCATGGCTCGCAGTGGGTGCATGCCTCATCATCTGGTTGTTCTGTGTAGGCCTCACCACCAAGCTCATCTCTGGTTCAGTTTTCTTGGTCACATGGCTTTCCGGAGCAACTACCTGCATAGCATACGAGAAACCGTGAGTGTCGGCGTCCTTGGCTGCAAGGGCCGGTTCTTCCTTTGTTGGTTCGGTGGTCTCCTCGAATGCTGCATCCACATTTATCACCTCCACTTGGCTAACATTCCATCTTGGATTTTGAACTGTCTGTGAGGGAAGTCGTCCCGTGTTGCCTTCGAGCCTTGAGACTGTTGTGGCCATCTGGGACATCTGCTTCTGTAGGTCGATTATTGCCCCGTCGGTCTTGGCCATGTGCCGATTCATGGTCATTGTCAGTTCTTTCATCATCTCTTCAAGGGACTTGTTGGAATCGTGATTGCTCGGACCTGCCTGATTAGTGTTCGGCCCTTTCTGCTGATATTGTCCAGGTGCATTCTACCGAAATTGATGATGTGGATGCTGGTAGGGCTGCTGAGTCAGCTGAGGCACATTCTGACGTGCTGGCTGGGCCTGATTCTGCTGGTTGTTGCTCCTCCAGGGCTGTCCATTGGTTCCTTGATTGGGCGCTGCTGCGCCATACTGTCTGACTGGCCCTGGCTGATTGCAATAACTCTGATAATAACCCACTGCATTTACATCAGCCTGGTTGTCTGCTACTAAGGTAGGGCACTCGTCCGTCTTGTGATCTGTAGCTGCACAGAACTCACATGGCTTAACCTGGACTGGTTGCCTTCGGATGACATGTTGCATCAGCTCCCTAATTTCCTTCATTTCTGCGGCCATAGCACTGATTGAGGGCTCAACTTTCGACACGTTCTTTGTTCGGGCATACTCGTCCTCTTTAGTAGTCTCATCCTGGAATCGCTCACTTTCTGCTACTGATATAATCTTTTGCTTTACTCTGGATGGCGTCAGGTTCATGAGATTACCTCCAGCTGAGGCTTCCAATAACTTCCTCTCTAGTCTGCGCAGTTGATGGATGCACAGTCGTTATGTGCAAACGTCAAGAATAAATTTATAATAGTCCGCTACTCGCAACTATACTACTGGGTAGTACTTGGTAAGTAGGGGTCGAACCCAAGGGAATCAGGGGAATAGATGTTCTTTGAGGGGGTTGTCCAGCGAGAGAGCGTGTTTTAGGTCGGTTGGTTGGTTTTAAAGCTACCAGCTAAGTGATTGATTGATTGATTGGTTGGTTGGTTGGTTTTAATACTGGAAAGTAAATTATAGTTTATAATTAAAGAGAAATGTTCGGTTTCAGGGGCCTTGTATTATATCCTGTTTATCATTGACCTTTAGTGAATTATCTAAGTATTCAAAGATGAATCGAGGCCCTTTCGTAGCGCAAGACTTGCAACATCGTTTAAAGCAACACTTGTTCTAAGCAAAACTAATTCCTCCTTTCGAAGTATCTTAGCTGTAAGTGCATCCACTTGATCTCCCAGTTACGTTATTGACCAAGTGGTGTTTTAGATAAGTCGAACTCCTCGATAAGTTTTGCTTGTGACAGCTTCCACTTACCGAGTATGATCACGAATTTCCACGGCAGAGCTTTGCTTGTGACAGCTTCCACTCAACCTTGGAAACTCTGACTTGATATATGGCACATAGAACAAGTTTTGAATACTAAGACTAGACACTAAGTTAATAGTCTTAAAACATTTTATAATACAAGTGCGCCCCTTCAACCGAATAACTAGTTTAACTACTATTCATCGCGCTAAACATTATAACTAAGGAAATAAAACAGTTGAATAAATACTAAAAATAATACTTAAAACCGTTGAAGCGCCAAGGGAGCTATCCTTTATTTCCAAAGCGAAGAACAATTTTATTGAAAATGAAGAGAGGAGGGTTAAGCCCTCTCTCTCTAAAGTGTATACAAGTATGGATGGGATGATTGAAATGAGGGGAGGAGCTCCTCCTTATATAGCCATGGGAGGAGGAGGAGATGGAGGCAAGTGTTGCATGGTGATTGGAGGAAAAAATGGATGGAGGAGATGGCCACACATGGAGGAAGGAGAGGAGGAGGAAGGAGGAGGAGACATGTGGAGGAGGAGGAAAGCCGCCGGTCAAGGGAGGAGGAGCTGCCGGTTGCCGGTGGTGGAAGGGGAGGAGCTCCTCCCTTGGTCACCTCTTGCCCAAGTGGCCGGTCACCTTGCCCAATGTGTGATTTTATACAGTTTTGTGCAGTCTTTTCACAAAACTGTCAATGTGTTTCTTCCCCGGGCTGTCTTGATTCCTCTCCTGATTCTTCTGATTAATTTATTACGAGTGCTTCAATGTCAGGATCCTTGATATTTCTTCAGTCGGCATATGATCTGGACCTTGGATTGACTCGTAACATCTTTTCTGCTTAAAAAGCTCCTCTTTAGAGTGTATTCTCTCTAAGCTCTGAATTACCCTGTAAAAATATATCTGAACTAACAAGCAAAAGTTAAATAGACAAAATGTCTAAATAAGGGGGTTATATTGTGTTTCTGATTCGTATAATTTTGGTCCATCAGATTACCCCACACTTTTAGTTGTTCGTCCCGAACAATGCTATTCAAGGGCTGTACTCTAAGTTGGCTTTGAAATATGAAAATTAGACTGTGGTACTCGATCTATCCTAATTCATGCATTGCTTACTTATTACCAAATTAAACTGCGTAAATAAATAGAAGTAACTTGATACGTGTACCTTCGTGCCGAGATGCAAATTATATTGGATGTCTCGGGAGATAGCCCTTTTTAGGCTCCTGGACTGCAATCTTGGGATCGTCTCGCACTATATGGTTTTCTGGTAGCTTTCTCTAGCACGTGATTCGGTTCAGGTTTCAGTGGTTTGAGTACTTTGATTTTCTTTTGGCGAGGGACTGCTTTTGTAGTGAGTCGGCATTTGGCCTTTGTTTTGACTTTTTGAGTTCTTCACTTTTTGTTCGGTTAAAACCTTCACAATTTTGGGCCTTTGGCCTCTTGATTTGCTTCATTGAGCTTTTCGCCTTTTTGTGACTGCTAGTCCATTTTCTTGAGCCTTTTTGGGAGGTCCAATCATCGCCCGCAAGCCTATGGAAATACCTCCCCGCTCTTCTCGTTTTTGCCGTTTTCACGCGGGTCAAGGTGAGGGTCGCTCATCTATTTTCTCGGCTACTTTGACTGTCGTTTTCACGCGGGTCAAGATGAGGGTCGCTCATCTATTTTCTCGGCTACTTTGACCGGAGATAGGACGGTCTGATTCCCGTCCTCACCTTTTGCATTGCATGGCGGAGATGATTTCAATTTTCACTGAAACCCGAAGTGCAGCCTCCACTGACTTCGAAAACCATATAGTTTGATCTGATCCTTTGATTGCTTGCCAAGCCTCTCTAGGGCAGTTTATGTCAGCTCCACATCCCTAGTTATCTCAGCACAAAGGACAAATGGAAAGTTACATTCTAAGTTTTTAAACAGTTGAATTTTCACAAGGTTAATGCATGAATTACGATTTATCTTTTTCACATTCTTAAGTTCATATTTTCAAAAAGATACTATTACTAAAAAAAGAAAAAACAGCAAGCATGTTATTTATGTACATAGGTGGTTCTCACCCCCCCACTTTTGAACGAAGGCGTGCCTTAGTTCAAAAGTCATGCAAGCTTAAAACTAAATACTGAATTTAAATGACAGAAATTAAAGTGCGGAAAAGTAAGATAGTGTCGGGTTACCTCCCGACCAGTGCACTTGTTTAACGTCGTTGGCTCGACAGTACCTCGTTGTGGATTACTGGTTTGGGTCCCATGGGTGGCTGAGGTCAAACTTCGCCATCGTTCCTGTGTTGTTTCTTGCTGACTTCTTGCCGGATGTTGTGTTCGGGTCAGGACTCCATTGTTCCGGTGGTTTTGCCTTCCTATTCTCCCAAGTAGGTGAGGATCTTTCGACCATAGCCTCTGGTCTATTGAGCCGAGCTCTTGTGTTTCTCCATCCGGACTTCCATTCCACCGGGCCATGTCTTGGTCTCTTCTTTGTGTATGCACGATTGGCATCCGGGTTGTGTTCTTCGCTAGCCCTCTTCTTTGCGGCAGAGGTGAATGGCCGTTTTAGAACGAGCGAGTTTTCAGGGCTGCTTGGTTGGCTCGTGGCGAGGGAGTGTTTCATTGTTGGCTTTTCTGGCTCCAACTTGCCTTGCACCTCATCATTGATTACTTCATCTTCAGGGGCTGAGATCCGCATACAAACCGAGGGGACAAATTGGGGGACTTCTACCACAAGGGCCAGGTCTTTCTTGGATAGATTGAAAATGAGGACTGGGCCTGGCTTGATTTCCTCGTCCGCTTCGGTAGTGAGTTCCCATGAAGACTCCTCCTCGATGCTTTCTGTATCTGATGGCTCGGGAGTGAGATCCCATGTAGGCTCTTCTTCAGTTATCCATGCGTCCTCATCCTCTGTCAGCTTTGTGGGCTCCAATGTTGGTTCCTTTAGAGCCGCCTCCACGTCCATTACTGCCCTTATACTGATGTCTCCTTCCGGGTTTGCTGCGGGCAAGCTTGCAATGGGTGTGATGCCGGGCTCGTTCTGTACTGAGTCCACTTTCATCGTTGGTGCCTTATCTTCAGTTTGGTGCATTGGCCCTCGTTTTGTGCTCTCGGCCAAATCATCAATGAGGCCCCAGGCTTCCTTTTCGCTTAATTCCATTATTGACCCTTCTGCGGCAGTATCTAACAAGCAAAGCTCCGGAAGTCTCATCCCAGTAAGAAACGTCCGAAGAAGATATGAATATGCGAATCCGTGGTGCGGGCAGCTCGCCACAATGGAATCGACGTACGCCAAGTACTCGTCCAAAGATTCGTCCCGGGATTGCTCAAGGTTGATGATCTTCTTACGGACTTCAAGTTCGAAGGGTGGTGGGGAAAACTCCTCATAGTACCAAGGCTTGCTTCCGTAGTACGACGACATGGTGATTTATGTATAACAGAAAAAAGAACAACTATCCCTTTGCTAATTCCCCGGCAACGGCGCCAATTTTTGATGGATGCACAGTCGTTATGTGCAAACGTCAAGAATAAATTTATAATAGTCCGCTACTCGCAACTATACTACTGGGTAGTACTTGGTAAGTAGGGGTCGAACCCAAGGGAATCAAGGGAATAGATGTTCTTTGAGGGGGTTGTCCAGCGAGAGAGCGTGTTTTAGGTCGGTTGGTTGGTTTTAAAGCTACCAGCTAAGTGATTGATTGATTGATTGGTTGGTTGGTTGGTTTTAATACTGGAAAGTAAATTACAGTTTATAATTAAAGAGAAATGTTCGGTTTCAGGGGCCTTGTATTATATCCTGTTTATCATTGACCTTTAGTGAATTATCTAAGTATTCAAAGATGAATCGAGGCCCTTTCGTAGCGCAAGACTTGCAACATCGTTTAAAGCAACACTTGTTCTAAGCAAAACTAATTCCTCCTTTCGAAGTATCTTAGCTGTAAGTGCATCCACTTGATCTCCCAGTTACGTTATTGACCAAGTGGTGTTTTAGATAAGTCGAACTCCTCGATAAGTTTTGCTTGTGACAGCTTCCACTTACCGAGTATGATCACGAATTTCCACGGCAGAGCTTTGCTTGTGACCGCTTCCACTCAACCTTGGAAACTCTGACTTGATATATGGCACATAGAACAAGTTTTGAATACTAAGACTAGACACTAAGTTAATAGTCTTAAAACATTTTATAATACAAGTGCGCCCCTTCAACCGAATAACTAGTTTAGCTACTATTCATCGCGCTAAACATTATAACTAAGGAAATAAAATAGTTGAATAAATACTAAAAATAATACTTACAACCGTTGAAGCGCCAAGAGAGCTATCCTTTATTTCCAAAGCGAAGAACAATTTTATTGAAAATGAAGAGAGGAGGGTTAAGCCCTCTCTCTCTCTCTAAAGTGTATACAAGTATGGATGGGATGATTGAAATGAGGGGAGGAGCTCCTCCTTATATAGCCATGGGAGGAGGAGGAGATGGAGGCAAGTGTTGCATGGTGATTGGAGGAAAAAATGGATGGAGGAGATGGCCACACATGGAGGAAGGAGAGGAGGAGCCGCCGGTTGCCGGTGGTGGAAGGGGAGGAGCTCCTCCCTTGGTCACCTCTTGACCAAGTGGCCGGTCACCTTGCCCAATGTGTGATTTTATACAGTTTTGTGCAGTCTTTTCACAAAACTGTCAATGTGTTTCTTCCCCGGGCTGTCTTGATTCCTCTCCTGATTCTTCTGATTAATTTATTACGAGTGCTTCAATGTCAGGATCCTTGATATTTCTTCAGTCGGCATATGATCTTGACCTTGGATTGACTCGTAACATCTTTTCTGCTTAAAAAGCTCCTCTTTTGAGTGTATTCTCTCTAAGCTCTGAATTACCCTGTAAAAATATATCTGAACTAACAAGCAAAAGTTAAATAGACAAAATGTCTAAATAAGGGGGTTATACTGTGTTTCTGATTCGTATAATTTTGGTCCATCAGCAGTCCATCTAGCATAAACTCGACGATGACTTTCTCTGGGAGCTCAAGGTTGCAGCAACTCTTTTCCAAGGCTAGGAACTTCTCCACATACTCGTACATGGTCTCATTTGGGCCTTGCTTGAGCTCTTGCAACTGTCTCCGAACTTGCGCTGCACGCCCTGCTGGATAGTACTTGCTGATGAATTGCCTCTGCATCTGCTCCCATGTGTATATACTACCAGAAGGCAAGGATAAGAACCAATCTGTAGCAGCATCTTGCAGGGAGAAATAGAATGCCTTCAGTTTGAAGTCATCCACTTTGACTCCGTGTGGCCTGAGGTTCAAGCATATCCCGTGGTAGCGTGTTAGGTGAGACTGGGCCGACTCTCCCTTGGTTCCTGAGAACTTGGGAAGGTTGTGAATGACTGCCGTACTGACTGTTATAGCTGCTAGGTCCGGTCTGTCATAGATGGGCCATGACTGGTCTCTGAAATTAGGAACCGAGAGCTCGCCCATAGTAGGACCTTCATTTTCATCCTCCTCATTGTCTCTGACTACTGGCTGGCGTGGAGGTCTCTGAGGTGGTGGGTATGGATGTTGTGGATGGTATGGTAATGGTGGGTATTGTGGTGGATACTGAGGGTATGGTGGTTGTGGGTACTGTGGGTATGGTGGTGGTGGATATTGCTGATATGGTGGTGGATACTGAGGGTACAGTGGATATTGCGGTTGGGGTTGGATTTGTGGTTGTTGAAATTGTCCAGGGATAGCCCCCCTGATTTCTCCATTCTGGACCATCGGTCCCTGAGGTAGTACTCCTTCTCCGTTTCTGACACCTTGTTCGACTTCATCATTGTGGCTATTGCCACCAACTACACTTCCTGCGTGAGACATGATGCAAGAATAGCAAGCACCGAGATAGCAAACACCGAAATAACAAGAACAGACTAGCAACAAAGGGTCCCCAGGAGATTGGAGGAGTCACAGCGGTCTCACTTAAAACCCAATCTCCTTAGACTCGTAAGTTTTGATGACAGAACCCTCTAAAAGCTAGAAATAGGAAATCGAATAATCGGAAAACAAAATCGAGACATTTGAATGGGGAAGCACCGAATAGCAAAATTTCGAAATAAACACAAAGAAATAAATAAAAAATTAAAAGAGAACAAATTTCACCGTGCGTAGTTCCCCGGCAACGGCGCCAAAATTTGACAGGCCATCGTTGTACCTGCAAATTTAAATTTATATTTCTCCTTACTGTGGACTGTGGGTTAGTACAGCGGCAAGCAAGGGTCGAACCCAAGGAAGCTAGATGGCTACTACTTTGTTCTGTAAGAGGGGGAAAAGACGACTGGTGAGAGTAAACAGTTTAGGAAATAACAGTAAGTCACGAAAATAACTGGAAAGTGTATCAACCAGAGAAGATATCCAGGCTAGGGTTTTCTTCAATTGTAACTAAGTTTATCCTTGATTTCTAAATATTTATTCTTGTCTTCTTAGGGTTACTCCTGGTCAGGTTATAACCGTTTAATTCTAGCAAACCTAATACTCCTGGTCAGGTTATATTAGGTTTAGTGCTTCTACTTATTCTAACGGGTCAGTATCAAATAAGCAGTGAATAGATAGTAAGTATTACTAGGTTAGGTTGTACCCTTTCGGATCTCCCCTTAACCTAATAATTCGAACTGATAATTTGCACAAGAACTAAATAGAATGTAAGAATAATAATGAAGAACAGAATCTCAAAACTTTCGTCACAATTATTCAACCCTAACCCGAATAATCGGTTTAGTTACACATACTCATGAAGAACAATGCAATAAGTAATAAGGAACAAGAAACTTCACTAAGTAACCGAGTAAACAAAGGACCGAGTCACGGTGGTGCACGGCTGGAGCAAGGTGGCTGATCGGGAGGAGCAAGGAGCGGTGATGGGCGGAGGAGAGCTACTCGTGTGGAGCAGAGAGAGATGTGATGAGGGATGATTTTAGGTGTTGTATGCTCCTCCTTATATAGGGTTTTGAGAAACCCTAAAGTTCCCAAAATAAGCCAAAAGATAATCATGGAAATATTTCCATAATGATCTTGCTTAATCTTCAAGCAACCTTGATCTTCTAGAATATTCCGAAACCCTAGCTTTGTGCGTTGCCCTAATATGACAATGTGTTTTTGGGCCACACGACGGGCTGGACTCGGTGGCAACTCGGCGTGACTCGGCCTGCATTGGTGTGGACTCGGCTGCTCGCTCGGATATCCGGATGGACTTCGGCTCGAACGCCCGGTCGCACGTCCGGATGGGACTCGGACGTGGCTCTCGGATGCAAGGCCTCAGGCGCGCTGGGGTGCGCTGGGACACGGACGCTGGGGGTCGCATGGCCGGTCGCATGGCCGGGCTGCGCAAGCATGGATGCTCGGACGCCCGCTCGGACGCACGCTCGGATGCGCGCTCGGATGGCCGGGCTGGAAGGTCGGACGCTCGATCGGATGGCATTGGAATTTCCGCTCGGACGTCTCCTGAATTTCCTTCCCGCGGACGTCTCTTGATTTACCGAAATTTGTTCAGACGTCCGCGCCCCTTATTGTTGAGGCCTCCGCGGACTGCGCTGTTGAAAACTCCAAAGTAATTTCTTTCCGCGCCAAACTTCGTCAAATGTACATAAGCCTGTCAAGAACTCCTTGTCATGTTTTTGGCTCCAAAAGCCGTCTTTTGAATGTGATTCCTCTTAGAGCCTCCAAATTACCTGAAATGCGAAACAACACTAAGAAGTAACTGTTTGCATATAAAAGTACTGGAATTGGTGGGTTTTGATGACTCGATGAGTCGTATAAATACGGCTCATCAATACTCAAGAACCAACCGGAGTATTATAGATTTCAAACAAAAGCGTACAAAAGTAGTGCCCAAATCTAGAGAGATAAGTGATTGTGAATTGTGGGGTTGTGTTGTTGATACAAGGGAGGGAAGGTCTCCTTTTATAGGCATGGAGGAGCCATGAGATCACAACACTTGTCACATGGGGGGAGAAGACTCAACACATGGCATGAGATCCATGGAGGAGCTCAAAGCCGCCGGTCCTCTTGGAGTTTTCCTCCATAGCCGCCGCCCATGTGGCTTGCAAGGAGAGGAGGAGAGGAGTTTGTGAGGGAGGAGCCGCCGGCTAGGTGGCATGAGGAGAGTGGTTTGTGAGTTTTGTGAAGTTTTCACAAAACTATCGGTTCATTTCTGCTCCGGACTGACTCTGGTTGCTCTTCGGTTGGACTTGTTTTGAGTGATTCCATGTCAGGTTCATGATATTTCTTCAGTCGGCATCTGGTCGTGACCTTGGAATGACTCGTAATATCTTTTCAGCTTAAAAACTCCTCCTTAGCCTGTATTCTCTCTAGACTCCAAAATATCCTGTAGATAAATATCGGAACTAACAAGCAAAAGTTAAATAGACAAACAGTCTAATTTGGTGGCTTTAACTGTGTTTATGATTCATACAATTATGGTCCATCAGATTACCCCACACTTTTAGTTGGTCGTCCCGAACAATGCTATTAAAGGGCGGCACACACTATCTAAGTAAACTTTTAAAATATGAAAGTGAGACCGTGGGACTAGATTTATCCTAATTCATGCATTACTACTTATTACCAAATTAAACCGTGTAAATAAATAGAAGAAACTTGATACTTGTACCTCCGTGCCGAGATGCAAATTAATTCGGATGTTTCGGGAGATAGCCCTTTTCAGGCTCCTGGACTGCAACCTCGGGACTGTCTTGCACTATATGGTTTCCGTGTAGCTTTCTCTAGCACGTGATTCGGTTCGGGTTTCACAGATGAGTTGAGCCTTTTTGATTTTCTTTTTTGGCGAGGGACAGCTTTTTTGTAGTGAATCGGCCTTTGGCCTTTGATTTGACTCTTTGAGTACTTCCCTTTTGTTCGTTTAAAACCTTCACAATTTTGGGCCTTTGGCCTCTTGATTTGCTTGTTTGAGCTTTTGCCTTTTTATGGCTTGCTATCCATTTTCTCAAGCCTTTTTGGGAGGTCCAATCGTCGCCCACGAGCATATGGAAATACCTCCCCGCTCTCTCTCATCCTTGCCGTTTCGCGCGGGTCAAAATGAGGGTCGCTCATTTATTTTCCCAGCTACTTTGACTAGAGATAGGACGGTTTGATTCCCGTCCCGCTTTTTTTGTTTTTGCATAAACACTGCATGGCGGAGATGACTTCTGACTCAACTGAAACCCGAAGTGCAGCCTCCACTGACTTCGTAAACCATATAGCGAAATTCAGTCCTTTGATTGCTTGCCAAGCCTCTCTAGGGCATTTTCTATCAACTCCACATCCCCTGTTTATCTCAGCACAAAGGGACAAATGAGAAGTTACATTCTAAGTTTTTAAACAGTTGAATTTTCACAAGGTTATTGCATGAATTATGATCTATCTTTTTCACATTCTCAAGTTCATATTTTCAAAAAGATAATATTAAGGGAAAAGGAAAAGAAAAACATGTTATGTACACAGGCGGTTCTCACCCCACACTTTTGAACGAAGGCGTGCCTTTCAGCAAGATTTAGTTCAAAAGCCATGCAAGCAGATATTATATGAGAAGGAAATGACATTATGGAAAAGGGAAGAACAGAACTCCCTTTAAGGTGTCAAGCGAACGACATGGCTCGAGGCTGGATAATCGAGGGAGTTCGGCTGGGGCCTTGAACTCTTGGCATAGGCCTGGCTGGTTTGATGTTGCACCCATAACCGATTCCTGAATAGTCATTTCATTCTATGCACCAAGTGGGTGAGAGCAACTTATTGGTAAAAACTAAATGACAGCAAATAAAATTGACAGAAAGTAAGATAGGTGTCGGGTTACCTCCCGACCAGTGCCTTTGTTTAACGTCGTTGGCTCGACAGTTGCTCATTCCTGGATCACTGGTTTGGATCCCATGGGTGGCTCAGGTCGTATTTCGCCACCGTTCCTGTGTTGATTTTTGTCTTACCTTTCCCCGATTTCTTGTGAGATGATGTGCTTGGGTCCTGTTCCCATTGTTCTGGTGGTTTCTCCTTCCAACGTCTCTGAGAAGGCGAGGGACCCTTCACTACTAGTCTCTTGAACTGGGTTTTCTGGTGTTTAGGGCTACCTTGTCTAGTGATGGCGAAAACATGCTCCATCGAGGAGTCGTTCTGCTCAGGCCCTTTTCCCATCCTCCTTTTAGCCTCTTCATGGATCACATAGTTCTCTGCTATTTGCTTATTGATCAAGGGGAAAAGTTGGGAAGCTTGCATCTTAAGGCTTGGTTCTGCCTCGTCACGTCAATCTGTGAGGATTTGGTCGTAGATGGTCTCTGCTGCTCTGGTAATGATAGTTGGGTATGATTCGGGTAGCTTGCCAGTGGTGTTTTGGACTTCTTCTTTTGTTGGCACCGCCTCGAGTTCCCATGAGGGTTTTTCCTCGTTGCTTCCGATGCTTTCTATGTCTGATTCTTCTGATGGCTCGGGAGTATCTTCTTCATCTGTCTCTGGACCAGCCTCTTCTATCTGCATTCCTTTGTCAGCTTGGGGTATGCGTTTTGTGGTTGCGGCCAGGTCATCTATGAGGTTTCACATGTCTGCCATGGATAAGTTCCCGGCTGATCTTCTCATTGCTTCGTTAATCCTTGTCAGCTCATCGGCCCTCATCCCACGAAGAAATTTTTGAAGAAGAACTTTCTTCGTGAATCCATGGTGCGGGCAGCTTGAGATGATGGTGTCATAGTTCGTGTAGTATTCGTCCAAAGTCTCATCCCGGGATTGTTGCAGGCACATGATCTTCTCACGGTTTTTTTGGCGTAAGGATGGGGAGGGAGAATTCCCTCAGGAATGGAACGCAAAGATCCACAAAATGTTCTACACGACTAGCGGTTGATGTGTAATACCAAATCGTCGCAAAATCAGTTAAAGAGAATTTGAAGCATTTAAGCTTAAATTCCTCTAACATTTCATTTTCAGGTTTTATGTGGCGGCAAATGTGGTGAAAGTTTCGGCAATGTTGTACTGGGTCTTCTCCATCCGTACCTTCGAACAGGGGAAGATGTCGCGTTGTCCATGCATACATAGTGTGTAGTGTGATGAAGAAACGAGAAGGGAAAGGAAAGAACAACTAATCCGACGGCTAATTCCCCGGCAACGGCGCCAATTTTGATGGATGCACAGTCGTCGTGTGCAAACGTCAAGAATAAATTTATAAGTTCGCTACTCGCGACTTCACTACTAGGTAGCAAGTGGTAAGTAGGGTTCGAACCCAAGGGAATTAGGGGGATAAGTGTTCTTTGACGGATTGTACAGGGAGGGAGCGTGTTTTAGGTTGATTGAGGTTTTAGTGTTAACAAGTACGTGTCTTTTTGGTTGGTTTTGGTTTTTAGTACGGAAAAGTAAATGACAGAAAAATAAATACTGAAAATAAAAGGAAGAAGACTTACAGTGGTTGTTGCGTGATTGGCAAGTCTTCCGGGAGGTGAGCAGTTGATAAGGCAGTTTATACTAAGAAAGTAAATGCAGGTGGTGTTTTTAATCTAAGGAAAGCATTCGGTTTCGGGGGCCTTGTATCGTAGCCTGTTTATCATTGACCTTTAGTGATCCTACTAAGTATTCAAACGTGTATCAAGGCCATTTCAAGCGCTCGATTTGCACACACTGTCTAGCCCATTTCAAGGTCGTAGAGCACTTGTTCTATTTAGACTAGCACCCCATTTCAAGGTATACTAGCCTATGTGCATCCATTTGATCAATCATTTCCGATCAAACCAAATGGTGTTTAAAAGAGGTCGAACTCCTCAGATAAGCTTTGCCATTTCAAGCATCCACTTACCCGAGTATGTTCACGAACCCCCGCGGAAGAGTTTTGCCATTTCAAGCATCCACTCAACCTTGGAAGTTCTGACCTAATATATGGCACATAGAACAAGTTTTGAATACAAAGAAGAGGCACTAAGAGTATAGCCTAAAACATTTTATGATACAAGTACACCCCTTCAACCGAATGAAGAGTTTAGCTACGAATATCCATAGAGGTGGATACCATAGCTAAGTACTCGAGGGTTTTTGAAAGACAGTAAGTAAAGGAGAATACTCAAGAACCAACAGGAGTAAACTCAAAAACTACTAGAATACTCAAGAACCAACAGGAGTATTATAGATTTCAAACAAAAGCGTACAAAAGTAGTGCCCAAATCTAGAGAGATAAGTGATTGTGAATTGTGAATTGTGGGATTGTGTTGTTGATAAAAGGGAGGGAAGGTCTCCTTTTATAGGCATGGAGGAGCCATGAGATCACAACACTTGTCACATGGGGGAGAAGACTCAACACATGGCATGAGATCCATGGAGGAGCTCAAAGCCGCCGGCCCTCTTGGAGTTTTCCTCCATAGCCGCCGCCCATGTGGCTTGCAAGGAGAGGAGGAGAGGAGTTTGTGAGGGAGGATCCGCCGGCTAGGTGGCATGAGGAGAGTGGTTTGTGAGTTTTGTGAAGTTTTCACAAAACTATCGGTTCATTTCTGCTCCGGACTGACTCTGGTTGCTCTTCGGTTGGACTTGTTTTGAGTGATTCCATGTCAGGTTCATGATATTTCTTCAGTCGGCATCTGGTCGTGACCTTGGAATGACTCGTAATATCTTTTCAGCTTAAAAACTCCTCCTTAGCCTGTATTCTCTCTAGACTCCAAAATATCCTGTAGATAAATATCGGAACTAACAAGCAAAAGTTAAATAGACAAACAGTCTAATTTGGTGGCTTTAACTGTGTTTATGATTCATACAATTATGGTCTATCAACGACCTTATCCTGTTCAGCAGTGGTAGAAACTCAGTTATTGGTGCTATAAAAAAAATGTGGTTACTAAGTTCCTTAACTGTTCTTGGTTAGCTATCAACTTTCAGAAGAGCCACCTCTTTACTTGAGTTATGAATGAAGCCAAAGTTGTGTGGGTTGAAGAGGTTATTGGCACGAGAGCTTCCCCGCTTTCGATGCGTTATTTAGGCCTTCCTCTCACGTCAAGAAGTCTAAGTAGGAAGGACTGTGACATTTTGATTGAGATGATAACTAATAGACTGGATTGCTGGAGTAACAGGTTCCTTTCCCGAGCAGGCAGGAGAGTCTTGGTGTCATCAGTTCTTCAAGCCATGGTTTTTTTCTGGGCTCGGTTCTGTGTTCTTCCTAAGACGATTATCCAAGCTGTTAATGCTACATGTGCTAGGTTCCTGTGGAAAGGTAGTTGCGACAAGAAGGGTGGTCATCTAGTGAAGTGGGCTGATGTGTGCAAGAGCAAGGAGGAAGGTGGCCTGGGTTTGAAGAACATTGAGACAATGTGAAATTATGTCCCCTGTTCAAGCTTGTGTCCAAGGTAGTGTTGCGACAGACCTGGGACTCTTTGCACAACAGTTCAACACACAGAGGTTGAACTCTTATCACAACAGTTCAGCAAACAGATAAAGGCAGTAGAGACACACAGATTGATAACCCAGTTCGGCTCCGCCTACTCTGGGGGGGTTTCCCACACCCGAAAAAGGGACAGCAAATCTTTATTACGAGTATAGGGTTTCCACAGGGACTTACACTTACACCTTGTAATAGCCTAACCTCAATACTCCGTCTCTCAGATTTGCAACCGAGGTTCACCGCAATTCCCCTCGATCCCCTTCGTTCAGAACCTGCAGTCTGAACGTTCTCGACCTTCTCCAGAAGCTCGGATGCTTTCTCTCGAAAGCTTATTCACCTTTGTTGTGTGTGGCAGTTGATACGCTTCAGACAGTCTGTGTTGCACTTGAACAGACTGCACTTGCACCTGTGTATTCTCAATGAGAAAACACAACCAGCCGTCGCTTTCTTCTTCTCCAATCAGCAGGATATGCTCGTGTATATTTGATCTTTGAAAGCGATGGGAATTAGGGTTGCCCTTGCATTGTATTTATATGCTCGAGCGAAACCCTAATTCGCACAAGATAATCCCATCAAATATTTCGGAATTGATTCCTAAATATTTGATGTATATCTTTCATAAATCGATCGGAAGAATATACGAAGTCTTCTTTCCAAGTAAGTCACGCCATCTTCAATGTAGATATTCATTCGAATATCTAATGCTCGAAAAAGTCGCAGGCCGACTTCCACTTGTCGAAATCTTCGTTGCCAATATCTTTCGGAAAATATCCTCACGTCTTGATCACGCTGTACAGGAGTACCAGGATATTGTTCGAACTCCCCCTAAACACCTACTCGAACTGTCTAAGCTACGTTTTGCCAAATACATGCCACTTAAGGGAACATCAATCTCCCCCTTGGCATTTTGGCAAAACCTGATCTACTAGATAACTAAGTCTATCTAACTATCTAGACAGTAGACAACTTTGAGGGAAACAAGAATTGTCTCCTCCAAAATACTCCCCCTTTTTGCCACAAACTGGCAAGGGGTGCGATCCGAGTTCGAACAGACAATCAAAATGTGCCAGAACAAGCACTAAGAACGATAGTTTTGAAGAGGACCTTCAATCAGAAGCTTCTTCAATGGAATCATCTTCAGAGGCAGTAGCTTCTGATTCATCATCACTGGGGTAGCTGAGAGCTCGAGCAAGCCTGTTGATTCGGCGGCGCTGTTCCTTGTCCGCAGCAATGATAACATGGAGGTCCTTCAGTAGTTTGCTCCTCTCATCCACGCCCATTATGGCTCCCCCTCGACTGGATTCCCCAATTTCTTTACCTGGCTTGCTCCCCCCTTTCAGATCATTCACATGCCGCCCTTTGAATAACTTGTGGTCCATTGTGAATTTGTTGGGAGTTTTAGTAAGAAGATCAGACGAGGCTGTCAAATCAGGGGGTTGATGAATAATCAGCTCATAAATCAGAGATGGAAAGCAGATCTGGTGCATGGTTCTCATCGATGTAGCATGGTCAGCAATCTGTTTGAACATTATTCTGCCCAGGTTAAACTTCAGCTTGTTCCCTATCTGATAAATCAGTTGGGCCATGTCCTTGTTGATAGTAGAGCGATGAGTAGACGGCCTCCAGTTAAACACTGCTATGAAAAACAGCATTGAATAGAACGTGGATAGATCCGCCGTATGCACAACTGACTCAGGCCTCCACTAAACAGAGCCTGCAGTGATGGTGCTTACTATCTTCTCGAGGCTGGATTCTTCTTCATCAACAGCTGAGTCGTCCATGGAGAAGTATACATTGATCAGTTCTGGATCAATCTTGATCCTTCTTCCTCTTACATAGAAGACCCCATACTCAGCCTCTCCAATGACCCCAAACTTTGGAGGCAAGTTAGCCATGGCCTCACGCACCAGCTGTTCGTTGAATGGCTTGCATCTGTCTAACATCCAGAATAGATCCGACTCTTTGAGCACCTCAATCACTTCTTTCCCTTTGTAACTCGATGCATCCAGTAGTCTCTCCGGTATGATTTTCCTCTTCTGCACACATCCCCATTTCAACGCAGCTTCTTTGTTCACGAACCACACACCTTTCTTGACCTTACCGACTGGGACAGCCTCAGATTCAGGGGCTGGGAATTCACATCTCCCAGCATCTTCATAGATGGGAACTGCAGCAACGCGCTTTCTTTTCTTTAAAGAGCCAGCTCCCCTTGCACCACTGCTGACCTCAGCAACCTTCTGAGCTGGTTCCTTTGTAGACGTAGCAAAGGCAACCTTTTTCTTTTCCTTCCCCTTCGTTGTCCTCTTGAGGTTGACAAGGGGAACACTGTCTTGGTCATCTTCTGAAAGGGTAACACCTTCTGCTGCTGATGTAGGGGCATCCTTACGAATGGATGGTTCATCCTCCTTCAAATAATCCCGACGACGATCATCTTGAACTGTCATTGTTTCTTCACTCACTGCTTTCTCAGGTACTACTCCAGTCTTATCTTCAGTTTGAACACTCTGTTCCACTGTTGGAGCACTTGAGACTTTTCCAGTACCAGACTCTTCTGCTTCAACACCCAGGTTACGCAGACCTTCCTCTGGAACTGGTGCTGTTTGAGCTTCAGTCTGAACAGAGGGTTCCATTGTTGAACCGCTTGCAGCTTTCTCTGTAGCTCTTCCAGTCTCAACACCAGACTGAACACTTGGTTCCATAGGTGGATCACTTGTAGCTTTTTCTACATCAACTTCTTTTGCCCTAACAGCCTGAGCTTCTTCCAGACTTGCCACTCCCTGATCCTTCTCCTTTTCACGGTCTTCCATGACATCATCAATGTCTTTGTATAACTTCTCCAATTCATCATCCTTTTCTGCTGGGTTAATCTCCTCTGCCACAGCCTCATCATGCAAATCGGAACCTTCTTCAGTGATTCCTCCTTGATTTTCAGACGGATCAGCATCACTCATCACCACATTCCTCTTCCCCGAGGACTCGATGAACTTCTCTGTTTCTTCATCGGACATTGCAATCTTCCTTCCTCGAGCTGCATAGATCTGGGCGAGATATTTTCTGGGAGAGTCACTGGCCCGCTTCACCTTCTTCCTGCGACCAGCCTTCGGAGGAATGTATCCTGTGGAGAAAATCTTTTCTCTCCACGTTCCTGAGCCTCCAGCCCCCTTGCTGGGTTCCTCTTTTTCCACACTCATGACAGACTTCTTCTTAGAAATCCCACTACCGGCTTTGTCAACCGTCACACCCCTACCACTCTCATTATCTCCACCAAGAATCTCCCTACTGGTTTCAACACCATCGGCTTTAACACCACTAACAGCCTTATTACAGCCCTTCTGGCTTTAACACCGTCAATCAACTCAACAACCTTCTCACCCTCCACACTTGTTTTTTCATTCAGCACAGATTTAACAACGGGGATATTCGCAGAGACAGAAGGAATATTGGGATTTACCTGAATCTGTGGAGTTGAGTCCACTGTGTCCGACTGAGGGATTCTAGTGGTAACTCCTTCAACAGACTTCTCTTTGGCCAAAGATTCGGTGACTGAGTGTAAAGGCGATGCCTTTTTCATCTTCGTAGCTTTTGATTTCGAAATCTTTGATTTCGCCGCCAACGCCTTTGAGGTCTGCATGCTTTCTTTGATTTTCTCCGCAGATTTAGCACTGGATTTTGCTGACTTCCTGGTGTTCACCATTGTCGGTTGAGGAAAGAGCAGTTGAGAGGGAAGTTCCGTTCTAGGGTTTTCGAGAGAGAGAGAAGACGATACTCAGGGAATGAATTTGATTTTTTTTTTCAAAAATCAAATTTGTCTATATGACTCTTCAGCTTTCCAAAACCGTCAACCGAAAAAATCTTCAAGGATATTTCAAAAAAATATTTTGTTGAGACTTCTGTTCCAGCTCTCTTTATTAGATGGTCAGTCCAACTATTTCAGCTGGAGATTCGACTATGACTGACCACCGTCGGATGCTCTCAGTGGTTGACACCGCATAGACCCCTTGGGGATCTGGGTGTTCCATTCCGTGACCTGCCATATGGTTTGACACAAGTATGGCTCCTCAGAGTTACCATCTTTCGTGAGCATTCATATTTTCTTGTACGGCTCCAGGCATGTTTCTCTGGGCAGTGTACGGACTCCAGTTGCAACTGTACCTTTGTCTGATTCGACAGCTTCCTGGGACACCCGACAACCTTAATTTGTGCGCATCGACAATCAGATCTTGTGTGCAAGGTCTTATCCACTCCCCCTCGCAGAAAACTAGGTTGTGCGTTTGCACATGGGAGAGCAACGGGTTGCTGGCCATGATTCTCATTGTTCATTGACTCCGTCAGACCCATCCTAATAGTATAGCAGTTGTTGGCATCCCTTTTTCCTTTCATCAGTGTATCGCCATTCTGGTCTAGTACAAGACATGCGTAGCTGGAGAATGACACATAGTGTCCATCATCGCATAGTTGACTGATGCTGATAAGATTCCTGGTCAGTCCCTTAACAAGGAGGGTGTTCTTGAGTGCAGGGAGATCCAGAACCATCAATGTCCCACAGCCGATCACCTGACCCTTTTCACCATCCCCGAAGGTGACAAACCACATATGCTCAACAGGTCTAATATGGGTAAGATATTGAGAGTTACCTGTCATGTGTGCGGAGCATCCGCTGTCGAAGAGCCAACTATCATGCGATGAGTAGTTTGAGGTGTAACAGGCTACCATGCAAACAGTTTGGTCTGCCTTTTGAACCCAGACCTGTTTCTGTTGCGATGTGGTTTGTTGCTGGAAAGCACGTCGTTCGGCTAAAAACAGGTGACACTTTAGTTTAATGTGTCCCATCTGATTGCAATACCAGCAAGTGCGCCATTCTTTCCTTTGCGCTGAATGAGAGCCGAAGTGCATCGTACCATACCTTCTTTGACCACTGTTGGGTTGTTCTTGTTGCAGGTCTATTTTCCGTCTGGGATGCTGTCTTACCTTCTGTTCTATCTTCTGTTCCGACACCGGTCTGGTTTTAACAAGCGTCGTACCTTTTGAGCTGCCTTCTCCTGTGAACCCCAATCCTCTGTGTCCGGACTCCATTCTCTAGGATCTAAGAATATCATTTAAGATTTTAGTGCCAGAGTTAAGCATTCTTACCGACTGTTTGAGGTGATTGAGTTCCTCTCTAGTGTCAGAGTGTTCCATCTTCTCGGATTCTAGCTGAAGTTCCAGCTGTTCCACCCTCCTTAGTTAGAACATTTCTTTCCGCTGTAGATCAATGATGGTTTTTCTCAGGCCCGCCATGCCTACAGGATGAGTGTCCCGATCCTTTTCTATTTCGACTTTTAGGGAGGAGACAATACCCAGGAGTTCCGTTTTCTGAACAAGAAGATCCAGCCTTTCCTATTTTACCTCAGCTAGTTGAGAAGTCAGTGAGTTAATTGTACCTTCCAGTTGTGCCTTCAGTGTCAGTAGTATCTCAACCTCCTGCCATACCTTGTCCTTTTCCATAGTGTAGCTTGCCACTGTGTCATTTAGCTTTTTGTTCATCTTGATCAGAAGCAGCCACTTCTCGTATAGATCTTTATAAGTCTGAGCCAGAGAGTCCTGTGTGACTTCTTCATTGTCACTGTCCGAGGGGTCTTCACCTGGGAGTTCCAACTGAGGTGGAACAGTTTCACTTGTGCTGCTGCATTCATCCAGAGTTGTGACGAAGGCCACAAAGTTTGTGGTTTCACCTTTTTCTTCGTCTGACTCACTGTCGCTGAAGCTCGCCACCATCGCCTTTTTCTTCATGAGAGTGTTTGCACACTGTGACGCAATGTGACCGAAACCCTTGCATTCATGACACTGAATCTCTTCTTTTCCTTTGTCAGACAAGTCTTGCCTCGCATCAGTAGACCTTGGCCTGCTGGATTTCCAGTTTCGGTAACCAGTTGATGAAGACTGACCTTGTTCTGGACCATGTCTGTTGATTTTCCGCACCATTCTTCCAAAGTTTTGTGCCATCATGGCTAGTTGCTCAGTGGTGCACCCAGAATCCAGTTTGTCTTCCGTTATATCTGCTTTAAGAGCGATTCCCTTCTCTTCTCCGGTTTGGAAGTCATGACTAATCTCGTAAGTTCTGAGAGAACCCATTAGCTCGTCTAGCTTCAGTGTGGTGATATCATGCATTTCCTCAATGGCCGTGACTTTCATGGCAAATCTCGGAGGAAGAGACCTTAGGACCTTGCTGGCCAATCTTTCTTCATCGATGGGTTTCCCTAGTGCAGATGCCTCGTTGGACAATTGCAGGACTCTGGTGTTGTACTCAGTGATGGTTTCACTCTCCTTCATCTTCATCTCTTCAAACCTGGTTGTGACAGCTTGCATGCGGGAGTTGAGAACTTTGTCTGTTCCTTCAAACGCTGTTTGGAGGATATCCCATGCTTCCTTGGCCACTTCACAGTTGATGATTAGCTTCATGACGTTTTCATCTACTGCCGAGAAAATTGCGTTCATTGCCTTTGAGTTGCCCATGGAAGCTTTGTCCTCCTCTTCTGTCCACAGAGCTTCTGGTTTGGCGATCGGTTCTCCAGTGAGATTGTTCATTATGGGTTCCGTCCACCCTTTCAGAACAGCCTTCCATGCCTTTTCGTCTAGTGATTTCAGAAAAGATCTCATCACAGGCTTCCATGTGGCATAGTTCGATCCTTCGAGCAGCGGGGGTCTGGTTATGCTTTGTCCTTCCTTCAGAGTCATCTTGAACAGTTCAGGATCCCACTCAGTGTGTCGAGTGATCTGCTTTGATACCAATTGAAATTATGTCCCCTGTTCAAGCTTGTGTCCAAGGTAGTTTTGCGACAGACCTGGGACTCTTTGCACAACAGTTCAACACACAGAGGTTGAACTCTTATCACAACAGTTCAGCAAACAGATAAAGGCAGTAGAGACACACAGACTGATAACCCAGTTCGGCTCCGCCTACTCTGGGGGGTTTCCCACACCTGAAAAAGGGACAACAAATCTTTATTACGAGTATAGGGTTTCCACAGGGACTTACACTTACACCTTGTAATAGCCTAACCTCAATACTCCGTCTCTCAGATTTGCAACCGAGGTTCACCGCAATTCCCCTCGATCCCCTTCGTTCAGAACCTGCAGTCTGAACGTTCTCGACCTTCTCCAGAAGCTCGGATGCTTTCTCTCAAAAGCTTGTTCACCTTTGTTGTGTGCGGCAGTTGATACGCTTCAGACAGTCTGTGTTGCACTTGAACAGACTGCACTTGCACCAGTGTATTCTCAATGAGAAAACACAACCGGCCTTCGCTTTCTTCTTCTCCAATCAGCAGGATATGCTCGTGTATATTTGATCTTTGAAAGCGATGGGAATTAGGGTTGCCCTTGCATTGTATTTATATGCTCGAGCGAAACCCTAATTCGCACAAGATAATCCCATCAAATATTTCGGAATTGATTCCTAAATATTTGATGTATATCTTTCATAAATCGATCGGAAGAATATACGAAGTCTTCTTTCCAAGTAAGTCGCGCCATCTTCAATGTAGATATTCTTTCGAATATCTAATGCTCGAAAAAGTTGCAGGCCGACTTCCACTTGTCGAAATCTTCGTTGCCAATATCTTCCGGAAAATATCCTCGCGTCTTGATCACGATGTACAGGAGTACCAGGATATTGTTCGAACTCCCCCTGAACACCTGCTCGAACTGTCTAAGCTACGTTTTGCCAAATACATGCCACTTAAGGGAACATCACAATGAACTCTGCTATGGTGATTAACCAGATGTGGGGAAAAAAGTTGGGCAGGTCGAGCTTATGGATAGATTGGTTAGAAAAATATTGGAGCAAAGGCAAACACTGGTGGGAAGAGGAAGTGAAGGCCAATAGCTCTTGGGTCCTCAAGCCATTGATGCAGTGGAAGGAGATTGGGCTAAGGTGTGTCTCTATTAATAATAATACAGTGACTTGGAGAGGATCCGGAGAAGGCTTTGGAGTGAAAGATACATACTATATGCTTAGTGAACTCAAAGAGACGGTGGAATGGCACAAGCTGGTCTGTAACGCCTTCAATGCTCCAAGAGACTCCTTCATCGTGTGGATTGTTGTCCAAAACAAGCTGATGACCAGAGACAGATTGAGTCAATGGGTGTTCCGAGTCCTAAGTCTTATGCGTTGTGTGAGACAGAGGATGAGAGCCGGGATCACATGTTCTTTGAGTGCAGCTTCTCGCAGGAAGTGGGGAACAAAGTGATGTGCTTTCTGCAGATTGATCCTACCTTCAACCACTGGGAGCTCTTGATCCCTTGGTTCAAGGGGCTACCTCAAATGAGGCTGAAAACAAAGATATTAGCAGCTGCAATTACAAGGGTAATGAATGGTGTTTGGACAGCGAGAAATAGGAAGATCTTCCGATAAGAATACACCTCCACAGCTATGATTACTCGAGAAACGATCCGGTACTCAAAAATGAAGCTAGGGGTGATCCAAAAGGAAGTGTTTTCTATAGCGGACACGTCTTGGTTGAAGGATATGAGGTGTATTGAGTAGGTTTTGCCTTAATTTGCTGCCTTGTTTGAGGTGCAGCGTTTCTTTTAGTAGGGCATAGGTTTTTGTGGTCCTTTTTTAGTTAGTTTGTTCAGTTAGCTTTAGTGTTGGTTTGTACATCCTTTTGATTAATGATATCATCATTCTTTCAAAAAAAAAACTCTCAAAATGTCCCTAGGCAACCTGATAAAAATGGTGCCTTGGTGTTTTTACTGTGATAATGTTGGTCATTATGCTAATCACTGCCAAAAGAAAAAGGATGACATTAAGAGTGGAAAATATTCTAAGGGAAACCAACAAACTGGTCAGTCCAATGTGTGTGAGTCTGGGTCAGGTTTTGACAATGAATTGCTTGTTGTTTCTGGTGCTTTAAATGATTATTCATGGATTCTTGACTCTGGTTGTACAATGCATGCTACTGCTCATAAACACTTGTTTGATAAACTTGATTTGTATGATGGAGGTGAGGTTAAACTTTGTGATAAAAATGTTTTGAAAATAAAAGGTGTAGGAACAGTCTCTATTAGAATGTTTGATGGTAAAGTTAGAACTCTGCAAAAAGTGAGTTGGGTTCCTAATCTTAGAAAGAGTTTAATAACTGAATCAGCCTTAAAAGACTTAGGTTGTGCTATAAACTCTACAAATGGAATAAAGGAAATTTCTAGAAATGGGACTATCCTAATTAAAGCCGTTAAGAATGGTGGCCTTTATTATGTTGTTTCTTCACCTGAGATTAATGCTGCTAAATCAGATAACAAGAGTCTTGAATGCACTAAACTATGGCATGCTACGCTAGGTCACATTGGAAATAAAGGTTTGCATAAACTTTTTGAACATGGTTTGTTGCCTGAAAAACTAGTAAATATGCCATTTTGTGAAAATTGCATCTTATGCAAGAAAATTGCTCATTCTTTTAAAAGGCCCAACATGATTGCATCTGCTCCTCTTGAATATGTTCATAGTGATCTTTGAGGCCCTGCCAAGTGCCTACTGGAAGATTGTATTTCTTGTCATTGGTTGATCATTTTTCTAGGAAGGTTTGGGTGTATTTGCTTAAATCTAAAACTGAAGTGTTTGAACATTTTCAAAACTGGAAATCCTTTGTTGAAAACCAAACTAACTCTAAACTTAAATGCTTAAGGACAGACAATGGTTTGGTATTTTGCAACAATGAATTTAATGATTTCTGTAAAAACCATGGCATTAGAAGACACTTAACTGTTCCAGGGACCCCTCAGCAGAATGGTATAGCTGAGAGGATAAATAGAACATTATTAAAGAGGGCTAGATGCATGTTAATCAATTCTGGTCTTAAGAGCTATGGTCTGGTAGAAAAACTTCTTTAAGTCATTTGAAGCCCTTTGGTTGTACTTGCTATGCACATTCTGTGCAGGGCAAGCTCACTCCTAGAGATTAGAAGGCTATTTTGCTTGGATATCCATTGGGTGTTAAAGGATATAAATTGTTGTTAGTTAGGCCTGGTGCTTATAAAGTCATAACTGCTAGTTCTGTGACTTTTAACGAAGATGAATATCATTTTAAGACCAAACTAACTTCAGATTCTAATGGTGCAAATACCTCTAGTACTGACCAAGATAATGAGTCTGAACATCAGAGTTTTGTCCCTGGTGGACATCTCTAGTGGACTCCAGATGCCCATGAGGATAACCAAGATGATGGTGGACATAACCATCAAGGAAATGAGGTGTTTCCACCTGTTGAAGATTTGGAAACACCACCTCAAACTCAAGTTCCCAATTCTCCGCAAGAAATGGACAACTTTGCGGAAATTCCCCAATTGTGGAGTATCCATCTCCTTAGTCTGAGGCTCAGATAAGTCCCTCAATCCCTACCTCTGATAATATAAGGCACATGGTTGACACCCCTATATCATCTGGTAGTGATAATGTGACTAAGGATGTTCTTTATGATGCACCTGATTTGACTGATTATGTATTGGCAAGAGATAAAGCTACTAGAGCTAGAAAACCAATTAGAAGATGTGAACATGGCTGAATCTGTTAACTTGTTTGAATATACTCTGCTTGTTGCTAGTGATGTGAAGTATATTACACCTGATACACTTCAAAATGCATTAACTAGTAAAGAGTCGGATAAGTAGAAATTGGCTATGTGTGAAGAAATAAAGTCTATGCATAATACTGGAACTTGGAAACTAGTCTCTAAACCTGAAAATTCTAAGGTTATTGGTAGTAAATGGATCTTTTGGATCAAGGAGAGCAGTACACCAACTGATCCTCCAAGATTCAAAGCAAGACTAGTAGCTAAGGGATATAATTAAAGAGAAGGCATAGACTACAATGAAATATTTGCCCCCGTGGTTAAATATAAAACATTGAGAATGTTGCTTGCTAGGACAACAGTTTATGATTGGGAATTGCATCAAATGGATGTTAAAACTGCTTTTTTACATGGGAACTTAAATGAAACTATCTATATGAGTCAACCTCCTGGTTTTATTGATAAAACACATCTTGATTATGTATGCATGCTTCTAAAATCTATTTATGGATTAAAACAGTCACCAAGGCAGTGGAACATAAAATTTAACTCACGCATGTTAGCTTTAGGCTTTATGAGAAGTAAGTATGATGCTTGCTTGTATTTGAAAAGGCCAAAACCTGATTTGAATGTCTATATGCTTTTGTATGTTGATGATATACTCATTATGAGTAATTCTAAAATTGAAGTAGAGAAGATTAAAAGGGAACTTAAAGCTAACTTTGACATGAAAGATTTGGGACTTGCTAAAAGAATCCTTGGCATTAGTATAATCAAAGATAGGAAGAACAAGAAAATGTATTTGTCTCAGCATGATTACGTTGTAAAAGTGCATGATAAGTTTGCCATGAATTGTTCTAGACCTAGTACCCTTAGGAGGGCACTTAATGCTATCTAAAGATGATTGCCCTAAGACTAAAACTAAACAAGATTGTATGGCTGAAATCCCCTATGATGTGGTTGTTGGATCAGCCATGTACTGTATGTTATGCACAAGGCCTGACTTGGCCTTTGGCATATCAGTTCTAAGCAGGTTCATGTCTAATCCTGGTGAACCTCACTGGTTGGCCTTGAAATACTTGCTTAGATACTTGTGTGGGACTAAGTCCATTGGTTTGGTTTATTTTGGGTATGGGTTAAAGTCTGATTTGTTTGGCTATTGTGACTCTGATTATGCTAGAAATAGGGACAATAGAAAGTCCACAAGTGCCATGTTCTTCACTTGGTGTGGGAACTGCATTTTATGGAAGGCTTAGCTCCAGTCAGTTGTGGCACTCTCCTCAACTGAGGTAGAGTACATAGCTACTACTGAAGCAGCCAAGGAAGCCTTATGGCTTAAGGGTTTGCTATATGAACTTGAAAATGAATGCTATGTGTCTATTGTTTTCACTGATAGTCAAAGTGCATTGCATTTGTGCCATGATCCTGTTTACCATGAAAGAAGCAAGCATATAGATGTAAGGTTGCACATCATAAGAGATAAAATTGAAATGAAAGAGTTTGAAATGAAGAAAATCTTGGGTGATGTCAATCCTGCAGATTTTGGAACCAAGGTTGTGCCTACTAAAAAGTTTGAATTTTGCAGGAACTTCCTGCATATTGAGGAGGCACAATGTGACCCTTGATGAAGGGTTGGACCAATGAAGTTTTGGTGATGATCCCACTCAATGACCCTTTTGCAATCAAGTTTAGTATAGGTACTCAGCACACCTAGATTATGAAGGCAATTGTTAGGTTTAGGTGATCTAGGATTAGCCTCTTGAGTCCCTAAGCCCCATGCCAAATGAAGTTTGAAGCTTGAAGATGGACTGGAAGAAGGACTGAAGAGCAGCTGAAGGTATTCTCAGATGTCAGCCAAAATGGGGTTGTTTTGGTCGAACGGCAAAAGTTGAGTTCTTAAGACTTAATGGAACGGCAGCGTTTTGAGAAGGCTACAGTTAGTGTGAGAGTTCGGTTTCTCGGTTGAGGAAAAGCTGCGTCATTTTGAAGCAAAGGCTGGAGTTCGGTTTAGTGGAGCGGCGTTGTTTTCGGCCAACGGTCGAGTTCATTATTTCCGTTGTCTGGAATGCATCGTTTTATGCAGAGTGCAGCAGATCTTAAAAGGGATTCGAATTTGGGGATTAGGGTTCATCAAAGAAATCCAGAAAACGAGAGAGATGACTGAGCGAATCCGAGAGCAAGGTGTCGATTCCATTTGAGAGTAGTCGATTAAGGGTTCGTTGGACGTTGTCCATAGTCGTAGCTCAATGATTGTGGCGACAGACATTGTATTGAAGCTGACTGCACTGGTGGAAGAGCTGAGATTCGGAGAAGGCTGCGGAGGCTGATGGAAGTCGTTCCAGCGGGGGTTTCCTAGCGTGCGAGACGTCTGCAACGTTGACCGTCATTCCAGAGGCTACGGAGGGGGCTCAAACCCTCCATTCCCTTAGCAATAGTTTCTTAGTTTTTCCTTAGTTTAGAGCTAGTGATTGCCCAATCAAACTTGTGCTATTTGTATCTGTATTCTTGATTGCATAGTGGATTGTTGGGTGTGGATCTCCCTGAGCTGAGGTCCCTTGGATTAGGGCTTGCCTGAACCAAGTAAAAGTCTTTGTGTGCTCCCCTTTTCTTTTCTTGTTTGTGTATGAACACTTAAACTCGAACTGAATCTTAATATTGCATACAAAGTTGAAAACATATTTGATGTTCCCTTGAGTGGCGTGTATTTGGAAAAACGTCTTTAGACAATTCGAGCAGGTGTTCAACGGAAGTTCGAACGCATTCTGGAACTACAATACAGCGTGGAGCAGACGCAAGAATGCAATCCGAAAGTTTCTAAAAGATCAAAGATCTTTTCGATTGATGTTGGCCAGCGAAGTTTTAGAGACTCAGATATTCGAATAAATATCTGCTCTTCAGATTGAAAGGCGGCGTGCCTGGCTTGACGAGGAAGGAATGATGTGTCTTTCCTAAAAGATTGGATTAAAGATACACATCGAACATTTAGGAATATTTCCTAAATATTTGATGAGGATATCTGGAGCAGATTTGGAGATCGCCCATGCATATAAATAGAACCCTAGGGCGTCCATAATCTGCATCGCTTTTAGAGAAACAATACACACGAGTGCATATTACTGATCGGAGAAGAAGAGAGCGACGGCCGACTATTCTTTCCCCACTGGAAAAACATCGGCGCCGACTAAGCATATTCAGTGTGCTGTTAAGGCTATCTGAGATTGATCTTACCGCTGCACACACCAGACACAACTGCTGGCTTTCGAGAGAAAGCATCCGAGCTTCGGGAGAAGATCGAGCACGTTCGGATGGAAGGTTCGGGCAAAGGTGATCGAGGTGAACCGTGGTGAACCGAGATTGCAAATATGAGAGACGGAGTGATAGAGGCTAGGCAATTACAAACGAGGAGTTGTGTAAGCGTAAGTCCACTTGTAAGCTCTATACTTGTAATAAAGATTTGTGACCCTTTAGGGTGTGGGAAGCCCCCCAGAGTAGGCGAAGCCGAACTGGGTATCATACTGTGTGTGCTCCTGTTTTTGTTCTATTTGTGGTACTATTTGAAAAGGTATTCAACAACTGTCTGAACACAACCTCGAAGATCAGCTTGAACATATAACATTATTTTAATTGGTATCAGAGCAAACACTCGACACACTGAGTGAGATCCTAGTACTGTTCAAGATGACTCTGAAGGAAGGACAAAGCACAACCAGACCCCCGCTTCTTGAAGGTTCAAACTACGCGTCATGGAAGCCCAAGATGAAGTCTTTTCAGAAATCTCTCGATGAAAAGGCTTGGAAGGCAGTCCTGATTGGATGGACTCAACCCATGATGGAAAATCTCACAGGAGAACCTATTGACGGAGCCCACCGCACTGTCGTTAAGGTACGATGTTCTCTATGCAAAAGCAAATTTATATCTCCGATACTCGTGACTTAACTATTTTGGGTAGTCAGTGGTAAGTACGGGTCAAACCCAAGGGAGTCAGGTGAATAGTTGTTCTTTCGAAAAAGGGGGGGGGTTAAATAAAGCAGTTTGGGGGGTTGTTTTTGGTTACTGAAAAGTAAGGTGTTTGATGGACAAGACTTGACAGAAAGTAAGCAGTTGATAAGGTACTGAAAGTAAAGGAACAGTTGATACAATAATTAAAGGAAAGATTCGGTTTCAGGGGCCTTGTATCATATTCTGTTTATCATTGACCTCTAATGATCATACTAAGTGTTCAAAGATGAATCGAGGCTATTTCTAGCACAAGACTTGCAACATCGTTTAGAACACTTGTTCTATTTAGACTAATTCCTCCTTTCGAAGTATCTTAGCCTTATGTGCATCCATTTGATCTTCAGTTACGATCAACCAAATGGTTTTTTAAAAGAGGTCGAACTCTTCAGATAAGCTTTGCCCGTTAAAGCATCCACTTACCCGAGTATGTTCACGAACCCCACGGGAGAGTTTTGCCCGTTAAAGCATCCACTCAACCTTGGAAGTTCTAACCTTATATGTGGCACATAGAACAAGTTTTGAACATAGAGAGGCACTAGGTGCAGGGTCTAAAACATTGTATGATACAAGTACACCCCTTCAACCGAATGAAGGGTTTAGCTATGACTATTCATGGAACAGGACATCATAGCTAAGTGCATTGAAAAGTAAAGGTTTTTGAAAGACAGTAAAGTAAAGTTTTCGAAAGTAAAGACAGGAAAGTAAAGATGCTGAATTGAAAAGACAGTAAAGTAAAGAAAAGAGTACTAACAAAAACCGTTGAAAGTGCTAAAGATCAAGCTTTGATTCCAAAGTAAAGTGCTTACATGATTGTGTTCTTAATCTAGAGAGATAAGTGATTTGTGATTTTGGAATTTGTAGAGAGGAGCTCTCCACACCTTGGGATGAATTACAAGGAGAAGGGGATGTCTTATTTATAGGCTAAGGGAGGCAATGGATGTGGAAGAGAATCCACCACTTGGCACAAGATGAGAGGAATGTGGATTGAGATCACAACACATGGCAAGGGATGAGAGGGCAACCCAAAGCAGCCGGCTGCTCTCCCAAAGCCGCCGGGACAGGTGGCCAAAGGAGGAGGAGGAAGTGAGTTGAGTGGATTGAGATATTTGTCTCCAAAAAGCCATCGGTTTGACCGGAATCTGACCGGAGCTTTGGCCGGAGCTTCTTGGATTTTGGAGAGTGTATTTTGAATGAAAATGTCATTTTAAGATGATCTCAAGAAGGAAGTTAAGCCAAATTCTGCACCGAACATGGTCGAAATCCCAAATCGGCTGAAATTGCCCTTGTTTGGCCTTTACCGGGCTCGGTGCCTTTGCATTGCGTTCCTGTCCAAATGCCGACTATTCTAGCATATTTGAGTGATTCCAAGTCGGTTCTTGAAAGTTGGAATTTGGTCATGTCCTGGAATGACTCGTAGTTCATTTTCAGCTTTAAAACTCCTCCTTAGCCTGTATTCTCTCTAGACTTCAAAATACCATGTAGATAAATATCGGAACTAACAATCAAAAGTTAAATAGACAAAGAGTCTAATTTGGCGGGTTTAACTGTGTTTATGATTCATACAATTATGGTCCATCAGATAACCCCACACTTTTAGTTGTTCGTCCCGAACAATGCTTTTTAAAGGGCGGCACACACAATCCAAGTAAAAACTTTTAAATATGAAAGTGAGAATATGAACTAGATTTATCCTATTCATGCATTACTAACTTATTACCAAACTAAACCGTGTAAATACTTAGAAGAAACTTGATACTTGTACCTTAGCGCCGAGATGCAAATTAATTCGGATGTTTTGGGAGATAGCCCTTTTTAGGCTCCTGGACTGCATTCTCGGGATCGACTCGCACTATATGGTTTCCTTTTAGCTTTCTGTAGCACGTGATTCGGTTCGGGTTTCACTGAGTTGAGCCTTTTTTATTTCTTTTTGACGAGGGACAGCTTTTTTTTTGTAGTGAATCGGCCTTTGGCCTTTGATTTGACTCTTTGAGTACTTCACTTTTGTTCGGTTAAAACCTTCACAACTTTGGCCTTTGGCCTTTGATTAGCTTCTTTGAGCTTTTGCCTTTTTGTGGCTTGCTAGTCCATTTTCTCAGCCTTTTTGGGAGGTCCAATCGTCGCCCGCAAGCATATGGAAATACCTCCCCGCTCTTTCTCATCCTCGCCGTTTCGCGCGGGTCAAGATGAGGGTCGCTCATCTATTTTCCCGGCTACTAGGACTAGAGATAGGACGGTTTGATTCCCGTCCCGCCTCTTGCATAAACGCTGCATGGCGGAGATGACTTCAATCTTCACTGAAACCCGAAGTGCAGCCTCCACTGACTTCGAAAACCATATAGTTAGATTCGATCCTTCGATTGCTTGCCAAGCCTCTCTAGGGCAGTTTATATCAACTCCACATCCCCTGTTTATCTCAGCACAAAGGGACAAATGAGAAGTTACATTCTAAGTTTTTAGACAGTTGAATTTTCACAAGGTAAATGCATGAATTATGATCTATCTTTTTCACATTCTCAAGTTCATATTTTCAAAAAGATAATATTAAGGGAAAAGGAAAAAGAAAAACATGTTATGTACACAGGCAGTTCTCACCCGACACTTTTGAATGAAGGCGTGCCTTTCAGCACAACTTAGTTCAAAAGCCATGCAAATATATACAAGAGAAGGAAATCAAATTAAGGAAAAGAGAAGAACTGAACTCCCTTTTACTGTGTCGTGTCGTGGAACGACATGCCTCGGGGCTGGATAATCGAGGGAGTTTGGCTGGGGCTTTGAACTCTCAGCGTAGGCCCGGTAATTCTCGGAAGCTGCCTGGCTGACCTGATCTTGCTCCAAAAACCGATTCCTACAAGGAGTCATTCCTTCTATACAAAAAGTGGGTGAGAGCGACTTATGGTAAAAACTAAATGACAGAAAATAAATGACTGAAAGTAAGATAGGTGTCGGATTACCTCCCGACCAGTGCATTTGTTTAACGTCGTTAGCTCGACAATACCTCATTCCTAGATCATAAGGTTGGGTCCCATGGGCGTGTGAGGTCGAATTTCTTCTCGGCTGCCCTTTTGCTCCGAGAGGGTGAGGCTTTATTGACCATAGCTGCTGGTCCAATGAGTCGTGCTCGCTTGTTACTCCTTCCGAGTTTCCATTCTTTCGGCCCATGTCTTTGCCGCTTCTTCATGTTTGAATAGTTGGCACCTTTGCGAGTTTGGAAGTTTGGTTTTGTGCAATTAAATGTAGGCGACATTAAGCATGCGCCTCTGCCAATCCTCTTCATTGTGGCAGTGATGGATGGTTGCCTTGGAACGAGTGAGTTTTCAGGCGGTTTTCCTTGGCTTGTGACGAGTGAGAGTTCCTTTGTCGGCTTTTTTGGCTCATGCTCCTCCTCTAACTCCCCTTGCACCTCATCATTATTGATTATATGATCTTCGGTGGCTATGATCGGCATAAAACACGAAGGGTTAAGTTGAGGCACTTCGACCATGAGGACTGGGTCTGTTTCAGGTGCTCTGATAGTGAGGACCATGTCTTTCTCGGACAGTTCGGCAATGAGGTCCGGGACTTCCTCGGGTGCTTCTTTAGTGAGGCCCGGGACTTCATTTGGCTCGTCAAGTAGGGCCGGGACTTCCTCGGGCAGATTGGTGATGAGGACCGGGCTAGATTTGGGCAGTTCTTCTTCGGCCATCCAAGAGTCCTCATCCTTTGTCGGCTCCGTGAGCTCTAATATTGGCTTCTTTAGAGTCGCCTCCACATCCATTACTGCCCTTGTACTGATGTCTTCTCTCGGTTTTGTTGCGGGCAAGCTCATAATGGGTGTGGTGTTGGGCTCGTTCTGAACTGAGTCCACTTCCATCGTTGGTGCCTTATCGTCAGTTTGGTGCCACTGACCCTGTTTTGTGTTCTTTGCCAAATCATTTATGAGGCGCCAGGCTTCAGTCACGGTTAACTTCATGAGTGAACATCCTGCTACCACTACTACAGATCAGAGATTAGGCAACGGTTCATATTTTTCATTACGCAACGGTTCGATGTTTAGGCAACGGTTTGTCTGAGAACCGTCGCATAAGAGTACTCTTATGCGACGGTTCTTGAGTACCGTTGCATAAGTGCATGATTATGCAACGGTTTACCTTGAACCGTCGCATAAGAATACTCTTATGCGACGGTTCAAGGTAAACCGTTGCATAATCATGAACTTATGCAACGGTTCATTTAGAAACCGTGGCCTACATGTTGATATTATGCAACGGTTTGATAAAAACCGTCGCATAAACTCGAACCTAAAATTAAAAAACATAAGTTTTCTGTCTTTCTTCCAATCCCGCTCTCGAGTTTTGTCGCCCAGTCCGTCGCCCCCCAATCCGCAAGTCGCCGTCTTTGCCCACACGTCGCCGCCCTCGTCAACCAGTTCGTCGACCCGCACCGTCCGTCGTCCCGCGCCGCTCGCCCAGCCGTCGCCACTCGCCCGTCGCCACTCGTCCCGTTGCCACTCGTCCCGCGCCACTCTTTACCCAATCTGAAATCGGTTTGTTCCCAATCGTTCATGTACTAGTTTGTTTCAATGGCTTGTTTATTGATAAGTTTTATTAGGGTTTTACTTGACCCATTGTTGATAGAGATTTTGGTTGATTTTAACAATGTATTTGAATTTTGTTCCAGAGTCAGTGATTGTTTGTTTTTGGTTCTCTTCATGTATTCACTCAGATAGGCAGGTCGAGGACAGCATTTTTTACATTCAAAGGTCGTAAAGAACTTCCTTCAAAATTTGTTTTGCTCATATCGGTATGTTTATTGCCATTGTGATTGTTTGGGTATATGATATTGCATACTACAAAACTAGTTTACTACTTACGTCTCCAATCATATTGGTTATTTGATATTTCTTCGTTTACTAACCTTATTTGTTGTTGTTTATAACTTTATAGAGTCGACGCTGCATCCAACCTTTGGCTATTTTCTCCGAGAGATTCTACTCTAAGGTAAAATACACTATGTAACTCATTTAAAACTTTTTTAATTGTTAGAGTGTGCTTCATGGAGTGGATTTATATGGTCTATTTCTACTAATAATTATATGAACCATATATAACAATATATCTTTCTAACTATGAGTATATAATGCTTTATGTAGTTATGATGAATCGAGATTGGGTATCCGGTAGTAGGTTAAGTGTACAGTACGACCAAGGGATTATCGATTTTTGTGCATTTGCATCTTCGTATGCGTCCAGAAACAACATTGAATGTGTTTATTGTCCATGTATGGGTTGCTGGAATAACAAAAAGGTCAAACCAAAGAAATTACGGAAACATCTTTTGTTAAAGGGAATTGACCCACAGTACAAGTTTTGGTATATGCATGGCGAGGTTGAACCGCAAAATGTTCAACCTCAGCCTGTTGAAAGTTTACCGGTGGATGATGATGATTGGGAGGAGGACAATATAATTGACATGGTCAACAATGTTGCCGATGATTTTGTCGCTAGACCTCAAGTTTTGGAGTCATTGAGGAACGATTCAGAATTACCATTGTACGAAGGGTGCTCCAAATACACAAGGCTATCTGCAACTTTGAAAATATTCAACTTGAAAGCAAAAAATGGATGGAGTGATGTAAGTTTCACTGAATTGTTGACTCTAGTGAAAGATATGCTTCCAGAGGATAACACCCTACCTAACCGTTGTTACGAGGCTAAAAAAGTTATGTGTCCGATGGGTATCGATTACGAGAAGATACATGCTTGTCCTAATGATTGTATATTATATCGGAATTCCTATAAAGATATGGTTGAATGTCCGGTGTGCAAGTCTCCTCGTTATAAGTTAAACAAAGAACCAAAAAATGGTTCCAAAGGCACTCCTTCTAAAGTACTATGGTATCTTCCACCGATCCCCAGGTTTCAGAGATTATTTGCTAGCTCGGAGGATTCTGATAATATGCGTTGGCATGCTGAGAAACGTGTTATTGATACAAAAATGCGTCATCCTGCTGATTCACTACAATGGGCAAAAGTAGATAACACATTCCCGACATTTGGAGCAGAATGTAGAAATTTACGCATTGGCCTTTCTACTGATGGGGTGAATCCACATGGAAACCTCAGTACTCAGCATAGTACATGGCCTGTGATATTGGTTATCTACAATCTTCCTCCCAGGTTAACCATGAAGCGTAAGTATATGATGCTTTCTCTATTGATATCGGGTCCGCGACAACCCGGAAATGATATTGATGTATACTTAGCTCCATTGATAGAAGATTTGAAGCTTTTATGGAACGAAGGAGTACGGACGTTTGACGCGTCAAGGCAGGAATATTTTAATATGCGTGCCATGCTAATGTGTACCATCAATGACTTCCCAGCTTATGGTAACTTATCGGGGTACAGTATTAAAGGGTACAAAGCTTGTCCAATTTGCGGGGAAGAGACACATGCACGCCATCTAAAGAATTGTCGAAAAATGGTTTACATGGGACATCGACGGTTTTTATCGAGGCATCATCCTTACAGGCGGAAAAAAGCTGCATTTAATGGTGAGACCGAACATGGAATAGAACCTCGACCGGCTTCTGGAGATGAAATACTTCAAAAAATTCAGAATATTACAAATCGATTTGGGAAGCCCAATGCACGCACTGAAGGTACTCCATGGAAGAAGCGATCAATATTTTTTGATCTCCCTTATTGGCATACACTTGACGTCAGACACTGCATTGATGTGATGCATGTTGAAAAGAATATATGTGACAGTCTTATTGGTACTTTATTAAACATTCCCGGAAAAACAAAGGATGGATTGAAAGCTAGACTGGATATGTTGGATATGAACATTCGTACCAAATTAGCACCTCAAACTGAAGGAAAGCGTACATATTTGCCTCCATCATGCACAACTCTTTCTAAGAATGAAAAAACAATTTTGTGTGGATGTTTGAAAGGAGTTAAAGTTCCGTATGGGTATTCTTCGAATATTTCCAGCTTGGTTTCAATGAAGGATCTGCGGTTGAATGGATTAAAATCTCATGACTATCATGTATTGATTCAACAGTTGTTGCCTATTGCGATTAGAGGTGTATTGTCTCCTAAAGTGAGATCCGCTGTACAAAGACTCTGTGCCATTTTTAGCTCTTTGTCTGCTAAGGTTGTTGATTCATCAGAGCTTGATAAACTACAAGACCAGATTGTTGTTACACTATGCCAATTAGAGATGTTTTTTCCACCTAGCTTTTTTGATGTAATGGTGCATCTTACTGTTCATTTGGTGCGCGAGATTCGCATTCTTGGACCGGTTCATATGAGATGGATGTACCCTTTTGAGAGGTACATGAAGATTCTAAAGAGCTACGTGAGAAATAGACATCGTCCAGAAGGGTGTATAGTGGAAGGATACATAACTGAAGAGGCTGTCGAGTTTTGCACAAACTTTTTAGGAAATACAGCCGCAGTTGGGATTCCCAGGCCACGTCATATTGATCGATTTAATGGAAAGGGCATAAGTGGTCAGAAATACATCAACCCATCATTTGATGAGTTGATGGTTGCTCATTTCTATGTATTGCAACATATGCCTGATATCACGCCTTTCATAGAGCAGCACCTAAACATATTAAGGAGTGCTTTCCCAAGAAAATCCGAGCAGTGGTTACAAAAAGAACATAGTCGGTCATTTTGTAACTGGCTGAGATGTAATGAGATTTTAAATAATCAGGCCAACTCTGAAGAAGAGTCTGATGACTTAGTAAAGTGGCTCCTGCCGGGTCCTACGCCAACTGTATACTCGTGGAATGCTTACGACATTAACGGATTTTGTTTCCACACAAAAGCTCAAGATGACCAAACCGTTGTGCAAAATAGTGGTGTCACACTTATTGCTGAAACCACTCTTGTTTCTAGTGCTAGAGATCAGAATCCAATATATGCTCCTATTAATTATTTTGGCCTCATCGAAGAAATATGGGAGTTGGATTACGTAAAGTTTCGAGTGCCTGTGTTTAAATGTAAATGGGTTAATAATTCGGCGGTTCGTACTGATGAATATGGAATGACGTTTGTGGATTTTCGAAGAGAAGGGTCCAAGGATGAGCCATTCATTATGGCCGAACAAGCGAGACAAGTATTTTACGTCCGTGACCCTGCTGATAACAACCATTTTGTTGTCCTCCACGGAAAACAACAACTAACCAGTGATGCATCTGAAGATCTAGCTGAGGAATGCATGCCCGTTTATACGATAGTTCCCGTGGAGAACGATGATAGTGAAGCTGATAATGAAATTCAACTACGAGAAGATCATGGCGAAGGAATATGGATTGATAAAGAAATTTAACTTGTGTATGTTATTTATTTATGACTTGTGTAGTTATTTATGACTTGTGTAGTTATTTATGACTTGTGTAGTTATTTATGACTTGTGTAGTTATTTATTTATGACTTGTGTAGTTATTTATTTATTTCTGAGAATGGGTTTATTGATGAATTAATTTCATGTTTACAGGATCATGGCCATTTCACACAGCAGTAGTAGCAGCAGTGAGGATGACCATAATGACACTTCTGGTAAAGTTCCAAAGAAGAGAGGTCTTGTATATATGGGCAGATTCGTTAGGAGACACAAGGACGCTGGTACCAAGGCCACGGTTGAATGGGATAGAAGAGGGAATCCAATAGGGAAGGTTGGAGACAATTGGAGGAGCTACTTGGGAACGTTGGTTCGATGTCGTGTTCCTATCGTACACTCTGATTGGAGGAAGGTCCCTAAACATTTTAAAGACTATGTGTGGAGAGAGGCAACTGTAAGAGCTTGTTTAATTATAACATTGTATTTGTTTTAAACATGGTAATTAACTAACTTTTGTATTAATTAAAACTTGTTTTATATATTTCCAGGCAGTTTTTGATGGAGTCGAGGATCATAAAAATCAGGAGCTTAGCGCTGCGTGCAAGATGTGGAAACAATTTAAGTCACGTCTCGCAAAAGATTACATCTACGGTGACGGAACAGATGAAGATGCTTTGAAAAAGTATTCGTACATTGACTCCGATCATTGGAAGACTTTTAAGGAGCAGAGGCTCTCCGAAGCTGCAAAGAAGTTAAGGGACACAAACAAGGATCTGGTCAAGAAAAATGTATATCAGCACGTCTTGGGTCGAGGAGGATATAGAAAATTAGAAGAAGCAATGGCAAAAGAAAAAAGAGATGAGTTAATTTCTCAGGGGGCAATTCAAGAGGAACAAGCTTCTAATGTCTCTATAGAGAGGCATGATTTGTGGAAGAGGGGACGAATGAGAAAAACGGATGAGTTCGTCTCTGAGGCAACTCGAGGAGTAGCTACAAAGATTGTAAGTTCGTTATGTGTGGTTTAATAGCTAAGATTTTTTAAATTATACACTAACTATTGGTAATTTTTTGAAATAATAGGATGATTTAGTGGATAAGGCCGCTCGAGGAGAATTTTCATCACAAGGCCGACGTGACATATTGACGGAGGCTATTGGCACGGATGAGCACCCTGGACGCACTCGTGGACTCGGGTCACACATTCCATGGAGGATTGGATTACCTAGCTCTAGCTCTTCGAGGGTGACACCCAGTGCTAGTGCTATTCGCAATATTCAGCCGTCTGACCGACAGAGTCAGTACTGCTTCCACGGTGCTCCCACAGATACGGACCCTTGGAAGAGTATACCAAAGGTACTTGGAGATTTTTAAAGTCATTATTTCCTTACTGTTTGGTTTAGATTTTTCTTACAAATGTAAACATCCGTTTGAATTATTTACGTTGACAGATTGGGCTAAGAAGCCTATTATATATCGAAGAGGGACTTAATAATGAGAGACGAGTAGTGGCTGTCGGTCGAGTCATGAACGGTCGTTTGCTACGTGCTATACCACTGCCCGATGAAATGGTGAAGGTGAAGGTCGATAGTTCTCTTGGTCAGATTAATGGACTACCCAATCCCCATGGAGAGAAATTAAAGACAACACGAGATGCAGAGGAGAAAGCAGACTTGGTTGCATGGCCGAAGCACTTGGTTGAAATCAACCCAAGGGTAATAATATCAATTATTTGAACCATCTTTCCATTATTTAATTTATCAAATTTTATATGAATTATTTACTAAAATTCGAAATTCAGGAATATACCATGCGACTATACTACCACTTGCCACCGGCCTCAAATGATGAAGTAGAGAATTATTCCATCGACTGTCGATTTCTACACGACATGTACTCTAACTTGGGCAGAGACGTTGTTAGAGTACGCATTGCTGACGAATTGTTCGGTGACGACTACACTTCCATAGTGGGCCCAGATGATGTCCGTGATATATTCGCATTGAAACCGTTGTCGAACTCACATTGTGATTTGTATATAAGGTAATACTCTTGTCATTAATTGTTCATCATTTCTTGCAGAAGGTCTAACTTTACATCTTTTTCATGTTGTAGTTCTTTATACGATCAAATGCTTGAATCAGAGGTTCGATTCGGGTTCTTCAATCACACGGCCGTGAGCCCTTCCAATGACGTAGATGAGAGGATTGAGTCGTTTGTATCAAGACTCAATATGCCAGACAAGGATCGCAATTATTGCTATTTTATGCCTTATATAAATGCTACGGAGTAAGTACATAAATTACTTGTACCATATAACCTATTTTTTGAAATATGGGTTTATGAATTTAGTGTGTTGATGTAGGTTTCATTGGATGTTGTGCGTTATCTTCCCCAACCAAGGTGTAGTCCATTGGTTCAACTCCTCAAAAGGCGCCACCGTTATACACCGCGATGCAAAAGCTTTAGTGGACTCGTAAGTTTCGAACTTACTATTAGTTTGTAACTTGCATTGACATTCACTAATTACGTATTGTTATTTATTTTAGGGGGTTGCAACGATACTATCAAGGATGTAATCCGAGGATTGATCGTCAAGTCGAATGGAAGATAGTGAAGGTACTATTTATAGAAAAACATTCCTTTACTATACTTGTAATTTTCATTAATAAAGTGTTAACTGAGTTTACTTATAATGCAGAGTCCGAAACAACCCACAAACTCTAATTTATGCGGTTATTATGTTCTGAGAAATATTCGGGACATAATGGAATTTGTTCGTGCTAATAACGGTGCATATGTGGAGAACTTTGACCAAGTAAGAATGCTAGTCTCGTCTTACTCTATTAGAATGTTGACAAATGTAGCTAGGTTGTGTTCTAAATCCATGTTCTAAATCCATGTTCTAAATCCATGTTTTACTTATGTTTGTTCTAAATCCATGTTCTAGCTAAGTGTGTTCTAAATCTATGTTCTAGCTACGTTTGTTTCTAAATCCATGTTCTAGTTAGGCAAATTTGTTCTAACTCTATTTTTTTATATATTCATGTTAATCGTATTCTTATTTTTTATAGGTTTTTCCTAATGGGACACAATCATATGAGTTGGGGAAGGTACAAGACGTGCGAGATGAGATCGCCGCCTACTTGTACAACTACTTATTCGAACATAGTGTTTACATGTGAATATTATTTATATATGTGACGTTTGTATAAATCAATGTATATATGGATGGACTTGTATGAATGGTTGTATTTTGAGTAAAATGGAAGTGTTTCCATGTTTGGAAATGTGTAAAAGCAGGGTACTAAATTTGGTTTAGAATGTGTATTCAATTTTCAGGGGGATTTTGAGCTAAAACAGCTGAAACCTGCCAAATTTTTTCATATTTAGTGCAACGGTTCCATAAAAACCGTCGCATAAGAGCTACAATTATGCAACGGTTTGAGCACCAAAACGGTTGTATAATGGTTCATCTTATGCAACGGTTCTAACAACAAACCGTTGCATAAGTGTTCTCTTATGCGACGGTTCTAACAATAAACCGTTGCATAAGTGTTGCTCTTATGCGACGGTTCTAACAACAAACCGTTGCATAGGTGTTACGCTTATGCAACGGTTTCAGGAAACCGTCGCATAAGGTATGGACCTTATGCGACGGTAGCTTATGCAACGGATGAAAAACCGTTGCATAAGCTACGTCTGAACCGTTGCCTAATCTCTCTTCTGTAGTAGTGTACATCATTAAGTCTTTTCCGCTCAAGTGGCATCATTCCACCGAGAAACCTTTGAATAAGATTGAATCTGGTGAATCCATGGTGCGGGTAGCTTGCCACAATGGAGGCAAAGTACGCCAAGTACTCGTCCAAAGTTTCGTCCCGGAATTGCTCAAGATTGAGAATCTTCTCGCGGGTTTCAAGTCGGAGAGATGGCGAGCAAAACTCCTCTAGGAATTGGGTTTGTAGATCCCTATAATCACCTTTATCCTCTGCACATGAGTAATACCAATCTAGTGCGGAGTCTGTTAAAGAAAATTTGAAGCATCTAAGCTTAAACTCCTCTAACGTCTCGTTCTCAGGTTTCATGTGGCGGCAGATGTGGTGAACATGTTGTCAATGTATCACAGGGTCCTCTTCAATGGTACCTCCAAATTGGGGGAGACGTCTAATCATTTCAAACATGAGGTTGCTGCCCCCAACTTTCCAAGGTTTTAAGTCGTAGTATGAAGACATGGCGAATTATGTATAATTGAAAAAAGAACAACTAATCGAAGGCTAACTCCCCGGCAACGGCGCCAGTTTTGACGGAGCCCACCGCACTGTCGTTAAGGTGCGATGTTCTCTGTGCAAAAGCAAATTTATATCTCCGATACTCGCGACTTAACTATTTTAGGTAGTCAGTGGTAAGTACGGGTCGAACCCAAGGGAGTCAGGTGAATAGTTGTTCTTTCGAAAAGGGGGGGTTAAATAAAGCAGTTTGGGGGGTTGTTTTTTGTTTTTGGTTACTGAAAAGTAAGGTGTTTGATGGACAAGACTTGACAGAAAGTAAGCAGTTGATAAGGTACTGAAAGTAAAGGAACAGTTGATACAATAATTAAAGGAAAGATTCGGTTTCAGGGGCCTTGTATCATATTCTGTTTATCATTGACCTCTAATGATCATACTAAGTGTTCAAAGATGAATCGAGGCTATTTCTAGCACAAGACTTGCAACATCGTTTAGAACACTTGTTCTATTTAGACTAATTCCTCCTTTCGAAGTATCTTAGCCTTATGTGCATCCATTTGATCTTCAGTTACGATCAACCAAATGGTTTTTTAAATGAGGTCGAACTCCTCAGATAAGCTTTGCCCGTTAAAGCATCCACTTACCCGAGTATGTTCACGAACCCCACGGGAGAGTTTTGCCCGTTAAAGCATCCACTCAACCTTGGAAGTTCTAACCTTATATGTGGCACATAGAACAAGTTTTGAACACAGAGAGGCACTAGGTGCAGGGTCTAAAACATTGTATGATACAAGTACACCCCTTCAACCGAATGAAGGGTTTAGCTATGACTATTTATGGAACAGGACATCATAGCTAAGTGCATTGAAAAGTAAAGGTTTTTGAAAGACAGTAAAGTAAAGTTTTCGAAAATAAAGACAGGAAAGTAAAGTTGCTGAATTGAAAAGACAGTAAAGTAAAGAAAAGAGTACTTACAAAAACCGTTGAAAGTGCTAAAGATCAAGCTTTGATTCCAAAGTAAAGTGCTTACATGATTGTGTTCTTAATCTAGAGAGATAAGTGATTTGTGATTTTGGAATTTGTAGAGAGAGGAGCTCTCCACACCTTGGGATGAATTACAAGGAGAAGGGGATGTCTTATTTATAGGCTAAGGGGGGCAATGGATGTGGAAGAGAAGCCACCACTCAATGGATGTGGAAGAGAAGCCACCACTTGGCACAAGATGAGAGGAATGTGGATTGATATCACAACACATGGCAAGGGATGAGAGGGCAACCCAAAGCAGCCGGCTGCTCTCCCAAAGCCGCCGGGACAGGTGGCCAAAGGTGGAGGAGGAAGTGAGTTGAGTGGATTGAGATATTTGTCTCCAAAAAGCCATCGGTTTGACCGGAATCTGACCGGAGCTTTGGCCGGAGCTTCTTGGATTTTGGAGAGTGTATTCTGAATGAAAATGTCATTCTAAGATGATCTCAAGAAGGAACTTAAGCCAAATTCTGCCCCGAACATGGTCGAAATCCCAAATCGGCTGAAATTGCCCTTGTTTGGCCTTTACCGGGCTCGGTGCCTTTGCATTGCATTCCTGTCCAAATGCCGACTATTCTAGCATATTTGAGTGATTCCAAGTCGGTTCTTGAAAGTTGGAATTTGGTCGTGTCCTGGAATGACTCATAATTCATTTTCAACTTTAAAACTCCTCCTTAGCCTGTATTCTCTCTAGACTTCAAAATACCCTGTAGATAAATATCGGAACTAACAAGCAAAAGTTAAATAGACAAAGAGTCTAATTTGGTGGGTTTAACTGTGTTTATGATTCATACAATTATGGTCCATCACCTATCCCTAAACTAGAAGCTCTATGGGATGATGCGGATGAAAAAGCATCCATTGGAAACTCAAAGGCTATGGATGCAATCTTTTCCGGAGTGGATGAGAATGTGCTAAAGCTGATCATAAACTATGAAGTTGCAAAGGAAGCTTGGGATATTCTCCAAACAGCTTATGAGGGCACAGACAAAGTACACAATTCGCGAATGCAGATTGTGACAACTAAGTTTGAGGATATGAAAATGAAGGACAGTGAGACCATACCTGAGTTCAATGCAAGTTCTAGATCTTAACAACGAGGCTGCTGCACTGGGAAAACCCATTGCGGAGAAAGAATGGCCAACAAAGTGTTAAGATCGCTCCCTCCGAGATTTGCCATGAAAGTCACTGCCATTGAGGAGATGCATGATATCTCAACTCTAAAACTGGGCAAACTCATGGGTTCACTCAGATCTTATGAGATGAATCACAAGGCCCAATCCAGAGAGATGAAAGGAATTGCTCTAAGAGCTGAGGTGTCCGAAGACATGCCTGAGTCTGACTGCACCACTAAGCAACTGGCGATGATGGCTCTAATTTTTACAGGATGATCCGAAAAATCAACAGACGTGGCCCTGGGCAAGCTCAGTCATCCACGAGTAACTTTCGTAACTAGAAAACAGGCAAGACAAGGAACAGTGAAAAGAGGCAAGACTCTTCTGAAAAAGGGAAAGAGATTCAGTGCCATGAATGTAGGGGATTCGGTCATATCCAGGCAGAATGCGCTAACACCCTCAAGAAGAAAAAGGCAATGGTTGCGAATTTCAGCGATAGTGAGTCAGATGATGAGGAGGAAGGCAATGAAACTACCAACTTTGTTGCATTTGTCGCAACCATAGGAGAATGCAGTAAAATTAGTGAAAGTATGCCACCTCAGTTGGAACACCCAGCACACAACTCCTCAGATAATGATGATGAAGAACTCACGCATGAGACTTATATGAGAAGTGGCTGCTGGTGATCAACCTCAACAAGAAACTCAACGACACAGTTGCCAGCATGACTGTCGAAAAGGACAAAGTGTGGCAGGAGGTCGAGATACTGGTTACACAGAAGGTGGAACTCCAAGGTAAGGTTGATTTGCTGAATACTCAACTTACTTTAATGAAACAGGAAAGGTTGTGTCTGCTGGCTCAGAAAACGGAACTCCTGGGTACTATCTCTTCGCTGAAAGTTGATATGGAGAAAGGTTGTGAGACTCATCCTGTAAGCATGTCGGGCCTAAGGAAAACTATTACTGATCTGAAACGGAAGGAGGTGTTCCTCTTAAAAAAAGTAGAGTTTCTGGAGCTTCAGCTAGAATCGGAAAGAATGGACCACTCAACCACCGGGAAGGAGCTCAATCAGCTCAAACAGTCGGTAAGGATGTTAAACTCTGGTTCTAAGAATTTAAACAAGATTCTCAGGTCTCAGAGAATGGAGTCCGAACATCGAGGTCTGGGGTCACGGAAGAAGGTAGCTCAAAGGGTACAATCTTTACTAAAGCAAAACGAGTGGTTGAACAGCACCCTGGACAGAAGGTAAATCAGTACCAAGGAAAAACTCTGGCCAAGCAGAAGAAAGATTCTCGCACATGCTGGTACTGCTACCAGATGGGACACATCAAACTTAAGTGTCGGCTGTTTCTCGCTGAACGAAGGGCCTTTCAACAAAGGACTAAACCTCGACTGAAATAGATCTGGGTACCAAAGACAGGCAAGACCGTGTGCATGGTTGCGTTCAGCTCATCGAGCCACATGGAGAAGATCGCTGGCACTTTGACAGTGGTTGCTTCGCTCATATGACAGGTAACTCCAATTATCTTACACATATTCGACCTGTTAAGAAAAAGCAGTTTGTCACTTTCGGAGATGGAGGAAAGAGTCAGGTGATCGGCTGTGGGACATTGAAGGTTCCAGATCTCCCTGTAATCAAGGATACTCTTTTTTGGTTGAAGGATTGAAGGTAAACCTAATCAGTATCAGTCAACTGTGCGATGGCGGACACCATGTGCAATTCACCCACGACTCATGTCAAGTTTTGGACAAGGAAGGGGGCACACTGATGAAGAGAAGCGGGGCAGCCAACAATTACTACCTCATAGGTTCTGGTGGAACAGTTGCTGCATCAGCCTGTCTAACGAGTCAAGCGGATGAGATGACCTTATGGCATAGGCGCTTGGGTCATCTGAATCTCAAGACCTTGAAGAAGCTCGCCTCAGCCGGACTTATCCGAGGAATGCCCACTGTGAAGGGTGATGTAGATGTACTATGTGGAGAATGCCAAATTGGGAAACAGACGAAGGCCTCGCATCCCAACACCTCGTAGATCAGTACCAGCAGAGCATTGGAACTGATCCACATGGATCTGATGGGGCCGATGTAGGTTGAGAGCTATGGCGGCACGAAATATATTCTAGTGTGTGTGGATGACTATACCAGATTTACCTGGACTAGTTTTCTTCGAGACAAGACTGAGGCTGCTGATCGGTCAAATTCTTGACCTATTATTCACTTCATTCGATGATGGATTATGTTTGTTTTCCCGACATTTTATTGTCATTTGATCTATTTTCTTGTGTTTCAGGTCATATTTCACATATCTAATACTTTTGGATTGATCCGAAGCAAAGCAAAGCAATTGGTGAAGATTTGAGAGAAAACAGGACAAAACAGGGCAGATTGACCTTTCCGTCTTATTTTCCACACACAGATCTCATATGGTGTCCAAATCGACTGATTCAAAGCTTGTTGGATATCTTATTCAAATACCTACAACTTTGTAGTTGACACTAAGAGCAGAATCGAACGTTTAGACCTCCAAAAAGGCGACGGAAGTCAGGTCCCGTGACGCTCCCTGCTGTCACGGGACATAAGAAGTGTCACGGGACTTGGCCGTGGCAACCCAATCCTTGGGTCCCGTGACGGCCCGTGACAGTTAAGATGTCATGGGACTTTCCTAATTTGGGCTTTGGATTATTATGGAAATTTGAACTATAAAGAGAGGATTCGATCAGATTCAATCGGGGGCAGATTTTCAGAGAGTTGTGTGCTTATTTTGGAGAAAAGAAACCCTAACTTGGGAGAAGACAGAGTTCATCGCGAGATTGAGGATCAACGAGCTACATCGTCTACGGTTAACTCGTCTTTAATTTCTATTCATACGCTGTTTGTGGTTAATTGTCATGAATAGTGAGTAGTCTCTTTATTCTGGGATCCTACGTATCCCGTGCATTGTACCCAACTCTTCATGTGATCATATGAATGTTTTTCATTAATGCAAATCGAATATTCAATTTCATCATGCTTAATTTATCGTTCTTTGCAAGTATTTACATTGAATGGCATGTTTGCATGCTAGAACGTATTTAGGTTATTTACCGAAAGATGAATGAGTCCTAGGTATTAATTGGATTGTATGAAATTGTATGAAAACCTTTAGTTTAATAAATCGAGATCGTTGATAATCCGTGGATGGGCGGCGTTCAACGAATGAGATTAATCTAGATAATGATCCGTGGATGGGCGGCTTATCTAGTGTTATTTTGGTTTAATTAGATAATCGATAGCATGATGAATTACATGATAATGATTGCATGATTAGTGGGGTTAGCACGGGTGAAGTATGGTCCTGGGATTCTTTCTCTGATTAAGTACAACCCTTTAATTTTTTGTTATTTAATTTCTGCGTTTTACATCACAAGAAAACCTCTTTTAATCGGAATAGCTAAATAGGTCGCTTGTTAGCTATTATTCACACGCGTCTGTTCCTTGGATCGACCCTTAGCTTACCAAGGTTATAAATTTTGTTTGACTACGATTTGACCCCTAAAACTCATAACTTGACAACTATAAAGGGTTAAAAATACGCTTGTCAGCTGCTCAACAATTCATTCAGCTTGCCACGTTACTTCAAAGAGAGAGGGAGGACAAAGGAGAACACCTGGTGAGTATTAGGAGTGACAACGGCACAAAATTCAAGAATACCACTATGGCCACCTACTGTGCAGAACACGGAATTTCCCATCAGTTTGCATCTGCCATAACACCCCTACAGAATGGAGTCATGGAACGCAAAAATCGTACAATTCAGGAGATGGCTCGTGTGATGATTCATGCCAAGAAGGTTCCTCTAAAGTTCTGGTCAAAAGCTATGAATACAGCATGTCACATCATAAATCGTGTGACAATACGCACTGGAATGCATATGACCTGCTATGAACTTTGGAAAGGAAAGAAGCCCACTGTCAAGTACTTCTACATCATTAGGAGTGAGTGCTACATCCTGAATGACCGTGAGTACCGACAGAAGCTGGATCCAAAGAGTGATGAGGGTTTCTTTCTAGGATATTCCTCAAACAGTCAAGCATATCGGGTGTTTAACAAACGCACAGGATCTGTCATGGAGTCAGTCAATGTCAAGGTGAAGGATGAAGTGATTGAGATGACTATCCCAGACGATGCTGACGAACGAGTTGGAATAGCTCCTGAAACACCACCTTTGTCTCAGCCTATCGGCTGTTTAACAAACACAGATCCGTCAGGTGAAGTCTCATCAGCGGCCAATCCTAACGCTATCACTTCATCAGACAAGGCTGACGGCGTCAATCACCAAGAGCTCATTGCTGTGCTACAACCCTCTCGACGAATTGCCCGGGATCATCCAATCACCGAGGTTATTGGAACTCCAAGTGCAGGAATAAGGACTCGCGGGAAGCAGATCAACTTTAGAGACCTAGCTGTCTACTCGTGCTTTCTGTCTACTATAGAGCCGAAGAAGCTAAAGGAAGCGCTGCTTGATGAGTAATGGGTCCTAGCCATGCATGAAGAACTTGAAGAGTTTGCTCGCAATGACGTATGGGACTTGGTTCCAAGACCTGATCATTTGAATGTCATCGGCACGAAATGGATCTTCAAGAATAAGTCGGACGACATAGGAAATATCACGAGAAACAAGGCTCACTTAGTGGCGCAAGGCTATATCCAGATAGAGGGGATCGACTTCGATGAGACGTTTGCCCCTATCGCACGTCTTGATGTTGTACGCCTGCTACTTGCTCTGGCATGTCACCTGAAGTTTTGGCTGTTCTAGATGGATGTCAAGAGTGCGTTCCTGAATAGTTTTCTGAATGAGGAAAATTACGTCGCTCAGCCGAAAGGATTTAAGGATCCGCATCACCCTGCTCATGTGTATCGCCTGAAGAAGGCACTGTACGGTCTCAAGCAGGCGCCCCGTGCATAGTATGAGCATCTCACCGTGTTTCTCCTCGACCATGGATATGTGCGCGGGGGAGTGGACAAGACCCTGTTTGTGAAACACACAAGGTCAGCTTTTATTATCGCACAAATCTATGTTGACGATATAGTGTTCGGTTCCAACACCCAGAAGCTGGTGGATCAGTTTGTGGAACAGATGCAGAAAGAGTTCAAGATGAGTATGGTTGGAGAGATGAACTACTTTCAGGGACTCCAGGTGATACATAAGGATGATGGCATCTTCATATCACAGAGCAAGTATACCAAGAATCTGATAAAGAAATTTGATCTTGAGAAGGCAAGTCACAAAAGAACACCAGCCGCTACACACTTGAAGATTACTAAAGACGATGCTGGAACAAAGGTCGATCGGACAATGTACAGGAGCATGATAGGGAGTCTCTTGTACTTGACAGCTAGTAGACCAAATATAACATATGCAGTACAAGTGTGCGCAAGGTACCAGGCGGATCCGAAAGAAAGTTATCTTCTGCAAGTGAAGAGGATCATAAAATATGTATGCGGAACTGTGGACTTTGGAATCTGGTATACCAAGGACACCAACCCACATCTGGTCGGTTACTACGACGTTAACTGGGCAGGAAACTCTAAAGATTGGAAGAGCACGTCAGGAGGTTGTTTCTTCTTGGGAAATAACATGGTTTCCTGGTTCAGCAAAAAGCAAAATAGCATCTCGCTCTCTACGGTCGAAGCGGAGTATATCGCTGCAGGAAGTTGCTGCACTCAACTGCTGTGGATGAAGCAAATGTTGTCTGAATACGGAGTGGAACAGAATGAGATGACCTCGTACTGTGACAATATGAGCGCAATCAGCATATCCAAAAATCCAGTACATCACTCCAGGATGAAGCACATTGACATCAGACATCATTTTATCAGAGAACTGGTTGAACAGAAGGTGGTGACACTAAAGCATGTAACAACAGACAAGCAGTTGGCTGATATCTTCACCAAACCACTTGATGCTACTCAGTTTGAGACCCTCAGATCCTCCTTGGGTCTGTGTGTCATCAAAACTAAGTGTTCCAGGCAGTGGTCAGTGGTAGGCAGAACTCCAGCAAAACAGTTGGACTGATCACTTAAGGAAGGGAGCTGGAACAGAAGGTGCATTTTAAAAGGGTGAATATTTTTAAATATTTTTGAAGATCTATTCATGCCATTATGGGGAAAGAGAGGATATTATCGAAGACATTTTTGGGAAGTTGAAAAAGGCCGACCTTGATTTGAAAATCAAATCTGCTTCGTCTGCTTTCTCACTCTCTCCCAAACCTTAGAATGGCAACCTGCTACGAAGTGTCTCGTTCCTTCATCTGCTCGACGACGATGGTGAACACCAGAAAACCCTCCAAGTCTGTGGTCAAGACTTCTCCAGACCCAAAGAAAGGGGACAAGAAATCAACCAAAGCTCTGGCGGTGAAGCCTAAAATCCCAAAATCGAAGGTGCCGAAGGAGAAAAAGGCATCGCCTTTACATGCCGAAACTGCAACATTGCCTGTTGTCAAGATAACAGACGGAGGAGCGGTTCCAGCAAACCCTAAAACTAGAGCGGTGGAGAAGAAAGGACCAGAACTTGCTGCGAAGCAGAAGATGGTGCCCTCGCTAACCGTGGAGGATACTTCTAAACAAATCGATGCTAGTTCAACATCAACAACTCTAGTTCCTCCACCGGCTATGCCCCAGTCTGAGGTAATCCCAAACCTTAAAGCTTTGTTTGTTACTTCCGTGCCTGTGAAAGATACTATTGTTGAAAATAAGATGGTGGAAAGGGAAGTGAATGCTGTGGTTGATAAGGGTGGTGAAGCCAGTAGGGGTGTTGTTAGTGAAGATGCTGTCAAAATTATAAAGGAAGGAGAACCTAGCAAGCCTGTATCTAAGGTTGCTGGAGGCTCAGGAGTATGGAGGGAGAAGATCAATGCTTCTGGATATGTGCGTTCTTCAGGTTTTCAGAGAAAGAAGGGAACACGTTGAATAGCGTCTCCAAGATAGTACCTTGCCAAGATCAGTTCTATAAGAGGACGGCTAGTTGAAATGTCAGACTCAGAGACTGAACAGCTTCTTGCATCTTCAAGCAAGAGGAAAGTGACTATTGATGAAGGATCTGAAGATGGTTCAGGAGAAAAGCATGAGGGTTCAGATAGTGAGCAGCGTGCAAAGCAAATTGATGATGTGGATGAAGAATCTGATCCTTCTGAGAAGGATGAAGAACTGGACAGTGTTTACAAGGACATTGATGAAGTTGTTCAAGATTTGCAAAAGGAGGAGGTCTCTGTACCTGTTGTTACAAGACCAGATAAGTCTTCAGACGCCCAGGATGTAGGGGTTGAAGATTCTGCTCCTGCGAACAATTCACCAGCTGCAAAGGAGGCAAGTGTACCAGCAATTGTTGTATCTGGTAGTCAGCAGGGGGTTGAGACAGTCGTTCCTCAAGAATCCTCTGTTCCAGAAGAAGCATCAGTGGAGGAGACAGTAGAAGCACCAGTGAATGTGGAAGGTGGGCTACATGTTGATGATCACATGGAGGATGCCCGTGTGGAAGTAGAGCTCCCAGCCAGTCCTGATGCAGTGATGAAGGATGCCCCAAGGCAGTCACCCTATCAGATGATGCTCAAGATTCCGTCCCTCTTGCTAAACTCAAGAAGGCAAATAAGGACAAAGAGAAGACAAAGGTTTCTGTTGAAAGGCCTGTCAAGAAGGACTCAGCTTGGGATTCAAAGGGGAGTAAGGCTGCAGGGGGAGCTGATACTTCTAAAAAGAGAAAATGTGAAGTCCCCTCAACTGTTGCAGCAGATCTCCCAGCCAGCATCATGAAGAAAGACATCTGGTTTGTAAACAAGGATGCTGCCAAGAAGTGGAGGTCTGTCCAGAAAAGAAAGATAATTCCAGAAAGACTTATGGATGAGACGCGGTACAAAGGAGCGGAAGTAGTAGATGTGCTGAAGCAAACTGATCTGATCTGGACGCTGGCCAGGAGTAAACCATTTAATGAACAACTGGTTAGAGAGGCAATTGCAAACCTCCCTCCGCAGTTTGGTGTGGTCAGAGACAAAGACTTTGGCGTGGTCTACGTGCGAGGAAGAAGGATTGAAATTGACCATGATCTGATCAACATCTATTTCTCAATGATGGTCCAGCAGTAGATAAGGAGGAGCCAGACTATGACAAGATTTCAGACACCATTACTGCAGGCTCAGTCTGTTGGTGGCCGGAGACTGCTCTCCCTGCAGCAGACCTGACGTCCTTCTACTCTATGCTGTTTTTCATTGCAGTGTTCAACTGGAAGCCCTCCTCTCACCGCTCTACAGTCAGCAGAGCAGTGGCACAGTTGATATAACAGATTGGGAACAAGATGCAGTTCAATCTGGGCAGAATTATGTTCAAACAGATTGCCTAACATGCGACCTCAAGCCGCTCTCTCCACCAGATTTGCTTCCCATCTCTGATATATGAGTTGATCATCTATCAAGCTCCAGATTTGAAGACCCCAAATGACCGTCTTACAAAGGCCCCACAAAAATTCATGGTGGATCATAAGTTGTTCAAAGGCCGTCATGTGAATGATCTCAAAGAGCCGGGTCAGAAAAAGAAGGACGTTCCAGAGTCATCAAGAGGAGGGGGAGCTAGGATGGGTCGTGATGAGAGGAACAAGCTGATCAAGGATCTAGATGCCATCATTGCAGCGGACAAAGAGCAACGCAAGCTGACAAGCGTCGTTGGTCAAGTCAAATTTGTATTTATAATTTCCTTACTCTTGGCTAATACAGCGGCAAGAAAGGGTCGAACCCTAGAGAGGTGGTGAGGTTACTTGTTGCTCTGTAAATAAAGTAATTGGGGTTTGTGAGTATTTGGAAACAAGTGCAAAAAGAAATAAGCGAAGGGTATTCAATCAGAGAAAGTATTCGGTCTAGGGTTTCCTATTGTGACTCATTTATCATTGACTTCTAATTATCTAGTTTTATGTTCTTAAGTGTGGTTACTCCGTTCCAGGTTATAACCTAAGGTAGGGCCATTCCAAACACCTACACCACAATCTACTCCGTTCCAGGTTATAGACTTCTAGTTATAGCAAACCTAATACTCCGTTCGAGGTTATATCAGGTTAAGTGCAACTACTCGTTCTAACGGTCTAGTATCAAACAAGCAGCAAATATAGGGGCTGAATTGCTCAGCTAAGTTTTACCATTCCAAGTATCCACTTAGCTTTGCAATTCAGTCCGGGATAAATAAGCACAAGAACTAGTAGAACACGAAAATAGCATTAAGTAAAGAGTCTCAAAAACATCGTCACAATAATTTAAACCCTAAACCGAATAATGGGATTAGCTACACATGATCATGTAAAAACACATAATGAAAAGTAGGAAATTCTCTTCTCTTCGTCGAAAGCTTCGTCTCCTCCAGAGCCGTCTTGGTCTTCGTAGAATAATTGATCATTTGTCGCATGATTGAAACCCTAACCCAAAGATCTTATTTATAACAAAATCTAGGGTTTCCAAGTCTGTTTTTAGGCTCAATATCCAAGTTTTGGGCTTGCTGACATCACCAAAATGCGTGCTGACAGTAGCGACCGCGTTTCACCTTAACATTAGTGACCGGGTTTCCTTTAGACATTAGCGTCGAGCTAATGTCTCTACGAAATGCGGTGCCCACTGAATCCCGACTTCGGCTATTCATTTGGCCATCCAAACTACCTCGGATGCTCTCGGTGTGAACTAGAGAGTTGTAGGGAATTGAATTATCTACGCAACGGCATGTGGCTCATATGTTTTTGATCAGCGGTCCATTCCCAGTGCTCCGTCGAACATCTGAAGGTCTGATCTGCTATTGTGGTGTTTTTGGCACAAAATGCCATCTTTTATGCATGTTTCCTCCTAGAGCTTCCGAAACACCTGAAATGCAAAACCATACTAAAAGATAGGATTAGTTGATTCGACGAGTCGTATAAATACGACTCATCAAACCACCCCACACTTAAACTTGTTCGTCCCGAACAAGAACTAAGTCGTAGAAAGAAAATAAATGCAACACCACAATTACTTTGACGCCCTGGATAGATGCTACATGAATAAGAGTTGCTAGTCTAGATTTTACTTTTCTATGCATAACTCAATCGCTACTAAAATCATTATGCTCAACACAGAATTAACTTGATACGTGTTACCTTTTGAGCTGAAATTCAAATCAATTCGGATGAATGGGAGATAGTCCTCTTTAGACCCATGATCTGCATTTACTGTTCCGAACTCTAGCTATATGGTTATACTTCATTGCTTTTTCTTGCACGTGATTCATTCAAGCTTCAAGGTTTCTTGAGTTTCTCTTCTCTTTTTTTATTGGACAGCTTTTGTAGTGACTTTCTTTGGCCTTTGGCTCTTGATGTAACAATGATGTACTTCACTTGATTGCGTGTAGAACTTTCACAATTTGGCTGATTTTTCTTGAGCTTTGCTCCTTTGTTGTGAATAGCTTGTCCTTTTTTTTGAAGGAGGTCCAATCATCGCCCCCAAGCATATGGAAATACATCTCCGCTCTTTCTCATCCTCGGCCTTTTTGACGCGAGTTAAGATGGGGGTCCACTACCTATTTTCCTGGTTACTTCAGACTAGAGATAGGACGGTCTATTTTCCCGTCTCGCCTACCTACATAAACGCTACAGTGGCGGAGCAAACTCTGAACCAATAAGTCTCAAAGTGCTAGCCTCCACAAAATCCAGATAACCATATAACTCGAAATTTGGTCTTTTAAATGATTCGTCAAGTCTCTCTAGGACATTTCTATCAACTCCACATCCATGTTTATCTCATCTCAAAAGGATACGTAGTAGGTTAAATTCACATGCAGTCACACAATTCAAATTTCACGAGAGAAACACATCTAATCATCAGCATCATCTGTTTCGCATCATCAAAATTCAATACTGCATATCCAGGAAATAGAGAGAAATTGCATACTTCCAATTTTTTTAAAGGAAAACGTGCAGACACTGTGCAAAAAATAAACGTGCTGACACAACAGACTGACTGACTCTCCCACCCCACACTTTTGAACAAAGTCGTGTCCTCACGGTACGACTTAAATTCCAAGACACAGACTATGCAAGACACACAAAACGTAGGGAAAACAATAGAGCATAAAAGTGAACAGGCACTCCCCTTGTTTCGTCGCGTGATGGGAAGAATTTTGGTCAAACGATTCAGTCAACACCGGTCAACGGTCAACCGCGTCTGCTTCATACGTTACGTAACGCGTCTTCTTTAGACGTTACCTTAATGTTGGCGGAAGACGCGGTCGGCACAATGTTGAGGGCAGACACTGTGAACACTGAGGTGCGCTATTTCCTGCATGAAAAGCATCTCTTTCCCAAAGGATAATGTGACGAACTTGACTCAAGATTCAAATTAAAGAAAAAACGAAATAATAAAAATAAACTGAAAAAAAACAAAACTTTTGCCGCGCTGCCTCCCTGCGAGCGCCTTTGTTTTACGTTGTTGGCTCGACGGTACCTCTTTAGGGATCACAAGTTAGGATCCCATGGACGTGTGAGGTCAAACTTCGCCTCAGCGACCCCTTCAATCCGCCCAAAACCCTCATCTAGTGGTGCTCTCGTGTCTCTCCATCCGGGTTTCCATTCGAACGTGCCATGTCTTGGTTGCTTCTTCATGTATGAACAGTCATCATCCTCATAAATATAAAAATCTGACATCTTACCACCAAACGCAAGTAAGAACAAGCATGTGTCCATGTCTATCTTGGTTTTAGTGGCAAGGAGGAGTGGTCGTCCCAAAATAGGTGCTGGAGGATCATTATCTCTAGCATCTCCCATCTCTAAAACATAAGAGTCAACATCACGGGTGATTGTGAAGGCACCTGGGTCCTTACACTCTTCAGGTGGTGCTGCTTGACTCGTAGCACATAGGTGTTCCGCCGTTGGCTTTTCGGCTCATGCTTCACCTCCAACTCATCTTCCAGCTCATCATTATCGATCACATGGTCTTCAGGAGCTATCACCTGCACAGAAAATGAAGTAAAAGGGTCAGTTTTGGATTGTGCATCAGTGGCGACCGTGTCTGCAGTAGACGTTATGGACGCGCCTCGCTTAGATATTATGGCCGCGTCTTCTTCAGACATTAGCATCGAGCTAATGTCTTCTGTACGCGCGGTGGACACTAACTCCGAGTTGTTTTCTTCATTTTCTGCACCCAATTTTTCTACGCCTGCCAATGTACTAATGTCTCCTCTCGGGTTAGGCACTGTTACGGGTAAGATTGTGACGGAGGTGTTGCATGTGATGTCGGGCACGATCTGTACTGAATCAGCTTCTACTGTCTGCGCCTTATCATCCATTTTGTGCATCTGACCCCGTCTTGATCTCTGTGCCATATCATCTATCAGGTCCCAGACATCATATATGGGTAAATCCCATACCGAACCTCCTGCTGCAGCATCAAGCATAGAATTCTCTAGTAGCGTCATCCCACCAAGAAATCTCTTGAGAAGGTATGAATCGATGAATCCATGGTGTGGACAGCTTCCCTGAAGAGCATCGAAGCGCACATAGTACTCATAAAGTGTTTCGTCCTGAAACTGCTCAAGGGTAATAATTTTCTCATGGACTTCAAATCGAAGGGATGGCGGAGAAAACTTCTTTAGAAATTGGGCTCGTAGATCCAAATAATCGCTTTCATAATCTGCACCTGATGAGTAATACCAAGATATTGCGGAGTCAGTTAAAGAAAACTTAAAATATTTTAGCTTAAACCTCTCTAATGACTCGTCCTTAGGCTTCATACGGCTGCAGATGGAGTGAAACGTCCTCACATGCATCATGGGGTCTTCTCCGATGGCACCTCCAAATTTGGGGAGACGTCGAATCATCCAAAACGTGACCTTGCTACCCTCGTATTCATCTTCCTCATCATTTTCATCGTCACAAGGTTCTCTACTATAATAAGAAGATATAGCGAACCGCAAAAGAAAAAACAAAAAACAGAAAAATAAATAATAATAAATAAATAAAATAAGTGAACAACTTCACCGAAGCGCAGCTCCCCGGCAACGGCGCCAAAATTTGACGAGCGTCGTTGGTCAAGTCAAATTTGTATTTATAATTTCCTTACTCTTGACTAATACAGCGGCAAGCAAAGGTCGAACCCTAGAGAGCTGGTGAGGTTACTTGTTGTTTCTGTAAATAAAGCAATTGGGGTTTGTGAGTATTTGGAAACAAGTGCAAACAGAAATAAGCGAAGTTATTCAATCAGAGGAAGTATTCGGTCTAGGGTTTCCTATTGTGACTCGTTTATCATTGACTTCTAATTATCTAGTTGTCCATGCATACGTAGTGGGTAGCGTCATGAGAAAACGAGAAAGGGGAGGGGAAGGAACAATGTATCCGACGGCTAAATCCCCGGCAATGGTGCCAATTTGACAGAGCCCACTGCACTGTCGTTAAGGTGCAATGTTCTCTGTACAAATAAATTTATATTTTCCGCTACTCGCGACTTCACTACTGGGTAGTAAGTGGTAAGTAGGGGTTGAACCCAAGGGAATTAGGGGGATACATTGTTCTTGAAGGGATTTGTACAGCGAGGGAGCGTGTTTTAAGGTTGATTGAGATTTTAGCGGTTATGACTAAGTGACTTTTTTTGATTGTTTTTGGTTTTGAGTGCGGAAAAGTAAATTACAGAAAATAAATACTGAAAAGTAAAAAGAAAGACTTACAGTGGGTGATGCATGATTTGCGAGTCCTCCGGAAGATGAGCGGTTGATGATTGCAATTAAGTAAATACAGGGGGTTTTATAATCTAAAGAAAACATTCGGTTTCAGACGCCTTGTATCATAGTTGTTTATCATCGACCGCTAATGATCATACTAAGTGTTCAAAGATGAATCGAGGCCATTTCTAAGTGCAAGACTTGCAACATCGTTTAAAACACTTGTTCTACTTTAGACTAATTCCTCCTTTCGAAGTATCTTAGCCTTGTGTGCATCCACTTGATCTTTCAGTTACGATCGACCGAGTGGTGTTTTAGATAAGTCGAACTCCTCAGATAAGTTTTGCTTGTTACAGCTTCCACTTACCCGAGTATGTTCACGAATCCCCACGGAAGAGCTTTGCTTGTTACAGCTTCCACTCAACCTTGGAATTTCTGACTATATATGGCACATAGAACAAGTTTTGAACACAAAGCGGCATTAAGTGCAGGGTCTAAAACATTTTACAATACAAGTACACCCCTTTAACCGAATAAAGAGTTTAGCTACGAATATCCATGGAAAAGGACATCATAACTAAATACTCAGGGGTTTTTGAAAACAGTAAGAGGAGAGGGGGTGGAATACTCAAGAACCAACAGAAGTATTCTCAATCCTACTGAATACTCAAGAACCAACAGCAGTATTCTCTAAAACTGTTATAATACTCAAGAACCAACAGGAGTATTATTTCAAACCGTTATAATACTCAAGAACCAACAAGAGTATTATTTCAAAAACCAAACTTACAAAGTAACAAACTTTTAGAGAGAGAAGTGAAATGTTGATTTTAGGATGATACAAATGAGAGGGGAAGCTCTCCTTTTATAGGCTAAGGGAGGAGGACTGGAGGACCAAGATGAAACCATGTGGTTTCATCCAAGGGAGGAGGAGGGAGGTCCAAAAGCCGCCGGTTCCAAGTCATGGAGGAGGAAGCCGCCGGTCATGACAAGGCAAGGGGGAGAAGCCACCAGTCACCAAGGAGGAAAGGTGGAGGTTTGTGAGTTTTGTGCAGTCTTTTCACAAAACTATCAGTCCAATTTCGCTCCGGTCTGACTTTGGTTGTTCCTCGGTTGGATTTGATTTGAGTAATTCAATGTCAGGATCTTGAGATTTCTTCATTCAGCATCTGATCTTGACCTTGGAATGACTCGTAACATCTTTTCAGCGTAAAATCCTCTCCTTAGCGTGTTTTCTCTCTAAGCGCCAAAATACCCTGTAGAAATATATCGGAACTAACAAGCAAAAGTTAAATAGACAAGCGTCTAATTTGGTGGGTTTTACTGTGTTTTTGATTCGTATAATTATGGTCCAACAGATCACCCCACACTTTTAGTTGTTCGTCCCGAACAATGCTATTGAAGGGCGGCACACTAAGTAAGTTTGTTAAAATATGAAAATTAGACTGTGGTACTAGACTTATCCTAATTTATGCATTACTTACTTATTACCAAATTGAACTGTGTAAATAAATAGAAGAAACTTGATACTTGTACCTTCGTGCCGAGATGCAAATTATTCTGGATGTTTCGGGAGATAGCCCTTTTTAGGCTCCTAGACTGCAACCTCGGGACTGTCTCGCACTATAAGGTTTCCTTGTAGCTTTCTCTAGCACGTGATTCGGTTCGGGTTCCACAGTTGAGTTGAGCCTTTTTGATTTCTTTCTTCTTTTGGCGAGGGACAGCTTTTTGTAGTGAATCGGCCTTTGGCCTTTGATTTGACTTTTTTGAGTACTTCACTTTTGTTCGGTTAAAACCTTCACAATTTTGGGCCTTTGGCCTCTTGATTTGCTTCTTCGAGCTTTCACTTCTTTGTGACTTGCTAGTCCATTTTCTCAAGCCTTCTTGGGAGGTCCAATCATCGCCCGCGAGCCTATGGAAATACTTCCCCGCTCTCTCTCATCATTGTCGTTTCGCGCGAGTCAAAATGAGGGTCGCTCATTTATTTTCCCGGCTACTTTGACTAGAGATAGGATGGTTTGATTCCCGTCCCGCCTTCTTCATTTTTTATGCATAAACACTGCATGGCGGAGCTGACTCTTGACTCAACTGAAAAAACCTGAAGTGCAGCCTCCACTGACTTCGTAACCCATATAGTGAAATTCAGTCCTTCGATTGCTTGCCAAGCCTCTCTAGGGCATTTCTATCAACTCCACATCCCTAATTTATCTCAGCACAAAGGGACAAATGAGAAGTTACATTCTAAGTTTTTAAACATTTGAATTTTCACAAGGTTAATGCATGAATTATGACTTATCTTTTTCACATTCTTAAGTTCATATTTTCAAAAAGATAACACTAAAAAGAAAAACATGTTATTTATTTATGTACACATGCGGATCTCACCCCACACTTTGGAACGAAGGCGTGCCTTTCAGCACTACTTAGTTCAAAAGCCATGCAAGCAGACAATTACGAGAAGGAAATGATATTAAGGAAAGGTAAGATCAGAACTCCCTTTAAAGTGTCGAGTGAACGACATGGCATGAGGCTGGATAATCGAGGGAGTTCGGCTGGGGCCTTGAACTCTCAGCGCAAGCCCGGTACCTCACGGAAGCTGCCTGGCTGATCCGGTCTTGCTCCAAAAACCGATTCCTGAATAGTCATTTTGTCTATGCACCAAGTGGGTGAGAGCGACTTATTGGAAAAAACTAAATGACAGAAAATAAAAGATAGAAAGTAAGATAGGTGTCGGGTTACCTCCCGACCAGTGCACTTGTTTAACGTCGTTGGCTCGACAGTACCTTACTCCTGGATCACTGGTTGGGATCCCATGGGTGGCTCAGGTCGAATTTTGCCACTGTTCCTGTGTTGCTTCTTGCCTTGCCTTTCCTTGATTCCTTGTGAGACGATGTGCTTGGGTCCTGTTCCCGTTGTTGTGGTGATTTCTCCTTCCAACGTCTCTGAGAAGGCGAGGGACCCTTTACAACTACTCTCTCGAACTGGGTTTTCTGGTGTTTAGGGTTGCCTTGTCCAGTCATGGCGAAAACATGCTCCATCGAGGTGTCGTTCTGCTCAGGCCCTTTTCCCATTCTTCTTTCAGCCTCTTCAGGGATCACATAGTTTTCGGTGGTGTTTTGGACTTCTTCCGTTGTTGGTACTGCCTCGAGTTCCCATGAAGGTTCGTTGCTCCCAAAGCTTTCTATGTCTGATTCTTCCGACGGCTCGGGAGTATCTTCTTCGTCTGTCTCTGGTCCAGCCTCTTCCATCTGCATGCCTCTGTTAGCTTGGGGTATTCGTTTTGTGCCTGCGGCCAGGTCATTTATGAGGTTCAACATGTCTGCCATGGTTAAGTTCCTGGCTGATCTTCTCATTGCTTTGTTAATCCTCGTCAGATCATCGGCCTTCATCCCACGAAGAAATTTTTGAAGCAAAAGTTTCTTCGTGAATCCATGGTGCGGGCAGCTTGAGACGATGGTGTCATAGCTCGTGTAGTATTCGTCCAAAGTCTCATCCCGGGATTGTTGCAGGCACATGATCTTCTCACGGGTTTGTTGTAGTAAGGATGGAGGGGAGAATTCTTTCATGAATGGGACGCAGAGGTCCACAAAATGTACTGCACTGCTAGCAGTTGATATGTAATACCAGATCGTCGCAAAATCAGTTAGAGAGAATTTAAAGCATTTAAGCTTAAACTCCGCTAACATTTCATTATCAGGTTTTATGTGTTGACAAATATGGTGAAAGTTTTGACAGTGTTGAACTGGGTCTTCTCCATCCGTACCTCCGATAGAGGAAGATGTCTTGTTGTCCATGCATACGTAGTGGGTAGCGTCATGAGAAAATGAGAAAGGGGAGGGGAAGGAACAACGTATCCGACGGCTAAATCCCCGGCAACGACGCCAATTTGACAGAGCCCACTGCACTATCGTTAAGGTGCAATGTTCTCTGTGCAAATAAATTTATATTTTCCGCTACTCGCGACTTCACTACTGGGTAGTAAGTGGTAAGTAGGGGTCGAACCCAAGGGAATTAGGGGGATACGTTGTTCTTTAAGGGATTTGTACAGCGAGGGAGCGTGTTTTAAGGTTGATTGAGATTTTAGCGGTTATGACTAAGTGACTTTTTTTTATTGTTTTTGGTTTTGAGTGCGGAAAAGTAAATTACAGAAAAAAATACTGAAAAGTAAAAAGAAAGACTTACAGTGGGTGATGCGTGATTTGCGAGTCCTCCGGAAGATGAGCGGTTGATGATTACAGCTAAGTAAATACAGGGGGTTTTGTAATCTAAAGAAAACATTCGGTTTCAGGGGCCTTGTATCATAGTTGTTTATCATCGACCGCTAATGATCATACTAAGTGTTCAAAGATGAATCGAGGCCATTTCTAAGCGCAAGACTTGCAACATCGTTTAAAACACTTGTTCTACTTTAGACTAATTCCTCCTTTCGAAGTATCTTAGCCTTGTGTGCATCCACTTGATCTTTCAGTTACGATCGACCGAGTGGTGTTTTAGATAAGTCGAACTCCTCAGATAAGTTTTGCTTGTTACAGCTTCCACTTACCCGAGTATGTTCACGAATCCCCACGGAAGAGCTTTGCTTGTTACAGCTTCCACTCAACCTTGGAATTTCTGACTATATATGGCACATAGAACAAGTTTTGAACACAAAGCGGCATTAAGTGCAGGGTCTAAAACATTTTACAATACAAGTACACCCTTTTAACCGAATAAAGAGTTTAGCTACGAATATCCATGGAAAAGGACATCATAACTAAATACTCAGGGGTTTTTGAAAACAGTAAGAGGAGAGGGGGTGGAATACTCAAGAACCAATAGGAGTATTCTCAATCCTACTGAATACTCAAGAACCAACAGGAGTATTCTCTAAAACTGTTATAATACTCAAGAACCAACAGGAGTATTATTTCAAACCGTTATAATACTCAAGAACCAACAAGAGTATTATTTCAAAAACCAAACTTACAAAGTAACAAACTTTTAGAGAGAGAAGTGAAATGTTGATTTTAGGATGATACAGATGAGAGGGGAAGCTCTCCTTTTATAGGCTAAGGAAGGAGGAATGGAGGGCTAAGATGAAACCATGTGGTTTCATCCAAGGGAGGAGGAGGGAGGTCCAAAAGCCGCCGGTTCCAAGTCATGGAGGAGGAAGCCGCCGGTCATGGCAAGGCAAGGGGGAGAAGCCACCGGTCACCAAGGAGGAAAGGTGGAGGTTTGTGAGTTTTGTGCAGTCTTTTCACAAAACTATCAGTCCAATTTCGCTCCGGTCTGACTTTGGTTGTTCCTCGGTTGGATTTGATTTGAGTAATTCAATGTCAGGATCTTGAGATTTCTTCATTCAGCGTCTGATCTTGACCTTGGAATGACTCGTAACATCTTTTCAGCGTAAAATCCTCTCCTTAGCGTGTTTTCTCTCTAAGCGCCAAAATACCCTGTAGAAATATATCGGAACTAACAAGCAAAAGTTAAATAGACAAACAGTCTAATTTGGTGGGTTTTACTGTGTTTTTGATTCGTATAATTATGGTCCATCAGAGTGCAAAGGGCAACGATGTACTGGATGATCATCCCCTCCAGCAGCTCCCCGCTCTTGATAATCGATTTAAGGTAAAACCCTTTCCCTGTACGAAAACTCTCTTGCAGGAATTTAGCTGCGCAACTCACTCTTCGTAAACACCGAGTGTCTGTATTTATAGGTGTAGGCCTAAAGGTCCCACCTTTAAGTTGTTGTCTCAACCGGAACTAAAACTCCTCAACTGGTTGGGTCTGCTCAAAGACTGCATAATCTGGGCTCTAATTGAAACGGCATCGTTCGGGTCTGAGCACAACGGAGATGTACTTCAAGGTCATCCGATCGGAACTGTTGTTGGTTCGGAGCTTAATGCCTTAGAATGCAAAAAGCATTGGTTCGGGATAGTCAAGACAAACTTGTTGCGAATGGATATATTTTTGCTTCTTTTCGCCTTCTTTCAACTAGTTTTGCTTTCCTGAGGGGTCTATGTAGTTTGCGTGAATATTGCACCTGAAAGGGTAAAAGAGTGTCAGTTGGTCTTAAGAATATACGGGAACGAGTCAAAACCTAAGAAAAATGCGGAGAGATACTAGTCGATATTCCGACTAATCAAAATACTCCTCACTTGAGCTTCTGATCCAATACAAAGAGGCTCTAGTGATGTGGCACATGCAAGACATTTCTGCTGGCGATTGCAGCAACTGTACGGATATTTCTCTTGCCTAATCCGTGCACAGAAGATTCTGCTTTGCAAGTGTCTTGCTAGATATTTCATCATTTGTTAGTCGCTCTGCATCAATCTCTTTCCTCACTATCAGATACCAACCCTCTAAGGGATATTCATTAAGGCAATCGGTGCAATTTAGTTTCGGGTGAACAAGTGTTAGATTATTTTATATAATCTAATATTGGGATCATAATGCAAATATAATAAGATGTGTATGCTATCATAATTTATAAGTCATATATTAAAGTGATCTAGTATACAAGTGACTTTAGAGTATAAATAAAGTTATGATCATGCAATTATAATATGTGTAGATACCGGTCCGATAATTACACTTCTTTTGAGGGGAAGGATTTGTAATTATCAGAAATATAGCAGTTATGTACAACGCTATATATAGGTAGTGGTTCCCAGTCATATGCACTAAACTTCAGTATCATTCTTCTCTCGAAATCTTACTGGGAAAGGGTTGTGCGGAAAGGCTGGAAGATCCACTACGGTGTTCAGCAATCAACAAAGTTTCTCCGGTGAAGTTCCAGAGTCATCAACGGAGGTTTGATCTTATTCTGTAATTTCCTCTATGCTCGATTAACATGAATTGGGTATTACGATCCTGAGTATATGAAATTAATCTTATAATTGGTATCAGTCGCCCCATATTCTATGTTAATTGACCGCGATTAAGGGAAGATTAAGTTAAAATTAGATCTGGGATTATGGATTTAACGACTGTTCATCCCATCTTCTTGTTTCCGTTTTGTCATTTTGTGTCTTCTTCCGTGAACCACTTCGGCATCGTGAATGGAAACAAACCGCTGCGAACTGAATGGAAACCACTTCGGCCTCTTTTGGTCGAATTTGGCTATGGAATCAGCCACTTTCATCGCGAGTGGCTTCGGGTCTCGGCCAGCGAAACTCTTTTTTTTCTTTTTCTTCCAGATCCGCTTAATTGATTCCGGCAGAAGATCGTGGTTGTCGAATCTATTTGATGGCCGGAAGAAGAGGACAGATTTTGTGAGAGTTGACGTTGAAGTCCGGTTGAAGAAGTCGGCCGGGACTGTTGGCCATGATTTTAGTGAATCGAAGTGTTACCGTTGCAGTAATTGGTCTTGAATGGCGAGATGATGAGCTGCTGACTTAATTGCTGCGTTAATTTTTTTTAAATAATAGCAGGTATTAGTTCTTCGAGTCAAGGGAACAATCCTGAGCTAGCAGGTATATGCAACGTTTTGAAGGGCTAAACTGCGGTACTAGAAAAACAAAAGGGGAACGATCATGCGCACGACACTAACACGGCTGGTGACAAAGTGGAGCAAAGGATTAAATTCTTACGAGAGTTTAAAAAGATGAACCCTCCAGTGTTTACTGGCACTGCCGACCCGGATGTTGCTGATAAGTGGATAAAGTAAGTCAAAAGGCTTTTGGACTTATTAGGAATTCCTGATGATTGTAGAGTCGTGTTAACCTCTCACTTGTTCGAAGGTGAAGCAGACTACTGGTGGGACTTTGTTAAGTCAAGTCATGATGTCGCATCAATGACTTGGGAGGATTTTGAAGACGTGTTCTTCGCCAAGTATTTTCGTGAGTCGGCTAGAGATGCGGAGATGGAGGAATTTATTCATCTCTTACAGCGTAACATGACCGTAGCCCAATATGAGTCAAAATTTATAGAGCTGTCTCATTTTGTGCCTTCGCTTGTAGCAACTTAACAGATGAGGGAAAAGAGGTTTGAACGAGAACTGTGCCCTTCGATTCAGGAGAAGTTGGTAGCCTTAAGACTTCATACTTATGTTGATGTTGTGGAAAGTGCATCCTTGGTGGAACAGCAGTTGAACAACTCTCAAGCGCTTCGTCAGGCAAGAGACCAGAAGCGAACTAGTCAGCAGAATAATTTGCCGAACAAGAAGCCATATATGTCTTCATCTAGTGCATCATGGAGGAACCCTCAAGCGAGCTTCAAAATAGACTCACCTAAGTGTTTTAACTGTGGAAAGTTTGGGCACAAGAAGAGAAATTGTCCATCTGGAAACTCATCCCAGCAGGCTTTTAACCGTCCACAACAATTTGGGCAAAGAACTCTGATTAATCAGTCTTTTACTCAAAAGCCTCAATTTCATGCGCCTAGAGCCACAACTTTAGCGAATCAATCAAGAGGAAGAGCGAATAATAATGGACAAGGTCAGGGAAATGCTAGAGTTTTCTCGGTGTCTGCAAATGAGGATCCGTCTTCGAATGCAGTTGTTGAAGGTACTTTTCCAGTTTATAGTTCTTTAGCTAAAGTTCTATTTGATACTGGCGCTTCACACTCATTTATAGCTGCATCATTTGCATCGACGCTAGACTTACCGTTAGAGAGGCTGGATAAGCCCCTTTTCGTTGACACGCCCTTAGAGCATAGTGTTCTAATTAATAAGATCGGTAAAGGGTGTGTGATCAAAGTCACATATTATGACACCGAAATAGACGTGATACTATTAGAAATGTCGGGCTATCAAGTTATACTTGGAATGGATTGGTTATCCAAGTATCGAGTGATAATGGATTGTTACCGAAAAAAGTTAAGTCTTTTGACCAAAGAGGGAAAGGAACTTTGTTTCTTTGGGGAGAAAGAGGCTTCTCCATTTCACCCTCATCTACTATCTAACGTCCGACTTTTAAGAGGTGATGGAATTTCTAAATTGTTGATGTCCATGAAGATAGGAGCTAAGTGTGATCCACCACAATGTTCCATTCCAGTTGTTTGCGAGTTTCTTGATGTCTTTCCAGAGGAGCTTACGTCACTTCCACCCAAATGAGAAGTTAATTTTTCTATCAACGTCTACCCTGGTACGGCTCCAGTGTCTATTTCACCATATCGTATGGCTCCAGCGGAACTTAAGGAACTGAAAGTGCAAATTGAAAAGCTTTTAGAGCAAGGATTTATCCGACCAAGCACTTCACCATGGGGAGCTCATGTCTTGTTTGTTAAGAAGAAGGATGGATCACTAAGATTGTGCGTGGACTATCGAAAGCTCAATCAAGTTACGATAAAGAACAAGTATCCTCTTCCACGGATTGATAATTTGTTTGACCAACTAAGAGGGTCCACATGCTTTTCAAAAATTGATTTGAGATCAGGCTATCACCAACTCCGAATTAAGGAAGAAGACATACCCAAAACAGCCTTCAGATCTCAGTATGGCCACTTCGAATTCTTGGTCATGTCTTTTGGATTGACAAATGCCCCAGCTGCTTTTATGGAGCTTATGCACCGAGTTCTCAAGCCTTTTCTAGATGATTTTGTGATCGTGTTTATTGATGACATATTGATTTACTCTAAGTCACGAGAACAACATGAACAACACTTGAGAATGGTTCTCCAAACCCTGCGAGAGCATAAACTCTATGCAAAGATGGAGAAATGTGACTTTTGGACATCGAAGATTACATTTCTTGGACATGTAATATCAAGGGAAGGAATATCTGTTGATCCGGTGAAAGTGGAAGCGGTATTGAATTGGAAAACTCCTAAAACAGTATTTGAGATTCGAAGTTTTCTTGGATTGGCCGGCTATTATCGAAGATTCATTGAAAACTTTACAAGGTTAGCAAATCCTTTGACCCGGTTGACTAGGAAAGGAGTCAAATTTGAATGGGATGAAGCTTGTGAAGCATTTGAAGAGCTCAAAATCAAATTAACCACAACCCCAGTGCTTGTAAATCCATCAAGCGAAGAGAAATATATAGTATATTGTGACGCATCCTTAAATGGTCTCGGTTGTGTTTTAATGCAACAAGGTAGAGTAGTAGCTTATGGATCTCGAAAACTAAAGCCTCACGAGTTGAATTATCCTACACACAATTTGGAACTTGCTTCCATTGTTTTCGCATTGAAAATTTGGCGATGCTACCTTTACGGTGTTGATTTTGAAGTATATTCCGATCACAAGAGCTTGAAGCATTTGTTCACTCAGAAGGATCTAAATTTACGACAGAGAAGGTGGATGGAATACCTTGAAGATTATCAATTTTCTCTTCATTATCATCCAGGAAGAGCTAATGTCGTGGCTGATGCTTTGAGTAGAAAGACAAGTGCACATTTGGCATGCATAATGATGGATCAATGGAGACTTAAAGAGACCATTGAATCTTACGACTTACACTTGGTTGAAGGTTCGGATCCGATACGCATGCATAGTATCATAGTAGAACCTGCCTTAACATCAAGGATCATCAAAGATCAACCGAAAGATTTAGGACTGGAAAATATTAGGGTAAGAATATCTAATGGCGAGAACATTGAAGGTTGGACGATTCATGAAGGGCAAGGACTTCGCTATCAGAACAGATTAATTGTCCCGACCAATGAAGCCTTGAAAGAAGATCTACTTCGTGAAGCACATCGTTCTAAATACACAATCCATCCCGGGAGTACTAAAATGTATCAAGATTTAAGAAGACACTTTTGGTGGAAGGGAATGAAGAAAGATATTGTCGAGTATATTCAAAATGCTTAACTTGTCAAAAGGTGAAAGTTGAGCATCAAAGACCCGGAGGATTACTACAACAGTTGGAGGTAGCGGAATGGAAATGGGATTATATCACGATGGACTTTGTCACGGGATTGCCTAAAACAAGTGCTGGATACAACGTCATTTGGGTAGTTGTTGATAGATTCACAAAATCGACGCATTTCTTACCAATTAAGGTGACAGACTCAGTTGATACGTTAAGTCGGCTGTATGTGAAAGAAATTGTAAGACTTCATGGTGTTCCGCGATCGATAGTGTCAGATAGGGACCCAAGATTTACATCACATTTCTGGAAAACATTTCAAAGAGCCCTTGGAACTAACTTAAATTTCAGTACAGCATTTCATCCTCAAACGGATGGGCAATCGGAGCGAGTAATTCAAATTCTAGAAGACATGCTAAGAGCTTGTGTGTTGGATTTCAAAGGAAGTTGGGTAGAGCATCTATCGTTAATAGAATTTGCATACAACTATAGCTTTCAATCTTCCTTGGGAATGGCACCGTATGAAGCGTTATACGGCAGACCTCGCCGTTCTCCTTTGTGTTGGGAAGAAGTGGGAGAGAAGACCTTTACTGGACCAGAAGTTATTGAAGAAACAACAGAAAAGGTAGCTCAAATTCGTAAGAGGCTATTAACATCTCAGAGTCGACAAAAGAGTTACGCTGATAAGAGAAGGAGACCACTAGAATTTTCGGTGGGAGACTTTGTTTTATTGAAAGTGAGTCCTAAGAAAGGTGTATCTAGATTTTATACTAAAGGAAAGCTTGCCCCTAGATACATTGGACCTTTAAAAATTCTTGAAAGAATTGGCGAGGTTGCGTATCGACTATCCTTACCATCAGAGTTATCCCGAGTTCATAATGTCTTTCACGTCTCAATGTTGAGGAAATGTGCGCCGGATGATTCTCAACGCATCGAATGGAAAGGATTACAACTAGACGAGGATGCCTCTTATGAGGAAAGGCCTATTATGATACTTCACCAAAAAGATCGAGTATTACGCAATAAGGTGATTCCTCTAGTTAAAGTATTATGGGAATACCACGGAAACGAAGAAGCGACATGGGAATTGCAAACAGAGGTGCAAAAGAAGTATCCATACTTATTCGTGTGATAAGGTAAACATAAATTTCGAGGAAGAAATTTTTTTAAGGAGGATAGAATGTAAGAGCCTGAAATTTTAGACTAAGTAAATAAGTATCAAGTTAAAGTATGAGAACAAATGACAGATTTTTTAAGACCAAGTAGATAAATATCAAGCATGGCATTAGGTGACTCATATAATGCATTTATTGGAGTATGACACAATGTGGACAAGTGTAGGATACCTAAACTCCTCATTAAATGCTTCATTAATGCATCTTCTATATAAGTCATCTTAGGAGTCATTTTACTTCCTTATGCAAGAAAAGAGAGAGAAATAACAACAAAACACTCACTTAAAATCTTGACAGCAGCTTTGTGGAGAAAACAAGTGTAGGATTTCTTGATCTCTTCTTTTAGTTTATGAGTAGGTTAACACATGTTGAGTTTGATGTATGTGCTACTTGCTAGAGGTGTATTTGAATGATTTGATGCTTCATATGGGTTTTATTCATAGTTTTAGTTGTTGTCCCTATGCTGATATTATGCTGCACTGGTACATGAAAAACATGATTTATATGCTTAAGAACATGGTGAACAGATTCTGGTTGCTGATACATGTTGTGAATGCCTTCTTTTACTTCATAAAAGAGTCAAAGATGCATGAAAATAGATGTTCACTTGATATACTTATGTAGATCACAAGCTCTAGAATGATAAGAACATGCTAAATACGAATTCTTATGCAATCTGAGTTACGTATTAGCTGCTGATTTATATGTTTTTAATTCTGAAATTAGGGATTTACATGGTATAATTACATATAGAGTTCACTAGAGTCATTTGCAAGTGATAATCATGTTCCTTAATGACTTAATCAATTTATAAGAGCAAGAATCAAGGTAAATAGGCATGTATACCAGTCTGAAGTATTGCATTTATATATGTAGTGAATCTGAAATCTTGAATTTAAGTCCTAAAATACCTTGTAAGCTAGTTTAGAAAGTAATCTTTCAAACTATTTATATTGGTGGTTATCTTTGAAGTCAACTATAAATGATTTGCTTAGTTTTCATGATATTAGCCTTGTTTGTAAGTACTTTGTTCATGATTCGTGTTTGTATTTCGTAGTACATGCTATAATGTGATATATATGCATATCATTACATAACATAAGCATTCACGCATGATATTCATGTATTTGAAAGGAAGGTGTTTTCAATGAAAGGATGTGAATCGGGATACGAGATATCCTTGGGTTAAAAGCCCTAAACCCTGCAGGAAGATCCCGCGAATGGGATAATGGTTGGTGCCAGGCAGGTGTGAAACGTGGTCGGTAGCTTTCCGAGTCGTGAAAGTCTACCAGTTTTGAAAAATGCCAAACATGATTAAACATCAATCATTGCATATCACGTGCATCACTCACACATTTGTTTATATGTGTTTGTATGTTATGTGAGCATATAACTTGTGGACTAATGGTTGAAATTAAGTTTTCCTACTGAGTTCTCATAACTCACTCCTAAATATTCTACAGGTTCTTCTGAGAAGTAAGTGGAAGCTTTAAGAGTCGAGGACTTGTGTGCTTACAACTTTTGTGTACTATAACGTGGCATATGACCTAAGTGATGGTTAATGATAGTGACTTTTGTAACCCATTTTGTGTATATAAAGGTGGGGAGTTTAAGTATGTTTGTAAGAAATACAATGTAGGGTTATTTTAAAAGTAATGTAAATTTCTACTCACGCCCTTGGGGTTTCGGGGTGTGACAAAATGGTAAGGCTTGGATCTTGAATGCTTTTGAATGCCAGGCGTTTTGATTTTGCTGATGCGGCTGCCGAGAAAATCATCCCAAATAACACAAAACCCTAATTGAATTTTGGGCTAGTTGGGTTTTAATTTGTGGGCTTCATGTTTTGGGCTTGGTGGGTGATGAGCCGTATTTATACGACTCATCGAGTCAATAAATCCCATCAATTCCGATACTTTTGTATGCAAATAGTCACTTCTTAGTATGGTTTTGTATTTCAGGTGTTTCGGAAGTTCTAGGAGGAAACGTGCATAAAAGACGGCATTTTATGCCGAAAACATCACAATGGCAGATCAGACCTTTGGACGTTCGTCGGAGTGCTGGGAGCTGACTGTTGATCAGAAAAATACGAGCCACATACCGTTGCGTAGGTGACTCAATTCCCTACAACTCTCTAGTTCACACCAAGAGCATTCGAGGTCGTTTGGAATGCCAAATCGAGAGCCGAAGTCAAAACAGATGAGCAGAACGATGAACAGTAATTCCGGCATGAACAGTAATTCCGGTGTGAACAGTAATTTTGGAAAAAAATCCAAATTTCATGCATGACGGTTTAAAGGCTTCTAGAAGGTTCTGGAAGGCTCTACACAGATCTGGAAGACTTGCAGAAGAAGAAAACTTAGAGACCAAGCAAAGTCGGTTTTAGGACATGTTTCCTAAAACCGTTTTTGGACCGACTTCAATTAGGAAGCTTTGAGGCCTGAGTTTTCTCTATAAATACAGCCTCATATCAAAGGTTTCAAGCATCCCAAAACGTGGAGAGCTCCTCTCTCCACAAAATCCCTTCATCTCTCAAAACCGAGTCTTGACTTCTCCACAGCAAGCTCTCGGCGCTCTCCTCTCTCGGCTCAACCATCCTCGGCTCTCTCATTCGGACGCTCCCGTCCAGCACTCGGCACAGCAGCTCCTCTACCCGGTCCTCTGTTCAGCATTCTCGGCACATCAGCCTCACGGCCAGTCCTTGTTCCATCACTCTCGGCTCAATAGAGAAGTTCATTGTTCTTTATTATTTCTGTTTTTATTCCATGGCTATGTGTAACTAATCCTCTTATTCGGGTTAGGGTTTTAACATTGTGACGATGTTTTTGAGAATTGGTTTTTAATGCTTGTTTCATTATTCTACTAAACCTTGTGCTATTTTATCCCGGTTTATATTACGAAGCTAAGTTGATACCCGGAAAGGTTAGACTTAGCCGAGCAATATAAACCCTATATTTGCTATTTGTTTTATACTAGACCGTTGAGAACAAATAGAGCACGAATTTAATATATCTTGGAATGGAGTGTTAAATTGCTAGGTTTAGAATTCTACAACCCGGAAAGGAAGTAGATTGTGGTATAGGCGTCCGGAAAGACCCTATTTTAGGTTATAACTTGGAATGGAAGTAACCACACTTAGGAATTAGAAACATGATATTTAGAAGTCGATGATAAAACTAGTCACAATTAAGAAACCCTGGCCTGAATATTTCTCATCATTGATACACTCTCGTTTATTTCCTATTTTCTCTTGTTTCCTAATTCGTTTACTCACAACCAATTGTCTCTCTCTTTCTTACAGAACAAAGTAGTAACCATCTAGCTTCCTTGGGTTCGACCCTTGCTTGCCACTGTACTAACCCACAGTTCTGAGTGAGGAAAATATAAATTCAAATTTGCAGGTACAAACGACGCCTGTCAAATTTTGGCGCCGTTGCCGGGGAGCTACGCACGGTGAAATTTGTTCTCTCTTTCCTTTTTCGTTTATTCTGTTTTAATTTCGGTTATTTCCTTATTCAGTGATTGCTATATTCGAACTCTATTTTTATTTTTATTCTCGATTTCTTGTTTCCAATTTCTAGCTCTCAGAGGGTTCTGTCACCAAGACTTACGAGTCTAAGGAAATTGGGTTTTAAGTGAGACCATTGTGACTCCTCCAATTTCCTGGGGACCCTTTGTTGCTAGTATGTGTTTGCTATTCGGTGCTTGCTAGTTTGTGCTTGGCTACTCTTGCACCATGTCTCGTGCAGGTAGTAGAGTTTATGATGAAGAACAGTACGAGCTTGAAAACCTTGACAAAAACCCACCCTCTTATTATAGTAGAGAACCTTGGAACGATGAAGACAACAGGGATGATGGATGCGAGGGCAGCAAGGTCGCATTTTGGATGATGCGGAATATTCCCCAATTTGGAGGTGCCATCGGAGAAGACCCCGTGAGACATGAGCAAACATTTCACGCCATCTGCTACTATACCAAGCCTGAAGACGAGCCATTAGAGGAGTTCGAGCTTAGATATTTTAAGTTTTCTTTAACTGACTCTGCTGATGATTGGTTTTACTCATCAGGTGCAAATTATGAAAGCAGTTATTGGGATCTACGAGCCCGATTTCTTGAGGAGTTTACTCCGCCGTCCTTTCGAATTGGTGTCCGCGAGAAGCTTCGTACCTTTAGGCAATTCAGGGGCGAACCATTCTATGAGTACTCTGCGCGCTTCGAAGGCCTTCGAGAAAGCTGCCCACACCATGGATTCCCAGATTTATTTCTTATGCGGAGGTTTCTTGAAGGGATGATGCCACGTACGCATAATATGCTCGATGCTGCAGCAGGTGGTTCGGTAATGAATGTAGGCATGTATGATCTCTGGAACCTGATATATGATGTGGCAGAAAGATCAAGACAAAGACATGCTCAAACGCACAAAATGGATGATAAGGCGCGGACAATGGAAGCTGATTCAGTGCAGATTTTGCACGACACCGCATTGGCCATGATGGATGAACCAGGGGCAGAGAACGAAGAAAATAAGTCAGAGGCCGTGAGCATCACACCCGAAGATGAGCAGATAGAAGATTCTACCTCAGTGCAGAACACGGACGCCTCACCAATTACGGCTCGGATGTCTGAGGAATTAGTGCAAAATATAGAGACGTTCGCGGAAGATATACAGAAGGCCTCCGCGGATCGCACTGATGCAGTTAAAGAAACTCTAATTTCTGACCCTTATCTTCCATTCCCAATGCAGGTGATTGCTCCTAAGGACCACACGATCGACAAGGATGAGCTTGAAGGCCAATTAGAGGCGAAGCATGAGCCAGAGAAGTCAACGACGGAGTACTCACTCGTTACAGTTCAAGAAGAGCCGCCTGAAAAGTGTAAGATCTCAGGTGCCTTGACAGTCACCCGTGGTGTTGGTAAGACCCTCATACACCACTGCTTAATCGATTTGGGTGCTTATGTTAATGCCATGTCATACTCTTTATATTGCTCTTTGAATTTGGGACCATTGAAACTTCCTAAACTATTGGTAGAATTAGGAAGTACATCACATGTTCGCCCTGTTGGTTTACTTGAGGATCTAACGCCCCATGTTGGAGATCTTGTTGTTCCTGTAGACTCCTATGTTTTGCAGATAGGAGATGGTAGCAATAAGGACCCTCGAGCACTTGTTCTTGGACGATCATTCATATCTACTACAAAGACGAAGGTTGACAGGAGAACATGCTGGATGTCGCTTGATGGCAAGAAACTGAACTTCCATGCCGACCGCCCATACATGAAGAAACGACCGAGACAAGGCGCGTTTGAATGGAAACCAGGATGGAGAAACACTAGAGCACGACTCGATGGACCAGTAGCTATGATGAAGGTGGCCTCGCCAGCTCAGAAGGATGTAAAGGCGAATCCGCCTGATCAATGGAGAGCAGAACCAAGTGAACAGCCATGTGAGAACGTTGGGCGAATTGAAGGAGCAGCTGAGAAGAAGTATGACCTCACACGCCCATGGGATCCTAACTTGTGATCCCTAAAGAGGTACCGTCGAGCCAACGACGTAAAACAAAGGCGCTCGCAGGGCGGCAGCCCTGCACCTTTCATTGTCTCACTTTATTTACTATTTATGTTTGTCTGAGTCTTATCATCACATTGTACTTGGGAGAGAAGATGATTTTTCATGCAGGGGCAGAGGCAAACAGATCCGAAACATTGGCATAAGACTGGATCCAACGCGAGTAGTTCACACCTTGAATAAATTGTGTCAAGAAACATGAGCGTTTAAAGATTCTGTCACAAAGACTTACGAGTCTAAGGAGGTTGGGTTTTAAGTGAGACCGTTGTGACTCCTCCAACCTCCTGGGAATCCTTTATTCGTCTTAATGTCATTGACACAGAGCTTTCATTTTGTGACAAACTCATGCTGCGATGCAAGCTTCGTTGGTGCTCTCTTCGAGGACTCATAGGAGAATAATCAGTTGTTTCTGATCGTCACGCATCGCACGAGGGAAGTGCCTGTCCAACTTTACTCTCTTTTTATTTCCTTTCTTGTTTATTGCATGCATTGTGAGTCTAGATTTGAGTCGTGCCGTGAGGACACGGCTCATTTCAAAAGTGTGGGGTGGGAGAGTCCGTCGTTGAGTCAGCACGTCTACTTTCCTGCACCTTCCATAGAGTCAGCACGTTTCCTTGAAAATTTTAAATTTTTTGTACACATTTCTTCACTATTTCCTAGACTTGCGGTATTGGATGTTGGTTAGGCGAAATAGATAGAGCCGATTACATGCATGTCTTTAGTGAAATTTGACTTGTGCAATTACATGTGATCAGAAAATATTGCGTGCCTTTGTTAGTCGAGATAAATAGGGATGTGGAGTTGATAGAAACGCCCTAGAGAGACTTGACAGAACATTCAAAGGCCGAGTTCGAGTTATATGGTTATACGGATTTCGTGGAGGCTAGCACTTCGAGGCGACATAGTACGAGTCTGCTCCACCACTGCGGTACCCTTGCGGTTGGTCGGGACGGGAATACTTCACACCGTCCAAGCTCTAGTTCGAGTAGCCGGGAAAATAGACAAGCGACCCTTGGCTTGACCCGAGTCAAAAAGACGAGGATGAGTGAGAGCAAGTAGGTTCGAGCAAGTCACAATCCGCACCACAAAGTAACAAATCCATCATCATTGTGAAGGTTTACACAGAAACAAGTGAAGAGCACCACTGATATATCAAAACCAAGACACTATCAAGCTGGCCGAAAAGCACTCAACACTTTGAAGCTCGAATCAATCACGTGCAAGAAAAAGCAATGAAGTATAACCATATACCAAGAGTTCGGCACTGAGGATGCAGTTCATGGGTCTAAAAAGGGCTATCTCCCGAGACATCCGAATTGGTTTGCATCTCGGCCCAAAGGTAACACGTATCATTAACCCATGTTTTCGCACAAGGCTTTTAGTAACGAGTATGCATGGAAAGGTGAAATCTAGATTAGCCGAGTCATGTTCATTTAGCAATATCTAGGATGCCGAAGCTTTGTGATGTTTGCAATTTATTTTCCTCTTATGACCTAGTCCTTGTTCGGGACGAACAAGTTTAAGTGTGGGGTGGTTTGATGAGCCGTATTTATACGACTCATCGAGTCAATAAATCCCATCAATTCCGATACTTTTGTATGCAAACAGTTACTTCTTAGTATGGTTTTGTATTTCAGGTGTTTCGGAAGTTCTAGGAGGAAACGTGCATAAAAGATGGCATTTTATGCCGAAAACATCACAATGGCAGATCAGACCTTTGGACGTTCGTCGGAGTGCTGGGAGCTGACCGTTGATCAGAAAAATACGAGTCACATACCGTTGCGTAGGTGACTCAATTCCCTATAACTCTCTAGTTCACACCAAGAGCATTCGAGGTCGTTTGGAATGCCAAATCGAGAGCCGAAGTCAAAACAGATGAGCAGAACGGATGAACAGTAATTCCGGCATGAACAGTAATTCCGGTGTGAACAGTAATTTTGGAAAAAAATCCGAATTTCATGCATGACGGTTTAAAGGCTTCTAGAAGGTTCTGGAAGGCTCTACACAGATCTGGAAGACTTGCAGAAGAAGAAAACTTAGAGACCAAACAAAGTCGGTTTTAGGACATGTTTCCTAAAACCGTTTTTGGACCGACTTCAATTTGGAAGCTTTGAGGCCTGAGTTTTCTCTATAAATACAGCCTCATATCAAAGGTTTCAAGCATCCCAAAACGTGGAGAGCTCCTCTCTCCACAAAATCCCTTCATCTCTCAAAACCGAGTCTTGACTTCTCCACAGCAAGCTCTCGGCGCTCTCCTCTCTCGGCTCAACCATCCTCGGCTCTCTCATTCGGACGCTCCCGTCCAGCACTCGGCACAGCAGCTCCTCTACCCGGTCCTCTGCTCAGCATTCTCGGCACATCAGCCTCACGGCCAGTCCTTGTTCCATCACTCTCGGCTCAATAGAGAAGTTCATTGTTCTTTATTATTTCTGTTTTTATTCCATGGCTATGTGTAACTAATCCTCTTATTCGGGTTAGGGTTTTAACATTGTGACGATGTTTTTGAGAATTGGTTTTTAATGCTTGTTTCATTATTCTACTAAACCTTGTGCTATTTTATCCCGGTTTATATTACGAAGCTAAGTTGATACCCGGAAAGGTTAGACTTAGCCGAGCAATATAAACCCTATATTTGCTATTTGTTTTATACTAGACCGTTGAGAACAAATAGAGCACGAATTTAATATATCTTGGAATGGAGTGTTAAATTGCTAGGTTTAGAATTCTACAACCCGGAAAGGAAGTAGATTGTGGTATAGGCGTCCGGAAAGACCCTATTTTAGGTTATAACTTGGAATGGAAGTAACCACACTTAGGAATTAGAAACATGATATTTAGAAGTCGATGATAAAACTAGTCACAATTAAGAAACCCTAGCCTGAATATTTCTCATCATTGATACACTCTCGTTTATTTCCTATTTTCTCTTGTTTCCTAATTCGTTTACTCACAACCAATCGTCTCTCTCTTTCTTACAGAACAAAGTAGTAACCATCTAGCTTCCTTGGGTTCGACCCTTGCTTGCCACTGTACTAACCCACAGTTCTGAGTGAGGAAAATATAAATTCAAATTTGCAGGTACAAACGACGCCTGTCAGTGGGCTTCATTTTTTGGGCTATATGGCTTAATAATTAGGCTGTATATTTTGTGTTTTTTCTTCCATATATCATACAATTCAAATTATGTGATAAGTTAAAGAATTGAACCGGTTGCGGTTCAATTGGGATCAAACCAGTTTGGTTCAATGGAATTTATATGGTTTGGTCTAATAAAGGAATTTAGTTCAATGTGGTCCAGTTTTATAATTTGATCCAATTGAATCTGATTCAATTAAAGTGATTTGGATGGTTCAGTTATGCAGTTCAAATCAATTTTTGCGGTTTCAGTTACGATTGACCCGGTTGCGGTTCAATTTGGATCGAACTAATCTGATTCAATTAGAATTGGATTTTGTTTTACTCATTTATTTTTGATGAAATCGGTTCAATTAAGATGGAATCAATATGGTTAAGTTGGAATCTGATTTGGATCCGGTTCATAATGGGAATCTGTTCAATGTGATCTAGTTTGATTATTTGGTCCAATAAAATGTGATTTGAGCCAATTTGATCATGCCACTTTAATTCAGTTCGAAATGAACCGATTGTGGTTCAGTGAGGAATGAACCAGTTTTGGTCCATTTAGCGGTTCTGTCTGGTTTGTTCATTAAGAACTGATTTTATTTTTTGTTCTATATATGAACTAATTCAATATGGTCCATTTTTTTTGGTTACTCGGTCCAATTGAATCAAGTTCAAGTAAAGTAATTTGAGCCAGTTTGGTCTGTGGTTCAATTAAAGTGAATCTGACCAATTTGGTTATGTGGTCCAATTCAATCTTGGTTCAGTAACACTTAACTAATTAAAACTATTTTGATTTAATTCAATTGGGGTGTATTACTGAAAACTAAAGGTGTATATACATATATGACATATGGTTCATTTTTTGGCCAAACTTAGAATTTATTAATTAATGCATAACTGTCACAAAAGTGACCTCTTATGTGTAAGTTAATACATGAAGGGTGTTGGATAGGAATATGTATGTAATTTACATGGATAATTAATTGGCCCCAAGGAAAATCATTATCTAATGCAATTACATACATATATGTGGTAATGACATGTGATGATTGTCAAGATGAACTTTGTGTGAATAATTAGTACATCAAAAGATGGCTATTTAGTTGACACCGTTTATCATCAATGTTTGATTACTACAACAAGAGTACCACTTACAGTTACTAGTACTATCTAAAGATTTGCTATTAACGTTGTGCTGAGTATCTTGATATGTCATATTTAATTGGCTTGTGTGAGCATGAAAAGCTGACTTTTGTCATGTTCTACTTTCAGCCTACATGTCTGCCACTTCAGTAGCTGCCAATCTCAATAATATTCTCATGCTAAATGGGACAAACTTTAAGGACTTGAAAGAGAATATTACGATTCTCTTAGGCTGCATGAATCTTGACTTGGCATTAAGGGAGCCTAAGCCGGATGTTATCCCTGGTACTAGCAGTGAATCCAGTCAGGTCTATAAGGGAACGTGGGAGCGTTCGAACAGGCTGAGTTTGATGATCATTCATCGCAGCATTCCAGAGGTTTTCAGGGGTATAGTGCCTGATGAGATTTCCAGTGCCAAAGATTACCTTGCGGAATTCGAAAAGCATTTTGTTGAAAACGAGAAGGTAAAAACAAGTGAGCTTTTAGCAAACTTGATTTAAATGAAGTACTCCAGCAAGGGTAATGTCAGGGAGCATATTATGGAAATGTCTCAACTTGCTTCAAAACAAAAGGCCTTAAAGCTCGAGTTATTTGAGAACCTACTTGTGCATTTGGTGTTAATCTCTCTTCCTTCAGAGTACAGTCAGTTAAGGATTTCCTATAATTGTCAGAGGGAGAAGTGGACTCTAAATGAGCTCATTTCATTTTGTGTGGAAGAAGAGGAGATGTTGAAGCATGATGAAGCTGCTAATTCTAAGCCTCTAGTTTTCAATACCCATATTACATGTCATTTCTGTGAGGAAACTGGACACGTGAAGACGAAATGTGCCAAGTGGGCTAAGTGTATTACTTGACGAGTTAAAAGGGGATTGTCCAAGCTGCCGATGACCTATTGACGCTCCAAGATGCATCTATTTGGGGATATGTCATGCGGTAGAGGAGGCAATGATGAATTTCAGATTATTAGCATTTGGTAATTTTGTTTGGATTTAATAGACATTCGTTGTATCATCGATCATGCGAAACTTAATTGATATTCCCAAATTGAGCAAATTCAGTTATTTTTGTTCATTTGGTGATAGTAAATTTATTTCATCTATTAAACTTCAATTTTGGGACCAATATGCTTATGTATATAATAATCTGCCCATGTTGGAATTCGTTCCATCAGATAATAAATCCCTACATAAGACTTGAGACTTCAGTCACTGAACATGTTCAAATCATTTAACACTAAAGTTGAGAGATGACTCAACTAAAGAATAAAGGATGTTGTATCTCATTGTGGTGGTGAAATCACAATAGATGTGACCAATCAGGTGAACAACGGTCTGTGACTATTTGCAAGACACCTAGAGGAGTGTAAAATTAAACTCATAAGGACATGGTAAGGATTATAATTAGTCATTTCAACTTACCAAAAGGACTCTAGGTGAAGCACTAAAGACAGCAGCTTATATTCTTAATATTATACCAACTAGGTTTGGCGATCCCATTATTAAGTAATTTTTTTGAGTGAGATTCATAACATTTTAAGGATATTGACTTTGGGGGAGAATTCATGTTAGAAATACTGTTCAACCCAGACGGAGAATCAGAACACTATTCCTGAAGTACAAACTCAACAACCTCTTAAAATGTATAAATAAGGAATTCCATAATGGATTTATGGAAGATTCTCATCGGTGGTACTTTAAGTTACATCAAGTGATAGTCTTGTATGATTTTGAGACAATCTTGATGGATGAATATGTGTATCACAAGTTCAGTGGGAGTAAGGTTTAATGCCTTGAAAATACTCTAGAAATTCAGGAATGTTGAAAAATCTCTTAAGCTTAGACTATATAGGGATTTTTATGTATATTAAGGTATGAACGAATTTGGTTATTGCGTACATTGTTGGTATGTCTGGCAGACATATAAGCAACCCATGGGTGGATCATTGGGTAGCAGTCAAGAAAGGTTTTGGGTTCTTAAAAAGAACAAGAGATTACATGCTCACATAAAGGAAATCGGATAAGTTGGAGATCGTTGGGTATTCTGATTCCGATTTCACATGATGTCAATATGGTAAAAGATCCACGTTTAGTTATGAGACATCTAATTAGGGAATATGACTGTGAAATATTGTCACAAGACTGCACTTTATGGAAGGTATTAAAAGCCCATTTAGGATATTGTGACAGTAAATTGACAGTATGTTCCAACAAAGTATAGAGTGGTCATATTTCCATAGAGCACTTTGAGACAAAACTCCATGATTAGCACCCAAGGTCTTTCACTAGCGTATTGCTTATATGGGTGTAATCAAATTTGAGAATATCCGGAGTTAGTGGGAGTTTGTGTTGTGATTCTGTTTTGCTCTATGATGTATATGGATCCTATACATTTGAGTTTTGCAGAAATAAAGTGTACATTGCACTCTGTTGTATTTTGGTTTAAGGATTGATCTCCGTAAAGTAAAGGTGACCAGTTGGAAATAGACATGTGTAGATCACAGTTCATGTAATTTCCATGCTACACATCCATGATTGATCTGTGTCATTTGGTTGTACTAATATACGTGAGAAGTTCGGTCCCGTAACGATTAATGCTACAAGTGCTGGCTTGATCCTATGTTAGTATAATTGATGGACGAGATTGTTTTGGGTATACTCTATATGATAGAAAATTTTGAGCTCATAAGGTTACACGTCTAATTGAATTGACATGTATGATCCAGTGGGAGATTGTTAGATTATTTTATATAATCTAATATTGGGATCATAATGCAAATATAATAAGATGTGTACGCTATCATAATTTATAAGTCATATATTAAAGTGATCTAGTATACAAGTGACTTTAGAGTATAAATAAAGTTATGATCATGGAATTATAATATGTGTAGATACCGGTTTGATAATTACACTTCTTTTGAGGGGAAGGATTTGTAATTATCAGAATTATAGCAGTTATGTACAACGCTATATATAGGTAGTGGTCCCCGGTCTTACGCACTAAACTTCAGTATCATTATTCTCTCAAAATCTTACTGGGAAAGGGTTGTGCGGAAAGGCTGGAAGATCCACTACGGTGTTCAGCAATCAACAAAGTTTCTCCGGTGAAGTTCCAGAGTCATCAACGGAGGTTTGATCTTATTCTGTAATTTCCTATATGCTCGATTAACATGAATTGAATATTACGATCCTGAGTATATGAAATTAATCTTACACTAGGGAGTTAGGCTGATCCAAATAACGGGTTGATATGAAATGTTGGGATCAACGAGGGTTGGTTTTTTTTGGGGGTACGCAATCCATACTACTTGCGATTCTCAATGACTATCCCTTAGAAATTATTGCCTTGGGTTGGGAACTTAAAATGCTTTGCAAATTCAACAAGACATTTATGCAGGTTGTTATCAAACACAACTTCTACTTTTTCATTGTCACAAATTCTGTAATCAATCACTTAATTTCTTTTTTTCTTTTCTTTTTATTTCTTTGTATTTAGTTCTTCTTTTTCTGTTTCTTTTTCTTTCCTTCTTTTCTTTTTTTTTCCTTTTTTTCTTTCTTTTTCTTTTTCCTTTTTTTTTCTTTTTTTTCCTATCTCCACTTAATATCATTTCACATGTTGTATAGATTTCATAATCTTTACACATGATATGTCTATCCCAGACATGCTATATAAATGACAGAATTTTCAGTATAAAAAATCATAAAAACAAAAAATCCCGATGAAAGGAAAAACCATGTCTTCTCATTCTATATCAGATTATCAGCCTACTTCTTTGGTCTCTTCATTTTAGCAGCATACATTCTTACCACCTCCCTATTCGTACTGTCCCAAAATGATCTTATCAATTTCATATGTTGTCGAGCCACTAACCCCGAACACTGCAAAACAGTCTTGTATTCCAAACCCTAAAGCGCAAAGGCGAAAATCGATAATGTTGGTTATATCGCCTTAGATGTGGGAGCCCACAATGCTACTGAATTCATAACTGAGATTTTAAAAATAGAACGGAGTGAGAAGCATACCGATGAGAAGCATCCATTTGACAAACTATTCTTTTTCACCTCTAAATAGTATCAATGAAGAGATGATCGAATGTAGTGTCAAAACATTTATAATACCGGTAAAGTACCGGGTCGAACCAAGAGGAGCAAGCCAAGCACATGCACTATTCAAGATTGTGTTTCCGTTCGGCTATTCTAAACCCAAAATGTATAAGGGAGTGTATATATCTAAATCCTATGTGGCGAGTAGTTAGGGATAAAAGATAAGTAAGAGGTGTTTCGAGGGGTTACTCCCCTCCTTGGCATTTCCCAATGGTCACATACATGATATTCAAATATTTCATGGTAATCAAATAGTATTGAACCTAGTTCACTTCATATCCTTAAAAATGATCATATTCACTACATCCAAACTATCCCTAAGGTCGTTCGATTCTTAAGTCTAGTTTTAAGATTCAACATGTTACTTAGGCATTTCATCAAACACTTAGTAGCATGGCATGTATAAAGAGCATAGTGAACATGAATTTGACACCATTCGATGGGATTAATTGATGATTCGCTTAATGACCAACTCCAATAAATCAAACATTCAATCCTAGGCAAGCGTCCATATCTTAAGGTTCACTCTCATGCTTAAGATATAGATCATTTTCTCCATCCTAGAACTATTCCCTAGCTCCCTCAAGTCATAGGTTCAAGTTTTAGTCCAAGTTGTCACTTAGGCATTTTAACAAACACCTTGAGTGCATAACATTCATAACACAAGAGAAAATGAAATCAATAATCATCCATATGAATATCAATGTATATATGTGATCAAAGAGTACCAAGGAGAGTCATAAGACCCTCAAAACACAAGATCTACTCACACATCATCATGTTACATGTTATCAATACAAAACAAGATGGGGGAGAAAAGATGAGTAGAGAAAACCCAAGTGGTAGATGATGAGAAAACTCTAGAATCCGTCCTTGGTCTTCTCCCTTCTCCCCAAGCAAACCTTTGATGATGGTGAGCCTTCCTTAGCCTTTTTCTCACACTTTTTCTCTCTAAAAACCACCAACATTTAGGTCAAAAGCCCTCTTCCTATTTATAGCCTCGGGTAAGATTCTGGTACTGTAGCAGTTGAGCCGGTCGGCTGGGCGTGGCTTTGGCTCCAGCCGGTCGGCTGGGGATGAACGTGGGCACGCCTCCCTGAATCTTTATTCAGCCGGTCGGCTGGCTGATTTCAGCCGACCGGCTGGACTTCCTAGGCTTTTTTGGTAGTCTTCCCATCCGAATTTGGTCTTGGCATCAACTAGAAAGTTGTAGCCCTTTGAGTAAGCTTTTTACCAAGCTTTGAATCAACCAATTAGGACATTGTATGCGCCCTGGGCGTCAAAAATAAGCCGCAAAGGTCAATCTGCTCGGTTTTGCCCTGAAATCTTCAGTTTTTCCCCCGAGTTTTTGTATTTGGGCTTTGACCTTGGGGTAAACTTGTTTTCTACCTGAAATGTAGAGATAGAGGTCAAATGACATCAAAATAATGTCGGAAACGACCCAAAACTATAGTGAAGAATGGTCATAAATCAATCGAAAACTCGACTGATCACCTCGCGAGGTGCAGGATTAAATACCGAGATGTTTTGCAGAAATTATTCGTGGCGAGACAGCTATGGGATAATTGGCAAGTGCATGGAGCAAGATATGCTGCATTGGCGGGCATCGATGATTTGGCTGCGTGTAGAAATGAATATGCTAATAGGGTGTTTCGTTTGCGTTCACAGACCCATGAAATGGAACAACTGTTGCGTATTGTTGGGCATGTGTGTGATGTTGCTGCCATACATCATAGGATGACCTATATATGAGCAAAAATAATTAACTTTATGACAGTGTTGTGTTAGTTTTTAATGGTATAGGTTTTGGCAAAACAGTGTGAAGTTGTTCAAGCTGTTGAATAAGGAAGAGTTCAAGACCAGAGAAAGACAACCGACGTGGAACAAGACTGGAGCAGAGGTAAAGTTTCCTAATCCATATAGGCAAGTCGGTGCTGCTGAACAATGAATATATGTCGCTGATAATTGACGCATATATTCGAGGCATATCTTGGAGTCCTTTGAATGAAATATTTGCGCTTGAAGAATATTGGGAAGAAGATAATTGAAGATTGAAGATATACTTGAAGATTATCTACAAGAAAGATGCGCAAGGATTTAAGAATGTTTCCTAAAAGATTTAGGGAAATATTTCCTAAAGAGATGGCGGTTAAAGATAGGAAACCTAGACATCTTAGGTTTTTTCCGTCCCTATATAATGAGGGCTGGGGCATCCGAATTACTTAGCACTCACGGAAATAACTTACACTCATATACACTGATCGGGAGGTGGAGGTAAATGGCCGGTGAATTTATTATTCCGATAAGGTCATAGCGCTCGGAATCAGTTTGTATTAACAAACTGATCGTGGAACAACTGAAGACACACAATGTTCGTTATTACTGCGCATTCAGAAGAAGGCGCTGATTTTCGTGGAGGATCATCTGGTGGAATTGGAGGCGAGGCTCTGATCTAAGGGGAGCCTTAATGGCAGTTACTAAAGTGTTAGAGGTACTGGCTGTTTGAGAGGGATTCTGTAAACGTAAGCTCCTTGTACTCTAAACTCATTATAGTGACTTGTTTTCCACTGGGCTGAGGATAAAGCCCCCCAGACGTAGGCTCGTTAACACCGAACTGGGTGACCATATCGTGTGTCTTTACATTCTGTATTGCACTTACGTTTGATAACTTAATATTTTGTACGAGTTGTTCTAGAAGTTGTTCCATACACGTCCAGGACAACATCTCAACATACACGGAGGTATTTCATGTTGTATCACAAAATAACTACTAATATGATGAATAATAAAGCTTGAGATATGAAAGCTCTAAGTTGGTGAAGTTTATTTGTTCGGAAAATAGCATGTAGTTATGAATGCTCATAAAAAAGCTAGGTAACACCGTTAGCGCATTCGTAGTAAGAGAGCAATGAGCAACGAGCAACAGCAAAAATATCATCTTTCCATAAAAATCATGTAGCAAGCAGAGCTAAAAGTAATGAGCAAAAATGGTTCTTCGCTCTATATATTTTAACACAACATGAGAGCAAATAGCTAAGAACGAAAATAAAAACCTATTTATATTTTATTCTGCACCAATGAAAGCAAAAGGCAATAATCATAATCATTTCAATTTTTTGGCATTATCACTTCTATAGTTTCATTTTTTGTTTTATCACAAGATTTTTTACATTTTTTTATTTTAAAATATTTTTATTTTTATTTTTTGGGTTTGAAGTTGAATAGTTGGATGTTCTTCCAACGTTCCTTTTATGACAATTCTGATTTTTCTTTCTTCCAAAACCAACAAAATTAGGTTTCCTTTTCTCTATATTCCTAAACTCAAGTGGACCTAACTTATTGCTTTCCTTTTCAACACCTTTTCCATTATTGTTCACCTATTAAACATTGTTTTTTGTTCTTTTTTTTGCCCATCTGCTGCGTGAGAGAAATAAGTAATAAAACCTCTATATTATTGTTTATTACTCCCCTCAGTTTGGATGCCCTTAGTTGAGAGAGAGAAAAAATAGATATCATTCTTGTGCGTTGCGCTGTCTTCAATTACGTGGAGGGAAGATGATCTATTTGGTTAAATCATTTGCTTATAAGTAGGTATGTTTAATTTATTATAGGTATTTTTGTTGCAAAAAAACAATTATTATAGGTATTTTTTCTTCTATTTCGTTGAGGACTTAATTTTTCATATTCGTTAAGGATTGTCTAGCTTGGACTTTTTCATATATTTGAAGGATGTTTCTTGCATTGCTAACGAAATGTCTGTTTATGAATGTATGGAATAATTCTTGTGCGCTAATAAGGACCATCCCTACATATACAATACATCTAAATTTGTTGGACTTATGAATAGAGACTTTATTATGAAGTTTATCTTGCGTAATCTGAACTTCAAAAGTAGCCAATATATATAAATATGCAAGATTTCTATAAGTTTGATGTGTACTCTTCCTTCAAGAAAGATTTTTCATTTTAATAATTTATTCGTGTCATGCATGCAGTTCAATCAAATACTATTGTCTGTTCTGATGAAAGCACGCAGTGATGTATGCAATGTATTTGACAAATGAAGAATAAAGGAAAGAAAATAATTCACACAGAGATTTATGTGGTTCAACAATAATTAGGTCCACAAAGAGGAAGACACAAATTTTATTCAGAGAGAAGAATAAAGTTAATGTCATTATATGAGTGGAGTGTTTACTAATAGGATTACAATGATAAGCGCCACTACAAATATATTTTTTTTAAGACAGATGATATATCATTGAACAAATAAACATGTACAAGGGAGCAACCCCATCTAGTGCAGCAAAACAAAACCCTGCTAAACTAGGACACTTCTAATCTAGGACCAACAAAGAGGATCACATAGTGTACCCTAAGGCCTGGCACCACTCTCTATCTTCTAGCCTAACCTTTGTACTGTCAATGGCAGATATCTTCATCTTTAAAAACCAAACAACTCTTCTAACAACCCTTTCAATAGAAGGGGCTTCACTATTGAAGATTTTTGCATTCCTGGCCCTCCAAACTTCGTAGGCAGCCATAGAGATTGCAGCGGCCAACATTCTGGTTCTCAAAGCTTGTTGTTTCAAGCTTGTTGGGAGCCCTACGCACCTGAAGGAAAGAAAAACCGTCATAAGGATCCGTTCCGCAAAATGTCACTCAAAAAAGAGATGACTCGTCGTTTCAGCCAAGCCTCTACAAAGAACACAGTTAGTATCCACCATCAGTCCCATATTCTGCATCATATCCTTTGTAAAGAGTCTGTTTTTAGCCAGCAGCCAAAGATGAAACGAGCTCCTCGGAGAGTTGAATCTATTCCAAACCATTTTATGCCAATCAACCTTTTCGGAATGCTGCATAAGAGTGTCGTAGGTGTCTTGGACTGAAAAACATGTCCCATTCCCTTTCCAACAGAGCATGCCCTGGTGAACAGATACACAAATGGAACTCAGCCGCTTGGAAGCTTCTAACTCCTTGATCACCCAAGAAGTTTTGTTGACAGAGTCGACCTCACACCAGTCAGTCATTGGGTCCAATACGCTCTAATCCAGGAGTGCCAAACATTGTCACCGACAATAGAAAACTTCCAGATATGGTTCATCCTCATAGCGTCATTCAAGATGGACAAATCACTTAGCAACAACCCCCTTCTTTCTTGTTTTTGCAAACCTCCTTCCAGTTAACAAGAAAGTCGCCTTTACCTCCAGCAACAGTCCCTCTCCACAAGAATGTAGCACACAAAGAATTAACCACTTGCATAACTTTCCTAGGAAGAGTAATCATTCTAGCCCAATAATAAACAGTCGCGTGAAGGACAGACTGAATAAGAAGACGCCTTCCCACCCTAGATAGAAAGTGATTGCTTCACGCATTGATCCTACTAGTGGTCCTGTTGATGAGATTACTGTAGTAAGAAGAATTGAGTTTTTTAGAGCTTTAGGGGAATGCCAAGGTACCTCACCGGAAGCTTTGCAATAGAAGTGCCTAGCACTTCTTCAACCCACAAAGTTTTGCTAGCCAGCATACCAGCTGTGAAGATCTGACTCTTCTCCAGGTTAATAGCGAGGCCTGATGAGCGAAGAAATTGCTCAATAACTTCCTTAATGGCCAAGATAGAAGAGCATCTACCACTGGAAAACAGAATAAGATCATCCGCGAATGATATATGCTTTAATCCGATCCTATGGCACTTGGTATGATGGTAGAATAATCCTGCACTTTTATCAAGCCTAGCCAAGAGGCGACACAAGTATTCCATAACTATGGTGAAAAGAAAGGGAGATAGAGGATCTCCTTGGCGTACCCTCTCTTGCTCTCGAAATAATCAACCATCTCACCATTAATAAGATCTGAAAAATGTGTAGACCTCGCGCACATATTGATCCACACACAAAATTTAAGAGGGAACTTAAGTTCTTGCAGCATAGAATCCAAGAAGTCCCAACTAACCGTATCATAGGCCTTTCATAAGTCAATCTTCCATGTCATTCTTTCACTGCTATTTTTCCTCCCATAACCAGTCAAAAGCTGCTGAGCTACATTAACATTACCCACTATAGATCTCCCTTCAACAAAAGCTCCTTGCGCTGGATTAATAATGCGGGGCAAAATGGTCTTCAGTCTAGCAGCCAAAACAGAGGAAATAATTTTATAGATCATGTTGCAACAGGAGAGAGGCATGTAGTCTTCAGGAAGAGAGGCCAATGCGTGCTTCGGAATCTAGAACATCCGAATTAATGCCTCTAGGGAGGGCATTATGCTTGAGGCAGTGACGAACACTCGAGCATAACTCAGCACCAATAAGATGCTAGTTAGTCTTGAAGAATTCAGCAGAAAACCATCTGGACCCGGAGACTTATCCACTCCCATCTTGTTAAGGGCTTTCCAAATCTACATCGATGACCTCCTTAATAAGCTCCATGCACCTAGAGATCTCTACCAACTTACCTGAAGCAACCACCTGCGAAGAGATAGGGACAAGATCCATAGCACTGCAAAGTAAGGATTTGAAATAGTGAACAAACTCATTGTGGATGATAATCTTATCTGAGGACATAGAATCATCAACAAGCTGCACCATCTTTATGCTATTTCTACACCTCCTCCCTTTAACTATGTTATGATAGTATTTAGTGTTCATGTCCCCCCCCCCCCCCTTCTTTCAACCACTGAAGCTTGGTCCTCTGCTGGTAGAAAATGAATTGATAGTTTTTCAGTTTTTTGAAATTTCTAGCAGCTACACTCTCCGCAGAATAATACTAACATCACAAGGCCTCATTTGAGAAATCAACTGGGCATTGAGAAGAGTTTGTCTAGCGTCGTCAACTCTTTTATCCAAACCTGCAATCACCTTCATAAAATTAACTTTAGCATATTGTTTATTTTTTTTCATCTTGACTTGCAACAAAAATAAATTGTTGGAAGGCCTGGAGCTTTTCCAACAATATCTTCCACCAGAGCACTATAATCTTCCATAGACTCCCAAAATCTGCAGTATCTAAAATGCTTCTTGAAACTCTCCTTAACACCCCAAGAAATCAGAATGAGGCTATGGTCAGAGATGCCCGGGGGTAAGAAGACGGCATTAACATCAGGATACTCTTCGAACCACCTTTTATTTCGCATAGCCATGTCCAACTTACACCGAATTCTGTTGTCTAGATCTTCACGATTATTGTTCCAAGTGTAGAAGCAATCGCTTTGGTCCAAATCAATCAACTCCTTACTACTGACGAATTCCTTGAAGTCTTGGATGTCTATCTCTCACCAGCGCACCATGTAGTTTCTCGTTACTACAAAGAACATTGTTGAAGTCCCCTGCGACTAAGCAACTCTCTTGCAGACTATCCATCTCCCTATACAAGGTGTCCCATAGAATGGATGTCTCGGCAGGGGCATTACTAGCATATACAAAGATGACTTTAAAACAACCAGACTTGGAGGTAATCTTGTAGCAAAAAAATGAGAACTTCTCACTACCCTGACTCCACAACTATCAGCATTCCACAACACTAAAATTTTGCTCAACCCATTAAAATACAAACTATTAACTCCCTGGCAATCCCCATTAGGGCAACACTTGTCTAGAGCTACCTTACACTTGCTCTCTGGAAGCTTAACTTGTAATAGAGAAATACAATCTACTCTATTTTTTACTATCCAATCCCTAACCTCAAATATTTTTAGGGCTGTTTAAACCCCTAATGTTCCAACTAGAGAAACTAAACATCAAAATATGCGTGTGAGTTACTTCCTTCCGCTCTTTGTCTATTCCTTTCCCCTTCAAGTCTTTCTTCCTCTTGCTCATAACTTCCTCATTTTGCTTAGAACTCATGGTCTGATTCCTTTCACTCTTAGAATTCTTGCTATCAGCGGCTCCGAACAATCTCCTTTCCTTTTGTCTGGCTCTCTTCAAAGCGCTCTTTGAAAGACATGTTTGGAATTCTTTAGTGACTTGACTTTAGCTAAGCTGGTGCCTCCTCCCTTAACTGCTGCTTTCATAGGTTCCTTTAGCACTGCCGCCCCCACTTCCAAACTCACATTTTGTATGTCATCCTCTTCGTCTACCATAGCCCCCTCCAACGGTGTTTCCTCTACCACCTCAATATCATCAGAATCGGCCACTGCCTCCCTCCTATCCTTCTCTTTAGCTTTTTTGATTTCGTATTCCTTCATCAGTTCAATCATTCTTTCCATATTCGGCTTAGGACATTGCTCTTTGAGATCGGTCTCCATTCGTACAACACCGGCTGATTATAGATGTTGCCGTGAGAATCCTCATATTCATTATTGTCCACCAGTTCAGCATCCGCAAATACCTCCACGCAAACCCTAACAAAGCTATAGCTCGAGTCATCTGCTATAACTTCATCAGTACATATAGGCCTTCCCAGCACTGAACAAAATTGGCTAAGGATCTTCAGGTCTGATACGTGCGCCTTAATGGACGGTAACCTAATCCAAATAGGGAGAGCATCCACGCTGCCGCATCTGTAATCCTCTTGTTCAGATCATTCCTTAAGAATTAGCGATCAATTTTTGAAAGTTCATGGTCCTCCAAGCAAAGCCTCCATCTTCTTAACTTCCTCTGTAAAGTTAATCAATAAAATACCTTCATTCAGCTGCGAGACCCTTACCACTGACTCATCGCCCCACTTGGCCCTAGCAAAACCCTTCATCCGTCCCAAGTATGGCTTGGACCCAAAAACAAATCCAACATGAGCATTTTTGAACTTTGCTCAATCCCACTCCTCTGTCGGAATAACAACTCTTTCTACACCTTTAACATGGGCGAAGAACAAATCCAACCAGAGCATTTTTGGTTTTTTGAATTCTCAAACTACAACTATAATTCATTCACACATTTTGTGACATATTCTTTCCAATCCCACAAACTCTTCAATCATTTAAGTTTAACTAAAATTAGGAAGAAAAAGTTTCAACAGGACACAGAAGTACACCATTGAGATACAACATGCTTGTCTTGTTTCCGGCATACTTGGGATTTTGAGATCAGTTTTACATGGCACCTGATACTGACAATAATTATGTTTCAGGCTTTCAGCTACAGTGGTTAAGATCATCAATCCGTGGCCTTGGTGCGATCAGGGGCGGCAACGGACCAGCAATCAGTCATACTTCCTTCCTCCGAACCTCCCTGTCGGGATCCTGCGAAGGAGGTTAGCATCAAGCTTCTTGTAATTCTTTTGAAGGTGGCCAGCCAACTTTTGGACGAAGTTATCGACTTTATCATCATATTTCTCGTACAGGACTGGTAGTGTGTGAGCTGCAATAAAACCTGGGGCAAGAAAAAAATGAGTTGCTTTAGATGCACAAAAACATGTATCAGTGAACGTTAAAAAACACTATGGACGACGAGGCAAAGAGATCCTCAACTAGAAAGCAAGAAGTAACTCTACTTCAAGAATAAAGTACATAAATACCCATTTTTGCCAAAAACGTGCCCGGGGTTGCCTTTTTTTGAAAATATTTCCAATTTTTTTGAACAAACCGGGATTTTAAACCTCTTTTGCAATTTAAGAATGTTTTCAAAAGAAGTATTCTGCATATGTTTTTTATGAAAAGGGTCGTTACTGAAAAAAAAAATTCCTAACTTAATGAGACTTCATAAACAAAGAAAGTCTCTTACCAACATATAAAACAGTAAGGAAACTGCACCAGCTCCCAATCATGGCTGCAGCCACTAGGCATCCAATAACCTGGCAGCATGTACGCCAGAAGTGAGACGTTGAGAGATTACCAAAAATCGTCAGGTGATGACACTGATATAAGTAAACAGTGCAATCCAATGGAGATGAGCATATTTTGAATTCAAGAGTTGAAACATACACTCAGAAACTGCTTCAAGGTTCCTCCACAAGCAACATCTTGAATGAAAGTTAAAGCTCGGTTAGCTTCAGCGCCCACTGTCTTGCCAATGTTCACAAACAGTTCATCTGGTAGAACTAGGCGAGGGAAATGAGACGGTGATCTGTTTCAAATGAGGCAGGGGAATTATGAATAAGCTTGAACCTGACCAAGCGTAAGACAAAATAAGAAGTTGTATCTCACTTGTTTAGTAATCCGGATGCATTTGACCAAAGAAACTGTGCTAGCATCCCAAGGGCTAAAGCAAGGCACACAAAACTCAGAAAATGGTAGTTAAGCCATTCAAAGAGGATCCAAACAGCAGTCGCACCACTTAACACACTGGCGGATATCTTCTTGTTCCTCCATAGCAGAACGTCGGCAGCTGCATTTACCCAGCCATCAGCCAGGCATTTATGAATGACTGGGAACTACAAATGCTACTGACGAGTCAGCATGCTTACATTTTCCACCCCCTAAAAGATAGTGGACGGGCTTCTGGCGACCAAATAAACGATTGAAATGAGCGGACATTGAATGTGAACTCTCCTCCTCGAAGAATGATACTGATTTCTTCTTAGAAGAAACATTCTCAGCAAGATCTACTAAACTGCTGATAATGTTTTCCGATTGCCTTCCTTCACGCATCTTTAGACTTTTCTCTGCTTAGGAACATCAACAAACAAATTGACTTCACTATTTTAAACGAGTAACCTCGTACACACTACAATGACCTTCCCGAGTTTGACCCTCATTAAGACACCTAAGAAACGCCGGCCTAGTGACGGTGACGGGTCACTAAAGTTGCAAGGAAAAAGAGAATCCTTTTGGAGATCAAGTAAAAAGGCAAAAAGAAAAAGAGAATCCTTCTTTCTTTCATTCCCCTTTAGGTGCAACCAATTCAACTTCAAACAAATCAATCAAATGAAATCAGAAGAGTAAAACCCTAGAAGCAATTTCACAACGCATATCAATAGAATTCACAGAACCAATAAAATACATGCCCACAGCAGAAAAAAAAAATGCGAAATCCAATTCAACCTAATGAACCTAAACGTACACTTGATAAAACCTAATTAATGCACGAAAAATGGAAATATGCTCGAGTAGGGGATTACCAGCGGAAAGGGACAATCAGGAGCAGAAGATAAGAGTTGAAGCGAGCTGCCTGGAGCTGGAGATCAGAGTAGCTGCTGGATCTGGGGTGGTGAGAAATGGAGGAAAGGTCGAGTCTTGTTGCGAGTAGCAGGAGCGTGGCGCTGGGCAGCTCTGAGCTCGGTTTTTTTTTTTTTGATTAAAACTGTGAATTACAAAGACAACGGCGAACCGAGGACTTAAAGCTGAGACAAGTTAACCAGCTGGAACAGAACAGACAAGAAAATTAAACATGAATAGACAGGAGTCCGCCGCTCCACTTCGCCTCTAGCTTGAGCACATCGTCCCGTCATTCACAGCTGGGAGAGGCAAGATCACTTGAAAAACGTCAATGCATCGCCGCCGGTGATCCAGTATCCAATTATTTGGCCACACAGGGCACAATAACTAAAGCGAAAGCAGAAAATTACAATAAATAAAATAAAACTCTAAAAACTCAGATCCACAGCCCCCTCCAACCCACCCATCCACCTCCCCCAACCCATCTTCGGTGCCTCATCCCATACTCACCTCCATCTCCACCTCCACAAAAAATCAGATCTGAATCAAACAGCTTGCATGTTGCTGAAATTGGGTCAGATCGATTGTGAAGCATGAAGCAAGGAGGGGAGAGGGATGAGTAAAATGAGGTAGGTGCAGACAACCATTACGAGTATTTATTTACGGTAGATGGATTTTATTTTTATTTTTTTTGATACTGCATAAAGAAATAGCAGATACAAGGCCAAACATATGACTTTAAAAGCTGAAAAATAATTCGAAGCATAGCTAAGTGGAGCATACAAGCGGCGGGGCTTATGGCTGCCTGGTTCGATTCCTCACCCCGTGAAGAACGAATACTAATCTAACCCCTAACAAGTCCAATTACAAAAAACCTGAAAAACAATTCAACCAGCCCCGACAATAAAAAAATACAACAAACAAGAATAGTTAAACTAAAACTGCTCCACTTGACCTCACGCCTAAAAGAATTCAGAAGGTGCACTTACAACAACATGAAAGAAATGATAAGTACAAGGATGGCAAAGTGTGCCACCTCCAAGCTTCAACACGTGGCCTAAAAAATGGATAAGATTGGGCCCACTGAGTTATTGCTCCCAATGCGTTGCAAATGATAAACATGGAAATCGGAAAAAAGGATACGTGCCATCAGGCCATGCACATCATGAACCGATGCAAGAATCGGCGACAAAGTCAGACAAGCACGAAAACACCATCTTTTCCGGCAATCTAAAAGTGGTGACATGAGAACCACTTAGCCAAAAGAGTGGCGCAAACCATTTAACAAACGGATGGAGCTTCCTCACGCCATCTACAAACTAACCTGCCTCGCATGCTGCCAGCTCACAAACAGGTAAGAGCCAAAGAAAAGTCAGTCTTATCTAAAAGGCACATAAACCGACCAAGCTAAGCCGGTGGAAGATCCGACGTAGCATTGATTATCCAAATTTCTGGCAGTGTTGACCACTCCAACCAACCCAAAAAGGATCCTCAAAAACTCCCCCCTCCTCAGAAGAAGGTAGAAGAGAATTAGACGAGGCACACACCCAGTCCGAAAACTCGGCTAGAAATAAAACCTGATAAGAGTTTGGATCAAATACAAACTACTATTATAAATAATAACTATAAATTCATAAAAAATTTGACACGTATCAAAATTAAGCAATTAAAATTCATCCGAAATTTCATCCCGTCGGGGTTTTTTTGTAAATAAAAAAACACACGTGGACTTATTTAAAAATATATGAAAGATAAGAGGGGTATAATTGTCCTAAAATTCGCTATAGTAAAATTCAACTTTTGCTACAGTACGTTTTTAAGTCTGATCATCATGCGTTAAGTCTGATCATTTAGAATAAATTTTGACTTTTGCTACAGTAATTTTGACTATCGCTACAGTAATGATCAGACTTAAAAAACAATGATCAGACTTAAAAACAATGATCAGACTTAAAAACAATGATCAGACTTAAAAAAAATAATGATGAGACTTAAATCAGTAATGATCAGACTTAAATCATTAATGACCATACTTAAAAAAAACAATGATCAGACTTAAAAAACAATGATCAGACTTAAACCAGTAATGATCAGACTTAAAAACAATGATCAGATTTAAACCATTAATGACCAGACTTAAAAAAACAATAATCAGCTTAAAAACAATGAACAGACTAAAAATAATAATGAGCATACTTAAACCATTAATGATCAGACTTAAACCATTAATGATCAGACTTACAACGCAATGATCAGACTTAAAAAAACAATGATCAGTCTTAAAAAAAACAATGATCAGTCTTAAAAAAACAATGATCATTAAGTGTGATCATTAAGTCTTTTAAGTCTGATCATTGTTGTTTTTTAAGTCTGATCATTTCCAAGTTTAAGTCTAATCATTAAGTCTTTTAAGCTGATCATTGCTACTTTTTAAGTCTGATCATTATGTTTTTTAAGTCTGATAATTAAGTCTTTTAAGTCTGATCATTAAGTCTTTTAAGTCTAATCATTAAGTCTTTTAAGTCTGATCATTGCTGCTTTTTAAGTTGATCATTACCATTTTTAAGTTTGATCATTAAGTCTTTTAAGTCTGATCATTATCTATTTTTAAGTCTGATCATTAAGTCTTTTAAGTCTGATCATTAAGTTTTTTAAGTCTGATAATTAAGTCTTTTAAGTCTGATCATTAAGTTTTTTTAAGTCTGATCATTAAGTCTTTTAAGAATGATTATTGTCTATTTTTAAGTCTGATCATTAAGTCTTTTCAGTCTGATCATTGCTGCTTTTTAAGTCTGATCATTTCCAAGTTTAAGTCTGATCAGTAAGTCTTTTAAGTCTGATCATTTCTAAGTTTAAGTCAGATCATTAAGTCTTTTAAGTCTGATCATTGCTGCTTTTTTAAGTCTGATCATTAAGTTTTTTAAGGCTGATAATTAAGTCTTTTAAGTCTGATCATTAAGTCTTTTAAGTCTGATCATTAAGTCTTTTAAGGCTGATCATTAAGTCTTTTAAGTCTGATTATTGTCTATTTTTAAGTCTGATCATTAAGTCTTTTAAGTCTGATCATTGCTGCTTTTTAAGTCTGATCATTACCATTTTTAAGTCTGATCATTAAGTCTTTTAAGTCTGATCATTGTCTATTTTTAAGTCTGATCATTGCTGCTTTTTAAGTGTGATCAATAAGTCTGTTAAGTCTGATCATTAAGTTTTTTAAGTCTGATAGTTAAGTCTTTTAAGTCTGATCATTGCTGCTTTTTAAGTGTGATCATTAAGTTTTTTAAGTCTGATCATTAAGTCTTTTAAGTCTGATCATTAATTCTTCTAGTCTGATTATTGTCTATTTTTAAGTCTGATCATTGTCTATTTTTAAGTCTGATCATTGTCTATTTTTAAGTCTGATCATTAAGTCTTTTAAGTCTGATCATTGCTGCTTTTTAAGTCTGATCATTACCATTTTTAAGTCTGATCATTAAGTCTTTTAAGTCTGATCATTGTCTATTTTTAAGTCTGATCATTAAGTCTTTTAAGTCTGATCATTAACAACTTTTGGACTAAATTGAAAATAACATTATTAGGTTTATACCCCTCCGTGTGGAAATGACTATTATACCCCTCCGTGTTTTGTTCGGGATTTCGACTAAAATGGGACACGTGTCAGTTTAAGAATCAATTTGTATTTTTTATTTATAATTTGGTTTGTATCCGAACCGCACCCTTAAACTAATATATTGCATTCGAATCTTACACATAGTAATAGAATAATACACGCAAAAAAAACACAAATCGCAGTGTAAAAGTCAAAACATCACATAAACGCAATCGAAAAACACAAAAGCACATGCCGAAGGAAAACAAAATGCAAAGGAAAAATAAAAAGAATTAACTAACCACCGATCACGCTGGTCGAATCATTCATGCCTTACGAAGGTATACCCTCAAATCGAAAAAAATCGATCTAATGGAAAGGTAACGGAGTTTCGAAGCCGATGACTAAATTCAAAATAAAAATATTTATGACAATAACAAAATAATGAAAAAACTATATTGCACTCCGTGTTTAATTATGGAATTTCATAATATGTCAAATTGTGAGGTGATTTAAAGTTAAATATATTTAGATTCAGTTTATATCGGAACGCTCTCTTACAAAATGTACGTAAATAAAACAAATAACTACTTAATTCTTATTTATTCATTTCATACATTTAATTAACATAATAATTTAAGGACAAAGCCATGTCAGAATCATGTGATTTCGCTAGAACTTAGATATTTTAATATTAATCTATGGTCCCTAATTTTAACAGGTAAAATAATTTTTAGTTACAATATAAATGATTTGAGGGTATATTAGTCGATTTCAAAATAAATCACACAATCAAATCTCACTAAATCTCAATTTATCGAACCCTGTCACATATCGAGTAAACAAAGCGCTTCTACTGCAACTTCACCCATCCACACGCGACGACCACATTCTGCAACATGACGTATCACCCTCACTCCCGCTATTCCGATCTCTCTTCCCACCACATTCCATTTCCTTTTAACCATTGTTGCTTTTTGATCAAAGCTTCAACGGGAGTTTCCGAAACTCTCGTCACCTCAACTTTTTTCTAAATTAGCTGAAAACAATTCTCCACTGTTGATATCTCCGTCGCCTAATTTCCACTGGTAAATCAACCGAATTCATAATTCGTGGATAATGTTACTGTGTTCGTGTTTTTGAGCAACAATACCTTGATATCATTGTTCACCATTTTGTTTTCCTACGTTTGTGATTTTTTTTTTGAAAATAGATGATTTTCATTGACAAAGAGAGAGGTATAACTGCCCTAGGCAGAAACAGAACACAAACCGGCAAAAACCGCCTAACAGCTACAACCAAAATAGAGCATCAGCTCCAAATCAAAATATTCAACCAATTTCTATCGTGGACCTGTAATTTACTAATGTTTATATACAATCTACCAATCTTAACTTTCAATCCCCAGATGATACTCCTACTGATGGTGTCCGGATCAGTGCTTGACAGAACCGCTTGTCGTCAAAGCGATTGTGCAAATAAATTTATAATAGTCCGCTACTCGCAACTATACTACTGGGTAGTACTTGGTAAGTAGGGGTCGAACCCAAGGGAACCAGGGGAATAATTGTTCTTCGGGGGGATTACGCAGCGTGGGAGCGTGTTTAAAGTCGGTCGGTTGGTTTTAAAGCTACCAGCTATTTTGATTGATTGATTGATTGGTTGGTTGATTTTAATACTGGAAAGTAAATTACAGATTATAATTAAAGAGAAATGTTCGGTTTCAGGGGACTTGTATTATATCCTGTTTATCATTGACCTTTAGTGACTCTCCTAAGTATTCAAACGGTGTATCAAGGCCATTCCAAGCACTCGATTTGCGTACACTGTCTAGCCTATTCCAAGGACGTAGAACACTTATTCTATTTAGACTAATACTCCATTCCCGGTTATATTAGCCTATGTGCATCCATTTGATCAATCATTCCCGATCAACCAAATGGTGTTTAAGATGAGTCAAACTTCTCAGATAAGCTTTGCCATTCCAAGCATCCACTTATCCGTACAAGTTTACGAACCCCGCTGTAGAGTTTTGCCATTCCAAGCATCCACTCTACCTTGGACGTTCTGACTTAATATATGGCACATAGAATAAGTTTTGAATACTTAGACTAGACACTAAGTTAATAGTCTTAAAACATTTTATAATACAAGCGCGCCCCTTAGACCGAACTACAAGTTTAGCTACTATTCATCGCGCTAAACATTATACTAAGGAATTAAAGACAACAGTTAATTAAATACTAAAAATAATACTTACAACCGTTGAAGCGCCAAGGGAGCTTTCCTTTATTTCCAAAGCAAAATTACAACATTACAAATGTTACAACTTCTCGAGAGAGAAGTGAATTTGGATTGAGGTGTGTTGAAATGAGGAGGAGGATGCCTCCTTTTATAGCCAAAATGGGAGGAGGTGGGTGGTGGAGATGGGTGGCAAGTGGTGCATTTTGATTGGAGGAGAAATCAAGGGAGGAGATGACAACATGTGGAGGAAGGGGAGGAGGCCGGCGGCTTTTGGTGGAGGAGGTGGCGCCGCCAGTTGCCGGTCACCCAAGGGGGAGGAGCTCCTCCCTTGCCCACCTCCTTGAATGGTGGCCGGTCATCCTTGCCCAATGTGTGAGTTTGTACAGTTTTGTGCAGTCTTTTCACAAAACTGTCAATGTGTTTCTTCCCCGGTCTGTCTTGACTCCACTCATGATTCCTCTGATTAATTTGTTCTGGTCAATTCAACGTCAGGGATCCTTGATATTTCTTCAGTCGGCATATGATCTTGACCTTGGATTGACTCTTGTTATCTTTTCAGCTTAAAATCCTCTCCTTAGCGTGTTTTCACTTCAGTCTCTAAAATGCCCTGTGAAAATATATCGGGACTAACACGTAGACGTTAGATAGACAAACAGTCTAATTAAGGGGGTTTTACTGTGTTTCTGACTCGTATAACTTTGGTCCATCAGTGCTATAGCCTCTGAAAATGGTGTTATTTCTAGTGCACCATATCTCATACATGGTACCTGTTACTGCTGCAGTAATCATTCTAGTTCTGATGCGGTCCTGCTTGAGCTTCTTGAACCACGGGATAAGACGATGCCATTGGACTGGCATGTTCTGAATTCCAAGAACGCTAAGGACTTTGCCGAGCACATCGCGAGAGATGCTACACTGAAAGAAAAGATGATCCCTTGTCTCATCCTCCACCTTACAGAGCACACAGATCGGATCCACGTTCATAGACCATAGTCATACTCCTCATCCTGGATTTAGTGAGGATTCTGTCCCTCGCCACTAACACAGCATTAACAGAGGCCCGGGGAGTGTTGAAACGTTTCCAAACGAGTTTGTGCCAATCCACTTCGCCTCTTCGCGTGATCAGAGTTTGATAAGTGTCATGAACTGTGAACCCTTCACCCTCCCCTATCCACACCAATCTGCCATTTACCACGTCTGTACATTTGACGCTGAACCTTTTACAATAGGCCAGTCTGCGCAGCACCCATGAACTCTGAATGAGGTGGTCGTTCTCCCACCAATGAGTCCCTTTAGTCCAGTAAGCTTTGATCCACTCGCTCCAGACGTTCAGATTATTTTTATTCAGATCCCAAAGCTGATTCATAACCATGGCATCATTCATGATGTCCAGATTCTTTATGCCAAGCCCTCCTTCCTTTTTTCCTGAGCAAACTGAGCTCCAATCAAGCAAGTGGCAACCTCTTCCAGTAGACTTCCCACTCCACAGAAAGTTAGCGCAGATAGAGTTAACAGCCTTGAGGACTTTCTTAGGCAACAGGCAGATCCGAGCCCAATAAAACACTATGGCCTAAAGCACTGATATAATGAGAAGTCTTCTTCCGGCTCTAGACAGAAAACGGTTGCTCCAGCAATTGAGTCTTCCGGTAAGCCTCTGAATAATAATAGTGCAGTCCGAGGCATTGACGCTTTTATGCGTAAGCGGAAAGCCAAGGTATCTCACGGGAAGAGCACTGACATTAGACAGAACCAGATTTTCAATCCATTTTTTCTTAGCCTCACCAACCCCGGCCAAGAATAACTGACTTTTGTCAGGGTTAACAGCAAGAAGGACTCCAGACTATCTTTTAGAGCAGCAATAGACGAACATCTTCCACTGCTAAAAAGGAAAAGATCATCTGCAAAAATAAGGTGTTTCAAGTCCACCCTGTGACACTTCGGGTGATGATAATATCCATGCGTTTTATTCATTCCCTTTAGGATCCTGGACAAATACTCCATAGCAATAGTGAAGAGGAGGGGGAAATCGGGTCCCCTTGGCGAAGACCTCTCTTCCCCTCAAAGAATCCCACAGACTCACCATTAATCTATATAGAGAATGAAGTGCTCTGGACGCACATATTTATCCAGGAGATGAATTTGAGCGGAAACTTGAAGAGAATAAGCATATCATGAATAAACTGCCATTCCACAGAGTCATAGGCTTTGCGAAGGTCGATTTTCCAGGCCATTCTCTCGCTGATATTCTTCCTACTGTACCCCGAAACGATTTGCTGAGCGAGGCAGACATTACCCACAATGGATCTATCTTTCACAAACGCTCCCTGAGCCTTATCGATAATGCCATGAAGGACCACTTTAAGTCTTTCAGCGAGAAGACCCGGTATCACCTTATAAGCCACATTACAGCAGGCAATAGGTCTGTAATCGCCTGGCTCCGAGGTAGTTTTAGATTTTGGGATGAGAGCGATAATGGCAGAGTTCATACCCTTTGGCAAAGCGTTGAACTTGAGGCAATGTCTAATGGCTGCACAAAATTCCTTACCAATCAAACTCCAGTTTTTCCGGTAGAAGCTAGCAGAGAACCCATCCGGGCCTGGAGATTTATCCGAGCCGATCCTTGATAAAGCCAGCCAAATCTCGACATCAGATGAATACAAAATTGATAAAATAACGATGTCACTATTTTGATCTCATTGTTAGTTGTTCATGATGTTCGTGTTTTTGTTATATGTTCGTGTATTTGTCGGATATATAATCCGCATACATCAATCCTCGTGTTTTGTTTGTGTAATTGCTGATTTAATGTTATAAATCACAAACTTTAAAGAATTAATAGCCGAACGTTATCCACTCAATAAACCAACTTCTGAGTCTGAACCATGAACATAAGTCGAGAGATTCTTTGAATGAATCATTGAGAGATTCGCGGATATCAAACTTAGGGCTTTCGCGTAACGGAAATCAAGCACGATATTTTCATGGATTTGATTAAAATAATATGTTTAGATTTACAATTATACCCTTATGTCATAGCTAATGTGATTAATTGCTGATTTATGTAATAAAAAATATGATTAATTTGAACCGTTTAGTCACCGACCTTCTATTGTTTTGGACGGTCAAAAGCGTTTTTTCATGACAAAATCATCGATTTTAAGTACGAAATCTCCAGCCCAGCGATCCCGAATGCAGTCCAAAAAAACGGGAGAAATTCTTCAACAAAAAAAATCAAGACATTAATAATGAAAAAAATACTCAAAATCTGCATAATTCAATTTTAAAATATCCAATATAAATAACGTCAGTGTTTATTACATACATTATCACACCACCGAATCCGCACCTTTCATTTTCCCTCTTTCTCTCTCGATTCAAATTTCAAATACAGCAGAAGCCGTCAGTCACCTGCATTCGAACAAACCCTAGGGTTTCGCTCCTCTGCGAAATCTGCGTCGATGACCTGCAACCTCGCTCTCCGCTTCATCTACTCCGCCGTCAGTGCCGCCATGGGATGCCTCTTCGGATGCTTTCGCGTTAGAAGCGATAATCGGTGTCCTCCGCGAACTCATCTCGTGTCCGATCCAGCCGTCTCGAGATCTAGAGTATGTATAGTTGTCACTTCGTTTGTGAATCGGATCGGTTTTCTGTGTCAGTTGTGGTATGGCGATTTTCTGTAGTTTCGTAAATCTGATTTTGAGTTTCTCTCGTTGTGGTTTGTGATAATCGACGCAACACAGCTTGATCGGTTTTGATTAATGTACTGGATTTCGCACCGCGGAATGGAATCTTCGATTTCGTGATCCAGAGATAATTGAACGTTCATTTATTTTCGTTTTGGCTGATGTGATGTGCCTTTAAGTAGTAGTTTAAGCTTATGTTGAAATTCGATTGAATCTAGTTGCTGAAATATTGGTCGCACTGTGGTTGAAGAATAGTAGTAGCTGTAGCGCTTGATCAGTGTAAGTTTTTGCCCTGGATTTCGTTTTGCGAAATGAAAATGGGGCTTACAAACTAAGATATGTTGATCGTTGTGAAATCTTATGTTTTGTTGATGTCCAGTGTTGATTCAGTGTAGTTTGAGTTTTTGAAGAGATGTGGCTAATATATTCATTGATTTGATGCAAACAGAGAAACGTCACTTCACCTAACCAATTCACTTCACTACTGGTGTCTGAAGGTATAAGTCAGTATTATGATTTACATCTACAGTTAAACTTTAGGATGTATATGTTTGTGAAAATGCGAGTAGATCTACTAGGTCATGATGTTGAAAAAATTTATTGCTCAACTTCACATTAGTCCTGATTACAAATCTGTTAATGTTGAATGATTTATCTTTGGATTTGAAGAACATGATCAGTCACCATGTACGGATGGGCCTAATCAATCATCTAGATTTCAACAGACTGAAATTACTGATAGAGATCTCCAGGATGAGGTGAACATTCCCTTACTTCAATCAATCTCATCTATTACATTAGTAATACTACTGAACCTTTTATTGAATTGTCATGCACTTTTTGTATGGAGGTATATGTAAGCCAGTGTGAAATGTGGGATAAAGAACTAAAATATCATTTAAAACTTGTCAGCATTTATAGTGAAATTGAAGTGTTAAATATTTCAGGTCCGATTCGAACTCGTGTTGTAGCATAGTGCGTTGTTAGTTACGGTGCAGTTTAACATACTAGGTGAATGAAGAATTAATCCCCTGGAGTTAAATGTGTCTACATATGAATTTGTATAAGATGTAAATCTTAGAATCTATTTCAATGGTTCCAAAATGATAAGAGAATGTGAATACATTCAGCATTCCAATATTTTCCTAAATTGCAGACTGCTGCGTGCTGCCTCAATTTGGCACCAACACATTTTTTTTGCTCAATGCTTCTCAATATTGTGTTCATCTTCGTTTTGGCTTCACTCTCTGATGGAAAGAACTCTATAACACTACACAAATAGTTTATATTTTGCTTGTTCTGAAATGACCGAGCAACACAACAAATATGATTTGCTCTATTCTTTCATATTCTAGCAAGTAGAGATCAATGGGGCTTCTGTGGCATCTTGATGGACTAGTCTCTTGCTACCTAGTCTCTTGTTCCTACTGTTGTCCATTTGATTGGGTGCTGTGTTCCACAGGCTAAGTTTCTAAAAGCTTGTGGGGTTTTAGTGGAGACTCCTGCTGAGATTCGAAAATCAAGAGTAAAGCTGGAACACTCAGAGGAGCAAGGTTTAGATTCTGGAAGTCCCAAGTTCCATTCATGGTATCCAAATACATCTGTAGAAAAGTTAATTTTGAAAAACGAGGGCCAATCCCAATCATCGAAACCTCTGACACTTTGTGAGGAATGTCAAGATAGTGTATCTTCATCCAAGCATTCGACTGACAGGTTGACCTTAGCCATATCAATCTGTTTTTTCTTTCATTTTCGCTGGCTTATTAAACCATCTACATTTCTTGCTCTTGGACTGTGGTTATTGACTGACTTTGATGTGTGCTCGTTAATTCCACCAGCTGCGTAGCTGAGATGTGTGACAAGGGAGATAGCCTGACTGTTGATACGAAAAGCCAGTTAGTAAGCCTTACTTCATCTAATAAGATTCAGGACAATGAGCTGGATCACAGCCCAGGTCTTAACTCTCCTCAGCTCTCAAGTGAAGCTGTGAAGAGCAGAGCCAAATCCGTGCATTTTGCGTGTGAACCTGAGACACCGATGAGGTCCTCGAGTAACTTCTTATCAGAAAAGGTTGGGCAAAGCTGTTATAAGGCGGAGACGCAAAGCTATCCTGGTGTCCTCAAATATTCACCTCATCCAACTCCGTTGAAGCTATCTGATGAAATGCAGACACCTGGAACTATTTATGCTGCCAATCTTGACAGCGCAACCAAAGATAGAACTGCTCGCATCAGATCTCAGTATGTTTATGCAGCCTTTAACCCTGTTGAGGATATTTCTCAAAGGAGAATACTGAAGAAAGAAGCAGGAGAAGGAGAAACAAATAATGATGCGTTTCAGCTTCCTGGCAGTGCTATAAAATCATCTGAACGCTTGTATGATACACCTAGCCACTCGTCAGGCAAGGACAACAAAGTATTAGATGACAATGATTTGAAGCTTGAAGCGAGTTTGTCTGTTTGGCTAAGGGCACCACCTTCTACCACTGATAAGAACACCGAGTCCCATGAGGTAGTTCATACTCGAAACTTAGGGTTAACTCCAGGAAGCAGACCTATCCTTGGCGTGCTTCCAGCATCATACTTCAACAGAGATAGATCCTCAGATATGCGTCTTAAGTGCTGGGATGGCAATGGCATCCCTAATACGACAACCAAATACAAGGAGGTATGTACACATCTATTTGTTTAATTTCTGGTTTCCTTATATTCAGAGAGACAGACTTGTCTTGGTTATTTAATCTCAGGATCAAAAAGTTAAATGGCATGCAACACCATTTGAGGAGAGGCTAGAGAAAGCTTTGTCAGCTGAAAGTTCCATTCCTGATCGGTATGCATTCTTGTTGATTCCCTCTTGTGGCAGTGTTTAATCAGCCATTGGGTTATATATACCATATTGCACTTGAAGGGCACTGTTGGTTTGAAGCATAGTTATGAAGCCAAGATTTAATATGCCCGTGCATGCTACTATGTTCCATTGAAATATCTGATTTATTTTTGTTCAATTAACAAACAAACAAACAGAGTAAAATATCTCTGTTTTCTAGAAATCACCTTCATGTATTACTTTGTTGTAATTCAGTTGTAATGTAATCTACTGGATTTCTTGTCATCTGCAGAAGGCATATGGATGGAATACCCATAGTGTACAAGGATAAAGAAGATGAGAGCTCTGACTCACCATTCCAATCTTCAACTCTTAGCACAGAAGCAGACCTCCCATTCTTAGGGCACCACATTGACATGGTCTCTTAATCTTGTTCAGACTATGTAATCTGTTTTCAGCTCTGAGTTGGTTAAAAGCTTTAAGATACATCCGGAAACGCCCAGAGATAATAAATACATGCTCAAGATCAGAGAGTTTACTGAAATTCATGGTCCTTTATATCCACAGGCTGTTTTGCAAACCATGTCTACTAGTATCAACTGATTCTTGGACTCCCTTCCAATGCAACAACAAACTGTGATATGTAAAAAAAAATACAAACCAATTTAACAAGATACTAACTAAGCATAGTAATTCATACATCAAATTTTCAACATAAACCCAATATAAATTCCCTAAATCATGGTTGTCGTTCCCCATTGACCTAGTTGAGCAAATTGAAAGAAATGGGACCAGAAGTTTTATCGAAAATCTTCCTGATACTTGCGCTAACTTATTTGACCATGAAAGATAACACACCCCTATGTTGAATATTCAATGTCAACAAAATGTTGAATCATTCTACTTGAAAGAATACAAAACTTCTGTTTTATTATGACACCTAGATTAGCATTATATAATTATTACCTGGACTAGCGAGTAGCGCGACCACCATAACCTTAAAAGACTTGACTGTTGAATCTTATGATAATATGCATCTCTTACTATTCTGCTACGTTGTCAGTTGTCACCAGTTTGCATAAAAGATCCAACACCATGCTTTTCATTTCTTTGATTACTTGACTCGGTTATTTGGTTTTTGTCCTGTTTAACAATCCATGTCCCGTTCCCAAAGCTTCTTCAAGTCTTCAACCATCATGAAATCCGATATATCACATCACATTGCATCATAACACGAAAAAGTTAGATTTCCTCGGATAAACCTCAACAATTAGGTATGTGCAGCACAAGCATGCCACTCTTATCAAAAGGACATTTGAGTATACTTGCATGGCAAAATTCTATTCACAAACAACTGGTCAAATAAATTCACTATAATACTCGAATTTACCAGGATCGGGTTAAAATACTCAAATCCTTGGGGGCAAAAAAAAAACTACAGAACTCAGTGCATGTATGTAACAAAAACATCCGAATGGCAGTATGTAGAGTGTTCTCTATATGTGTAACTATTTTCCTTTATGAGGAGCTGGATATTGGGACTAGGACCATACTAGAAAAGCCAGAAGATTGAACATAAAGGAGTCGTTTTTCAAACACGCATGGATATGTTTTGCCTCAAATTTGACTTCCTTGCAAAGAAAATCGTATAAATCATTACGTAAGACTGAAGACAATAGCAGACCACAGATCACTCAAATTTGTGTATTTAAAAAATGAGCTTAGTTTTTCTCCTTTTTTATTGGAGTCAAAATCAGTTTCAATTTTTTCTCCAAGTTGCAAGTCAGAATTATCCTGGCCAAAAATCACTTACAAGCAACAATCAGCTCACATATAGTGTATGCTCTGTAACACATACTGCTTCAAAGGAGAACACATGTATCACTATCTCCACTCTGTCCATAACATGTGCAAAGGTTTAGAAAGTTCACTCTCTTCTCTGAATAATGGAGCTGTGAATGCTAATCAGGGTCCCATACAACTTTCGCTTACCTCAACTACCGAAACGGGAGCAAAAAGTTCAATTGTGCTCATACCTTGTATGATCCAACTGAAATAAAAAACACACTGTTAGTTTCCACACTTACAAGCTCATCTCAGATTGTTGTTATGACACCCTAACACTGTTGGACAGTTCCTTAAAATTAATGTTGAAGCGATGATATAATACTTAGTTAATTACCCAGGCTGTCAAAAAAAAAACTATGACACCACTTTTTGAAGATTGTGTATGTGTATATGTCATATATGTTTCATGTATGTACACGTTAGATGCCTTCTGAAAATATATATCAAACTAGGAATCAGATTGTTACAGATATGATTATGATAGGGATTGATTCATTATTCAGGTATATATTCAAATGCTAATTAGGTGGCTGTATGTGCTTCTCATAATTAAAGCTTGATTAATAAATGACCAGATTACTGCAAACATGCATTTTAAAACTGCAGTAGCATATTGATCAACTAATTCATAGATAGACACCAACAAGTAGTATTGATATTTTTAACTAACAAAATAGAGTTTTAATGGATCCTTAGATATGATTATGCATTTTGATTATTAGTCCTGGGAATCTAGTTAGCAATCCACTTGTTCTAACTCCCAAAAACATTGACCAGATTTTTTAGAAGCATTGTATCACTTTCAATACTCAGCCAAAAACAAAAGCATATGGAAGACTTCCTTGCCTTTGGCAATCAAAACCCTTGACTTCTGACTCAAATTTGCAACCACCAACTGCAATAAAGCCTATTGTATTTAAGTAGAGTTCCGCCTCTCTCGTCAAGACAAACAGAAGCTTGGAGACACACTGAGGAAATACAAAACTAGGGGCTACAGAACGAGATGAGTACTTCTTGTAAGAAATGGGATGAAGATGAACTCATCTTGCCAGGGTTTAGATTCCATCCAACAGACGAAGAGCTTGTGGCTTTTTATTTGAGACGGAAGGTAGAAAACAAACATCTTAGTATCGAGCTCATCAAACAGATTGATATCTACAAATATGAACCATGGGAACTTCCAAGTAAGTTCTTCTTTCGAAACTAATATATCTCACGAACATGATTATAGGACGGATAAAATATACTGAAGTAACATGTAGAATCTTTTTTTTTGTATGTAACAATTAATTATTGAGAACCTTGTTCTATGATCACATGAACGGCTGCATCAATTGGAGAAGATTCTTTTTGTTGTTGCCTTACTAGTTCATATTAAAGGTGTTATTACATACAACCTAACTTTCCTTCTATCAATTTCCATTTCATTTTGTTCAATTTGAAACCAGCTATTTCAGCGGGGGCAGATGAACAGGAGTGGTATTTCTTCTGCCTAAGAGGACGGAAATACAGGAACAGTGTAAGACCTAACAGAGTGACAGGATCTGGATTCTGGAAGGCTACTGGCATCGACAAACCTATCTACTCTTTCAAAGAACCCCATGAGTGCATTGGTCTGAAGAAATCATTAGTTTACTATCGCGGAAGTGCAGGAAAAGGATCTAAAACTGATTGGATGATGCATGAGTTTCGCATCCCTCCTCAGCGAAGAAACTCAACTGAACCACACAGCAATCTTGCTAGAACTAGTAATATCGCCTTAGAAGCTGTAAGTTTTTTTTCCATTCAGTTTTAAACTACTAAAAAAAACTAACCGGTGCTCACATTTATGAGTCTAAACACATTAAAATTGGCCACTCAGACAATCTCATGTGGACTTTGTGTTAAGCAGAAGTAGAAAGAAAAAAAAATACTTAACAAAGGCTAATCAGATGATATGTTCTCTATACAAACATTTGACTCTGGAATGAAAATTAATTATCTGAGTAGCGACAAGCTGTCATATGTCTTCGAAAAGTCTTATAGAATCTAACTAGTATAAAATGCAATAATGTTAAAATCCAAGTTGATTTAAACAAGTTCTAGCTCTAACAGACACCAGCTTCTGTTGGAAATTTGATTTTAGTTCCTTTCACTCACATTTTCATTCTAGAATCCTCCAGAATATAGCTAGAGAAACTAGCCAAGTGTCCTTACATAAAAGATCACATAGGATTGCCATTCTAACTCAACTTTGTTCCAAATTGCAGGAAGTCTGGACACTTTGCAGAATCTTCAAACGCATAACATCATACAAAAAATACATACCAGCACAGCCGCAGCCGAAGCTCAATATCTCCTCATCACTAGCCGATTCCACCTGCAGCGACGAATCCGATCACAAAAATAATGATAGCAGCAGTGATCAGTTCTACCTCAGCTTCGCCGACCAGTACTCATCATCGCAGCAAAACCATTACCCAACGCAAGTATCGTCGCTCACCTCCAACTCCTTGGATCATCCGAGCTCTGACGGAATCTGGAACGCGAACGGCCAGATGTTGTTCTCCAGCGAAGATTGGGACGAGCTGAGACATGTGGTGGATCCGTACGCCATCGATTGTGAATAGCAGTAGGAAGCGAGAGAGAAAAAAGTTTAATGCGCTTGGTTTTGTTTTATAGGGTAAATTTCGGGCCGGGCTGTTTGGTGTTTTCAGAAAAAATGAGGCGATGTCAATGTATCGGTTAGCCTTCTGGTGGTTTTGGAGTACTGATCCAACCGGAATTATATCATGCGAATGGTGCTGCTAGCTGTATTCTTTGTATAGACTTTGTTACAATTATGTTGCCAAATAATAACCTTGTTACGACGTACGTTGCATACATGTAGTAGTTAGTATGTGGCCTGTGGGTCCTGCGTAATTTCTGAATTTAAGCGCATACAAGTATAATTATTATTTTTTTAATGATGGGTATGGGTGGGTATAATAATTCACAATATATATTGAGCATCTCCGAAATTATTGGTGAGGAAGAAGAAAGAACTTTCGCAAAATTATGAGAAACGTTATTCAGGAAAGTCGAACACTTGATTTCTTGACAATCTGTAAAGAGTTCAAGTCATTCAACTAACTCCCATTTCGATAAGATGATACAAGTATACTACAACGTACAAAAATGTTGCATTATCTTCATACAACAACATGATTTTTAAGTCAAGTATGTAGATCCTGGGTCGTCTGTTCCATTTGAAGGTGTATACATGTTAAGAAAACACATATACCCTAAAATTCCAACAAAGTAGAAGGAGAATTATTCTATTGTAGAATTTAACCCTCAACGACCTCTTGATTTACATTTACAACTAGAGAGTTCAAGCCAGTTAAACTATCACCCCTTTAATAATACGCATGATCTTAATTCTTAATCCTACCACAATACAACTGTAAGCTAAATAATTTATAATTATAGAAAGACCACAATTTTATCTCAATATACAATTTAAGTAATAAAAGTGAAATGGGATTGATGTCTACGCTCATACATGATAAAACTACATAGCGTGTGATAGGGGTAGGCATTTGACCCTAGGGTCAAAATGCCCTTAGGGTCACCCTTACCCTGTCCGATCCGTACCCTGTCCTGCCCTATCCTTGTACCCTAACGTATCCTGTCCTCCTACCCTACCCTTCTACCCTAACATCATACTATGCCCTCTTACCCTATCATACCCTACTATTTTCATTCATATTATGAATTTTTGTTCAAAATATGCTTAAATTTGCCTTACTTGACCCTATCCTAGCCGACCCGACCCGACCCTATCCTACCCGACCTTACCCTAATATTACCATGTCCATGGGTATCCTACGGGCAGTATTATTAAAATCGGACCGGACCGGTCGGTTCGATCGGTTAGATCGGATACCGGTCACCAGACCGGTCAGGTTCTCAAATCGGATCGGAAATGTCATTAACCCGGCCAATAACCGGTTGAACCGCCGGTTTCCGGTTGAACCGTGACCCGGCCGGGTCAACCGGGTTGATGTTTATTGCACGAAACACAGCGTTTTGATGTTTAAAAAAAACTTGAATTAAAAAAATAAAAAATACAAACATGACACTGGACACGCATACGCATCGCCGTAACCCTAATTCCAATTTGACGAAACACAGTCGGCGAGTTCCGATCCCGATTTCTTGTCTGGCGAAGTTCCGAATCCGATCTCTTGTCTTCTGCTCAAGTTCCTCATCATCATCTTCGCCAGATATACCGATCGCCTCCCCGTACTCCTCATCATCTTCGTCATCATCTAGCTCATCGTCATCAGCTTCTTCAACAGGCAGAACCTCTTGGGTAGCTTGTTGATTATCTTCAATTTCTTCGTCTACCATAATTTCTTTATGGACCTGTTTATCCAAAGATTTGTCAGGGCGCAAGTCACCCTCGATGAAATTCATCTTCGTCTTTTCAAACGTATTTCGACAGGTTTCAGCAAATTTTCAGCTTCTGGGTCTGGACATACAGAAAGAAACCTTACTTTAATTTTTCGTCTCAGGTTATCAATCACAGGGACAGAGAACCACCTTGCTGCTCGGCTGCAGGTTGACTCTTTCACTGGTTTCCTAATCTCTTGCTGGATGTAATCATCGTCAAGTTCACAAAGTTGCAATGAAATTTGACAGCCATAGGGGAAACACTTAAAGGCACACAGATCCGCCCATTTCTGTTCGTATTTTATATCAGCATTAGCATCACAATACTGAATAACCTCTTAAAGATGGTGGCACCCGAAAATCAATTCTTTGGTATATGCAAGTACCAGGATCTTTCCGAGGATCATATCCTCTACGAATCCAGAACCTCTGGAATGGTCCATTTGAAAAGTAATATGCAGCATTGAATAGGAGTCTTCGCAGCAAATTGTGTTGGATCTTAAAACCGTTATCTCACAAGCGTTCGGCTACAGAAAGCTTAGGCCATACAGGCCGCTCATCAAACAACTTACAAAGAGCCATCTGATACTCCCTTTGATTTGAGTTTCGAGAGGTGAACTTCTCCCTTTGATTTGTGACTTAAGACTAAAATTGCAATTGTTGTTTTGTTATTTTCTTATTAATGTGTGATATTCAAATTCTAAATTTGTTATAGTATTGTATACAGGTTAAATTTTATTAGTTTACAAAATAGGTAAATAAATATGCATATTTTATTTATATATATATATATTATTTTATTATTTTTAATTCATGCGGGTCAAACCGGTTCGATAACCGGTTCGGTTTTAAAAACACTACCTACGGGCTTATAAAAATTATCTATCCTGTCATAGGATCAATGAAAAATGATCTTACCCTACCTGTTAAGATAAGAATTACCCTTATCCTGCTCATTGCCGACCCTTAGCATGTGATAGTCCGACTTTCTATTTAAATTGGGATACAATAAAATGGCTGTTAATGTATTTAAGCTCCCCTATCATAAAAAAAAACAAAAAAAGTATTAATAAGCGCGTAGGGTGAGGTCTTCTGTTTACTCGAAACGGTACCAAAAGTATCGACTCCGCTGGGAATCGAACCCAGAGTCGATGGTTTCGACCAGCTCCTTATCCATTGGGCCATAGAGTCACAATATGCTTATTGTGCAATACAATAATATTTAGTACTATTATTTATTAACGTGAGAAGTCGAAAAAGTTGCAGGTCCCTTGAAAGTTATTTGATTTAAGTATAATTTATAAAATGAGTTATTTCTGAAAAGCGTGCACTTTTGTTTTTAGGGAAAAAAAGCACATTTCTACCCACGTCTGCAGATTCTGAAAACCCTAAATCGGGATTGCTGTTTCCAGACTTCGTCAAGTTTTGAAGGTAGAGTTTGGTTTGTTCGATTTGACTTATGTTGATTTTTGATCTACAATTTATTGGTTTTTGTGTGAATTGATTCATGTGGTGGATGTTTGAATTTGAAGGGTTGAGAAATGGCGGATGAGAGCGTTCTAAACGGCGTTGCAGCGGAGGGAGAGGATCAGACGGCTGAGAGTTTCTACGATTTCGAGGCAGAGACGACGAAGGTGTCGGATTTGGTGAAAAAGATTGAAGTTTTGGAGCGGGAGAAGGTTGAACTGGTGAAGGAGAATGAGGAAGTGAAGGAGAAGGTGAGGAAATGGGAGAAGGAGGTTTTGGAGCTGAGGAGCGAGAAGGAGAAGATGGAGGAGTTGGTTAAGAAGGCCGGGGAGGATGGGAAGGTAGTGGAGGCGATTGCTGGGAGAGCCGCTGATTTGGAGACTGAAGTGTCGAGGCTGCAGCATGATTTGGTTTCGGCGATGAGTGATGGAGATGAGGCGAATGCAGAGCTGAGGGAGATGAAGAAGGAATTGGAGGAGACGAAGTTGAGCGTTGGCAAGTTGGAGAGGGAAAAAAAGTTGATGAAGGAGGGGTTTTTGGCTGAGATTGAGGAGGTGAAGAAGGCGAAGGCTGTGGTTGAAGCGAAAGTTGGTGAGTTGGAGGGTAAGATTAAGGGCATTGAGGAAGAGGCGAAGGCCAAGTTGGTTCTGAAAGAGAGTGAAATTAGTGTATTGAAGAATAAAGTGGCAGAATGGGAAGCTTCTGTTTCCAGCAGCGTGTCAGAGTTGCACAAGGAGAAGGCGGAGAGGAAAGCATTGGAGGAGGCGTTGAAAACTTCAGAGGCGAAGGTTTCAGAACTTGAGGCAAAGCTGACTCAGTTGCAGAAGAAGGTGAAAGAAGCTGAGAGAGTGGTCAGTGGGATTAAGGAGACAACTGTGGAAGCCGTTAATGGTGTGGTGGATAGGGATGCTGTCTTGGTCGATGAAGGATCAAACAAGGGAACAATAAATTTGCAATGGGCTGTAGGTGCTGGAGCTACGGCTGTTGTTGTGGGAGGCATTATATGTCTTCTTTACACAAGGAGAAGGTAATGTGAATTTCTGCGCTTCTTGCATGACACATGTTTTACTCTTGTGAATCGTTGGGCTATATTTTTCAGCCGCAAAAATCACTTGCTGTCATAATCCTTGTGATGGAACCTACACACTATACATGCGTTTCTTCTGCTTTTTAAAATTGAGTCTTTTGGTTTCATGTCGTGTTTTGTTAACTGTATTCTTTGATGCACATTTTGATCTGCACCGTTGTGATTTACATCGGTATAATGGCATCCACATTTGAGGATAAATGATCCGTATTTGCTTCATTTGGATAGATAATGTGATGGCTTAGGTCCTCTCACGTTAGGCTGGTATCTTTACATTTCTCTAGTCACGATTCTGTTGGGACTGACGTCTGGCATTCGCAGCCTAATAATACACTCTCATTGTTGGCTATACCTGAAACAAGATCTATGTCCAATCAATCACACAGAGATGTGAAAATATAGGGTTTCCAGTCCCAGCAGGAAAAAGAGGGAAAGTGGTGGTGGTCTCGGTTTGAAACTTTCCAAGTGAATAATCAGAAAAACATCTGACACTAAAAGGAAAAAAGTATCCGTAAAAGAAAATTTTGATGATTACCAGATATGGAAAATAGTTTGCAGTAGATACAAGTTTATGGAAAGTTGCATTCACTTGGAAAAGCAAGCAAATAGCAAAGCCCGAGGACAGAAGGAATAGTTGGATGGTGCCAAAGTATTTCCGAATCTGATAGGTTTGAGATCTTTGGGTGAACAGCGCAAGGCTACTGATTTCCCCTCCAAGACGTTGGCTGCATAGTCGTTGTTGAGATGGATATGATGTGCTGCAAAAAACATGAAGTGAAGAAATCAGCCATGTTTAAGATGGCTAAGCGTCTAATCCAACGCCCAAAAGTGTAACATAGAATTAGATATATACTTGGGTTTTTTTTTTTGGGTTTCAGGGATCTCCAGCTTATTGTTGTCATTGCCGGAATTTGTAATACCCAGCAATCCATCTTCTTTTTGGTTCCTCAATGTGCAATTGGCGCTTCCCTGGTCTTTAAACTCAAATTCTCTGTCTACAGATTCCACCAGGTTTGATTCCTTCACTGGATCTTCTTCAACCACATCAGACAGCTCCAATGCAACAACTTCTCCTTTTTGAGACCCTTCTGTAAATAAGAGCTCTCTTTCTTCATACAGAAACCCATTTGCTTCACCATCACTCAGTAACTCAGTTGCAGGACTAACATAATCAACTGGCTCTTCCACAGCCTCCAGAGTGACCTTTTCTTCCTCCGCTACTTTCAGCTCCTCAGCAATCTGATTGGATGCCTCGCTTTCCACCTTTTCGTAATTTACAGTACTTGCTATTCCAGTGTCATCTTTGTCCTCGGTGACAGCAGCTTCAACTGAGCCCATCCTCATAGTCTCCTCATCAAGTTCAGCTTTGATCCTACCCTGAATCACCCTGATTGGCATTGTGGCTCTTTTCCCTGCAAATTTTTTTGATGCCATATTCTAGGAACTTTTTTATCATCAGATTTTGAAAAGAGAATGATAAGAAATCATATATTAATTATCAAAAGCAAGGATAACAAGTTCCAACATTTAAATCGAAAATTCAATTACTCTAACTCCTCTTAGTTTCTCCCCAGCAAGTTTCAAGTTTCTCAGTCTTTGGAACAACTTGGGTATTGAGATTGAGATATACTGACTGACGTTTTCGTGTATGGACGTAATGGCATGTCAGTATCTCATGTTGGGGATTCGATGAGGCTCGAAAGCGTAATAAATAAGAATATCAATAACCGTGTAGCATATGCATCCTTTTAACTGATGATGCTAGATATTCATTGGATAGTTGAGCAAGATGACCGACTGCTTGGATCAGAGTGATCTTTATTCCTCATGGATCTTAAGCTTGGAAAACATTCAAGAGGCAGGGACTGCAAACAGTCAAACATCAAAACAGATCATGATCAAACATGATTTAATTTTGTTTAAACATTGTGTGGATGAAATAATGTTCTTATGAATACCTGCCAACACTTCTTATACGCAAGCTTGTCATTGATTATTTCGAGTCTGTGTATAATTTGACTGAATCTGGGCCGCATTAAAGGTTCTTCAACCCAAGATTCCTCGATCAACCTGTAGTATAAGTCACTTCCACAATATAAGAGCAATCTATGGTCTGAGTAATGCCCCTTGAAATTTCTTTAATAAGCACAGAAATTACTTCTAGTTAGTTACTTTAGGATGAGGGAAAGCTAAATCAAAATTGTTATTGGGTTTTCAGCATTTATATCGAAATTTCAAGAAAACTAGATTCACTTACTCTTTCAGCCCATGAGCGTAAAGCTTGGGTCCAGCCCTGAAAGGTGGGCGCTCATTTGCTACATAAGCTTTAGGAACATCAATTTCCTGCTTGTCTGGAAATGGTGGATGACCTTCAATCATCTATAAAATCACAATCATTTCAGTCTGCGGTGCCAAAATATATCAAAAGAAAGACACTTAAAGAATATATGTTGTAGATTTAAGTCACTAAAATTCAAGCAGAAGATTCATTTCCACATATACCAACAGGTTGCAATGTATTACCTCTTGCAAAATCAATGCAAATGAGAACACGTCCACTTTAGTATCATATTCTTCGTTTTTGAATAACTCTGGCGCTACATATCGCCCTGTTCATAACAAAAAGGTTACAGGATCTGGAAACGTGCCAATGACGAGCAATGCGTAAAGTTGCCTACTGGGTTTTATCTTTCATGCGACACTTGCTTACAAACCATTCACACAAAAAAACACAGCTCAAAGCCTACTTTTCCGTGATTCATACTACTAAATACCACTGAGAATATCACAAAAGAATCTCTAAGACACTCCAGGGAAACTATACATGTTGCGTACTTACATGATGTGTCAGTCACAGGTCGACTTTCTTTGACAGTATTGGCGAATTTTAACAACTTGCTGACTCCAAAGTCTGCAACTTTCAGATGTCCAGAATCATCCCGCAGTATATTTCTGTTACCTTAGGAATCGCTTAAGTACAACTACTTGATCATTTTCACGAAATCACAATAAAAATGAAAAGAACTCACGAAGGTTCAAGGTCTCGGTGAATTATCGCCTCAGGTTTATGTTCATGGAGATAATTTAATCCCCTGTAAAACAATTAAGAAGAAAAAGTGGTGACTTTCCTAATGGGAACAAATGGTGAAAAAGTTAATTGGAAAGTTAATGGGAACATGACTTTCCTGATGTATAATTGAAGGGAAAATATTGTCTAGTTTTCATTTGTTTTATTTTAGTTTTCCATAGCAAACCAAACACAACATCATTTCCCTTCAAATTTTCTTTCCATCCTCTATTATTTCAAGATCAAAACGAGGTCTTAGAGGTCTGCAATACATTCGCCCATTTCATGTTTTAATAGATTAGCGGTCACGAAAACCTTAGAACAGTCATTATCGTTCTCTGGTCAAAGTGATAAGTGGTAAATAACATGTGATCATGGAAAACTACGAGACACATATAACTCGTACCTGGCAATATCAAGGGCAAATTTAACAGCTAAAGCTGGCTTCAATGCACCTTTTCGCTTTAGATACAAGCAAAGATCTCCCTGCATGAAATAATATTGTGGTTATGATGTGTTAATATAACATGTTTATTTTTTCTTCTTCTTGATTACAAACAGGGGCTAAGAAATGTAGCTATGGAAAGGACACATAAATGAGCTTTCCAGTTACGATGATAGACCTTAGGTAAATATTCAGTCACAATCATCATCGGATTACTTTGTGTCACCGCACCAAGAAACTGGACAACATTAGGATGTCGTAGTTTTTGAAGTAAAGCTAGCTCGTCCGTAAATGCTTTCCTAGACGGAAGACAGAATGCCATGGGTCGAAGATTAGCAGATACCATCAGCATCAGATACAAATAGTAAACATACTCCTTCGACCCACAATTACTTGTCGCTCTTGACAAGTGATTTATGAGTAAAATAGTTTATTACATTATATAATACTAATATCATGACATTCTTATCGAAAAGTACTTTGATACTACAATTTTTCCATAGATCTTCTCTCTATATATCACTTTATTAAAGGTCAGGTATGAGTACATGTCCATTTAACTATTTAAGTACCATGTAAATATGGACAGAGTGTTTACAGGACATAAAGCACAATACACATCAGCATAACTCACACTTTCTCTTCGTCACTGATAACCTCATCTCCAAGCTTCTTAACTGCAACTATAGTCCCACGCCAGAGAGCGATACGAAAGGTACCCTGTTGGATTTTCAAAAGTTAGACTAGCAACACATGTTTCTCCAGTAACAGCTTCGGTGTAAGTCCTGTCAGTCCACGATATTACACTACACTCAACCAATTACTCACTCACTTGGTTTCTCTGAAATATAAACAAAAAATCTAGCATTGCCAACATCCAGCTGGCTCACTCTCTACGATTGTAAACCATCACGATCATCCTAGATCTATATAAACTAGCAAACTGCATACATACACGAAACGTTCAAGATCTCAAACTTCAAGTTTCTCCTCGCAACATACCTTAGTTATTTGAACACTACCAGTAAAATCAAGCTCCGTGGGATGAATCTCATACTCCGGGACTAAGCGTGCATTGTTTACATGCATTGGCGGCACCTGTGAGGGCACAATAATACACACACGCACTAAACTAAAACACCTTAACAATCAGTCACAAAACACAACATAACAAAACAAGTCACTATCTTTCGCATTTAAACCAGCAACTGTAAAAAAAGAGGCGCATACAGGCGGCTTGGCACCATGATTCTCCAGCAGTCGAACCACATCTTGATTCTTATAATAAATCCCATCTGCAAGAGGCTGTTAAAAAACAACACCAAATCAGAAAAGACTCCAAAAAATGGATAAAAAATTATATGAGAAAAAATTCCAAAAATAGAAAAATAAAATGAAAATGAAAATTTTCACAAACAGCTCACAGTGCTTCCCCAAATATCCTTGGCATTGACATCTGCGCCTCGATCGAGTAGCAATCCGACAACCACAGTGCGTCCCTGGCAAGCCGCCACATGGAGAGGAGTACGTCCATCAATGTCCTTGTAGTTCACATCGGCTCCTGAATCCAGCAACTCCTTAATCCCATCCACATCACCCTCGTTCGTGGCGTACATCAATCCGACCGCCGTGTCGATTCCTTCCGTATTCAACACTTCATCTTTCACGCTGCGGTCGGGTTTGAGCGACGATTGCTTGCAGAGTGTGCACCTTGACTGCGCCATGGCTGCTCGATTCAGCTCCAGCCGTGACTGTCGGAGAAAATCTTGTTGGAGGAAAACTGCCGCAGCTCGTTTATAGTTTACATAAAGCTCCCTGAGGTTTAAAACAAATCAAACTTTATAGATCGGCACTGTTCTGAACTTGAGGGACTTAAATATAAATAGAATCGTCGAACACCAACTCCATTTAGTAGTAGAATTTTAGATTACATTAAAACTGCAGACAACATAATTAAACTGTACTTAATATTCATCAGTTTGTTGTGTTGTGCAGGAATCTCTTCGAACTAGGGTTTTCATTCTGAAGCAGATATTCGGGTTATTCTGGTAAAACCCGCTTTCATCTTCTTTCAGACAAAATTGAAGCTTTATGATTCCTGGGCGTTTGGAATTCGGTTTCAATGCCATTGTTTTTCTGCTGTCAAGTTTCGATTTTTACCGATTTAATGCTCATTAATATCACTTATCAAATGTTGGGTTGACATTGAAATTCGTTGATTTATTATTTTTGTTTTGAAAAATGTTAATGTGTTGTACTTGCTTGGTAGTTGATTCTTGTGTAACTGGAAGAGCAGTGAGTGTGAGCAAAACAAGGAGTGAGGTTTTAGAGATTTGAGGTTTTCAAAAAATTGGTGTTTGTATGCTCGGTATGGACACTGACATGAAGACTACTAATGGTTCGAGTTCGAGAGCTGAAGAACTCAAACTATTAGCGAATGAAGCATTTAAAGGTATGTGGTTGATTTTTAATATCTGGAAGGTAATATGAGGAAAGTTGTATTCTTCGGGGTTGAGCGCTGATTGGGATGTTTGGTTGCAGCCCATAAATATAATCAAGCTATTGATTTGTACACACAAGCAATTGAGATAAATGGTTCAAATGCGGTGTACTATGCGAATCGCGCCTTCAGCCACATTAAACTGGAGGAATATGGAAGTGCGATACAAGATGCAACCAAGGCTATTGAAATCGACCCGAAATACTCGAAGGCATGCTTCATTTGTCTGTAATTTTAGTTTTGGTTTCCTGCTGGTTTCGGATGATGATGAGAATTGTGATTCCTGTTGCGCAAGTAATTATATTATGTTCACAACAGGGCTATTACAGGCGTGGAGCAGCGTATCTGGCCATGGGAAAGTTTAAAGAAGCTTTAAAAGATTTTCAGCAGGTACGTTGGTCGTGGTGAATAGAGTTCTTCGTTCCGACAAAGAATAACAATCATGTCTTTTATAGAAATTAGGTCACTGATGCTTTCTCCAGTTTAAAAGATGCGAACATTGAACATGGCATGTGAGAAGACCTATCTCGTAAAGCAATCCAATGCAATCATTTTTTTTAGTCATGCACTGCTGTTAAGATTTCCCTTTCTGGAACTGCGTCGTTTTGATTTGTACAAGGCATTGGCAACATTTCATATTCTGTTGGATATGGAGCTACCTGTGGTTTTTTATATGCCGTTGCTGCAGCTGCATCTTTTAACAGAAATCTTGTATATAACTTATCGGCTAATATGCTATCCTTCATTTCTCATTAGGTCAAGAGACTTTGTCCAAGTGACCCTGACGCTGCGAAGAAACTGAAAGAATGCGAGAAAGCTGTAATGAAGATCAAATTTGAAGAAGCCATCGCTCTACCGCAAGCAGAAAAGTGTTCTATAGCAGACTCCCTTGATTTTCATACCATAGGTACCACTTGCTCAACAATCCTCTCAAATATACGTTATTAGCCAATATTATAATCAAACAGGGGGACTGTTACTTTTAATACCTAATCTGAAATTTCAATTGATAGAGGTAGAGCCCCAGTATTATGGTCCAAGGATAGAGGGAGACACAGTGACTTTGGACTTTGTTAAAGATATGATGGATGCATTCAAAAATCAGAAATTCTTACATAGAAGGTTGGCAACAGCCAATTCTTTTCACATAGTCTTTCGTCATCCATTTGCAAAATTTGTATCACAAGTTTCATGTGAGAATTTCCATGTTGTAGATATGCTATGCAGATTGTCTTACAAGTAAGAGAAATGCTGCAGTCTTTGCCTTCTCTTGTCGATATTAATATCCCCGAAGGCAAACACTTCACAGTATGTGGCGATGTTCATGGCCAGGTAATAACATTAGTCCACTTTCCTACTCATGTGTAGATATGAATTCATTCCTCCATCCAATTACACAGCCATTAAATTGCTCCAAACGGGGTTCATATGCTATCACTTAGACATTTATTGTTGTTAAATAATGCCTCACTATGTAATCTATGACGTTTTATTACTTTTTGCGCAATTTCTTGTTGTCTCGATTACATTAAATCGAGCATGCTTTCAGTTCTATGATCTACTGAATATATTTGAGCTCAATGGACTTCCGACCGAAGACAATCCGTATCTTTTCAATGGGGACTTTGTGGATAGAGGATCGTTCTCTCTGGAAGTCATTCTAACACTCTTCGCATTCATGTGCATGGCTCCATCAGGTAGTCATTACCTTTGTTCCGCGTAACTGTATTCTTCTTCACCTGTCTCTACCATTGATTCATTTCTAATGTAACTTCAATTCAATTTATAATATTGTTTATTTGTTTATCAATATGACTCTGTGACCTAGTTTGTTAGTACGTTTGCAGCTATGTATCTTGCGAGAGGGAATCACGAGAGCAGAAGCATGAACAAGATTTATGGATTTGAGGGGGAAGTCCGATCCAAGTTGAGCGAAACATTTGTGGAACTTTTTGCTGAAGTATTCTGTTGCTTACCGCTAGCTCATGTCATAAATGAGAAGGTATTCGTTGTTCATGGGGGGCTGTTTAGTGTTGATGGGGTGAAATTATCGGATATTAGAGCCATTGACAGGTTTTGTGAGCCTCCGGAAGAAGGTAAAGCGTCCAGTCTTCTAGTGAACTGTGGTAATAACAAGTCTAGAAAGCGACCCTTTACTTAGCAGTTCATGGATTCTTCAGGTTTGATGTGTGAACTGTTGTGGAGTGATCCGCAACCTACCCCTGGAAGAGGCCCCAGCAAGAGGGGTGTAGGTCTGTCCTTTGGCGCTGATGTGACAAAGAGATTTTTGAGCGACAACAATTTAGGTAAATCTCAACTAGGTAATTTTCTCCGTCAACTTTCATAGACACTTGTAACACATTTATGTCTGCAGATTTAGTTGTGAGGTCTCATGAAGTCAAGGATGAAGGTTACGAGATCGATCATGATGGTAAACTTATCACCGTTTTCTCTGCTCCAAACTACTGTGATCAGGTAACTGAACCATACCAATCCTATGCTTACACGACCCTCTCCTTTCTACTGTTTTGTGCATCACCAAATTTTTAATGGTAAAAAAATGTTCTACTTTTTAAACTCACTTTCTACGGTTGTGAAGATGGGCAACAAGGGTGCATTCATTCGATTCGAAGCACCAGAACTGAAGCCAAATATTGTTACATTTTCAGCTGTGGTTAGTATCTTCACCTCAAGAGGCTTTATCTCTTTAAATATGTCAGTATGCCTGATTTTTCTTGTCTTTGCAGCCACACCCTGATGTGAAGCCTATGGCATATGCCAGCAATTTTCTCAGAATGTTTTCTTGATTCAAGTCTTCATTGAAAGCGCTCAAGTTTTGATAGATATGAAGCCTATAGGTGAGAGAAGATTAGTGTAGTCAAGCTAAAAATAGTTATGTTCGTGTTTCATAACTAAATTCGGAATCATCCCATGACTGAACTAAATTTTGGTTTCTTGATGAGATGACACATTTCATTGACTCAAAAACGTCATTAGTGAAATGCAAAAAAAATTTTTTTGTCATGATTCATAACATTTTCTAACACGACTCCAGAGTCATTACTGAGGAACAACATTTTATTTGGCGTAAGTAGATAATAATATGGAATCCCTACTCTAAAATTACGTGGCTTTGATATTTAAAAAGACATATTTCTGGACTTTCAACTTAAAACAAATTGTACTCTCGTGCCTGTTTCTTTGTATAAGGTATAACCTAATAAAATACAAGATTTTAGTATCATCATATCCTCAATTTTGATATACAAAAAATCATTCTCTTTCTATTTTGATAAACTATTTATAGCAAGCATAAATCAAACCAGCAAAAAATAGTAATCAATATATACACGCAATATTGTATTTACAAAATGGCTTTTATTTCAACTTCATATCATTACTTTAACAAAATCACATAACAACTCGAGCAGACTCTTTTCACTACCCAAAATCATTATCTGCAATGGCTTGCATACCAGACAACGCCCCTAAGGTAAATCCTGACTCACTTCTCTACCTATTTTCTTCGCCATTCAATTACATTGCCTTCCAATACTTTGTTTTTTATTTTTTTAATGAAATTGCAGAGTGTGATTTTGAGCACACAGACTCAATGTCCCGAATGCAGATTTGGGATACAGAGCATGCTTCGGAAAGTTCAAGGTTACATTTTGAATTTAGTTTTGCTTTTCTTCTTCTTCTTTTTTGAGATTTATAATTAACTTCACTGTTAATTGGGTCTGTTTGTTAGGTGTATATTCAGTTGCTGTGAATGCTGACAGAAACACCATAACCGTCTCCGGCAACCTTGCCCCTAAAGAACTTCTCAATACGCTGCTCAAAGTGAGCCAAGACTGTGATTTCTGCATCAATCCACCGGCTCATGTCCCGCCCTCTGCCTGCCCAGGCAACAGGCCGCCGGCCTGCACATCCTGTCCACCGCTGAACGCCCGAACCTTCCCCTGCCAAGGCCAGTACCATAGACCACCAAACTATGGTATCGGGGTCTGTTCCGGTGCCCCAATGCCTGCTTGTTGCGCCTGCAGGGGGACAGCCCCTGGCTACCGTCCTTGCAGTGGCTACCATGGTCATGTCCCACAATATCCATGCCATGGCAGATTTTAGAAAAAGTTTGTTTTTTTATGCAGTGTGTTTGATTTTAGAATAAGTTTGTTTGGAATTTGTCATCCTCATATTCTTTTTTTTTATGCAGTGAGTTTTCGTATATGTTACTATCACAATTATACACACTTAACACACTTTCTTGTCTTCTGGTTTAGGATATACCTCTACGTAGTCCTGAATTACCTATTACAATTTCTTTCAGCTGATCGAATTTTCTGAGATCTAAATAAAGCTTAAAAGAGATGGGAAAAAAATGGAAATTGTATAACTATTCAACATTGCATTACATCAACTCTTTCGCTAGCAGGAACATATTATTAAGGAAAGCTTCAGACAGATAAGAGATATACCTCGCTAGCAGGAGTTGTTGAAAGCTTTTATTCAAGAACACCCCAGAAGTACAATGGAACAGTCGGAATTGATCAAATCACCTTTTTTACATTAAGATAAGCCGTTCAAAGCTTAGCTGAAAATGCTGTAGGTAGGGAAAAAGAAAACTAGACGCAATGTAGAGGAAGAGCTAGGGAAATAACGGATGACCAGAAACTTAAGACACCATTGAGAAGTAACATCTACCAGCTGTGTAGGAGAAGTTATTTTGCGATGAAATGAGTGGACGGGTAAGAGAGCTATATGTTGACAGAGGAAGCAAATCTAGCAGATGGAGGGCTCTCGCAGTCGTCTTCAGATGATGATTCATATGTTGCATCAGCAAGTGAGTCAAGCATGCTCAAAACTTCAGAAGTGTCGTCCAAGTAATATTTAGCTTTGCTAGGCTTCTGACCAACTGTGCATGCAAAGACAGAAGTGCTAGCAGAGAGGATGCCTTGTGTCACTGCATTGCTAATTGACTCGAACATGTCTTCATCAGATCTATCATCGCCTATGCACAGAACAAAATCAGCCCTCTCATGTTTTGCATCCATTGACAAGAATATCTTCTCAGCAACCAGGCCTTTGCTTACTCCCTAGAGAGTAAAAGAGATATCAGTGTTCTGAAGCATTCTTTTTGAAATAGGAGATGGCACTATGCAAGCTTAAGGAGTGTATAATAAAGTACAAATATGATAAATGTATATTGGAGTCATCAGCAACCACATGTTAAAGTAAATATAACGGTTATAAAACTTTCGACCCAGTATACAATCAATAACAAAACAAAATCAGAAGCAGGCCTAGAGATGAGATGATATGATACCATCAATATTTTTTTTTCCCTCAAGGAAATACAAACAAACACTAAAGGAACATTCTTGAAACTGCGCTGCTTGATAAAGAGAGACGCCTTTTATAATTCCATGGCATTTGAGTCTCTTTGAGACAGCAAGAGGTTACTATTTGATGGTACTTTTAGAAGATGAACTGGAAGAAAGACGAGAAAATTATGCAATGAATGTCATTGGGTTGCAGAGATATATACCTGAGGCTTGACCTCCACAATGTACTGGCCACTCTTGACAGAGACAGGCTCATTTGCTAATACACTCTCCAGATGATCTAACATTTCCTTGGCTTGTGAGTATCCAAAGCCAGGGTCAGCATCCCGATATTGCCAGACAAGAGCACTTTCCTTGGTCTCTATGCAAGATCCGTCAGTAGATTCTGTGTAGAGTTTCATCACAGGTTCAGCAATCTGCTTCCACCCAAAATCTGAGCTCTGACAACATGTCTCCCAACCCTGATGTTGTGGCCACCTAAAAGACAAAAATATGTGAGATGGGCTAGGATGATTAAGTTCTGATAAGAAATAAGGATTAATCAAAAGGTAACAAGTTTATCATCCAGCTCAACCCGACACGATATCCAGTCAGTTAAGGCATTAGCTACACAGCTGGAGAGATAGAGCGACATGACACCTTAAAAAGTAGCCGTGTTCTGCAGCAATCCCAAGCTTCTGGCAGGGGGAAAACCAGTTGCTGAGGCTATCCCGACCTCTTCCACTGACAATGAATACTGTATTTTTGCTATCCTTACAAAGTGTATTTAGAATTGATATGACCTCGCGACTAGGGGTTTTGTCAATAGAAAGCTGAGGCATCACAGTACCATCATAATCCAACAGAATGGCCCTGCTTTTAGATCTAGTATATGCTGCTACAATTGCATCTATAGATAATTTTCTGAAATTAGGATCCAGGGCCACTACCCTGAAACCAAAACCCAAACCAATCCCCCAACATCTTCTTCTAAAATGCTCAGAACAAGTCCTTTCCATATCCTGCAAGAAGCTCCTTGACCAGTAAGCCACATCATGTGAGCTAATGAACCGGTAGTGCTTCTCATGTCGCATATGTTTTTCATCATCCGACAATGAAATTGCCTCATGCATCGCCTCCCCTGTTGATTCAGCATTCCATGGGTTAACACGGATTGCTCCACTGAGGGAGGGAGAACACCCGATAAATTCGGATACCACTATCATACTCTTTGAGGAATTAGCAGTCTCTGAACTGGGAACTCCCTGTCTGCAAGCAGTGTACTCGTACGGAGTCAAATTCATACCATCCCTAACAGCAGTAACAATAAGACATTCAGCATTTGTGTAATAGGAAATCTTTTCACTAGTCGAAATTGATCTGTCAATTAAAATGATAGGCTCATAACCGGGTTCTCCAAATTCTCTATTTATTCTGTCACGTGTTCCTTTGACTTCAGACAGTAATTCATCTGTCTCAATGCCCTTCCCTCTAGCTGGATTTATTATCTGGACCAATACAGCCCTTCTTTTCCAAGATGGATGTTGCCTGAGCATTTGTTCCATGGCTAGAAGTTTCAAATTAATGCCTTTAAAAATATCCATATCATCAACTCCTAGTAAAATTGTCTTCCCATTAAATTGCTTTTGAAGATCTCTGACTTTGCACTCTACGTCTTCTTGCTTTAATACGGAGTGAATCTGACCCATATGAACACCAACAGGCATAATTTTTATGCTAATGGTTCTTCCATAATACTCTAGCCCTATGTAACCCCTTTTCGACTGGTAATTCAAACCCAACATTCGACTGCAGCAGGAGAGAAAATGTCTGGCATAGTCAAAAGTGTGGAAACCAATGATGTCAGCATTGAGAAGTGCCTTGAGAATTTCTTCTCTAACAGGAAGTGTACGATAAATCTCAGATGATGGAAATGGGCTATGCAGAAAGAACCCCATCCTTAAGCGATTAAAACGCCTTCTCAAAAAAGTGGGTAGCACCATCAAATGGTAATCATGAATCCAAACATAATCATCTTCAGGATTTAGGACTTCAATTACTCTCTGTGAGAATATTTTATTTGCAGAGACATATGCTTCCCACATTGACCTATCAAATCGACCTCCATACTCTTTCGAGAAAGGCAACATGTAATGGAAGAGAGGCCAAAGCTGTTTCTTACAAAACTCATCGTAAAACTTCTCCGAAATATCTGAAGGTAGAAATGCAGCAACACATTTAAATTTGTCCAGCAAAATCTGAGACACTTCATCCTGCTCATCCGGATCCACCTCAACTCTCAGAGACCCAACATACAAAACTTCCATATCATCCGGAAACCCATCTTTGAGCTGAAGTAGCAACGACTCCTCATTCCAACAAAAGCTCCATCCTTTATCATCAGTTCTCCTCCTCGCTTTCACGGGCAACTGATTAGCCACTATAATAATCCTGTCTTGTGATATGGATGATGGATTGTCAGATGAGACACTGTAATCATTCTCATCGTCCAATTCAGCAATATTTCCTGGCACTGTCATGGCCCTGGGAAGCCGCTTCGTTTCCCTTTCCCTACCCATCACGGGAAAATTACCCGAAGCCAAATCCAAAAGATTGGTATAGGATCTTGAAATCATTTTCCCCTCTAAATAATTCTAAATTCCAATACCACGCCTCACCAACCAAATTATCCAAAATGAAGCCCTACAAATCACAACACAGTTCACCAAATTACACAATGCAGTAGAGACCAAAACCTGACAAACTGATCCAAAACCAATAAATCAAAGAACAAAAAACAAGCGATCCGCGGAAAAATATCGGCAAATGGATCAAAGAACCCTTAACTGACGAAATGAATCAATTAATTTAAAACTCAAAAGAAAATTGGTACCCGCCGTTGATCAATTTACGAAAATCGAGTGGCTTGTGGATTTTCCAGGAGCGAATTCGATCGTCTTCGAGATGGATTAATGCGAGATTTCGAAAAGGGGTTTCTGTGAGTTTTGAACTGGAGAAGTGAATTAGGGCTTGCGAGCTGGCTCGAATTAGATGGATCGGAACTAAACGGGGAAACAAATAAAATAAAATAAAATAAAAAAGGATAATGAATTTAGACAAGGAAACCGATCAAATATAAATCATATTTATAAATAAAAATTATAAATTCATAAAAATATTGTCACGTGTAAATATCGAACAATCAGAATTCATCTCGTTCGGAGTTCTTTTTATAAATAAAAAAAAATTAATGCGGACTTATTTAAAAATACATAAAAGATATGAGGGGTAGAATCGTCCTAAAACAATGATCAGACTTAAAAAAATAATGATTAGAGTTAAACCAATAATGATCAGACTAAGGACATGTTCATTTGAACTGAAACTTAACTGAACTGAACTGAATTTATCTGATATTAACTGAATTTATCTTATATTAACTGATATTAACTTAACTGAAACTTATATTATCATCATCATCATCATCATAGCAGCATCATCATATCATCATCATCATCATCATCATCATATCATCATACCATCATCATATCATCATCAGCATCATATCATCGTACCATCATCGTCATATCATCGTACCATCATCGTCATATCATCATCATCATCCATCATCATCATATCATCATCATCATATCATCAGCATCATATCATCATCATCATGATCATCATACCATCATCATCATATCATCATCATGATGATGATATGATGATGATGATGATGGTATGATTATATGATATATGATGATGGTATGATGATGATGATGCTATGATGATGGTATGATTACGATGGTGATATGATGATGATGATGGTATGATGATGATGTGATGATGATGATGATGGTATGATGATGATGATATGATGATGATGGTATGATGATGACGATGATGGTATGATGATGGTACGATGATGGTATGATGATGATGATGATATGATGATGATATGATGATGATGATGATATGATGATGATGCTATGATGATGATGATGATGATGAAAAATTGATTTAAATCAAACTTTACTTTACTTAGCTGAAATTTATATTAACTTATGTTGACTGAAAGTAAATTATATTCCTTTCAAAAAAAGAAAGTAACTTATATTAACTAAAATAACTTGTATTAACTTATATTGACTGAAAGTAACTTAACTTAACTTAACCGTCAAAAATACAAGTTCAAATGGACAAGGCCTTAAAAAACAATGATCAGACTTTAAAAAAATAATGATCAGACTCAAAACAACAATGATCAGACTTAAAAAAAACAATGATCAGACTTAAACCAGTAATTATCAGACCTAAAAAAATAATGATCAGACTTAAAAATAATAATGATCAGACTTAAAAAAACAATGATCAGACTTAAAAAAATAATGATCAGACTTAAAGAAAACAATGATCAGACTTAAACCAGTAATGATCAGACTTAAAAAAAACAATGATCGGACTTAAAAAACAATGATCAGACTTAAAAAAATAATGATCAGACCTAAAAAAACAATGATCTGACTTAAACCATTAATGATCAGACTTAAAAAATGATCAGACTTAAACCAGTAATGATCAGACTTAAAAACTAATGATCAGACTTAAACAGACAATGATCAGACTTAAACAATAATGATCAGACTTAATTCAGAAGAGTAAAACGCGAATTTGACCCTCCAGATGAAGGAATTGCCTTAAAATGTCGAGCTCATGGCAAAGCGATGAATTTTGCTCAGAATGTCTTTTCCACCTAAAAAACACTAGGCGTTTATCAAATTCTGACACAGACGCAGAAACATCAAATTTAAGTCTGATCATTACTGGTTTAAGTCTGCTTATTGTTTTTTAAGTCTGATCATTAACTGTTTAAGTCTGATCATTATTTTTTTAAGTCTAATCATTACTTATTTAAGTCTGATCATTACCTGTTTAAGGTCATGTCCATTCGAACTCTATTTTGGGATAGTTAAGATAAGATAAGTTACTTTCAATCACCATAAGTTACTTTCAGTTACTATAAATTACTTTCAGTCACTATACGTTAATATAAGTTTCAGTTAAGTTAAGTTACTTTCAACATACCATCATCATCATCATACCATCATCATACCACCACCATCAACATCATATCATACCCAGTGTTCTAAAAAACGGCCGCCTAGGCGGCCTTTTTTTAGAACCCGTTCCGTTTTATGCAATTAGGCGGATGGGCAGTCCTGGGCGGCGCCTGGGCGGTCTAGTGCAGTTAATTCGGCTTCTGGGCTAACTAAATTGATTTCTAGGCGGAATGGTCAACTACATGTCAATAGTCGAACTTGAAGGGCTTATTTGTTAATTTGTAAAAATTAACTTATTGAAACTAGGGATTTAGATTGCAATGCTTCAATTTGTATTGTTTCTGCTGCATGTTTCTTATTTTTCATAATTTTGATTTGATTAAATGTTCATATTTCTTTGCAATGTGCTTGAACCCATGAATTGATTAAAAGTTTACATTCTGGAGAATATGGAGGAAGAAATTTGTATATTAAATACTGTATATATAATTATATATTTAAAAATATTAAAAATTCAAAACCGATTAATCCCCGATTAATCCTTGGAGACCCTTTCCGCCCGATGCCCGCCTAGCATTTTTTGGAACATTGATCATACCATACCATCATCATATCATCATCATCATACCATCATCATATCATATCATCATCATCATATCATCATCATATTACTATTCATCATCATAACATCATCATCATCGTACCATCATCATCATAATATTTATTATAGTACTATTCATCACCATCATCACCATCATCAGTATATTACTATTTATCACCATCATCATTATCAGTATATTACTATTCATCATCATAATATTACTATTCATCACCATCATCACAACCACCATCATCATTAATATTTTCCTATTCATCATCAGTATATTACTATTCATCACAACCATCATCATTAATATATTACTATTCATCATAATATTACTATTCATCACCATCATCACAACCATCATCAGTATATTACTATTCATCATCATAATATTACTATTCATCACCATCATCATCAGTATATTACTATTCATCATCATCATCATGTTACTATTCACCATCATCACAACCATCATCATCAGTATATTACTATTCATCATACCATCATCATATTACTATTCATCATACCATCATCACAACCATCATCATCGTCAGTTTATTACTATTCACCATCATCATCATATTACTATTCATCAATCAATATAAGTTTCAGTTAAGTTAATATCAGTCACTATAAGTTACTTTCAGTTAAGATTATAAGACACTATAAGTTAGAATTCAAATGGACACACCCTAAGTCTGATCATTGTCTGTTTAAGTTTGATCATTGTTTTTTTTAAGTCTGATCATTGTCTGTTTAAGTCTGGTCATTGATGTTTTTAAGTCTGATCATTGTCTGTTTAAGTCTGATAATTGTTTTTTTAAGTCTGATCATTACTGGTTTATGTCTGATCATTGTTTTTTAAGTCTGATCATCGTTTTTTAAGTCTGATCATTGTTTTTTTAGTCTGATCATTATTTTTTAAGTCTGATCATTACTGGTTTAAGTCTGATCATTATTTTTTAAGTCTAATCATTAACTGTTTAAGTCTGATCATTAAATATTTAAGTCTGACCATTATTTTTTTAAGTCTGATCGTTACCTGTTTAAGTTTGATCATTGTCTGTTTAAGTCTGATCATTGTTCTTTAAGTCTGATCATTGTTTTTTAAGTCTGATCATTGTTTTTTAAGTTTGATCATTAACTGTTTAAGTCTGATTATTGTTTTTTAGTCTGATCATTACTGGTTTAAGTCTGATCATTAACTGTTTATGTCTGATCATTGTTTTTTAAGTCTGATCATTTTTGTTTTAAGTCTGATCATTATAGTTTTAAGTCTGATCATTATATTTTTAAGTCTGATCATTATAGTTTTAAGTCTGATCATTATAGTTTTAAGTCTGATAATTATTTTTTAAGTCTGATAATTGTTGTTTTAAGTCTGATCATTACTGGTTTAAGTCTTATCATTATTTTTTAAGTCTGATCATTGTTGTTTTAAGTCTGATCATTGTTTTTTAAGCCTGATCATTATTTTTTAAGTCTGATCATTATATTTTTAAGTCTGATCATTTGTTGTTTTAAGTCTGATCATTGTTGTTTAAGTCTGATCATTGATGTTTTTACGTCTGATCATTTCCAAGTTTAAGTCTTATCATTAACAACTCGAGGGCGAAAATAAAATTACTAGTATATGTGGAATGACTATAATACCCCTCCGTGTGTTTGTTCGGGATTTCAACTAAATGGGATACGTGTCAGCTCGAAATGTGGTTTGTAGTTTTTATATATAAATCGGTTTGTACCTGAACCGCGCTCTTTAGACAAAAGTGAAAAACATTGTGATCTGATAATGAAGTAACAAACGTGGAACGGAAATAGGTTCTACCAAAAAAAATTTCGAATTCCCTATCCAACAAAAATTCGAAGTTTGTATCTCTTCTTTAGGATATAATGACTGGATCAGTTTATTTTCTAAATTGTAAGCTTCTAAAAAATTGTTGTGTGCCAACAAGCGTGTAGTCTAATAGTTGAATTCCAAACTTGCATTTAACCCTCACATATGTCATTGGCATCCCCACATTTTGTATGGGTTTTTCCTACTTAAAGGATTAAAGCAGATGCTAATGCAGGATTTTTGAAGTCGTCGATGAAGACATGAAGGGAGCGTCGCTAAAACTGCGTTAGAATAAGGCGGGTTCAGGAGTCGTTGCTGAAGCTGCCCGGGTCGTTGCTTATTTGCAATAATTATTTTCTGTTGATTCAAGTCCAAAAGACATCAGAGGATCGAGGTTTAGCCCGGTGGTTGGCATACTCGCCCGGCGCCTAATGGTGACCGGGTTCGAATCCTCATAACTACTAACACCCTAACATACCAACCCCTGTATCAGAAAAAAGTCCAAAAGACATCAACATGCTTATTTGCAATAATTATTTTGATTTTGAAACATGTGGGGATTGTTAGAATTTGTTTCAAAATTAATATTTTGTAAACGTTATTTTATGTGATTAAATAGGGTAATTATGCTAGTTAATTGGTTTACATTTATTTATATTTAATTAGATTATATTTACTTCTTACTTTGGATAATGTAACGTTAAAATAAGTAATTATCATAATTTTGACTTTATAGGGAATGAGGCTGCGAGAAAAGAGTGAGTTTTTTCTTTCATTTTGGTTTTTCTCCCACAAGTTAATTTGAGAGTTTCATCTCCTTTGATTGAGTGCACAATCAAAAGGAGAAAAGAGTAAACTCTGGAGTGAGCCGCCTTGATTATCTTGCAGTAAGGATTAGGCAATTTTTCGCTCAAGTACAGTAGATATCCTACAACTCTGCAATTTCGTTTCTTTTGTATCGATTTTTGTATAGATATCCCACCAAAGCCTTTGGGAAAAGTTAACTCCTCATCGAATGGTCTGGCCAATCTCCTTAGGATGCAACCTGCAATGTGTGCGCGACTTCAACAAAGAATATCCTGAATATGACCTTGCGAACAAGGTCTTTTTTGACGAAGGGGTAATGTGACGTGTTAAGATTAGGTAATCTAGTCTTAGCTGGGTTTGGTTCCTTAGGTCAGCCATGGAAGCTTGGACGAAGTGAAGATTGCTGCTGGGAAGAAGAACCAAAGAAGATGAAATCCTTCAATACCTTGCTATAGTTCTAATTAGATATGTCCAGTGGTATTGTTTTGTACTGGACTAATTAGTACTAGTTTGAGCATTGATTGAACCAAAGAAGATGAAATCCTTCAATACCTTTGCCTTAGTGCTTGAATTTGTTTGTTTTGATCTATAAAATATAAGCTTGCCATAGATTAAATCGTATCACGAACAATTGATCTATCTGTTTTATTTCGCTTAATATCCTTGGATAAGTAATACGATGTATCTTTTTCTTCTCGCTTACTTATAAACACATGTGACAAGAAGGAAGCATTCATACATTCCAAAACAGAATTATCATGTATGTCGAGTGAAATTGCTACGCCTGAGATGAGCTCAACTGTACCAGCACGATGTTGGACACACTGTGGTACAGTTAGTTGCACAGACTAAAGTAAATGAAAGTAAAGTGCAAAGCAGTAAAGGACACAGAACACTTGGTGACCCAGTTCGGCTCAATGTAGCCTACGTCTGGGGGACTTCTCCCAAGTCCAAGAAACAATTCACTATCACGGTGTATAGTACAGATTGACGTTCGAACAGCCTTCCAAACTACGGATCCCCTATACTACCTTACAAGTAAATTGCGTGATCTAAGCTCCCCTTAGATCCAGAGACTCCCGTCTGTACGATCAGACCTCCTCCCGAGACTGATGTAGTTGAATCCAACTCGTAGATTCAGATTGTGGTTGGTCGTCGTCTGTGACAGTCAATCTGCTAGACCTGAGTGGTACTAAGCAGCGACAACACCTTCTTGAACTCTGGGCGTGATCGCAGCAACAAATATGTGAGTTCAAGAAAAAGATAGAGCAAGTGTTTACCGACTTGCAGCTTCAATCCTTTAGTGAGAGCTTGACGACCAGAAGCTCCAAGGTTTATGATTTCAGCGTACGGATTGAATACTCTCCACACGGCGTCTCTCTCAAGTGTTGCTTCGAGATGAAGCTAAGTTCTGCTCTTCTATTTATAGCTGGCCGTGTGGTTAGAAAATCAAAACAAACCCTAGATCTGATTTTCTAAACCCTAGATAAGATGAGTATAATTCTGTTGAAATCTGCATATGTTTATCTCATCTGAGTCGGTTTGGTGATGTGGCGGACGAGAATATCCAGTTGATATCTTTCTTTCCTAAAACTCAGCAATGTGCTGATTTTTTGGAACTGAAAGATACACCTTGCACAGATGCTAGCACAGACCAATTCGAGAACTTCTTGTACAGATTTGTGTTTTGCCTATATGGCACTTTATGCTCCAACAATCTCCCCCTTGACATGTGAGGCAAAACACTTCTTCTGCAAGACCTGTTTCATTCCAGACTTTGCATCGTTTGCAGCAGATAACACCATCAACAAGAACGCCACACAAAAACCACCACATTACAGAGTTCTCCCCCTTTTTGACTCAACAGTGGCAAGGGACTACTCCTCTCCATGTTCATCTCCACGACAATACCCTCTTCAAGCTTTTCTACATCAGCACTGAAGATAAAGAATACTACTCCGGCTAACTGATCCAGGAGCTTGCACAGTTTGATTGAAAAACAGCTCCCCCCTTACTACATGGCACGTCAGCAACACTTATAATAGTTTTGCTCAGCTGACTGCCCCTAATGTCAAGGCCTTCTAGTTCTTCATAACACAAAGGCCAAGTGCAGACCTTAGTGTCTCAAACCTCTCAGCGTTCAACGGCTTTGTCAGAATATCCGCTAGTTGTTTCTCTGTTGGCATGTGGAACAGACTGATGAGTTTATCTTCAACTAGCTCTCTAATGAAGTGGTGTCTGATGTCAATGTGCTTTGTCCGCGAATGCTGTACTGGATCCTTAGAGATGCTGATTGCACTCATGTTGTCACAGTATAACGTCATGGTATTCTGCTCCAGTCCTACTTCCTTGAGCATCTGCTTCATCCAAAGCATTTGAGCACAACAGCTCCCTGCAGCCATATACTCCGCTTCAGTAGACGATAACGAAATACTGATCTGCTTCTTGCTAAACCAAGATACAAGGTTATTGCCCACGAAGAAGCATCCACCAGAAGTACTCTTTCTGTCCTCGATGTTACCAGCCCAGTCTGCATCAGAGTATCCAACAATACAACCACGTGTATCTCTAGTGTACCACATACCATAATCAGCAGTACCACTTACATATTTGATGATCCTCTTCACCTGCAACAAGTGACTTTCCTTCGGATCTGCCTGATACCTGGCACAGACTCCCACTGCTTGACAAATATCTGGTCTGGAAGCAGTCAGGTATAGCAGACTCCCGATCATGCTTCTGTACCAGGTCTGGTCTACTGAAGGTCATGCATCATCCTTAGTGATTTTCACATGTGTAGCAGCAGGAGTTCGCTTGTGGGTAGCCTTGTCCAGTCCAAACTTCTTCACCAGATTTCTCGCATACTTGGCCTGAGTTAAGAAAATCCCTTCCTCCGACTGTACAACCTGCAGTCCCAAGAAATAGTTCATTTCACCTACCAGGCTCATTTTAAACTCACTTTGCATCTGGGCCACAAAATCATCCACCATCTTCTGAGAATTGGAACCAAACACGATGTCATCGACGTAGATTTGAGCGATGATAAAGTGTTGGTTATCCTTTTTCACGAACATCGTCTTGTCTGTTCCTCCTCGAGTGTATCCCATGCTCATGAGGTACTGCGTTAATCTTTCATACCAAGCTCTAGGGGCCTGCTTGAGTCCATATAAAGCCTTCTTTAGTTTGTAGACATGATCCGGGCAGTGTGGGTCTTCAAAACCTTTAGGCTGAGCCACGTACACTTCTTCAAATAGCAAATCGTTCAAGAAGGAACTCTTTACGTCCATCTGGAACAGTTTGAACTTCAAGTAACAAGCGACTGCGAGGAGAAGTCGAATAGCTTCCAGGCGTGCAACGAGGGCAAAGGTCTCGTCAAAATCAATACCCTCTATCTGAGTGTATCCTTGAGCAACCAGCCTGGCTTTGTTTCTCGTAATGTTGCCGCTTTCATCTGTTTTGTTCTTAAATATCCACTTTGTGCCAATGATATTTACTCCAATTGGGCGAGGAACTAGATCACATACATCATTGCGGGTGAATTCTCCCAACTCTTCTTGCATGGCAGTGATCCAATGATCATCTTTCAAGGCCTCCTTTACATTCTTTGGTTCCACCTTCGACAAATAGCAGCTATGATTAATCATCTCTTTGTAATTAACATGAGATTTACCTCTAGTCTTGATCTTGTCTTGAAGGTTCCCAATGATACTTGTGAGAGGATGATTCTTCTGGATTCTGCTTGATGGTTGTATGCTTGAGTCACCACTTCTTGATTGAGTTTGATTCACCTCACTTTCATCAGCATCTTGCATGTGTGCGTCATTATTCTCCCGAGCCGAGTCTAAAACAGTCTCAGGCACAACTTCAGAATTTGCATCTGGTACATACTCTTGTACAGGCTGATGGAAAGTATCTTTAGAATCTTGCATATTTGCATCATCATGCTTCTCGGCTGAATCTGGCACCGTTTCAGGCACAATTTCGGAATTTGCATCTGGTACAGACCCTTGTGTAGGCTTAGGACGAGTATACTGAGTCTCCATATCATCATCTGGTTCCTTCCTCAGAGGTGAATCCTTGGCATTGTCGATCACCACATTAATTGACTCAATCACTGCTCTAGTTCTCTTATTGTAGACACGATAGGCTCTACTGTTTGGAGAATAACCCAGGAACAGTCCTTCATCACACCTCCTGTCCAGCTTCTGCCTTTGCTCCCTATCCATCAGAATATAACAAGTACTTCCAAAGACATGAAAGTGCTTAATAGTGGGCTTTCTTCCTTTCCAAAGCTCATAGCTCGTCTTGTCCATCCCTGGTCGAATCAAAACTCTGTTCAGGACGTAGGTAGCTGTCGACATAGCCTCAGCCCACAAATTTAAAGAAACATTCTTCGCATGCAACATCACTCTCGTCATCTCTTGTACAGTTCGATTTCTCCGCTCTACTACTCCATTCTGTTGCGGTGTGATAGGAGATGAGAATTGATGTACAATACCTTGCACATCACAGAACTGTGCAAACTTCTCATTCTCGAATTCCCTCCCATGATCACTTCGAATGGAGAGGTTTTCTCCTCGATCTCTCCTTTCATTAATCAGGCAGGTAGCAAGCTGCATAAAGGCTTGCACAGTTTTGGACTTCTCACGCAAGAACATGATCCAAGAGTATCTGGTGTAGTCATCTATACATATGAAGGCATACCTCTTCTGCCCAATGCTCTCCACCTGCATTGGTCCCATCAGATCCATGTGCAAAAGCTCAAGAGGATACTTGGTGTATACTCTATCCACTTTCTTGTGCACTGCTCGAGTCTGCTTTCCTGCTTAACAATCACCACACACAATTTGCATATCTCCTCTAATGTTAGGAATACCTTCAATCAACTTCTCGTTGGACAGAAACTTCAAGGATCTGAAATTGATGTGTCCCAAGCGTTGATGCCATAGATGCACTTCATCAGACCTACTTATCATGCAGGTAATTGCTGCTGGGGTTGTAGCATGGCTCAAGAGATAGCAGTTGTTGCTTGCACGATCTCCTTCCATCACACATACTCCATGTTTGTCATAAACTTGGCAGGAATTTCTTGTGAACTGTACCTGGTTATGGCCATCGCACAACTGACTAATACTAATCAGATTGGCCTTTAACCCGTCAACCCAATAGACATCATCTAGATGTGGTATGCCTGGCACATTCAGTGTTCCATTGGCAAGAACTCTTCCTCTTTTCCCGTCACCAAAAGTCACATGATGGCCGTCGAAGGGTCTCAGATTAGTCAGGTTCTCTCGAACTCCAGTCATGTGTCTTGAACAGCCGCTGTCAAAGAACCAGCTCTCCTCATCCTCCTTGTCAGTTGAAATGTACGAGACATAGCAGCATTGCTCATTCCTTGGTCTCCACACCATTCTGCCTCGTCTCCTTGTTGGTTCTTCATACTGACTGTCACGTCTATAACGATAACAATGACGTTTGATGTGTCCAGGTATGTTGCAGTAGTAACACACCCTAGCCCGTTGCCATTCTTCAGCTCTTGGGACACGATACCAACTGTCACCTTCTCTGGCACAGACAGACTCATGAGTTGTCTTGTGCTTGTTGTCTTTAGGAACTGTGCCACTGGCTTTCATAATCTTCGTATCATCACTTTTCTTCGCACCAGTGAATCCAAGCCCTGCAGTATCTTTTATTCTCCTCTGCACAGACAGGATCTGGTCCAGATTCTTGGACTCTGTGTTTAGGCTGTTCAGGAGCTTCTTGATTGAACCCATCTCCTCCAAGAGTTTCTTCGATTCTTGTTTGTCTCATTCAGCCTTTTGTTTCAGCTCTTTTACTTCTCTCTCCAGATTTTCTTTCTCCTGTGAAAGAAGGTTGTCTTTGGATTCCAGTTCTTGTTTTTCCAGTTTCAGAGTGATAACACCTGCATTTAGCCTCATGTTGATGTCTACCACCTCAGTCCACTTTGAGAACAACAGTGCATATTTCTCAGCAATGCACTCATTAGTGATTTCTTCTTCATCACTTTCTTCAGCTTCGTTCTCTTCCACCTCGGCTTTTTCTTTCTTGGCACAGTCTTTGAAACCAGTGCTGGCACAGTCTGTGGCACAGTCCATCATGCTTGACAGAGCAACAAAGTTGCTTGTATCTTCCTCCTCTGTGCTCTCTTCAGTCTCTGTATCACTCCAGCTAACAGTCACGAACTTGCTATTCTTCTTCTTCAGGGTGTTAGCACACTCTGCTTGTATGTGGCCAAATCCTCCGCATTCCCTGCACTGCATTCCTTTGGTCCGTCTGCTTTTGCCATTTTCCTTCTGGTCAGACTGTCTCTCCTGCGGCTGGAAATCCACTCTCCTGGTGTCTTGATATTTAGACTGATTCAGGCTGTTCTGGCCAACACCCCTATGATTGATCTTCTTCAACAGTTTATTGAAGTTCTTCGTGAGTAACGCCAGTTCCTCGCTTACTCCATTGGTGGATTCATTGTCTAGCACAGTCTCAGCCTTTAAGCCTACAGATTTAACTTTGGGTTCTGGAACAGTCAGGTGTTGCAGTTCATAAGTGCATAGGTTGCCAATCAACTCTTTCCAGCTCATGGTCTTTGTATTGTTTGCCTCTTCTATAGCAGTCACCTTCATGGCAAATCGTTTAGGCAAAGACATCAGAATCTTTTGCACAACCTTCTCTTCGGGTAGAGCTTCACCAAGGGTAGATGCCTCATTCACAATATCACAGACTCTGGCGTTAAAGTCCTTGATGGATTCATCCTCATGCATCTTTAGCTCCTCAAATCTGGATGTCAACATCTGAATTCTGGACTGTTTCACCTTGTCAGTTCCTTCAAAGTGAGTGGACAAGGTATCACATGCCTCCTTAGCGCTTTCACAGTTCAGGATGAGTTTGAAAATTGACTCGTCAACAGCTGAGAAGATGGCGTTTAGAGCCTTGGCATTCCCCATTGCGAGACGCTCTTCCAGTTCAGACCATTCTGTTTCTGGTTTGGGAACAACCTTACCATCATCAGTCGCCAGCAAGGGAGGGGTCCATCCAGTTAGCACAGATCTCCATGCTTTTTCATCCACATTTTTTATGAACGCCTTCATCCTGGCTTTCCAGTAGCCATAAGTAGGCCCTTCTAATAGCACCGGGCGAGTAGTGCTTTGTCCTTCCTTGATACTCATCTTAAAGCAGTAGCTAGCTTCCCAAGATCCAACTCCGTATGTTGAGAACCTGCTTCTGATACCAATTGAAATTGCTACGCCTGAGATGAGCTCAACTGTACTAGCACGATGTTGGACACACTGTGGTACAGTTAGTTGCACAGACTAAAGTAAATGAAAGTAAAGTGCAAAGCAGTAAAGGACACAGAACACTTGGTGACCCAGTTCGGCTCAATGTAGCCTACGTCTGGGGGACTTCTCCCAAGTCCAAGGAACAATTCACTATCACGGTGTATAGTACAGATTGACGTTCGAACAGCCTTCCAAACACCTATACTACCTTACAAGTAAATTGCGTGATCTAAGCTCCCCTTTGATCCAGAGACTCCCGTCTGTACAATCAGACCTCCTCCCGAGACTGATGTAGTTGAATCCAACTCGTAGATTCAGATTGTGGTTGGTCGTCGTCTGTGACAGTCAATCTGCTAGACCTGAGTGGTACTAAGCAGCGACAACACCTTCTTGAACTCTGGGCGTGATAATGCGCAGCAACAAATATGTGAGTTCAAGAAACAGATAGAGCAAGTGTTTACCGACTTGCAGCTTCAATCCTTCAGTGAGAGCTTGACGACCAGAAGTTCCAAGGTTTATGATTTCAGCGTACGGATTGAATACTCTCCACACGGCGTCTCTCTCAAGTGTTGCTTCGAGAAGAAGCTAAGTTCTGCTCTTTTATTTATAGCTGGCCGTGTGGTTAGAAAATCAAAACAAACCCTAGATCTGATTTTCTAAACCCTAGATAAGATGAGTATAATTCCGTTGAAATCTGCATATGTTTATCTCATCTGAGTCGGTTTGGTGATGTGGCGGACGAGAATATCCAGTTGATATCTTTCTTTCCTAAAACTCAGCAATGTGCTGATTTTTCGGAACTGAAAGATACACCTTGCACAGATGCTAGCACAGACCAATTCGAGAACTTCTTGTACATATTTGTATTTTGCCTATATGGCACTTTATGCTCCAACATCGAGATTTTTTTGATTTCGGCCAAATAATTATTGTGCATCACTAATTCGAACATAACCAATAAATACCCAATACATGATTTTAGGTCCAATGGTCATTCTCTTAATATGGAGAGACGAGAGTCGTTATTTTAGCTAAGATCCCCCAAACTCAAAGGATTTATAAGAAAATTTTACATCCTTAAATAACTTATAAAGAGACTTCTTTCTACTTGCGAGGTATTTTATAGAACGGCAATTAACTGATAAGATTGCTTCCCCATATTTATTGTGCTAATCTTTAACTATGTAGCATGGAAGCCTCTACATGGGTGCGGTATCGGGTTCGGAAACCTGAAAACCTTAGTTGACCGTTTCCGAAACGGTCAACGAATCGGAAACTTCTAGGACAAGTCAAGAAACCTCTGGAAACCTCTAAAAAACTAATTTTGCATTTTATTTTGGAAATTTTTTGAAAAAAATGAATTTAAATTATTTTAAACTAAAATTTGATTATTTTAAAAAATCTTAAAATTATGGGAGCGCCTCTCTTATAAGGATTAGCTATTCGTTTACTTGGGTAACCTATTTCGTCCTCATGTGCTGAGCGAAATTGGAGCACTTACTCTTTCATTAATTGGGCGAAGAGGAATAAGCTACATCCAAAGCGTGCTGAAGATCTTGTATTCATTCATAACAACCTTCGATTATTATCTAGAAATAATCCGGAACATCTCGATGAAAGGACCAAAATGTGGGATATTGGTGGTGACGAATTTGGAACTTTGGAGGATACCGCTATTCTTGAATTTGCTGATCTTTCCCTCGATGAGCCGGAGATGGAAAGTGTGTTATTTGAAGATGATCATAAAGAGTGAAGACATTGCCCAAGTCCATTATGTAAGTTGCTTAATGTATTTTCTTGGTACTGATGTATTTTGTATTGTATATATTTTTGTGTTCTATTAAATGATTTGATTGTTAAACAAATGCAGGAGTTGGTGGAATGCTTTTTGTGAATCCCCAAGGCTAGGAGTTGCTGTTGAATGCTTAAAACAAGAGTGCATGATGTGCTTTTTGTAGCTGTTGAATGCTTAAAACGTAAGTGCAGGATATGTTTTTTTCTCTTGATTGTGAAACTGTAGCTGTTGCCCGATCAAGTGCTGAATCCGAATACCGAGCACTTGCCCATGCTTGTGCTGAAACAACTTGGATTGCTCTTCTACTATCAGAACCTGGTGCCAATATTCAATACCCCATTCTACTATATTGTGATAATTTGAGTGCCACTTACATGGCATCAAATCATGTCTTCCATGCCCGTACAAAGCACATCGAATTGGACTATCACTTTTTTCGAGAGAAAGTAGCATTGGGAAGTCATTTGGTTCGGTTCGTACCCTCAGTTGATCAACCGGCGGATTTATTGACCAAGGCACTCCATCATCACCGCCACCAAGTTCTTTGTTCCAAACTAGTGCGACCATGTCCCTCTAGTTTGAAGGGGGGGTGTTAGAAATCCTCAATCACAGCAAGAATCAAGGCAGGAAATTATTCCAATACAATCCCCTCTTCATCAGCACATATTGTACTTGATAGACTAGCATTGTTACGGAGATATTGGGGTACGGACGACTTAATAAAGGCGCTAGCAGCAGGGGAGGTGGCTGATATGCTATGGTGGTTTGCCCTGGATTCTGATAGACAAAAGTTGCACCAGTTCCTCGTTGGGACATGCTCATCTGGAAAAATCGAAATGAAGTTTGGCATGGAAAAGTTGGATGGGAGCCTGTTAGAGCTGGCCTGTGGGGGAGTCATCTGCTTCAATCCTCATGCCAGTCTCTATTTGGGTCCGTAGATGTTAACTGGCTAGCAAGTTGCTGGAGGAGATCAACACAGGGAGAGCACATTGTCAGCATAAATGGATCTTGGCACAAGGAATCTGGTACAATGGGCCTGGGGGTGGTCTGCAGGGATTCCAGTGGAGCTATCTTGTGGGTTGCGGCCAGGGCTATGAAGGGAGGATCATGTGTGAGCGAGGCTGAAGGAAGAGCTCTGGAATGGGCAACTGATTTGGTGGAGTTAGATGGCATGAGATTGGTGGCCTTTGAGATGGACTCTACTGAGGTTGCAGAGGCGCTGGTGTACAAAAGTCAGTCCTGGAGGTGGGCGTCTGGATGGTTGGCTCCGACATTGGAGAGGATGCTGAAGCACACTGAAGGGAGAATGGCGATTATCCCTCGTGATTCTAATAAGGTGGCTGATTGGGCGGCGAGAAAGGCCTGTGCCGAAGAATGGTGTTGGAGCAACAGGGATGCAATCCCCATTTCCATTGGTGCTCTTTTGTAACTTGTGTTGTCTTTTGTGCTGTCTTGTTTCTGATGTTCCGCTTTTGAGCTTTGTGTGTTGTTATGGTCCTTAGGACCATAGTTTTGTATCAAAAAAAAAGAAAAAAAGAAAAAGTAATAGCCTTAGACATCATATGATATAATTTACAATTCATATGATCTAATTTACAATGTCAAAATAAATTAAAGAAGTATTTTTATTGTTAACTTTTGAAGTTCGATAGCTATTACAGACTGTAACCATCTTTTTAACTCTCAAAAAAAATTCCCTGATTCTTGAATGGGTGTTTTTTCTTGAACATTCCACCCTTAGTTCGTAGCTTATTAGCTGATTTCTTTCTCTTTGAGCTCTCATCATGCTCCACTACGTTGGTCTTCAAGGGAAACCTTCTGTTGAAGATACGATTGTCTTCTTCAATCCGAATACGGGTCGCGAGATCTTCAAAACTCATTTCTTTTCTCTTGTTCTGCAGGTAGTTCTTGAAATCTCTCCATCCCGAGGGTAACTTCTCAATGACTGAGGCAACTTGAAAGGATTCGCAAATGTGCATCCCTTCGGAATGAATCTCATGGATAATAAACTCCAACTCTTGCACTTGACTCACCACCGTTTTTGAATCTACCATCATGAAGTCAAGAAAGCGGCTTACAATGTATTTTTTAGAGATTGCATCCTTAGTTCCGTAGATTTTCTCCAATGACTCCCAAAGCTCCTTAGCTGTGCGTTTGATACAATACACACTGTACAACATGTCATTTAAATTATTCAAGATATAGTTCCGACATAGATAGTCAGAATCTTTCCATGCATTAAATGACATGAGAACTTGTGGGTCGGTCTCATCCTCCTTAGGAGCATGAGGATCTTCTGTAAGGAACTGAACAAATCCAATAGAGGTCAAGTAGAAGAGCATCTTTTGTTGCCATGTCTTGAAGTTTAAACCACTGAACTTTTCAGGCTGTTCAACCGGCATCACTACAGCGGGCACTTGTGTACAAATCTTGGATGAGGCCATCTCTGCCACAAGACTGTGTTGGCTGAACTCTGAGAACAACCAATTCATTACCTTCAGTGTACATGGTTTGGTTTGCGTTTTGGTTTTCCATGTCTACAACAAGACGAAATAAGTTAGTAACTTGATACTATTACATGATTCAGCTTGTCTGCAATGATTTATAGAGCTTCAAGATCGTTAAAAAAAATCAATCAATAGTAATAACGATGAAACATGTAGACACCTTGGTGAAAGAATAATGTTATAATCAATAATGTGTTTCTGTGGAATACGAGCATAATGATGATTATATGAAACCAATTGTTACATTAATTCACTATATATAAACGAATAAATCAATTATTAGAATCGATTTGATATAATATACATCAAATTAGTTAAGCTGAATAGTATAAATTAAAAAAGTTAAAAGTTTCATTCAATCATTTGAGGCTTTTGCATCCCAATAGATGTCAGGAAACTGATGGTTAGAACGATACAACTTGTGATTAACCTCTTACACCACAAGTAATACTCCAACAAACCAACATTGTGGTTGAGACTATCACCAAGAAATTAATGGAAGAGTATTTAAAGAAGAAAGAAAATTCAGCCCCAATAATTAGGGAGGAGCTACTGAAAAGAATGATTTTGGTGTGTAACTTGTTTGTCCTACTTTCCACATCTTTTTATAAGGGAGGTGATGTGTATGTAAATCAAATCACTACGTATAACATAACGGCCTACTTTTGAAAATGTGAATACGTCTCTCTCATTATTGCATAACCATGAAAAGCTAGCAGTGACCAAGTTTTAATCAACACTTAAAAGACAATCAAAGCAATACTTGAACTATAGTATCTCAAACCAGAATTATAACCATATCAGACATAACATAACTAACATTTGGAGAATACAGGGGTCTGCTACAACACCTACACATTATGTGGTAATTAAAAGTCCTTAAATATAATATTCAATTTTTTTAACTACCAAATTAAACATTTAAATCAGATAGATCGTGCCGAAATGGCCAACTAATTTTTTTTTTGATAAGATGGCTAACTAAATTTTAAATTCAATAAAACACACCCTATATCTTGTTGGGCTTTCCATTCAGTTTTTGTCAATTAGAAGGCCCACAATCCGTCGCATAATCCCAATCAGGTTGAGAATGGCCCAATCGTAGAAGAGTGAGCCTCAAACCTCCACTTTCTTAAGCGCCATATCAAATTATGCAAATTCGATTCCTAAATTATAAAATTTTATTTTCAATTTACTTATTTTTGTGTGGGTATTGTTGACAACATTGCTTTATTAATTAAGCATCGTTAGTAAAAACGCTTTAGGCATAATTGTCATTAACACATACGCATTATCTAGGCTTCAGTCGAGTCCAAAATGTATGAGCACCGTATGAAAATGAGTAATTATGAATGAATTTCCCAACTTGAATAATTTGGGAACCAATATGTTTAATTCTTTTTTTATGGACGGTTACAACCACATACGACATAACATTCTAATACATATTTGATAGTTTTATTGTTGGTGATTTCAGGGTTTTGAACTTAGTTACATGCTTCAACCCATTAGGACAATTGGTTTCTAATGAAACAAGTCAAAACGGGATGAAATCGAGCGATGTTCGGAGTCTGGGTCCGAGAGGATTGCGCCCAGAGAAGACTTCACGAGTGGGCGCGCCTAAGGAAGACATTAAGTTAATGTCTTCACTGGGTGCGGTGACCTAAATTGTGCATTGGGCGCGCGGCACGCGCTGTTCAGCTGAAAGTCGCACCCAATGCTCGTGTCCGAATGCCCTATTATAAATACCAGTTATTTTTATTCGTGATAGAGACTGAAAAATCTCCAGAGCAACTGCAAGATCACAACACCTTCTTTGATTCTCAAATCCTCTCAAACCCTAAGCCTGTTGTTTTTCTTATGCCTAGAAATGTAGTGTTTTCTATAGGATTATCCCACTTCGAGTTTCATGCAACCCAAGGCAAAACGTATAGGGTGGAAATATCGATTTCGGAAAGCGAAACTACGCGATCCTATTAGATATCCAAGCGACCATTTTATTGTTCACAACAATTTACAGTTTTTCGGAAGATTTTAAGAACGAAGACGAAGCTGTCATCGTCACCCTGCTGTCTTCTGCTGATTTTGTGCTACGAAAAGACGATCCGGGAACTACAAACGAAATCGTTATTATTCTAATCGATAGCAAGCATACGTGATATGTACTTCCAAAAGCCCAGGAAAATTGAAGGCCGATGTTGCTGAGTTTCTAGAGAAACGGCTGTCAAAAGCGCTAAAGGATTTGAATTCAATTAAATTTTATTTGAGTAATTTATCTGTTCAGTTTTGTTTTTCTACCGTAGAAACTCAAAAGCATTGATGTAATTGGGGGAGGTGAAGTTGAAGGCGCAAGTCCCAGCAAATTTATACGGGTGCTGCGAAAGGATTTTTGTTTCAAGAAAAATTGATTTATATAATTTACTTATTTAATTCAATTTTATTTTAAGAGCAGGAAGAGAAAACGCGAATTGAAGATTCGATCAAGTAATCAGAGATACGGAGAAACACAAAGTGACTGGAAAAGAAAAAATGGAGCTTGCCGTACGAGTTTTGTCGGCATTCAGAGACAACTGCCGATTTTATTGATTAATAATGAAACCCTAAATCGGGGTTACTATCATTGGAACAATCCAATTTGGTTTGAGGCGCATCGGTTCACTCAGGTATGACTTTAATATAATCGTAATATAGTCTAATTGGATTTCGTTCAGCCGAGATGAGAAACAACGGCCGTTGCAAGGAGGAATATGTTGCAGGTATTATTGAGTTAGGAGGGCATCCTTCCGAGAAGGCCCAAGCAAGGACATCTGCAAGGGCACGTTTCAGGCCTCAGCACCTGGCAGATTTCGTTGTGAAGATTTAGGATATTATGCACCAGAGTTTGTTAGAACAGTTGTGATATTGCTGTGTGATATTTGCACTGCAAATGTGTCAGAGTCTGTTATGCTATTTTTGATTTAAACAATGAATGAAATGAAGAAGAGGACAAATCCTTTTTGTTATTTCTCTCATCTTTCAATACTCTCTTCCTCTCCTTCCTCATCAATTTCCTTCCCTGATTCTTCCCCCGACATCATTGGTGCTTTCCTTGGCTTTGAGCCATGCCTGAAACCCGCGCAGCCACCGAAGAAACAAAGTTCCAGGAGCTCTCCTCCACAGTCCTCCAACACAGTGACCAGTTCACCTCACCTCAGTCCTCCATGGACGCTATGAAGCAGCAACTCAGTGAACTCACTCTCGCCATCGCCCGCCAGCAGAAGCAACCACTGCTTCCAAACCCTCCCCCTTACTTCCAACTCCTCCCACTCCACCCATGGATGCCATAGCCTTTCATACACACCCCCAGACCAACCCCCTACCCAAAACAGACTACCCAAAGTTGAAATACCCTTTTTCTCAGGTGATAACGCTGCTGGCTGGCTCTTCGAGATTGAGTATTTTTTCCAGTTTCATTCCATCCCATCTGAGTAAATACTCTTCATCGCCACCTTCTACATGACTGGCCCAGCTCTTCTATGGTACCAGTATATGTACTCCACAAATCAACTATCCAATTGAGAACACTTCCGGCAGGCCTTAGAGCGTCGTTTTAACCGCTCCAACTTCGTCAACCATGAGGTTAACCTCTATAATTTCAAACAAACATCATCCCTTACCTCCTACATAGCCACCTTTGAAAACTTAGCTACTCAAACACCTGGCCTCACCACAAACAACCTCCTGAATTGTTTTATCGCTTGCCTGCGCGCTGATATACGCAAAGACCTCTTAACCCATCGCCCTACAAACCTAGTTGATGTTGTTGGACTGGCCACCCTCATAGACGACAAACTGGAACCTCCAAACCATTATCCATCCCAATTTACACAACCAGAACACCACACATACTCCCCAAACCATTACAATCCAATCTAAACCCACAAAACACCTTCCCCAGTTCATCCCCAACATCACGCCTTCCATCACGAAGACTTACCGCCGCTGAAATGGCATCACGAAGGGAGCGTGGCCTCTGTTACAATTGCGATGAGCGCTTCTTTCCCAGGCACCAATGTCAGCCCAAATTTCAGTGTATCCTCGATGAAGAATCCATTAAACTACCTGAACCCGACTTACCGCCCGAAACCTATATTGACCAAGCCTTAGCCCCGATTTACCCTGACATAATCCTTCCTAACACTGAACCCACTAAACAAGCTCCCACCATCACCTTCCATGCCTTGGAAGGCCACTTTGTGCCGACCACCCTCCGCCTCCTAGCCATCATTACGGTCGTGCAGCAATGATTTTAATTGATGGCGGATCAACTCATAATTTTCTTCAGACCCGACTGGCAAAATCCCTTTATCTCCCAAACCAACCATCACCCCACTTGAGTGTTACGGTGGGTAACGGCCCCGCACTGTCATGTGACGGCTACTACCCCCAAATCCTGATTCAGCTTGACAGACGATTATTTGCTGTCGATTTCCATCTTTTAGATCTACATGGTGCTGATTTGGTATTAGGGGTTCATTGGCTTGTAGAGATTGGACCGATTCTCCTCGCCTACAAGGCCCTCTGGCTCTCATTTGAATGGGATGGTCAACCCATTAAGCTTCACGGCCTCCGTCAGCCCACCTTGACATCATTATCCCTCAATCAACTCTAGAGAGTTGTTAACACTGATGGAGCAGCTTCGTTGTTCTTACTTGATGCATCATGGTCCGAGCATAGTCGGCCCACTCCACCTGAACTCCCTTTAACCCAAACCGACCCACCTTTAGCACCTGTTGTTCGCACCGCCCTCGTAACATTACTCCAGTAATTTGTCACAGTCTTCCAAACAACCAGTAAACTTCCACCTCATCGATCTACCGACCATCGCATCACCTTACAAGCTGACGCCTCTGCCGTGAATGTCAAACACTATCGCTATCCTCGGTCATAGAAAATAACTATTGAAAATCTAATCTCGGAGATGCTAGCTAACGGAATAATCCGACCTTCTACTAGTCCCTTCTCATCACCCATCCTTCTGGTGAAGAAATGAGATGGTACTTGGCACTTCTGCATTGATTATCGCGCCTTGAACAAAGTTACTATCCGCTATCGTTTCCCAATCCCGACTGTCGATGGGCTTCACAGTGCCACTATTTTCTCCAAATTCGACCTCAGATCAGGATACCATCAAATTCGAGTCCACGAGACTGATGTGCATAAGACCGCATTTGGATCCCATGAAGGACACTATGAATTTCTTGTTATGCCGTTCGGTCTCTTGAATGCGCCGTCAACATTTCAGAGCGAGATGAACTCCATCTTCAGGCCTTTTCTTCGAAAGTTTATCCTAGTATTTTTTGACGACATTCTCGTCTATAGCTCCTCTTGGCAGGACCACCTTGTTCATCTACGTCAGGTACTTGCGTTATTACAATCCCACTGTTTATTTGCTAAACCATCAAAATGTTACTTGGGCAGGCTCACAGTTTCATATCTTGGTCATATCATATCGGCTTCCGGCGTAGCAGTGGATCCGACAAAAATTGAAGCTATAGAGAATTGGCCCCAGCCAGCCACGGTGCGCTAGCTTCGAGGATTTCTCAGCCTGGCCGGATATTACTGTAACTTTGTGCGCCAGTTTGCCCAGATGGCTTGACCTCTCACACAATTGCTCCACAAAGACCAATTCAATTGGTCTGACTCAGTCACAACGGCTTTTCTAGCACTCAAGAAGGCTTTGACGACTACCCCTGTCTTGGCACTTCCAAATTTCTCCCAGTCATTCATGGTTGAAACAGATCCCTCTGACACTGGCATTGGTGCTATTCTTTTCCAGAATGATCATCCAATTGCTTACTACCGTAAGTTGCTTACCCCTAAACTTCAAGCTTCTTCTACTTACAATCGTGAATTGTATGCAGTTGTCTCGACAGTCCTCAAGTGGCGTACTTATTTACTAGGAACACACTTTATTATTATCTCTGACCATTAGCCATTAAAGGCTTTATTGCACCAGAATATTCATACAACTGAGCAGCAAATATGGCTTCATAAATTATTGGGAGTTGATTTCGAGGTCCGTTATAAACTTAGGAAAGAGAATACACCAGCAGATGCTTTAACACGCTGCGATAACTTTGAATGTCTGGCCATTCAAGCTATAACTCGACCAGTATTGGGTATTCTTCAGGCACTTCGTGAGTATTTTCACACTAACAAGGATGCATCAGCCCTTCGTCACTCTATTGAGGAACAACCAGCAGCTCACCCACATTATTATGTCCGTGATCATTTAGTACTCTTTAAGAACAGGCTGGTAGTTACATTAGACTCCGCCCTCAGGGCACTTATTCTTCAGGAATTCCATGGTAGCCCAACAGGAGGTCATGCAGGTATGGAACGCACTCTAGCCCGGTTATCGGCAAATTTCTACTGGCCTGGTCTCCACAGTGATGTTCGTGACTTTGTCCGACGTTGCTTAGTTTGTCAGCAAGCCAAGGCCTTAAACACGGCGTCACCAGGCCTACTACAACGCCTCCCTATCCCAGAGCGCATTTGGACAGAAATTTCAATGGACTTTGTGACACATTTACCACCTTCAAATGGTAGGACTGTCCTACTGGTAGTCGTTTTGATACTCTCAAAGTTCGCCCACTTTTCTGCCCTCAGCGACAATTTTATAGCAGCTTCAGTGGCTGAAGTTTTTGTTCGAAATATTGCTAAGTTACATGGATTTCCTATTACTATTTTTTTGATAGAGACCCTATTTTTATGAGCCAATTTTGGCGTGAGTTATTTACTCTTCAGCAGACACAACTCGCAACTAGCAGTGCATACCATCCTCAATCTGATGGCCAAACGGAAGTCGTTAACCACTGCCTTGAGGACTACCTAAGGTGCTTCATATCGACACTCCTCAACACTGGTTACGCTACCTTCCATGGACAGAATGGTGCTAAAACACGGCCTGGAACTCTTCAATCAACATGAGTCCTTTTCAGGCCATTTATGGTTGCGCCCACCCTCTATTCTTGATTATGTCTTTGGGACTGCGAAAGTAGGAGCTGTGGACTCCCTCCTGGTAAACCGAACACAAGCACTAACTAGTCTACGCGCAAGTTTAGCTAGAGCCCAATTGCGTATGAAGAACATGGCAGATCGTCATCGCAAGGATTCACAATATCAGTAAGGCGACTGGGTTTTTATGAAGCTCCAACCCTATCGACAATCATCAGTGGTCTTCGGGCTATCTCAAAAGCTCGCCAAGAGGTACTTCAGACCATTTCAGATAGCAGAACTCATTGGGCCAGTGGCATACAAGTTGGATTTACCCCAGCACACTCGAATTCATAATGTCTTTCATGTATTGCTCCTGAAGCGTTGTGTGGGTGACCTCAAAGCAACTGCAGTCGCACTCCCTAAGGATCACATTGGCGCTAATCCCATTGTCCGCCCCAGTAAACAGATTGGATTCCACTTAATTCTCTACCAAGGCAAAGTCACCCCTCAATTCCTCGTCAAATGGGAATCACTACCTGCCTTCGATGCAACTTGGCTACCAGTTGATGACTTTATCAGTGACTTTCCGGATTTGACCTTGAGGGCAAGGTCTTTCGCGATGACAGGGGGAATGTTGCAGATATTATTGAGTTAGGAGGGCATCCTTCCGAGCAGGCCCAAGCAGGGACATCCGTAAGGGCACGTTTCAGGCCTCAGCACCTGGCACATTTCATTGTGAAGATTTAGGATATTATGCACCAGAGTTTGTTAGGACAACTGTGATATTGCTGTGTGATATTTGCACTGCAAAAGTGTCAGAGTCTGTTATGTTATTTTCTAATTAAACAATGAATGAAATGAAGAAGAGGATAGATCCTTTTTGTTATTTCTCTCATCTATCAATACTCTCTTCCTCTTCTTTCCTCATCAATTTCCTTCCCTATTTCTTCCCCCAGCATCATTGGTACTTTCATTGGCTTTAAGCCATGCCTGAAACCCACGCAACAACTCAAAAAACAAAGTTCCAGGAGCCCTCCTCCACAGTCCTCCAACACAGTGACCAGTTCACCTCACTTCAGTCCTCCATGGACGTTATGAAGCAGTAACTCAGTGAGCTCACTCTTGCCATCGCCCGTCAGCAGAAGCAACCACTGCTTCCAAACCCTCCCCCTTACTTCCAACTCCTCCCACTCCACCCATGGATGCCATAGCCTTTCATACACACCCCCAGACCAACCCCATACCCAAAACAGACTACCCAAACTTGAAATACCTTTTTTCTCAGGTGATAACGTTGATGGCCGGCTCTTCGAGATTGAGCATTTTTTCCAGTTTCATTCCATCCCATCTGAGCAAAAACTCTTCATCGCCACCTTCTACATGACTAGCCCAGCTCTTCTATGGTACCAGTATATGTACTCCACAAATCAACTATCCACTTGGGAACACTTCCGGCAGGCCATAGAGCATCGTTTTAACCGCTCCAACTTCGTCAACCATGAGGTTTACCTCTACAATTTCAAACAAACATCATCCTTTACCTCCTACATAGCCATCTATGAAAACTTAGCCACCCAAACTCCTGGCCTCACCACAAACAACCTCCTGAACTATTTTATCGCTGGCCTGCGTGCTGATATACGCAAGGACCTCTTAACCCAACGCCCTACAAACCTAGCTGATGTTGTTGGACTGGCCACCCTCATAGACGACAAACTGGAACCTCCAAACCATTATCCATCCCGATTTACACAACCAAAACACCACACATACTCCCCAAACCATTAATGATTTTGATTTGTGTGACCAACATATTAATGTATATTGGGTATAAAATCATTAACTGCTTCGGTAGTTCATGGTTTCAGTTTGCTTGCGTTTTATTTAATCAGTAGTGTCCTTTCTTGAATATTGATGCGGTGCTGAGCTGTTCAATGGATGTTAATGAGCTGTCAATTATGTTCAGTTGATCTCAGTTGAGATTGATTCATGTTAAATCAATTGGTGAATGCATGATAAATTAGAGTGTGATAATGTATATCTTAGGTTGATACCATGTTGTGTATGTTTGTGTATATGTGTTGATGTTTCAACCGGAATTTAATCAGAAGGATTTTCTAATGTGTAACTCCGGTGAATATGTTTGTAAGTTTATCGGGTCGATAAACTTTTTTGTTGTTGAAAACCTATCGGGTCAATAAACTTGATTGGTGGAGTTTGTGGTTTAAAATATCACTGGGCTAGTGATTATTTAAGTTTCTGGTTTGAAATATTCATCAAGGATTCATCTTAGTGAAGAACACTTTGTTGTATGTATTTGTTAAATACTACACTAGAAAGGTGTTGGTTAGCCTCTTAGAGAGTTGTTTTTGCAAGTCTTACTGTGCAAGTTTTGATTATGATAAAACATATGAAGGGTTTGCATATTAAATCTAGAGCAGCACATATATATTTGCACAATTCTTGTGATCACGTGTTACTTGGTCTATCTTTGCATAGTAAGGTTTGTTGATTGCATAAGTAATATGTGGTGTAAATTTCAAAGGTTGAGGTTTTGAAATGAGAAAATTTTGATATTCAAGTTGAGAACTTGGTATATGTGTTTTCATCTTGATTTTGACATTTCTTATAATAAAACTTATAAGGAAGTAACTCTTGATAGATATTAGATCTATAAGAGTGAAATTAAAAGTTCTAAGTGGAACTTTAATCAAAATGTTGATGAATGTCATGACATATGCATGACCTGACATCGCATTTGCGGCGGGGAAGCTTAGTCAATATATTAGTAACCCTAGTATATGACATTGGCAAGCGGTTCATAGGGTACTTAGGTACCTTAAGGGGACAATCAATCTTGGTGATCATATATATGTTCAGAATTTCCTGCGGTGATGGAAGGATTTTCAGATGCCAATTGGATTTCAAATGAGGAAGATAATTCTTCTACAAGTAGATGGATATTTCTACTTGGGGGAGGTACCATTTTCATGGGAATCTAAGAAACAAACTTGCATCACAAGTTCAACAATGGAATATGAGTTTGTTACTCTAGCCGGTGCTTCGAAAGAAGCGGAATGGTTAAAGAACATGATACATGAACATCCACTGTGTGGAAGAACGATATCACCAATATCGATACATTATGACAGCGTTGGAACATTGGCTAAAGCATATAGCCATGTATACAATGGGAAGTCTATACACTTAGATGTTAGACTTAGTGCAGTAAGAGAGCTCATTACGCATGTGGGGATATCTATAGATTTTGTTAGGTCACTACAAAATTTAGCCGATCACTTGACGAAGGGATTAGCTAGAGACTTAATTTTTAAGTCGGTAAGGAGGCTGAGACTAAAACCCATATAATCATCTAGTCGTGGGACACCCAATTCACATCTAACTAGCGTTAGAGCTGAATTCAATGTGGAAAGCCCATTCCTAAAAGATTGATGAACACAAATAAGCATCCCCAAGTATGTGGTCATGACCTACAAGTGTTAGGTTGAAGAGGGACTCTTCTTAATAGATTCTTTGAAAAAGTGCTAATTGTAGGAGCACAATCGGGCGGTGTGACCCACTAGAGATTCTACCTATATAAACGTGAAGTTTCTGGTCACTTCATGAGATATCGGGTTTACTCTCAATACGTTTATGAATGGATAGGGACTCAAGGGCCATTAAGAGTCAAGTTAGCTTAACGGGTTGTGAAGTAACACATGCGTGTGTCACCACCGTCAAGTACCCAAATGGATTGATTGGTTCAAACGTTTACGAGCACTATGATTTTTGGATATATTGTATGCGTGACTACACTACGTAGAAATTCAATCGTTTTCGACATTTTCGTTTATGCGTGTTTTACTTAAAAACAAAGGTGTTTTGTGGAACAAAGGGAAACCCTAAAATGAGGGAAGATTGTTGGTGATTTTAGGGTTTTGAGCTTAGTTATATGCTTAAACCATTAGGACAATTGGTTTCTAATGAAACAAGTCAAAACGGGATGAAATCGACCGATGTTCGGAGTCTGGATCCGAGAGGATCGCGCCCAGAGAAGACTTTACGAGTGGGCGCGCCCAAGGAAGACATTAAGTTAATGTCTTCACTGAGCGCGGTGACCTAAAGTGTGCATTGGGCGTGCGACACGCGGATGTTCAGCCGGAAGTCGCATCCAATGCTCGTGTCCGAATGCCCTATTATAAATACCAATAATTTTTATTCATGATAGAGACTGAAAAATCTCCAGAGCAACTGCAAGACCACCAACACCTTCTTTGATTCTCAAATCATCTCAAACCCTAAGCCTGCTATTTTTATTTTGCCTATAAATATAGTGTTTTCTATAGGATTATCCCACTTTAAGTTTCCTGCAACGCAAGGCAAAATGTATAGGGTGGAAATATCAATTTCAGAAAGCAAAAATACACGATCCTATTAGATATCCAAGTGACCATTTTATTGTTCACAACAACTTACAAATTTTCTAAAGATTTCAAGAACGAAGACGAAGTTGCCATCGTCACCCTACTGTCTTCTGCGATGAGAAGACGACCTGGTAACTACACTTATCATCTAGTACATACAATGATCTTCGACAGTTTTATCAAAGCAACTCGACCAGATTCCGAAATTTTTAGTACATATATAAATTAACATCTAAAATCACATGTCACGTCTGACACTTTTCCCGAAATCACTGATACATTCATTTATATTTGAAACACATGTGAGATCGGAAACATTTACCATAAATTTGCACCCCTACACAAAATGTAAGAGAAATTGTAGGGCATTGAACTTTGACCTCTTGACTTGTAGCAAAAAAAATCAACCGGCTTAACTATCACTACACCAGTTAGTCAATTATGTAACAGAGTTAGTATCGGTTACATGAGGACTAGTCACATAAGTACCCTTGGGCGACTGAGAAAAAAAGGTTTGTCACCCAAAGGTACTTATGCGACTAGTCCTTATGTAACTTACCTAAGTGCATTACATTGGTGTACTTAAGCGACACGTTCTTATGTAACAGATATAAGTGCGTTACATAAGTGTACTTAAGTGACAGGTTCTTATGTAACTCACTCAAACTGTGTTACATAGATGTACTTATGTGACACAGCTTGGTTTGACCGACATAGTGAGTCGCGTAAGTGTAATACATAAAGTGCCATATAATCTCCGATATTTGAAATCGTTTAACCATCGTATGTTTGACTGTCGTACTATTGTATTTAAGTGGACCGGTACACCAACCATATGCTTACGCGACGGATATTGGCTAAGTGAGTCGCGAAAGGACTGAAGCATTTTATGAGGAAACATAAACTTTCTTCACCCATCTTTCTTCCTCTCCTTCACTCCCACATTTCGTCACTCCCACTGCTGAAAACGTACGCAGCAACTCCTCCATTCAAAAAAGCAAGGTAAATATGTTTTGATTTGTGTTTTGAGTTTTACATTTGTTAGTTGCAAAGCACCATATGCTGATTTGCTTTAAAAAGATTAGTTATGAAATACCTTGTTGTTTGTAACATTATGTTGATTTTGGATTATTATGATTATGAAAGTGAAAGTTGACAATGGATAAAAGTTGGATGGGGTTAGAAAGGGGTGATTCACGGTATATTCAAGGGCTTGTTGAGTTTGTTTAATTTGCAAGGCAAAACGGAGGAAATATACATTTGTGTCCTTGTAGAAAGTGTTTGTTGGTTAGAGGAAGAATTTCTTCGAAGGATATGTTTGTCCATTTGCTTAATAACGGTATGATGAATAGTTACAATACATGGACATCACATGGTGAAAAGTGTAATGAACCTTCGGCATATCAATTGAGACAAGGATGACTTGCGGAGAGGTACGGAGAAACAAGTACAGGTGTTACGCATAACCAACCAAACCGAACCGGAAGGTTGTATTGCGGAACAATATGTTGGAGAGTACAAGAAATATGTGAGGAACACACGTTATCCGGAAGGTTGTATTGCGGAACAATATGTTGGTCACGAGTGTGTCATGAATTGTAAGTTGTACATGGGGGAGATTGATTGATGATGGAAAGGTGGATCAAGAGGAGGAAGAACCTTGGGACATATCAGTTACGTCACATGTTATCAAGCCGATGGGGTACATTAGACGGATGCAACCCCAAAGAGATGAGATATATGTTGCTCATTGGTCAGTGATGGAAAATTACGAAGAGGCAAGGAAGTATATTTACAAGCATGAGAACAAATACTACAAGGAAAACCCCTCCGGTGATAATGATTCACGGGTTGAAGATTTTCACGTCTATTTGGTTGATCTGGTAACTTGTTACATCATCAATTTCATATATTAATTGGTAGTGTTTTATGAATAAGTGCACTATTTTTATGTGTTTTCCTATATGAAGCTGATTGATTTACGCAGCAGAGGATCTGACAAGTATTGTAAACCACTTCACATTTTGGCTAGTAAGCCACAATGTCACAGTTGCTACACACATTGTCTTGTTAATGACTTGAAATTTGTGATTTCGGATAAGGACCAGCATATGAAAACCCAAAACAGTGGAGTAATAGTTTTGGCAGGTAAGTGTGTTTTATTGACTAATACATACAAGTAGTGCATTTCATTTATTCTCACATTATTTGACATGACTTGTTTATTCAGGAGATGTTAAATACTACGGAGTTTTGCAAAATGTCATCGAACTTAAGTATGCCGAAGGAATGCCAGTCATCGTTTTCAAATGCAAATGGTTTAACACCGATCCGTTAGAGGGAAACATAAAGATGGACCATGGAATAGTCTCGATCGACTCTTCCACAACATGGTATGATGATGCTCCTTATTGTCTTGCGAAACATGCCCAACAAGTGTTCTACCTAGCAGATTCCAAATTAGGCGACAATTGAAAAGTTGTCAATGTGGTTGCTCAAAGAGGCACTTATAGTGACTCTTGAATATCTGGCGATTTAAGTTCAAATGTTGTGGAGCAAGCATACCAAGAAGATGAAACCACAAATATCCCCCCTTTTCACATGTCCAATGAATACGATGAAGATGATGACATTGATGAAGGTTTAGAGACTACACGCACAATTCCTTCTTTATACTACGATGTACAAACATGTGACGAACCAATGGATGTGGAAGAAAATGAAGATGATTTGCAGAGGAATATGAAGAGGATGATGATGACGAGGTTGACGGTGAGGTGGATGGGGATGGCCAATAGGGGTGGTGGCCTGTTGGTTAAGGAGTCCACCCTAAGAGGGTTGGATCCTTATGCCCTGAGTTTGAATCCTGGGTCACCAATTTTCTTATAAATTTCCCTTTTCTTTTAAAAAAAGGTTGATGGGGATGACCAAGAAGATGATTAGTACTTGTACCCCAGTATTTTGGCAATGTTTGTTGCAGAAGTCATGTGTAATGGTGTAAGGGATGCTTGTTGTAATGAAGACAATGTTTTCAATTCTGATGCCTCTTACGCGACTAAATATATGTTTATGGTCAGATTTATAGGGGGAGATGAGTATTCTCTGGATGAGACAAATTGAATTCTGTAGAGGGAAATGAAATATTACATTTTCAAAAAAACTTCCTTAAGCGTCTCATTATCAATGTTAGTCGCCTAAGGGTGTATATAATCATAGCCAGACACGTGTCCAATCTGAACCACGTGTACGTTGGAAACAAAAAAAACCCTCGTTTTACTTAGGGTTTGTTCTCATTTCCTCACTTCCTCATCCACCGCACCCCAACATCTCTCCATCTGCATTCGACATCTCCGCCACAGTCGCCATGCCATCGAAGAAGAAATCCCTCTCTGAAGTCGCCAACGCCACCAGCAAAGGTCCGATGAAGCTCCGATCACCTAGCAGTCAGAAACCGGCCAGGATTCAAACGCCCGAGCCGGCTCTGAAGAGAGGAGGACCGGCCAAGGAGAACCACAAGAAAGCGGCTGCGAAACGCCCTGCAACAACGGCAACACAACCACAACAAAAACCACTATCAAAACCTCCATCGAACAAGCAACCAGCCACCGAACAACCACCTGACATCGTCGTCCCAACCGAGCTCGAAAGACCAACCCGTGAAACTGCTATCCATGCTACTCCGAAGAAGAAGTCTATCCAACTCCAAATCCGCCGTAGCCCTAGAAATTCGTCAAAGCTTAGAGTCCAAAAACCTTCAAACACTGAGACCGAAACCCTAAATGTTCATCCCTTAACTTCAAAATACCCTGCTCGTACCTTAAGCACTTCATCACTTCAACGTTCAACTGCTAGTGACCTATACCCATCCCTTACACCCTCGCCCCAAGTATCTGACAAAGAAGATGATGATGACGATACTGGCAAAGAAGACGACTTTGCTTATGAAATGGCGGAAGATAATAATGTTGCTGATAAAGAAGATGATGCTGCTGACAAAGAAGTGGATCCGGAAGTCTATAGGGGTGCCTCTAAAGAGGCAGAGGGTGTTGAATTTTCTGATCAGAATGTTGAGGCTAATAATACTGAAGAAAAAGAAGATGAAGAACATGATTAAGAATTGCTGAGCATAAGATGCAACAATTCCTTAGCAACTGGTTAGATGGTCTATATATTGAGATTTCACTATGATCTTTGTCATATTGATATTTGGTCTGTTTTATGATGGATTACATTTGCTTATTAATGTCACTGTCTAATTGTTATAGCAGATTCCCCTAATCAACCAATAAAAAAGTGCAAGCGTAGAGGAGTTGTCTGTGGCGCCAAGTTAGCAGACTTGGTGTATACATATGGATTGAGGATAAAGTGGAGTGCAACTTTAAGGCAAATGGCCCAGTTAGCAAAATGCGGAGCATGATGACCCATCAAAGTGGGAGTTGCATAAGGGAGAAAGTGCCGATGTTAGCCCCAACCTACCTCGAATTGGACCCGAAGCATTGGAATATAGTCACCAATTACTTAAGTGTAAGTTCCAGTTGTTTACTCAAGAGCATTAGAATGTTTCTTATTACTTATATTTAAAAGTTATTGGACTAACATAATTTTTTTGGGTTGGTCCACAGCCTCATTTCTTCTTGCCCAAAGACGACACTATGTTATGGGAGTATATAACTAGGCAGGCCAACTCTCGGTACAAAGACTGGAAATCAAATTGTCGCAGTCACTATCTGGCTCATGGTGAAAAAATACCCAAGGAATTCAAACACAGAGAAGAAGAATGGAAATGGCTCGTGCAACACTTTCAAGAGCCTGCTCAGCAGGTGATGTTACACTATAAGTGACAGTTTTTCATTATCTGACCTATTTTTGTTTGGCTAATTTTTTACTTTGTTATCTAGGCATTATCAGCTAGAATGAAAGATACAAGGAAAAAGAAAATGAACCACCATTCGGACAAAACTCCAATCACCATCAGAGCGGTGAAGCACATGGAAAAGGGACATAAGGCACCCCATGTTGCCGCATTTGAAGAGGTGTACTCCCAGGAGCCAGACAATCTTCCCTTAGTGGTAATGTTTTAAGTCCTGCTTTTCAATTGCATTTTCTGTAAACTGAAAAAATTATTGGATACGATGAATATGTTTCTGGTATATTGTCTATTAGGACTATGCAAACTGTTTTATGTTTTGTTGTTAAATAATTATTAGTGTTATGTTTTATGTTTATGTTGCATTTCAGCTGTTTAAGTATTAAATCTTGTTGGTATATGTTTATGTCTATGAATATGTTGCTGGTATGTGTTACTGTTTTATGTTATGTTTATGTGTAATTACCTAGATCATGATTGTATCAAAGTTCAAAGTACATTTCCGCTATTTGTTCAGTTAAATAAGTTATTTTTTGTTATATGTAGGAGAAAATGAATTGTGCTGTCAATATGCTGGTGCAAGATGACCATGATGATTCCGATGACCCCAGCATGGTTGTTCAGCGTGAACCCCTACCGACAAAGATACAGTTAGACATCATTTACAAAGCTGTCAGGCAGAAGAAAGGGACTGTGGTGTCTCGAGTTGGTGGAAATCTTAAGAGGCCTCCTCGCCCTAGAGACGGGGCATCTAACCATGCGCTCAAGGAAGAGCTGATCAAGGCAAAGGAAGAGACGGCAAAAAAAGATGCTGAATTCGAGGGTAGGCTCAGGCCTTTGGAGGGTATGTTGAAGGAAAGGGCTTCAGTACATGGTGGCAATGTTTCGGATGGTGCTTTGTTTGGTTTGGGTACTCTGTGAACTTTGGCTGTGTCTTAACCTATGTTGGTTAACTTTTCAGTACACCTTTTTGGGTGTTTTGTGTAATTTATTAAATGTTGACATGGTGTTCTTTTTGAACTTGTTGGTCACTGTTTTGTGTAATATCAGGGGTTTCTGAATGTGACAAAATTCCAATAATGATATTTTCTGGTGCCTTACGCGACTATAGAACTTAACAAAAGAAGACGATTTAAAACTTATCTTGGACGAACACAGATGTGGAACTTAGGCGACTTACCAAATGAACATCTATCACTTACGTGACCGAAAAAATAACTTATGCGACTAGACAATTGTACAACCCGCACCTACGCGACCAAATAAATTACAGTACGTAACATACTAACGCGACAGATATTTGAAAAAAAAACTTAAGCGTCTAACTCATTCTGTAAAAACATCATCTCACTTGTGGAAATACATAATCTAATGCGACTAACGTATTTCCTAACGCGGCATAAAAAGGTAGGTCGCTCAAGTAGTCTTATGTGACTGGTGTCCATTAGTAAGTCGCAATTTTTCTTATGTCACACCCTTTAAGCGACTGGTCCTTATGTCACTGACCTCAGTCGCATAAGACCTTATTCGACTGAAAACGTCCTTACGCGGCATTTTTTGGTCAGTAACATAATTGACTAATTGGTATAGTGTATAAGCTTTATAACGATAGGAACCAGTTTGCTTAATTTGAATAAACTGAAAACTTTTCTAGAAAAGACACCTGGTCAAGTTTCTCATAACACAAGTATATGCTACCTACCAAATGTGAACAAAATTTGTAATGTTTACTTGTGCTATTTTTTACCTCCTATTTTGGTAGTAAGTGTAATAAGTTAGCCTCTCTCTCACATAATTTAATAGGACATATCAAACATCATTTACTACGAGAAACCCAACGTACGTATGCGGAGCTCCAAGCTACTAATTTTGACGATATGCCCAAGTTTGACTATGTTTATGATTGTTACGTTTTCTAAATACGACGCGGTCGTTAAGACTACCAATTGGCTTAAGGACAACAAAGCAAATTGCCCAATCTTTATCGTATCTATTGTCACCTTTTGCTTTTAAAGAAGCTTGATAAAAATCAAGGTGTTTAGAAGCACCACTAGTACGACCTCAATGATATATTGTTTTCATCATTTTATCAATGATATATTCATCTCATAACTTCATTTGTGAAGTGATTCATAACATTACTGGCTTACAATTTTTATAATCTAACAATCGCAATTGTATATAATCAAAATAAGTTTTATATCACTATCTTTTGGTGATCGTACATCTCTTCTAATCCTTTGAAAAGGAGAGAGGGATCATTGATTGTCAAATTTTCATATACAATCTCTCATGGAGATGATGCCGAAGGATATCATGACATTAACCATCTTTTTCATTGAACAATTGCTTTATTTCCTTCTTTTGTAGTATCTTAATAATACAAGGCACTTAGGCGGATTTCAATATTAAGAATCAACGCCGAATAATCATTGCCACGCTCAAGAGTATTGAACTCGAGCTTCACAAGATTGACATTGCATAATAATAAATGATATTAAATATAATATGAATTGATTTCAAGTAATAAAATAAAATGAAACAATGAACTACAACATTACGCACATGTAAAACTAAACATGACATGGAACATGAAAATAAACATGTTATGAACATAAGATAGAATCATTTTTCAACATATAAAATTAGGCATGAGAATGATTTAAAAGAACATGATTATATGGCATATACATGTTATAAACAAAATCATAAAATGAATTGATTTTTTCAAATGCTAAGCAGTTTTGAGATTTATTCGAAAAGTGTTCAATGTTGCCATCATCGTATCACAATAAGAAAAGGGAGGAAGAAGAGAATCTACCTGGGATTTCGTAGATAACGTGTTGTGAACTATTCAAATATGGAGAAGAAATTCAATGGTAGAAGGAGAACATGAATATGTGAAGAAGATAAGGGAGAGTATTTTTTTTTGATTTTGATCTTTACAAATGATCCCTTTATATGGAGAGACTAGAAATCAGCGTAAGAAATAAAGCTAAGAATTTATGGGGTACTTGAAAGAATGCTCATATGAAGGGCTAAAGGTAATCCAACATAAATTACAATACTCATAACAAAACGTTTGTTATTTTTTTTGATAGTGGGTGGATAAAACAACTAGTTAGGAACATTACAATGCATAAACTTTATCATCTGGTACATATATATGGATTTCCGAACCTCTTAACAAGACATCTTGATCGGATCCGCAAGCATCGGGTACATCTCTCCACATCTGAAGCGTAGGCAACGTTCGACACCTTTACCATAAATCCGCACACATCCACCCAAATCATCGGTACATCTTTAACACTTAGAGCTCGGGCCACATTTGGGCACCTACTGCACACATCCACTCAAAACCACCTAGGGTGTAAGGATCCTACCATCTTAAGGTGGATTTCTTAACCAACAGGTCACCACCCTGTTGGAACAAAACAAAACGTTTGTTATTTAAAACTATATAAATTAATAAATGACAGTGTGATACATTGAATATTTTAATATTGTAGTTTTTTTAATTTTCTAAAAGGGATAGTAGTTGAATTCGTCGAGTGTTTGATTCTAATTAAGAGATCAAAAATTTAAATTCCTAAGTAACATATTTTCCTCACATTTTGTGAGAGAGTTATATTTATTCCTCGCAAATATCTTGATTCGTGTCCTTGTTGATGTTCTAAGGGCATCCTTAATAGGATGACAAATAAAAGATTGTGGGTACAACCTTTTCATTTTTCTCCTTAATAGCTCAATAAAAGTTTGTGGTATGAGACGATTTTCTGGACAATCAATCATCAAGTGGAGGTTGCTTGCACATTTGACAAGTGTCCTTTAATATGAATTTTTCTTTTGATTGTAATATAAATAAGGAAAAGAATAGAGTGGATGATCTTTTTATTTTGATCATTGTTAAGGGTATATAAAAGAATAAGATTGTTGAATAGTTTTTAATGCCAAGAACAGTGGACGATCTTTAATAAAAGATCATTGATAAGGATGGCCTAACGATTGGACGATGGAGTTTAGTTGAGCGTCAAGCTGTTTGTAGAATGGGTGCCGATTATAGTCTTGTTAAATAATGCAAAAGTTGATGGTTAATACATATTTCATAGCCATTTCATCTAATATATATGTTGACCTTAAAAGATTTTACAAAGGCATCTCGACCAGATCACGAAATCATTGATACATATATCTATATCCGAAGTACATGCATGTTATGTCCGCCACACCTTCCTCAAAATCATTGAAACATTCGTCATATAATTTTTTTTTAAATGAGGTGCGCCAGACTTTGAACTGTAGTTTAGATTTGAAATACAAAACAAATTGGACACTTTTACCATGAATCAAAACACTCATATAGGACGGAATCATTTTATTCAACTCCAATAAATTGAAAACTTTACTAGAAAAGATACCTGATGAAGTTTCTCATACATGTTCCTAATCAACACAAGTATATGCTACCTACCGAAATGTGAATTTTTTTATATAATGTTTACTTGTGCGATTTCACTTCATCCTATTTTGATAATAAGACTAACAAGTTAGCCTCTCTCAGTCTCACATTAATCTAATACTAACAAGTTAGCCTCTCTCAGTCTCACATTAATCTAATATAGGACTAATCAAAACATCATTTACAAAAAGAAACCTCACACACGCGTAGCTCAAGCTACTAATTATTCTAGCCCTAAACATAATGATCGTTACGTTTTCTATATACGATGTGGTCCATACGACAGCCTATATTGACTTAAGGACAATAAAGCAAATTGCTGTAAGTGACCCAATCTTTAACGTGAGATTTGTATGTATCCATTGTCACCCACTTTAGCTAGCAGGCAATGTTTTAAATATGTGTGTGCTTTATTTATGAATGGACAAAAAGTGACCTTATCTCAACTCAACATGTTTTGTTGCTTTAACAAGCCTCAAACACAACATCAATCCATCTCAACTTTGGCATCAGCAGCAGCCGAGTCTGAGCATACACCAACTTGGCACAACCTCCTCGGATCAAAAGACTGGCAAAACCTCCTTGACCCACTCGACCTCGGCCTCCGAACCCTCATTCTCCGCTGCGGCGACTTTTGTCAAGCAACCTACGACGCCTTCAACAATGACAAAAACTCAAAGTACTGCGGGAGTAGCCGGTATGGAAAGAAAGATTTCTTCAACAAGGTGATGCTGGAGAAGACCGAGGATTATGAAGTCGTTTCGTTCATTTACGCTACAGCTCAAGTTAGCGTGCCCGAGGCGTTCTTGCTTCATTCCATGTCCCGCGAGTCGTGGGACAGGGAATCAAACTGGATTGGGTACGTAGCGGTCACGACCGACAAGGCAAGTGAAGTCCTCGGACGAAGAGAGATCTACGTCGCGTGGCGAGGGACAACGAGGAACTACGAATGGATCAACGTGCTTGGTGCAAAGTTGACTACAGTCAACTCTCTCTTGCCTGCAACTATGTTGAAAAACAAAGGTTTTAAGACCAAAGTTGACCATAATGGAACGAGTAGCACAACAAGCAGCAGCAGTGAAGATGAGGATGATGATGAGAGAGAGCCGAAGGTGATGCAGGGCTGGATGACCATCTACACTTCAACCAACACGAACTCTCCGTACGCGAAAACCAGCGCAAGAACTCAACTAGTCACTATAATCAAAACCCTAGTAGAAAAACACCAAGGAGAGAATCTGAGCATCACTCTAACCGGGCACAGCCTCGGTGCAAGCCTATCAGTCCTAAGCGCATTTGACCTCGTTCAAAACGTCGTCGCTCCAACCATCCCGGTCGCGGCATTCATCTTCGGCTGCCCACAAGTCGGCAACAACGCCTTCAAAAATAGACTAACCGAGTTTCCAAATGCCAAAATTCTCCATATCCGTAACACGATCGATCTCATTCCGCACTACCCTAGTCGGGTTCTAGGCTACGTGTACATAGGAAACGAGCTTCTTATCGACACGAGAAAGTCTCCGAGCTTGAAGGAGTCGAAGAACCCGAGCGACTGGCACAACTTGCAGGCCATGCTGCACGTGGTGGCGGGTTGGAACGGTGCGGAGGGGGAGTTTGAGGTGCGGGTGAAGCGGAGCTTGGCGCTGGTGAACAAGTCGTCTGCGTGTTTGAAGGATGAGTTGTTGGTGCCTGGGTCGTGGTGGGTGGAGAAGAATAAAGGTATGGTTCGAGAGGAGGATGGGGAGTGGGGTTTGGCACCGCCTTGTGATGAGGATCAGCCGGTGCCTGAGTTTTGACTTGTTTTGGTCAAACTTGGATACTACTTTTGTGGTCTTTTTTGGTCATCTGGTGTGTATTATTGATCATTATTTATGTTAATTAAGAAATTACTTTTGGTACTAAAAAAAGATTTAGAAGGATGATGTACTTTTGTAAAATTTGTGGTGGGTAGTCAAAGCCAAAGCTATCCTTGAGCTCCACCCTTTTCGACCAGAATTTTTATTATACCAAATGGGCCAAAGCTGTATATTATCTTATTCAAAAACTCCAAGCCATGTCGTTTTAAGGATGGATCCCTGTGTTTGGATTTTGGTCAATTTGATGACAAAATAAAATGAAAAAATATTATTGAAGAATTTTTTTCTTTAGTATATATCGTTTATTTCATTTCCACATTTTCTTGACAAATCAAATATAAAACTTCATTTTCCTTGACAAAGATCATGTACAGAGCATATTTTTGGTGCAAAATTTGTCAAAATTCACTACTACAAACTGGGGAATATGCATCGATTTTGACTTTATGCATCGACTGGTCTAAAACTGATGCATAATCTTGACCTTATGCATCGGTTGATCTAAAACCGATGCATAATATGGAGGCATATGCATCGGTTTTTGTTCAACCGATGCATAAAGTCGAAACTTACCCTAATTTTGTTTTTACTTCTATGAATTCATCCTCCGATGCGTTTTCTTACTGGAGATCAAAGTCACCGTTGCCCGCCTTCGCCTCCGACTGTTTGTTTCCGTTCCTCACTCGTCTCTGACCGTCGTTACCCGCTGTTGCCAGTTGCTCGCTTGTCTCCGACTGTCACCATGGCCCGCCTTCGCCAGTCCTCGCTCGCCATTCCCCGCAGCTCGTTATTCCTCGCTCGTCTTCGCCAGTCCTCGCAGATTGAAGTTCCCCTTCTTCAGTCCTCGCTCATCTTGACAGTCCTCGCTCGCCAGTCCTCGCTTTTCTTGACAATCCTCCCTCGCCAGCAACAATCAAAGGTATTTAGGATTCAAATTGATTGATGATGTATTTGAATGATTTATTAGGGTTTATAAGGGTTTATGCATCGGTGCTTTGAGTATGAATCCGATTTATTAGGGTTTATATTTCATTCAATATGAATTTGATGGATTTGGTAGGGTTCGGATGTCATTGTTAGGGTATGATTTCTTGTTAGGACTATGTTGTGCAAAGTGTAGTCACATAATTTTTCCTATTGGTTATTGATTTTTGGTTTCATTGGTTTAGGTCTTGAATTGTATTCTCGTCCCTCGCATATAAAGTCATATTGCTCTTTTTATTCTCCGAGCACCATCACATAAGGTATGTATATATTTAGTTCTTTTATTGTTGTTTCATGATTTTTGCTTGTCAATTCTTTCTTAACTTGTTTTTTTTTCAAATCTAGCGTACTTCAGCCCGAGCTTCCTGACGTTGTGATTTTTAGCATACGGTCAAAAACAATTTATAAATGACCGGTAAGACCGGTATCGAACCCAAGGGAGCAAACGGATTACGCGCTAGAATTATCAAATTTTTTAACTCGGCTAATTCCTAAAATTCAAGTGTGACGATTATCAATGATTTAAAACAAGTATGAAATGGGTTTTAGGGGATTAAAATCAATTAAAAGTGAGTTTCGAGGGATTATTCCCCTCCTTGGCAATTTCCCAATGATCATGCATACAAGAGTTCAATTAATTATGAGTCGATAGGTTTAAAACCTAACTTAGGCTAGGACTAGACAAACTATCATGCAAGTCTAATCCTAGTCAAGTCATCTTAGTTAGAATCTCACTAATTAAAGGGTATTGATACACTATATAGCATTTATTCTCACAAGTGCTATATGCATAAGGTTCTAGTCAACCTCTCACCATGCGTTTACTCTCATAAATGTTGGTTAAGTTCAATTTTACTATATCCAAACCATCACTAAGCTCTCTCGATACTTAGATCATAGTTCTAACACAAACATGTCACTTAGGCATTTTATCAAACACTTAGCAACATGTCTAACATGAAGATCATAGTAAAATGAAATCAACTTCATAAAATCCATATATATGTGTATACAATGATCATTGAGTACCAAGGAGGATCATAAAACCCTCAAAACACAAGGGGGACTACTCACACACCATGTAAGACAACATTATGTGTAGGTTTTCAACAAAAATCTAAGAGAAGGGAAGAGGAATAGAGTAGGATTGTTAATCCTAATGAACTCCCTTAGTCTTCAAATCTCCTTGATTAGATGATGATTGATCCCTTGATTGAGCTCACTTTTCCTTGTCTTTTTCCCCAAAGAAGCCAAGATGCTAGGTCAAACTTATCACTTTCTATTTATGGCCTCGCTGAATTTCCGGAATTGTATCATTCCAGTCGATCGACTGGCGTTGTGCTTGTGGCCCAGTCGATCGTCTGGAGGAAGAAATGACGTTTGCATAGCAGATTCTCAGTCGATCGACTGGTGCAGGGGGAATCTTCAGTCGATCGACTGCGTAAATGTAGAGTTTTAGCCCTCCTGATGTTGCTCCCAGTCGACCGACTGGAGTCCCAATCGACCGACTGAGGTCACGTGGCCTGCATGCTCTGGTTGGAGGACTTGCCAGTCGATCGACTGAAGGGTCCAGTCGATCGACTACGAAAACATGGATTACAGGCCCTCCTGAGACTTCTCCCAGTCGATCGACTGGAGCAGGGGAGCTTCCCAGTCTATCGACTGGGGACCAATTCTGCCCACTTTTTGCTCTAATCTCCGATTTTCACCGAGTTTCCTTTTATTGGCTTTTGACACTGAGACATCTTGTTTTGTACCTGAAACGCATGAAAGGGGGATCAAATGACATCAAATAATCGTCGGAAATGAACTAAAGCTATAGTGAAAATGGGCATTAACGAGTCGAAAACTCGACTCATCAACACTCCACACTTAAGCTTTGTTCGTCCCGAACAAAGTATGCAAATATGCCAAGGAAGTGCAAATGCCGAAATGCTAGTGGTGCTCTGTTTTTCGTGTATTTGCCTCACTAGATTTCACAAGGTCTCGATCCTTATTTCTAAACATGTTATTGAAAGGAAAATGACAAGTATGTACAATCTAACTAGCTCCTTTACGTAGGCGTTACGAATGCATTTAGCGTATGCATTAAGCCTTTAAACCCCTAGGCTACCCTAGTGGACGAGTTATAGTCTCGTGAGAGTTTTCAGAAAAGGGAATACTCACAATTCCCAAATGCACATTTCCCATGAGAATGAATTCAAGAGTGTTCAACAAAGGCTAGGATTTCTCAAAACAAATTCCTCACCCCACGCTAGGACTACCATCACAATATTATCTAAAGAACTTTCGAACCACTTTGAGTACCTTTGAGGTTGTGGATTCAAGGTCATCAACACTAGAGCTATCAATCGTCTCATCCAAAAGTCTACTCATTTTCAAGGCAATACATTAGAAGTGAAGTTTTTAGTTTGCACAAAAATTGTCAATCACTCACCTATTCTAGCTAGGGCTAGTCCATGGGTTTGTGACATGGAACTCATTCCCAAGTTCTAGGCGCTTAAGCCGTAATCCATAAGGGAAGAGGAGTTCGACACTAGAGTTCTCAATAAACATGCATGGACCAAATGATAACTCCCGTGCAAGCACATGGGTCGTCCAAAAGTCATTCTAACACAATGCAAATGATGAATCCCGCACAAATGATGAATGGAGGAAAACATAGAGTCAAGTTTTAAGTGCTTCTTATTTTCTTTTTGAAACGGCCTTTGGCCTACAAATGCTTTCGAGGGGGGACTTACCTCCCTAACCCCCGACATTTGTATATTTTGATCAAAACTTCTCTTGTACTTTGAGAAAGTTTTTAGTCGGGGCTTTGCCCTCTTTGACCGCAAACATTTTTTTTGATTGGGGCCAATTTTTTGCCCTCTTTTGACTCCACACTTAAAACTTGACAAAATGTTCAAAAAGTGTATGGAATGTGCGGGAATCAAACATAAGCATGGCACTAAATTAGAAAACTCAAGTCACCAAGGAGCTATCAAATGGTCTAAGTTTTTCACGAAGATTTTAAAGGTGCTTGCTATAACTTGATCCAAGGTATTTCAACGAAAATATTTAGAGGATTGGATTGACGAAGGATAGCAATGATATTGGCTTTCAAGAATACACATTCAATGGACTAGGTCGGTTCTAAATTCAAGATCCAATAAATGTGGCAAATAGGCTAGATGTGATTTATAGGAATTACGAATCGATAGTCACAAGCCTATATGGTAAGAACACTTCTTATGTAGGGATAAGGTGCAAGTATGCAAGTGTCCATCTCAAAATGATATGTATGGCATGCAAACATGTGAACTATGCGCATTAAACCACTCCACACTTAATTCAAGCTTAGTCCCTAAGCGCAAAGAATGATAAAAATAGAGGCAAAGGCGCATAGGAACTCCCCTTGTTTGTAGACCCGGTGATAAGACTCTTGGGAGTGAGAAATAACCTTTTGGTTGCAATTGTAGATAAAGTAGGTGTTTTTGGACATGATAAGAATATGAAAATGGATATCCTGTAGAGTGAACAACATGAATGGTAAACACCTTCAATATGATAAGAGTAATGATCATTCAACCAAAGGAAAGTCAAGAGTATAAGCATCAAAATGGCATACATCATCAAAATTGCGCCAAAGGGCGACTTAACATCCAAAACAATCATCCAATGCAACAAGCAAGATAAAAGATACACATGTGTAAACTAGATGAAGCACGGAATCATGATGTAGCCTCATCGTCTCCGGGCCTAAACGAATCAACGACCCCCTCATCATCAGGCGGCGCCGTGGGACCCGTCATCACTGGGCTATCCTCCCGAGCAGAACTCACATATGGGAGCGTCCCTCCAGGAAGTGGTGTGCCCGCCTCCCCTACTATAGAGACTGGCGTGGTAGGCAAAGGGGAGGCGCCACGGGGAGCAGAGAACTCCAGAGTAGCAGAAGGGATGAAAGGAGCTCTGGGGCCATTGATGAAGGACTGGACCGTGGATCTGAGCCACTCCCACTCCCGGCGGGCTCTCTCATCAGACTCTCGGACTAAGTCCTCAAGGCGAGTCAGACCACTCCTAAAATCAGCCACTCCGCTAGTCAAGCTGGCAATGTCGGAGGAGACTCTCCCTCTCCACTCAGCTGAATCATCCATGACCGAAGGAGGGATCTCGATGGCAGGCTCTACCGGTGGAAGCTCCTCATCTGCTGGTGGCTCATGCACGTCTGCTGGTGGAGGTGGAGGGGGTGAGGCAGGAGGCGAAGGAGTGAGGTTGGCAAGGCAATAGAGATGGTTCTGCTGCTTGAACATACTCTTCTTCGTGGCGGCACCGGTCACAAGCCCTTCCTGATGAGGCTTCGTGTCCTTCTCCTAAGTTTTGCCATCCCTCTTGATGATGTGTTTGTGCTTCATGAGGTCCATGTCAAGCACGCTCCTAGATGGCGCCTCACAACCCTCGTAGCCAAATGTGAAGTTACACCTTAGGGCTATCATGGTGATCAAGGAGCCTCCTCCCAAGCCCCGGTTCCTCGTTCCCGGCTTCACAATGGTTTCGAACCGGTCGGCAAGAATGGCTAGCCAATCAACGGCCTCCCCATGATCCATAGCGAGCATGAGCTCCATATCCGGGAGAGTAAACGACCTAGCCCCGCCGTCCTCGTGTTGATCCCAATGGCAATGACGTGGTGTATAATCTTCCAGACCGGATTAGTAATGGCCGAAGAGTTATACGATGAAATGAACCACTCATTCCTCCCGGAAATCCTCTTCCAAAATCGGGTCTGCTGGTGCTCATTGAATTTCCGGGGCGACGCCTCAGGCTCTGGGAATCCCAACCATTCTCTAATCAAACTCTCCCTGATTCTGAAATCCCGTCCACCCAACACAAATTTCCAATAGAATACAATATCATCCCCCTCCTCCTCCTTCAACCACTCAAAAGAGCATATGAACTCCTCCACTAACCTCGGGTAGGTCCCCGGATCATCCATAAATAAGAAAGAAAACCCACACTGAGTGAGGCGAGAATGTACCTCATCCGTGACTGCTTCGTCGATGCCACGGAGCAATCCCATGTCGAGGTAGAGTGTAGTGATGGTCGTCGCCTTCCTCGATGTGATGGTAGCGCGATGAGTCCGGTGCTTCTCGTCTCTAAACACAAGGGTAATCGAGAACGGGTATGGAACTGGTATGGGCATCGGTCCCTCATAAGGCCCCTCGTGAGGTTCAATCAGCACAATGGATGGGGATGGTGGAGCTGCAGCAGGGGAGGGCTCTCTGGGCACTGAGGGCGAAGGAGCTCGAGGGGCAGGAGGCACTGGCGCTTTCCTCTTCGGTGCCGGTTTCTTTGGTGGAGCCCTTTTCTTCTTAGGAGGAGGTGTGGGGGAAACCGGCAAGGCATCAACCTCTGCGTCCGAGTCCGAGCTATGGTCAGCTAACGAACCCCTGAGCAACTTCCGTTTTTGTGTAACAAGGGGTCTATCATCCTCGTCGGACTTGTGATACTCATCGATTTGGTCATCGAGTGAGGGCTCATGAGCAACCTCCTTGCCTTTGGATGTGGATTGGGACGAAGAACCGGCGCGAGGCATGATTGAATGATGGATGAAAACCAAAGATTGAACTTAGCTGAAAACCCACTGAAATTCACTCGAGTCGGTCGACTGGGGGAACAGGGCAGTGCCCAGTCGATCGACTGGGAGGGCGATTTAGGGCACACATGGGGGTTTCGGAAACGGGCTCGGCGAGTGAAATTGAGGCAAGGGTTTTGTAGGCGGGGCTGCCTTGAGTGATTTGAGCGGTTGATTGGGAGTTTTGACCGCTGAATGGAGGAGATCGGACGGGAAGAAGATTTCTGATCGGAAATCGATATGAGTACGGCTGAGGGTTGAAGCGGCGCGGCGGCGAGGCTGGGTGGTCGGAGAAGGATGACGAGGGTGTTGGAAGGTTTGAGAAGGGTGGAGCGGTCGAGGTTTGGCGAAGGTCAGAAGTGATGGAGGTCGGGTGAGGGAAGTTTGAGGGAGTCGGGCGACTGAAATGAGGAAGAGTGAAGGGAAAGAGTGTTTTTGGTTAAGGGGTTCCCAGTCGATCGACTGGGAGGCGAGTCGATCGACTACGGAAATGAGGAAATGAGGCGTTCTGAGACTCTCCCCAGTCGATCGATTGGAGTGTTGTCTGTCTCCCAGTCGATCGACTGGAGCCCAATTTCCTGCTTCAAAATTTTTCTGCTTTTCTTCGAAACCCCAACTCCACACTCAAAATTTTTACACCTCATCAAGAATAATTACCACTCAAAATATCACATAAAACCAAGGAACGCTCACCAAAGAAATCACTAGCATGCAAACATACGATTTCCAAACAAAACAAGCTAGGATTATGGACTCCACACTTAAAACGCCACTATCATCAAGAATATTCAAGCAAGCTTCATATCACATCACACACACTAAATTATGCATTTAAAATCATCCCAATCACCAAGCCACATGACAAGTTCACAAAACGCATGCTACACATACATGAAAATTACTTGTGCATAAATGGACAACTCACAAACCGGGGTACTGATGGACCATAACTATACGAATCAAAAACACAGTTAAACCCACCAAATTAGACTGTTTGTCTATTTAACTTCTGCTTGTTAGTCCCGATATATTTCTACAGGGTATTTTGGAGCATAGAGAAAATACAATCTAAGGAGGAGTTCTTAGAGGAAAAAATGGAGTACAAGGCAAATCAGGCCACTTTGGCCCAAGCAGGACCTGGCCACGCCTAGCAGAGTCCTAGGCCCCAGTCGAGCCACCAAGGACCAATAGCAAGTCGCTCGAGCAAACGACCTTATTTAATGAATCCACCTCGACCAAAATATTCCAAATGACAAATAAGGTGGACAATGTCGAGAAACCATAAAGAAAGCTCGAGCCGATTGAGAGTTGGCCCAATTCCAAAGCAAGGTCCCGCGCGCATAGGCACCAAGTCCAAATTGATCTACCAAACTTTGGAATCTGGAAATTCTGGCTCGACCAAAGTGTTTAAAACACCCAATAACTCGGTGAATCTCAAATTGCAGACAAAATGCCCGAGTAGATTCATCAGTGGCCGAGAAGACCAAGTCCCGTCCGAAGAACCAGGCCTGCGCCGAGAGCCAGTCCGAGACCTGTGCGCACGCTGAACTTCAAATCAGGCCCAGACCTAGTTTCGGCCAAATTCTGACAAAACGGTCTCGACCATTAGTCTTAGAATTGCTTCAACTTTCAGAATCAGCTGTTCAAATGCCAAGGACCGTCGGCTCATTTTCCGGCCAGAATTCCGGCCAAGCTCCGGCGAGCCTCCGGCGAAGCTCCGACCAGGTGAAACTCCGACCATGGCCAGGCCAACTCCGGCAAGAATTCTGGCAGAACCACCGGCCAAGTTCACTATTGCAGTTGGCTTTTTCCGGCGACTCAAGGGAAGCTTCCACAAGCTTCCACAAGCTCCTCCTCACATGGTGGCTCCTCCACTCTCCTCCCTCCACTTGTCACAACCACCACCCTCCTCCAAAAGCCGCCGGCGGCTAGAGCTCCTCCATGGAAATGATGACATGTGGAGGCTTCTCCTCCACATCTCCTCCCCTTCCTCCTCCACCCTTGGATGCTCCTCCACATGCCCACCATCTCCACCCTCCATTCTCCAAAACTTGGCTCCCAAGTCTCCTCCCATGGCTATAAAAGGAGGCTTCCCCTCCTCATTTGTACACCATCCCATACTTGTACACACTTTAGAGAGAGAGAGGGCTTAACCCTCCTCTCTTCATTTTCAATAAATTGTTCTTCGCTTTGGAAATAAAGGATAGCTCCCTTGGCGCTTCAACGGTTGTAAGTATTTCTTAGTATTTATTCAACTGTCTTTATTTCCTTAGTTATAATGTTTAGCGCGATGAATAGTAGCTAAACTAGTAGTTCGGTAGAAGGGGCGCACTTGTATTATAAATGTTTTAGACTTTACTCTTAGTACACCTTTGTATTCAAAACTTGTTCTATGTGCCATATATTAAGTCAGAACGTCCAAGGTAGAGTGGATGCTTGGAATGGCAAAACTCTACAGCGGGGTTCGTAAACTTGTACGGATAAGTGGATGCTTGGAATGGCAAAGCTTATCTGAGAAGTTTGACTCATCTTAAACACCATTTGGTTGATCGGGAATGATTGACAAAATGGATGCACATATGCTAATATAACCGGGAATGGAGTATTAGTCTAAATAGAATAAGTGTTCTACGTCCTTGGAATAGGCTAGACAGTGTACGCAAATCGAGTGCTTGGAATGGCCTTGATACACCGTTTGAATACTTAGCATGATCATGTCTTGCGCTAGAAATAGCCTCAATTCATCTTTGACACTTGGTATGATCATTAGCGGTCGATGATAAACAATTATAATACAAGGCCCCTAAAACCGAATACTTTCCTCACCGTCCATTATCAATTATTGTAATTTACTTTCAGTTCCCAAAACACTCAAACCCAACCCCCAACTGTATTTACTTTTGTGACAATCCCGTAAAAACAACTAATCCACACTGACTCCTTTGGGTTCGACCCCTACTTACCACTTGCTACCCAGTAGTCTAGTCGCGAGTAGCGGACTATAAATTTATTTGCACATTTGCTGTGACGACAAGCATCTGTCAGGTACCTCCCGTGAGGGCCTAGTTTAACGTCTTGGCAAAGACCGAGCCGATCCTTTTTTCATCAAGAAACACACTTGAGGAGTCCTTTGCTAGGATCCCTCCTCAAGTGGATAATAGCTCTCTATGGGTCGGTCAAAGAGTAGGTCACATTTTGCTCGTCCCAAACTTCCTCTCTATAATGCTTTAGCCTTTGTCCATTCGCCGTGAAGGTGGTTCCATCATTGTTGAGCAATTCTACATGTCCATCCTTGTGAGGCGTGTGGACAATAAATGGACCACTCCACCGGCTTCTCAACTTTCCCGGGAATAACTTGAGCCTAGAGTTAAAGAGTAAGACTTTCTCTCCCTTTTTGAACTCACGACGAAAGATTTTCTTGTCGTGCCATTTCTTAGTCTTCTCTTTATAGATCCTAGCACTCTCGTAGGCTTCATTCCTTATCTCTTCTAACTCATGGAGTTGAAGGACCCTATTATCTCCCGCCGCTTGTATGTCCATATTCAATAGTTTAATTGCCCACATCGCCTTGTATTCCAATTGTACCGGCAAATGGCACGGTTTCCCATATATAAGGCGATAGGGAGACATCCCAATAGGGGTTTTGAACGCCGTACGATAGGCCCATAATGTGTCATCTAGCTTCGATGACCAATCCTTCCTCGAGCCTCCCACGGTCTTTTCCAAGATAGACTTTATTTATCGATTTGATATCTCCACTTGCCCACTCGTTTGTGGGTGATAAGGTGTAGCAACCTTGTGGCTAACCCCATATTTCCGAAGTAAGGCTTCAAAATGTTTTTCCTTAAAGTGTGAACCGCCATCGCTAATGACGGTCCTAGGAACTCCAAATCTTGGAAAAATAATCTTCTTGAATAGCTTGGTGACCACCTTGGCATCGCAAGTAGGGGAAGCGACGGCCTCAACCCATTTGGAGAAGTAGTCGACCACGACCAATATATATTGGTTTCCATATGAAGACGGGAAAGGCCCCATATAATCTATGCCCCACACGTCAAATATCTCGACCAGGAGGATGCTTTGTTGGGGCATTTCATGCCTCTTGGAGATATTCCCCGTCCTTTGGCATTGATCGCAAGCTTTGACAAACTCATAGGCATCACTAAAGAGAGTGGGCCAATAAAAACCGCTTTGTAGGACTTTTGACGCCATCTTTGCTCCACTACCATGTCCTCCATATTGTGATGAATGACAATGGTATAGAATGTCTCTCATTTCTTCTTCGGCGACACAAGTTCTATATAGCCCATCCGCGCATAGCCTATATAAATAGGGCTCATCCCAATAGTATCTCTTCGTCTCGGATAGGAACTTCCTCTTTTGATGGTGGTTCATGTCGTGAGGAATAATCCCGCAAACCACAAAATTTACAAAGTCCGCATACCATGGGAGGGCCTCCGCCTCAACTCTCATAAGTTGCTCTCCAATAAATGAGTCATCCACGGGCCTAGTATCCTCTTCAACCTCTTTATTTCCCTCTAGCCTCGATAGGTGGTCGGCTACCACATTTTCTACCCCCTTTTTATCTTTGATCTCGATATCAAATTCTTGGAGCAATAGAATCCATCTTATCAATCTCGACTTGGAGTCTTTCTTTGCCAAGAGGTACTTGATCGCCGCATGGTCGATGAATATTATAACCTTCGATCCCACTAGGTATGAACGAAACTTATCAAAGGCGTATACAATAGCAAGAAGTTCTTTTTCGGTTGTAGTGTAGTTCAATTGAGCTCCATTTAGAACTTTGCTTGTGTAGTGAATGGCATGAAGTTTCTTGTCCACCCTTTGTCCAAGAACCGCCCCAACGGCATAATCACTTGCGTCACACATGAGCTCAAAGGCCAAATCCCAATTAGGAGGTTGGATGATTGGAGCCGACACCAATGCCTTTTTCAACTTCTCGAAGGCCACCAAGCACTCTTCATCAAACCGAAACTTGGTGTCATTGCATAGTAGGTTTGTCAAAGGCTTTGCGATCTTCGAGAAATCCTTGATAAACATCCTATAGAACCCGGCATGGCCTAGAAAGCTCCTTATTCCTTTTACATCCCTCGGAGGTGGCAATTTCTCCATAACTTCTATTTTAGCCTTGTCCACCTCAATTCCCCTCTTTGAGACCAAGTGACCAAGCACTATCCCTTCCTGCACCATGAAATGACATTTTTCCCAATTAAGCACAAGGTTTGTTTCAATACATCTTTTCAACACTTTAGCCAAATTGGCTAAGCAATCATCAAAGGAGGAACCATAAACAGAAAAGTCATCCATGAATACTTCCATAATTTTCTCAATAAATTCTGAAAATATAGCCATCATGCATCTTTGAAAGGTACCCGGCACATTACAAAGTCCAAAGGGCATTCGCCGATAGGCAAATGTTCCATAGGGACATGTAAAGGTGGTTTTCTCTTGATCTTGTGGATGAATAGGGATTTGGAAAAATCTGCTATATCCATCAAGATAGCAAAAATAGTCATGCTTAGCTAGTCTTTCCAACATTTGATCAATAAAAGGAAGTGGAAAGTGATCTTTCTTAGTGGCTTGGTTAAGTTTCCTATAATCCACACACATACGCCACCCGGTCACGGTTCTTGTGGGGATCAATTCATTTTTAGCATTTTTGACCACCGTCATTCCCCCTTTTTTGGTACTACATGAATGGGGCTCACCCATTTAGAGTCCGCAACGGAGAAAATGATTCCCGCATCTAGCAATTTAAGAACCTCTTTTTTCACAACTTCTCCCATAATTGGGTTTAATCTCCTAGCTCTCTCCCTAGATGGCATACTATCACTCTCTAGATTGATTTCATGCATGCATGACAAGCGTATTTTTAACCCTTTATAGTTGTCAAAGTATTAGTTTTAGGGGTCAAATTGCAGTCAAACAAAATTTATAATCCTTGGTAAGCCAAGGGTCGATCCTAGGAGCAATGCGTGTGAGTACTAGGTAACAAGTGACCTATTTAGCTATTTCGAATGACAAAGGTTTGATTTGGTTGTAAAGTGCAGAAATTAAATAGCAGAAAATAATGTTGTGTGTTTATTCAGAGAAAGAATTCCAGAATCCGTACTTCACCCGTGCTAACCCCACTAATCATGCAATCATTCTACGTTAATTATTCATGCTATCGAATATGGAATATAACCGAAATAACACTAGACAAGCCGCCCATCCACGGATCATTGTCTAGATTAATCTCCATCGTTGACGCCGCCCATCCACGGATTATCAACGATTTCGATTTATTAAATTAAAGGTTCTCCTATTAAATCATGTAAACGTGACCTAATATCAATTTCATGCATTCCGGTTAATCCCTAAGGCCCATCCACCTTTCGGCATATAACCTAAATACGTTCTACCAATGCAAACATACCATTTGATGTAAGTACATGCATAGAACGATAATACTAAGCACACATTGAAATTGAATAATCGATTCGCATAAACAAAAATTTTAATTGATCACATGAGAGTTAGGGTTACATAGCACGGGATCCGTAGGATCCCGGAATTGAGAAGAATACTCACTATTCATGGTGATTAAACCAAAAACAGTGTAAATAAGGGAAGAACGAGTAAACCGTAAACAATGAAGCTCGTTGATCCTCACGCTTGAAAAGCTCTGTCTTCTCTCCCAAGTTAGGGTTTTTCTCCAAAGATCAACAACCAGTCTATTCTGATAGTGTTTCCTTATATAGACCGTCTAAAAGGCTGAAAAGCCCAAAAATCGAACTTAGAAACAACTTGTAATCTTTGCCAGCCGACGGTCCCGTTACAGCCGTTACAGCCCAGTGTGTAACGGCTGTAACGGTTGAAGCCCAATTCTCGGATGTGTTTCATAGCCGTTACACCCGTTACAGCCAAGGTGTAACGGGTGACTCTTCTTGTAACGGGTGGCTCTGAAAACTCGGGTAGAAAACATAGCCGTTACACCCGTTACAGCCTGGTGTGTAACGGCTGGTGAGCTTGTAACGGGCAGTGCTGGCTTAATTCTGGTTTTTGGCCTTTTTCGATCGATCTTTCCGTTCTTTTGACATTTCGACTCCAAGGAGCGATGACATGTCGATTTTACCTGAAACACTAGAGAAAGACATCAAATATAGACAATTTGCTGGGAGAATGAGCGAAATCCTTCATCGAATGTAGCGAATGATTAGTCGAAACATCGACTGATCAAAACACTCCACACTTAGGATTTGTTCATCCCGAACAAATGTCGAAAATATGGCAGAATAAACACAAGGGAGGATGCAATGTTCCATGACCCTGGACTACCTACTCAAGTGACATGTGATCAATTCTAACTAGACATAAAAATAAAGAGATAACTCACTGTCGTAGAGGACACGAATGCATTTAGCATATGCATCAAGCCTTTAAACCTATAGGCTGCCCTAGTAGCACGAGTATAGTCTCGTGAAGGTTTTCAGGAATGGGACTACCTACAAATTCCCTATAAAACTAACTAACGTGTATGCATGAAATGATGCTCAATGAGTCATAGTAAAGTCATGTCATACCTCGGATTCATCGTGTTACCTCAACTTCAAGACAAACATCTTTATCAAAGTTTCAGACAATCATAGATTAAACGAGTTATGCATTCAAACGGTCAGTACGCACGACTAACAAACGCCTCATCACAAGCTCTAAATAGTTCTATAGCAACGAGATAAGAACGAGAACAGTTGCACAAAACATGCTCGCCATTCACCTATGCTATCTAGGGATAGTTGAACGTTGTAATTTTATGCTATTCAAATTTGTAAGATTCGAAAGCAATAAATTGATCAAAAACAATTTATAACCGGTAAGTACCGGGTCGTCCAAGGAGCAAATTTAAACTCAAGATCACTAATCGATTTTACTTAATAAGTCTATTTCCCAAAGATTGTGTGAAATGTTGTTATCAATCGTCAAATTATGAATAATGCAATTAAAAGGTTGTTTTCAAGGATTTCAAAGGCGTTCCTAGGGTACTACTTCCCTCCTTGGTGTATTCAACTCTTAAAGGTTCAATTTCATGCAAGAACGACTAATGTAATGATAGATTAAGGCGTGTCCCTATTGAACCAAATTCAATCGCTAGATGTTGTTATTCAATTCAAGGAAAGGACACCTCGCGCGTGAGCTTCAATCGCTAGATATTGTTAGCTCACGTCCTACTCAAGGTTCTCAACCATCAACGCTAGTTGAGTGATCGATAGCCAATGAGCGGTTTAGGATCAAGCCTATCTCAATGTTAAAATGAGTCACGCTAGTGATCGTTACTTAACAAGGGTGAATATACTTCATTCTAGAATCATTAGTCTCGCTCGCTAGAGCACTTAACCTCAAATTCATGTTTCTAGACCACTTAGGTATTTTATCAAACACTTGGTGGGCATAGAATAGACATTTAATCCAAGTAAATTCACAAATCATAACAAGTCTTCATTCATACATATAATCAATAGATAAACGAGTTTTGTACACCAAGGAGGTCCATAGACCCCTAGAAACTAATGAGACTACTCACTACCCATGTTCATAGACAAACAAAGTAGTGGGTTTTCAAGAGAAATGAAAAATCGACAAGATTAAGTAAGGAAGTAGGATTAAGAGTCCCCCTATATCCTTGGAGTGCTTCAACTTGATTGATGAACTTCGAAACTCTTTGTCTTTTCCCCAAAATCCCAGCTCTCTTCCCCAAAAACCCTAAGTTTCTATTTATAGCAAGCAGTAAAAAGGGCCTGCCTTGACGACTCAACCGGCCGGTTGGATTTGTGAAGGAATATGAGCCGGCCGGTTCGCGCAGGGGAAACTTGGATCGAGACTTTCTGAAGCTTTGAACCGGGCGGTTCAACTCGTGAATGTATTTGAGCCGGGTGGTTCGATCAGTGGACACGTTTGAGCCGGGCGGCTCAACACCTCCGAGGCTTCTTCTCGTTTGGACTCGCCCTCAGCCGGGCGGCTCGATCATGGGCCACCATTTGAGCCGGGCGGCTCAATGCTCTAGAAGCTCGGTTTTTCTCGAATCTTGGTCTTTAGGCCTTGGCTTCAATGGGGAGCAACTTTTAGCCTGAAATGCAATGGAAGGGGTCAAATGGGCATCGAAAGAGACTCGGAACGAATCAAAACATCTAGTAAAGGCGGGAGAAAGATAGTCGAGAATTCGACTCATCAAAACACTCCACACTTAGAGTTTGATCGTCCCGAGCAAACAATAATATCAAGCCAAAGAGAACCAAATGGCAATTTTTTATTTCTGACTACTCTAACACATATTTACAAGCTAACTCCTTTTCGTAGGTGTGACGAATGCATTTAGCATATGCATTAAGCCTTTAAACCCCTAGGCTACCCTAGTGGACGAGTTATAGTCTCGTGAGAGTTTTCAGAAAAGGGAATACTCACAAATCCCACATGCATTTATCCCATAAGAGTGAAAAACAAGAGTGTCAACAATTAAGGCGAGGATTTCTCAAAACTTACTTCACATCCCACGCTAGCATCACAATCACTATACATTTCAAGAGAGCTTTCAACCGTTTAAGTTCACATGAGGGTGCACATTCAAAGAAGTCAATGCTAGCGCTATCAAGTGCCTCACCTAGAAGTCTATTCATTTTTCTTTTGAAGCAAGGCTTTTGAAAGATGGTTAAAGCGTTTTGCACAAAAAACGTCGTTCGATCACCTATGCTAGCTAGGGCTAGTCCATGGGTTCACGATATAACTCATTTCCAAGTTTTAGACGCTAAAGTCATAATCCATAAGGAAAGAGGAGTTTGACAACAAGAGTTCTTAAAACAAGCATAAACCAATCAATAGCCTACGTGAAATCACAAGGGTCGTTCTAAAGCTCAACTTGCTAGCACACAATGCACGTGGTGAATTCACACATATATAAAATGATGGGAAAGGCATAAAGTCAAGCTTTAAGTGCTTCTTATTTTCTTTTCTTCTCTCTTTTTTTTTGCATACAAATGCTTTCGAGGGGGGACTTACCTCCCTAACCCCCGGCATTTGTATCTTCTTTTTTTTTTCTTCTTTTTTTTTTCTTTTTTTTTTTTTTCACAACTTAAAACTTGACAATATGCCCAATGTGAATATGGAATGTGTGAGAAACAACCGCAAACAAGGCACGAGGCAAGAGAACTATAGTCACCTAAAAGCAATCGAGAGGTTTAAGTTTTTCATGAAGGTTTCAAAGCGTGCTTGCTAAAAACTTTTCAAAGCGTGCGCGAAAAATACTTAGATTTCTAGATAGGCACAAGATAGCAATGACATTGATTCACAAGAATGAGCATTCAATAGAGCTAGCTTGGTTTTGGACTCTAAATCATGTAAAAAGGGATGAGAGCTAGGTGTGACTTATAGAAGATGGGAATTGATAGTCACAAGCCTTTGGTAGTCTAATACTCATAAAATTTGGATAAAGCATGATGCAAGTGTTCATTTCAAGAGATATGCATGGTATAAACATGTGAACAATTGCGCCAAACCCACACAGCTAGGTGTGACTTATAGAAGATGGGAATTGATAGTCACAAGCCTTTGGTAGTCTAATACTCATAAAATTTGGATAAAGCATGATGCAAGTGTTCATTTCAAGAGATATGCATGGTATAAACATGTGAACAATTGCGCCAAACCCACACACTCCACACTTAATTGATGCTTAGTCCCTAAGCACAAGAGATGATAAAATAGAGGTGAAGGTGCAAAGAAAACTCCCCTAGTTTGTAGAGTGTAGTCCATTTCAAATCAACTCTCCCTCTTTCGTAGAAAATTTCCCCTTGATGACAATATAAAACAATGAGAGTTAATGCGCACTAGCATGAATATTTTCCCGAAAGCATGACAATGACACAAGTGAAAATCAACCTCCTCTTTTCATAATCATGAAATATCCAACAAAGGTACGAAGAGAGTCCATACAACCAAAATGCGCACCACGGCGACTTAAACATTCAAGCCATATCAAAAGTCAAATACTAAAGCATAGCATCCCAAAATTGCGCCCAACGACGACTTAACATCCAAAATCATCAACATATATCAAGCTAAACAACATCACAAAGTCATGGGAATAGAGGTGCAAATTCAAATAACACAAGATGTAAACAATATCACCGGGCAAGCCTCAAAATGGAGCATCATCATCATCGTCGTCCGGGCTTGCAAATCGATCCTCCTCTGTTGGAAAGCTGGCTGTAGGGATAAAAGGAGAAACACCGGATGGAGCATAGGCAGAGGGAGGTGCAAACCCAACTGGTGGAGGTGGTGGAGCATGGCGCGGAGCAGGGGCAAAAGGAGGAGGGAAGCCAAATGGTTGAGACGGGTCAGTACTAACAAATGGCGGAGGTGCGGGAGCACTAGCACTGCTGGAGGGAAGATTCATCCTCTCGACGATGGTGGAAAGAGTGGAACGTACCCATTGAGCCTCTTGATGAGAAAACTCCTCTAGACGATTCATTCCAATCCTCATATCAGCAACTTCTGCGGAAAGGCTGTCAAACCGCGAAGTCCAATCCGCACTAGAAGGCGGTATGCTCTCGGATGGGGGAGGGACGGATGGACCGGGGGATGATGGCGGTGAAGGAGTGAGGGGGTAGTTTCGGTGCCTGGATATGAAGGCGGTCTTGTTCCTTCTGGCTTTCTTTTGAACCTCCGCACCGTGTGGTTTGTCATCATGGTCCCAAAGCATTGTACCGGGAATGAGGAAGAAGCTGCGCCTCATAGCACCAATGTCAAGAATCCTCTTCGAAGGCTTAGGGCACTCCGGATGGTCAAAACCAAAGCCACAATTCAAGGCTATCAATGTAATCAATGATCCTCCTCCAATAGCGGAATTCCGCGACCCTTCTCTCACATAGTCCTCAAACTTCTCGGTAAGGATGGTAATCCAATCAAGCTTAAGCCCATGGTCAATGGCCATCATTAAATCTATATCCGGGTTTGTCAATGCACGAGCTTTCCCTCCTCGAGTGTTAATTCCCAAAGCAATGAGATGATGTATCACCTTCCAACTTGGAGTTTTGATCCCGGTGGCATTATATGACGAAACAAACCACTCTTTCCTCCCGGAGATTTTCTGCCAAAACTTGGCCCTATTGTGATCATTATATCTCCGTAAATCATCACGTGGATGCAAAAGATGGAGCCAATCCTGCAAATCCCTACGCTTCACTTCAAATTCCCTTCCACCCAACATAAACCTCCCCGGCAACGGCGCCATTTGACGAACTAATTCTTTTTAGCCTCTAAATAGTATCAATGAAGAGAGGATCGAATATAGTGTCAAAACATTTATAATGACCGGTAAAGTACCGGGTCGAACCCAAGGGAGCAAGCCAAGCGCATGCACTATTTAAGATTGTGTTTCTATTCGGCTATTCTAAACAAAAATGTATAAAGAGTGAATATATCTAAATCCTATGTGGTTAGTAATTGGGGAAAAACGTTAAGTAAGAGGTGTTTCGAGGACTTACTCCTCTCCTTGGCAAATTCTCAATGATCATGCATACAAGAGTTCAATTAAGTATGCGTTGATAGGTTTTAAACCTAGCTTAGACTAAGAATTAGGCAATCACGCATATCTAATCCTAGTCAAGCCATCTTAGTTAGGATCTCACTAATTAAAGGGTGTTGATCCACTATATAGCATTTACTCTCATAAATGCTATATGCATAAAGTTCTAGTTCACCTCTCACCATGCATTTACTCTCATAAATGTAGGTTAAGTTCAATTTTACTATATCCAAACCATCACTAAGATCTCTCAATACTTAGATCATAGTTCTAACATAAACATGTCACTTAGGCATTTTATCAAACACTTAGAGACATGTCAATCATGAAGATCATAGTAAAATGAAATCAACTTCCTAAGGTTCATATACATGATTCAAGATATAGATCATTTTCTCCATCCTAGAACTATCCCCAAGGGTTTCCAAGTCCTAGGTTCGAGTTTTAGGTCCAAATTGTCACTTAGGCATTTTGTCGAACACCTAGAGTGCATAACATTCATAACACAAGAGAAAATGAAATCAACAATCATATATATGAATATCAATGTATATACATGATCAAGAGTACCAAGGAGAGTCATAAAACCCTCTAAACACAAGATCCACTACTCACACATCATGTAAGACAACATGGTGTGAGTAGGGTTTTTACACAACAAGTAGAGTAGAAGAGGGATAGAAATAGGATGATTAATCCTTGAACTCCCTTGATCTTCACTTCTCCTTGGTTGGATGATGTTGAATGACCTTGTATGAACCTCTTTTCCAATGTTCTTTTCCCCAAAAACCTCCACAAGGTGACATAATCTTTCTCCCATTCCGCCTCAAATGTACAAAGAAACTCTATCATCACCCTTTCAAATGAGCCCGGATCATCCTCAAAATAGAAATGCAAACCACAATTGTCTAGCTTTTGACGTACCTCATCCCTTAATTCTAAATTACCTAGCAGAGCCCAATCGGGGTATGAGGTTGCAATGATCTTCTTCTTGCCTCCTCCAATACGCTCGAACCTAGCATGATGCTCTTCGTTCTCGAAATGAAGTGGTTCCGAGAATGGATACGGAGTTGGAGGAATTGCCAATGCCCATTCCTCATCGGCTTGAGGTGCCGGAGGAGGGTCAATTTGGGGTATAACTTCACTAGCCGGACCTTTTCCTTTGGAAGCCCTTGAAGATGATTCGCCCATTGAACTCTTGTGCTTCTTTGGTGGAGGTGGAGTAGGAGATTTCCTAGGTGGGGAGGGTGTATCATCCCTAAGCACAAGACGCCTAGTAGCATTTCGTGGAGGATTTCTCTTCCTCACGCTCTCCTCGTCGCCGGCTGCAGCATCAAATGGGATGGAGGCCTTGGTGGGAGCGGTTGGTTTGGGGGAGGGTCGAGCACCGTCTCTAGCCATTTCAATGGTGAGGGAAGGGGTTTCGAGTGGAGGAAACCGGCTGAATTTGAGGGAGGAGGTTTGGATTTTTGAAGGTTGTGATGCGGCAGGGGAAAAGGGCGGACGGATGAGTGGGATGGTTGCCGACGGTGGATGGCTGAGCGGACTGGCGGAAGATTGGGAGGTCGCCGGGCGTCGAGCTGATGGAGAGAAGGGGTGCGCCGGGTTGTGAGGAGAGGAGAGGTTTGTTTTGATTTCAAAATCCAAATTAGGGTTAGATGAAAAAAAGAAATGGCAAAATTAGAATTTAGGGCAAAATTGGAATGGGTGAACCAAGTCAATTGGAATTGGGCCAAGCAGAATTTATTTCGAACCGACAAGAATTGACTCAATCAGATGGGAATTGAGCCGGGCGGCTGGATGGTAAGGCAAATATTGAGACGGGCGGCTCAAAGCATCAGAGGATTCAAGTGAAGAAAATGACACTTGAGCCGGACGGTTGAGATGCAACGCCCAAGTTGAGCCGGGCGGCTCAACGGATCAGAGAGGTCGGGTGATGAACCTAGAACTTGAGCCGGACGGTTGAGGTTGAAGGCGGAAGTTGAGCCGGGCGGCTCAACTGCTCAGAGAGGTGAGGGATTGAAAGCAAGCCTGAACCGGGCGGTTCGATATGCAAGGCATAGTTGAGCCGGGCGGCTCAACATCCCAGAAAGATGATGACTTGATTGAATCGGCTGGAACCGGCCGGCTGGGGGTGGACGCAGAGATTGAGCCGGACGGCTCGACTGATCAGCGTGGACACTCCATACTTAAGTCTGAGTGCACTCTTCCCAAACATGAAGCCACTTTATTAGCAAATAAAAATACATCAAGCATGCGAGATAGTAGCGCGAAAATGAATACTAGCCACGGGCTACCTCCCGTGAGGGCCTAGTTTAACGTCTTGGCATAGACCGAGCCGAATCTCCTCATGGAAAGATTTTAGAAGCGCAGCAGAGGAGGAGTTTTCAATCGGTTAAGTCATGTAGGGTGATAGAGGTGTTCTCGGGGTCTAGGGGAGCTCCATGGTAGAGCTTGAGTCTTTGCCCATTGGCTTTGAAAATTTCCCCTCTTGAGTTAAATAAGGTGACATGTCCGTCCTCAAACACCTTTTGAATTTTGAAAGGACCCGTCCATCTTGACTTAAGCTTTCCCGGAAATAACCTCAATCTTGAATTAAATAGTAGGACTTGGTCCCCTTCTTTGAACTCCTTCCTCAAAATCTTCTTGTCATGCCATTTCTTTTGCTTTTGCTTGTAGATTTTGGCATTCTCATAGGAGTCAAGTCTTATTTCGTCTAGCTCATTCAAGTCCAATAGCCTCTTTTCTCCGGCGCTTTTCATGTTGAAATTCAATTCTCTAACCGCCCAAAGTGACTTGTACTCCAATTCAACGGGTAGGTGGCAAGGTTTCCCATAGATGAGCCTAAAAGGAGACATCCCTATAGGTGTCTTGAAGGCGGTCCTATATGCCCAAAGAGCATCATCCAATTTTGAGGACCAATCCTTCCTTGAATTTCCCACCGTCTTGTCTAGTATAGTTTTGATTTCTCTATTCGAGACTTCCACTTGACCACTAGTTTGAGGGTGGTAAGGTGTAGCAACCTTGTGGTAGACCGCATATTTCTTCAAGAGCGCCTTAAATTGCTTTTCCTTGAAGTGAGCTCCCCCGTCACTAATTACGGTTCGTGGGACTCCAAATCTAGGGAAGATCACCTTCTTGAAAAGCTTTGTTACGACCTTGGCATCTTGAGTTGGGGAGGCTATAGCTTCGACCCATTTGGAAACATAATCAACCGCTACGAGAATGAAACGGTTCCCATAGGAAGGAGGGAAAGGGCCCATGAAGTCTATTCCCGACACGTCAAAGATCTCCACTTCTAGAATTACTTGTTGGGGCATTTCATCCCTCTTGGAGATATTCCCACTCCTTTGGCACTTGTCACAAGCCTTCACAAAATTGTAGGCATCTTTGAATATTGATGGCCAATAGAGTCCACTTTGAAGCACCTTAGCCGCGGTCTTAGAACTCCCTCCATGGCCTCCACAAGGAAGAGAATGGCAATGGTGCAAGACTCCCACTATATCTTCGTCGGCTACGCATTTTCTATAGATACCATCCGAACAAAGCTTGAAGAGGTGGGGTTCATCCCAATAGTATCTTCTTGCATCATGCGCAAACTTCTTCTTTTGGTTGTAGTTCATGTTTGGAGGAAGTGCCTCACAAACCTTGAAGTTCACTATATCGGCGTACCATGGTGTAGTGGCATTTTCAATTCTCATCAAGTTCTCACCAAGAAAAGAGTCCTCAATAGGCAAATCCTCACTTGAAGTCCTCTCCCTCAAAGGCTCAAGTCTAGAAAGGTGATCGGCGACCAAATTTTCTACTCCCTTCTTGTCTTTGATTTCAATGTCAAAATCTTGGAGTAGAAGCACCCATCTTATGAGCCTAGGCTTGGCATCTTTCTTAGAAATTAGGTACTTGATGGCGGCATGATCGGTATAGACTATGGTTTTGGATCCCACCAAGTATTGCCTAAATTTCTCGAAGGCATAGACAATAGCTAGCATCTCTTTCTCCGTAGTGGAGTAGTTTGATTGAGCTTGGTCCAAGACCTTGCTCGTGTAGTAGATCACATGTAGCTTTCTGTCTACCCTTTGCCCTAGAACGGCTCCAATGGCATAGTCACTTGCGTCGCACATAAGCTCAAAGGGGAGTCCCCAATTGGGAGGTTGGATGATAGGAGCGGATGTGAGGGCCAACTTTAGCTTCTCGAAAGCTTTAGCACAAGGATCATTGAATAAGAAAGGAGTATCAATATGCAAGAGATCGGTCAGTGGCTTGGCAATCTTAGAGAAATCCTTAATGAAGCGCCGGTAGAACCCGGCATGACCAAGAAAACTTCGAATTCCCTTAACATCTCTAGGGGGTGGAAGTTTTTCAATTACTTCAATCTTAGCCCTATCCACCTCAATTCCCCTATTAGAGACAAGATGTCCAAGCACAATTCCTTCTTGTACCATGAAATGGCACTTTTCCCAATTCAAGACTAGGTCGGTCTCAATGCATTTGTCAAGAACCCTTGAAAGGTTCTCTAGACAAGAGTCAAATGAGGAACCATAGACCGAAAAGTCATCCATAAATACTTCCATTGTATTTTCAATGAAATCGGAAAAAATGGCCATCATGCACCTTTGAAAGGTTCCCGGCGCATTACATAGCCCAAAAGGCATACGTCTATACGCATAGGTTCCATAAGGGCACGTGAAGGTGGTTTTCTCTTGATCTTGAGGGTGAATAGGGATTTGGAAGAATCCACTATACCCATCCAAATAGCAAAAGTATTCATGGTTAGCTAGTCTCTCAAGCATTTGATCAATGAAGGGGAGTGGGAAATGATCTTTCTTAGTGGCCTTGTTTAGCTTACGGTAGTCAACACACATCCGCCACCCCGTGACGGTGCGTGTAGGGATTAGCTCATTTTTCTCGTTCTTGACTACCGTTAAGCCACCTTTCTTGGGTACCACATGGATTGGGCTCACCCATTCCGAGTCGGGAACGGCATAGATGATTCCCGCTTCCCTCAATTTAGTTATCTCCTTAAAGACAACTTCCCCCAATGTCGGGTTCAACCTCCTCAATCTCTCACGGGTTGGTCTAGCATCATCATCCAATGTAATCCTATGCATGCATATATCGGGGCTAATCCCTTTCAAATCATCAATGGAATAACCAATAGCCGCCCTACGCTTTCTAAGCACATGCAAAAGTCTAGAGGTTTCACACTCATTCAAAGATGCATTCACTATTACGGGAAAGGTAGAGTTTGGACCAAGGAATTCATACCTTAGACTTGTGGGTAGAGCCTTAAGCTCTATCCTACAAGGTCCCTTACCTTCTCCTTTCTCCGTTCTTTCTTTTCCATCATCTTTTTCCTCTTCTTGTTCCTCCTCATCCATCATCAACAAATCCATCATAGAGTCACCTATGCTTTCATCACTCAAAAGTTCTTGCTCAATGGAAGTTAGTTCATCACAAGAAAAATCATCATAAGTATCAAGCAAGTTGCAATCCAATGAATCACTAGGGGCACTACATGCTTGTCTTAAATGGAACTTGATTTTCTCTCCCCCTATCTCAAACTCTAGTGAATCATTTATGCAACTTATCACCGCCCTAGTAGTTTTCAAAAATGGCCTTCCCAAAATGATTGGGATCTCTCGCTCCTCCTCCATCTCTAGAACAAAGAAATCCACGGGAATGTAAAACTTCCCCACCTTCACGGGCACGTCCTCCAAGATTCCACTAGGGATCCTAGAGGAGCGATCCGCGAGGCGTAGACTAATGGAGGTAGGAACGAGAGTTCCCATATCAAGTTTCTTATAGAGAGAGTAAGGCATTAATGAAATACTAGCACCTAAATCACACAATGCTTTGCTTCTGTTAACATCACCAATAGTAATAGGAATTGAAAATGACCCCGGATCTTTCTCTTTCTTAGGCATGGGATTTTGCACAATAGCACTACATTCCGCATTTAAATTCACCGAGCCAATTTCAGAAATTTCACGCCTATGAGAGATAACATCCTTAAGAAATTTACTATAAAGGGGCATTTGAGATATTACCTCGGAGATTGGTAGTGTCACATTTATCTTCTTCATCATTTCCGCAAATTTTTGGAAGTGTGATTCGTTGTTCTTCTTTAGTTGTCTTTGCAGAAATGGCATTGGTGGCTTGTATGGGGTAGGCTCCTTAGTGGCTTCCTTCGTTGAATTCTTAGGGGGGACTTCCTTTGGTGTGGGAACTTCTTCTTCGACCTCATCCTCGCCCTCTTCGACAATGATGGGCATCCTTGTGCTCGCATCCTTTTCCTTGGGTGAAGGGGGCTTGTAGGTGGTTCCACTCCTCAATGTTATAGCATTCACGTGCTCATTTTGATGGAAGTCCGGCTTAGAGGGAAGTTTCCCTTGTTGTCTAGATGATGAGCTAGCTTGTTGAGCGAGTTGGGTCTCCAACATTTTACTATGAGTAGTCATCTCATCCATTCTTTGGAACATTTGATCCATTCTTTGATCGGCTTTTGCTTGATTTGCCACAAGATTAGCTAAGATGTCGGTCATGGTTTGATCTCGTGCATTTTGATGAGTTGGGGCTTGTGGTTGTTGAGTGCTCATTCCTTGATAATTCCCTTGTTGTTGATAGCCTTGAAAATTTGCCCTTGGTTGATATTGAGCTTTTTGTTGTAATTGGTTAGATTGACCTTGTTGGACTTGCCTTTGATAGCCTTGCCCTTGCCCTTGGTAGTCTTGGTTCCTTGAGGTGAAACCGGGAGGGGCATTGTTCTTTTGGCGCCAATCGGGATCATACTTGATCGGTTCGGTTGTCTTATATGAAAAATTTGGATGATCCCGGTCTCTCCCATAGCTTGTTTGATTTCTTTGCAGGAAATTAACATCCCCTTCACCTTGGATATCTTCTTGAGGAAATGTGTGAGGGCAATCATCTTCTTTATGGGATGGACTTGTGCAAATGGCACAAACTCTAGGTTGTTGGTGCGATTGCTTCACATGAAGAGCACTAAGGGAATTTGTTAAGGCATCAATCTTTTTACTAAGGGCTCGGACTTCATCTTTTGAATCCGCCTCATTTACCTCCTTCGTCTTGCCTTGTCTCCTTGGGACGTTCCGATCACTCCCCCAATGATGAGAATTTCTTGCAATTCTATCTATAATAGCTCCGGCATTTGTGGGGTGGAGCTCCATGAATGCACCACCGGCGGCTTGGTCCATTTGCCTTTTTGATTCATTATCCACGCCTTGATAGAAGATTTGGATCAAGGTTGGCTTGTCTATGTTGTGGTGTGGGCATTCTCTTTGTAGCTCCTTGAAGCGTTCCCATGCCTCATAGAAACTCTCATCCTCTCCTTGCTCAAATGAGTTGATTAAGTTTTTGAGCCTTTGAGTTTTAGCCGGTGGGAAATATTGGAGAAGGAAAGCTTGGGCTAGCTCGTTCCATGTTGTGAAGGTGTTGGCATCATGGCTCCACAACCAATCCTTGGCTTTCCCCATTAGAGAGAAGGGAAAAAGCCTTAGATAGATCGCTTCCTTTGGTACGTTGTTTATTTTGAAAGTCTCGCACAACTCAAGGAAGGATGTTAGGTGGGCATTGGGATTTCCTATCCCGGAGAAGGCATTGTTGCCCACCATGTTGATCAACGCCGTTTTGAGCTCAAATTAAGGAGCATCTACTCCCGGTGGAGCTATTGGTGATCGAAAACCGGTGAGGCTCGGGGTGGAATAGTCCTTTAGGGGCTTTTCCCCATTAGGTTCATCATTGCGATGTGCCATGGGTTGTGGCCTTCTTTTGCGTGGTAGCCTTTTGTTTCGAGAACCTTCTCCCTTGGCTCTCTCTTGATCCAAGAAATATCTCAAAGATTCTTCAAAGTTAATGCTTGCTTTCTCTTTCGCCTTAAGTCTCGTTAGCATTCAATCAAGACCTATAAGATCAAGGAAAACCGTTAAGTTGCAAGCAATAACACAAGCGATAGCAAGAGAAACAAGTGAAATAATCCAAATCTTGTAAAATCTACTTTAGTTCCCTAAGTTAATTCGTTGCTCCCCGGCAACGGCGCCATTTTGAACGTTGTAATTTTATGCTATTCAAATTTGTAAGATTCGAAAGCAATAAATTGATCAAAAACAATTTATAACCGGTAAGTACCGGGTCGTCCAAGGAGCAAATTTAAACTCAAGATCACTAATCGATTTTACTTAATAAGTCTATTTCCCAAAGATTGTGTGAAATGTTGTTATCAATCGTCAAATTATGAATAATGCAATTAAAAGGTTGTTTTCAAGGATTTCAAAGGCGTTCCTAGGGTACTACTTCCCTCCTTGGTGTATTCAACTCTTAAAGGTTCAATTTCATGCAAGAACGACTAATGTAATGATAGATTAAGGCGTGTCCCTATTGAACCAAATTCAATCGCTAGATGTTGTTATTCAATTCAAGGAAAGGACACCTCGCGCGTGAGCTTCAATCGCTAGATATTGTTAGCTCACGTCCTACTCAAGGTTCTCAACCATCAACGCTAGTTGAGTGATCGATAGCCAATGAGCGGTTTAGGATCAAGCCTATCTCAATGTTAAAATGAGTCACGCTAGTGATCGTTACTTAACAAGGGTGAATATACTTCATTCTAGAATCATTAGTCTCGCTCGCTAGAGCACTTAACCTCAAATTCATGTTTCTAGACCACTTAGGTATTTTATCAAACACTTGGTGGGCATAGAATAGACATTTAATCCAAGTAAATTCACAAATCATAACAAGTCTTCATTCATGCATATAATCAATAGATAAACGAGTTTTGTACACCAAGGAGGTCCATAGACCCCTAGAAACTAATGAGACTACTCACTACCCATGTTCATAGACAAACAAAGTAGTGGGTTTTCAAGAGAAATGAAAAATCGACAAGATTAAGTAAGGAAGTAGGATTAAGAGTCCCCCTATATCCTTGGAGTGCTTCAACTTGATTGATGAACTTCGAAACTCTTTGTCTTTTCCCCAAAATCCCAGCTCTCTTCCCCAAAAACCCTAAGTTTCTATTTATAGCAAGCAGTAAAAAGGGCCTGCCTTGACGACTCAACCGGCCGGTTGGATTTGTGAAGGAATATGAGCCGGGCGGTTCGCGCAGGGGAAACTTGGATCGAGACTTTCTGAAGCTTTGAACCGGGCGGTTCAACTCGTGAATGTATTTGAGCCGGGCGGTTCGATCAGTGGAGGGAACGCTTGGTGCCTTCTGAGCATCTGAGCCGGGCGGTTCGATCAGTGGACGCGTTTGAGCCGGGCGGCTCAACACCTCCGAGGCTTCTTCTCGTTTGGACTCGCCCTCAGCCGGGCGGCTCGATCATGGGCCACCATTTGAGCCGGGCGGCTCAATGCTCTAGAAGCTCGGTTTTTCTCGAATCTTGGTCTTTAGGCCTTGGCTTCAATGGGGAGCAACTTTTAGCCTGAAATGCAATGGAAGGGGTCAAATGGGCATCGAAAGAGACTCGGAACGAATCAAAACATCTAGTAAAGGCGGGAGAAAGATAGTCGAGAATTCGACTCATCAATAGTCCACGGGCTCTTGGCGCAAAACTCATTCTCAAGTGCCAAGGACTAGGCAAATGACCCGTAAGAGAAGAGGAGCTTGGCTTAAGAATTTTTCTGAAAAATAGTACGAAAAATTGCATAGGAAATTTCAGTGCAAGCACGAGGATCGTCCCTTAGACTATAGTATATAAATTCTCAAGGTAAGCTATGATTTGCATGCGGCGAGAAGGTGGATTCACACTATATCAAGCGGAAGGGAGCAGAAATTGTTTCAAGAGTGTTTTCCATATACCAGAGGTGACTTTTCTCACCATGGTCCTTGGTATTTTCTGCTTTCGCAGAATTCAACAAAAACAAAAAAAATTTGTTTTTTTTGTTTTTTTTCAAAAACAACTATGCTTGGGGCCAATGTTTCACCCACTTTCCAGAATTGAGAACTTTGTTTTTGAGGGGAAAACTTGAAGGTCAATTGTCTAACTCCACACTTAAGGCTTGACATAGTGTATGAATAAAGGCGGGTGCATGCAAATCACGACGAGGGTAGAGAACCATATACTAGTACTAAGGTCACCTAGAAAAAGGTATGCAATTTTAAGCTTTTGAAAGTTTTTGAAACGGTGCCTACTGATATCAAGTCTTAAACATGCCTTAAGAAATACGTAGAACATGTGATAGGCGAGGGTTAGCAATGATACTGACTCAAGAGAATACACATACGAGTAAAACTATTTCAAGTCCTAGATTTTGAATCCAAAAGAATGTCAATCAGTCAAGGAGTATCGTAGAAAACGAGAATTTCAATCGCAATACATAGACAGTTGAGCATGTACAATTAGTGAATATGATATGCAATGCATGTGACTATGCACTACCTACTCCACACTTAAAATCGAGCTTAGTCCCTAAGCGAAAAATATAAAATAAGAAAAAGTGCATAGGAACTTCACTCGTGCGTGGTGACGCGATGTCTATAGAGATTAAGCGATGACTGGTGAGTGAAAGACGACCTGTGAGCTTGTAGAGTGAGAATAAAAATATAGAGCAGCACAAGGTATAAGTTAGCATCGATAATCGCGAGATGAATAGAAAAATGGATGATGTGAGTAAAGGTGAACAACAATAATGGAATAAGTCAAACATCAAATAAGAAGAAAGCAGTGAATAATATCCAAAAGTCAGCGTACAAATGATGAAATGCAGAAAAACTGACAGTATGGCAAAAAAAATAACATCGGCAAGATAAAGAGCATGAGCAGTATCCGAAATAAAGATCAAAATTCCTCGCTGCCCTCTGAATCTTGAGAAGCATCATCGTCTGGGTCACCGACCTCTGAATCATAAGAGGCATCATCGCCGGAATCACTGCCCTCTGAATCTGTGCAACCCGCAGAGCCTACTGTGCGAGAGGGGCCTTCCCCGGCGGCAGCATGGGCAGGTGGTGCACTGGGAGGAGGGCTGAGGTCGACTGCCCTGGTGAAATCAGCCTCAAAAGGGTCAGGGGCAGAAGACATGAAGGATGACGGGGGAGGAAAATCTGTGAAGCCCTGCTGCCTATAGAATGAAGTCTGAGCGTCATGCGACCACTGCTGTGCCCTGCTGGCCTGATATCGGAAATCCCTAAAATCATCCCGGAGCTGATTATGGGAGACAGAAAGTCTGCTCTGGGTAGAAACGATAGGGGCAAGGCTGGCCAAAATCTGGCGCTGATAGGTCATCATATCTCTCAGATCACTCCGAAACTCATGCTGGGTGGCGATGATCTGCTGCTGAGTGGTCTCTAATCGAACGAAACGCTCCTCGAGTGAGAATGGTAACTGGCCGGCAGGAGGATAAGGCGGGGGAGGAATGTGGCTGGGCGCTGGAGGCGAGTGCGCCTCGTCCATATCGACGTCATTGTGCTAAGGCTGCTCCTCCTGAACTGGTGCCGGCTCGCGCGGAGGGGAGGCTACCCTAACCTGAGCCCTATCAATGCGTCGTTTCTTTGCTCCGCCAGGGAGCTCGGGGTTGTGCGTCCATGATGGACCAAAATTATACGAATCAAAAATGCAGTTAAACCCACCAAATTAGACTGTTGGTCTATTTAACTTCTACTTGTTAGTCCCGATATATTTCTACAGGGTATTTTGGCGCTTAGAGAGAAAACACGCTAAGGAGGAGTTTTTAAGCGGAAAATGAAGAACGAGTCATTCCAGGTCACGACCATGCTACACTCAAAATCAGCCTTAACATCCTTCATGGAACCTACTTGGAATTAGAGGTGGCAATTTGATCCATTATCCATTTATCCGTCCGGTAACCATCCATGAAATCCATCCATTATCCATCCATTTACTTAATGGATTGAATCAATCCAAATCCATTAACAATCCATTAATAAATGGATGACATGGTTTTATCCATTAATCCATTAATGATCCATTAATCCATTAATCTTCAAAAGTCAAAAGCAAAACATTTCTCTTTTTTTTGGGGGTAATTTGTACGATTTATATTTTATATTTATTCTCTTTTGGTTATTTTATCATTTTTTTATTTTTATAACTTACACATTCTGCAGGTGGTGATATTTAGGAAGCAAACATTGACGTGTGTTTATGGCTAATATAAAGCAGTTGTTGTTGTCGGTTGTAGCAGACGATTGCGTATATTATTTAATCCATTAATCGTCGGTTGTAGTTGTAGCAGACGATTGTGTTTATGGCTAATATAAAGATTTAACCGTTTTCTATTTTTATTAACTAAAAAAGTAATCTAATTTAATTTTAATTTCTTTTCAGTTTAAGATTCGTCAGTTGTGGACTCACTCGTTGAAGATGTTTTGGATTTGACTGCTGAACGAGGAAACGAATGTGGATGATGTCCTGGACCCACCATAACTACAATCAAATTTATTTGGGAATCACGTGATTCATTTTACATGTCTTATAATTACTTTTTTTGCGTGATTTGAATCGAAGAATTATTTACTTCACAATTTTAATTAGTTTTGATGCTACTATTCATTACAATGTGATCTTGTATGTTTAGAAATAACTCAATTTAAATTTCTTAATATCAAATAAGAAATAAAAGAGTTAAATGAGAAAATGAACTAAATGGGTTAAATGGATCAAATGGATTTATCCATTAATCCATCAACCATTAGTGATCCGTCCATTTAATCCATTAACACTAATGGTTTTAATGGATTGGATCCGTTTAATCCGTTAACCGTTTCATCCATCCATTAACCCATCCGTTCATCCATTTTGCCACCCCTACTTGGAATCACTCAAATATTCTAGAACCGTCGGCAAATGGACAAGAACGCAAGGCAAAAGCACCGAGCCCGGTAAAGGCCAAACAAGGGCAATTTCATCGGATTTGAGATTTCGACCATGTTCCAAGCGGAATTTGGCTTAGGTTCCTTCTTGAGATCATCTTAGAATGACATTTTCATTCAAAATACACTCTCCAAAATCCAAGAAGCTCCGGGCAAAGCTCCGGTCAGGCTTGATTCATCTTTGAACACATAGTATGATCATTAGAGGTCAATGATAAACAGACTATGATACAAGGCCCCCTAAAACCGAATACTTTCCTTTAATTGTAATATCAACTGTTATTTACTTTCAGTACCTTATCAACTGCTTACTTTCTGTCAAGTCTTGTCCATCAAGCACCTTACTTTTCAGTAACTAAAACAAAAAACAACCCCCCAACTGCTTTATTTAATCCCCCCTTTTCGAAAGAACAACTATCACCTAATTCCCTTGGGTTCGACCCGTACTTACCACTGACTACCAAAAATAGTTAAGTCGGGGGTATCGGAGATATAAATTTATTTTTGCACAGAGAACATCACACCTTAACGACAGTGCGGTGTGCTCCGTCACTAAGCTCTCTCGATACTTAGATCATAGTTCTAACACAAACTTGTCACTTAGGCATTTTATCAAACACTTAGCAACATGTCTAACATGAAGATCATAGTAAAATGAAATCAACTTCATAAAATCCATATAGATGTGTATACAATGATCATTTAGTACCAAGGAGGATCATAAAACCCTCAAAACACAAGGGGGACTACTCACACACCATGTAAGACAACATTATGTGTAGGTTTTCAACAAAAATCTAAGAGAAGGGAAGAGGAATAGAGTAGGATTGTTAATCCTAATGAACTCCCTTAGTCTTCAAATCTCCTTGATTAGATGATGATTGATCCCTTGACTGAGCTCACTTTTCCTTGTCTTTTTCCCCAAAGAAGCCAAGATGCTAGGTCAAACTTATCACTTTCTATTTATAGCCTCGCTGAATTTCCAGAACAGTAGCAGTCCAGTCGATCGACTGGCGTTGTGCTTGTGGCCCAGTCGATCGACTGGAGGAAGAAATGACGTTTGCATAGCAGATTATCAGTCGATCGACTGGTGCAGGGGGAATCTTCAGTCGATCGACTGCGTAAATGTAGAGTTTTGGCCCTCCTGATGTTGCTCCCAGTCGACCGACTGGAGTCCCAATCGACCGACTGAGGTCACGTGGCATGCATGCTCTGGTTGGAGGACTTGCCAGTCGATCGACTGAAGGGTCCAGTCGATCGACTACGGAAACATGGATTGCAGGCCTTCCTGAGACTTCTCCCAGTCGATCGACTAGAGCAGGGGAGCTTCCCAGTCGATCGACTGGGGACCAATTCTGCCCACTTTTTGCTCTAATCTCCGATTTTCACCGAGTTTCCTTTTATTGGCTTTTGACACTGAGACATCTTGTTTTGTACCTGAAACACATGAAAAGGGGATCAAATGACATCAAATAATCGTCAGAAACGAACTAAAGCTATAGTGAAAACGGGCATTAACGAGTCGAAAACTCGACTCATCACTTCCTTAACCTACTGCTACATTTATCCTCTCTCGATTTCACACAAGGTTAACACACTCCCAAACTTATTTTTTCTTACCATTCCATACTTGTACATATTCCTTATGGTATTCTTTTATTTTTACAATGTTTATTTTTTGAACATGAACATTATTTTGGTTAGGTTGCTCTTTCGTGTCCATTTGTTCTTTTTTTTTGATATGATGTCTATTTGTTCTTTGTAACAAGATGATGTATATATTGAATGGTTAGCTAACTTGTTCTCAGTCTAATAATAATATTTACATGCTTCATGTAGTGGATTTATGATGAGTCGAGAGTGGATGTTCGGTAATAAGTTAAGTGATGAGTATGAAAAGAGGATAAATGATTTCTGTGAATTTGCATCGTAGTATGCATTAATAAATGTACTTGAACGTGTCTTGTATCCGTGTAAGGCGTGTGATGAGTCATATTTACACGACTCGTCGAATCAACTAATCCCATTTAATTCGACACTTTTATATGCGAATAGTTACTCTTTAGTATGATTTTGCATTTCAGGTGTTTCGGAAGCTCTAAGAGAAAACGTGCATAAAAGACGGCATTTAATGCTGAAAACACCACAATGGCAGATCAGACCTTCGGAGGTTCGACGGAGTGCTGGGAATTGACCACTGATCAAAAAAAATACGAGCTACGACATGTCGTTGCTTAGCTGACTCAATTATCTATAACTCTTTAGTTCACACCGAGCGCATCCGAGGTCATTTGGATGCTCAAATCAAGAGTCGAAGTCAGGAAACAATGTGTGTTCCACGTCCAAGGAAGACATTAGCACGTTGCTAACGTCAAAGCTGGGACCAGCGCTAACATCAATGCTGGGCGCACCCGATGATGTCAGCAACGCGTTTTGATGATGTCAGCAGTCCGAAATATGATAATTCAAGCCCAAAAACATATTTGGAAACCTAGTTTTGCTATAAATAAATGGGTTGGGTTAGGGTTTCCATCATCAATCATTCTATAAAGTTTGAAGATGGCTCTGGAGGAGAAGGCGAAGCTTTCGACGAGAGGAGGGATTTTCTTACTACTCATTATGTGTTTTATTTCCATTATGTGTAGCTAAACTCCTAATTCAGTTTAGGGTTTCACATATTGTGACTATGTTTTGAGATTATGTTCTTAATGCAATTTTATGTTTCTCTAGTTCTTGTACTTATTCTATGAATTAAATTGTGAGGTTAAGTGGAAGCTTTGTCGCAAAGCTTAATCAAACAATTAATTCCTATCGTTAATATCTACTGGAAACTTTGTCGTAAAGGTAGATCGTAACACCTAGACTAAATAATACCTTTGTCGAATTATTGTGTTTAGGAAAGAACTAGAAGTCTAACACCTTTGTCGAATTATTGTGGTGTATCACCTTTGTCGGGATACTTTAGGATATTACCTTAGTCAAAATTCCACGTTTGGAAACTTGAGATTTGATATTTAGCAGTCGATGATAAACATGTTACAATAGAAACCCTAAGCTGAATATTCTCTCTTATTGGAATCTTTTTACTATTTTTCTCTTTTGCATTCATCATCACTCACAACCCCCTTTTCTTTAATTGTTTTCAGTTACAGCTTCAACAACACCAGCTCCCTTGAGTTGTATATTATATTAATAAAAAAATTCAATTGATATGACGACTAAAATACTCATCACAGTTCTCATCTTAAAAAAACAGGTGAAAAAAATTGCATTAAATTGTTTTTTATAGATAATTTTATTCGATAAAAAGTAAAAACAGAACAAAGTATAGGGAAGTCCAAAAAAAATTGCATTAAATTGACAGGTCTGAATTTCTTTAAGTTTAAAAGTTGACTGTTTCAAACTACATGGCTTTCAGCAAGTCCATCTCAATATCTGATAGCTAGTACTGCTGCACTGCTGCACTGCTGCACTGCTGCACTGCTCATTTGATACCTGGCTCAACAGTCAACTCTCACATAATTTTGTTCCTGGAAAAACACACACTATATACGACACAGAGCTTTATTATAGGGTTGAATGTTGATTGTGCAGAAATAATTGGCGGGTATGTAGAATCCAAAACCCCTAATTCCGCTCAACATGGGACACTACACATGTGACCCGATTTCATTATTTCAATTACAGCATCAATTGTGCGACTGTGCCACTCTAGAGTACAATAGTTATGCAAAATGCAGACTGATGTAGGCACCGGATGCTTGGAAATTGGCCTCAAATTATTGTAGTTTTGCATTGAGATCTGCACGTCAAACATGACCGAGAATCGCTAGAACTGAGAGAGCATGGTCAGAAATGCATATTTCCGATCTGTGTTTTCATATAGAGAGCTAGCTAGACATCAAAAAAAAATATAGAGAGCTAGCTAGAGTCAAGAGAATTGTCCTTTTATCGGTCATATTTTATTCTTCTCCACCCACCATAGTTAGATTAGGTTTAGGTGCAGTTCCAAAAAAATATGTTGTGAGTGACAAAATGATATCGTTTTGTTATATTTAAAAAAAATATCAGTCAAAATGATGTCGTTTTTTTCGAAATGCCGCTTTTTAATAGTCATAGTATTTGACTGCGCTGCATATCGAATCTTTTTCCCACCATAACCTCAGCTTCCAATCCAAATGACCTAGTAGTTTTTTTTTTATAGCGCCAAATGACCTAGTAGTTGATACACTTCAGACCTTGTCGTTAGGCCACGCCCTTGATACGAATCATGCCAATCCGTCAACTGTTTGGATTTATAATCTTTTTTTTGTAGTCTAGTGTCAAATTGTAAGTGTATAATGTTGTCCGATTTTCAGATATATGATACAAAAATGTGTTTGTTTAATTTTCTTGAGGAAATCAAGTTGCCTCCTGCAGAATATAAACTCCATCATTCATGCCTAAGTTCCCGGCGACTGTTTTGCTTCATTAATAATTTAATGAATGTTTTGCCAGAGAGAAATGATGGAGGCCCAAGGGCAGCAGCCATAAAGTGAGATCTACATATATTCGATCTCTCACCCATCTCAACATATATTCTAATAATAAATGTTAATCTATGTGCTCATGGGTGATGGGCCTCATAGAATTCTTTGATTATTAATGACAAAGGACAAACATCCTCTTCTTGAAAGCATGACAATTTTTATTTATCGAAAAATGCTTTTGTCGAATTCCTTCATGTGTATGCATACTATCACATTTCCTATGCTGTATGAGAATTAGTATTTATTTGGGACATTTATGTACACTAATGACTGATCAGTGGGTATTTAATTGGGTTCCTTACTATTTGGTGGATATATGCACTGAGGAGCGTTCACATGAGAATCCCTCTTTTTTTCGAAAATTTTGAAAATCCTTTTGTTATGTAGTTTTGTCTTCGTTATGCACTTTTAAAATGTATCAGTTTTTGCCTAAGTGCAGTTTCCGAAAACTTAAAATGCATCTAGGCAAAATGCATGCTCGAAACTGCATAATGAAGGAAAAAAGTTAGTGGGACACGTGTCACCTCCACATTCAAAGATACAACTTGATCCAATTATGAGATTTGGGGTCTCAGGTTCTCAAATTTTAAGGGGTTTTCAACCGAGCACTTCCCCATATACTCACCTTACACATTTACATCAAATGATCCTAAAAGTAATAAATTTTTTTGTTGAAGTTGTATACTTTAATTTTTTTCAGTGGATCGGAATCTACGGATTCATTTGAATGGTGCTGTATGGACTACATAATTATATATATATATATAATGAGATGCGCTCAAATGAGAATACCTTCTTAGGCTAAGAACATGAGAATCATTCTCAGCCACTCATTTTGTTGAAATGAGTGGTCCAAAATGCACCACGTCATCTACTATGCACTTTCTGCTTTTTACTATGCACTTTCTGCTTTTACTATTTGCACTTTTGTCTTTTACCTATAAGACAAAAGTGCAAAATCAATCTACACCCTTAGATCATTTGATCCAAAAGTGCAAAATGGTTCTCATATTCTTAGCCTAAAAAGAGTTCTCATTTGAGCGCGCCCCTATATATAATATACTAAGAGTTTGATAACTTTCTCACATCTTTTTATTCATTTGAATCAATGGATGACATATCGATTTATAGTCCATGGTGTGATTGGGTGGTAAGAGAGGATGTCCGAAGTTAAGAATATCGTACCATATTTGAATTCCGATGAGCCTAAAGTTGAAATTTTGTTATGATGATGGTAGAGTAGGTGAAAAAGAGAGACATATATACCAATTTAGGATTTATTGATTTGGATCGTCAATTCATCACTAACATGTAAGATAACATCTAGATGAAACGTCACCGTCCTTCCATTACACATCAACTTCATTATCATATTGAAAAGATTCTTTCTTAGGACTAAACTAAGAAATTTGATTAGATTAATGAAATAGTCAACTATTCCATGCACATACGAGGACAAAACTTTGTACAACTAGCTCGGAGTTTTTTCCTTTCTTCTTTTTGACTGTTAGCTCGTAGTTTTCTTGGTAAGGCATATTAGCTAGTAGCATTTTTTTTTGATTGAGCTAGTAGCATTTTAAGAACGGTTATTAGTTGATTAAAAAGGTGTTAGCATTGCTCAGGCTTCACAACCCAACAAAAGGATCAAGTGTCAAAGGTATATTTTTGGGAAAAAAATATAAATCAATCACACACATTGATTTGGTTATTTGGATGGATGTGATTAAATCTCGTTTATGTTTAATTTCTCGGTGACGAATTACAAACTATTCGTGACGAACTATGTCGTACTTTTGATTTCTCGGCGACGAATTAAAACCCCTAGTTTTAACGAACTTTACATTTTGTACATGATCAATACTCATTAGTTCACATCAAACTCGTCACACACTTGGTACTTGCATTCATATCTCCCCAATGGAGTTACAATTAATTAATCGGATTAAATTGTCGTCCTTTAGATGTTGGAATATGTTTTTAGTTTCTTCTTATATACTCCATCCGTCCTACGTATATTTTTCTTCTCACTTTTCTTTTTGGGCGTCCCAAAATTTTCTTCCCATTTCCAAAACTTACCATAAATACCCACATTCACATTACACTCTCAAATCACAATCATCTTATTTAATCATTTATCTTCACACAGATTGTACTTGCATGGTTTATCTTCACACAGATTGTACTTATTTAATCATTTATCTTCACAATCACCTTATTTAATCATTATCTTCACACAGATTGTACTTGCAAATACAATTAAGTACAACATATATTGTTTTTCTTAAAACCTGTGCAAAATCACAAAGGGGAAGAAAAATATGGGACGGAGGGAGTAATAACTTCCTTCATGAAATATAAGAGACGTTTTCAACTTTCTTGACATAACAAGAAGGTTTGTGAGCAGACACAAATCAATTAGTCTTCCAGAAACCCTAATACTCGCTAATTTAAGATTTACCAAACTGCATTCAATAAATAATTACCTGACTCATGAATTAATTATAGACCATACATATGTACATCAATTCGAATTTAAACATGTTAAGACTAAGACGACTTATTATTGACAACAACTCAAACAACCTTTATATACAATACATATGAATGTATAACTCCTAGGAGCGCTCAAATGAGAATCCATCTTTTTCGAGAATTTTGAGAACTTCTTCGTTATGCATTTTCGTCTTCGTTATGCACTTTTAAAAATGCATCAATTTTTGCTTAAGTGCAATTTCCGAAAGCTTAAAATGCATCTAAGGCAAAATGCATGCTCGAAACTGCATAATGAATGAAAAAAGTTAGTGAGACACGTGTCACCCCCACATTCAAATATGCAACTTGATCCAATGGTGAGATTTTGGGTCTCAGGTTCTCGAATTTTTAGGGGTTCTCAACTGACAGTTGTAATATTGTATAGTCAAAAGTAATTTATAAGACCGGTAAGTACCGGGTCGTCCAAGGAGCAATTGTAAACCTAAGATCACTATTCGATTTTACTAAATAAGTCTATTTCTTAACGATTGTTTGAGATTTGATTATCGATTACCAAGCAATAATAGTAAATGAAATGAAGGGGTTGTTTTCAGGTTTTAAAGGCGTTCCTAGGGTACTACTTCCCTCCTTGGTGTACTAGACTCTTTAAAGGCACAATTTCATGCAAGAATAAGCAATGTAATGATTAGATTAAGGTGTGCGACTATTAAACCAAATTCAATCTCTCGATGTTCTTATTTGATTTAAGGGAGAGGCACCTCGCACGTGAGCTTCAATCGATAGATGTTGTTAGCTCACGTTCACCTCAAGTTTCTCAATCATCAACGCTAGTTGAGTGATCAAAATCCAAGAGTGGTGAAGACCAAGCCTATCTCGATGCTAGGATGAGTCACGCTAGTGATTGTCATCAAGCAAGGGTGAATCTACTTTCATTCTAGAACTCTTAGTCTCATTCGCTAGAACACTCAACTTCAAATTCATGTTTCTAGACCACTTAGGCATTTTATCAAACACTTGGTGGGCGTAAAGTTGACATTTTATCCAAGTAGATTCAAAATCATAACAACGCTTCGTTCAAACATGTATTCAATAGATTATAGAGTTCCTACACCAAGGAGGTCCATAGGACCCCTAGAAACTAGAAGAAGGGACTACTCACAAGTCATATTCAATAATCAAGCAAAGTAGTTTTTTTTTACAAGGATGATGAAATAGAAAACAAAGAAGATGAAGAACTAGGATGAAAATCTCCCTTCAATCCTTGAGTTTCTCCAAACTTGATGTTTTGATCTCAAAACCCTTCCTTCTTCTCAAAAACCCTCGATGATCTCCCAAAAAGCTTGGCTTTCTATTTATAGCCCAAGAGTTAAAATTCTGATTTCCAGGTGAGACCCGGGCGGGCTTTCTTTAGGATCGAGCGAGGCTTGGCCAAGGCCGAGGAACTTGCAGGCGAGACCCGGCCGGGCTTCCAGGCGCTCGGGCGGGCTTGGTCGGGCGTGGTCGAAAGGCTGCTGTGGGGACTCGGGCGGGGCTCGGGCGAGTGCTGGCTTATCCGGAGTGGAATGGGAGTTGCAAGGGACGCTCGGGCGAGCGCCGAGGCTGGACTCGGGCGGGTGTCGAGTGTTCCCGAGTGCCTGTCATGGATGACTCGGGCGAGCGCCATTAAGCTCGGGCGGGCATGTCTGGATCAGACGAGCAATTCTGGCGGAGATGGTTGGCCATGCGCACGCTCGGGCGGGCCTTCGAGCGCTCGGTCGAGCTCCACTCCCTTAGCATGAGGAATCTTGATTTTTGGCTCGAAACTTCATTTTTCCGCGAGAATTGATTTCCTTAAGTCTCGAAACCGTAGGATCGGTTTTTCACCTGAAATAGCAAATACGAGGGTCAAATGGCATTGAATTAGCACCGGGAATGAACCAAAACTCTTCGTAAATGGATATGTATTCTCGACTCATCATCAACCTAGCTAGCGCTTCCCTAATTAACTCCTAATATCTCTCTAACAAAACAATTTTTTTTGAAAAGATATATAAATTTGTCCCAAGTACTGCAAATTATATAACTCATAGACCAACCAAGATTATTATTTCACAAATTCGGATAGCTAGTCAGGCTAAAGCTCAAGTGTCTTTTAGCTAAAACCTAACCCTTTGAAATGATTCCGATTTGTGAGCCCTTATTTTATTAAGTTGTCATCCCAACAACTGAATGAGAACGATTTCTTCACAGTTATATATTTTGTGATTCAAATGAAGACAAAAAGTGTATTGCTGGTTGATATGCTAAATAAATTCCATGTCATGTAAAATGGGAATAAAGTAAATTCTTGGATTGCAAGAAACTGATGGAAAGATGAGACAACATGAGAGAATGACCCTTTTCACAGTTGTAGAAGACAAATAACCCTTTCTTAATAAAGATTTTGTCCTAATTTTGCCTTTAGTTGGCTTTTCATTTCTCTAATGTTCTCCGCTCTATAATATTTAGTTTAGACAATGTTGTCTACTTATAAGTACCAAATCAACAAATGGGAACCTAGCATGTTGGACCATATCAGGAGCACATTATTTTTGCTAGCTAGGCTGTCTTTAATCATTCACATAAGACATCATTACTAAATGATTCATCAAAAGAGAGGTGATCTGAAATCTCACATGAATTGTAGTTTTGGATTCCATTTAGAGAGATGAAAGACCTAACTAGCAGCACACTTTATTTTATTCTTTATATTTTTTAAAGGTCAAGGATCGACACTTCGGATTCAAACCACCTGTACATCCGGGGACTTAAACTACCAACCTTTTGATCATTTGATCAAGTGATCGACCGCTCGACCATAAAGTACACTTTGGGATATGTTTGTTCTTTTACACCCTTATAATTTCAGTTGTTCAGTTTAGTGCTTCATTTAATTAAGAACTTCAATTAAATACTTATATAAGTTAAGCCTCTAAAATTTAGCTTAAAGGTCAAGTATTATTGTCAAATACTTAAATACAGTTTAATTGAGTTCTTTAATTAATTTCACTTGCACTTTAATACAGTTTTATTGTACTTCAATATAGTTTTATTAAGTTCAGTAAAGTTAAATTAAGTTCAATACAGTTTAATTAAGTTCAGTACAGTTAAATTAAGTTCAATAAGGTTAATTAAATTCAGTACAGTTAAATTAAGTTCAATACAGTTTAATTAAGTTCAGTATAGTTAAATTAAGTTCAATACAGTTTAATTAAGTTCAGTATAGTTTAATTAAATTCAATACCATTAAATTAAGTTCAATACAGTTGAATATACTTTAATTAAATTAAGTTAAAAAATTTAATATAATTTTTCAAGTCAATCCAGTTTTTATAGTTTGCAAGTTTGCAACCCTATTATTCAAAACTTTTATTTTTAATTTTTTAAATAATTTTTGGAAATCCGTACGACATATATGATCTAACGGTTTTTCAAGTTTGTGTCCACACCTCTTCGGAAACTATTGCATCCGTTTTAAAATGGAAGTAAACTTTGTTGCACTTGATATGAATTTAAAGAACATGTGGAAATAAACATATGAATACAATATATATTTGACATAGAAACGTACAATGACATTCAAGTGTAGTACAAATGGAAACATTTACATATCATCATCTTTATCCATGTTCATTTCCACTACATTATCTGGACAATCCTCAATAATTTGAAACGCTATCATGTCGCGTACTTGATTCTTCCACTCTTTTCGTTGTTCCTCAATAATTTTTGGAAAACCTTTGAGAATATATGATCTTAATGGTTTTTCAAGTTTGTGTCCACACCTCTTCGAAAACTATTGCATCCGTTTTGAAAAAGAAATAAACTTTGTTGCACTTGATATGAATCGAAAGAACATGTGGAAATAAACATATACATACAATACATATGTTACATAGATACGTACAAATGACGCATTCAAGTGTAGTATAAATGGCAACATTTAGATATCATCGTCTTCCTCCATGTTCATATTCACTACATTATATTTAAATATACTTTATAAAATATAATCATAAGAATATACTTAAGTTTTAAAAAGTGTATAATTTTTTAGCAAGTTAAATTAATAAATTGTATAAGTTTGAGTTAAATTAAGTTCAGTAAAGTTAAGTTAAATTAAACTCGATATAGTTAAATTAAGTTCAGTACAGTTAAATTAAACTCGATACAGTTAAATTAAGTTCAGTATAGTTAAATTAAGTTCAATACAGTTAAATTAAGTTCAATACAGTTAAATTAAATTTAATACAGTTAAATTAAGTTCAGTACAGTAAAATTACAGTTAAATTAAGTTCAAAAGAACCGTCCCTTAAGCCATCAAATTTAAGTTCTTCATTTCAATTCTCCTATTTAAGTTAAATTTAGCCGCGTCCAATATTAATTTGATTCAAAGGAAACACTCTTAGCTTGTTGTTGAAGTAGACAATTAGTAGGGAACAAAGAGTAAGAACAAATGTGTACTTGTTGTGAGTAGTTAGAAAAAACCAAAAGGGTTGGGGAAATAACTAGCTGTATACATGAGTGCATGCATATATTGTTGGGAAACAAATGTCAACCTTATAAAGACCATCACGGACAGAAGTGAGAAAGATGATAAACAGGCCACCAGAGAAATGAGAGCTGTCAAAAGATATATGAAACCTCGAGAGAAATCACATGATTTTCAAACAAGACAAAGAAGCTAGCTAAATATATTTCTACAAAAATATGCATAGAAATTCTATATGCATGACCAAGTCTTACCTTATTCATCCGACCATTGTCTACCCTACTTGCACTACTAATGTGTATTTATACATAAATACAATTTAGGGTTTTGAGAAATTCTTGGACCTTGTTGGTTTGATGGGTCAATGAAAGGTAGCTTCATTTCCCACCACATAGAAAATTAAGAGCAATATGTTTTGATGTGCATAAAAATTGAGTAATAAAATGTCTTTTTCTCCTCTCTTTCTCTCACTACATTATATCACACATATATACTCTCTTTTATATGCCAGTGTAAAACAACAACAACTCTGACAATCTCTCCATATACTGATTCTGCAAGTGTTGGGAAGAAGTCTTCATTTACTTTTCTTGGATGAAGATGGTTGGTGATGCTGATGGGTGAGTTTCCTTTCAAATCTTCGGAACAAGCTCATATGCAGATCTCTGACTACTCATACATTCTTGATTCATTCTTATGCAAGGGTTTTCTATTTTGTTTATTTTTATTTTCTTTTTTGAGTAGAAGAAGCAAATTAGGGGATCACTGATCAACAAATTAAATCAGATAAAGTAGTTTACGTGTCTTGTATATATCAAGATTGCTTGAATTAAGCGAATCCCTATAACAATTGATAGTTTGTGTTTTGGGTTTCTCCACTCAAAAGATCTTTCATATATTAGGGTTCATCGATCATCGTAGCATTTACATTATTGAGCATGGTGGATCATTCGGTTTCGTCTCGAGAAATTGTCAGTCTTCCATTAGACTAAGCTTTTTTCTGACTTCAAATTTGAATCTAAAGTATGTCCACCTCTATGCAACCTAAGTTCGACCTCTACTCTTTTCAGATATTGTGACTCATATGTGATATTTTCATATGTGCAGAAACTGAGATGATCCTGTTATGCTAGCTACGTACAAAACTGCAATGGTATAAAGCAAAGCAAATATAAAAGGAGTATGTTAAAAGGGCAAAATCCAAAGAAATGGCAGCTGAGACAACGATAACACCAACGCCGCCTCCAGTAGCAATAGAGATCATTTCCGGTGAAGAAAACTACAATATAAGCAGTAGCAGCAGCAGCCAAAGTATTACAGAACAGACCCAAAAGTGTTCATCCGCGTTTGATCTTAACCAAGCGGCCAAGGGTGATATAGAGGAGGAGGAGGCTGGTGATTGTGATCTAATTTCTGATGAAGGAAATTCATCAAGTAGTAATAATACAGGTAGTGGTGGAAATAATAATGAAGATCAGGGATCTAAAGAGCGGAACGGAACAAATACAGTTAGGCCTTATATTAGATCTAAAATGCCTAGGCTAAGATGGACTCCTGATCTGCATATGTGCTTTGTTCACGCCGTTGAAAGGCTCGGTGGGCAAGAACGTAAGCATTATTATCTCGGTGGCAGATCAAAAGTTGGATTATCATATGTTTCTTTTTCTGAAATTTTCCCATTTCTTGAAATCCAGGAGCAACTCCAAAGCTTGTACTCCAGTTAATGAATGTGAAAGGGCTAAGCATTGCTCATGTCAAGAGTCACTTGCAGGTATATATGAAATAATGTGCCCTTTCTCTTAGTTATCTTAAAATATACCGTTCAACTAAATGTGAAATACCAAAATGGGTACTTCACACCTAACCCTAATTTTGTTTCCCTTTCTCGTTCTTGCCCTAAATTTTCAGATGTACAGAAGTAAGAAGCTTGATGAAACTGGGCAAGGTACTCCACTTATTTTTGGATCTTAAAACCCTAATTTAAACATGTTTATGTGAAACCGGATTTTGAGCAAAACCAATATAATAGATGTACGCAAATGGGTATATAAATAATCCCTCCTACCGGTTTATATATATACGTACAGTTCTCTCTCATCATGGAAATGGACCTAGCCGTGGGAAGCACCACCACCATCACATGATGGAAATGTACCACCCTTATGCACATTCTCACTTCAAAATGGAAAACAAAAGAAGTAGTGGCATCAGTCATCTGGGTTTTCAATCCTTGAGAGAGCCCTTCGACCCGCGGAGGTATATATATATGTGTGTCATTTTTCGATTCTGGACTCTGGTGATGTATATATTTGCTATTAGTTGTACTACTTTGTCCTTTCTCTAACTATTATGTACATAAAGATAGATTGATTTACTAGTATCAAATAACATAAGTTTGCTCTATTATTGGTAACGAGTACACTCTTTTGTTATGACATATATATGCATGCACAGAAATCAAAGTTGGGCAGTAAGTCATCCAATGACAAGATGGAGCAAGGACTTGGGGCTTGCACCGAACAGTACTGCTCCAAATCATGAACCAATTAGAGCAGCAATGGCGAAGCACTTTGGGCCAATTAGGCAAAGTCATTTCTTGGAGAGGAGGTTGATGTCTAGCAACCTCACCGTTGGCGATGAGGGTTGTATTAGACAGAGATGCCGAAATGGCACTACATATGATTGGGAAAATAAGCTACGCAATCACCAAGTAAATCTCAATAATGCATTATCTCTTGGGAACTTAGAGACACCTTCAACATGGAGTCCCGGAACAAGTACCAAAAGTGTTTCTCCTAAGGAACTAATTACTAACACAAGAAACCCTACATTGTCCATATCTGCTGCTAGAAATGATGCTAAAGAATTAGGAGCTCCTTTTCACCTTAAGGTACGCGTCCTCCCTGATCTCTTCTCGCCTCGATCGATCTTCTGTCTTGTATATTAGAACGTTGAATTTTGTTAATTCAGAAATGTCCATAATCACATTTTGACTCAAAAAATATTGTCTGTGAATCATGATTCTATATTCATATATATAAGCTACTAGAGTTTGACACTTCTTCTCTGCAGGGAGATGTAAGATATTTGTTCAATTATCTGATACTCAATAGAGAAAAATAATTATTTTATATTTTATAGAAATTTGAAATCTTACCTTACCAATTTGTGTATGTTTAATTTTCCAGCTCTTGCAGAGGCTAGAAGAGAGCCGAGTTTCAAACATGGACAACGTGATGTTTGATATTGAAAAGCACAAAGATAAGCTGGAAAAGGACATGATGGAAACAATAATAATGCCCCAGCCAAACCTACAACTCAGTTTGAGCCACAATGGTGAACAATATAGACACAAAACTAGTGATCATGACTTGGGATGGCATGCAAAGTCGTTATCATCGATTGCCATTGATACAGCTCTATCTCTATCCTTGTCCGCAGCTGCACCGTCAAAACTGCAAGGGGGATGCGGTTATTTAGTTGACAATTGGAAAATCCGAAGAGAGACTTAGTGATGGGATATATAATTATGATGATCAAAATGGGGCAGTGCTAAAACGATTGGGAAAGGCCACAACATGGGGGTGAGTACTTTAGGATCTGACCACAGTTAAAAGGAGTGAGATCTTGTAAGTACTCATCTTGGTGGCCGGCCGTTAGACAAATATTTTGTGAACTAGAAATGTAACATTTGCTGTTGTTTACATCTTGAATAACAAATAAGTACTCTTGATTGCTCGCATTCAGAATACTTTACGTACCCTTTTCAAGGGTACATATATATTGTACTAATATATTTTTCCCCATGTGTTTTTTTACGCAGTCGGATCACGAGAAATAGCAAAATGTAGTTCTCAACCGAAGTACTCAATTGCCTTAAAGCTCTGGAATCCACCAGAAAAATAGAAACTAGAGTTTTTGGTTGAATGAAAAAGTTCTACAATCCAGTTGGACTTTAAATAGTGAAAAAAATTTAACATGTTAGAATCGAAAAAAGAAATAAACAGCTAATAAAATTGAAAAAGAAATGGCTAATATGCTATTTCGGAGCCCTGATTAAACGGTCCCTGCATCAATTTTACTATGGAGGTCATTGTGAAAAGATAAAAAAAAAAGAGCTTTACATAATTTTGTTTAAAAAAATTAATACAAAAAATATATATATGTGCTGAAAATGCTCATGCCTTTTCAGTTATTTCACAATGATCCATATTGTCCTGGATAGAATGTTTGAAGGCTGATTAAATAGAAATATTGACAGCTTCAAGTTCAGGGATTGGTGTAAGCATCTGCGGACGAGAATGGAAAAAATATATATCAGACATCAGTACCTAGCCTAGCTTGTATATGATCAATAGATGGATAAGTAAGTTACCTGAGTGTACCGCAGATGTGGGTTAGAATTCTTGACCATTGTTTCCCACTTGGGATCAACTCTCTTCTGCCTTGGATCTTGCTTCTTAACATGATAAAAGACCGATGCGATTGATTTCTTGAAAAATTGGATGGCAAGGCTCGATGTAGCCAAGAGTCAGACGGAGAGTTTGGTAAAAATGGGGGCAATGGGGACTGAGGAATTGGCATAATCTCAGTTTTCAGACCTTTCTTCTCATCTGCTATGCTCAAGTACTTCAATTTCTGGGAACATCTGCTGAAATGCCTGGCATGTCACGAAACCGTCCATAGGTTTTAGTACCTCTCTAGCTGGGAGAGTTCTCTGGGTTTGATCAGTCCGATGACCTGAATCAATGTACAGAGTTTACTCAACCACATGGCTCTCTGGCTGTGATTCATGTGCACTGCATTCTGATGCCGCAAAAAGCCTCTAAAGTTGTTAAAAGTTTCTGGACCCGTGGCGAAGTTCCCTAGACTGTTTATGATTATTGCGTCGAAAATATTCATTTTGAGCGAATGCAGATTCCACGCTTGGCCTGCTCCTGTCTTCATGGATCTTTGTTCTTTTATCGCTTGCAGCTGAACTTATCTGGTTTATGCAAGCAACGACGAGTGAGTAATTTGGATCACTAGAAAAAGAAATTCCTAGGCGAGCTCAAAAAGGAACATATATATATGAAACTTATTACCTCAGTACCCCATTTCGTTCCACGCGCAGTTCTGAAACAATTTGCCGGTACTTGGCCTACTAACTTAACCCTCTTTTGAGGCGACATTCTCAGCTCCGGAACTGGTCTTAAAAAGCAAGACGTAGGGAGTAACCGACAGCCTTTAACGGATATGTTTATTTGGTCCTCCTCATCATTATTCATGTCTTCTTCACTATCTTCTTCTTCTACGTCAGTTTGAGTATAGTTACTCGAAACAATAGGTTTATTTTTGGAAGAATGTGGAGGCATTTCTGAAGCCATTGCCTTTGCTGCAGATAGGAAACGCCCCATAATAAAATCTCGAGTATTTGAATCAGCAGAGACTGTCACTACACCATTTTGCTTGCTACGCGATTGATTTTGCTGCAGTGGCATACGAGTCAGTCGCCCAAGAAGCACTACGCGACACACTTACTGTCTGTGTCGCCTACATAAACTTAGGCGACTGACTCGTATGCCACTGACCCATGTGTGTCACGTAAGAGGTCGTAGGCAATTGAATCCTATGCCACTACATAACAGAGTCGCTTAAACTGTTGTAGGTGACTAACTTGTTTTACCATATTGAAGTTAGTCACTTAAATATCAAAAATTTATTTTCAAAATTAACCACATTAATAAGTCCCAACAGCCGCACACCAACTTTGTACGGGGGTTTTTAGAAATAAGATTCCAGGTGACTGATATTGGCAATGTTAGTCGCCTAAGAAGCTTTGTAACACACAGTACGTACGAGCTCTCTCTTCTTCCAATTTTGCAATATTGGAGCTCTTCCTCAAAACCTCAAACACAGTGGAGATAGCAGGTATAGTTATCTTCTTCCGATAGGGGCACAATCATTTGTTGGATATACACTCCAAAATGTTTTAGAATGACATTATATTATTTTACTTTCTTGGATATCTATTAAATTAAGAGTTGTGTAGTAACAATGTTTTGAGATCATATTTGACGATATTATTTATGAGAATGATTAAGCCTAGAGGAATTTACAATGCTATCATGCTTGCGATTGGAATACACATTACCAATACATCAAGTGTATCAAAAGAAGACACAACAATGGATATATTTATATCTCATTGATTGTATTCACATTGTTTGGATTCGTTCATAATCTCATTAAGAGTTTCAATATGATGAAAATTGAAAATGATGATGACCCAACTAAAAATATTAAAAAGCACATACACCTCATGTTGATTGTAAAACAACAAAACTTGAAGAAGTGAAGTGCTTTTCTGTTATCATAGCTCTAAGTCTTATAAAGACAAATACATGGTTATATTTTATAATATGACATGCAATGTTTATATCTACATTGTTGTTTGACATTGTACTTAATCACGTTATACAGTATGATTTTTATTATTATCGTGAGCTCAAGCTCATAGAATGAGTATCACGTTATATGATTTTTTGAACATTAAGTAATTTCACATGTTTTCAATCTTCTCTAATTAAGTAATTAACTTAAACGTGTATTGGAATAAAAGTTTGCAAAAATTACACCCTAAAATATTTCATTTGCCAAATTCATTTTACCGCCCAGCCCAACCCAATTAACCCTAAAATATTTCATTACACCCTAAAATATTTCATTTTACCGCCCAGCCCAATTAACCTCAAAATGAGATGACCGCCTCTCCTTTGCCAAATTCATTTCCATCCACACGCGAAATCCTTAGGCGAACCCTATCTCCCCCGACCCTTAATTCGTCCGCTCAATCTTCTCCAGTTCCGTTTAGGGTTTCTAACTGTGTTGTTCTCCATTCCGGGTAAAAGTATCGATTGTTGGTTCTTCTCTTCGAATTTTGTTCACGGTTACTAGTTTCATGTGTTTGTTGTACATTCCATCTTTGTTCATGGGTTTTCATTTTATTTTTCAGATCCTATCTGGTCTGCTTCTCTCGAAGCCCTTTCTTGGACTCTCTTATCAATTTCAGTGCTTCTGCAACTCCTTAAATTCTGGGGCCGAGGCGAGTGTTGGGAGGCTTGCGATGTGAGAAGCGCTGGATCGATTGTCGAAGTTCCGCCTTATAAGGTGGTGATGGCGATGCCGCTCCAATCTCCTCATACCGAGTGGCAGTTGGATGTGTAAAGGGATAGCTGATGAGCTTCGCGCAGATTGGAAGGTATGATTTTGTCCTGCGTTTCGGTTGATGTAGCTGATGAGCTACGCGCAAATTGGAGTTAATGGTTGATAGTATAGGAGACATGCCTTTTGTTATAAGCAGATTTGAATGAGTGAAGGTGTTGCTTTTTTTTGCACTATTTCAATTAAGCATTTCTTGACCCCTGCTGAGCGAGATTTGGTTATTGGCTGGAATTTACGTAAGAATGTTGCTATCAAAATTTATGGCTCTGTTTGTTAATGACTTAGATGAAATGTAATTGCGTTTTCTGTGGGCCTTTTCAGATTACTAATGAATGCTTGATGCATATTCCAGAGTTGAAGTACCTTGAAGATTTGGTTCTTGAGGTATGTTTTGCTATTGGGCTGCATTCTTAAGTTAACATGGCTTGAAGATTTGGTTGCCACTACTATATATTGTGTAGTTTTGTGATGTCATTCTTAAGTAATACTGATAGTAAAGAGTCCTCTTGGCTAATATTGTGCTTTGGTGATGATAAAAGGTTGTTAATTCACTACTACAGAACAGACCTTATGCAACGGTTCTGAGTACCATTATGCAACGGTTCCTCATCCGTTGCATAAGCTACCGTTGCATAAAGTCATACTTTATGCAACGGTTCAATAAAAACCGTTGCATAAAGTCATACATTATGCAACGGTTCTAGCAACAAACCGTTGCATAATGTCATACTTTATGCAACGGTTTGTTGCTAGAACCGTTGCATAATGTATGACTTTATGCAACGGTTTTCCTTAAAACCGTGGCATAAAATGCGGAAAAATTTTGGTATATTTTGATTGTTTTATAGCTCAAATTCACCTTAAAAATTAAACACAAATTACAAACAAATATAATTCCCTGTTACTCATTTTCCAAACATCAAATACTTTCATTTCACTCTAATACGACCATTCATTACATCAGTCATATAACTTCACAAAATAATCAAATGTAAACACTACAATAATTTATCTAGCCAAAATTAGATCATGAATAGTTGTGCAACTAGCCGACGATGTCATCTCACACGTCTTGTATCTTTCTTCTTGAATCTGTTAGACGCAGGAGCATTCGATTTCAAGGAGTGAGATGGAAAACAACGCAGGAGATGAAGTGTGCACAGTTTGAACTTATAGAAGCCAATCAGCTGAAAAATATGGAGTTAAAAGAAAATATTAGCTTGAAAGAAAAACATATAAAAGACAGTGAAGTAAACATATAAAATATTAGGTCACTGAGTATCAATGCAAGTAATTACATATAAAAGACAACGAAGTAAAGATAAAGCTTATTTTACTTTTCTTCTAAGCTTATAACATACTTAATGTACACACTGAAATTAAAATTAGGCTCAAATTATATTGAGCATTATCAATAGAACACTTACAGGCCAACACTTCTAAGCCAACAATCCTTGAACAACCTTGGCAAAACCAGCAAGTGTTGCCTCTGGATCAGTTTCAACAAGTCCTGCAATGATCAAGTGATTTCATAATTATTAGAGAAGAGAGAAAAGGAACAATTTATCAGCTACATTGATCATGGCAATAGTGAGTACAATAAAATAAAAAATAAAAAGAGATGCCAAATGGGAGTAATTAAACACAGTAGCTATACGACAATCATTTATGCTGAGCACAAGTAGGACAGTTTACCTTTGGAATTGTAATATTGGTTCTCAATATATCAACATCTTGCTCTTCAGGCTCTTCTTCTGAAAACTCAAATCAGAAGCAAATACTAATAGCTTCAACACCTACACAAAACCAAGGTTGGTGAATTAGTAAAATTATAAACAAATCAATAAGCAATTAGATGACTCACATCACTGCAGGTCTCAGTTCCCCTTTCATCTTTTTGACCTTTCCCTAATTTCATCAAACAGCTTCCGTGCACTAAAAATAAGAGCAACACACATTCTAATCAAAGCTAAGCAAACTCCTAGTTCTGAGATGATTGTGTAAAAAATGACTCGATGGCATCGGTCGAACTAAATTGCAGCTCACAAAACCCCAATCTAAATCAACAACATCCATATAAACTCAAGTTCAGCATTTTTATAAACCCTTCCTAGCTGAAATCGGTCGGTTTTAAAGTTGGGAACGACGGCCGAGAAAAGGCCAAGCAAAATCAGACAGCTACTCACCTTTCTTGGCCTTTCCGCTGGGTTTGGGAGGCGTTGTAGCAACGACGGAGAAACCTTCGCTGCTTCGCAACCAACATCGGCGCCTCCAGCAACACCGCCACCGACTTCGATCTCTGTTGCAGCTTCGCCCCCGTCGCCTCCAGTCCGGTGAGAAGACCGCTGAGAAATGCTGGGATGAGGAGACGAGGAAGAGTTCCAGATCTGATGTTGTCAATCGCCGCTTCGCCATGTACTCCATCGGCGTCGTCTTCATCTCTCTCAAAACCAAACCGCTTGTAGAAATTCATCCGCTTCTTTAAATAAAACCTAATTCTTTATTCACTTTATGCAACGGTTTCTTCATAACCGTTGCTTAATCTTACCGCATAGGCGTCGGTTCACTCTAAACCGTTGCATAATTTGTCTTTTATGCATCGGTTAAACTGAACCGTTGCATAAGGTCACTATATGCAACGGTTCAGTAAAAACCGTTGCATAATGTGTATCCTATGCAACGGTTCTTTTAAAAACCGTTGCATATTGTAATTTTTGAACCGTTGCATAAACTCCTGTCTGTAGTAGTGATTAATGGACGAAGTGGAGTTCTTGTTCACAAAGCACATTGCCTACAACAACAGGAGAAAAGTAATGAAGTTTCAAAGATCTCAAGAGCATAATGAATCACTCATGGTTACCTTTTCGTGGGTACATAGATCACTTCTTAGATAGAAAAATAGATAGTACTCTTTGAATCCAAGCATTAGAACTTGTGTATTTTGATAGTAGTTTGGAAGTTGAATAACTTGTAGTTTGATCATTTAAACTATGTATTTGTATTTTGAAAGCAATAAAGGAATTTTGGTTCTATTATGTAATTTATTAATGTTTTATGTTATTTTTCTTTTTATGAGTTTCTAATGAAAATAGAAAAGTGATTTTTTAATAATACTTATGTGACATCCGAAGTCAGTTGCTAAAAATTCTATGTCACTGACCTTAATTCAGTCGCTCAAGTGACTCATTAGAGCGACATACCCAAAAGGTTCAGTCGTTTAAATACTTAAATGACAGAGGATAATAGGTTCAGCCGCCTGCATACTTGGGCCACGGTAGATGGGCCACTACTCTTAGGCGACAGACGGTTAGTCACATATGTTCCTGGGCGACTAAAAATGAACTTGGACGACTCATTTGACTTAGTCGCCTAGCAAGCAAAATGGTGTAATGTGTGCCAGTCAAGCCCTCGTCGAAATCATTTGTTCCACTACTAAAGTCACTTTACACTTAAATTGTCCAAAGTAGATGAATCACTTCTGGAAAAAGTATCCTGTTCTACAACATGTGTCTCCTCGTCATCTTCTGAACTAAAGCTTTCCTTTTCTGCATATCCCTCGGCACAACTCCAAAATTTTTCAGGCGATTGACTCGTTCTGAATAAAGATTTCTTGCATCAGTTGTCGGGATATTTAGGCTTCTGACAGCCTCCAGCGATTCATTTGCATTTCTTTCAGAGTTGTGATTTAGTATCATGCTTCAGCCTCCCTGGAGTTTTTTCCCACACAAACGGAATGGTACCTGGATTTCGTATATGGTCTGGCACCTTCGACATTTTATCAGACTCTGATGCTATTGGCTCGGAACACCTCGTCGGCGTCACTTGCCTACTAATGCAGAGCAAACGCAGAGAAAGCCGAGATTAGGGAAAACCCTAGTTCTGTTTTTTATTTATTCAAAAGCTGCCGAATGAAGACTACATGAGTTTGCTTAAATAGGAAAAATAAAACGAAACCCTAATACGAAAATTACTAAAAACCGAAAATAGCTAAAAATATTAAAAATTCAAAATAAAATAGGAAACGACTCCGGATGCCCAAAAAAGCCCCGGCAATAAGGTATTATGCTCAGAATAAGGTATTATGCACGAAATCAAACACCGGCAACTCAAATCCTGCTAACGTGCACCACTTTCCGCCACAACCTTAGTTATCGCTAATTTGTCTGCATCATCCTCTCCCAGGTGGAGAAGATTCATCCTCGAATCCGAACCCATCTCCCCAACCTGGTGCCGCAGCTCCTCATGTTCCTTGGGACTCATACAATATTGTGGACGATTAGGCAGGGCAGCGCCAGGCACTAGGTCTATCTGGTGCTGGATATCGCGAAGTGGAGGAGGCTCAGCCGGTAAGGACTCAGGAAACATCACCCCAGATTCCCGCATCGCAGCCTGAAACGGGACTCGAGATAAAAGATTAGTCGAAGGCGGGCTGCCAATAGAGGAAGCAACCCGCGACTTAGATGGGACTAGCACAATCTTTTTAACCCGAAAAAGAAACGAGTAGGTGTTAGTTCTACCATCAGGTACAACAGAGCGATCAAACTGCCAAGGGCGGCCCAACAGTAGATGACAGGCGTCCTTGGGAACCACATCACAATAAATCTCGTCGATGTACGGCACTCCAATTGAGAAGGACACTAATACACGTTTAGTAACGGTAATATCAGTACCCTTACTAAGCCAAGCCAGCTTGTATGGCTTAGGATGGGATTCACTGGTAAGGGCAAGCTTCGACACCGCCACCTCAGAGATCACATTCTCGTAACTACCAGCATCAATGATGAAGGTACAAACCTTCCCACCAATCGTACAAGAAGATTGGAATACATTGGTACGCAGCCATAATTCAGAATGGTCATGGGCATGTGGGGTCAGGAACGTGCGCCGTAACATCAACACAGGACCCACGTCACCGAAAACAACCTCCTCCTCAACCACGTGATGAGTCGAGATTTCGACTCGTTAATACCCGTTTTCACTATTGCTTTAGTTCATTTCCGACGATAATATGATGTCATTTGATCCCCTTTTCGTGCATTTGAGGTACAAAACAAGATGTCTCAGTGTCAAAAACCGAAATACGAAAACTCGATGAAAATCGAAGACTAGAGCAAAAAGTGAGCAGAAGTAGTCTCCAGTCGGTCGACTGGGAAGCTCCCCCTGTGCCAGTCGGTCGACTGACGAGTGCTCTAGAAGGTCCTGCAACCCATGTTTCCACAGTCGGTCGACTGAGACTTTCAGCCGGTCGACTGGAGGGGGCACTCCATGAAGGGCATGCAAACCATGTAACCTCAGTCGGTCGACTGGTATCTCCCTTGTGTGCCAGTCGGTCGACTGGAGAAGGCTTCAGGAGGCTCAAAATCTACGTTTCCGCAGTCGATCGACTGGACCCTTCAGTCGGTCGACTAAGAAACTGCTTCTCAAACAACCGTTTCCTCCCCCAGTCGGTCGACTGGGCCACAAGCACAACGCCAGTCGGTCGACTGGGACTGCTACAGTACCGGATTTTCAGCGAGGCTATAAATAGAAAGTGGTAAGTTTGACCTAGGGAGCTGTCATCTTGGGGGGAAAAGACAAGGAAAAGAGGTCAAATCAAGGTCATCCATCATCACCCAATCAAGGAGGATTGAAGATCAAGGGAGTTTACTAGGATTAATCATCCTACTCTATTCCCCTTCTCTTCTCTTAGATTGTTTTAGAAACCCTACTCACATCATGTTGTCTTACATGATGTGTGAGTAGTCTCCTTGTGTTTTGAGGGATTTACAACCCTCTTTGGTACTCAATGATCATGTATACACATTCTATTTGCAATCTATGGAGTTGATTTCATTTTTACTATGCTCTTCATTATAGATATGTTGCTAAGTGTTTGACAAAATGCCTAAGTGACATGTTGGTGTTAGAACTATGATCTAAGCATTGAAAGAGCTTAGTGATGGTTTTGATGTAGTAAAAATGAACTCATCAAGCATTTATGAGAGTAAATGCATGGGTGAGAGGTTAACTAAGTCTTCATGCATATAGCATTTACTACCTCGGGAGATGTTCCAAGGATAATAAGTGTTATATAGTGAATCAATATCTTTAAGTAGTGAGATTTTACATAGGAAAGCTTGATTAGAATTAGACTTGCATGATTGTACGTCTAATCTTAGTCTAAGCTAGGTTTTAATCCTATCAACTTCTTGAATGATTAAACTCTTGTATACGTGATCGTTGGGAAATTGCCAAGGAGGGGAGTAACCCCTCGAAACTCTCTTTAATTGAATTGAACCCCCTAAGAACCATTTCATTACTTGCTTTATTATTGATAACCATTCTCAACATTGAATTTAAGGGAATAGCTGACGGAGCCCACCGCACTGTCGTTAAGGTGCGGTGTTCTCTGTGCAAAATAAATTTATATCTCCGCTACTCGTGACTTTACTACTGGGTAACAAGTGGTAAGTAGGGGTCGAACCCAAGGGAATTAGGGGGATAAGTTGTTCTTTGAGGGACCGTACAGGGAGGGAGCGTGTTTTAGGTTGATTGAGGTTTTAGTGCGGAAAAGTAAGTATTTTTTTGGTTGGTTTTGGTTTTTAGTGCGGAAAAGTAAATGACAGAAAAGTAAATACTGAAAATAAAAGAGAAGACTTACAGCGGTTGTTGCGTGATTGGCAAGTCTTCCGGGAGGTGAGCAGTTGATAAGGCAGTTTATACTAAGGAAGTAAATGCAGGTGGTGTTTTTAATCTAAGGAAAGCATTCGGTTTCGGGGGCCTTGTATCGTAGCATGTTTATCATTGGCCTTTAGTGATCCTACTAAGTATTCAAAAGTGTATCAAGGCCATTCCAAGCACTCGATTTGCCACACTGTCTAGTCCATTCCAAGACGTAGAGCACTTGTTCTATTTAGACTAATACCCCATTCCAAGGTATATTAGCCTATGTGCATCCATTTGACCAGTCATTCCCGACCAACCAAATGGTGTTTTAGAAAGGTCAAACTCCTCAGATAAGCTTTGCCATTCCAAGCATCCACTTATCCGAGTATGTTTACGAACCCCACGGAAGAGCTTTGCCATTCCAAGCATCCACTCAACCTTGGAAGTTCTAACCTAATATATGGCACATAGAACAAGTTTTAATTACAAAGAAGAGGCACTAAAAGTATGGCCTAAAACATTTTATGATACAAGTACACCCCTTCAACCGAATGAAGAGTTTAGCTACGAATATCCATAGAGGCGGATACCATAGCTAAGTACTCGAGGGTTTTTGAAAGACAGTAAGTAAAGGAGAATACTCAAGAACCAACAAGAGTAAACTCAAAAACTACTAGAATACTCAAGAACCAACATGAGTATTATAGATTTCAAACAAAAGCTTACAAAAGTACCAAAATCTAGAGAGATAAGTGATTGTGTTGTGGTATGAGGATTGGATGAAGGGAAGGGGTCTATTTATAGCAAGGGAGGAGGGGAGGATGTGGTGAGGAGTGAAGACACATGGCAAGAAGCCATGGAAGGTTCAAAAGCCGCCGATGATGAGTCATGAGGGGGAGGAGCCGCCCCCCATGACTCACCAAATGCCCAAAAGCCACCGGTCATAAGGTAAGGTGGAGGTGGTTTTGTGATTTTTGTGAGATTTCACAAAGCCATCGGTCCAATTCAGCTCCGGACTGACTCTGGTTGCTCTTCGGTTGGACTTGTTTTGAGTGATTCCATGTCAGGTTCATGATATTTCTTCAGTCGGCATCTGGTCGTGACCTTGGAATGACTCGTAATATCTTTTCAGCTTAAAAACTCCTCCTTAGCGTGTATTCTCTCTAGACTCCAAAATACACTGTAGATAAATATCAGAACTAACAAGCAAAAGTTAAATAGACAAAGAGTCTAATTTGGTGGGTTTAACTGTGTTTATGATTCGTATAATTATGGTCCATCAATAGCCGAGTAGAAAACTTGATTCTCTAGCGCATAATCCGTTTGCTCCCTTGGGTTCGACACCGGTCTTACCGGTCAAGATATAAATTGTTTTCGACTAATTGCATTGCTAAAAATTACAACTGTCACCACGTCATCACCATACACGTCAAAAACAGGATCCCCTCCGGAACGGGTACATCCTCGGGAGCATCATGCGTAAACAGTCTACGGGAACTCGAAACTTTAGGGCATTCCGCTTGACAATGCCCCATCTCTCCACAGCCAAAACAACGAATACCACCTTGACAGAGCCTTATCGTGAGGCAATGTGCAAAATTAATTTATAAGTCCACTACTTGTGACTTCACTATTGGGTAGTAAAGCGGAAAGTAGGGGTCGAACCCAAGGGAATTAGTGGATAGTTGTTCTTTGAGGAAATTGTACAGAAATGTAAGTGCGATTGGGGTTGGTTGTGGTTTTAGTACTGAAAGTAAATTGCTGGAAAGTAAATAACTGAAAGTAAAGTGCTGAAAGTAAATTGCTGGAAAGTAAATGACTGAAAGTAAAGTGCTGAAAGTAAATTGCTGGAACAGTCGAGTTCAATATCAACCAAACAACATACTTTTGGTTTGTCGCACGCTATATTTCAAGCGCAATACGTGCCAAAGTTATGTTGGATTGATGTTGAAAACGTCTGTAGAAGCAGAAAGTAAATAACTGAAAGTAAAGTGCGGAAATGTAAAGACTGAAAGTAAGTGCGGAAAGTAAAGTACTGAAAAGTAAAGTGCGTAAAGTAAAATACTGAAAGTAAAGTTAGTTGCGGAATGTAAAAGTTAGTTGCAGAATGTAAAGTACTCAAAGTAAATGGTACTGAAAGTAAACAGTTGATATTGAGACGGAAAGTAAAATGACAAGTGATGTTTTGATTGAGAGAAGGATTCGGTTTTAGGGGCCTTGTATCATAGTCCGTTCATCATTGACCTCTAATGATCGTTCTAAGTGTTCAAAGATGTATCAAGGCCATTTCTAGCACTCGACTTGCCACACCATCTAGTCCTTTTCAAGACATAGAGCACTTGTTCTAGATAGGCTAATTCCTTCTTTCGAAGTATCTTAGCCTATGTGCATCCACTTGATCAATCATTTCCGATCAACCAAGTGGTGTTTAAAAGAGGTTGAACTCCATGGAAAAGCTTTGCTCTTTCGAGCCTCCACTCAACCATGTATGTTCACGAACCCCATGGAAGAGCTTTGCTCTTTCGAGCCTCCACTCAACCATGTATGTTCTAACCTAATATATGGCACATAGAACAAGTTTTAATTACAAAGAAGAGGCACTAAAAGTATGGCCTAAAACATTTTATGATACAAGTACACCCCTTCAACCGAATGAAGAGTTTAGCTACGAATATCCATAGAGGCGGATACCATAGCTAAGTACTCGAGGGTTTTTGAAAGACAGTAAGTAAAGGAGAATACTCAAGAACCAACAAGAGTAAACTCAAAAACTACTAGAATACTCAAGAACCAACATGAGTATTATAGATTTCAAACAAAAGCTTACAAAAGTACCAAAATCTAGAGAGATAAGTGATTGTGTTGTGGTATGAGGATTGGATGAAGGGAAGGGGTCTATTTATAGCAAGGGAGGAGGGGAGGATGTGGTGAGGAGTGAAGACACATGGCAAGAAGCCATGGAAGGTTCAAAAGCCGCCGATGATGAGTCATGAGGGGGAGGAGCCGCCCCCCATGACTCACCAAATGCCCAAAAGCCACCGGTCATAAGGTAATGTGGAGGTGGTTTTGTGATTTTTGTGAGATTTCACAAAGCCATCGGTCCAATTCAGCTCCGGACTGACTCTGGTTGCTCTTCGGTTGGACTTGTTTTGAGTGATTCCATGTCAGGTTCATGATATTTCTTCAGTCGGCATCTGGTCGTGACCTTGGAATGACTCGTAATATCTTTTCAGCTTAAAAACTCCTCCTTAGCGTGTATTCTCTCTAGACTCCAAAATACACTGTAGATAAATATCAGAACTAACAAGCAAAAGTTAAATAGACAAAGAGTCTAATTTGGTGGGTTTAACTGTGTTTATGATTCGTATAATTATGGTCCATCAATAGCCGAGTAGAAAACTTGATTCTCTAGCGCATAATCCGTTTGCTCCCTTGGGTTCGACACCGGTCTTACCGGTCAAGATATAAATTGTTTTCGACTAATTGCATTGCTAAAAATTACAACTGTCACCACGTCATCACCATACACGTCAAAAACAGGATCCCCTCCGGAACGGGTACATCCTCGGGAGCATCATGCGTAAACAGTCTACGGGAACTCGAAACTTTAGGGCATTCCGCTTGACAATGCCCCATCTCTCCACAGCCAAAACAACGAATACCACCTTGACAGAGCCTTATCGTGAGGCAATGTGCAAAATTAATTTATAAGTCCACTACTTGTGACTTCACTATTGGGTAGTAAAGCGGAAAGTAGGGGTCGAACCCAAGGGAATTAGTGGATAGTTGTTCTTTGAGGAAATTGTACAGAAATGTAAGTGCGATTGGGGTTGGTTGTGGTTTTAGTACTGAAAGTAAATTGCTGGAAAGTAAATAACTGAAAGTAAAGTGCTGAAAGTAAATTGCTGGAAAGTAAATGACTGAAAGTAAAGTGCTGAAAGTAAATTGCTGGAACAGTCGAGTTCAATATCAACCAAACAACATACTTTTGGTTTGTCGCACGCTATATTTCAAGCGCAATACGTGCCAAAGTTATGTTGGATTGATGTTGAAAACGTCTGTAGAAGCAGAAAGTAAATAACTGAAAGTAAAGTGCGGAAATGTAAAGACTGAAAGTAAGTGCGGAAAGTAAAGTACTGAAAAGTAAAGTGCGTAAAGTAAAATACTGAAAGTAAAGTTAGTTGCGGAATGTAAAAGTTAGTTGCAGAATGTAAAGTACTCAAAGTAAATGGTACTGAAAGTAAACAGTTGATATTGAGACGGAAAGTAAAATGACAAGTGATGTTTTGATTGAGAGAAGGATTCGGTTTTAGGGGCCTTGTATCATAGTCCGTTCATCATTGACCTCTAATGATCGTTCTAAGTGTTCAAAGATGTATCAAGGCCATTTCTAGCACTCGACTTGCCACACCATCTAGTCCTTTTCAAGACATAGAGCACTTGTTCTAGATAGGCTAATTCCTTCTTTCGAAGTATCTTAGCCTATGTGCATCCACTTGATCAATCATTTCCGATCAACCAAGTGGTGTTTAAAAGAGGTTGAACTCCATGGAAAAGCTTTGCTCTTTCGAGCCTCCACTCAACCATGTATGTTCACGAACCCCATGGAAGAGCTTTGCTCTTTCGAGCCTCCACTCAACCATGTATGTTCTAACCTAATATATGGCACATAGAACAAGTTTTAATTACAAAGAAGAGGCACTAAAAGTATGGCCTAAAACATTTTATGATACAAGTACACCCCTTCAACCGAATGAAGAGTTTAGCTACGAATATCCATAGAGGCGGATACCATAGCTAAGTACTCGAGGGTTTTTGAAAGACAGTAAGTAAAGGAGAATACTCAAGAACCAACAAGAGTAAACTCAAAAACTACTAGAATACTCAAGAACCAACATGAGTATTATAGATTTCAAACAAAAGCTTACAAAAGTACCAAAATCTAGAGAGATAAGTGATTGTGTTGTGGTATGAGGATTGGATGAAGGGAAGGGGTCTATTTATAGCAAGGGAGGAGGGGAGGATGTGGTGAGGAGTGAAGACACATGGCAAGAAGCCATGGAAGGTTCAAAAGCCGCCGATGATGAGTCATGAGGGGGAGGAGCCGCCCCCCATGACTCACCAAATGCCCAAAAGCCACCGGTCATAAGGTAATGTGGAGGTGGTTTTGTGATTTTTGTGAGATTTCACAAAGCCATCGGTCCAATTCAGCTCCGGACTGACTCTGGTTGCTCTTCGGTTGGACTTGTTTTGAGTGATTCCATGTCAGGTTCATGATATTTCTTCAGTCGGCATCTGGTCGTGACCTTGGAATGACTCGTAATATCTTTTCAGCTTAAAAACTCCTCCTTAGCGTGTATTCTCTCTAGACTCCAAAATACACTGTAGATAAATATCAGAACTAACAAGCAAAAGTTAAATAGACAAAGAGTCTAATTTGGTGGGTTTAACTGTGTTTATGATTCGTATAATTATGGTCCATCAATAGCCGAGTAGAAAACTTGATTCTCTAGCGCATAATCCGTTTGCTCCCTTGGGTTCGACACCGGTCTTACCGGTCAAGATATAAATTGTTTTCGACTAATTGCATTGCTAAAAATTACAACTGTCACCACGTCATCACCATACACGTCAAAAACAGGATCCCCTCCGGAACGGGTACATCCTCGGGAGCATCATGCGTAAACAGTCTACGGGAACTCGAAACTTTAGGGCATTCCGCTTGACAATGCCCCATCTCTCCACAGCCAAAACAACGAATACCACCTTGACAGAGCCTTATCGTGAGGCAATGTGCAAAATTAATTTATAAGTCCACTACTTGTGACTTCACTATTGGGTAGTAAAGCGGAAAGTAGGGGTCGAACCCAAGGGAATTAGTGGATAGTTGTTCTTTGAGGAAATTGTACAGAAATGTAAGTGCGATTGGGGTTGGTTGTGGTTTTAGTACTGAAAGTAAATTGCTGGAAAGTAAATAACTAAAAGTAAAGTGCTGAAAGTAAATTGCTGGAAAGTAAATGACTGAAAGTAAAGTGCTGAAAGTAAATTGCTGGAACAGTCAAGTTCAATATCAACCAAACAACATACTTTTGGTTTGTCGCACGCTATATTTCAAGCGCAATACGTGCCAAAGTTATGTTGGATTGATGTTGAAAACGTCTGTAGAAGCAGAAAGTAAATAACTGAAAGTAAAGTGCGGAAATGTAAAGACTGAAAGTAAGTGCGGAAAGTAAAGTACTGAAAAGTAAAGTGCGTAAAGTAAAATACTGAAAGTAAAGTTAGTTGCGGAATGTAAAAGTTAGTTGCAGAATGTAAAGTACTCAAAGTAAATGGTACTGAAAGTAAACAGTTGATATTGAGACGGAAAGTAAAATGACAAGTGATGTTTTGATTGAGAGAAGGATTCGGTTTTAGGGGCCTTGTATCATAGTCCGTTCATCATTGACCTCTAATGATCGTTCTAAGTGTTCAAAGATGTATCAAGGCCATTTCTAGCACTCGACTTGCCACACCATCTAGTCCTTTTCAAGACATAGAGCACTTGTTCTAGATAGGCTAATTCCTTCTTTCGAAGTATCTTAGCCTATGTGCATCCACTTGATCAATCATTTCCGATCAACCAAGTGGTGTTTAAAAGAGGTTGAACTCCATGGAAAAGCTTTGCTCTTTCGAGCCTCCACTCAACCATGTATGTTCACGAACCCCATGGAAGAGCTTTGCTCTTTCGAGCCTCCAATCAACCATGTATGTTCTAACCTAATATATGGCACATAGAACAAGTTTGAACACAATAGAAGCACTAAGAAAAGGGTCTAAAATGTTTGCATGATACAAGCACACCCCTTCAACCGAATGAAGGGTTTAGCTACGAATTTCCATAGAAGTGGATACCATAGCTAGTGCTAGAAAAGTAAATGGTTTTGAAAGCAAAGACAAGAAAAGTAAAGGTTTTGGAAAGTAAAATTCAAGAACAACAAGAATACTCAAGAACAAACAAGAGTAAACTCAAGAACACTCAAGAATACTCAAGAACCAACAAGAGTATTCATGATCAAGAGAGAAGGTAGAGCTTTTGATATTGAAAATGCAAGTGTTTTACAAGGATTGTGGGATGGATTCTAGAGAGATTCTCTACCTAAGTTACAAGTGATATGTTTCAAGGAGGGCTCTTCCTCCTTGTTGTGACAGAAGTGATTTGATAACAAAGATGTAGAACGAATAATAAGAAACGACACAGGAAATTTAACGTGGTTCACCAACAGTGTGTTGGCTAGTCCACGGGAAAGAAGAGGCAGCTTGTATATTCAGATTGGAGAGTATGTTTTACAGCTTGACTAGTAGGGTTTATATAGCTATTACACAAAAACCGTAACCCTAGCCAATAGTGGGCCAAAAGCCCACCTCAGATTCAAGGCAGCCCAACAAATCTCCACCTTGACTTGAATCCCCGGACACCAGATGCACCTTAGTGCGCCAGAAATACTCAGATCCTCTTCCTGCCTCAGATGCCCCTAAGGGCCTTCAACAGCTTAAAACGTTGAGCAAGTCCAAACAATGCTTGAACTTGCATGTGGAGCCGACTTATGAATATCCACATCTTCAACAGCCTATAGTGCATAACCAACCATATCCTCAAAGCCATATCTCTTTGGAGGTCCAACACCCACTCTTCTAGCTATATCAAGAGCTATACTATGCTGGCGTGTTTCAGACGGATGAGAATGATTACCATCTGATTCTGGCATATCAACTTCTCTAACAACATGTTGATCTTCTCCACCTTGGTGCTGCATTTCACTCTGCTCCGGAATAATTTGCAGCTCCACCTGTTTATCAACACTACCACTTTCCTGCACAACAGTGGACTTCATAGTAGGGTTAAGTATAGAATTTTCATCAAAGATTACACTTCTGCTAAGTATAACTCTCTTCTCTGATGATGACCAAATTATGTATCCCTTAACTCCATCTCCGAAACCAACAAATATACCCTTCTTAGCTCTTGGTTCTAGTTTGCCTTCACTAACATGATAGTAGACAGTGCAACCAAAAACTCTCAGCAAAGAATAATCTGCAGGCTTACCAGACCACACCTCATAGGGTGTCTTCCCGCCAATACCTGTGTGAGGTCCACGGTTAATCAGATAGCACGCCGTGCTTACAGCCTCTGCCCAGAACCTCCTAGGTAATCCAGCATTAGAGAGCATGCGCCACGCTCTCTCCAACAGAGTCTGATTCATACGTTCTGCCACCCCATTTTGCTACGGCGTGTCTCTCACAGTGTGATGCCGCGCAATCCCCTCAGTCTTAAAGAACTCATTGAACTCAGCTGAACAAAATTCCTGCCCGTTATCAGTTTGAAGCCTTTTGATCTTCTTTCCAGTCTAATTTTCCACTAAAGTTTTCCACTACTTGAACTTGTTGAAGGCTTCACTTTTGTGCTTCATCATGAACACCCAAGTCATGCGAGAATAATCATTAATAATTGACAAAAAATATCGGTTACCTCCAACTGATTCAACACGAGCAGGACCCCAACAATCAGAGTGGATATAATCTAGCGTGCTGACGGACGCACAGTCGTCGTGTGCAAATGTCAAGAATAAATTTATAAGTCCGCTACTCGTGACTTTACTACTGGGTAGCAAGTGGTAAGTAGGGGTCGAACCCAAGGGAATTAGGGGGATACGTTGTTCTTTAAAGGATTTGTACAGCGAGGGAGCGTGTTTTAAGGTTGATTGAGATTTTAGCGGTTATGACTAAGTGACTTTTTTTGGTTGTTTTTGGTTTTGAGTGCGGAAAAGTACATTACAGAAAATAAATATTGAAAAGTAAAAAGAAGAACTTACAGTGGGTGATGCGTGATTTGCGAGTCCTCCGGAAGGTGAGTGCAGTTAATTAAGGCAGTTATACTAGAAAAGTAAATACAAGGGGGTTTTGTAATTCAAGGGAAGCATTCGGTTTCGGGGGCATTGCATCATAGCCTGTTTTATCATTTTAGTAATCCTTCTAAGTATTCAAACGTGCATCAAGGTCATTTCAAGCGCTCGATTTGCCACACTGTCTAGTCTTTTGCAAAAGTGTTCGAAAGTGAATCAAGGCCATTTCAAGCACTCGACTTGCAACACTGTCTAATCTTTTGCAAATAACGTCGAGCCCTTGTTCTACTCAGACTAGCACCCCATTTCAAAGTATACTAGCCTATGTGCATCCATTTGGATTGTCTTTTCCGATTTATCCAAATGGTGTTTGAGAGAGATCGAACTCCTCAGATAAGCTTTGCCATTTCAAGCATCCACTTACCCGAGTATGTTCACGAACTTCCACGGAAGAGCTTTGCCATTTCAAGCATCCACTCAACCTTACAAAATTCTGATCTAATATATGGCACATAGAACAAGTTTTGAATACAGAGAAAAAAACACTAAAATAGTCTAAAACATTTTATAATACAAGTACGCCCCTGAAACCGAATAAAGAGTTTAGCTACGAATATCCATAGAGGTGGATACCATAGTTAAATACTCGGGGGTTTTTGAAAGACAGTAAGAAGAGAGGGGGTGGAATACTCAAGAACCAACAGGAGTATTCTCTAAAACTGTTATAATACTCAAGAACCAACAGGAGTATTATTTCAAACCGTTATAATACTCAAGAACCAACAGGAGTATTATTTCAAAAACAAACTTACAAATGTACCAAACTTTCTAGAGAGAGAAGTGTATATGGATTTGAGGATGTTACAAATGAGGAGGGGAGGGCTCATATTTATAGCCTTAGATGAGCCATGAGGAGCCAAAACTTGGCAAGATGGGAGAGGAGGAGATGGATGTGGAGGAGAGGAGCTCCACATGGCAAGCTCCCATGGAAGCTTGGAAAGCCGCCGGCGGCTTTGGGAGGAGGAGGAGGAGCCGCCCCCCCATGTGGCACAAGGGGAGTGGTTTGTGTGAGTTTTGTGATGTTTTCACAAAACTATCAGTCCAATTTTGCTCCGGTCTGACTTTGGTTGTTCCTCGGTTGGATTTGTTTTGAGCAATTCGATGTCAGGATCTTGAGATTTCTTCATTCAGCGTCTGATCGTGACCTTGGAATGACTCGTAATATCTTTTCAGCGTAAAATCCTCTCCTTAGCGTGTTTTCTCTCTAGAGTCCAAAATACCCTGTAGAAATATATCGGAACTAACAAGCAAAAGTTAAATAGATCAACAGTCTAATTTAGTGGGTTTTACTGTGTTTTTGATTCGTATAATTATGGTCCATCAGATCACCCCACACTTTTAGTTGTTCGTCCCGAACAATGCTATTAAAGGGCGGCACATTAAGTTTGGTTTTAAAATATGAAAGTTAGACTGTGGGACTCGATTTATCCTAATTCATGCATTGCTTACTTATTACCAAATTGAACTGTGTAAATAAATAGAAGAAACTTGATACGTGTACCTTCGTGCTGAGATGCAAATTATTCTGGATGTTTTGGGAGATAGCCCTTTTTAGGCTCCTGGACTGCATTCTCGGGATCGTCTCGCACTATATGGTTTCCTTGTATCTTTCTCTAGCACGTGATTCGGTTCGGGTTTCAATGGTTTGGTCTTTGATTTTCTTTTGGCAAGGGACATCTTTTGTAGTGAATCGGCCTTTGGCCTTTGATTTGACTCTTTGAGTACTTCACTTTTTGTTCGGTTAAAACCTTCACAATTTTGGGCCTTTGGCCTCTTGATTTGTTTCGTTGAGCTTTTTGCTTCTTTGTGACTTGCTAGTCCATTTTCTCAAGCCTTTTTGGGAGGTCCAATCATCGCCCGCAAGCCTATGGAAATACCTCCCCGCTCCTCTCATCCTTGCCATTTCGCGCGGGTCAAGATGAGGGTCGCTCATCTATTTTCTCGGCTACTTTGACTAGAGAGAGGACGGTCTGATTCCCGTCCTCGCCTTTTTTCTTTTTGCATAAACACTGCATGGCGGAGATGACTTCAATCTTAACTGAAACCGGAAGTGCAGCCTCCACTGACTTCGAAAACCATATAGTTTGATTCGATCCTTCGAGTGCTTGCCAAGCCTCTCTAGGACAGTTTATGTCAACTCCACATCCCTGGTTTATCTCAGCACAAAGGGACAAATGAGAAGTTACATTCTAAGTTTTTAAACAGTTGAATTTTCACAAGGTTAATGCATGAATTATGATCTATCTTTTTCACATTCTTAAGTTCATATTTTCAAAAAGATAATTTTTAAGAAAAAGGAAAAGAAAAACATGTTATGTACACAAGTGGTTCTCACCCCACACTTTTGAACGAAGGCGTGCCTTTCAGCACCACTTAGTTCAAAAGCCATGCAAGCAGATATTATATGAGAAGGAAATGATATTAAGGAAAAGGGAAGAACAGAACTCCCTTTAAAGTGTCGAGTGAACGACATGGCATGAGGCTTGATAATCGAAGGAGTTCGGCTGGGGCCTTGAACTCTCAGCGCAGGCCCGGCTGGCTTAATGTTGCACCCAAGTCCGATTCCTGAATAGTCATTTCTTCTATGCACCAAGTGGGTGAGAGCGACTTATTGGACAAAAAACTAAAATGACAGAAAATAAATGACAGAAAGTAAGATAGGTGTCGGGTTACCTCCCGACCAGTGCCTTTGTTTAACGTCGTTGGCTCGACAGTACCTCATTCCTGGATCACTGGTTTGGATCCCATGGGTGGCTCAGGTCGTATTTCGCGCACTGTTCCTGTGTTGATTCTTGCCTTGATTCTTCCTGATTTCTTACGAGACGATGTGCTTGGGTCCAGTTCCTATTATTCTGGTGGTTTCTCCTTCCAACGTCTCTGAGAAGGCGAGGGATCCTTTACTACTAGTCTCTTGAACTGGGTTTTCTGGTGTTTAGGGCTGCCTTGTCCAGTTATGGCAAAAACATGCTCCATCGAGGAGTCGTTCTGCTCAGGCCCTTTTCCCATCCTCCTTCTAGCCTCTTCATTGATCACATAGTTTTCAGCAATTTGCCTATTGATCGAGAGTAAAAGTTGGGAAGCTTGCATCTTAAGGCTTGGTTCTGCCTCGTTATGTCCGTTTGTAAGGATCTGGTCGTAGATGGTCTCGGAAGCTTGGGTGATGATAGCTGGGTATGGCTCGGGCAGCATGCTGGTGGTATTCTGGACTTCTTCCATTGCTGACACGGCATTCAGTTCCCATGAAGGTTTTTTGCTCCCGAAGCTTTCTATGTCTGATACTTCTGATGGCTCGGGGGTATTTTCTTCATCTGTCTCTGGATCAGCCTCTTCTATATGCATGCCTTCGTCAGCTTGGGGTATTCGTTTTGTGGCTGCGGCCAGGTTATCTATGAGGTTCCACATGTCTGCAAGGGAGAAGTTCCTGGCTGATCTCCTCATTGCTTCGTTAATCCTCGTCAGATCATCGGCCTTCATCCCACGAAGAAATTTTTGAAGCAGAACTTTCTTCGTGAATCCATGGTGCGGGCAGCTTGAGACGATGGTATCATAGTTCGTGTAGTATTCGTCCAAAGTCTCATCCCGGGATTGTTGAAGGCACATGATCTTCTCTCGGGTTTGTTGTCGTAAGGATGGAGGGGAGAATTCTTTCAGGAATGGAACGCAAAGGTCCACAAAATGTACTGCACTACTAGCGGTTGACGTATAATACCAGATCGTTGCAAAATCAGTTAAAGAAAATTTGAAGCATTTAAGCTTAAATTCCTCTAACATTTCATTTGCAGGTTTTATGAGGTGGCAAACGTGGTGAAAGTTTCGGCAGTGTTGTACTGGGTCTTCTCCATCCGTACCTCTGAACAGAGGAAGATGTCTTGTTGTCCATGCATATGGAGCGGGTAGCGTCATGAGAAGGGAAGGGAAAGAACAACTTATCCGACGGCTAATTCCCCGGCAACGGCGCCAATTTTTGACGGATGCACAGTCGTCGTGTGCAAACGTCAAGAATAAATTTATAAGTTCGCTACTCGCGACTTTACTACTGGGTAGCAAGTGGTAAGTAGGGGTCGAACCCAAGGGAATTAGGAGGATACGTTGTTCTTTAAAGGATTTGTACAGCGAGGGAGCGTGTTTTAAGGTTGATTGAGATTTTAGCGGTTATGACTAAGTGACTTTTTTTTGTTGTTTTTGGTTTTGAGTGCGGAAAAGTAAATTACAGAAAATAAATACTGAAAAGTAAAAAGAAGGACTTACAGTGGGTGATGCGTGATTTGCGAGTCCTCTGGAAGGTGAGTGCAGTTGATTAAGGCAGTTATACTAGAAAAGTAAATACAAGGGGGTTTTGTAATTCAAGGGAAGCATTCGGTTTCGGGGGCATTGCATCATAGCCTGTTTTATCATTTTAGTAATCCTTCTAAGTATTCAAACGTGCATCAAGGCCATTTCAAGCGCTCGATTTGCCACACTGTCTAGTCTTTTACAAAAGTGTTCGAAAGTGAATCAAGGCCATTTCAAGCACTCGACTTGCAACACTGTCTAATCTTTTGCAAATAACGTCGAGCCCTTGTTCTACTCATACTAGCACCCCATTTCAAGGTATACTAGCCTATGTGCATCCATTTGAATTGTCTTTTCCGATTTATCCAAATGGTGTTTGAGAGAGATCGAACTCCTCAGATAAGCTTTGCCATTTCAAGCATCCACTTACCCGAGTATGTTCACGAACTTCCACGGAAGAGCTTTGCCATTTCAAGCATCCACTCAACCTTGGAAATTCTGATCTAATATATGGCACATAGAACAAGTTTTGAATACAGAGAAAAAACACTAAAATAGTCTAAAACATTTTATAATACAAGTACGCCACTTCAACCGAATAAAGAGTTTAGCTACGAATATCCATAGAGGTGGATACCATAGCTAAATACTCGGGGGTTTTTGAAAGATAGTAAGAAGAGAGGGGGTGGAATACTCAAGAACCAACAGGAGTATTCCCAATCCTACTGAATACTCAAGAACCAACAGGAGTATTCTCTAAAACTGTTATAATACTCAAGAACCAACAGGAGTATTATTTCAAACCGTTATAATACTCAAGAACCAACATGAGTATTATTTCAAAAACAAACTTACAAATGTACCAAACTTTCTAGAGAGAGAAGTGTATATGGATTTGAGGATGTTACAAATGAGGAGGGGAGGGCTCATATTTATAGCCTTGGATGAGCCATGAGGAGCCAAAACTTGGCAAGATGGGAGAGGAGGAGATGGATGTGGAGGAGAGGAGCTCCACATGGAAAGCTCCCATGGAAGCTTGGAAAGCCACCGGCGGCTTTGGGAGGAGGAGGAGGAGCCGCCCCCCATGTGGCACAAGGGGAGTGGTTTGTGTGAGTTTTGTGATGTTTTCACAAAACTATCAGTCCGATTTCGCTCCGGTCTGACTTTGGTTGTTCCTCGGTTGGATTTGTTTTGAGCAATTCGATGTCAGGATCTTGAGATTTCTTCATTCAGCGTCTGATCGTGACCTTGGAATGACTCGTAATATCTTTTCAACGTAAAATCCTCTCCTTAGCGTGTTTTCTCTCTAGAGTCCAAAATACCCTGTAGAAATATATCAGAACTAACAAGCAAAAGTTAAATAGACCAACAGTATAATTTAGTGGGTTTTACTGTGTTTTTGATTCGTATAATTATGGTCCATCACGTGCCTTTCGTTCTATGAACACCTTTCAAAAACTTGCTGCGGTGTAATTTCCCAAAGACACAATGCTCACAGAAATCAAGATTTTTGATCCTGTAGCCACCAAGAAGATCCCTCTTCGACAAAATTTGCATCCCTCTCTCACTCATATGACCGAGCCTCATATGCCACAACTTAGTCATATCCTCTTTGTGAGCCTCAGATGACGCAATAGCTGCACAACCTGTCAGTGTAGACCCTTGCAGCAAATATATGGTACCACACTTCACACCCTTTAGAACCACCTGAGAACCCTTGCAGACATACATAACTCCACCTTTACCTCTGAAACTAAAACCCTTGCTGTCTAGTGGACTCTGCGATATCAGATTCTTCGTCATTTGTGGAACATGTCTAACTTCGTTCAATGTGTAGAAAGAACCATCATGCGTCTGTATCCTGATTGAGCCAATTCCAACAGCTTTGCAGACATCACTGCTGGCCATGGAAACATTACCTCCGTCTATCTGCTCATAAGTAGAGAACCACTCCCTACACGGACAGATATGATATGATGCCCCAGAATCAAGAACCCACACAGCCTTGTAGTGTGGTTGTTCATTGGCTACCAAAGCCAAATCTTCTTCAGAATTGACATCATGTTCTGCCACAGCTGCAGAACCATCTCCCTGCTGCTTCTGCTTCTTAGGGCACTCGTTCTTCCAGTGTCCTTTCTCCTTACAATAGTTGCAGACATCGTTAGCTGTAGGACCAGTAGATTTGAACTCCCTATATTTCAACTTCCTCCTATTCTGCTTTCCATGTCCCTTACTCTCGGTAACAGTTAATCCTGATGCCCAATTTTCCACAGCAGAACCAGAAGCTTTGTGGTGGACTTCCCTGGTGTGAAGGGCTGATCTGACATCTTCCAGCGACAAACTATCTTTCCCAGCGATAAACAATTCCACAAAATTCTCGTACGACATGGGCAAAGAAACCAATAGAATTAAGGCAGCATCCTCATCATCAACCTTAACATCAATATAACGCAGATCCAATAATATCGAATTCAACTGATCAAGGTGATCTCTAAGAGGTGTACCTTCCTGCATCCGCAGACTGAACAGACGTTGCTTCAAAAGCAACTTGTTGGTTAAAGATTTCGTCATATAAAGACTTTCCAGCTTCAACCACAGACCAGTGGCAGTATCTTCATCAGCGACTTCAGTGATGACGTCATCAGCCAGACACAACATGATTGTTGAATGAGCCTTCTCCTCCAGGCTATTCAACACTTCGTCATCAGCATCCGTTTTCTTCTTCCCGGACAACGGCGCCCACATACCCTGTTGCCTCAACAGAGCTCGCATCTTGATTTGCCATAACCCAAAACTGTTCCTCCCGGTGAATTTGTCGATCTTCACGTTCATAGCAGCCATCTTTGATGTTGAAATTACAAACCCTAGCAGCAGCGGCAAAACCCAGCTCTTGATACCAGTTTGTTGTAACAGAAGTGATTTGACAACAAAGATGTCGAACGAATAATAAGAAACGACACAGGAAATTTAACGTGGTTCACCAACAGTGTGTTGGCTAGTCCATGGGAAAGAAGAGGCAGCTTGTATATTCAGATTGGAGAGTATGTTTTACAGCTTGACTAGTAGGGTTTATATAGCTATTACAGAAAAACCTTAACCCTAGCCAATAGTGGGCCAAAAGCCCACCTCAGATTCAAGGCAGCCCAACACTCCTTTTATAGCCAAATGTGGCGGTTTAGAGGTGGTAGTGGAGTGGGATATTTCCTCCCAAAAGCCTTCGGTTCTCCCTCAACTTCGGTTAGACTTTAGTTTGCTCTTCGGTTGGATTTGTTTGACACCAAAGGGTGCACAAGCCTTGCACATGGGCGGCTGAGCTTGAGATGTGCCAAAGGGCAACTACATGAGCTTGGTTGAGCTTGGTTGAGCTTGGTTGAGCTTTGGGCAAGTCCCTTGAACTTGGTTGAGGTTTGGTTTCAAACCAAAAGATCAACCGATGTGAATAGTATGCCCTAACCGGGAAATAAGTAGTTTGGTTGGACTTCGCCGGATTTTGACCGGAGTAGGGCTAGAATGACCGGAGCAAGGTGGTGACTGGATTTGGCTTGATCGGAGCATCACCTGAAGCTCGCCGGAGCATGGCCGGAGCTTGGCCGGAATATGGCCGGAGCTTGGCCGGAATATGGCCGGAGCTGCCGGAATTTTGGCCGGAGGTGATTGGGTCGAGGACCATGGATTATGAATGACAAGGCCAAGATAAACATGTTTCATCGAGGAAGTTAGGCCTGATTCTGGCTGGAGCATGGTCATGGCCCGGGGTTGAAGTTTTCCTTGGGCCCTTGATCGACCGGGCCGGGGCGCTGCTCTCGGTGCGGTCCTGGTTTTCTCGAACTCGGCTCTTGGCGCTCTCGGATGTGGGTCTCGGCACTGGTCTCGGCACGGGCGCTCGGACCTCTCGGCATGGGTGCTCGGCTCTCTCGGCATGGGTACTCGGCTCTCTCGGCACGGGTGCTCGGCTCTCTCGGCACGGGTGCTCGGCTCTCTCGGCACGGGTGCTCGGCTCTCTCGGCACGGGCCCTGGGACGCAGCCTGGGACCTCTCGGCGCTGGGACCTGGGACGCGGCCCGGTAGTGAAACTTGGTCCCGGTTGAGCTCTTCGGTCCCCGGCTGGGCTCTTCGGTCCGTTTTGACTTGTAATCCATTTTTTGGCTTTAGGAACTCCTTTTTAGCTTGTTTCTTCTCTAAACCTCAAAATAGCATGTACAACAAAAATGGAACTAACAAGTAAACGTTGTTAAGACAAAGTGTATAATTTGGTGGGTTTAACTATCTTAATGAATCATATAAATATGGTCCATCACACCTCCAGACCAAGTCTGGGCAGGGTTGGCAGCAGGTCGCCCCACCGGGGTCGCGGGACCCCTGATGGCAGGAGCCGTAGGTGTGGCACCTGCACCTGCTGACTGACGAAAACCACCTAGCCCTCGTCTCGTCAACTGCTTCTCAGCCTGCAAGGCATGCTGGTGTGCTTCAGACACTGTGGCGAGATTAAACATGTTCAGGACATCCTGCAACTGAAGTGTCAACCCACCAATGTAACGGGAAACCAACTGAAGCAGAGATTCATGCACATCCATAAGGGCCAGCAATTGGTAAAAATCAGTGGTGTATTTATCCACCGAGCGAACACCCTGACGCAGATTCTGAAACCGTTGATATAGCTCGCGCTCAAAGTTGTAAGGTAAAAAGGCCTGGCGAATATGTTTCACAAACTTCTGCCACTTCGCGATCTTAGCCTTACCCTCACGAACACGACTCTTCTTCACCTGTTGCCACCGCGCCTGTGCCCTACCACGCTAGTGAAAAGTCACCATGACACGCGACGATCATCAGGGACGTCCTTAAAATCAAGGATCTCCTCCACCTGAGAAAGCCAATCAATAAACTCCTCGGCCTTGAGGCCTCCATCAAAGTCAGGAATATCAACCTTGAACCCAAGCTCCCACCGTCGGTCACGCCGATTGTTAGTCACTCGTGAACGGGTTATCTGCAGCCACGACCTCGGCATCGGCCCGATGGGCCTCAAGTTCGCCCAAACGGCGTGTTAGATACTCAACCTGTCGATGCAGGTCAGCAGTCTCACAATCTCTGAAATCCTCGATATCACGCTCCACAGCAGCAGCGCCGCATCTTGGTCTACCTCTAGCCATAGCGCAGGACCACCGTACTTTGATACCAATATAATGCAGAGCAAACGCAGAGAAAGCCGAGATTAGGGAAAACCCTAGTTCTATTTTTTATTTATTCAAAAGCTGCCGAATGAAGACTACATGAGTTTGCTTAAATAGGAAAAATAAAACGAAACCCTAATACGAAAATTACTAAAAACCGAAAATAGCTAAAAATATTAAAAATTCAAAATAAAATAAGAAACGACTCCGGATGCCCAAAAAAGCCCGGCAACTCAAATGTCAGCTAAAAAGCCCGGCAACTAAAAAGCCCGTTCTGCTCAGAATAAGGTATTATGCACTGAAATCAGACACCGGCAACTCAAATCCTGCTAACGTGCACCACTTTCCGCCACAACCTTAGTTATTGCTAATCTGTCTGCATCATCCTACTTCCTACTAATATCCAGTTTCTGCCGTTCCATCGAATTTCAGTCTGGTAATCAATGATCCCTATGGTTACTGAGAGTTCAAAACAACATCCCAAAATACAGAACACTTTATGAACCAGAGCCAACTGAAGTTTGTTTAAAAACTAGAGACCTGTGAAAACAAGTTCAACAAAATGGCATTAAATAAGCCTGCAACAAATAATTTTTCAAGAAAAAGGCAACATAATATCATAGCCAAGATTTATTTTGGAAACCAAATCGTCAAAATTGGAAAAATAAATTAATCATCAAAAGTTGTGCATAATAGAAAATAGGGAAAAGTGTCAATCACGGCCCAAACCGGAATAGATCAGGTGAGAAGTAGATAATTTTGTGAGAAATGAGAATTTATCATGTCCATTGAATTTAAGATCAAACGGTCGTTAATAAACAACATATTTAGGAATATAATTAAAGGATAATTGTGGTTAAAGGGTAAAATCGGAATAGAAAATTCAATCATGCGCAATTCCACCGATTCGATCCTCCGGCCAACGTCGCTTCTGCCAGTTTCGTCTGCCCGTCCAACCTCCGTGCCGCCCGCCCAGCCCAACCAGCGTCGATTCGAGACCAGAAAAAGTATCGCAAAGAAGGTGTTGATATTTGGTGGTATCAATTTGCAGTTTTTTCCGATCTTTCCTCGTAATCGATCGGATGTCCTGCGCAGAAATATCGGCTTTGTATCCACAACTTCTTATCAAGCCCTAGGCGCGATCGATTGACGTGACAGAGGAGCTTTGGCTTTCGTCAAGGACCTTGTGGCTCATCCGCGATCTTTCCTTGTGCCGATTGTTGGTGGCTTTGAAGATGCGAAGATTTCTCCTCAACTTGCGCCGGTTTCCTCACCTGGCCTCCTGCACCACCACGTCCCGATTTGACGCAGACGGTGGCTACACTAGGTATCACATTAAGATATGCATGTTAGGTTGTCCATGATACGATCATGAACTGACTTTTTGTACACTAGGTTATATAAATTGAATTCATGTCAATTTCAGTCTAGGTATTCATGTCAATTTCAGTCTAGGTATCATGAACTGACTTTTTGTACACTAGGTCCATGATACCACCACGTCCCGATTTGACGCAGACGGTGGCTACACTAGGTATCACATTAAGATATGCATGTTAGGTTGTCCATGGTACGATCATGAACTGACTTTTTGTACACTAGGTTATACCAATATGTTATGCTGCCTTAAATCTCATGTGAACGCAAGGCAAAAAAAGAAGAAGAAGGTAATTTGGCGATGAAATGAGTTTACTTGGTTTGCTTTCTTGACTGGGATAAAGACGGACATATTCTTAATCAAGAAAGCTGGGAAACTGGCTAGTCCTGGCTGAGGTACTAAACCACTTTCTGAAATCCAATGGCTCGACTTGATGTTCAAATACTTGAAGCAGATTTATCCCCACTATCGAGTTGAATCTATTATTGTTGGCAGGTCTATGGACATAAGATCTATCAGTATTTGGAGAATCTCCTAACTCCATTGTCCAAAATCACAAACGAGGATCGCATTGTTGCTTACCGTCTTCCTAAACTGTCAGGATTAACAAGACTAGAGATAATCCATCAATACCATGGAAAGTAAGTTTTCTGCTTGATATCCAGATGTTTGCTTGAAGCTTTGGAATCATCAGATGAATGCAATAGTCATGCATCAAATATAATCTTTATTGTATGATCTGTCGTGTCATGCTTCAAGCGTATCGTTTGCAATTTTTGGGTGTTTGTGGAAATACAGATAGTTTCTTCTTATTAGTTTTTTTGTGTGCAAGTAAATGTTTTAAACAAAATACAGGTGATATCATACAATACCCTTGTGTAAATTTCCTGCATGCAGTGATCAACATGAGTAGAAGGCTAGTGATCAACATGAGTAGAAGGCTAGTGAGACAACTGTGATTTCTAGTCTGCAGATAAACAATTGCTCAAGGACATAAACTGTTTCCAATATCTTTTATGTGGCGAATGACATCATCTGAAATATTCTGAACATAAGTCAATCAAAATCAGCAATAATGATTAATGTGAAGTAAAGTTAAAAAGAGCAACCCTGAACAACATTACTAGTCTGTGTATTCTTTCGGCAATATTTTTAGTATTACATTGGCTTTTCAATGCTGATCTCAGTATTGCCATGTCCATGTGCTGAAAATTTGCTCGTGCACTGTCAATGTAGTCTTTCAGCCCATGCTGGAACCAGATTGTAAGAGACTGCTGAGTTCGTGTCCTGTTTTGACTCGCACATAATAATGCTATCGAGTATTGACAATGGATTAATACATGAGTTGTGGCATGCCATATAATTTTCCTTGTCTAACCAAATGACTGGTCGCAGGTATGTCTCTGATAGTCTTAATTAGAAGTGGTGAAAGGAAACTTCTGGGGTCCCCATTGGTCACGTACTTAAACGATGACTGTCTATCAGGGGCTGGCATTGATCGGTGTGTGACTAGAGTGCTTTTGCCTTTGAAGAGGAGCGCAACCAAGTCTCAGTGTAACAAAGAAAATGCACTTTTGCCAGCCGAGATTAATACTGAGATTGATAGTTTGGGCTCCCAATCTATAACCCAATCAACAGTTGACGAGAAAGATGATGAAATGTTCGACTCTGAACTAACCTTCCACCTTTGTTTGGTTGACAGTGGTGGTAAAGTATCGAGTCCACTTAAAGTAGATACTCTTATCAGGCCGGGTAAATCCATTAAGATCCTACTGGACTGGACTGACAAAGAACTGTTTACTTTAAGGTATAGCTTAAAGAAAGAAGATTATGAGAAGATGGGAAGAAGAAGATTATTCTCGTTTGGATTTATTTAGTTGTTTCTTTTTATTCAAGGGGTAAAAAGTAGCTCCGTTGTCACTTTTACAATTGTATATAAAAGTTCGGTTTGGTTATTAAGTCATGTCAATTGTTAAATGTGCTACGGATTATACTTATAATGCTACGGATAATGGTTATCGTGTTACGGATTATGATTACACAATGTTATGAATTATACATACGGATTATGTTTACCCTCTGTGATACACATTAACTTAACTATTATAACTTACGGATTATGATTTCAATACTACGGATTATGATTTCAATGCTACGGATTATGATTTCAATGCCATGGATTATGAATTCAATGCTACGGATTATGATTACAATGTTATGGATTATGATCGTAATGCTATGGATTATGATCGTGACGCTACGGATTATGAACGTGATGCTACGTATTATGATCATGATGCTACGAATTATAAATACCATGTGTGATACACATGAGCAATATACATTGCCCTAAATCTAATTATTACAATAAAAGAGGTTGATCAACATACTAGCCAATATATGTCGTACATAACATCTGCAGTACAAAGTGGTCATACTAGCCAAAAATACGTAGTACATGTGTTACGGATCCATGAGTTACGGATTATGCGTCTAATGCTACGGATAATAAGCTTTGTGTTACGGATTATGCGTCTAATGCTACGGATAATGAGCCTTGTGTTACGGATTTAATTCAGTAGCAATAGAACTGGCTCGGGTTTGATCGTAAGAGCTCCAGTTCTGGACCCAGGAACTGAAGGAGGCGGTCTGCGATGATGGCACTCAGACTCAGAGTAAACACGATCCCCACCGACTCCAATGAGTCAGTGCAGTAGTAAAATTCATCATGCCCTTTCACGAACCTGCCTCCTCCACACGAGTCACATATCCCTTTGAATCCTTCCTCCTCCATCATCTCCTTTATCTAACATAACATAAAAAGGCAAGTCATTAGAAATCTTCAAAAATCAAGTTTATTAGTAGTCTATAGCTACGACAACTAGTAATGATATGAGGATAATAAGGTATGATGCATGATAGAAGAAAACAGAAAATAGTAATGATGAGGACCACATGAGAGTTAAACTGCGTGTAATGAAAAAACAGAAAAGTTAGACTATTTCCTGTCGTCATCATGAAGCATCATCATGCATCATGCTTAAATGGTCCTTCATTCCTAACGAAAATAAAACAGAACAGGAGGAATGTATGATAGAAGAAAGCACAGCTTACAGAATCAACACTGATCTTTCAATGCACTTATACAGACAAGGAAAATGGAGAAAGAGAAGGGACAACCTCTGGATGCCATTGGAAAGCAGTGACTGGATATTCATTTGCTTGAACTGTGGATACATAGGCCTGCAGAAGTAAAAGAGCAAAGTGATACAATCATACAAATGCTTCTTAAACTTTCACTCATAATGCAACTACCAGTACGGACACCCCAATAGACAAATTAAAACAACCTGTAAACAAGGCAACGTTCATCCCCTTTCCAAAACCAATTCTATGACTACGGATTTTACAGGGTTAAGATACGGATTTGATATGCAGTTACTCGGCCAAATCGAAGTGAATTTAGCAAACCCTAATCGAAAAATTGAATCGTGCTGTTAAAATCGAGAAACAAAAACAAAAAATTGAAAACCCAAAACTTACCCGGCGTTTCAATCGGTTGCTTCGGCGGAGGTCGCCGTTGGTCATCTTCGGATGCGGTTTTTCGAGCAATGACCGTCAACTTCGGACTCGTTGTTTATGCCGTCGTTCGCTTCGTTTGCGGCGTTTATTGATGGTCGTCCGCATCTTCGGTTTCGTAGAAAGAGGTGTTAGGGTTAGTGTTCGTCCGACGAAACAAAGGAGCAGTTTATGAAATTGGTATGGGACGATATTACCCTTGTACGTGTAAACTGCCATGTTTTTTATTAAAAATCTGAATTGATCTGGGCTGTTAATTAGCAAAAATCAATGGATAGGAATAATTCTTATTTCTCACCTTAAAGTCACTTCTCACCAGATCTCAACCCCCAAACCTACGGCTTCTTTTCAAAGCACTATTCAAACTATAAAAAAAAAATTTAATCATGTGCAAAATAAAAAATAAATTGAATTTATAGATGCGGAACACATTGTGATTAGAACTCTTACTCAATATTATGAATTTCATTGAAAATGACACAGACATGTCATCCTAAACTATAAATGTAAAAAATCCATCTTTCTTTTCTAATACCTTATGAACCTTTTTTATTAACTTGTTTTCAATGAAGTGCACATGATTAATTACTATAATAATAGTGTGATACAAAATTTGTCGATTTATTTTCCTCTAAATTGGAAATATTAACAGTTTGAACCGTGATTTGGAAATAGACAATTGTTCAGGGCTCTAATAATTTGTACTTTTTCCTAGAGAAAAGTATATTAAAAAAAGCAAATAATTTTTTTTATGAATGTAATTTTACAAATACGTGGAGAATGCATTTAGTGCATTTCATCGACTTCTATTCCTCTATATATCGGTCTCAATTCACAGTCAAATGCCCCAATTCCCGACAGCTCCCCATAACACACAAAACATAAACATCATCACTCTCGTGTGAAATGAAAACCAAATTTTATTTATTTACACAAATTGTAAGAAAATACCTATTTTTCTTTTTTCACTAAAAGTTAAAACTTCTTGAATAAACATTCAATAATGCAAATACATTACCTATGGGTTGATGGATGAGACTCGATCGAAGATAAAACTTGATGATTGATAATCTCAATCTGAATGATTTAGAGCTTGCTGGATCTGTAGAAGCCACACTTAGCTTGAACCCCACCGTTGTGCAAATTCATATATATGAACCAACTCAAAAAATCTAAATTCATATAAATGATTTAGGGTTTCTTATCGCTTTCCAGAGAGAGAATACTCTCTGGTTTTTTAGGCGGTTTAAAGGGCGGAGGAGCGGCGGTACCGGTTTTCGGTGGCGAGAAGTCTTCTTCCAGCAGCAACGGTGGGCCTTGCACCGTCTTCTCTTCCTCATCTCGCTGCTCGGTTGCTTCCGTCCGCGATTCAGTTGTTCCGGATGGATCGGGAGCTTCCGACGAGATCTGGGTCTTTTTTTATATCTTGGATGGGCGGTATGGGGTGGGGGTAAGACGGAGGAGGGCGTTGATTTTGGGTTAGGGTGTAGTTTGGGCTGGCTGGGTGGTTGCCGGTTGGTCAGTTTGGAGGTTTGCTTGGCTGATCGACGGGGGCCAGTTTCTGTGCCGGTGGTTTTGGATGCGGGCTAGCCGATACCGCTGAGTTTCGCCTGGGGCGTAGCTCGCCTGGAGGTGGCCGGCTTCAGAGCGTTTTCTGATGAGGGCCGGCGTTTGTTCCGGCGGGTGGTGGTGGGCCGGCTCTACCGGGTTTTGTTTGTATAGTTGTTGTTATGGTTTCGTTTATGCCGGGTAATACTGGTCGTTTCGGCAGGCGGACGTAGCGGAAATGCTCCTAGTTGGGATCCTGCCTTTTAATAGCTGTGAATGACGGGATAACGTGACATGCCAAGGCGAAGTGGAGCAACGGACTCCCGTTTATTCACGTTTTTATTTGTTTTGTCTGTAATGTTCCCAGCTGGTTAACTTGTCCCAGCTTTAAGACCTCGGTTCGCCGTTGTATTGTTATTCACAGCTTTATATCTAACCAACTCCATTTTGTTCGATTTCAAATTCGGACCGGTTCTCCATTGTGTAAGACTAGTCGGTTCGACCTGTAGATTAACTGTTCAACCTATTAAAACTCTAATTTAAGGGAAAGAGCTTTTCAAATTTGCATCAAAGTATATACTAGATGATAATGTTATCAGTATTGAAATGCAATAAATGCTATATTATACGCACCCAACATCAAAAAGAAAAAGGAAATTCACTTTTGTTTTCTTCGAATTAATTGGAAAGGTCGTAAAAATTTAAAATTATAAACTGGGTTGAGATCAGGTGAGAAGAGCTTCTTTCATGAGAAATAAGAAATTTTAATATCCGTACGATCAATCTAATAAACGGTTAAGATTATGATTGATTTAAATTAAAATTGGTATTTGTTTAATTAATTAATACGTTTAAAGGGTAAATTTGGAAGAAAAAAGAATATAAACCCTAATCTCGCTTTTGTCTCGCGCAAATGTCTAAACCACAAATACTAATCACTGCCGATTCATACTGAAAAATACGGGCGACGGCGACCAGAGTTGAGGCGACAAAAGTTCGACAAACATATGCGATTGAAGGTTGAATGGCGGCGACGGATTAATGGCGGACGAAGGGAAACAGACGAAAAATTCGTCCAAACGGTACGTCTTAAACTCATTCTAGGGTTAAACCTGAAGTGAAGTCAAATTCAAGTTGTCTACGAATGTTGTGGTTGTTACTGTCAATATTAGGGTTTACGGGCAACCTGAACTAGATTCTGGCGTCTATACGAATTTTAGGGTTTGCGGGTTATTAACTTTCGTTTACTGTTGGGTTTACGAATGTTGCATTTGAATTTACGAATGATAATTGTTATGGGAACTTCGGGGCTGGGTTTGAAACCTTTGCAGTTGTGTTTATGAATGTTACAGTATATGAACATTGTTAAAAATAACTGTAAAATGCGTAGCATCTCATACCTAACTGCGGAACAACTGGTTAAATGCGTAGCACCTCATACCAATATGAGAAACAACTGGGAATTTCTACATTCTAAACATTCGCAAAGTCAGTGAAATGCTACGCAGTATACACTTGCTGCTGACGGATGAAATAATGAATTGGGTTAACAGGTCTGCCATTTTTAAATTAGTAAGTAGTACTACAAAATAATGAATTGGGTTTTGGAAAAATTGGGAGGTTGATCCAGATCATCTAGTGAATGTTGCTAATTGCTGGCAATATACATTAGTATATTTCTGTCCATTCTGCACTGGACTGAAGAAATTAGCCGTTGAAGTGTGCATGTTATGCTATTATACTTGCACAACATAAAGACATGTGTTCCATTTTTCTTCTTTGACAATCAATTAAACTAACTTCGTACAATTTTATTGGATCACGTTATCCTTTTTATTTGAACTTTTATAGGCTTGCTTACCCTTTCCTGATTGTGTTGTAGGTTTGTCAACAATATGGATTCTTCAGTGAAAAGAAATCTGTTAAGGCTACAAAATTCAACACTCTGCTAACAACAAATGAAGTGGTTTTAAAAGACAAGGCTATTCTGTCCTCGATTAAGTGTTTGAGCAATATAGGTCATGTTCTTCCCATGGTGATGATCATCACAAAGTGAGGAATCATGTTAGTAGAACTTCACCAATATCTTCTGGGAATCATTCAAAGCAGCAAAGTATAAGGGTTAATTGTACTGGTTATCCTACGAATATTATGTACTTTGTATTTTCATTTCAATGCAAAAGTTGTCATTTTTCCTATAAAGCTACGAATTATAACTATAAAGTTGAGCATAATATGAACTAGACTACACAGTTTAACTACAAAGCAACGCATTTTAACTAGAAAGCTACGCATTATAAAAGGAGGTTATGTTAATTTGCAGTGTATTCAGGACTTCCCAATCGCAAATGATATATACTTGTATTCAAAAAGTTATTGGCTGAACAAGACTACACATAATATGACTAGACTACGAATTTTTATTAGAAAGCTACGCATTATTAAAAATGGGTAAATACAAGCTACGCATTTTAAATGATAGATTACGAATTTTGATTAAAATGCTACGCAATTTAGATTGCATATTACAAATATTGAATTTGTAATGGAATTTTGTATTATAACACAAAATAGTTCTTTCCAAATGACAAAATTCGGTTGCTAGTAATCATCTATCTTCCTGGAAGAACATGACATTGTTGATATTGCATTCCCTTTTCATTGTATATCTTCATGAGGCTGCATTTATTTAGGGCATCTATACAAGCTCTAAGTGAGTCACTTTAGCATCCAGAACGATTTCAATCTTCTTCCCGTAGATCATCTTCCTCTTCAAGAATGACATATTTTGCAGCAGACGTATCTTCTTGAAAGCCATTTCCTTTGTGGAGCTTGTTGTATCTGTTGAGTTGACAAGTTCAAGACATTACTAATTACTATGATAGCTTATGAATATTTACGAGCCGCTATCTAAGATACTTCTGCCAGGATTGAATATTTAAGGCACTTACTTGTACCAGTTGAAAAGACTAACACCAACCATAATTACGAAGAGCCCGAGTCCTTTTAACCAAGTGAAATGGCCGTGCAAGTAGAGGACTCCAACCTGTTTCAGGAAACACAAAATGCCCTTCATTTCTTACCATGAGGAGATTTGTAGACCTCACTCAAGTATGAATTTCAATAGAGCTTACCAATATGGTCACTGCCTCTTTAACAACTCCTGCGATGGTGACTGTCACTGCACTAGTCATTGATAATAGAATAAATTCTGTAAGTACCTGTGAGAAATAAATCTTGTCATAACCAGTAGGACTCTTCAGTCTCAAAAGATACGGTAATGGAAGATACCTTCCAAGTCACTCGTGCCAAGTTGAGGAAAACCAGGTCAACAAACAGGAACTGGAACATAAGCAAATGACAAGATTACAATTGTGAGTATATGACTTTACATCTTTGATGAAGGTGGAAAGCCCTTCTGCTGTGCTGCAAGAAGCAAATGGATAATATCAGAGACTAATTCAAACTGCATATTTAACATAGTAACCTTCCACTTGTGGTTGTGATGTATGTCAGGAAATGTTACAAGATACCCTTTTAATGAATTCATGTGTATGATTGTAAATGCTGCAAGATACCAGTACTTGGCCAAGTTAATCAGTTGTTTAGATGACAGGCCAAGCCAAGCAATGATTTTAGTGATCAAGGGAACTGCATCTACTCAGTGCCTAGCCCAGCTACTAATTCTGATTTATATACAGCTTCACGAGCACCCTAAACTCTACTGCAAATCGCATATACAAACACTAAAGGCGTGGAGCCGTGCCTTAAACGACGTTTGTTGCAGGCGGTGAAAAAGGCAACAAAACCATTTAAAATGCTCTTTACGGCACGGAAGATCTAGCAGAGTAAACAAGAAGAAACAAGGGTACTAATGCAAAAATTGATATACAACTTACGGGAGTAGTGTGGATTGTCACATGATTTATTGATATATCTAACCTGTGAAAACAAATCATTCCGAAGCAATCGCCAGACGGAAACCTCATATGTGCAAAACACCAGGACTTTATAACTGCATCAGATCTGGAATTTTGATGGGTGAGCGGTGCGAGCAAAACTGATGCAGATTGGCAGTGATGAAGAATATAAAGTAAAAGAGTATGGCTGCGATGGGAGGAGATGAGGACGGCGGCGATGGTTTTTTTGTGTTCTCAGATCTCGGAAGAATCAATGCGGAAATGACAACTTTACCCTCAAATACGAATTTAGTGCATAAAAATGGGTGGATAATAACGAAAATTAAGGATCGTTGGATGAAAGATCCAATGATTATTATTATTTCTTATTTCTCATGAAAATTATCATTTCTTTTATGATCCTAACTCATTATAAACTATTTTGGAAATTGCAATTGAGAAAAATTAAGTATAAGATCATGTTATTTCATTTTCATACATAGGGATCAGTTACATACCTTGAATTTAGGGCCTATCCATTTGAACTGAACCTTAACTGATCTTAACTATAACTGAACTGATATTAACTTATATTGACTGATATTAACTGATATTAATTTATATTAACTTAACTGAAACTTATATTGACTGAGCCGCCGCCCCACCGTCGGAGCCGCCGCCACCGCCGGACCAGGGGTGAGTATTCGGTAAATTATCGAATTTACCGTTACCGAATTAACAGACTCAAAATTTTAATTCCGATTACCGCATCGAATTTACCGTTTTACCGACATTTCGGTAAAACGGTAAATTCGGTAAATTATCGGAATTTACCGAATTTACCAATTTCTCTTTTGATAATTTTTCTTCTTAATTTTAAAATTCTTAAAACATAATAATTATTCTTCTAATAACAAAAAACACAAAGATAATTCAAAATTTTGATCTACACAATTGAATCTCAAAAGTTTTAAAAAATTGCTGATTAAAAATTTGAAGTTTAAAACAATTTTTTTGTTATTTATTAATAAATATTATTTTTTAATAACGAAAAATTCTTATTCGGTAAATTACCGAATTAGAAAATCTATTCTGATTACCGACAAAATTTACCGAATTACCGAACGGTAAATTACCATTTTTACCGTTTACCGAATTTATCGAACCGAATGGGTTCGGCTCGGTAAATTAATTCGGTAAATTCGGAATTTATCGAATAATGCTCACCCCTACGCCGGACCGCCACCGTCGCCACCGACGGGCCACCGTCGGACCACCGCCGCCACCGCCAGACCACTGCCCCACCGTCGGACCACTGCCCCATCGCTGGACCACTGCACCACCGCCGGACCACCGCCGCCACCACTCCACCGTCGGACCACCGCCACCACCGCCCAACCGTCGGACAGTCGCTGGACCGCCGCCGCAGCTGTCGCGACCCTCGCCCCACCGCCAGAGCGGCCGTTGGGCGGCGATGGTCCGGCGGTGGGGCTTTGGCGGTCCGGCGGCGGTGGGGCTTTGGCGGTTCAGCGGATCAGGTGGGGCGGCGGCAGTTCGATGGATCAGGCGGGGCGGCGACGGTCAGGTGGATCAGGCGACGGGGCGGCGTTGGTCTGGTGGCGGTGGCTCCGGCGGCGGGGCGACGGTCCGGCGGTGGCGAAGGTGGTGGTGGTGATGGTGGTCTAACTTAACTTAACTAAAATTTATATTAATTTACATTGACTGAAAGTAACTTATATTAACCGAAATTAACTTGTATTAACTTATATTGACTGAAAGGAACTTATCTTATCTTAACCGTCAAAAATATAAGTTCAAATGGACAGGGCCTTAGTCTCCAAAATGGACAAAATTAGTAATACAGCCATACTTGTTTAACACATATTATTGAAAAGGTCAAGCTCAGGTACAAAGTTAAATTTTGGTACAAAATAAAAATTTGTCAAAATCATTTTATAATTAGTCAGTTTATTTTATAGTTCGTCACTTTTCGAGCCGAAAAATGAAAAAGACGACCCGAAAAATGAAAAAGACGACATAATTCGTCAGTTTCATTTTATAATTCGTCACCAATAAAAAGACCAACAAATCAAGATTTAATACCATCCATTCAAATCACAAGATCAAGGGCTATAATTAGTTTGTATTTTGTACCAAAAAATTAACTTTGCACCGCATCCTTTTCCATTATTGAAATTATATCAACTCATATTTACACCCTTAGTCAATGTACACAGTACACATAAGTTGAAGTAATATTTTTTTTATAAAAAGTAAGGATATTAGACAACAACCACCTGGGGATAACACACCTAACCTAAACACAACAGGAAACAACAAAACTAACATAGCTAAACAACGAATGACCAAAGATAAGACAAACAAACGACATTTAAACAGCCGACAACATAACCAAGTGTCGGTCGACAACTAAATATAGACAAACAAGACTTAAGAACTCGTCAGCTGCTTCCTGAAAAACTCCACGCCTGCGAGGCTCCAACAGAGACAGAAACACGTCTGCATTCTTCGCTTAAGCGCCGGCCTTCATAACTTGAAAAGGCTACACATGTATTCTTCGTATATCAGCTTTCTGCCAAAGGAAGCACGTCACCTGAACTCCATAAAAGGCATAAAGGAGGACTTAAAAGCTAAGAATAGTCAACTAGCTGGGAACAGTGAGCTGCTCCACTTAGCCTCACGACCAAGATAGTGAGCGTACCACCGAAGACTGAAAGCATCTTGCAGCAACAGGCGCAGCCAAATATGAACAAAAGCAAGAAAAATAAGAAAAAACTGGAAAAAAAACCTATAAACAATTTCAAAACAGTCACCGGCAACGCGCTAGTTCCCCCGTCCCATGGCTGTGTCGTCGAAGTCCAACCGTCAAAAAAATAAGCGCCAAGACCACCAGGGAAACCCACATCACCACCATCGTCAATGCCCCAGCCGCCCAACCATACACCCAAAACCTCACAACCCGCAGCCACGACCCTCCCACCACCACAAACCTCCAACCCATAACACTAGCTCCGACTCCAGCGCCGAACCCCTCCACCATCCCCTCCGGAACCGCAGCAGCGACAGAGACGAGCGTAGCTCAGTCCAAGAGACCGACCGGAGAAAGGGACAAGGAGTCAGCATGGAAAGAGGACGGTAGGGAACGAGGCGGAGATGACAAGCGCATTGAGAGAGCGAAGGGCGAAAGGGTATGGTGGAGCAGTCACGGTGGAGGGTGGCGAACGCAAAAGACAGCCCTTAGGACCGAAGGAAAGCGCCCGCCAGCGGAAGAAACTCGAAGTCGAAAGTTGCTTCTGGAAGAGACTTTTTTTGGAAGAGAGGGAAAGAAGTCAATACTCGGATATAAATTGTAGTAATATTGATTATTATTATTTATCTGTAATTAATAAATTAATATTTAAGAAGAATGTGTACCATTTGTATGTTACTCTCTTGTCCCTATTTGTTTTTTACAAAGAATTATTGATACAATAATTAAGGAGAAAAAAAGTACACGAGTGCATTTATTGTTGTCCAAAAAATAGTAAAACAGTACAACTTAAATTTACAACAGCCAATAGAAATTTAGATTGGAAAACAAACGAAACAAACATTAAAAAAGGAAAACACAATGAGACGGTAGAAAGTATTTTTTTTCTTCTACATAAACCAAACACATATTTTCCTCTAAAAAAATCAACCTCCAAATCATTGGCAAATCAAAGGAGATGCAGAATCTGGTTGAACTCACTTATTTTTTGTTTTTCGGCTAATTTGTACGATTATTGTTCCAGTCATCGGACGCAGAAAGTAGCATGAAAGGTTAATAGCTTTTTCGGGTTCGGCAGATTTTACATTGTTTATGGTCACGTGATAAATTAGTTCATGCCAGAAATAATAAAATAAGTAGGATGAAAACGGTTTAACAAGATTTGAACCAGTTAGACCAATCGGTTCAATTACGCCTAAATGGTTCGGTTAAGTAAATGAACACGAAACAACGACATCGTCGGCACTCCCACCGGCGACTCCTATAAAACTCGGGAAACTGAGCCAGCGCCCTAATACCACGACCGACAAACCAAAATCTTCTCCGATGGACGATCCGCAGCACACTCTTGCGCTCGTTTCCCACCGCTCATCGCACACTCCGGTCCCCTTCCGCGAGGACTGCTGGACCGAGGAAGCAACGCGCACGCTCGTGGAGGCCTGGGGCGAGCGCTACCTCGACCTCAACCGCGGGAATCTCCGGCAGAAGCACTGGCAGGAGGTCGCTGACGCAGTCAACGCTAAGCACGGAAACACGAAGAAGACTCGCCGGACTGACGTCCAGTGTAAGAACAGGATTGATACGTTGAAGAAAAAGTACAAGATCGAGAAGTCTAGGGCTACCTCAAGCACCTCGTATGTCAGTGCTTGGCCTTTCTTCGATCGCCTCGATTCGTTAGTCGGACCGGTTTCGAGTAAGAAGTCAGCATCGCCGGCGACGAGGCGTGGAAGAGGAAATTCTGGTCTTCAGCTTTCGTCTCCGGTTCCGGTCGCACCTAGATCGGCGTCGGTGAAGCGGTTGCCTCCGTCGGTTGATGACTCGTCTTTCCGGAGGAATTTCTCGGCGTTTGCGGCCGCCGCGGCTGCTGCGGCGGAGGATTCGGATGAAACCGGCAAGTCGATATCTAGTTCGGCCGGAAAAAGCGGTGGAAGAAGTGGACTCGGGGATGGAGGTTTTAAGGAGCTGGCACAGGCGATTGCCACATTTGGAGAGATTTATGAGAGGGTGGAGGGATCGAAGCAAAAACAGATGATTGAGTTGGAGAAGCAGAGAATGAAGTTTGCTAAGGATTTGGAGATTCAGAGGATGGAGCTACTTGTTGATATGCAGCTACAGTTTGAAAGGTCTAAACGCCAGAAGAGGCATTCTAATGGGGCTGGTATTATGCCTTTTCTTTCATCCTTCTTCATTATTTTTTGCTTCTTCATCAGTCTTCAGTTCAAAATTAAATGCATTCCAGCAAGCATGTTCCTGAGTTGTTGTCTGTGGTACCTGTCAATTATGTGTTTGAATTTTGGAATACGTATGAAGTGCAGTTTGTAGCTTAGCTAACCTTAGGTATACGAAAAACACCAATGCTGGTTGATGGATTGTGTCGTTTGCAAATAAGGTGAAGAAACCTGAACACTGAAGTCGATGAGTAGATGTAGATCTTTTATGAGGAATTAGTAAGGTTTTAAATCTCATGGAGCTGAGATTGTGGGTGGAATTTGACTCTGGTACTAATTTTTGTGGAGTCAGAGAGTGACCACTTAGATAGTGGAAATATGATTCGAAGTTTGAATTTGGGTTGGTTTGCTATGCATTTTGAAATGTTGATGATATAAGGTTGTGTTTATGGTGGGTTGGTATGCTTTCCATTTTCAAATTCTGAAATCAGTCAGTCGGTCACTATCTGATGACATGTCTGACTATCCTTTTTATTGTGTTTCCAATTCTGAAATAATGCAATAATTATAACGACATTTAGTGACATTTTTCGTAAGATGAAAAAATGTCAAGGGCTTCAGCAAGTTAACTGTCATCTTTGAGCATGCACATTATAAGTTAGAGGGTTGGTTTTCATTGCTGTGTAACCTTTATTTAGCATTGTCTTTTGTTTAAGCTCAGATGGCAGGGTTTCCTAATGCTCAAGTGATGTGGTTTTTAACTGTGCAACATTAGTTTGTGTGTGATTTCTCACTTTGCAACTGATGATTCAGTTCAATATTTAAGATTTCAATTGTAAATATTTGATGTTTTGTTCCCTTGAGCTATTACTGGCTTGACAAGCCTAAATCTAATAGACCCGGTTTGACCCTTGCAAGGTAATTTTCCGATCGACAGCGTTGAAAATTCTGACAATGAAGAGGGTAAAACGGAACGAACAAATTGCATACTTTTTCTTTCTTAAATCCACGTGATTTGGGAGCATTTCATTCAATTAACTGAACCTGAACCCGTAGTCCCATTGTTTAGCTATGGATAAATGTTAGCAGAACATTTTTTTTATTTACATTTATGGAGTAGAATGCGGAGACATACCACACAGTTAAATGTTGTTGTTCTTTTTGCCTTGCAGATGTTAAATTAGAATGCTAATGTCAACTTCCAAAACAATTGTGAAATTTCTTAGTACTTTGGTGGCTGTTTGTATTCTATTTTTATGTTTAACCATGGATTTAAGAATCGAGTTTTGAAACATTAATCTAAATCATATTCAGCTGAACTGTTTCTCTTTCCTTTGTATTGAACTGGCCACTTGAAATAATAGAACACTTTCATAGCTGGTCCTCGAGCTCTAGTGTTTCATTTGATATGTATGTAACTACACTCAAAGTTTGCTGATTTGACTTGTCACCGCATTGGTCTTGTTTGGTTCACGTTTTAGCTTTTGTTGGCTGATGCACCTCAAGCCAGGATCTAGATCCCTCGATATTGTTCCCATAATGAAACGTAACTTGTTGTCTTCTCTTTATTTTGCAGACGGTTATTCATAGACACGGACTACATCTCGCAATGTGCAGCATGTGAAGTAGTAAAACTGCATTGCCCCGTCACCTACATGGTTAACCTCATGTACAGGTATTTTGAAGCTTCCACAAGTTCGGCGATGGTTTTATTTCTCACCCCATGGGATTTTACATTGATAATTGTCAGTAGATGAAGTCTGTTAGTTGGTAATTAGTACCCTCTGAGACCGGTTCCCTTTATATAAATGTGTGAGTCTGGCTTCACGAAATCTTTGTTCCATGCAATATTCCTTATTATATATCCACTTATGTCTGAATTAAGGGTGTTTAAATACTCGAAAGCATAATAGTCTTGTAACTTTCGATTTACAGAGAATATTACCTAGACCCGGCTAATAAACTCTAAACCCTTCAACCCGTCCGTTATCCGCCATTTAAAATTCGCCCGTTAGCCCGCCCTTTTAATAAAAGGGTTGAACGAACCCTTGTCCATTAAGAACCTTTTTATAAACGGATTTAAGGATTTTTACCCGAATAACCCCTCCAACCCTTTAAGAACCCTTTTAACTAACATTAATATTAAACATAAAAAAAGACATTCTAGTTTTTCCTCAACAGTTCATCATCCCATCAAATATTAGTTTAAATTCTCTTAATTCTTATATGTAGCTATTGATCTTTTATCTTTTTGTAGTATAACAATTTCACAGTTTACAGACCAATTAATTAAAAAAATACCAATTCATAAAAATATTAGATTTAGACAACATCAAAAGATACCGATTATAAGTGTGTTATTTTTTATATATAAAAAAAGGTCATCTATCTCGATAGCAAAATTTAGTATACACTAAATCATATGCTCTATACAGTTTACTGAAGAAGTCATGTTGTGTATGATACGTTTATTATTGATAAAAATGGACTTTAATATTTTTCAATTTTATTTTCATTAATTTGATTTTCATTTGAATAAAAATGATTATTACATATATTTTTCTCGAAAATATTTTTGCATGAAAATGAAAGTATTTTCAAGAAGGGTTAAAAAGGGTCAAAAGGATTAAAAGGGTTACAATTACAAGGGTTCAATCCTTTAACCCTCTACCCATTAAGAATTCGTCCATTTAACCCTTTAAATTAAATTTTTTTTAAAGAATTCAATCCTATTAACCCTTATCCATTAAGAATCCGTCCATTAATCCGTCCGCCCTATTTACCATCTCTAATATTACCCATGTCAAGCAGATGAATGACAGGTAAAGAGTTAAGATGTATACTTGACTTGTTTGGGGGCATTTATTCATTAATCTTTATTATTCTCGCTTCATACTCCGACAGCCTGGCGCCTGCCACTGCATCCAAACCTAAATGTGTGTTACATTAGTAGCCAACGCCTGCTTTCCTTGTAAATGTCTTGCGTTGTATTATGATTCTGGATCCTATTCTGTCTCACTCTTATTACAAATGCTTCGATTCATAGTCAAATCTTGTTCTCTCCATGTGTTCAACTCTGGTTGGCTACTAAGAGAATTTGATTCGTAGTCAATAGCCAATAGGAATGGAAAGTTGCGGAGTTGACTACCCATCATATCATCAAATATTAAAGTATTGTTATAAATAATGTGGTAATTCATTAGAGTCAATATAATTTAGACCATAAGTTAGGCCCTGTTCTTTTGCACTTCAATACAGTTTTATTAAGTTCAGTAAAGTTAAATTAAATTCAATACAGTTTAATAAAGTTCAGTACAGTTTAATTAAGTTCAATACAATTCAATAAAGTTCAGTACAGTTTAATTAAGTTCAATACAGTTCAATAAAGTTCAGTACAGTTAAATTAAGTTCAATACATACAGTTTAATAAAGTTAAATATACTTAAATTAATTTAAGTTAAAAAATGTAATATAATTTTTTTCAAGTCAATCCAATTTTTTTTATTGTTTCCAACCCTATTATTCAAAATTTTAATTTATTTTTAATTTTTTAAATAATTTTTAGAAAAGCATAAGACATATATGATCCAACGATTTTTCAAGTTTGTGTCCACACCTCTTGGGAAACTATTGCATCCGTTTTAAAATGAAAGTAAACTTTGTTGCACTTGATATGAATTTAAAGAACATGTGGAAATAAACATAATAAATATATTTTTTACATGAAAACGTACAATGTCATTCAAGTGTAATTTTACATATCATCATCTTCATCCATGTTCATTTCCACTACATCATCTGGACAATCCTCAATAATTTGAAACGCTATCATGTTGCGTACTTGATTCATCTCATCTTTTCGCTATTGATCAAATAAATTTGAATCTGCTCTTCCCAACACGGTCTCATTAGCAACAATGGGTATTGAAAAATTATGCATGCGAATGAAGTTGTGCAAAGTAAATGTAGCTGTAATTATATCACTTTGTGATCATCAGATACTTGAGGCATGACTTTGAGTATCTTCCACGATTTCTTTAGTTGTACTATTTTAAAAAATGAAACGTTTAGGGATTCACGCAATTTTTTAGCAAGTATAATTTGAAAAAACTGAAAAATAAAATACATATATATTTATCAGAAAAAATGATGAAACTTTTTTGAGCAAGTTAATTAATGAATTATATAATTGTATCATTTTGAAAAAATGATGACAAATACACACATATATAAATATACTATACATATATATAATTTTTCAATTTCAACAAATTAAATTCAGTAAAGTTAAGTTAAATTAAATTAAATTCGATACAGTAAATTAAGTTCAGTACAGTTCAGTAAAGTTAAATAAAATTCGATACAGTTAAATTAAGTTCAGTACAGTTTAATAAAGTTCAATACAGTTTAATTAAGTTCAGTACAGTTTAATAAAGTTCAATATAGTTTAATTAAGTTCAGTACAATAAAATTCCAGTTAAATTAAGTTCAAAAGAACAGCACCTTAGGCCATTATTTTACATTAGAGTAACTTAGTTAATGTATTGATATTAGAGGAGTTAAATTCACATCTAATGGATCTTGCCTCCTCCCATTTTGCTATATAAAGGGTGCAAATGCAATGAGAAAAACACACATTAAGCTTCCTTCTTACTCATCTCAAAAGCTCTCCTTTCCCTCTCACAAACAATACTGTTTTAAGTGTTTTGTTAGAGTTTCAAAGTTATTTTATAACACGTTATCAGCACGAACGCTCTCCACTTCCATACTGTAAGTTTTGAACAAAGATTCAATAAGAAGTAAGTATTTTCCTCACTTGTCTCTCAACATCCGCTTAGTTCTTCATTTATTCTACTTGGATATCATAAGGGATTCACTACCTCAAGGGGAGCTCTACTCTCCCCCTTTCACAATTTCAGATTGTGACTTGATATCTGGGTTTTTCTAGATGAAAAAACTAAGAATTCCTTTGCTTTTTTGCTTTGTTTTCTTTGGAATTCGATCCTATTACGGCGATGATCATGTATGTTTTACTTTAAATACTTCTTACAACTTGTTTTACTTTCTTAATGTATAACAACAAATTATTATGCAGTGCGGATTACCGCCCCATAGTAAAGTGTTGTGATCTACAAAGTAATTATCTTTACTTTAAATACTTCTTACAACTTGTTTTACTTTCTTAATGTATAACAACATATTATTATGCTGTACGGATTACAGCCCCATAGTAAAGTGTGGTGACCTGCAAAGTAACTATCTTTACTTTAAATACTTCATTTTCTTTGAACTATATTTCCATAATTTATTTGATGATATTACATTGTTAATTTACTCTTAGTGCTCAACGGTAACAAACGTAACATAACGACTATATTTTCCTCTATAAATTCGATTTCATTCACCATACAAACTCACATTCATTCTCTCTTCTTCAACATAATCTTCTTCAAGAAAAACCTTGCCATAAGATGTCTCGTCTAATGCTAGTTTTTGTTTTCATAATTATTTTTGTACTTACTGTTTGTGTCCTCACCGGAGATGTTCCCACGGATGAATTTTATCATTGTTTAAAAATGTTTGTAATATTGTATGTCGTATTCTTCTTTACAATATTTGTAGAATTTTATGTTTTAAATTAATCTAATAAACTTTTTCTACTTTTAGTTACCACCATGTCAAACCTCGCAAAACTTGAGTTCAGTCCACTAGACATCTCTGGAAAAAAATTACATGTCGTGGACTGACAGAGCCTTGTCGTGAGGCAATGTGCAAAATAAATTTATAAGTCCACTACTTGTGACTTTACTATTGGGTAGTAAAGCGATAAGTAGGGGTCAAATCCAAGGGAGTCAGTGTGGAATGGTTATTCTTTAAAAAGAAAGAAAAAGAAAGAAAATACAGATTGGGTTTTATGGGAGTTTTAGACAGAAAGTAAATTGCGTAAAAGTAAAGGTACTGAAAGTAAAGTGCAAGAAATTAAAGTGCTGAAAGTAAAGACTGAAAGTAAGTGCTGAAAAGTAAATTGCTGGAACAGTCGAGTTCAATATCAACCAAACAACATACTTTTGGTTTGTCGCACGCTGTATTTCAAGCGCAATCCGTACCAAATGTATGTTGGATTGATATTGAAAGCGTCTGTAGTAAGCGGAAAGTAAAGACTGAAAGTAAATGTGCGGAAAGTAAATGACTGAAAAGTAAAGTGCTGGAACAGTCGAGTTCAATATCAACCAAACAACATACTTTTGGTTTGTCGCACGCTATATTTCAAGCACAATACGTGCCAAAGTTATGTTGGATTGATGTTGAGCAAGTCTGTAGTAAGCGTACGGAAATGTAAAGACTGAAAAGTAAATACTGAAAATAAAGTGCTGAAAGTAAAGTGCGTAAAGTAAAGTGCGTAAAAGTAAAGTGTGTAAAGTAAAGTGCGTAAAAGTAAAGACAGAAATTAAAGTGCTGAAAAGTAAAGTACTGAAAGTAAGCAGTTGATAGTGAGACTGAAAGTAAAATGACAGGTAAGTAAGGACGAAAGATATTCAGTCTAGGGTCTCTACTTGTGAGACAACCATCATGGACGTCAAATGATCTTATTTTGTGTTCATAAGTGTGGAGTTATTCCTTTTCAAGACTTAACCCCTAAAGTAAGGCTTTTTCAAGCGCTTACACCACAATCTACTCCAAAATCAAGACATAGACTTCTAGTTCTAAGTGCAGCCACTTGATCTTCAGTTCCGATCAACCAAGCGACTTAAGGAAGAGTAAACTACTCGGCTAAGCTTTGCTCTTTCGAGCATCCACTTAGCCTAGTTGTCTAATCAAGATTGAACTACTCGGCTAAGCTTTGCTCTTTCGAGCATCCACTTAGCCTTGTCGTTCAACTGAATAATGGCACCGAACTAGTTGACACAAAATAGCATTAAGTTCAAGTCTCAAGATGCATACACAAGTATGAACACCCCTTTGAACGAATATGCTTAACTACTTGTATTCATGGTAAGGAATACAAGCACCATACTTACAAAAGAAAACAAGAAAACAAGAACAAGGAAAGTAAAAAGAGGACTTCGGTTTTGACAAGAAAGTAAAGGAAATGAAACCGTGAGCTTTTGTAACAAGAACTTAGCTTTAACTACTTGTATTCATGTCAAGGAATACAAGTAGTTGTGGCTATGGTAACAAGACAAAAAAAGTAAGCAAACCGACAAGAAAGTAAGAGAACATCAAGGAAAGTAAAGGGAGAGGAGCTCCAAATCAAGATCAATACAAGGAAAGTAAGATGTGCTTGCTGGAAAGTAAGAGCTTGAAGCTCAAGAACAAGTGAACAAAAGCTTTGAAAATCAAGAACAAAGTAAGAACAAAGTGTGTTTGCATTGAAAATGAAGAGAAGAGAGATAAGCTCTCAACTCTCTAAGGTTTGTGGCACACGAATTCTAAGGCTTAAGGCCTCTATTTATAGGCTAATGAAGACTGGAGGCTAAGTTTGAGTTTGGAAATATCCCAAAAGCAAAGGCATTTGATTGGCTCTTCTTATGACACCATTTGGGATATTTTGAGCCAAAGCCACCTCTTGCTCTTATCTCTTCCATGAGCCACGAATTTCCTACTTGTGTAGGTGTCATCCAAAGCCAACTAACTTGTTGAGAAGGAACCAACAGACTTGGTTTTAGTTGAAGCCCAACCGGATTCCAAAAGCAAACCGAAGTGAATAGTAAGACCAACCGGGAAATAAGTAGTTTGGATTTAGTTGGACTTCCCTGGAATGTGGCCGGAGCAAGAAATGACCGGAGCATGGTGGCAAGGATATGAGCTTGATCGGAGCATCGCCGAAGGTTCGCCGGAGTTCGTCGGAATATGGCCGGAATCTGACCGGAGCTTTGGTCGGAGATTCTTGGATTTTGGAGAGTGTATTCTGAATGAAAAAGTCATTCTAAGATGATCTCAAGAACGATGCTAAGCCAAATTCTAACCGGAACATGGTCGAAATTCCAAAACGGTGATATTGCCCTAGTTTGGCCTTGATCGGGCTTGAGCTGGTTCCACTCGGGCGTTTTGTCTAGGAAGTGAGATTGTCCAGGTTATTGGGCATTTAAAACACTTTGGTCGAGCCAGATTTGCCAGATTCCAAGGTTTGGTCGAGCGACTTGGTTTCGGTGCCTATGCGCGCGGGGCCTTTGCTTTGGAACTGGGCCAACTGCCAATCTGCCCGAGCATTCTCCTTGGTTTTTGATGAGTCGAATTCTCAACTCATTTACATACCCATTTACGAAGAGTTTTGGTCCATTCCCGATGCTAATTCGATGCCATTTGACCCTCTTGATTGACATTTCAGGTTAGAAACTGATCCTACGGTCCCCGGGTTCAAAAAGATCAATTCTCGAAGGAAACAGAAGTTTCGGCGCAAAAACAAGGAGTTTCGGGGCAATACCGAGCATATTGACCTTTGCAACTTGTTTTGGACGCCCAGGGCTCATACGGTGTCCGATTTGGCTGATCTTTAGCTTGTTGGAAAGGTATTTCAAAGGGCTACAACTTTGTAATTTACACCAAGATCAGATTCGGATGGGAAGAGGCTCTGAGGTGTTGAACCGGCCGGCTCAATTAGTGCACAAATTTGAGCCGCCCGGCTCAAATGGTCAGAGAGTACGGGACTTGTCAAACATCGCCGAACCGGCCAGCTCAACACCAAGGCAAAATCCTGAGCCGGCCGGTTGAGATCTGGGACAGTATTTTGCCTATAAAATGAGATCAAAATCTGATTTTTTAGGGGGATTCAAGCTAGGGTTTTTGGGGCACGAAATTGAGGGCTTTTAGAGAGAACAAGCTACCAAGGCTTCAAGGGGGATCATCCATTGAAGATTGAAGATTCAAAGGGGGAAGAAGATCATCTACACCTTTGTTTATTCCTTCCATTGTATTTTCATCTATGTACTCAATACAATTTGTGTTTGTCTATGAACATGATTTGTGAGTAGTGTTTTGTATTCTAGGGTCATATGGACCTCATGTGTGTTAATACTCCTAATCTATAATGAATCAATGTTAGAATAACATGTTTGGATGATTGTGAATCTACTTGGATGTAATGTCAATTCTATGCCCACCAAGTGTTTGATAAAATGCCTAAGTGGTCTAGAAACATGAGTTTGAGGTTGAGTGTTCTAGCGAATGAGACTAAGAGTTCTAGAACGAAGTAGATTCACCCTCGTTAGGTGGTGATCACTAGCGTGACCCATCTTGGCATTGAGATAGGCTTGATCTTAAACCGCTTATTGGCTATTGATCATTGAGCTAGCGCTAATGATTGAGAACCTTGAGTAGGACGTGATGAGCTAACAACATCTAGCGATTGAAGCTCACGTGCGAGGTGCTTCTTCCTTAAATCAAGTAAAAATATCTAGCGATTGAATTTGATTTAAAAGTAGCACGCCTTAATCTAATCATCTAACATGATTGTTCTTGTATGAAATTGAATTCTTGGAGTCTAAAAACACACATGAGTGAAGTAGTTCCCTAGAGTACACCTTATGCCTTGGTAGTGACATTATCTCTAGATCCCTTAGTTTGTTTACATTGTTCATATTCATTTTCTTTAGTAACTTCACCAATCAAACCTTTTGCAATTTGAATAGACTTATCGGAACGAAATCGAATAGTGCTCATAAGTTTAAACTTGCTCCTTGGACGACCCGGTACTTACCGGTGAATATAAATGTTTTTGACTTGTACTAAAAATACAACGTTCAAAATGGCGCCGTTGCCGGGGAGCAATGAATTAACTAGAGCACTAGAGTAGATTTTGTGAGATTTGGACTATTCTTGTAAATATTTTTTCCTTTCTTTTGTACATTCTTTACACTCATATCCCTTGCTAACTTTTGTTCTTTTGTTTTGCGAGGATGTACTCATACAACCAACAAGTCTCATACAATGAAGAATATGACCAAGAGGAGGAGCATCAAAATGCCTATTGGGAAAATCATGGCTATCCGACAAATTCACACTCGCCTTATGAGGATGATAGCCAATACTCATTTGATGGTGACTCCTACCCTCAATATCAATTGAATCCTCAACCTAGTGTCAATCAACCCACCGTCAAAGAATTGCTAGACACATTGATTAAAAATCAGAAGGAACAAGAGAGGGTTAGGCAAGAAATGGACGAGATGCATGCCAAGACGATGGCCTATGAAGTTGGAGACTCCTACCCTCAACCTCCTCAACCTTCAAGTGAGCCCTCCAATATAAAAGCATTGCTTGCCACACTCCTTGCATCCCAAGAGAAGTCGAATATAGACATGCAAGCCCATTTTGATAGAATGAAGGCTCAAAGACAAGTGTTTAGAAGCAAATTGGCGCGACAAGAAATGGAAAATGAAAACATGGATGTGGAAGAGGAGATATCCGAAGAAGAAGTCATTGATTCTAATGCCTCAAGGGAAGAAGTGGATCAAGAAATGGAGGATGAGTTCATGAGAGCCACACGCCAAGCTTTTGATGAGGCGTGGGATGGTGAATCTTGCACCGAGGATGAGTTGGAACATGAAAGTGCATCACCTTCCACTACTAGCACGTTTCAAGATCATTTGGTTGAAAACACACAAGATTTCACCATTTCATCAACGCCTTGGCTCTCCGACGAGGAATTCTTCAACGATGACGACTCATGCATAGAAGAAATATCTTTCTCGAATGAAGAAGACCTCCTCCCTCCCACTACATGTGAACTTAAATGTGAGCCCGATTTTCTTGTCAAGGATGATATGGAAGAAGAGGATATTGAGCCAAAAGCACTTCAAAAGTATGAAGACTTTGTTGAGACTTATATGGACGTGACTAAAGAGCCACCTCGCATACAAGAAGACACAAGTTTAATGAGCGATATTGAGGAGTGGGCACCCAAGGAAATTATTGAGAAATTAAAGGAGGGTGTGCCCATCAAGCTCGGGACAAATTTTGAAGACTCTTTCTTCATTCCGACGTCTCGAGACAAGTTTTGAAGCTTCTTGCCCTACTTCGAAAGATTAATTGGAAAAAGCTCCCATGACCCCTTAGTTCTTAAGGGATGCACATTCTTAAAGAGGTCATGCTCCCAAAGGAAAGTCCATTGTAGACTTGATGGGAAGAAATTCAAATGGGATTTAAAGGTGGATTGACACGCCAAATCCAAGGCCCTGTGAGAAGGGATCCTAGCAAAGGACTTCTCACGAGCGATTCTATGGGGCGCTTTGCTACGTCTTTGCCAAGACGGGAAAAACTAGGCCCTCGTGGGAGGTAACCCGTTGTAAGTTGTTTCATTCTCATTCTTTAAGTTTAAGTGTTTGACATGATTTTGAGTGGATTAGACTCTAAGTGTGGAATGTGATATTTATGATTAGTGGGTAAAATTTTAAGTGTGGAGTGAGTTCTACTCACTCCAATTCCACTTCACATTCCCAAGTCCCTCCACCTCACCCTTAATATATCCATGAATGATGATGTCGTCCTTAATGTTCATGTGCCCTATTTGAGTTTGATAGATTGAAACTATTTTGTTATACCATGCTATAACTTTGGTTTCACATTTTGTTGGCACTTAAAACATCTTGTGCACATTTTGGAGGATGTGATTTACCTTCCTTGCTTAAATTCTATTAAACTTATATCATGATGTTATCGTGTGACTTGTGATGCTATCTTGCTCATACTTGAGTTTGGTATTATTTCTATAACTATCACTTGTTACATTTAACCTCTCATGTTCTATTGTCATCAAGGAAAGTATTTGCATCATGAATGATAAAGCTTAGCACATTGGCGTCTCTATTATTCAAGGGGGTACATCTACCAACGAGGGGAGTTCCTACGCGACTTATATCTCATTTTCTTTATTGTTTGCGCTTAGGGACTAAGCTAGATTTTAAGTGTGGAGTGGGTAATCACATAGTTCACTCATATCATGCCATGCCTATCATTTTTGAATGGACACTTGCATTCATCATGCTTTATCCTAATTTTATGAGTGTTATACTAATAAAGGCTTGTGACTATCATCTCTCAACTTCTATAAGTCACATCTAGCTTACATTTCACTTTTACGTGATTAGGAGTCTAAAACCAAACTAGCTCTATTGAATGCACATTCTTGTGAATCAATTTTCGTTGCTATCTTGTGCCTATCTAGCAATCTAAGTATTTTTCGCGCATGCTTGGAAAAGTTTTTAGCAAAGCACACTTTAAAAACTTCATGAAAACTTAAACCTCTCGATTGCCTTTAGGTGACTTTAGTTCTCTTGCCTCGTTCCTTGTTTGTGGTTGTTTCTCGTACATTCCATATTCACATTGGGCATATTTTCAAGTTTTAAGTGTGGAGTGAAAAGAGGGCATTCAAAAAAAAAGAAAAAAAAAGAGAAGCCCCACTCAAAAAAAAACTACTTGGTCAAAGAGGGCAAAGCCCCGACTAAAAACTTTCTCGAAGTACAAGAGAAGTTTTGCTACAAAACATACAAATGCCGGGGGTTAGGAAGGTAAGTTCCCCCTCGAAAGCATTTGTAGGCCAAAGGCCATTTCAAAAAGAAAAAAACACACTTAAACTTGACTTTATGCCCTTCCATCATCTCTTATATGTGTGAGTTCACCACGTGCATTGTGTGCTAGCAAGTTGAGCTTTGGGACGACCCTTGTGATTTCACGTAAGCTATCGGCCGGTTTATGCTTGTTTTAAGAACTCTTGTTGTCAAACTCCTCTTTCCTTATGGATTATGACTTTAGCGTCTAAAACTTGGAAATGAGTTTTATATCGTTAGCTTATGGACTAGCCCTAGCTAGCATAGGTGATCGATTGACACTTTTTGTGAAAAAGCCTTAACCGTGTTTCAAAAGCCTTGCAATGAAAATGAATAGACTTCTAGGTGAGGCGCTTGATAGCTCTAGTATTGACTTCCTTGAATGTGCACCCTCATATGAACTTAAATGGTTTGAAAACTCTTTTAAAGTATAGTGATTGGAGTGCTAGTTTGGGATGTGAAGCTGGGTTTGAGAAATCCATGCCTTAATTGTTAAACACTCTTGTTTTCACTCTTATGGGATAAGTGCATTTTGGGATTTGTGAGTATTCCCTTTTCTGAAAACTCTCACGAGACTATAACTCGTCCACTAGGGTAGCCTAGGGGTTTAAAGGCTTGGTGCATATGCTAAATGCACTCGTAACACCTACGAAAGGGAGTTAGATTGTAAATATGTGTTAGAGTAGTTAGTAATAAAAATTTGAGACTATATATGGATGTTGAGAGCAAATGGGCGACAAACATAATGCCTTATCTTTTTGCCATTTGTTTCTCTTTGGCTTGATTTTATTGTTTGCTCGGGACGATCAAACTCTAAGTGTGGAGTGTTTTGATGAGTCGAATTCTCAACTCATATACATACCCATTTACGAAGAGTTTTGGTCCATTCCCGATGCTAATTCGATGCCATTTGACCCTCTTGATTGACATTTCAGGTTAGAAACTGATCCTACGGTCCCCGGGTTCAAAAAGATCAATTCTCGAAGGAAACAGAAGTTTCGGCGCAAAAATAAGGAGTTTCGGGGCAATACCGAGCATATTGACCTTTGCAACTTGTTTTGGACGCCCAGGGCTCATACGGTGTCCGATTTGGCTGATCTTTAGCTTGTTGGAAAGGTATTTCAAAGGGCTACAACTTTGTAGTTTACACCAAGATCAGATTCGGATGGGAAGAGGCTCTGAGGTGTTGAACCGGCCGGCTCAATTAGTGCACAAATCTGAGCCGCCCGGCTCAAATGGTCAGAGAGTACGGGACTTGTCAAACATCGCCGAACCGGCCAGCTCAACACCAAGGCAAAATCCTGAGCCGGCCGGTTGAGATCTAGGACAGTATTTTGCCTATAAAATGAGATCAAAATCTGATTTTTTGGGGGATTCAAGCTAGGGTTTTTGGGGCACGAAATTGAGGGCTTTTAGAGAGAACAAGCTACTAAGGCTTCAAGGGGGATCATCCATTGAAGATTGAAGATCCAAAGGGGGAAGAAGATCATCTAGACCTTGGTTTATTCCTTCCATTGTATTTTCATCTATGTACTCAATACAATTTGTGTTTGTCTATGAACATGATTTGTGAGTAGTGTTTTGTATTCTAGGGTCATATGGACCTCATGTGTGTTAATACTCCTAATCTATAATGAATCAATGTTAGAATAACATGTTTGGATGATTGTGAATCTACTTAGATGTAATGTCAATTCTATGCCCACCAAGTGTTTGATAAAATGCCTAAGTGGTCTAGAAACATGAATTTGAGGTTGAGTGTTCTAGCGAATGAGACTAAGAATTCTAGAACGAAGTAGATTCACCCTCGTTAGGTGGTGATCACTAGCGTGACCCATCTTGGCATTGAGATAGGCTTGATCTTAAACCGCTTATTGGCTATTGATCATTGAGCTAGCGCTAATGATTGAGAACCTTGAGTAGGACGTGATGAGCTAACAACATCTAGCGATTGAAGCTCACGTGCGAGGTGCTTCTTCCTTAAATCAAGTAAAAATATCTAGCGATTGAATTTGATTTAAAAGTAGCACGCCTTAATCTAATCATCTAACATGATTGTTCTTGTATGAAATTGAATTCTTGGAGTCTAAAAACACACATGAGTGAAGTAGTTCCCTAGAGTACACCTTATGCCTTGGTAGTGACATTATCTCTAGATCCCTTAGTTTGTTTACATTGTTCATATTCATTTTCTTTAGTAACTCACCAATCAAACCTTTTGCAATTTGAATAGACTTATCGGAACGAAATCGAATAGTGCTCATAAGTTTAAACTTGCTCCTTGGACGACCCGGTACTTACCGGTGAATATAAATGTTTTTGACTTGTACTAAAAATACAACGTTCAGTTTTCGGACATTGTCCACCTTATTTTCCATTTTGATCACTTTACTCGAGGTGGATTCGTCAGATCAGCTCGTTTGCCCGGGTAACTTGAATTTGGACCTGGGCGGCTCGGCTGGTGCGCGGGGCGTGGCCTCGGTACTCCCGGATGCGGGCCTGGTCTTCTCGGCGCTGGCTCTCGGTCAGGGACCTGGGCGGGGACCTGGTCTTCTCGGTTCTGGTTCTCAGTCAGGGACCTGAGGTTCTCGGTACTAGGCCTGGGTACCCGGATGAGCTCTCTCGGTCCTCGACTGGGGTCCTCGGTCCCTGGTTGGTTTTGCTCGGGCCCTGGTTGATTTTCCTCGGGCCCTGGTTGGCTTTTTGGCATAATTCTCCCTTTTTAGGCGTGTTTCCTCTTTAGACTCCAAAATAGCCTGTATACACAAAATGGTATTAAAAAGCACTTGTTCGTATGACCAAATGTCTAATTTGGTGGGTTTTGTGTACTTGATGAATCGTATAAATACGTCCCGTCAAATACCCCCACACTTAATCTTGTTCGTCCCGAACAAGTGTAGTCAATAAGAGGAACAAAAAACACCCTAAGTCCTAGATGTGAATGATAGATGCAAAACTAGACTTCACCTTAGCATGCATAACTTACTTGCTTCCAAACGAAATCATGCTCACATATGAAAGTAACTAGATACTTGTTACCTTTGAGCCGAGATGCAAATCAATTTGGATGATTGGGAGATAACCACTTTTTTAGGCCCTTGAACTGCACTCTCGGATCCGATCTTACTATATGGTTATGTTACTTGCTTCTTCTAGCACGTGATTGATTCGGGCAACTTGGGTTGAGCTATTTTTCTTTGTTTGTGTGGTTGGACAGCTTTTGTAGTGATTTGGCCTTCGGCCTTTGATTTGACTCTTTGAGTACTTCACTTTTGCTTCGGTTTGGTTTCACCACTTTGGCTGAATTTTCTTTCTTTGAGCTTTGCTCCTTTGATGAGAATTGCATATCCATTTTCTTCACTTTTGGGAGGTCCAATCATCGCCCGAGAGCATATGGAGATACCTCCCCGCTCTTTCTCATCCTTGCCCTTTTTGCGCGGGTCAAGATGAGGGTCGCTCATCTATTTTCCCGGCTACTTTGCACTAGAGAATGGACGGTTTGATTCCCGTCCCGCCTTTTGCATAGACGCTGCATGGCGGAGTCCACTATTCACCAAGAAGCCCGAAGTGCAGCCTCCACAATCTTCACATAACCATAAAGTAAGGATCCGGTCCCTTAAGTGCTTGTCAAGCCTCTCTAGGGCATTTCTTTCAACTCCACATCCTACATTTATCTCAGCACACAAGGACAAGTAGAAAGTTAAATACACATGTTTTTACATAATTAAGTTTTCACAAGGAAATGCATGAATCGGATCTATCTATTTTCACATCATGAAAGTGTATATTTTCAAAAAGTGTTGACTACTATGTGCAATAACTACTATGTGCAAATACTACTCAAATACCCCCACACTTTTGAACGAAGCCGTGCCTCACGGAACGACTTAGTTCAAAACACAAAAAAAACAAGATAACAAGAGAAGGAAATGACAAAGGGGTGAGTATGACATAAACATAAAAACTATAACAAATGAAGAAAATATGCCGGGTTACCTCCCGGCAAGTGCCTTTGTTTAACGTCGTTGGCTCGACGGTACCTCACTCATGGATCATAAGTTGGGATCCCATGGGCGTTTGAGGTCAAACTTCCCCACGGCTGCCCTTTTGATTTGCCCAAAGAACACATATGGCAGCGGGCTCAGTTCTGCTCTCCCTTGATCCGGAGGCTTCTTCTTCACATATCCCCGAGAAGGCAAGGACTCCTTGACCATAGCTACTGGTCCATCAAGTCGAGCTCTCTTGCTTCTCCTTCCGGGTTTCCATTCCTTTGGCCCATGCCTTTGTCGCTTCTTTATGTTTGAATGGTTGGCACCCTTGCACTCTCGGAAGTTCAGTATTGTGCCTTCAAACATTGGCGACCACAAGCATGTTCCTATACGAAGCCTCTTCTTTGTGGCAGCGACGAATGGTCGTCCTAGAATGAGTGAGTTTTCTGGATGTGTGGTGAGTGAGTGCTCCATCTTCGGCTCTTCTGGCTCATGTTTTGCCTCCAACTCCCCTTGCACCTCATCATCATTGACTACATGATCTTCGGTGGCTATGATCTGCATAAAACATGAAGGGTCAAGTTGGGGTTTCTCGGCCACGAGGTCCGGACCTTTCTCGACCAGCCCGTCCGTGAGGAGTGGGCCTACCGTGATTTTCTCGGTTGGTTTGACAGTGAGGTCCGGGACTTCTGTTTGCTCGGCAGTGAGGACTATGTTAGACTCGGTTGGTTCGGTAATGAGGTCCGGGACCGGTGTGATTTCCTCGGGTAGATTGGTAATATGGACCGGGCCTGAATTGGGCAGTTTTTCCTCTAACTCCCAGGGGTAATCTGAGAGGAGCTCTTCTTCAGGCAACCATGGGTCCTCATCCTCGTCATTTATTTGGTCTTTGGGGGAAATCACACTGAGGTTCGGGTCTGATTTGGGCAGTTCAGCATTGAGGTCCATGCATGACTCGGCCGACTCTTCTTTGAGGTCCGGATATGTCTCGGGCAACTTGGCAGTGAGCACCGGGCCTGGCTTGGCCGGTTCTTCTTCGGTCATTTGTGAGTCCTCATCCTCTGTCGGCTCCGTGGGCTCTAATGTAAGCTCTTCCTTGATGACCCTTGCAGCTTCATTTTCTGCTGCCCATGATTCGATTTCGGCCTTGATTTGGTGCACCATGTTGGCCAGTTCTTCGAGCCGCATGGCCTGATCTTGTTTTGCGCTTCCTGCCATATCTTCTATCAAATTCCATAGATCATTCATGCTTAAGTTATCCAACGAGCCTCCCGCCGCATCATTAAGCCTATTCCACTCTTGTGGCATCATTCCACCGAGAAACCTTTGAAGAAGATCGAAGTTTGTGAATCCATGGTGCGGGCAGCTCGTCACAAGGGAGTCAAATTACGACAAGTACTCATCCAATGTTTCGTCCCGGGATTGCCCAATGTTGATGATCTCCTTGCGGGCTCCAAGTCGGAGAGATGGCGGGCAAAACTCCTTTAGGAATTTGGTTTGTAGATCCCCATAATCACTTTCATAAGCTGCACATGAGTAATACCATTCTATTGCGGAGTTAGTTAAAGAAAATTTAAAGCATTTAAGTTTAAACCCCTCTAGCGATTCATGTTTAGGCCTCATGTGGCTGCATATGGAGTGGAACGTATGTGTATGCCTCACGGGGTCTTCTTCAATGGTACCTCCAAACGTTCCAAACATAAGGTTGCTGCCCCCAACTTTCCAAGGTTCTATGTCGTAGTATGAAGACATGGTGAACTGTAAAATAAAACAAAAATAAAGAAAAATAGAACAACTATTCCGATTGCACGACTCCCCGGCAACGACGCCAATTTGACAGAGCCTTGTCGTGAGGCAATGTGCAAAATAAATTTATAAGTACACTACTTGTGACTTCACTATTGGGTAGTAAAGCGGTAAGTAGGGGTCGAACCCAAGGGAGTCAGTGTGGAATGGTTGTTCTTTAAAAAGAAAGAAAAAGAAAGTAAATACAGATTGGGTTTTATGGGTTTTTTAGACAGAAAGTAAATTTCGTAAAAGTAAAGGTACTGAAAGTAAAGTGCGAGAAATTAAAGTGCTGAAAGTAAAGACTGAAAGTAAGTGCTGAAAAGTAAATTGCTGGAACAGTCGAGTTCAATATCAACCAAACAACATACTTTTGGTTTGTCGCACGCTGTATTTCAAGCGCAATCCGTACCAAATGTATGTTGGATTGATATTGAAAGCGTCTGTAGTAAGCGGAAAGTAAAGACTGAAAGTAAATGTGCAGAAAGTAAATGACTGAAAAGTAAAGTGCGGAAAGTAAAGTGCTGGAACAGTCGAGTTCAATATCAACCAAACAACATACTTTTGGTTTGTCGCACGCTATATTTCAAGCGCAATACGTGCAAAAGTTATGTTGGATTGATGTTGAGCAAGTCTGTAGTAAGCGTACGGAAATGTAAAGACTGAAAATAAAGTGCTGAAAGTAAAGTGCGTAAAGTAAATGTGCTGAAAAGTAAAGTGCGTAAAGTAAAGTGCGTAAAAGTAAAGACAGAAATTAAAGTGCTGAAAAGTAAAGTACTGAAAGTAAGCAGTTGATAGTGAGACTGAAAGTAAAATGACAGGTAAGTAAGGACGAAAGATATTCAGTTTAGGGTCTCTACTTGTGAGATAACCATCATGGACGTCAAATGATCTTACTTGGTGTTCATAAGTGTGGAGTTATTCCTTTTCAAGACTTAACCCCTAAAGTAAGGCTTTTTCAAGCGCTTACACCACAATCTACTCCAAAATCAAGACATAGACTTCTAGTTCTAAGTGCAGCCACTTGATCTTCAGTTCCGATCAACCAAGCGACTTAAGGAAGAGTAAACTACTCGGCTAAGCTTTGCTCTTTCGAGCATCCACTTAGCCTAGTTGTCTAATCAAGATTGAACTACTCGGCTAAGCTTTGCTCTTTCGAGCATCCACTTAGCCTTGTCGTTCAACTGAATAATGGCACCGAACTAGTTGACACAAAATAGCATTAAGTTCAAGTCTCAAGATGCATACACAAGTATGAACACCCCTTTGACCGAATATGCTTAGCTACTTGTATTCATGGTAAGGAATACAAGCACCATACTTACAAAAGAAAACAAGAAAACAAGAACAAGGAAAGTAAAAAGAGGACTTCGGTTTTGACAAGAAAGTAAAGGAAATGAAACCGTGAGCTTTTGTAACAAGAACTTTGCTTTAACTACTTGTATTCATGTCAAGGAATACAGGTAGTTGTGGCTATGGTAACAAGACAAAAAAAAGTTAGCAAACCGACAAGAAAGTAAGAGAACAACAAGGAAAGTAAAGGGAGAGGAGCTCCAAATCAAGATCAATACAAGGAAAGTAAGATGTGCTTGCTGGAAAGTAAGAGCTTGAAGCTCAAGAACAAGTGAACAAAAGCTTTGAAAATCAAGAACAAAGTAAGAACAAAGTAAGAACAAAGTGTGTTTGCATTGAAAATGAAGAGAAGAGAGATAAGCTCTCAACTCTCTAAGGTTTGTGACACACGAATTCTAAGGCTTAAGGCCTCTATTTATAGGCTAATGAAGACTTGGAGGCTAAGTTTGAGTTTGGAAATATCCGAAAAGCAAAGGCATTTGATTGGCTCTTCTTATGACACCATTTGGGATATTTAAAGCCAAAGCCACCTCTTGCTCTTATCTCTTCCATGAGCCACGAATTGCCCACTTGTGTTGGTGTCATCCAAAGCCAACTAGCTTGTTGAGAAGGAACCAACCGACTTGGTTTTAGTTGAAGCCCAATTGGATTTTAAAAGCAAACCGAAGTGAATAGTAAGACCAACCGGGAAATAAGTAGTTTGGATTTAGTTGGACTTCCCCGGAATGTGACCGGAGCAAGAAATGACCGGAGCATGGTGGCAAGGATATGAGATTGATAAGAGCATCGCCGGAGGTTCGCCGGAATATGGCCGGAATCTGACCGGAGCTTTGGTCGGAGCTTCTTGGATTTTGGAGAGTGTATTCTGAATGAAAAAGTTATTCTAAGATGATCTCAAGAAGGATGCTAAGCCAAATTCTGCCCGAAACTTGGTCGAAATCCCAAAACGGTCGATATTGCCCTAGTTTGGCCTTGATCGGGCTTGAGCTGGTTCCAGTCGGGCGTATTGTCTAGGAAGTGAGATTGTCCAGGTTATTGGGCATTTAAAACACTTTGGTCGAGCTTGATTTGCCAGATTCCATGGTTTGGTCGAGCGACTTGGTTTCGGTGCTTATGCGCGCGGGACCTTTGCTTTGGAACTGGGCCAACTGCTAATCTTCCCGAGCATTCTCCTTGGTTTTTCGACATTGTCCACCTTATTTTCCATTTTGATCACTTTGCTCGAGGTGGATTCGTCAGATCAGCTCGTTTGCCCGGACAACTTGAATTTGGACCTGGGCGGCTCGGCTGGTGCGCAGCGTGGCCTCGGCACTCCCGGATGCGGGCCTGGTCTTCTCGGCGCTGGCACTCAGTCAGGGACCTGGGCGGGGACCTGGTCTTCTCGGTTCCGGTTCTCGGTCAGGGACCTGAGGTTCTCGGTACTGGGCCTGGGTACCCGGCTGAGCTCTCTCGGTCCTCGACTGGGGTCCTCGGTCCCTGGTTGGTTTTGCTCGGGCCCTGGTTGATTTTCCTCGGGCCCTGGTTGGCTTTTTGGCATAATTCTTCCTTTTTGGGCGTTTTTCCTCTTTAGACTCCAAAATAGCCTGTATACACAAAATGGTATTAACAAGCACTTGTTCGTATGACCAAATGTCTAATTTGGTGGGTTTTGTGTACTTGATGAATCGTATAAATACGTCCCATCATGGACAATAGACATTGAGACACATTTGGACTCAATGGATCTTCACGAAACAATCATTGATGGGAATACCTCATCGAAAGTGGATAAGGCAAAATCTTTGATTTTCCTTCGTCGTCATGTTGACGAGAATCTCAAAAATGAGTATCTCACTGTGAAAGACCCGAGTGATTTATGGAAAAATTTGAAAGACAGGTTTGATCACCAAAGGGATGTGATGCTTCCCTTATATCGGGATAAATGGGCCACTTTACGGTTCCAAGACTTTGTGAAAGTCAGTGATTATAACTCTGAGATGATAAAAATAGTGAGCCATTTGAACTTCTGTGGAGATAAAACAACTGATGCTGAAATGATGGAAAAGACTTTGTCTACATTCCATGCATCAAATGTAACCATGCAGCAGCAGTATCGTGTGCGTGATTTTGAAAAATATCATGAGCTGATTGGTACTCTCCTAGTGGCGGAAAGAAACAATGAACTGTTGATAAAGAACCACCAATCTCGCCCAACGGGCTCCAGAACATTTTCTGAGGTACATTTTGCCAACTCTAATGAGAGTAGACCCATGAACTATTTTCAAGGTCAAGGGCAAGACCGAGGTCGTGGACGAGGACGAGGATGAGGTCGAGGTCGCAGTTTTGGCCAGGGGCGCGGTCGAGGTGGTTATCCCAATAATCCACCTCATAAGATCGCCAATTATCACCAAAGGAGACAGCAAAATGACTGGAACCATGAGAACTCCCACAAAAGGGGAGGTGGTCCAGGTCATCAAAGAGCCCTGAGACCACTTGTATTAGATGCGGTTGTAAAGGGCATTGGTTTAAAACCTTTCAAACCCCTGAATACTTAAGCAAACTCTATCAAGAGTCCGTGAAGGGAAAAGGAAAGGAGGTCAACTTTATTGACCAAGCTCCTATGAATGAGTTTACTCGACTTGAATAATCTGATTTCAACAATGAGCATGTTGATACAGTTGGGGATTTTACAAATGCAAATGAGATCAATTTTATTGAACATGATCCCGTGAACGAGTACATTCATCTTGGGGAACATTGATGTTCCCTTAGGTGGCATGTATTTGGAAAAACGTAGCTTAGACAGTTCCAGCAGGTGTTCAGGGGGAGTTCGAACAATATCCTGGTACTCCTGTACAGCGGGATCAAGACGCGAGGATATTTTCTGGAAGATATTGGCAACGAAGATTTCGACAAGTGGAAGTCGGCCTGCGACTTATTCGAGCATCAGATATTCGAATGAATATCTACATTGAAGATGGCGCGACTTACTTGGAAAGAAGACTTCGTATATTCTTCCGATCGATTTATGAAAGATATACATCAAGTATTTAGGAATCAATTCCGAAATATTTGATGGGATTATCTTGTGCGAATTAGGGTTTCGCTCGAGCATATAAATACAATGCAAGGGCAACCCTAATTCCCATCGCTTTCAAAGATCAAATATACACGAGCATATCCTGCTGATTGGAGAAGAAGAAAGCGACGGCCGGTTGTGTTTTCTCATTGAGAATACACCGGTGCAAGTGCAGTCTGTTCAAGTGCAACACAGACTGTCTGAAGCGTATCAACTGCCGCACACAACAAAGGTGAACAAGCTTTCGAGAGAAAGCATCCGAGCTTCTGAAGAAGGTGGAAAACGTTCAGACTGCAGGTTCTGAACGAAGGGGATCGAGGGGAATTGCGGTGAACCTCGATTGCAAATCTGAGAGACGGAGTATTGAGGTTAGGATATTACAAGTTGTAAGTGTAAGTCTCTGTGGAAACCCTATACTCGTAATAAAGATTTGCTGTCCCTTTTTCGGGTGTGGGAAACCCCCCAGAGTAGGCGGAGCCGAACTGGGTTATCAGTCTGTGTGTCTCTACTGCCTTTATCTATTTGCTGAACTGTTGTGATAAGAGTTCAACCTCTGTGTGTTGAATTGTGGTGCGAAGAGTCCCAGGTCTGTTGCAACACTACCTTGGACACAAGCTTGAACAGGGGACATAATTTCAATTGGTATCAGAGCAAGTCACTCGACACACTGAGTGGGATCCTTAACTGTTCAAGATGACTCTGAAGGAAGGACAAAGCATAACCAGACCCCCGCTGCTCGAAAGATCGAAGTATGCCACATGGAAGCCTGTGATGAGATCTTTTCTGAAATCACTAGACGAAAAGGCATGGAAGGCTGTTCGGAAAGGGTGGACGGAACCCATAATGAACAATCTCACTGGAGAACCGATCGCCAAACCAGAAGCTCTGTGGATAGAAGAGGAGGACAAAGCTTCCATGGGCAACTCAAAGGCAATGAACGCAATTTTCTCGGCAGTAGATGAAAACGTCATGAAGCTAATCATCAACTGTGAAGTGGCCAAGGAAGCATGGGATATCCTCCAAACAGCATTTGAAGGAACAGACAAAGTTCACAACTCCCGCATGCAAGCTGTCACAACCAGGTTTGAAGAGATGAAGATGAAGGAGAGTGAAACCATCACTGAGTATAACACCAGAGTCCTGGAACTGTCCAACGAGGCATCTGCACTAGGGAAACCCATCGATGAAGAAAGATTGGCCAGCAAGGTCCTAAGGTCTCTTCCTCCGAGATTTGCCATGAAAGTCACAGCCATTGAGGAAATGCATGATATCACCACACTGAAGATAGACGAGCTAATGGGTTCTCTCAGAACTTACGAGATCAATCATGACTTCCAAATCGGAGAAGAGAAGGGAATCGCTCTTAAAGCAGATATAACGGAAGACAAACTGGATTCTGGGTGCACCACTGAGCAACTAGCCATGATGGCACAAAACTTTGGAAGAATGGTGCGGAAAATCAACAGACATGGTCCAGAACAAGGCCAGTCTTCATCATCTGGTTACCGAAACTGGAAATCCAGCAGGCCAAGGTCTACTGATTCGAGGCAAGACTCGTCTGACAAAGGAAAAGAAGAGATTCAGTGTCATGAATGCAAGGGTTTCGGTCACATTGCGTCACAGTGTGCAAACACTCTCATGAAGAAAAAGGCGATGGTGGCGAGCTTCAGTGACAGTGAATCAGACGAAGAAAAAGGTGAAACCACAAACTTTGTGGCCTTCGTCACAACTCTGGATGAATGCAGCAGCACAAGTGAAACTTTTCCACCTCAGTTGGAACTCCCAGGTGAAGACCCCTCGGACAGTGACAATGAAGAACCCACACAGGACTCTCTGGCTCAGACTTATAAAGATCTATATGAGAAGTGGCTGCTTCTGATCAAGATGAACAAAAAGCTAAATGACACAGTGGCAAACGTCACTATGGAAAAGGACAAGGTATGACAGGAGGTTGAGATACTACTGACACTGAAGGCAGAACTGGAAGGTACAATTAACTCACTGACTTCTCAACTAGCTGAGGTAAAACAGGAAAGGCTGGATCTTCTTGTTCAGAAAACGGAACTCTTGGGTACTGTCTCCTCCCTAAAAGTCGAAATAGAGAAGGATCGGGACACTCATCCTGTAGGCATGGCGGGCCTGAGAAAAACCATCATTGATCTACAGTGGAAAGAAATGTTCCAACTAAGGAGGGTGGAACAGCTGGAACTTCAGCTAGAATCCGAGAAGATGGAACACTCTGACACTAGAGAGGAACTCAATCACCTCAAACAGTCGGTAATAATGCTTAACTCTGGCACTAAAAACTTAAATGATATTCTTAGATCCCAGATAATGGAGTCCGGACACAGAGGATTGGGGTTCACAGGAGAAGGCAGCTCAAAAGGTACGACACTTGTTAAAACCAGACCAGTGTCGGAACAGAAGACAGAACAGAAGGTAAGACAGCATCCCCGATGGAAAATAGACCTGCAACAAGAACAACCCAACAGTGGTCAAAGAAGGGATGGTACGATGCACTTCGGCTCTCATTCAGCGCAAAAGAAAGAATGGCGCACTTGCTGGTATTACAATCAGATGGGACACATTAAACTAAAGTGTCGCCTGTTTTTAGCCGAACGACGTGCTTTTCAGCAACGAACCACATCGCAACAGAAACAGGTCTGGGTTCAAAAGGTAGATCAAACCATTTGCATGGTATCCTGTTACACCTCAAACTACTCATCGCATGATTGTTGGCTCTTCGACAGCGGATGCTCCGCACACATGGCAGGTAACTCTCAATATCTTACCCATATTAGACCTGTTGAGCATGTGTGGTTTGTCACCTTCGGGGATGGTGAAAAGGGTCATGTGATCGGCTGTGGGACATTGATGGTTCCGGATCTCCCTGCACTCAAGAATATCCTCCTTGTTAAGGGCCTGACCAGGAATCTTATCAGCATCAGTCAACTATGCGACGATGGACACTATGTGTCATTCTCCAGCTACTCATGTCTTGTACTAGACCAGAATGGCGATACACTGATGAAAGGAAAAAGGGATGCCAACAACTGCTATACTATTGGGATGGGTCTGACGGAGTCAATGAACAATGAGCATCATGGCCAGCAACCAGTTCCTCTCCCAGGTGCAAACGCACAACCTAGTTTTCTGCGAGGGGGAGTGGACAAGACCTTGCACACAAGATCTGATTGTCGATGCGCACAAATCAAGGTTGCCGGGTGTCCCAAGAAGCTGTTGAATCAGACGGTGGTACAGTAGCAACTGGAGTCTGTACACTGCCCAGAGAAATGTGCCTAGAGCCGTACAAAAAAATATGAATGCTCACGAAAGATGGTAACTCTGAGGAGCCATACTTGTGTCAAACCATATGGCAGGTCACGGAATGGAACACCCAGATCCCCAGGGGGTCTATGTGGTGTCAACCACTGAGAGCATCCGACGGTGGTCAGTCATAGTCGAATCTCCAGCTAAAACAGTTGGACTGACCATATAATAAAGAGAGCTGGAACAGAAGTCTCAACAAAATATTTTTTTTTGAAATATCCTTGAAGATTTTTTCGGTTGACGGTTTTGGAAAGCTGAAGAGTCATATAGACATATTTGATTTTTGAAAAATCAAAAAGCTTCACTAAGCATCGTCTTCTCTCTCTCGAAAACCCTAGAACGGAACTTCCCTCTCAACTGCTCTTTCCTCAACCGACAATGGTGAACACCAGAAAGTCAGCAAAATCCAGTGCCAAATCTATGGAGAAAATCAAAGAAAGCATGCAGACCTCAAAGGCGTTGGCGGTGAAATCAAAGATTCCGAAATCAAAAGCTGCGAATATGAAAAAGGCGTCGCCTTTACACTCAGTCACCGAATCTTTGGCCAAAGAGAAGTCTGTTGAAGGAGTTACCGCTGGAATCCCTCAGTCGGGCACAGTGGACTCAACTCCACAGATTCAGGTAAATCCCAATATTCCTTCTGTCTCTGCAAATATCCCCGTTGTTGAAAAATATGTGCTGAATGAAGAAACAAGTATGGAGGGTGAGAAGGCTGTTGAGTTGATTGACGGTATTGAAGCCAGAAGGGCTGTAATTGGCGATAATGGTGGTAAGGCTGTTAGTGGTGTTAAAGCCGATGGTGCTGAAACCAGTAGGGAGATTCTTGGTGGAAATAATGAAAGTGGTAGGGCTGTGACGGTTGACAAAGCCGGTAGTGGGATTTCTAAGAAGAAGTCTGTCAAGAGTGTGGAAGAAGAGGAACCCAGCAAGGGGGCTGGAGGCTCAGGAACGTGGAGAGAAAAGATTTTCACCACAGGATACATTCCTCCGAAGGCTGGTCGCAGGAAGAAGGTGAAGCGGGCCAGTGACTCTCCCAGAAAATATCTCGCCCAGATCTATGCAGCTCGAGGAAGGAAGATTGCAATGTCCGATGAAGAAACAGAGAAGTTCATCGAGTCCTCGGGGAAGAGGAATGTGGTGATGAGTGACGCTGATGCGTCTGAAAATCAAGGAGGAATCACTGAAGAAGGTTCCGGTTTGCATGATGAGGTTGTGGCAGAGGAGACTAACCCAACAGAAAAGGATGATGAATTGGAGAAGTTATACAAAGACATTGATGATGTCATGGAAGACCTGGAAAAGGAGAAGGATCAGGGAGTGGCAAGTCTGGAAGAAGCTCAGGCTGTTAGAGCAAAAGAGGTTAATGTAGAGAAAGCTGCAAGCGGTTTAACAGTGGAACCCTCTGTTCAGACTGAAGCTCAAACAGCACCAGTTCCAGAGGAAAGTCTGTGTAACCTAGGTGTTGAAGCAGAAGAGTCTGGTACTGGAAAGGTCTCAAGTGCTCCAACAGTGGAACAAAGTGTTCAAACTGAAGATAAGACTGGAGTAGTACCAGAGAAAGCAGTGAGTGAAGAAACAATGATAGTTCTAGATGATCATCGTCAGGATTACTTGAAGGAGGATGAACCATCAATTCGTAAGGATGCCCCTACATCAGCAGCAGAAGGTGTTACCCTTTCAGAAGATGACCAAGACAGTGCTCCCCTTGTCAACCTCAAGAGGACAACGAAGGGGAAGGAAAAGAAAAAGGTTGCCTTTGCTGCGTCTACAAAGGAACTAGCTCAGAAGGTTGCTGAGGTCAGCAGTGGTGCAGGGGGAGCTGGCTCTTCAAAGAAAAGAAAGCGCATTCTTGCAGTTCCCATCTCTGAAGATGCTGGGAGATGTGAAGTCCCAGCCCCTGAATCTGAGGCTGTCCCAGTTGGTAAGGTCAAGAAAGGTGTGTGGTTCGTGAACAAAGAAGCTGCGTTGAAATGGGGATGTGTGCAGAAGAGGAAAATCATATCGGAGAGACTACTCGATGCATCGAGTTACAAAGGGAAAGAAGTGATTGAGGTGCTCAAAGAGTCGGATCTATTCTGGACGTTATACAGATGCAAGCCATTCAACGACCAGCTGGTGCGTGAGGCCATGGCAAACTTGCCTCCAAAGTTTGGGGTCATTGGAGAGGCTTAGTATGGGGTCTTCTATGTAAGAGGAAGAAGGATCAAGATTGATCCAGAACTGATCAATGTATCCTTCTCCATGGACGACCCAGCTGTTGATGAAGAAGAATCCAGCCTCGAGAAGATAGTAAGCACCATCCTTGCAGGCTCTGTTCAGTGGAGGCCTGAGTCAGTTGTGCAGATGGTGGATCTGTCCACGTTCTATTCAATGATGTTCTTCATAGCAGTGTTTAATTGGAGGCCGTCTACTCATCGCTCCACTGTCAACAAGGACATGGCCCAACTGATTTATCAGATAGGGAACAAGCTGAAGTTTAACCTGGGCAGAATAATGTTCAAACAGATTGTTGACCATGCTACATCGATGAGAACCTTGCACCAGATCTATTTTCCATCTCTGATCTATGAGCTGATTACTCATCAAGCCCCTGATTTGACAGCCTCGTCTAATTTTCTTACTAAAGCTCCCAGCAAATTCACAGTGGACCACAAGTTATACAAAGGGCGGCATGTGAATGATCTGAAAGGGGGGAGCAAGCCAGGTAAAGAAATTGGGGAATCCAGTCGAGGGGGAGCCAGAATGGGCGTGGATGAGAGGAGCAAACTACTGAAGGACCTCCATGTTATCATTACTGCGGACAAGGAACAGCGCCGCCGAATCAACAGGCTTGCTCGAGCTCTCAGCTACCCCAGTGATGATGAATCAGTAGCTACTGCCTCTGAAGATGATTCCATTGAAGAAGCTTCTGATTGAAGGTCCTCTTCAAACTTTCTCCCTGAACTATTTGTTTAAAACTATCGTTCTTAGTGCTTGTTCTGGCACATTTTGATTGTCTGTTCGAACTCGGATCGCACCCCTTGCCAGTTTGTGGCAAAAAGGGGGAGTATTTTTGGAGGAGACAATTCTTGTTTCCCTCAAAGATTGTCTACTGTCTAGATAGTGAGATAGACTTAGTTATCTAGTAGATCAGGTTTTGCCAAAATGCCAAGGGGGAGATTGATGTTCCCTTAGGTGGCATGTATTTAGCAAAACGTAGCTTAGACAGTTCGAGCAGGTGTTCAGGGGGAGTTCGAACAATATCCTAGTACTCCTGTACAGCGTGTTCAAGACGCGAGGATATTTTCCGGAAGATATTGGCAACGAAGATTTCGACAAGTGGAAGTCGGCCTGCGACTTATTCGAGCATCAGATATTCGAATGAATATCTACATTGATGATGGCGCGACTTACTTGGAAAGAAGACTTCGTATATTCTTCCGATCGATTTATGAAAGATATACATCAAATATTTAGGAATCAATTCCGAAATATTTGATGGGATTATCTTGTGCGAATTAGGGTTTCGCTCGAGCATATAAATACAATGCAAGGGCAACCCTAATTCCCATCGCTTTCAAAGATCAAATATACACGAGCATATCCTGCTGATTGGAGAAGAAGAAAGCGACGGCCGGTTGTGTTTTCTCATTGAGAATACACCGGTGCAAGTGCAGTCTGTTCAAGTGCAACACAGACTGTCTGAAGCGTATCAACTGCCGCACACAACAAAGGTGAACAAGCTTTCGAGAGAAAGCATCCGAGCTTCTGGAGAAGGTGGAGAACGTTCAGACTGCAGGTTCTGAACGAAGGGGATCGAGGGGAATTGCGGTGAACCTCGGTTGCAAATCTGAGAGACGGAGTATTGAGGTTAGGCTATTACAAGGTGTAAGTGTAAGTCCCTGTGGAAACCCTATACTCGTAATAAAGATTTGTTGTCCCTTTTTCGGGTGTGAGAAACCCCCCAGAGTAGGCGGAGCTGAACTGGGTTATCAGTCTGTGTGTCTCTACTGCCTTTATCTATTTGCTGAACTGTTGTGATAAGAGTTCAACCTCTGTGTGTTGAACTGTTGTGCGAAGAGTCCCAGGTCTGTCGCAACACTACCTTGGACACAAGCTTGAACAGGGGACATAATTTCAAACATGATCCTAGTGAGGTCTTCCTTGGTGATATAATTGGAAAAATGACTGGTGAGAACTGAAAGGGGAAGTTGTGTAAACCCATGGGAATGAAGCCAAATGGTCCGATGTCTTAATTTGATTTTCTTATGTTATATGTATGTTTTCCTTTAAGCGTGACTATGTTTTCTCACATGTAATAAAATATATCTACCTTTTCATCTATCTTATCATTTTCTTGTTTACTTAAAGCTTTGAAATGGACAAAGCCAAAGTCAACCAAAGGATTAATATTGACGAAATGTGCATACTTGATAATGGAACAACGCACACAATCCTGAAGGATAAAAGGTTTTTCTTGATGATAAAACCAACACGAACCATTGTGAATACAATATCAGGTCCTGTAGATCTGATTGAAGGAATTGGCAAGGCAAACTTTGTATTGCCAAATGGCACAAAGTTTACGATACATAATGCCTTATTTTCGCCAAAATGCAAACAAAACTTATTGAGTTTCAATGATATTTATTCTCATGGATTCGAGACTCAGTCTATGACTGAAGGTAACATGAAGTTCATGTTACTCACTATGTATAGATCTGGAAAGAAATACATAGTTGAAAAACTACCAATGCTTCCCACTGGATTGCATTACACACATATAAATGTGATTGAGTCAAATGCGGTAGTTATGAAATCTTCAATATTAACCATGTGGCATGACCGATTGGGTCATCCAGGTTCAAGTATGATGCGAAGAATTATCGAAAATACGCATGGACACCCATTGAAGGGTCATAAAATCCCTCAAGGAAATATTTTTCCATGTAAAGCTTGTTCTCTTGGAAAGCTTATCATAAGGCCATCACCGGGAAAGGTTGAAACAGAATCACCTATGTTTCTTGAGTGTATTCAAGGTGATATTTGTGGGCCTATTCACCCACCATGCGGACCATTTCGATACTTTATGGTATTGATAGATGCATCTAGCAAATGGTCACATGTGTGTTTGTTATCAACTCGCAATGTGGCATTCGCTAAATTACTTGCCCAAATAATAAAATTGCGAGCTCAATTTCTTGATATTACAATCAAGAAAATTAGACTTGATAACGCCGGTGAATTCACATCCCAACATTTGATGAATATTGTATGTCAGTTGGGATTGTAATTGAGCATCCTGTTGCTCATGTCCACACACAAAATGGTTTGGCTGAATCATTGATCAAACGCCTCCAACTTATTGCTAGGTCATTGATAATGAGAACAATGCTTCCTACCTCAGTATGGGGTCATGCAATATTACATGCCTCTGAATTAATTCGTATCAGACCAAGTGCATATCATAAAAGTTCTCTACTACAACTTGCATTTGGTCAAGAACCAAATATATCTCACTTAAGGATTTTTAGTTGTGCTATTTATGTGCCTATTGCACCTCCTCAAAGAACAAAGATGGGACCACTAAGAAGCCTTGGGATATATGTAGGCTTTGAAAGTCCATCTATTGTTAAATTTCTTGAACCTCAAATTGGAAATATTTGCACAGCACGTTTTGTTGATTGCCACTTTGATGAGAAAAATTTCCCACCATTAGGGGGAGAAAGAAAATAGTTTGAGAAAGAAATTACTTGGTCTGTAACAACATTATTGCATCTTGATCCTTACACAAAAGATTGTGAAGGTAGAGTACAAAGGATTTTACATTTGCAAGAAATGGCAAATCAACTTCCTGATGCATTTACAGACATAAAGAGAGTGACTAAATCTCACATACCGGCTGAGAATGCTCCCGTACAAATTGAAATTCCAAAAGGGAAGCCAGAAAATAAAGTCATTCATGAAATCACAACACGGTTAAAGCGTGGAAGGCCACCCGGTTCCAAAAATAAATATCCTCGAAAAAGAAAAGGGGAAGAAAAGCAAAGCGATCCGATGGTGGAAGAAAGTATTCCTATAGAAATACAAAATGAAAAGGATCGAGAAATTTCGATTAATTATGCTAATACAGGCATACTGTGGAACCGAAAAGAGAACATTGATGATGCGTTCTCTTATAATTTGGCATGTGATATTATGAATGAAAATAATGGTGATCCCGAACCACGATCTATTACTGAGTGTAAAAATAGACACGATTGGGTTGAGTGGAAAAAGGCAATTGAAACTGAACTAGATTCGCTCAATAAATGCAAAGTCTTTGGGCCTATAGTACTCACACCTAAGGATGTGAAACCTATTGGATACAAATGGGTTTTCGTACGAAAAAGAAATGAGAAAAATGAAATTGCAAGATACAAGGCTCGACTTGTTGCAAAAGGTTTTTCTCAAAGGCCTGGAATCGATTTTCAGGAAATGTATTCTCCTGTCATGGATGAAATTACGTTTAGATACTTGATAAGTCTGAACAGATTCTTGATCCAGAAGTACCATATTTTAGTGCAATTGGAGCTCTTATATACCTTGCTAATTGTACTCGACCTGATATTTCTTTTGAAGTAAATTTATTAGCAAGATTCAGCTCAGCTCCAACGAAAAGACATTGGAATGGAGTTAAACATATATTTCGTTACCTCCAGGAACGATCGATTTAGGCTTATTTTATCCTAATAATACGAAACCAGTTTTGATTGGATGCGGATGCAGGTTACTTGTCAGATCCACACAAAGGTAAGTCACAAACAGGATATGTATTTACTTATGGGGGAACTATGGTATCTTAGCGCTCCCAGAAACAAACACTTGTTGCAATGTCATCAAATCATGCTGAAGTCATTGCATTACATGAAGCAAGTCGTGAGTGTGTGTGGCTGAGGTCTATGACAGAACACATCAGAACCACTAGCGGTTTTCAACCCATAAACGATCCCATCACACTCTACGAGGATAATGCTGCATGTGTTGCTCAAATGAAGGAAGGATTTGTAAAGAGCGACAGAACAAAACATATTCCTCCAAAATTCTTTCCATTTACTCAAGAGTTGGAAAATAATAATGTCACCAACATCCAATATGTCCGTTCATATGAGAACTCGGCGGATCTTCTCACAAAGGCCCTTCCCACCTCAGTATTCAGGAAACATGTTCATGACATCGGCATGCGAAAGCTAAAAAACTTATGAAGAGATCACTCTTGCCAACATCAGAGGGAGTTTTACGTGGCTGCACTCTTTTTCCCTTATCTTGGTTTTTATCCCACTGGGTTTTTCCAAGAAAGGTTTTTAACGAGACAGCATAAACACGTAATGAGTATCCCAAGGGGGAGTGTTATGAATAATATGGTATACTCATTAGAGTCAACATAAGTTAGGCCATAAGTTAGGCCATTGTTTTACATTAGAGTAACTTAGTTAATGTATTGACATTAGAGGAGTTAAATCCACATCTTATGGATCTTGCCTCCTCCCCTTTTGCTATAAAAAGGGTGCAAATGCAATGAGAAAAACACACCTTAAGCTTCCTTCTTACTCATCTCAAAAGCTCTCCTTATCCCTCTCACAAACAATCTTGTTTTAAGTGTTTTGTTAGAGTTTCAAAGTTATTTTATAACAATTATTAATTATAAAAACAATTTTCTCTTCTGAGTTCGGTTCTACAATTAAGGATCGACCCTCCTAAAAGTAATTTCAGTAGTTAGCCTCAGTGTTATTAAACTTGGACCGATACGGCTGGTACGACTGGTTCGATCCGGAACCGGTCACCGGATCGGTTTTGTTCTGTCATTCGATCGGGCTACAAGCGATCCGGTCAAACCCGGTTGACCCAATTTTTCATGAAAACGTGATTTGATCGGTTCAATCGGTTCGATTTGTTATGAAAAAATATTTATTTATTTTGACTTAGACAAGACCCGAACCTAGTCTTCCTCTATAATTATCCCCTCTCTTTCCACCACGGTAAACATGATTCTAGTTTTAATATTTGTTTCAATAATGTATATTCATTTATCAAATCTATAAAATTTATTACTTATTATCAATTTAGATAGAAATTCAATTAGTCTTAGAAATTCCTTATTGTTGTGACTTGCAAATTGACTAAAATTGTTATTGTTGTTCTATTATTTTTGTATTATTGATTTGTACTTTATCAAATTCTAAATTTGTTATGGTATGTTGTTATAATCAGATCATAATCATATAATATTTATTCAAGTCATAAATATGTTAAATTATAATATCATATATAGAGGCCGAATCTGGTGCAAAGCCCAGATTCTGTGCAAAATACAAAATCATCTGATCTATTCTTTTTGTTAATCTAAAGGCTGATATTAATTGGATTATAAATTAATAATTGAATTTTATACGTGTATCTACTTAGAAAGGGTATAATTGACCAACAAAATTAAAAAAACAACCCCCCGTATCTCTCCTCACCGAACGAAACTCGACGATTTAGAAACCAGAAACCTACGCATCTTCGAAGATCGACGAGTTAGGGATTTGCAGTTCACACGATGAATTTAGGGTTTGCGATTCGTTGAAGCAAGGTTTGCAGTCACGCGATTCGTCGAAGCCTCGATTTTTAGAGTTTTGGGACAACGTCGCCAAACAATGGTCATCTCATCCAACTCGTTCAACTCGGGACGAGTTCAAGTGAATGCGATGAACTTCGCATCTCTCGATCGGTCACTTTCGTGTGCTTCAGGTGATAGCACTAAAATATATGCATTTTAGGCATCCTCTATGCTTATTGTTTCGATCATTCCTCTACGATTTCACTTGCTATTTGATGCTTTGTGGTTCATTTCAGGCCTATTACAGAGATTTAGCTAAAAACACAAGTGAGCAGCGATTTCGGAGCGAACCGAGCATTCTGGAGCGAAAAAGAGCAAAATGGAAGTCGGAGCACAAACTCCTCAAAGACATGCGCTCGCATAGCTTTATCATGCGTTCGCATGGATAGGACCAGACGCATGAGAATGTCATGCGCTCGCATGAAAGGCTTCCCCAAGCTCGCATATGACCAAATTTGTGAAGCCATGCGCTTGCATGATTCATTCATGCGTTCGCATGACGTCGTAAAGTTTGGATTTTTAACTCATGGGCTATAAATAGAAGCTAGGGTTTTCAAGCCCACACTCTTGGATTGGCTGGGATTTTTGGGAGAAGATTGCTTGGAGAAGAAGTCAGATTTTCTAGAGTCATCAACAACGCAAGGATTGGATCATCTATTGTCCCTAGGGCTCCATATTGGTTCTAGATTACTAAACTCACCTTTCGATATGTTTTTCTGTACTTTTATTGTTGTGGATGCTTGTAAACTCACTATGAGTGAGTAGTGACCGTGGTTGGGGATCTATGGATCCCCTAGACATGTTTATGATATTGTAAATATTATGGATGCTATTGATGAATGATTTGCACATGCTTCCTCTTCATTTGAACTTAATGTTTCGGATTGCCTATAAGGTGTTTGTGAGAAGTCCTCAATAGCAATTCTGCTTGATTTCATGTTTGATGTAACTTGCGTTGAAAAGCATGATTTCAAATGAACTAAATGAAGAAGCATTAGGGTTTTTGTGTTACATGGCGACACTCTAATTCTAATGAGAATGGCTTGAACCTAACAAGAACATGATTATCTAGTCAATAAAGCGTGAGTGTGAGGCTAGATATTTATGTTCTATAATGCCAATAGAGCGTGAGTGTGAGGCATTATGCGAGATGCAACCTCTTTATACTAAGTTGTAGCGTGAGTTGAACTTGGTATTAATGTTGCAATAGCCAAATTCTAAACATGTGCATGTGATTTCATCGTTAGCATTCCCATTCCCATTCCCATTCACTATCACAATAATTATCTAGATGGAAAAATAGATCCCTAGTCATCTTTGAATTGTTTATTTACCCTTTTTGTTGATCAACCCTCCATTTAGGATAGTTAAATCTTGCTATCAACCTCTTACGAGAAACAAACCCCACCCCCCCCCCCCCCCCCAAACCTTAGACATTCTAGTTTAATCTTTAGCATTATTGGTTTAATCACCTATCCTTTGGGTTCGACCTCGGATTCCCGAGTCTTTATAAATGTTTTGGTTTACTGTGACTAGCATAAGTATTTGAATCCTTATTTGAGTATTTTCCGCTATATTTACAAGTGATCATCAGGTTGCAGCAATCGAGGTGTGTTTTCATCGATTATCTGACATGTTGAATTTTATATAGTTTGCTTTCGCTTTCTTGTCGATTGTCAATACGGCTTCAATAAAAAACTGATTGCTGTCAGGTAGATTTCGTACGATGATCGCAGTGACAGCTACATACAGGTTTGGTAGCATATATCCGTTTTAGTGGCTGCAGGCTGTTGTGTTGTTTACATCGTCAATTGTAGCAAATCCTGCAATTGTTAATGCATTAAGAATGCAGTTTTGAAACAAAATAAAGCTTCATATCTGGCATTTGTGTCTAGTAGTGACATAGTTCGTCATTTGGCATTTATAGTTCGTCAATGTTTACTACCCACTAAACTGATCAAAATTATTGTCATTTGAGTCTCATAGTGACATAGTTCGTCAGTTACTATTTATAGTTCGTCAATGTTTACTACCTAATAAACTGATCAATATTACTGGCATTTGAATCTGGTAATGATATAATTCGTCAGTTACTATTTCTAATTCGTCAATGTTTACTACCTAATAAACTGATCAATATTGTTGGCATTTGAATCTGGTAGTGACATAGTTCGTCACTTACTATTTATAGTTCGTCGTCAATGTTTACTACCTAATAAATTGATCAATATTGTTGGCATCTGAGTCTGATAGTGACATAGTTCATCAATACTATTTATAGTTCATCAATACTATTTATAGTTCATCAAATACTATTTATAGTTCGTCAATGTTTACTACATACTAAACTAATCAATATTGTTATGTGTACAGGGGGTTCTTAGTGCATTATGAAAGGCAGCAAAGAATATGATAAAATCAAAGGAAGAACGCGACTATTGGCTCTACGAGAAATATACTAGAACATTATGATCCGATCAGACTTGAACACACGGAGATTAGATGTGCTTCGCAAAGTAGGACAATGAAGACTAGTACAAGCCGCAGCTGATGCCTTAGAAGAAAATGAGAACGTTGAATGAAAACACTGTTTTAGTGCAAGCTATACGTCACAACAGTTGTACAAATTTTTTTCCTAGAATGTAGGATAGTTCAAACTTTTGAGGGCCTTACTAGCTTGGATAGGAGTTAAAATAGTCGACCAGAAAACAATACCCTATGTCAACGAACTATGTGCTGAATGTGACGAATTATATCCCGAGTTAGCATAATGAGCCACAAAGTATTATCATGACTCAACTTTCCGACTACACTATATTTTCAATTCCATTTCTCGACATATTTTGTCACTTAGGAAACAAATACCAAACTCAGGGGGGAAATATATCTATTAATATCACGATGAACTATAAAATAGTCATGACGAACTATAAAATAGTACTGACGAACTATAAAATAGTCACGGCGAACTATATAATAGTGAAGCCGAAACTGAATATAGAAACATTGAATTTTTTTAATAAGAAGTGCATGCGTCTGTGTTGATGAATACAAGATACCAAAAAAAGTTTAATACATAAACATAATCATGCAGCTATGTGAGGATCATGCATAGAAGAAACATCCTTGGTCAATGAAGAAGAACTCACCCCTCCCACTATAGAAGAGCCGAAATATGAATCCCAAATTCTTCTTGATGAGGATAAGATAGAGGGAGAGCCTATTGAGAGAAAAGGATCTCGGGGGTATGAAAACTTTGTTGAGGTTTTCATGGAGCAAATTGAAGAGCATTCTCGCATGCAAGAAGACAAAGGTCTAGAGAGGGATATTGAGGAATGGGCACCCGTGGACGTCATTGAAAAACTCAAGGAGGGGATGCCCATCATTCTCAAGACAAATTTTGAAGACCCTTTCTTCATTATGAAGTCTCGAGACAAGTTTTAGAGCTTCTTGCCATACTTTCAAAGATTATTTGAAAAAAGCTCCCATGGCCCCTTAATTTTTAAGGGATTTTCATACTTGAAGGGGTCATGCTCCCAAAGGGAAGTCCATTGTAGGCTTGATGGGAGGAAATTCAAATGAGATTTGAAGGTGGTTTGACACAATCAAGTCCAAGGCCCCGCCTGAGGAGGGATCTTAGCAAAAGACTCCTCAAGTGTGCTTCTTATCTCCCAAGAGGAGAATCGACTCCGTCTTAGCCAAGACGTTAAACTAGGCTTGTGAGTGTTTTCTCTCCCGATCTTTAAGTATATCTATTTTGATTGGATTTCTATTTGCTTCGTGCAAGAATATGAGGATATGAACTATGCATGTGTGAATGCCTATATTTGATGATTTCTTAACATGTGCTTAGTTAACTAGATGTCTTGATAGGGCATAAGTGTGGGGTGTTGAAATTCTTCGCCAAGCTCGCATGAGTATCTTATGCGACTGCCCAATGTTATGCGTTCGCATGAATTTATTCATGCGCTCGCATAAGCGTTTAAATTCCCTTTATGCCAAGTTCGCATGATCTCATGCGTTCGCATGAGAAACTCATGCGACTGCCTCAAGTCATGCGAACGCATAAACAAATTCATGCGATCGCAAGAAACTCTACCCTGCGTTCGCATACTCGTCTAATGGAATTCTTGTGATAAATTTTTGAAATTGACTTGCATTATGTTTATGCATTTACGATGATGATTTCCCCTACCTTGTATGCTTAACATTCTCACTCTTAGTTTCGTGACTTATAGAAGAAAAAGGGAAATCATTACTTGAATCATTGTGCAAGTTCAGTCGCCCAAAAGCTAGACACGCATCGCAACATCTCTTGATATGAAAGGGCTGCCTCCAAACAAGAGAAGTTCTCTAAACTCTCTCTTGCTTTTCACTCTATTCATTGCTTAGGGACTAAGCAATTGCTAAGTGTGGGGTGGCCTATGTTTGACATTGTATTAACTACATGAGATGTTTGTGTTTGCTTGATATGCCTTCATGTTTAGAATCCAATCAATTTATGTTTAAGGGAAAGCACTCGCACTACCGCACAATTCGTCCAAAAATTTAAATCATTAATGAAAACAAAAAGTCTAGGCAAGGACACATTTTTGAAAAATTTCATCTCTAAATTCAACTAGTCGTGCATGATTTCACTTGATTGATCCTTTAGATGACTAATGGATTGGATTGTTGACTTTCATTCTTGAGGATCAAAGCATATACTAGCACTTCTTTATCTTTTATTCTAAGCTTTTTCTCGTTTAGACTAAAAGAGTTGATCTTTGAAAGCATAAAATTGAAATAATTTATAACTTTGAAACCCTTGCATGCCATGATTGCCTTTAGGTGACCTTAGTGACCTTGCTTATCTTGTAGATTTGTCTTGTTGGTTTGTCATGCTCCATTTTTAACACTTAGTCCTTTGTCAATGTCCTAAGTGTGGGGTCAAAAGAGGGCAAGGAGAAAAGAAAAAAAAAGAAAGAAACAAAGAAGAAAAAAAATGAAATAAGCCCCAAGTTCCTTCCTTATGATTGATCACCATTAGGAAGTGAATTTAAAGAAGTAAGTGCTAAGCGCCGAGGGTTAGGAAGGTAAGTTCCCCCTCGAAAGTGCTTAGCACGGCCAAAGGCCATTCTTCCCCCTTAATGTTGCACTTAGACTTGACAATCGGCTATCCCATCATTCTCTAGCATGAAGACCAATGAGGCAATTGATACTTACTAGCAAGAATTCACTAAGGGACGAACCTCGTATTCTTTTATACTTAGGCATGAAATGACTTGCAAGTATTTACAAAAACTGTAATGTTGGAACTCCTCTTCTCTTATGACTGAGCGACCTTTGCGTCCTAGGCTTGAGAATGAGCTCAAAGCTCACAAGACAATGGACTAGCCTCCTTGCTAGCATTGGTGAGTGATCCAACAAGATTTCTTTGCGACTATTAGATTGTTTTCTTGAAGTCACTAATATAGAAAATGACTAGAATCCTTGATTAAAGATCTATTAGTCTTTGCTTTGATTTGCTTGAATGTCCGAATTCATGAGATTCCACAAGGATTCGAGGAGGTTTCATGTAGTGATTGAAATGCACATATCTAGTTGAATACATTATGAACTTCATGAAAAACACCTTGCCTAGTACTTTGAAAATTGTGAACTAAAAATGCCAATTTGGATGATTGTTCTCTTTATGGGATTTGTGAGTATTCCTGTGTCTGAAAACTCTCATGAGACTACAACTCCTCCACTAGGGTAGCCTAGGGGTTTAGAGGCTTGATGCATTCGCTAAATACACTCGTGTCATCTACGAAAGTGGTTTATCATAAGTAGTATTTGTTTCTTAATATTTTTAGTAAGTTTTCGTAACCATATGGAGTTTCCTTAGAATCGATCCTGAGCATTTGAAATGTAATATTGTTGTTGGTCTCTATGATTAGTTTGCTCGGGACGATCAAATGATAAGTGTGGGGTAATTTGATAGCACTAAAATATATGCATTTGAGGCATCCTCTATGCTTATTGTTTCGATCATTCATCTACGATTTCACTTGCTATTTAATGCTTTGTGGTTCATTTCAGGCCTATTACAGAGATTTAGCTGAAAACACAAGTGAGCAGCGATTTCCGAGCAAATCGAGCATTCTGGAGTGAAAAAGAGCAAAATGGAAGTCGGAGCACAAACTCCTCAAAGACATGCGCTCGCATAGCTTTATCATGTGTTCGCATGGATAGGACCAGACGCATGAGAATGTCATGCGCTCGCATGAAAGGCTTCCCCAAGCTCGCATATGACAAAATTTCTGAAGCCATGCGCTCGCATGATTCATTCATGCATTCACATGACGTCGTAAAGTTTGGATTTTTAACTCATGGGCTATAAATAGAAGCTAGGGTTTTCAAGCCCACACTCTTGGATTGGCTGGGATTTTTGGGAGAAGATTGCTTGGAGAAGAAGTCAGATTTTCTAGAGTCATCAACAACGCAAGGATTGGATCATCTATTGTCCCTAGGGCTCCATATTGGTTCTAGATTACTAAACTCACCTTTCGATATGTTTTTCTGTACTTTTATTGTTGTGGATGCTTGTAAACTCACTATGAGTGAGTAGTGACCGTGGTTGGGGATCTATGGATCCCCTAGACATGTTTGTGATATTGTAAATATTATGGATGCTATTGATGAATGATTTGCACATGCTTCCTCTTCATTTGAACTTAATGTTTCGGATTGCCTATAAGGTGTTTGTGAGAAGTCCTCAATAGCAATTCTGCTTGATTTCACGTTTGATGTAACTTGCGTTGAAAAGCATGATTTCAAATGAACTAAATGAAGAAGCATTAGGGTTTTTGTGTTACATGGCGACACTCTAATTCTAATGAGAATGGCTTGAACCTAACAAGAACATGATTATCTAGTCAATAAAGCGTGAGTGTGAGGCTAGATATTTATGTTCTATAATGCCAATAGAGCGTGAGTGTGAGGCATTATGCGAGATGCAACCTCTTTATACTAAGTTGTAGCGTGAGTTGAACTTTGTATTAATGTTGCAATAGCCAAATTCTAAACATGTGCATGTGATTTCATCGTTAGCATTCCCATTCCCATTCACTATCACAATAATTGTCTAGATGGAAAAATAGATCCCTAGTCATCTTTGAATTGTTTATTTACCCTTTTTGTTGATCAACCCTCCATTTAGGATAGTTAAATCTTGCTATCAACCTCTTACGAGAAACAAACCCTCCCAAACCTTAGACATTCTAGTTTAATCTTTAGCATTATTGGTTTAATCACCTATCCTTTGGGTTCGACCTCGGATTCCCGAGTCTTTATAAATGTTTTGATTTACTGTGACTAGCATAAGTATTTGAATCCTTATTTGAGTATTTTCCGCTATATTTACAAGTGATCAAATGGCGCCGTTGCCGGGGATAGGTTAATTAACTTGGTGCTAATAGATTGTTTAGTTTGTCTATTCTTGTGAATATTTTTCTTTTTCCTATACTTGTATATTCTTCCTTTTTCTCTCATATCCCTTACTAACTTTGTTAATCTTGTTTTGCGAGGATGGATCACTATGACCAACAAGTCTTTTCTAATGGAGAATACTATCAAGAGGAGGAGCACATAAATTCTTATTATCAGGAGCATGGCTATCCGACAAGTTATTACACTCCAAATTGGAGTGATGGCCAACGCTTTGAAGTAGAACACTCCTACCCTCCATGCCCTCAACCTCCCCAACCTTCAAGTGAACCCTCCAATATAGAAGCCATGTTTGCCACATACCTAGCAAACCAAAAGGAGATGGATGCTCGCATGGATAAGCTTCTAGCTGAAATGGCACAACAAGCAATTGACATTAAGAACTTGGGTGAGGAAGAGGAGGTCTTCGAAGAAGAAGAAGTCCTTGAATCTAATGCCTTAAGAGAAGAACGAGATCAAGAAAGGGAGGATGAATTTTGGAGAGCCGGTACCGAAGCTCATTACAACCAAAGGGATGGTGAATCTTGTAACGAAGAAGAGATGGAATGCAAAAGTGAAGCATCCTTCACCACTAGCACATCTCAAGATCATTTAGATGAGAACACACAAGAACCCAACATCCCATGGACGCTCTCCGATGAGGAATTCTTCAAAGATGATGCCTCGTGCATAGAAGAAACATCCTTGGTCAATGAAGAAGAACTCACCCCTCCCACTATAGAAGAGCCGAAATATGAATCCCAAATTCTTCTTGATGAGGATAAGATAGAGGGAGAGCCTATTGAGAGAAAAGGATCTCGGGGGTATGAAAACTTTGTTGAGGTTTTCATGGAGCAAATTGAAGAGCATTCTCGCATGCAAGAAGACAAAGGTCTAGAGAGGGATATTGAGGAATGGGCACCCGTGGACGTCATTGAAAAACTCAAGGAGGGGTTGCCCATCATTCTCAAGACAAATTTTGAAGACCCTTTCTTCATTATGAAGTCTCGAGACAAGTTTTAGAGCTTCTTGCCATACTTTCAAAGATTATTTGATAAAAGGTCCCATGGCCCCTTAATTTTTAAGGGATTTTCATACTTGAAGGGGTCATGCTCCCAAAGGGAAGTCCATTGTAGGCTTGATGGGAGGAAATTCAAATGAGATTTGAAGGTGGTTTGACACAATCAAGTCCAAGGCCCCGCCTGAGGAGGGATCTTAGCAAAAGACTCCTCAAGTGTGCTTCTTATCTCCCAAGAGGAGAATCGACTCCGTCTTAGCCAAGACGTTAAACTAGGCTTGTGAGTGTTTTCTCTCCCGATCTTTAAGTATATCTATTTTGATTGGATTTCTATTTGCTTCGTGCAAGAATATGAGGATATGAACTATGCATGTGTGAATGCCTATATTTGATGATTTCTTAACATGTGCTTAGTTAACAAGATGTCTTGATAGGGCATAAGTGTGGGGTGTTGAAATTCTTCGCCAAGCTCGCATGAGTATCTTATGCGACTGCCCAATGTTATGCGTTCGCATGAATTTATTCATGCGCTCGCATAAGCGTTTAAATTCCCTTTATGCCAAGTTCGCATGAGAAACTCATGCGACTGCCTCAAGTCATGCGAACGCATAAACAAATTCATGCGATCGCAAGAAACTCTACCCTGCGTTTGCATACTCGTCTAATGGAATTCTTGTGATAAATTTTTGAAATTGACTTGCATTATGTTGATACATTTACGATGATGATTTCCCCTACCTTGTATGCTTAACGTTCTCACTCTTAGTTTCGTGACTTATAGAAGAAAAAGGGAAATCATCACTTGAATCGTTGTGCAAGTTCAGTCGCCCAAAAGCTAGACGCGCATCGCAACATCTCTTGATATGAAAGGGCTGCATCCAAACAAGAGAAGTTCTCTAAACTCTCTCTTGCTTTTCACTCTATTCATTGCTTAGGGACTAAGCAATTGCTAAGTGTGGGGTGGCCTATGTTTGACATTGTCTTAACTACATGAGATGTTTGTGTTTGCTTGATATGCCTTCATGTTTAGAATCCAATCAATTTATGTTTAAGGAAAGCACTCGCACTACCGCACAATTCGTCCAAAAGTTTAAATCATTAATGAAAACAAAAAGTCTAGGCAAGGACACATTTTTGAAAAATTTCATCTCTAAATTCAACTAGTCGTGCATGATTTCACTTGATTGATCCTTTAGATGACTAATGGATTGGATTGTTGACTTTCATTCTTGAGGATCAAAGCATATACTAGCACTTCTTTATCTTTTATTCTAAGCTTTTTCTCGTTTAGACTAAAAGAGTTGATCTTTGAAAGCATAAAATCGAAATAATTTATAACTTTGAAACCCTTGCATGCCATGATTGCCTTTAGGTGACCTTAGTGACCTTGCTTATCTTGTAGATTTGTCTTGTTGGTTTGTCATGCTCCATTTTTAACACTTAGTCCTTTGTCAATGTCCTAAGTGTGGGGTCAAAAGAGGGCAAGGAGAAAAGAAAAGAAAAGAAAGAAACAAAGAAGAAAAAAAATGAAATAAGCCCCAAGTTCCTTCCTTATGATTGATCACCATTAGGAAGTTAATTTAAAGAAGTAAGTACTAAGCGCCGAGGGTTAGGAAGGTAAGTTCCCCCTCGAAAGTGCTTAGCACGGCCAAAGGCCATTCTTCCCCCTTAATGTTGCACTTAGACTTGACAATCGGCTATCCCATCATTCTCTAGCATGAAGACCAATGAGGCAATTGATACTTACTAGCAAGAATTCACTAAGGGACGAACCTCGTATTCTTTTATACTTAGGCATGAAATGACTTGCAAGTATTTACAAAAACTGTAATGTTGGAACTCCTCTTCTCTTATGACTGAGCGACCTTTGCGTCCTAGGCTTGAGAATGAGTTCAAAGCTCACAAGCCAATGGACTAGCCTCCTTGCTAGCATTGGTGAGTGATCCAACAAGATTTCTTTGCGACTATTAGATTGTTTTCTTGAAGTCACTAATATAGAAAATGACTAGAATCCTTGATTAAAGATCTATTAGTCTTTGCTTTGATTTGCTTGAATGTCCGAATTCATGAGATTCCACAAGGATTCGAGGAGGTTTCATGTAGTGATTGAAATGCACATATCTAGTTGAATACATTATGAACTTCATGAAAAACACCTTGCCTAGTACTTTGAAAATTGTGAACTAAAAATGCCAATTTGGATGATTGTTCTCTTTATGGGATTTGTGAGTATTCCTGTGTCTGAAAACTCTCATGAGACTACAACTCCTCCACTAGGGTAGCCTAGGGGTTTAGAGGCTTGATGCATTCGCTAAATGCACTCGTGTCATCTACGAAAGTGGTTTATCATAAGTAGTAATTGTTTCTTAATGTTTTTAGTAAGTTTTCGTAACCATATGGAGTTTCCTTAGAACCGATCCTGAGCATTTGAAATGTAATATTGTTGTTGGTCTCTATGATTAGTTTGCTCGGGACGATCAAATGATAAGTGTGGGGTGATTTGATAGCACTAAAATATATGCATTTGAGGCATCCTCTATGCTTATTGTTTCGATCATTCCTCTACGATTTCACTTGCTATTTGATGCTTTGTGGTTCATTTCAGGCCTATTACAGAGATTTAGCTGAAAACACAAGTGAGCAGCGATTTCCGAGCAAATCGAGCATTCTGGAGTGAAAAAGAGCAAAATGGAAGTCGGAGCACAAACTCCTCAAAGACATGCGCTCGCATAGCTTTATCATGCGTTCGCATGGATAGGACCAGACGCATGAGAATGTCATGCGCTCGCATGAAAGGCTTCCCCAAGCTCGCATATGACAAAATTTCTGAAGCCATGCGCTCGCATGAAGTCATGCGCTCGCATGAAGTCATGCGCTCGCATGATTCATTCATGCATTCGCATGACGTCGTAAAGTTTGGATTTTTAACTCATGGGCTATAAATAGAAGCTAGGGTTTTCAAGCCCACACTCTTGGATTGGCTGGGATTTTTGGGAGAAGATTGCTTGGAGAAGAAGTCAGATTTTCTAGAGTCATCAATAACGCAAGGATTGGATCATCTATTGTCCCTAGGGCTCCATATTGGTTCTAGATTACTAAACTCACCTTTCGATATGTTTTTCTGTACTTTTATTGTTGTGGATGCTTGTAAACTCACTATGAGTGAGTAGTGACCGTGGTTGGGGATCTATGGATCCCCTAGACATGTTTGTGATATTGTAAATATTATGGATAATATTGATGAATGATTTGCACATGCTTCCTCTTCATTTGAACTTAATGTTTCGGATTGCCTATAAGGTGTTTGTGAGAAGTCCTCAATAGCAATTCTGCTTGATTTCATGTTTGATGTAACTTGCGTTAAAAAGCATGATTTCAAATGAACTAAATGAAGAAGCATTAGGATTTTTGTGTTACATGGCGACACTCTAATTCTAATTAGATTGGCTTGAACCTAACAAGAACATGATTATCTAGTCAATAAAGCGTGAGTGTGAGGCTAGATATTTATGTTCTATAATGCCAATAGAGCGTGAGTGTGAGGCATTATGCGAGATGCAACCTCTTTATACTAAGTTGTAGCGTGAGTTGAACTTGGTATTAATATTGCAATAGCCAAATTCTAAACATGTGCATGTGATTTCATCGTTAGCATTCCCATTCACTATCACAATAATTGTCTAGGTGGAAAAATAGATCCCTAGTCATCTTTGAATTGTTTATTTACCCTTTTTGTTGATCAAACCTCCATTTAGGATAGTAAAATCTTGCTATCAACCTCTTACGAGAAACAAACCCCACCCCCCCCCCCCCCCCCAAACCTTAGACATTCTAGTTTAATCTTTAGCATTATTGGTTTAATCACCTATCCTTTGGGTTCGACCTCGGATTCCCGAGTCTTTATAAATGTTTTGGTTTACTGTGACTAGCATAAGTATTTGAATCCTTATTTGAGTATTTTCCGCTATATTTACAAGTGATCATTAGGTTGCAGCAATCGAGGTGTGTTTTCATCGATAATCTGACATGTTGAATTTTATATAGTTTGCTTTCGCTTTCTTGTCGATTGTCAATACGGCTTCAATAAAAAACTGATTACTGTCAGGTAGATTTCGTACGATGATCGCAGTGACAGCTACATACAGGTTTGGTAGCATATATCCGTTTTAGTGGCTGCAGGCTGTTGTGTTGTTTACATCGTCAATTGTAGCAAATCCTGCAATTGTTAATGCATTAAGAATGCAGTTTTGAAACAAAATAAAGCTTCATATCTGGCATTTGTGTCTAGTAGTGACATAGTTCGTCATTTGGCATTTATAGTTCGTCAATGTTTACTACCCACTAAACTGATCAAAATTATTGTCATTTGAGTCTCATAGTGACATAGTTCGTCAGTTACTATTTATAGTTCGTCAATGTTTACTACCTAATAAACTGATCAATATTACTGGCATTTGAATCTGGTAATGATATAATTCGTCAGTTACTATTTCTAATTCGTCAATGTTTACTACCTAATAAACTGATCAATATTGTTGGCATTTGAATCTGGTAGTGACATAGTTCGTCACTTACTATTTATAGTTCATCGTCAATGTTTACTACCTAATAAATTGATCAATATTGTTGGCATCTGAGTCTGATAGTGACATAGTTCATCAATACTATTTATAGTTCATCAAATACTATTTATAGTTCGTCAATGTTTACTACATACTAAACTAATCAATATTGTTATGTGTACAGGGGGTTCTTAGTGCATTATGAAAGGCAGCAAAGAATATGATAAAATCAAAGGAAGAACGCGACTATTGGCTCTACGAGAAATATACTAGAACATTATGATCCGATCAGACTTGAACACACGGAGATTAGATGTGCTTCGCAAAGTAGGACAATGAAGACTAGTACAAGCCGCAGCTGATGCCTTAGAAGAAAATGAGAACGTTGAATGAAAACACTGTTTTAGTGCAAGCTATACGTCACAACAGTTGTACAAATTTTTTTCCTAGAATGTAGGATAGTTCAAACTTTTGAGGGCCTTACTAGCTTGGATAGGAGTTAAAATAGTCGACCAGAAAACAGTACCCTATGTCAACGAACTATGTGCTGAATGTGACGAATTATATCCCGAGTTAGCATAATGAGCCACAAAGTATTATCATGACTCAACTTTCCGACTACACTATATTTTCAATTCCATTTCTCGACATATTTTGTCACTTAGGAAACAAATACCAAACTCAGGGGGGAAATATATCTATTAATATCACGATGAACTATAAAATAGTCATGACGAACTATAAAATAGTACTGACGAACTATAAAATAGTCACGGCGAACTATATAATAGTGAAGCCGAAACTGAATATAGAAACATTGAATTTTTTTAATAAGAAGTGCATGCGTCTGTGTTGATGAATACAAGATACCAAAAAAAGTTTAATACATAAACATAATCATGCAGCTATGTGAGGATCATCCTCATTTCCAGCATGCTCTTGTACATTCACATCCAAATTCTCCACGCATGTTTTTTTGGGGCAACTTCGCTTGTTTTAATGCCCAAGTTCTTGGCAGTTTCCACAAGTTCTCTCCTTCAAAAGCCCACTTGTTAAGGTTCGCAAAGTACCATAAACTAAAAACAAGAGAATCTGGTTCAGGTTCGCAAAGTACCATAAACTAAAATATCCTGATAGCCACATATCACTTTCATTCAAAAGCCACATCTTCAGAAGATCCTAAAATTCCCATTCAACACCTACACATACCCATGAGCGCACATAAGCGGGTCTTCAAAGGTAGCATCTGGTGCATAAATCTCAAAGACTCTAGCACTCATGAATGATCCATATATATCTGAAACCAGACACAAAAAGAACAGCTAATTAACACAACACAACACAAAATCAACCATTAAAATTCAACCACTTCAGCTGCATCAGCATATATCTAACACAACAAATCACAAAAGAAAAAAACTCACAGATTGAGAATGTGAGGAATAATTTCATCAGAAACACGTCTGGTTCCTCCCCTTTCACACGCCTCCTTGCTACACTGCACTCTCAGCAGATCAGCACTTTAATTCTTGACGAATTATAGTCCACTTTTGACGAACTATGACATAATTCGTCAAAATTGGACTATAATTCGTTAAGAATTTGTCCATATTTTTCCTGATCGGAGCATATCGGAGCTTATACTGGGCATTTCGACTTTCCATGTCCGCTTCAATATCATAATCCAATCAACAACATTCCACCAAAAACCCCTTCACACCAAAACCCTAGTCCCAACCACGAACACAAACAGCTTCGCAAATCAATAGTTCCAACCAAGCAACAAACAAATACAACCAACACTGCCAGACACTCGGACACCAAAATTGAATCGACAGACCCCTCGCCTCCTCCGAAACGAAAATCAATCGTATCGGCAGAAAACCAAACACGCATAAATCCTTAGCAAAACCCTAACCAACCTAGCAGAAGTCGCCGATCACTAGTCGACGAATGCGACCAGATTCTGCAGAGAGGAGCAGCGTGCGTGATTCGTGGATCTGTATAGCCGAAGGAAGAAAGAGAATGAAACTTGTGTTATTGGATTGGACAAATATGCCCTTAATCTAATGAAAAATTAAATTTAATAAGATATTTTTTCTTAATCTCAATCGCACATATATTAATTTGGAAGGCTGAGATGATTTTGTATTTTTTACAGTAATTTAGATTTTGTACCTGATCCTTTCTCATCATATATAAGTTTTTTATTTTTATTTTTTTAATATGTGCGGATCAAACCGGTTCAATCCGGTTGAACAACTGACCCATTAACCCAGTGACTTGACCGATTTGATTCATGGTTCGATTTTAATAACACTGGTCACTTAGCCTCAAGGTTAATCATAGGCTGAAATTTTGAGGCAATCTTAACATGGTACGACCCTAATATTTTTATAAAGACTCCTCAATTTGTCGAATGTTCGGTCCTAGTATGATCCGGACCAGCCCTACCTAATGTAGACGCCTAAGGGAAATGATCTAGAAGAGGCATGCGCCTGGATGCATCTTTAATTTTAAAGATAACAGCTCCGGTATGTCATATGTGAGATGTGCCAGCAGTTTGAGTGCCTACAATGAAGATGATGCCAGGTCCGCCACTCGCCAAATCGGTAACTAAATGGTATTTAGGATCCCCAAGGTTATAGAAAGGAAAAGGATTTAGTTGCGAGATATATGATATCGTAAAGGGAATGAAGTCAACACTATCAGGAGGAGACCTTCGTCTTATATGAGTGACCAAAGACCAAAACATCTACACAAGGTTAGCAACAAATTTATCCGAAAGTGATTTAAGAAAGTTCATTCGTATGATCACCCATCCACAAACAGATGGTGTACAGACTAGACACTCACTGAACACGCTCATCTCAGAGGCATGTTATTTGTGAAAGCCTCGAGAATTTTTGTTATTTGCAGGGATTGTTCCTGGCTAGCAAACTGCCAGATATCTCAGTTTCTTAAACTTGTGACCAAAATTACGAAGGGGTAAAGTTGACTTTGCCAACGGTTAGTGATAAACTCAACAACACCCAAACAGTCAGTCCACGTATGGAGGAAGCCAAATCAAACCTGTTGTGCTGTTTGGGACGATCAGGATGAGGAGATACGGTGAAATTCTAAACATCCTTTTCAAATGCGAGCATCACATTGTAATAAGTTGTAGTCGCAGAGTGAAACAATGATAGTATTTTACAGAAATATGCAACCAAAATACTTGTAGTGCTGCACTACAAATGCAGGCGGACATTTACTTCCTGGTAATGAAGAGCCAAACATCTACAATTGTATACTACATTCATTCTGAAGGGAATTGTTTCTGAAGTAAGAGCAGCTTTTTTCATTTCTTTACTTGGTCGTTTTCACTTCATATATCAAACTATAGGATCAAGAAGAGCAATAGTCAGACACCTGAAACTGCCGGTAGTCGATTTTAGAGAAAGTACACAAACAGATCATCTGATCTTTTCCCAGTAGTTCTCTTTTTTGTCTTAGCTGGGGAGGAATGCATAGCAGGCAGTTTGCACGATGATTTCCGCTTTGGCCGAATTGGCACATCCTCACCTTTGTAAACTACCAAATCTTTTGATGGTGGTGCTTCATTGTTCATATTCAGACAGTGAACAGAGGTGACGCAACAATTAGAGCATTCAAACCAGTCCAGGCATTTGACATCTGCATTCATTTTGTCATGAGATATGAAGGGGCCTGGAGATATGTTTTCTCGAAGAGTTAAGCGGGATAGGTCCATCATTTTGATGGACTCTACTGCTTCCACCAGCACCTTCTGCATAACAGATAAGGTGAGCCAGAAGTTTATTTGCTGAGTCTTATTTCAAAAGCAACCAACTAGAGACGTTTTTAGTCAGTTGTGATCCAGATGATCGCTCAAACCTTTGTAGTTTTGTAGATTCTCCTGAACCCATGTGAGTGGATGACCTGCAAATGATGAATGGCCAAAACTCACTTATCCATCAGTAATTAAAAGCAAATGAAACTCAAGACATCATGGAATCACCAGATGGATATGAAAATAGAACACAAACGCTGATAAACGGAGCTACTTCATATCTCTAAAATCACAGTAAAGATGGAGTCAATATCTTGAAAATCCATATCCAGTTCAGCTCAATAGCAGATGAGTCGACACAGCACAACAGATGAATCCCAGTCACAAACGAGATACTCAAAATCAATTTCAGAATCAATCTACCAACTAAAATAAATATCAATTTCGAGATTCACAGGTTTCTGCAGTCCAAACCTTATCAACTTAACTTGTCAACACCATGCACAATCCCACACTGACAAATTGAAGCAATAATGGATCCACAATTCAAACAATTGTCACCAGCTGATGGATGGACACATGAAAGACGAGTATCACAAAAAACAATTGCAACTTTTCTCATCAACAATGGAGCCACAGCCACCATTCTAACCAAGATGTGAACATCTAAAACTCTTCTATCACAAATCCAATCAAACAGATTCAAGTTAAATCAGGTGATCATGGCATAAGCAGATGCATTGCTAGAAATTTATAAAAGTGGAATAAAAAAAAGAATCAAATATCTGCAAAATCCAAATCAGCTCATAACCACAGTTGGATGGATGAAAGCAACAAATCCCAGTCACAACCACCACACAACTTGAATAACATCAATTTCTTTTTATATTTAGTAATTTCCAGATTCACAAGTTCAATAAATCCAAACCATCAACTTACTCTCTCAACGCCATAAGCAAGGACACGCTGATGAAAAAAAGGTGAACATCCAAAATGCATTTTCTTCAAATCCTTACAAAAATCAGCGGATCATGCAATAACCAGATGCATTGGTTGAAATTAATAATAGGCGGATAAATAGAAGTCAAATATCTCAAGAAAGTCTACTATCAAATCAGTCCATCAACAGCAGAGAGATGGACGAAGCACAACCGATAATTATCATAGAACAAAATCCAAAATGAGTCCATCAGTTCCAACTATTATTAAATTCAAAGATCAAGCCACGCAGAAGAAACGAACATAAACAATGTAACACAAGTTCTCGAATACAAACGAGCACATCATAACAACGAAGCCAAAATTGAAGCCATACAAAGCAACATCAACTCATAAATTTCAGATCCAGACACTCTATCACCATATGGTCGACCACAGCGCAGAGAAATTGGGATCAGAAGCAGTCGATCGACTACTAGATGTAGAGATTTGCAGCAGTACCTGGTTGATGCAGTCGACCGTGTAGTCGGATTTATCACCCGATTCAACAAAGGATATGTAGGAGTCGAGGGAGATCTTCATCTTCGCACCGACGCCACTGCTTCGTCCTTCGAATCGTTTTCCAGAGCTCGAATTCTGCTGATCCATAGCGTTCGAATTTTCAATTTCCCGCTGAAATTGGCACCGCCAGCTGTCTGAGTATATATATAGACTAGACATATTGGGCTCAACGAGGCCCAATTCATGCATATGGCATTAGATAAGGATCGTACATAATTGGGCCGATGTGTTTGCACATTCATTTTCACAACATTAAAATATAAGGAAAAGTATGAATATAAACTAGGGGTGGGCGCGGTGCGGGTTGGTGCGGTTTAAGAGTAAACCCACAATCGCACCGTATAATCTGGTTTGGGAATTTTTCAAACCGCAAATCGTATTACAAAAGTAAAAATCAAATATGCATCGCACCGCATTATGTGGTGCGGTGCGGTGCAGTTTGGTTTAAAAACCGCATTACAAAAGTTTTAAATTCTTTAATTAATTTTTGTGTTTTGGGCATGAGGTTGGGCCTGAAATTATGATTTGTTTTTATAAACGTATTAATTTTGATTATTTGATTATTTAATTATTAGATTATTTAATTATTAGATTATTTAATTATTTAATTATTAATTATATATGCGGTGCGGTTTAACCGGGTGGTTTAAGATAAAGAACCATTTCCACACCGCTTTATTTGGTTGCGGTACGGTTTTGACAAATCGGTTTTTTTCAAAAGCGGTGCGGTTAACCGAACACGCTTTTGCGGTGTGGAGCGGGCGGTTTTTACATTCGGTGCGGTTTTTGCCCACCCCTAATATAAACTTTCGCATCTTTCCTTCAAGTAGTTTTGAGCAAGGTTGTCAAAATCGAATTTTTACATTGATTCGTTTGCCTGGGTAGAATCAGACGTAAAATCGAATCGTAAAATCGCCGAGTTTACCTTTTATTAAAATAATATTAAATATTAAATATATTTTTTAAACACTATAAAAATATAAATGAATCAAATTTCAACTTTATAATTTAATTATAAGGATAAACATGTTAAAGATTCTTAACTATCAATTATTATTTTTAAAATGACTTTTATATAATTTTATCAATTTTTTTTTCATATTTAACGATTTTACTCGATTTCACCCGATTTTACAACAGTAAAATCGTGCTACAGTCCGATTTTACCCCAAAACGATTTTACATGCGATTTGACTCGAAATGTACTTTTAGAAACGTAAAATCGTATGATTTCACGATTTAAATCACGATTTTGACAACTTTGGTTTTGAGGGTTTCGATACTTCTAAGATTTTCTCTTTACATCTGCCTAATGGCTAATATTACATTATTTTAAATATATATTTCGTGATAAATGTCATAATTTGTTAGTAAAAAGTAATTAATTAGCAGACTTACTTGTGAAACTTGTACCTATCTCTTGCAAGAGTTACGATCAAACGTGAAGTGTTAGATTTCATGCGAAATGGAAACTAGCATTAACCGTACAATCTCAATATTAACGCCCCTAATAATTCTGTTTATTTAAGATATCAAGGACATATTGGTCATACAAATTAAAACTACACAAATTAGCACTACACCAGAATACATATTATACGACTTTCGAATTTTAGTAGGCTAAGTGGAAAAAGAGTCGTATAAGGTTTATGCGACTGTCACAGAGTCGCATTCGCGAAGTCTCATATGTCGAGTCACATAAGTCAGATGCGACAGTTACAGTGAAGCACTGCCAGGTAAGATTAATCTAACGGGATAGTATTTGTACTGTCTCGTATGGGTGATTACTGACGCGTAAACTATTTCTTTTATGCCCTTGATAAATATTTATACGACATGTAGTTGAATGTATTGGTAGACATGGGCGACATCTTTGATAGTCACATAGGCGGTGTCGTATTGTCTAACATTTTCGCGACATCATTGTGAGGGGTCTCTCATATAGTACAAATATGACATGGAGAGCCTGTCTCATAAGTAACCCCATTATGTCCTAAGAATAACATATATGACACCGTTTGACAGATTCTGATTTTCATACAAATAGAACAAAATAAAATTAAAAACCTACCATTCAAGCTGCAATTTACTACAATTAAACTGCTTTACAATGTTCAACAACATACCATACATGTTTGCACACAGCACATGAAAGCTGTGGCACTCAAAAAATTACCAGCCGCAAGTTCAGATTACCAACAGCCCCAAAAACAGAAGTTCAAAAGGTTCAGGCTACCAACAACCTCAAAAAACAGAAGTTAAAGTTAATACTTGTTCACAAAAGATTACCACCCTAAGGCATGAGACTAGTTGCACCATCCGAAGCATTACTTCCAACCACCGCATTGTTCCCTCACATCATTTCTTCCAACATCTTTACGCGATCCTCAAGCTCTTTCACCTTCCCACGTTCTTCAGCCCTTACTTGGAATTCGGCTTGCAGTTGGGCACTCAACTTATAACCACCCTTTGGGCGAGGATGCTTCTTCACACACTTGCCAACACCAGATATGTGTTGGCCTCTCTTCGAGCCAGTTACTTCCTCAATAATACTGAACTAAACGTCCATGGGCAAAGGGTCATCCAAAGTACTGCCTTCATGATTACCAACCACATCACGCACTTTGGCGTTCATTTTATCCTTCACATTATAAAGTAAATTAAAAGCTAATAACAGAAGTAACAATCAAAGATTATCAATACATATCAGAACTAGAGGTTTAACAATAGATATCAACCAAAGATTTGATAATAACAGATTTGATCGATACTTGTATGCAAGTCTGATCAATATATGTAAAACCAGATTCGATAATAACAATAGAAGTCCTAAATTCAGAGAAAATGAGATCATGGCAAATGCAAATCAGTTAATAGTTGACAAATCAGATCATCCATAATCTCATACCAAACCATTATCAATATATTCAAAGCCTACCTAATAGTTACATAGCAATATAACAAGTTAACCACATTTTAAACTCCACAAAATTCATAAGATGAAATAATTATCAAGTTGATGAACATCAACAATTAGAACATATATCACTAATTTTATCATCACTATACAATCACAAAATTATTAAAACGATTATATGTAAGGAGAATTCCCACTAAAGATGCACCATCCGGCTCAGTTGAATAAACTTGTGCAAATGTTGATATGAAAGGTGCAACATGTCCTTGTGCCTCGTGCTCTTGTGACCGGTGTACGAAAAACTTTCTCCCACCGTGATGGTTCACCTTTTTTGCACGAGCACATGTCATCTGCACACACTTGTGCTGTCGATACAAAAAAAAGTTAGACAATTCAAACAACTTAAAAAAGTTACTTATGTAAATTCAGCATACCTTGTACTTTGATTGTTGGAAATGTGCCACAAGCCAGCCATTTCCACTGATCCTCTCTGTCTAGAAATTCTCTTGGCGTTGCCGGCCCATTCTTCAAGTAGTGTACCTTGCATTGCCACTTCCAGTCCTTGAACCTTTCAGTTGCCTTTAGAGTGATGTAATTCCACAGCTTTGTGTCTTCCGGATCAATTTCAAAATGGGGCTACCAAAATAATAAATGTTATTAATCAGTAAATAATAACAAACTACAAAAAATGTATTCAAAAACCAAAATAATGCACACTTAATTACCTCCAGATTGATTAAGACCGTGTCATAGGCATCTTTTGGCAATTCACCGTAAGTAGCAGCCACCATGGGCACTGAATCGCGTACTACACTTCCAATTTCGTGTACCATTAAACTAGAATGTGCCTTACAATTAGGGATATTGAACGTGTTGAAGGTCAGCTTGATTCTCTTTCCCTTCCTTCTCCCATTAACCTCATTCGACACCCTTGTCCCATTCACCATGCCACGCTTTCCCCTCTTCTCTTTATCTCATACATACAAACACAATTAAATTATTACCAAATGAAAAGCACAAATTCACCAGTAATAAAATATGCACTAGCAAGTTAGCTGTGATAAAAAGGTATAAAGAACATGAATGTGTGATTTTATACCTTATACATGACTAGCAGACGGCTGACAAATGCTCAGAATAGGGCTGCTACTATGAGAAGAAACATGTGATGCTTCAGGCTCATTATTCTCAGGCTCCGAGTCAACTGGTTGTGATGCTTCAGGCTCATTCTTAGTCTCAGGCTGCTCATTCTCAGTCTCAGACTGCTCACTCTCAGGCTGTCGAAGAGGAGGTGGCGTAGGGGATGAAAATAGTGGCCTAGCTGTTTGGGAAGTTTGTGTTTTTTGGTAGGGCTTTAGTCGCAATATATTTCAACCTAGGGCTTTTCCTAGTGAAACGAGGAGGAGATAGTATTGGGGGAGTGATGGACCATAATTATACGAATCATAAACACAGTAAAACCCACCAAATTAGACTGTTTGTCTATTTAACTTGTGCTTGTTAGTTCTGATATTTATCTGCAGGGTATTTTGGAGTCTAGAGAGAATACATGCTAAGGAGAGGATTTTACGCTGAAAATATATTACGAGTCATTCCAAGGTCACGATCAGATGCCGACTGAAGAAATCTCAAGATCCTGACATTGAATCACTCAAAACAAATCCAACCGAGGAGCAACCAAAGTTAGTCCGGAGCGGAAATACACCGATAGTTTTGTGAAAACATCACAAAACTCACACAAAACTCCTCCCTTTGCCCTTATGACCGGCTACTTGGGGAAGAAGGATGACTCATGGGGTGGCTTTCCCCTCCCCTCCCCTCCATGACCGGCGGCTCTCCTCCTTGCAACCTCCAACCGGCGGCTTTTGGCAAGCCATGAGAGCTTGCCAAGTGTCCTCCTCCTCCACCACATCCTCCTCTCCTCCATGGCTATAAATACATGCCTCCCCTCTCATTTGTAAACATCCTCAAATCCCAAAAAATCATACACTTATCTCTTTAAAAATTTGGTACTTTGTAAGCTTTTGTTCTATATCTATAATACTCCTGTTGGTTCTTGAGTATTATAGTTCGGTCTTGAGTACTCCTGTCGGTTCTTGAGTACTCAAGCTTTTCTTTATTCTCGAGTACTCTTGTTGGTTCTTGAAGTACTCACCCCTTTCCCTTACTTACTGTCTTTCAAAAAACCGTAAGTACTTAGCTATGGTATCCACCTCTATGGATATTCGTAGCTAAACTCTTCATTCGGTTGAAGGGGTGTACTTGTATCATAAAATGTTTTAGGCCATCTTTTTAGTGCCTCTTCTTTTTATTCAAAACTTGTTCTATGTGCCATATATTAGGCCAGAACTTCCGTGTTTACATAGGTAAATAAGATTGTTCAGTGAACATTGGTGGGAACCAAACTGAACCATTGAGTCCTGGGATCGTGTGAACATGTAGCATCGTTTCCATCCAAGCAAGCACACCTCCTGCTCGTAAGATCGTGATGGTATGTTTGGTTCCAGTCCAAGCACCAATGAGGACTCGTTTCTCTATATTTGACACCTATATGGAGCCTCGAATTCGAAAGCATTGTTCAGTTACTATCTGGAAAAGAACATTCCGGCAAAAGAATCGCCGGATATCCATCCACCATACATCTCAAGCATCGAGACTTCGGAGTGTGTATCTGCCAAATACGTCTGCTTTGTTTGTCATAGTTCCAGTGGCTACGTCTTTGACAGTTTCCTATGGAGACTTGGAATCTGTTTTCAACTTGAGCACACCCGCCCGTTAGCGGATGGTACAAAATGTAGTAACGCAAGGAGTTGGACCTATGATATGCATTGATAGATTTTGTTGTCAATTGAATGGAAAAAAAGAAAAACTACTAAATGATTTTTGTTACTGAATTTGAAGTATTATGATAGTGATTTAGTGGTTATAGTCTTAGTGCAATGATCAGGATGTCGACGGTTCGAACCTCTGTATTCACCTTATAGCATGAGTTTGGAAATTATCCATTCATTGCATATTAGAGTGGAGTTTAATATTTAAAAAAAATAAGAAGAATTTGAAGCAGTATCACTTGCCTTCTGTCATACTAATTATTAAACCATAATGTATATTGAAGTCTCTGTCTCCAGGTTTGGTCCAAGTTGAATCCAGAACTCCTTAAGTCTCCTCTGATCCCATTTTGCCATTTTTGAGGTAGTAGCTTTCGGGGAGCTCGACGACATCAGGGTTGTAAGAATGAGGCAGTGAGGCACAATTTTGGACATCCATCGACTTGATCGGACGCACGTGGTGAAGCCACGTGGCACGAGCTGCCAAAAGCGTTCACACTACTTTTGCAAAAGTAGTGGGATTTACTATTTGGACACGTGGCGCGTCTCAGATACACTGCCTCATTCTTATTTGTCTTGCCTCAGATACACGTGGCACGCCTTAGATGGATGATCGAGATCGCGTCTCACTGCCTCATTCTTATTTGTCTTGCCTCATTTGAGCACTTGTCAGTAGCTTCTAGAGCCCAATCCAAATCGTTCTCAGCTACTATACTTAAAAAGCAAGTTAAAACCCTGTTTTCAGCTTAATTCAATCCACTTTGATCAACACCGAACTCACTCACAAACAGAGGAACTGGGTTAATGTTAGAGTTTCGCAGGAAGCCTGCTTGGTCTTCAAACTGGTTCTTGAGATTACCACAGAGTCGGTTTGATGAGAGGATTCGCCATGTCTGTCGTCGGCCAGGAGCGGACGAGTACCGATGTGTGAACGCGTACCGGTGTACTTCATAGACTAACTTGTGTGGCAAGTCAATTCTTAATGATAAGTTCCTTAAGAATCCAAGAGTAGAATCATAACTTAAGCCTGAAGCTATGACTAACAAATTCGGGTTTGCCCTACTAATGATTTGGGCCCCCTCTTGCATATAACGACGCCAGTCGAGCTCGTTCTGTTTCGGACCACGGAGCTCATTTCTCATGCTCATAGCCACCACCTGAAATCAAAGTTTGAATCAATAGTTCGGCAGATTAAAGTACTAAAAACCGTCGTAATAAGTTTTTGTCAAGATTAATGACTTATGCACCTGACTTTTGCCCTTGTATTTTGCAGCTACATATATCAAGCCCTGTAACCACTCCCTGGGATCAAAATACTTATCCCCGAAGAAGCCGTTCCCATCGTTGTCGGAGCAACACCACATTGGCTTGCTAACGTAATTATCAAGCACAACCATTAGGCCATTTTTGCCTACCTCATAGACAACTGCATCTTGTGCCTTGGCAAGCGTGAGGTGGAGAAGCGAAGGGTTGTTTTTATGAATACCATTTATAGCTGATCGAAGTCCTAGAGATTCAAATGATTTCAAGACTGTAAGTCTCGTGTTTTCTGAACATGTAGGTTGCCCATGTAAGTCTCCCGTCTCACGCAGTTGAACCCGGGAGAAGCCACTTTCGCCACAATGTTGTGCTGAGACTGTTTATCAAGACCCTCCGGCACCATGACTTCCAAATGCCCTGCCCAGCTCACACACATCAACTTCACACGAGCTCCAGACGATGCGTCGACGATCCATCTTGATCTAGTCGAAAGAGGTAGCGCGTTGAGGGAGGCTGTAAGGAGAATTGCCAACACACTGAGGGTCTGAAGATACCTCTGCACCATGTTTGGATTTGGTGGAGTCTGGATGGAATCATACAAAGCATACTTCAAAGTTGAAAATGGAGTGAAACACCTTAATCTACATTTTCCAAACACAAGTTAAGGCGGGCTATTCAAATTCTGATCATCTCCATAATTCAAGACAGAATAGGGCCGAAATCATTGAGCATAAGACTCATGTTGTTTCTTTTTGGCAAGGGCTGTCTCGGTGTTTCTTGGAAGTTGGTTGCTGCCTCTTCCGCTTTATGGGCCAGTTTGTATGTATTCGGACTTTGTTTCCGGTCTTTGTATGTCGTTGTGTAACAATCGAAAAAAATTCAAGGCAGAATAGGGCCGAAATCATTGAGCATAAGACAAGTCGTGACTAAAAATATATGAATACTGTTATAATTACATTGGAAAATATGGAAAACTTTGGGACTCGTTAGAATTCAAATGCACTGAAATGTTAGAGAGAAGTAGAAGGTGAAGGTGTGTTTATTTTCTTCACCCGAAGCTTCTATTTATACTACAATTTACTAAACACACATCCGCATTTCACTCAATTGCATTTCATTTTCTTTGGTGTGGGTCCCACATGACATATTTTTCTTTAGATGTGCAGACCATGTTATAACGCTCCCCCTGGGATGCACATCAAGCGTTTTAGGTTGCCTTGTTAAAAACCTTAGTTGGAAAAACTCATTGGGATAAAAACCAACTTAAGGGAAAAAGAGTGCAGCGACGCGAAGCTCCCCCTCATATTGGCATGCGTGATGTGCTCATAAATTTTGCAGCTTTCGCATTCCTATGTCGTTGACATGTTTTCAGAATGTTGAGGTAGGGAGAGCCTTTGTAAAAAGATCTGCTGAGTTTTTATCAGAACGAACATATTGTATGCTGATAACTTTGTCTTTTTCCAGCTCTTGGGTGAACAAAAAGTATTTGGGATGGATATGCTTTGTTCTATCATTTTTGATAAATCCTTCCTTCATTTGAGCAACACACGCAGCGTTGTCTTCATAAATAGTGATTGGATCATTTGCTGGTAGAAGACCGCTCGTAGTTCTGATATGCTGTGTCATAGATCTCAGCCACACACATTCACGACTTGCTTCGTGTAATGCAATGATCTCAGCGTGGTTTGATGATGTTGCAACGAGTGATTGTTTCTGAGAACGCCAAGAGATTGCGGTTCCTCCACAGGTGATTACAGACTCGGTTTGTGATTTTCCTTTATGTGTGTCAGACAGATAACCTGCATCTGTATAGCCAATCAAAACTGGTTTTGCATTGTAAGGATAAAATAATCCTAAATCAATCGTTCCTTGAAGATAACGAAACACATGCTTGATTCCATTCCAGTGTCTTTTGGTAGGAGCTGAGCTAAACCTGGCTAATAAATTAACAGCAAAAGCTATGTCAGGTCGAGTACAATTAGTAAGGTACATAAGAGCTCCAATCGCACTGAAATATGGTACTTCTTGACCCAGAATCTCTTCAGATTCTTCACATGGACGAAAAGGATCCTTGTTCACATCAAGGGATCTTACAACCATTGGGGTACTTAATGGATTTGATTTATCCATATTAAAACGTTTTATTATCTTCTTCGTATAATTCGATTGATGCACAAATATCCCATTCTGAATGTGCTCAATCTGTAATCCAAGACAATACATTGTTTTCCCCAAATCTTTCATTTCGAACTCTTTTTTCAAATAAGAGATTACTTCCAGAATTTCTTTACTGGTACCAATGATATTCAAAACATCAACATAAACGGCAATTATTACACAACCGGATGTTGTTTTCTTAATAAAAACGCAAGGGCAAAGGGGATCATTGACATAACCCTTTTGAAATAAATATTCTCTTAATCGATTGTACCACATGCGTCCGGATTGATTTAACCCATATAAAGATCTTTCTAACTTGATTAAATATCTTTCCCTAGGTTTGGAACTTAATGCCTCATGCATTTTAAAACCTTCAGGGATTTTCATGTAAATTTCAGTATGAAGCGATCCGTATAGGTAAGCGGTAACAACATCCATGAGGTGCATATTCAATTTCTCATGAATTGCTAGACTTATCAAGTATCTAAACGTAATTCCATCCATGACAGGAGAATACGTTTCCTCAAAATCGATTCCATGCCATTGAGAAAAACCTTGTGAAACAAGTCGAGCCTTGTATCTCGCAATTTCATTTTTCTCATTTCTTTTTCGTACAAAACCCATTTGTATCCAACAGGCTTCACATCCTTAGGTGTGAGTACTATAGGCCCAAATACTTTGCGTTTATTGAGCGAGTCTAGTTCAGTTTCAATTGCCTTTTTCCACTCAAACCAATCGTGTCTATTTTTGCACTCAGTAATAGACCGTGGTTCGGGATCACCATTATTTTCATTCATAATATCACACGCCAAATTATAAGAGAACGCATCATCAATGTTCTCTTTTCGGTTCCATAGTATGCCTTTATTAGCATAATTAATCGAAATTTCTCGATCCTTTTCATTTTGTATTTCTACAGGAATACTTTCCTCCACCATAGGATCGCTTTGCTTTTCTTCCCCTTTTCTTTTTCGAGGATTTTTGTTTTTGGAACCGGGTGGCCTTCCACGCTTTCACCGTGTTGTGATTTCATGAATGACTTTATTTTCCGGCCTCCTTTTTGGAATTTCAATTTGTACGGGAGCATTCTCAGCCGATATGTGAGATTTAGTCACTCTCTTTGTGTCTGTAAATGCATCAGGAAGTTGATTTGCCATTTCTTGCAAATGTAAAATCCTTTGTACTCTACCTTCACAATCTTTTGTGTAAGGATCAAGATGCAATAATGTTGGTACAGACTAAGTAATTTCTTTCTCAAACTATTTTCTTTCTCCCCCTAATGGTGGGAAATTTTCCTCATCAAAGTGGCAATCAGCAAAACGTGCTGTGTAAATATTTCCAGTTTGAGGTTCAAGAAATTTAACAATAGATGGACTTTCAAAGCCCACATATATCCCAAGGCTTCTTTGTGGTCCCATCTTTGTTCTTTTAGGAGGTGCAATAGGCACATAAATAGCACAACCAAAAATCCTTAAGTGAGATATATTTGGTTCTTGACCAAATGCAAGTTGTAGTGGAGAACTTTTATGATATGCACTCGGTCTGATGCGAATTAATTCAAAGGCATGTAATATTGCATGACCCCATACTGAGGTAGGAAGCATTTTTCTCATTATCAATGGCATAGCAATAAGTTGGAGGCGTTTGATCAATGATTCAGCCAAACCATTTTGTGTGTGGACATGAGCAACAGGATGCTCGATGACAATCCCAACTGACATACAATATTCATCAAATGTTTGGGATGTGAATTCACCGGCGTTATCAAGCCTAATTTTCTTGATTGTATGATCAGGAAATTGAGCTTGCAAATTTGTTATTTGGGCAAGTAATTTAGCGAATGCCACATTGCGAGTTGATAACAACACACATGTGACCATTTGCTAGATGCATCTATCAATACCATAAAGTATCCAAATGGTCCACATAGTGGGTGAATAGGCCCACAAATATCACCTTGAATACGCTCAAGGAACATAGGTTATTCTGTTTCAACCTTTCCCGGTGATGGCCTTATGATAAGCTTTCCAAGAGAACAAGCTTTACATGGAAAAATATTTCCTTGAGGGATTTTATGACCCTTCAATGGGTGTCCATGCGTATTTTCGATAATTCTTCGCATCATACTTGAACCTGGATGACCCAATCGGTCATGCCACATGGTTAATATTGAAGATTTCATAACTACCGCATTTGACTCAATCACATTTATATGTGTGTAATGCAATCCAGTGGGAAGCATTGGTAGTTTTTAAATTATGTATTTCTTTCCAGATCTATACATAGTGAGTAACATAAATTTCATGTTACCTTCAGTCATAGACTGAGTCTCGAATCCATGAGAATAAATATCATTGAAACTCAACAAGTTTCGTTTGGATTTTGGCGAAAATAAGGCATTATGTATCGTAAACTTTGTGCCATTTGGCAATACAAAGTTTGCCTCGCCAATTCCTTCAATCAGATCTACATGACCTGATATTGTATTCACAATGGTTCGTGTTGGTTTTATCATCAAGAAAAACCTTTCATCCTTCAGGATTGTGTGCGTTGTTCCACTATCAAGTATGCACATTTCTTCAATATTAATCCTTTGGTTGACCTTGGCTTTGTCCATTTCAAAGCTTTAAGTAAACAAGAAAATGATAAGATAGATGAAAAGGTAGACATATTTTATTACATATGAGAAAACATAGTTATGCTTAAAGGAAAAACATACATATAACATAAGAAAATCAAATTAAGACATCGGACCGTTTGGCTCCCATGGATTTACACAACTTCCCCTTTCATTTCCCACCAGTCATATTTCCAGTTATATCACCAAGGAAGTCCTCACTAGGATTATGTTCCCCAAGATGAGTGTACTCATTCACGGGATCATTTTCAATAAAATTGATCTCATTTGCATTTGTAAAATCCCCAACTGTATCAAGATATTCATTATTGAAATCAGATTCTCCAAGTCGAGTAAACTCATTCAATAGGAGTTTGGTCAATATAGTTGACCTCCTTTCCTTTTCCCTTCACGGACTCTTGATAGAGTTTGCATAAGTGTTCTGGGGTTCGACAGGTTTTAAACCAATGCCCTTTACAACCGCATCTAAAACAAGTGGTCTCAGGGCTTTTTGATGAACTTGGACCACCTCCCCTTTTGTGGGAGTTCTCATGGTTCCAGTCATTTTGCTGTCTCCTTTGGTGATAATTGGCGATCTTATGAGGTGGATTATTGGGATAACCACCTCGACCGCGCCCCTGGCCAAAACTACGACCTCGACCTCGTCCACGTCCACGACCTCGGCCTTGCCCTTGACCCTGAAAATAGTTCATGGGTCTACTCTCATTAGAGTTGCCAAAATGTACCTCAGAAAATGTTCTGGAGCCCGTTGAGAGAGATTGGTGGTTCTTTATCAACAATTCATTGTTTCTTTCCGCCACTAGGAGAGTACCAATTAGCTCATGGTATTTTTCAAAACCAAGTACATGATACTGCTGCTGCAAGGTTACATTTGATGCATGGAATGTAGAAAGAGTCGTTTCCATCATTTCAGCATCCGTTATTTTATCTCCACAAAAGTTCAAATGGCTCACTATTTTTATCATCTAAGAGTTATAATCACTGACTTTCGCAAAATCTTGGAACCGTAAAGCGGCCCATTTATCCCGATATAAGGGAAGCATCACATCCCTTTGGTGATCAAATCTGTCTTTCAGATTTTTCCATAAATCACTCGCGTCTTTCACAGTGAGATACTCATTCTTGAGATTCTCGTCAAGATGACGACGAAGGAAAATCAAAGAATTTGCCTTATCCACTTTTGATGAGGTATTCCCCACAATGATTGTTTCATGAAGATCCATTGAGTCCAAATGTGTCTCAATGTCTATTGTCCAAGGCATGTAATTTTTTCCAGAGATGTCGAGTGGACTGAATTCAAATTTTGCGAGGTTTGACATGGTGGTAACTAAAAGTAGAAAAAGTTTATTAGATTAATTTAAAACATAAAATTTTACAAATATTGTAAAGAAGAATACAGCATACATTATTACAAGCATTTCTAAACAATGAGAAAATTCATCTGGTGTTAGATCCCCGGTGAAATCAAGAATAGTGAGTACTACAATAATTGTTGCAACAAAGACCAATAGTAAGCTAGACATTTTATTGCTTTGGAAATTTTGAATGTGTTTGAAGTGTGAAGTAGAAGAGAAAATGTGATTTAGTGTAGTTGAATGAAACCATATTTATAGGGGAAAAACTAGCCGTTTATAGCCGTTTGTTACCGTTGAGCACTATGTTACCGTTGTTACCGTTAGGGCACTAATATTAACAACGTAATATCATCAAATAAATTATACAGTTCAAAGAAGATGAAGTATTTAAAGTAAAGATAGTTACTTTGCAGATGACAACACTTTACTATGGGGCGGTAATCCGCACATCATAATAATATGTTGTTATACATTAAGGGATCGTCGCAACTAGTGCAATCTCTTAACCTCTTAAGACCACAATCGTATTCAATATGATCCTGACAGCATGTATTTGGGTTGTCGTACGCTGTGTTTCAAGCGTAATCCGCACCAAAGACAAACTACAGAATAGAATTGAGAACTATTGTAATATTAGTTTTTTTTTCATCCAGAAAAACTCAGATATCAACACAATCAGAAAATTGTGAAAGAGGGAGAGTAGAGCTCCCTTTTAGGTAGTGAACCCCTTATGATATCTGATGGACCATAATTGTATGAATCATAAACACAGTTAAACCCACCAAATTAGACTCTTTGTCTATTTAACTTTTGCTTGTTAGTTCCGATATTTATCTACAGGGTATTTTGAAGTCTAGAGAGAATACAGGCTAAGGAGGACTTTTTAAGCTGAATATGAATTATGAGTCATTCCAGGTCACGACCAAATTCTGACTTTCAAGAACCGGGCGTGGAATCACTCAAAACAAGTCCAACCGAAGGGCAACCAGATTCAGTCCGGAGCTGAAAGGACCGATGGCTTTTGGAAAAGATCACAAAACACACTCCACCACTCACCTTCCTCCACCTAGCCGGCGGCTCTTCCTCATTGGTGACTCACCACCGGCGACTTTTGGGAGAAAAGCCACATGGGGTGGCGGCTTTGCTCTCCTCCATGCATTCCATGCCATGTGTCTTCACTTCCTCCACAAATCTACACTCCCTTAGCCTATAAATACCATGCTCCCTTCCCTTTGTAAAGCATCCCATTTTGTGTGCAAGAAGCACAAGTCACTTATCTCTCTAGATTTTGGGCACTACTCTTGTAAACACTTATTTTTAATCTATAATACTCCTGTTGGTTCTTGAGTATTCTAGTAGTACTTGAGTTTACTCCTGTTGGTTCTTGAGTATTCTCCTTTACTTACTGTCTTTCAAAAACCCTCGAGTACTCAGCTATGGTATCCACCTCTATGGATATTCGTAGCTAAACTCTTCATTCGGTTGAAGGGGTGTACTTGTATCATAAAATGTTTTAGACCATATTCTTAGTGCCTCTTGTGTTCAAAACTTGTTCTATGTGCCATATATTAAGTTAGAACTTCCAAGGTTGAGTGGATGCTTGGAATGGCAAAACTCTTTCGTGGGGTTCGTAAACATACTCGGATAAGTGGATGCTTGGAATGGCAAAGCTTATCTTAGAAGTTTGACCTCTTTAAAACACCATTTGGTTGATCGGGAATGATTGATCAAATGAATGCACACAGGCTAATATACCTTGGAATGGGGTATTAGTCTAAATAAAACAAGTGCTCTATGTCTTGGAATGGACTAGACAGTGTGGCAAATCAAGTGCTTGGAATGGCCTTGATACACTTTTGAATACATAGTATGATCATTAGAGGTCAATGATAAACAGACTTTGATACAAGGCCCCTAAAACCGAATACTTTCCTTAAAACATCACCTGCACTTTACTTTCAGTCTCAATATCAACTGCAATATCAACCGCTTACTCTCCGCAAAACTTGTCCTTCACGCAACCACTTGCTGTAAGTCTTCTCCTTTTACTTTCAGTACTTTACTTTCAGTAATTTACTTTCTGCACTAAAATCACGACCAACCCACTTACTTTTCTGTACTAAAACTAAAACCAACAACCAAACACTCACTGTTCATCGCTAAAACCTCAATCCACCTAAAATCACACTCCCCTTCAGTACATTCCTCAAAGAACAACTATCCCCCTAATTCCCTTGGGTTCGACCCCTACTTACCACTTGCTACCCAGTAGTGAAGTCGCGAGTAGCGGACTTATAAATGTATTCTTGACTTTTGCACACGACGACTGTGCATCCGTCAAAATTGGCGCCGTTGCCGGGGAATTAGCAAATGGATAGTTGTTCCTTTTTCTATTGTACATAATTCGCCATGTCTTCATACTACGACATGGAACCTTGGAAAAATGGGGGCAGCAACCTTATGTTTAAAATGATTTGCTGTCTCCCCCAATTCGGAGGTACCATTGAAGAGGACCCTGTGATACATTGCCAACATTTTCACCACATCTGCCGCCACATGAAGCCTGAGAATGAGACGTTAGAGGAATTTAAGCTGACATGCTTCAAATTTTCTTTAACTGACTCGGCATTAGAGTGGTATTACTCATGTGCTGATGGTGAAAATGATTATCTTGTGCTGCGAGCCCGTTTCCTAGAAGAGTTTTCCCCTCCATCTCTCCGACTTGAAACCCGCGAGAAGATCTGCACCCTTAAGCAATCCCGGGAGGAAACTTTGGATGAGTACTATACGTACTTTGATACCATTGTTTCGCGCTGCCCGCACCATGGATTCACCAACGACGATCTTCTTCAAAGATTTCTTGGCGGGATGCTTGCTACAAGAGTGGATTAGGCTTAGTATTGCGGCGGGAGGCTCGGTAGATAAATTAACCATGGCTAAAACTTGGGACCTCATAGACGATTTGGCAGAAAGCACAAAACAAGAGCCGATGTACCAAACTGATGATGAAGCACCAACGATGGAAGTGGACTCAGTGCAAAACGAGCCCGACACCACACCCATTACGAGCTTGCCCGCAACAAAGCCGAGAAAAGACATCAGTACAAGGGCAGTAATGGACGTGGAGGCGGCTCTTAAGGAGCCCATATTGGAGCCCACGGAGTCGACTGAGAATGAGGACTCGCAAATAACCGAAGAAGAACCGGCCAAGACAGGCCCGGTCCTCATTACCGATGCGACCAACCAGCGCCCGAGCCCGTTCCTCATCACCAATCTGCCCGAGACAGTCCCGATGCTCGCTGCCATAATGCCTGAGACGTGCCCAGACCTCACTGCCGAACTATCCGAGAAAGGCATTGTCCTCCCTGCCGAGCTGGCCGAAGCGTCTGAGCTGCCCAAATCAGAACCGGTCCTTATGGCTGAGAAACCACAACTTGACCCCTTGATTTCTAAGCATATTATGGCCTCTGAAGATGATGTGGTCCATGATAATACGGTTCTAAGCGAGTTGGAGACAAAACATGAGCCAGAAGAGCCGAAGATGGAGCACTCACTCGCCACGAGCCCGGAAAACTTGCTCGTTCTAGGACGACCATTCGTCGCTGCCACAAAGAAGAGGCTTGGCATAAGCGCATGCTTGAGGTCGCTTGGCAAAAGACTGAACTTCGAAAAGTGCAAAGATGCCAACCGGCCATACATGAAGAAGCGGCAAAGACATGGGCCAAGAGAATGGAAACCCGGAAAGAGGAACAAGAGAGCTCGACTTGATGGACCAGTAGCTATGGTCAAGGAGTCCTCGCCTTCTCGGGGATATGTGAAAAAGAAGCCTCCAGATCAAGGGAGAGAAGAACTGAGCCCGCTGCCATATGTGTTCTTTGGGCAAATCAAAAGAGCTGCCGAGAAGATGTTCGACCTCAACCACCCATGGGATCCAAACCAGTGATCCCCATGCGTCGAGCCAACGACGTTAAACAAAGGCACTGGTCGGGATGTAACCCGACACCTATCTTACTTTCAGTAATTTTCTTTTCTGTCATTTAGTTTTTACCATAAGTCGCTCTCACCCACTTTTTGTATAGAAGGAATGTCTAACATGTAGGAATCGGTTTTTGGAGCAAGATCAGATCAGCCAGGCAGCTTCCGAGAATTACCGGGCCTGCGCTGAGAGCTCAAGGCCCCAGCCGAACTCCCTCGATTATCCAGCTCCGAGGCATGTCGTTCCACGACACGACACAGTAAAAGGGAGTTCAGTTCTTCTCTTTTCCTTAATGTGATTTCCTTCTTGTGTATATATTTGCATGACTTTTGAACTAAGTTGTGCTGAAAGGCACGCCTTCGTTCAAAAGTGTGGGGTGAGAACCGCCTGTGTACATAACATGTTTTTCTTTTTCCTTTTCCCTTAATATTATCTTTTTGAAAATATGAACTTGAGAATGTGAAAAAGATAGATCATAATTCATGCATTTACCTTGTGAAAATTCAACTGTCTAAAAACTTAGAATGTAACTTCTCAATTGTCCCTTTGTGCTGAGATATACGGGGGATGTGGAGTTGACATAAACTGCCCTAGAGAGGCTTGGCAAGCAATCGAAGGATCGAATCTAACTATATGGTTTTCGAAGTCAGTGGAGGCTGCACTTCGGGTTTCAGTGCAGATTGAAGTCATCTCCGCCGTGCAGCGTTTATGCAAGAGGCGGGACGGGAATCAAACCATCTTATCTCTAGTCCTAGTAGCCGGGAAAATAGATGAGCGACCCTCATCTTGATCCGCGCGAAACGGCAAGGATGAGAAAGAGCGGGGAGGTATTTCCATATGCTTGCGGGCGATGATTGGACCTCCCAAAGAAAGGCTGAGAAAATAGACTAACAAGTCACAAAGAAGCAAAAGCTCAAAGAAGCTAATTAAAGGCCAAAGGCCAAAATTGTGAAGGTTTTAACCGAACAAAAGTGAACAAACTACAATTCAACATCAAAGACCAAGGGCCAAAGGCAAAAGGCCGATTCACTACAGAAGCTGTCCCTCGCCAAAAAGAAATCAAAGTGCTCAACTCAGTGAAACCCGAACCGAATCACGTGCTAGAGAAAGCTACAAGGAAACCATATAGTGCGAGTCGATCCTGAGAATGTAGTCCAGGAGCCTAAAAAGGGCTATCTCCCGAAACATCCGAATTAATTTGCATCTCGGCACGAAGGTACAAGTATCAAGTTTCTTCTAAGTATTTACACGGTTTAGTTTGGTAATAAGTAAGTAATGCATGAATTAAGATAAATCAAGTCCCACAGTCTCACTTTCATATTTTACTTAGAGTATGTGCCGCCCTTAAAAAGCATTGTTCGGGACGAACAACTAAAAGTGTGGGGTGATCTAATGGACCATAATTGTATGAATCATAAACACAGTTAAACCCACCAAATTAGACTCTTTGTCTATTTAACTTTTGCTTGTTAGTTCCGATATTTATCTACAGGGTATTTTGAAGTCTAGAGAGAATACAGGCTAAGGAGGACTTTTTAAGCTAAATATGAATTACGAGTCATTCCAGGTCACGACCAAATTCTGACTTTCAAGAACCGGACGTGGAATCACTCAAAACAAGTCCAACCGAAGGGCAACCAGATTCAGTCCGGAGCTGAAAGGACCGATGGCTTTTGGAAAAGATCACAAAACACACTCCACCACTCACCTTCCTCCACCTAGCCGGCGGCTCTTCCTCCTTGGTGACTCACCACCGGCGGCTTTAGGGAGAAAAGCCACATGGGGTGGTGGCTTTGCTCTCCTCCATGCATTCCATGCCATGTGTCTTCACTTCCTCCACAAATCTACACTCCCTTAGCCTATAAATACCATGCTCCCTTCCCTTTGTAAAGCATCCCATTTTGTGTGCAAGAAGCACAAGTCACTTATCTCTCTAGATTTTGGGCACTACTCTTGTAAACACTTGTTTTTAATCTATAATACTCCTGTTGGTTCTTGAGTATTCTAGTAGTTCTTGAGTTTACTCCTGTTGGTTCTTGAGTATTCTCCTTTACTTACTGTCTTTCAAAAACCCTCGAGTACTTAGCTATGGTATCCACCTCTATGGATATTCGTAGCTAAACTCTTCATTCGGTTGAAGGGGTGTACTTGTATCATAAAATGTTTTAGACCATATTCTTAGTGCCTCTTGTGTTCAAAACTTGTTCTACGTGCCATATATTAGGTTAGAACTTCCAAGGTTGAGTGGATGCTTGGAATGGCAAAACTCTTCTGTGGGGTTCGTAAACATACTCGAATAAGTGGATGCTTGGAATGGCAAAGCTTATCGGAGAAGTTTGACCTCTTTCAAACACCATTTGTGGTTGATCGGGAATGATTGATCAAATGGATGCACACAGGCTAATATACCTTGGAATGGTGTATTAGTCTAAATAGAACAAGTGCTCTATGTCTTGGAATGGACTAGACAGTGTGGCAAATCAAGTGCTTGGAATGGCCTTGATACACTTTTGAATACCTAGTATGATCATTAGAGGTCAATGATAAATAGACTTTGATACAAGGCCCCTAAAACCGAATACTTTCCTTAAAACATCACCTGCACTTTACTTTCAGTCTCAATATCAACTGCAATATCAACCGCTTACTCTCCGCAAAACTTGTCTTTCACGCAACCACTTGCTGTAAGTCTTCTCCTTTTACTTTCAGTACTTTACTTTCAGTACTTTACTTTCTGCACTAAAATCACGACCAACCCACTTACTTTTCTGTACTAAAACTAAAACCAACAACCAACCACTCACTGTTCATCGCTAAAACCTCAATCCACCTAAAATCACGCTCCCCTTCAGTACATTCCTCAAAGAACAACTATCCCCCTAATTCCCTTGGGTTCGACCCCTACTTACCACTTGCTACCCAGTAGTGAAGTCGCGAGTAGCGGACTTATAAATGTATTCTTGACTTTTGCACACGACGACTGTGCATCCGTCAATATCCAAGTAGAACAGATGAAGAACTAAGCGGAAGTTGAGAGACAAGTGAGGAAAAATACTTACCCTGTTATCGAATCTTTGTTCGAAACTTACGGTATCTCAGTTGGTTAGAACCTCGTGCTGATAACGTGTTATAATTATGGAAAATATGGAAAACTTTGGGACTCGTTAGAACTCAAATGCACTGAAATGTTAGAGAGAAGTAGAAGGTGAAGGTGTGTTTATTTTCTTCACCCGAAGCTTCTATTTATACTACAATTTACTAAACACACATTCGCATTTCACTCAATTGCATTTCATTTTCTTTGGTGTGGGCCCCACATGTGGGTCCCACATGACATATTTTTCTTTAGATGTGCAGACCATGTTATAACAAATACATAATTATGACTTATAAACTTGTCACCAATAAATTATAGTCATACATGAGCTAACAAAATTCAACAATATGATTACATCATTCTTACCCTTCGTATAATTTAATGTCTCTCCGATAGAAAACATGGGTTAATGTTTTATTTATATGATCGGTAGTATGTATAGTAACTGAAACTAGACTGATCTAGCAAAGGAGTAGCAATAAAATAAGATAAAAAGAGCTCACATTTCCAATACATTGCTAATTTCCAGACCATGAAGTTCATAAAAAGCTTTCTAAATTTAGGATTAACATTAGGAAAAAATATCAGATACAAAGTTGATTTTTTTGGTAAAAAAAAAACAAACAAATCATAGCTCTTATTCTTGTGATATGGATGGATGAGATTAAATCCTGATTTTCGGTGCATTTTCTCGGTGACGAATTATATGGAAAAGTGACGAACGATATCATCTTTTTCATTTTTCGGCGACTAATTATAGGTCGATTGTGACCAACTTTGTCGTTTGTACCAAAAATCAACTTTGTACCTGATCTTAACCCTTAACATTACGATAAAATAAAAGAGCCCACATTTTTAATACATTGCTAATTTCAAGACCATAAAGTTCATACAAAGCTTTTTATAATTTATAAGGAGTAACAATAACATAAAATAAAAAGAGCTCACATTGCCAATACATTACAAATTTCTTTCAATACGATAAAGTTCATACAAAGCTTTCTAAAATTTGAAACAACACTTTTTACTTGGGAAATTGAAATGGTTGGTGTCCAGAGCGGATCCAGGAATTTTTCGGACCAGGGGCGAGATAAATATTTTTGGACCGGGGCGGATCTAGCAATTTATTTTCATACTAGAGGGGGCATATAATCAAAATGACTGGGGGCGAGATGTAAAAATCATTCAAAAATACATCAAATTAGACTAGTATTAATGAAAAATCAAAAAATCGACCGGGGGCGGGTGCCCCCCCTCCCCACACTCTAGATCTGCCCCTGTTGGTGCCTGCAAGGGGAGAAACAGTACGCGATGACGAACCTTCAAATCTTAGAGCATCCCCAATGGGTCCTTTTTAGTGCTACATAGCTATCAAGTGGGCTTTTAAAAAATATGATCATTTCACTCCAATGCACAAGCTCATTTCCACTTACATGTGGGTCCCATTGAATCTTATCTTCTTTAATAATACTTGTTTATAATTATAATATATAGATATAAATTTGATACAATTATACTTAATTTAAATAAATAAATATAATGTAAATAAATAAATAAAATTAATTTAAAAGAAATTTGAGTAATTAAACAATTTATATTAAACAATTTAATCAAAAATTGATAATTTTTGGGTCATAACTGATTCAAAATAATATTAATTAAATAAATTATAATTGAAGTGGGTCCACATATTTCACTTTTGGCAGGAGTTGGGCTTGGCCACCAAAGTGGGCTTGACCACTTTTACACATTCCCTCCAACGCCCCTAAACCCCAGCCAAGCCATTTCACGGATCCCCAAGCAGCAAATGGACTTGCACTGAGAATGCTCTTATACAAATTAGGCCCAACTCAACTCAAAAAGTGTCTTGGCAGGGCCTGCTCTCCCATTAGGCCAATAAAGTCTAGGGTTTAGACCTCTTTCTGTTAAATATTTTTTAGAAAAAAAAGTACAATTTGAGGCTCTAAACTCTAAACATTATGACAATTTCCAAAAAGGGTGTGAACTGCCAATAATTTTCTAAGACATTAACGCTATCAAACGTTGTAAAAGATTTCACTACCTTCGTTTGGACATTACTAGTGTCACATTAAAACTGTTAACTAATAAAATTGAAATTATTCGAAGAAAGTTCAGAAAATTTTATTTTAGTGATGTATTTTCACTTTAAAACATACTTGGTTCTTCCATTGCTTTCAAAATTCAATGTATCAAGTCAATTTCCTATTTGACTATTTATTTATTGATTTTTATTCAAATTAAAATTTTAAATTTTCTGAGTAATTACAAAAATTTCTAAATTGCCTAAGCTTTTGTATATTTTTCGAAAATTTTCAACTTTTTCTACATTTTTTAAAACTTTTATGAAATCTTGTGAAATAGTAGCATTTGCGTTTAAAAAGTTATAAATAAAACTAAAAAAATCGTAATTTCTTACAATTCAAGCATGACTATCTCAACGGTTCAACGGCACACTAAGAATAATGCAATTGTTGTGGAATGATAAATGGTTATGCCAAGTATTGATTCTTTGCTGAGAAAACTACATATTTGTAACAAAATTTGTTGATTATTTCGTCATCCATTTAGGGCCGAAATTAGCACGTGCCCGGCCCTAGCCTGAGAAGCCCTAAGAAATGAAGGGGGCGATACCGACTTTAAGGTTGATGAATTTCCTCGGAGTCCGACCCGGTCCTAATGTGCAAAGAGCTTGAGCTTGGGCTTACAAAAATTCCTATCTGATCTGGCCCGATAAAACTAGGAGTTATCCGTCCCGACGCTTTACCAATCTCATCCAAAGTTAACTGCTTGAACTAGCTCTCACCACGGGACTACCTAAGAACATTCCACAGCCACCGGCCTGCTAACTTTTGACCTTCTGATCCTGAACAGGTAAACACTGTATACGTGTGAATGGTTTAGTGTAGAAATCTAATGTGAATTGTGAAGCCCTACACTACTACAGGAGGGGGAATATGCATCGGCTCCGTGTTTTGGATTATGCATCAGTTCTGGCCTTATGCATCGGTTTACTTAAAATTGCTGCATAATCACACCCATTACGCATCGGTTTTAAAGAAACCGATGCATAATATCGGCCTTATGCATCGGTTTCTTTAAAACCGATGTGTAATGGGTGTGATTATGCAGCGGTTTTAAGTAAACCGATGCATAAGGGTGAATATAACCTATTTTCATTTTTACTTCTCCAGTTGTCATCCTGCTCCGAAATCGATTTTTACTGGATTTTCAAACGTATCCGTGCGCGCCTTCCGTCGACCTCGCTCCCGCTCACCGTCGTCGTTGCCGCTTCTTTGCTCGCCAGTCGTCGAGCTCGCCTTCCGTCGCCAGTCGTCGAGCTCGCCTTCCGTCGCCAGTCCTTCGCCTTCCGTCGCTCGCCTCCATCGCTAGTCCTTCATTGCCGCCCTTCGCTCGCCTTTCGTCATCCGCCAGTCGTCCAGCAACACTCTTCACTCACTCGACAGTCCTCCAGCAACACTCAAAGGTATGTATTATTGATGGATTTATTAGGGTTTACTCATTGCGTAATCGAAATGCAACTACTTGTTGTAATTTTCTTTATTGATTTAATTATTTGGTTGGTTTAGGTCTTGAATCGTACTCTCGACCATCGCATATCAGTCAAATAGCTTATTTGATTCTCCGAGCAACATCACATAAGGTATTTATATGTTTAGTTCTTTGTTCATGTTTCATGATTTATGCTTGTCAATTCTTTCTTAATTTGTGTTTTCAAATCCAGTGTTCTTTCGCCTTTGCTCATTGCATTCCTCGACGCTCATTGCATTCCTCAACCTACTACTACATTTCTCCTCTCTCGATTTCACACAAGGTATTCTTATGATATTCTTTTATTTTTACTAAGTTTATTTTTTGAACTGAAAATGTTGGTTAGGTTTTTCTTTCATATAATAATATTATTTACATGCTTCATGTAGTGGATTTTTGATGAGTAGAAAGTGAATGTCCGGTAATAGGTTAAGTGATGAGTATGAAAAGGGAATAATGGATTTCTGTGAATTTGCATCGGCGTATGCATTAAAAAATGCACTTGAAAGTGTCTTCTGTCCGTGTAAGGCGTGTTTCAATAAGATAAAGGTCAAAGTGGAGGAGTTGCATAAACACCTTTTTTTAAAGGGAATTGATCCACTATATACGGTTTGGTACATGCATAGTGAGGCTGAACCGCAAGACGTTGAACCTCAACCCGTAGAAAGTTTGCCTGAAGATAATGATATTTGGGAGGAGGACAATTTAATTGATATGATTAACAACGTTGCCGGTGAGTTTGATTCTAGACCACAAGTGGTGGAATCATTGAGAAATGACTCTGAATTACCACTGTATGAAGGTTGCTCCAAATATACAAGGTTATCTACAACTTTGAAGTTATTCAATTTGAAAGCTAAAAATGGATGGAGTGATAAGAGTTTCACTAAAGTGTTATCGTTGGAGAAAGATATGCTTCCCGATGGAAACACTTTACCTAACCGTACTTACGAAGCTAAAAAGGTAATGTGTCCCATGGGAATCGAGTACAAGAATATACATGCTTGTCCCAATAATTATATATTGTATCGTAATGCTCATAAGGATTTGAATGAATGTCCAGTGTGCAAATCCTCTTGCTACAAGTTAAACAAAGGATGGACAAATACCTCAAAAGGCACTGCGGCCAAAGTATTGTGGTATCTTCCACCGATTCCCCGGTTTTAACGATTATTTGCTGACCCAAAAGATTCAGATAATATGCGATGGCATGCCGAGAAACGTGTCATTGATAGCAAAATGCGTCATTCGGTCGATTCATTGCAATGGGCCAAAGCAGACAACTTATTCTCAGAATTTGGATCAGAGTGTAGGAATTTACGCCTTGGCTTGTCTACTGATGACGTTTGTGGCAAGGTTGATGACGTTTGTGGCAAGGTTGAGTATGCCTGACCGAGATCGCAATTTTTGTTACTTCCTACCTTTCGTGGATCATGTAAAGTAAGTTCATTATTTAATGATTATGTTTTATATCTATTTTTGAATTCACTTTTTTAAATTTAGTTTGTTTTTGTTAGGTGGCATTGGATGTTATGTGTCATCTTCCCTAAACAACATGTAGCGCATTTGCTGGATCCAAATATAGGTGATAAAGAAATAAACTCCGATGTAAAGGATTTGGTGGACACGTAAGTTTTAGACTCACTTTTATCTTGTAACTTGTATGTTAACAATCACTAATTATGTAATGTTATTCATTTTAGGGGATTGTACCGATACTATCAAGGATGAATACCGAGAAATACACAAAGTGTTCGTTGGAAGATAGTTAAGGTACGAAGTCTCATATCTACTATCTTTTTAATAGTTTTGCCATTAATATAGTGTGTGATAAGAAATTATTGATCGTGTACAGTGTCCACAACAATCACCGGGTCACTTATGCGGTTATTATGTTATGAATTTTATTCGAGATATAATCCAGTTTGTATGTGCTAATAACGGAGCGGAGATTGATGATCTTAGCCAAGTAATCTTTTAGACTTGTATTATTCTCTAAGTTGTCGTTGACTTTGGTTTGGTTTGAACTAATTTGAAGTTTTATGTATTGACTTACTTTTCTCTTACTTTTCATTGTTTCTAGTGTTTTCCTAATGGAAGTGAAACATACGAAGACTCGAAGATCGATGAAGTAAGGGAATTCACTACTACAGAAGGGACCTTATGCAACAGTTCTGAGGCAGATTATGCAACGGTTCCTCATCCGTTGCATAAGCTACCGTTGCATAAGGTCCATACCTTATGCAACGGTTCCATAAAACCGTCGCATAAGAGCACAACTTATGCAACGGTTTGTTGTTAGAACCGTTGCATAAGTTCCACACCTTATGCAACGGTTCCAACAAAAAACCGTCGCATAAGATCAACCATTAGACAACCGTTTTGGTGCTCAAACCGTTGCATAAGGTGTTGAACTTATGCAACGGTTATACCAAACCGTTGCATAAGCTACCGAAAAAATTTAGCAGGTTTCAGCTGTTTTGGCTCAAATCCGCCTGAAAATCGAATACAATTTCTAAACAAAATTTAATACCCTGCTGTTACACATTTCCAAACATGGAAATACTTTCATTTCACTCAAAATACAACCATTCATACAAGTCCATCCATATATACATATTGATTTATAACAACGTCACATATATAAACAATATTCACATGTAAACACTATGTTTGAATAGGTAGTTGTACAAGAAGGAGGCGATCTCATCTCGCACGTCTTGTACCTTCCCCAACTCATATGATCGTGTCCCATTAGGAAAAACCTATAACAAATAAAAATAAGATAACATGAATATATAAAAAAATAGAGTTAGAACAAACCTAACTAGAGAACATAGATTTAGAATAAACGTAGGTAGAACATATATGCTTTAACAACAAACCTAACTAGAACATTTGTCACCATTCTAAATAGAGTAAGACGAGACTAGCATGCTTACTTGGTCAAAGTTCTCCACATATGCACCGTTATTAGCACGAACAAATTCCATTATGTCCCGAATAAATCTCAGAACATAATAACCGCATAAATTACTCTCATGGGGTTGTTTCGGACACTGCATTATAAGTAATCTCAGTTAACACTTTATTAATGAAAATTACAAGAATATATTAAATGAATGTTTTGTGTATGATAATACCGTCACTATCTTCCATTCGACTCGACGATCAATCCTCGGATTACATCCTTGATAGTATCGTTGCAACCCCCTAAAATAAATAACAATACGTAATTAGTGACTGTCAATGCAAGTTACAAAATAAAAGTAAGTTCGAAACTTACGAGTCCACTAAAGCTTTCGCATCGCTGTGTATAACGGTCTGATATGCCGAGGAGTTAAACCAATGGACTACACCTTGGTTGGGGAAGATAAAGCACAACATCCAATGAAACCTACATCAACAAACTAAATTCATACAACCCATATTTCAAAAAACAGGTAATATATTACAAGTAACTTATGTACTTACTCGGCAGCATTTATATAAGGCATAAAGTAGCAATAATTTTGATCTTTGTCTGGCATATGAAGTCTTGCTACAAACGCCTCCATCCTCTCATTTATGTGATTGGAAGGGCTCACGGCCGTGTGATTGAAGAACCCGAATCGAACCTCTGAATCAATCATTTGATTGAACAAAGAACTACAAAATGAAAAACTTGTAAAGTTAGACCACCTGTAACAAATGATGAACAAGTAATGACAAGAGTATTACCATATATATAAATCACAATGTGAGTTTGAAAACGGCGCCAATGCATATATATCACGGATGTCATCTGGGCCCACTACGGAAATGTAGTCATCACCGAACACTTCGTCAGCGATGCGTACATTAACAATGGTTCTGCCCAAGTCAGACATGATGTCGTGCAGAAATCGACAGTCGATGGAATAATTATCTACTGTCTCATTTGAAGCCGGTGGCAAGTGGTAGTATAGTCGCATGGTATATTCCTGAATATCGAATGTTAGTAAATAAAATCTGATAAATTAAATTTTGGAAAGATGGTTCAAATAATTGATTTTATTACCCTTGTGTTGTTTTCAACCAAGTGTTTCGGCCATGCAACCAAGTCAGGTTTCGCCTAGGCATCTAGTGTCGTCTTTAATTTCTCTCCATGGGGAATGTGTAGATCAATAATCTGACCAAGAGCACTATCGATCTTCACCTTCACCATTTCATCGGGCAGTGGTATAGCACGTAGCAAACGACCATTCATGACTCGGCCAATAGCCACTAGTCGTCTCTCATTATTAAGACCCTCTTCGATATATAATAGGCTTCTTAGCCCAATCTGTCAACATAAATAAATCCATGGTGTTTACTTTTGTAAGAAAAATATAAACCAAATAGTAAGGAAATAATGACTTTAAAAATCTCCAAGTACGTACCTTTGGTATATTCTTCCAAGGGTTCGTATCTGTGGGAGCACCGGTGAAGCAATATTCACCCTGTCGATCAGACGGCTCAATATTGCGAATAGTCGTACTAGAACTGGGTGTCACCCTCGAAGAGGTAGAGCTAGGTAATCCAATCCTCCATGGAATGTGTGATCCGAGTCCTCGGGTACGTCCAGGGTGCTCATCCGTGCCAATAGCCTCCGTCAATATGTCACGTCGGCCTTGAGAAGAAAATTCTCCTCGAGTGGCCATTTCCACTAAATCATCCTATTATTTCAGAAAATTACCAATAGTTAGTGTATAATTTAAAAAAACTTAGCTATTAAAACACACCTAAGGAACTTACAATCTTTGTAGCCACTTCCTGAGTTGCCTCAGAGACGAACTCAGCATTTTTTCTGATTCGTCCCCTCTTCCACAAATCATGTCTCTCTATAGAGACATTAGAAGCCTGTTCCTCTTGAATCGCCCCCTGGGAAATTAACTCATCTATTTTTTCTTTTGTCATTGCCTCTTCCAATTTTCTATATCCTCCTCGACCCAAGACGTGCTTATATACATTCTTCTTGACCAGATCCTTGTTTGTGTCCCTTAACTTCGTTGCAGCTTCAGAGAGCCTCTGCTCCATAAAAGTCTTCCAATGATCGGAGTCAATGTACGTATACATTTTTAAAGCATCTTCATCTGTTCCGTCACTGTAGATGTAATCATGTGCGAGGCGTGACTTAAATTGTTTCCACATCTTGCACGCAGCGCTAAGCTCATGATTTTTATGCTCCTCGACTCCATCAAAAAATTGCCTGAAAATACATAGAACAATTCTAATTAATACAAAAGTTAGTTACCATGTTTAAAACAAATATAATGTTAGAATTAAAGAAGCTCTTACAGTTGCCTCTCTCCACACATTTTCTTTAAAATGTTTAGGGACCTTCCTCCAATCAATGTGTATGATAGGAACACGACATCAAACCAACACACACAACTAGTTCCTCCATTTGTCTGCAACCTTTCCTATTGGATGACCTCGTCTATTCCATTCCACCGTGGCCTTGGTACCAGCCTCCTTGTGTCTCTTAATGAATTTGCTCATATATACAAGCCCTCTCTTCTTTGGAACTGTACCAGAAGTGTCATTATGGTCATCTTCACTGCTGCTGCTGCTGTGTGAACTGGCCATGATCCTGTAAACATGAAATTAAACGTCAGATTAATTAATCAATAAACCAATTCTCAGAAATAATTAAATAACTACACAAGTCATAACTACACAAGTCATAAATAAATAACTACACAAGTCATAACTACACAAGTCATAAATAAATAACTACACAAGTCATAAATAAATTACTACACAAGTCATTAAATAACTACACAAGTCATAAATAAATAACATACACAAGTTAATTTTCTTTATCAATCCATATTCCTTCTCCATGATCTTCTCGTAGTTGAATTTCATTATCAGCTTAACTATCATCGTTCTCCACGGGAACTATCGTACAAACGGGCATGCATTCCTCAGCTAGATCTTCAGATGCATCACTGGTTAGTTGTTGTTTTCTGTGGAGGACAACAAAATGGTTGTTATCAGAAGGGTCACTGATGTAAAATACTTGTCTCGCTTGTTCGGCCATAATGAATGGCTCATCCTTGGACCCTTCTCTTCGAAAATCCACAAACGGCATTCCATATTCATCAGTACGAACCGCCTAATTATTAACCCATTTACATTTAAACACAGGCACTCGAAACTTTACGTAATCCAACTCCCATATTTCTTCGATGAGGCCAAAATAATTAATAGGAGCATATATTGGATTCTGATCTCTAGCACTAGAAACAAGAGTGGTTTCAGCAACAAGTGTGACACCACTATTTTGCACAACGGTTTGGTCATCTTGAGCTTTTGTGTGGAAACAAAATCCGTTAATGTCGTAAGCGTTCCACGAGTATACAGTTGGCGTAGGACCCGGCAGGAGCCACTTTACCAAGTCATCAGACTCTTCTTCAGAGTTGGCTTGATTATTTAAAATCTCATTACATCTCAGCCAGTTACAAAATGACCAACTATGTTCTTTTTGCAACTACTGCTCGGATTTTCTTGGGAATGCACTCCTTAATATGTTTAGGTGCTGCTCTATGAAATGCGTGATATCAGGCATATGTTGCAATACATAGAAATGAGCAATCATCAACTCATCAAATGATGGGTTCTTATATTTCCGACCACTTATGCCCTTTCCATTAAATCGATCAAAATGACGTGGCCTATGAATCCCAACTGCGGCTGTATTTCCCAAAAAATTAGTGCAAAACTCGACAGCCTCTTCAGTTATGTATCCTTCCACTATAAACCCTTCGGGACGATGTCTATTTCTCACGTAGCTCTTTAGAATCTTCATGTACCTCTCAAAAGGGTACATCCATCTCATATGAACTGGTCCAAGAATGCGAATCTCGAGCACCAAATGAACAGTAAGATGCACCTTTACATCAAAAAAGCTAGGTGGAAAAAACATCTCTAATTGGCATAGTGTAACTACAATCTGGTCTTGTAGTTTATCAAGCTCTGATGAATCAACAACCTTAGCAGACAAAGAGCTAAAAAGGCACAGAGTCTTTGTACAGCGGATCTCACTTTAGGAGACAATACACCTCTAATTGCAATAGGCAACAACTGTTGAATCAATACATGATAGTCATGAGATTTTAATCCATTCAACCGCAGATCCTTCATTGAAACCAAGCTGGCAATATTCGAAGAATACCCACACGGAACTTTAACTCCTTTCAGACATCCACACAAAATTGTTTTCTCGTTCTTAGAAAGAGTTGTGCATGATGGAGGCAAATATGTACGCTTTCCTTCAGTTTGAGGTGCTAATTTGGTACGAATGTTCATATCCAACATATCCAGTCTATCTTTCAATCCATCCTTTGTTTTTTCGGGAATATTTAATAAAGTACCAATAAGACTGTCACGTATATTCTTTTCAACATGCATCACATCAATGCAGTGTCTGACGTCAAGTGTATGCCAATAAGGGAGATCAAAAAATATTGATCGCTTCTTCCATGGAGTACCTTCAGTGCGTGCATTGGGCTTCCCAAATCGATTTGTAATATTCTGAATTTTTGAAGTATTTCATCTCCAGAAGCCGGTCGAGGTTCTATTCCATGTTCGGTCTCACCATTAAATGCATCTTTTTTCCGCCTGTAAGGATGATGCCTCGATAAAAAACGTCGATGGCCCATGTAAACTATTTTTTGACAATTCTTTAAATTGCATGTGTCTCTTCCCCGCAAATTGGACAAGCTTAGTACCCTTTAATACTATACCCGGATAAGTTACCTAAGCTGGAAAGTCATTGATGGTACACATTAGCATGGCATGCATATTAAAATATTCTTGTCTTGATGCGTCAAACGTCCGTACTCCTTCGTTCCATAAAAACTTCAAATCTTCTATCAAGGGAGCTAAGTATACATCAATATCATTTCCGGGCTGTCGAGGACCCGATATCAACATAGAAAGCATCATATACTTACGCTTCATGGTTAACCTGGGAGGAAGATTGTAGATAACCAATATCACAGGCCATGTACTATGCTGAGTACTGAGGTTTCCATGTGGATTCACCCCATCAGTAGAAAGGCCAAGGCGTAAATTTCTACACTCTGCTCCAAATGTCGGGAATGTATTGTCTATTTTTGCCCATTGTAGTGAATCAGCAGGATGACGCATTTTCATATCAATAACTCGTTTCTCAGCATGCCAACGCATATTATCAGAATCTTCCAAGCTAGCAAACAATCTCTGAAACCTGGGGATCGGTGGAAGATACCATAGTACTTTAGAAGGAGTGCCTTTGGAACTATTTTTCGGTTCTTTGTTTAACTTATAACGAGGAGACTTGCACACCGGACATTCAACCATATCTTTATAGGAATTCCGATACAATTTACAATCATTAGGACAAGCATGTATCTTCTCGTAATCGATACCCATCGGACACATAACTTTTTTAGCCTCGTAATAACGGTTAGGTATGGTGTTATCCTTTGGAAGCATATCTTTCACCAGAGTTAACAATTCAGTGAAACTTACATCACTCCATCCATTTTTTGCTTTCAAGTTGAATATCTTCAAAGTTGTAGATAGCCTTCTGTATTTGGAGCACCCTTCGTACAATGGTAATTCTGAATCGTTCTTCAATGAGTCCAAAACTTGAGGTCTAGCAACAAAATCGTCGGCAATATTATTGACCATGTCAATTATATTGTCCTCCTCCCAATCATCATCATCCACCGGAAAACTTTCTACGGGCTGAGGTTGAACATTTTGTGGTTCAACCTCGCCATGCATATACCAAAACTTGTACTGTGGGTCAATTCCCTTTAACAAAAGGTGTTTCCGTAATTTCTTGAGTTTGACCTTTTTGTTATTCCAGCAACCCATACATGGACAATAAACACGTTCAATGTTGTTTCTGGATGCATACGAAGATGCAAACGCACAAAAATCCATAATCCCTTGTTCGTACTGTACACTTAACCTACTATCGGATACCCAATCTCGATTCATCATAACTACATAAAGCATTATATACTCATAGTTAGAAAGAGATATTGTTATGGTTGATATAATTATTAGTAGAAATAGACCATATAAATCCACTCCATAAAGCACACTCCAACAATTAAAAAAGTTGTAAATGAGTTACATAGTGTATTTTACCTTAGAGTAGAATCTCTCGGAGAAAATAGCTAAAGGTTTGATGCAGCGTCGACTCTATAAAGTTATAAACAACAACAAGTTAGTAAACGAAGAAATATCAAGTATCCAATTTGAATGGAAACATAAGTAGGAAATTAGTTTAATCGGGCAATTTACCTTAAAATAGAAGCTTGCGTAGAAAATAAAATACTGGGTGTGCAACACGTACGGACTAGATCTATAAACAACAAAAACAATTTAGTAAATAAAGAAATAAAGTTTAATCTCCGTGTTAATAGGAAAATATGTAAGAATGATAACCATCGAATACCTTAAAATTGGAAGAAGCGACAAAGAAAAGATTTGATAGTTGTATTTCCTAATGTTGGAAAAGTGAAGATTCCTCTTGCTATTCGGCTAACAAGTACTGCAAGTAGTGAACGAATATCGGTAAGAAATTGAGAACAAATCAATGCAATAACATGTTGCTATAAATACACCTTCATATATCCAAACAATCACAATGCCAAATCAGCCAACTAGTACGCTGTTAAAATTCCTCTTTCTATTCGGCTAACAAGTAATACAACTAGTTCGCTGCCAAATCACAATGCCAAATCAACAAACAAGCAATCGAAAAAAACTAGTATAGTGACTGAAAAATATGAACCATTTGGCATATTGGGAACTAACCAGAATTGGGCGAGAGCGGAGGTGGAGAGACGACGTATAAGGGGCGACATTGGGCGAGGATGGTGAGAGTGATAGAGTTCGACTGGCGCGCAGCGGAGGCGGTGAGACGAGGTACGAGGGGTGACAAACTGGGCTGAGAGCGACGGACCGACTGGCGCGGAGATGGTGAGAACGACAGAGTTCGACTGGCGAGCGGAGGATAGGGACAAATTACATCGAGCGGGATTGGAAAGAACACAGAAGACTTGTGTTTTTTAATTTTAGGTTTGAGTTTATGCGACGGTTCTTACGAAACCGTCGCATAAGGTATAACTATATGCAACGGTTTAACAAAACCGTCGCATAAGGTATAACTTATGCAACGGTTTTTTTTATAGAACCGTTGGAACCGTTGCCTAATCTCTTATCTGTAGTAGTGATTGACTGCCGCCTACTTGTATAACTATATAAGCGATCGTTACCCAGTCATTTTAGGACAAGAATCTTAGGTTTGTTGTTTGTATTCGAATATTAACTTTTGTGTTGGCATTGTTGTATGGAAAGAAAGATGTGTACTTGTATATTCTATTTGATCTTTGAAATGAATGTATGTCGATGTTGTTGAGCAACAGTGCATTTGTAATTGAACAGTAGGGTATTTGTAATGGATCGATGTTTGTAAAAATTTCAGGTGGATTTGAGCTAATATAAGCCAAATCTGCCAAAAAATTTTACGCCATTATGCATCGATTTGGACTAAAACCGATGCATAATATCTACCCTTATGCATCGGTTGGGTCTAAACCGATGCATAAGGGTAGACATTATGCATCGTTTATTCCAACAAACCGATGCGTAAGGGTAGGACTTTATGCATCGGTTTAGACTAAAACCGATGCATAAGGTCCGACCCTTACGCATCGCTCGCTTATGCATCGGATCAAAACCGATGCGTAAGGCCCTCGAAAACCGATGCATAATCCCTCTTCTGTAGTAGTGCTAAAACCGATGCATAAAGTTCTACCCTTATGAACCGATGCATAAGGTCCGACCCTTACGCATCGCTCGCTTATGCATCGGATCAAAACCGATGCATAAGGCCCTCGAAAACCGATGCATAATCCTTCTTCTGTAGTAGTGCTAACATACATGCTTGTTAAATGCGTGGTGGTCAATATCTAATTTCTAACACCCATTCATTCAAAATGATACGACAGTTGGCTGTGTCTTCTGTAAACATCACACGTAGCCTACTGACAAAAAGCATGTATATATAGATTCTCATGCATCCTATTCTTATCCCCCAAACAGAAAGGATGTGTGTGGTTATTAACAAGCGTATTTTTAACCATTTATAGTTGTCAAAGTATGAATTTTATGGGTCAAATTACAGTCAAACAAAATTTATAAATCATGTTAAGCCAAGGGTCGATCCAAGGAACAGGTGTGTGAATACTAGTTAACTAGTGACCTATTTAGCTATTCCGAATTAACAAGGTTTTGTTTGTGATGAAAATTGCAATAATTAAATAACAGAAATTAAAGGTTGTGTTTTTATCAGAGAAAGAATTCCAGAATCCATACTTCACCCGTGCTATCCCCACTAATCATGCAATCATGTTACGTAAATTATTCATGCTATCGAATTTGGAATCAAACCGAAATAACACTAGACAAGCCGCCCATCCACGGATCATTGTCTAGATTAATCTCAATCGTTGAACGCCGCCCATCCACGGATTATCAACGGTCTCGATTTATTAAACCAAAGGTTTTCCTATTAATTCATGTAAGCATGACCTAATATCAATTTCATGTAATCCGGTTAATACCTAGGACCCATCCATCTTTCGGTAATTAACCTAAATAAGTTCTAGCAATGCAAACATACCCTTTGATGTAAATACTTGCATAGAACGATAAAATTAAGCACACAATAAAATTGAATATTCGAATCGCATAAATAAAAAACTCCAATTGATCACATGAGAGTTAGGGTTACATAGCACGGGATACGTAGGATCCCAGAATAAAAGAGACTACTCACTATTCATGGTGATTAAACCAAGAACAGAGTATAGAGAAGGAAAGAACGAGTGAACCGTAAAGACGCGGTGGCTCGTTGAATTCTTCACGATGAAATCTTTGTCTCTTCTCCCAAGTTAGGGTTTCTTCTCCAAAATAAGCCCACCTGTCTAATCTGGTCGTGTTTCCTTTTATAGCTCGCCCAAAAATGCCAGAAAGCCCAAAATCGATTTTTGGAAATCAGCAGATAATTTTGCTTCTGACGGTGCCCGTAACGCCCGTGACATAGGGGGACGTCACGGGGCAAACGCACGTAACCAAAGTCGTCACAGGACGTAACGGGGTCTTCAATTTTTCGAAACTTTCTGAGTTGGCCCGTGACGCTCGTGACCAAAAGGTGCGTCACGGGGTCTCGGCCCGTGACCAAAGTCGTCGCGGGCTGTCACGGGACCTGACTTCCATTGCCTTTTTCGAGGTCTAAACCTTCGCATCTGCTCTTGGTATCAACTATAAAGTTGTAGGCCTTCGCGTTAGCTTTCCAACAAGCTAAATTTCGACTCATTTGGACACCGTATCCGCCCTGGGCATGCAAAATATGTCGCAAAGGTCTGTCTGCCCTATTTGTCCTGTTTTTGCCCAAATCTTCACCAATTGCTTTGCTTTGCTTCGGATCAATCCAAAAGTATTAGGTATGTGATATATGACCTGAAATACTAGAAAAGAGGTTAAATAATGACAATTTGTCGGGAGAACGAGTGATATCCTTCATCGTATGGAGCAATTAACTAGTCGAAATCTCGACTGATCAAAACACTCCACACTTAGGATTTGTTCGTCCCGAACAAATGTCAAACAATTGGTAAAATAAATATTCAAACGACTGTACTGCTTAACGACCATAAATATCCAAGCTACCCACTCAAGTGTCATGTGATCAATTGTAACTAAAACAAAAACAAAAAGATAACTCACTATCATAGAGGACACGAATGCATTTAGCGTATGCATCAAGCCTTTAAACCTCTAGGCTGCCCTAGTAGGATGAGTATAGTCTCGTGAAGGTTTTCAGAAATGGGACTACCTACAAATCCCCTGTACAACTAACTAACGTGTATGCATGAATGATGCTCAACAAGTCACAGTAAAGTCATGTCATACCTCGAATTCATCGTGTTACCTCAACTTCAAGTCAAACATCTTCATCAAAGTTTTCAGACAATCATAGATTAAACGAGTTATGCATTCAAACGGTCAGTACAGACGACTAGCAATCAACTAATCACATGTTCTAAATAGTTCTATAGCAACGTATAAGGAACACGAATAGTTACACAAAACATGTTCGACATTCACCTATGCTATCTAGGGATAATCCACGGGTTCTTGGCGCAAAGCTCATTCTCAAGTACCAAGGACTGAGCAATGACCCGTAAGAGAAGATGAGCCTCGCTTAAGGATTTTCTGAAAAATAGTACGAAAATTTGCATCAAAATTTCAGTGCAAGCACGAGGATCGTCCCTTAGTTTCTAGTACATGAATACGCAAGACAAGTTATGATTTGCACGCAATGAAAATGTGGAATTACACTACATCAAGCAAAAGGAGGTAGAAATCGTTTCAAAATTGTTTTCCATACACAAGGGGTGACTTTTCTCACTTTGCCCTTTGTATTACAAAAAACATTTTCCACACAAGGGGTGACTTTTCTCACTTTTCCCTTGGTATTTTTCTGCAATTTTTCTTTCAAAAACAACTATGCTTGAGGTCAAAAATAATTCTTCCTCTTTTGAAAATTAAGAATTTCGTTCTTGATCGAAAACATTGAAAACCAGATTTTCTAACTCCACACTTAAAACTTGACATAGTGTATGACTGAAGGCGGGTGCATGCAAATCACAACAAGTATATATAAACACATACTAGTACTAAGGTCACCTAGAAAAAGAGATGCATACTTAAGTTTTTAGACGCTTTGAACCGGTGCATACTAATTTCAAGTCTCAAACATGCTTCAAGAAATACGTAGAACACGTGATAGGCAAAGGCTAGCAATGATACTGACTCAAGAGAATACACACGTGAATAAAACTATTTCAAGTCTTAGACTTTGAATCCAAAAGAATGACAATCAATCAAGGAGTATCGTAGAAAACGAGGATTTCAATCGCAATACATAGATAGTTGAGCATATGCAAGAGTGAATGTGTGACATGCTATGAATGTATATGTGACTATGTGCTACCCACTCCACACTTAAAAATGAGCTTAGTCCCTAAGCGAAGAAATAGAAAATAAGAAAAGGCGCATAGGAACTTCCCTCGTGCGTGATAGCTCGGTATCCATGGAGATTTAGCGATTCTCGGGGAGTGAAACACGACTTGTGAGAGGGTAAAGATATATAGATAAAAACACAGAGCTTCACAAGTAATAGGTTAGCATCGAAAATCATGGAGGGGCACTCCACACTTAGAACCTTGAAATGTCCACACATAATGCAAATGAAAAATGCAAATAACAAAAACTTACAGCGCGGGTTACTTCCCCAAGAGGCCTAGTTTAACGTCTTGGCGAGACTCAGCAAGGGAGGTAGTGTCAGTCCACCTTCGAATCCCATTTGAATTTACGTCCATCAAGAATGACATGGACGTTGAGTAGAGCATGCAGTCCCTTCAAAAATTCGAGACCCTTAAGAATCAAGGGACTGTGGAGGCTCCCTAATAACAGTTTCAAGAAGTAGGGCAAGAACTGTCGAAACTTGTCTGGAGGCGGTGCAGTTATATATACATCTTCATGTCTAGCTCCAACAAGAATACTTTCTTTATACTCTTTAGATAAGATCTCAGGTGCATATACTTCGAAATTTCCCTTCACCGTCGTATTTAAACGTATGCGAGGATCCTCTTCGATAGAACTCAGGTACACATCAACAAAGTCTTCGTACGTATGATCCTTTGATGGCTCATCATCGCTCGGAGAAACCGGTGAAATGATGTTCTCTTCTGTTTGCCCATCTAAATGACCTTTTGAAGCAGTAGTAGTGGAGGGAGATGTATCTTCATCTTCTGAGACGTCATCAGTACAAGACTCATCATCCTCCAACTCAGTGTAAGCCTTGGCAACCATTCTAAACGCCTCAAAACCATCCTCACAGGTTGTTCTGGTATAGAGAGAATTCTCGTATCCTGATCATCTTCCACGTGGATCGAAAATAAAGCTGAAGATGAATATGCTTCATAGACTTGGACTTCTTGATGATTTTGCATTGTCATCTCAATGTTCTCATCTCTGCATTCATTGGTGGCTGTAATAGCTTGTTGCTCTAACTGGTCTTTCAGTATTCTTTGCCTAATTGTGACATGTTCCACCGTCTTGTTAATTTTATCGATCCTGGCCCGATGCTCTTGAGCTCGCTTATCTTGCTCTGCCATGAAACTAGCCAACATAGACTCTATACGCAATAATCTAGCTGTGTCCTGAGACTGTTGCTGCTGCGAGTGATTCTGGCAGCTCTCATAAAAAGGATCATCTTGATAATAATATTGATCATGGAGCCGATATTGTTACTGCTGCGACTGGTCCTGGTAACTCTCATAATAGTGGTCATCTTGATAACATGGTCGATCGTAGAACTGATTTTGATTTCCTCCCCAATTTGTATCATATGAATATGTCTGACAATAAGTCTCTTCCTTTGGGTAGGCATCTTGATGACCAAAAGAGAACATCCTCGCAACATTCAAAATAAAAGTGATTAGTGGAGGTCAGAAGTATATAGACTATGTACAAAGAGGTAATAAAAAAGGTGGAATAGTCTAAACTACACTTGTTAATCTAATATCACACTAAACGCTGCTCCCCGGTAACGGCGCCATTTTGACAAGCGTATTTTTAACCCTTTATAATTGTCAAAGTATGAGTTTTAGGGGTCAAATTACAGTCAAGCAAAATTTATAAACCTTGGTAAGCCAAGGGTCAATCCAAGGAACAGGTGTGTGAATACTAGTTAACTAGTGACCTATTTAGCTATTCCGAATTAACAATGTTTTGTTTGTGATTAAAATTGCAATAATTAAATAACAGAAATTAAAGGTTGTGTTTTTATCAGAGAAAGAATTTCAGAATCCATACTTCACCCGTGCTAACCCCACTAATCATGCAATCATGTTACGTAAATTATTCATGCTATCGAATATGGAATCAAACCGAAATAACACTAGACAAGCCGCCCATCCACGGATCATTGTCTAGATTAATCTCAATCGTTGAACGCCGCCCATCCACGGATTATCAACGATCTCGATTTATTAAACCAAAGGTTTTCCTATTAATTCATGTAAGCATGACCTAATATCAATTTCATGTAATCCGGTTAATACCTAGGACCCATCCATCTTCCGGTAATTAACCTAAATACGTTCTAGCAATGCAAACATACCCTTTGATGTAAGTACTTGCATAGAACGATAAAATTATGCACACAATGAAATTGAATATTCGAATCGCATAAATAAAAAAACTCCAATTGATCACATGAGAGTTAGGGTTACATAGCACGGGATCCGTAGGATCCCAGAATAAAAGAGACTACTCACTATTCATGGTGATTAAACCAAGAACAGTGTATAGAGAAGGAAAGAACGAGTGAACCGTAAAGACGCGGTGGCTCGTTGAATTCCTCACGATGAAATCTTTGTCTCTTCTCCCAAGTTAGGGTTTCTTCTCCAAAATAAGCCCACCTGTCTAATCTGGTCGTGTTTCCTTTTATAGCTCGCCCAAAAAGGCCAGAAAGCCCAAAATTGATTTTTGGATATCAGCAGATAATTTTGCTTCTGACGGTGCCCGTGACGCCCGTGACATAGGGGGCGTAACGGGGTCTTCAATTTTTCGAAACTTTCTGAATTGGCCTGTGACGCCCGTTAGGGGTGAGCATGACCCGTTCTGACCCGGTGACCCGTCCCAACCCGGTACTAAATAAGTCGGTTCGGGTTGCTCCTTGGGTGACCCGGTCCTAAATAAGTCGGGTTCGGGTTGCTCCTCGGGTGACCCGGTCTTATAACTATATTAATATAGAATAAAATAATTTAACTTCAATACAAAAGTCTATCGTTTTGTCTTAAATTTTGTTTCAATATGAGCTTCACATCATTTTGTTACAACAATGTTTGGCGGTTAACATGTTTAAGATCACTTTCTTTTTTCGTAGATTATTTTGTTTTCGGCTTTTAGCTACTTGATATGTTATAAGTCTATCGTTACGACGGGTTCAGATTATCAAATGCGACCCGGTCAATATTTAGTGACGGGGTCGGGTTGACCTAAATGACCTGATCGTCGTTTCGGGTCGGGTTAAGGACGAACCTAACCCGTCCCACGATCACCCCTAACGCCCGTGACCAAAAGGTGTGTCACGGGGTCTCAGCCCGTGACCAAAGTCGTCGCGGGCTGTCACGGGACCTGACTTCCATTGCCTTTTCAAGGTCTAAACCTTCGAATCTGCTCTTGGTATCAGCTACAAAGTTGTAGGCCTTCGAGTTAGCTTTCCAACAAGCTAAATTTCGACTCATTTGGACACCGTATCCGCCCTGGGCATGCAAAATACGTCGCAAATGTCTGTCTGCCCTGTTTTTACCCAAATCTTCACCAATTGCTTTGTTTTACTTCGGATCAATCCAAAAGTAATAGGTATGTGATATATGACCTGAAATACTAGAAAAGAGGTTAAATAATGATAATTTGCCGGGAGAACGAGTGATATCCTTCATCGTATGGAGCAATTAACTAGTCGAAATCTCGATTGATCAGTTATATATATATATATATATATATATATATATATATGTGTGTGATGTTTCCATGCAGGAAGTAATGAGATAATAGTTCCAATTAGATGGACTAATTACCATTATATATGGAACCTTCCAAGAAGTAAAGACACTGAGAGCATTAAATGAATTTGTTGTTTAGGCAATCTTTAAATTTTACACACGTCCATATACGACCAACATAGTTAGATGGGTCTGGCAGTTAGAGAAGGGCAACAATAGCTAGATAATGAGGATCCTTTGGATGAATGTGAATGATGGAATATGTTGTGATTCACGTTTCAGATGATTTTATTTACACAAATTTATTTGCAAAAATCCAAAATATTGATTTATGATCGTAAGGCATGCAATGATGGGGTAAACTCTACGTACGTACTTCACTTACCTACGAATATCATTAAATTCACTCTCATTGTCGTGTCTTTTGTTCGTTTCTTTATTTGGCTAGGGATGAGAAGGAAAACCGGCCGGTACAAGCAGGGTTTTGAAGACAATAATAACGGTGGACGGAGTTTGACACATTAATGATAACAAATAAACCCTAATTTTAAATGAGCCCTACAGAGATGAATTCACAAGACCACCAATTTTGTCTGCCATTACGTCAAGACTCACTACACCATTTTACAACTTATGGGACATTTTTTAACCGTGTCGCATTAAAATGTGTCGCGTAAAATCGAATGGGACACAAATAAGAATGTCGCTTTTGACTGTGTCGTATAAGTCATGCAATGCTACACATCCAATGCAACAGGTAAAATTTAGTCACTTAAGATAGCTGATGGGACGCAGTCATAAGCCACAAGTTAAAAATGTGCCATAACGTCTCCTAAGCAACACCTCTTAGGCGACATGACTAGGTATGTCGTATAAGTTATGTAATGCTACACATCTTATGCTATAAATATAATTTAATCGTTTAAGAAAGTAAATGGGACACAGTCATAAGCCACAAGTTTGAAATGTGCTATAACTTCTCCTATACAACATCACTTAAACGACATGACTAAGTAAGTCGTATAAGCGTCTGCCACATGTACAGACTTACTGATACCCACCTACTATTTACATCTTAAGCTACATACCTTCCTAACTTCAGTCGCATAAGAACTGAATTAAATTCATTTCGTACGAAACAGAGCATTTCTTCTCAACGTCATTCGAACAACAATGTACGAACTTATTAATACCCACCTACTATTTACATCTTAAGCTACATACCTTCTTAACTTCAGTCACATAAGAACTGAATTAAATTCATTTTGTACGAAACAGATGAGCATTCTTCTCAACTGATTTCACCACCCACAAATTTGAAGAATTTTGAAACCTGCAACTCAGCATTCCACATCTCGGCTATCAAAAGCGACAAAGATATATGTCAAATATGTCTCATAAGATAAATAAAGCGGCATGGGTAATTGCTGCAGTTGTTGCATAAGAGGTCCAAAGTGACAGAGCACAACTTTCGAATGTGTGTCATAAGATAACTAAAGCAACATCGTTAGCAAAATACCCATGTCGTATAAGAAGCTCTACACGACAAAACATTTATGGGTCATTTGTCGCAAAAGACAAGTGAATCAGTTGCATAAGTATCGTCAACGCGACAAACCTTACGCGACATTGATCGATCAAGTTGCATTAGAGACTCTCTTATATGACTGACCAATATGCACTTGTCATTTAGGAGCTTATGCCATTGAGCATATGGTACATCAGATATGCGACAGACTGTTTGTCACATAAGTCTTATATGACTAATTTCACACTTATGCCACAATGTTTGACATGTCCCATAAGTTGTAAAATGGCATAGTGACTTGTTTGTTTGTAATAATTGAGATTGAGATGATGATGAAAGAAAAAAAAGGATAGTAAAATGATTGATTAATAAATTGAATATGAGTGATTATTAATTAGGCCACATAATAGAACATACATAGATGTTTGATAGTTGTCGAAACATCTATAAGCGGTTTAACGTCCAACCTAACACATATTTCTAAATGTATATACTCCACATGTGTGCACCAGCCAATTCATGGTCATGCAATTCGAATTACTTGTGTAAAACATATGCGAATAATAATAATAGAGCAGATCCGCACGGACGGTTATCTCTCTTTTTCTTGCATTCCTACATCTTCAATAATCTCTGTTTGCACTACTACAGAATGCGTTTATGTACTGGACTGACAGCTCTCGGCAGGGTATTACCGGCCGCCTGTAGGGTGTGAATATGGTTTAGCCTAGCCTAGAAATCTGATGTGAATTGTCAAATAAAATAATGATACGACAGAGGCTGTGTTTTGTAAAACATTACACGTATAACATAATGCCAAAGAACACATAATATTCTCTCCATGCATCATATTCATATCCCAACTGCAGAGATAGGATGTGTGTGGTGATATATGTATTGTTTCCATGCAGCAAGTTATGAGATATGTAAGAATACTTCCAAATTCCAATACATGGACTTGAACCTTCCAAGAACCAAAAGACACTGATCATTAAATGTTTTTGTTGTCTAGGCATATTTTACTCTCACGTTCATATACTACTACGACCAGAGAAGATCCCTAGCTAGTTAGAGAAGGGGGGAGGATCCCTTTGGACGATCAATGTGAAAATGTAATGTTGTGATTCACGTTTCAGAGGATTTTATTTGTAAATTATTCTAAGTTTTTTTTTCTCCCTTCTTTCTTATTTTTTTAAATGACGAGATGGTTAAGGACGGAATCAGTGAAAGGATCATTAAATTCAAGGATCGAATCTCATCATGGACATGAATCTAGGATTATCCAATCATGCTTATAATAAATAAAAAGAAAGAGTACAAATTAGGTCCTCAACTATCGTCTCTTTCCAAATCATGGTCCAAACTATAAAAAAACATTTAATCAGGAACAAAATGAAAAATACAGTAACGGATTTCCAAACGCCAACCACTAGAGTTACACAGTAACTGAATAACTTGCTCAATCATGTGAACACCATTGAGTATGACCCGCAACGTTATCCTTTTTTTTTGGATAATGGGATAAAATAACTCAGAACATTACAATGCATATTACTAAAGCTTTATCATCTAGTACACACATATATATATATGGATCTTTTTAAAGCTCTAGCACGATATCTTTATCGAATCCGAAATTATCTGATACATCTCTTTACTTCTAAAGCGCTGGTCATGTTCGACACCTTTACCATGGATCCGCACATCCACCAATCGGTACATTCTTCAAGACTTGGAGCTCAGGTCACTTTAGGCACCTTTACCGTTGCAAGACACCATGCATCCACGCATAAGGCGTGAAGAGGAAGGCATCCGCCACGAGGGATGTAGGAATCATCCATGCGCGAGGCGGGACGAGGAAAGCATCCACTAGCGATGTAGGAAGCCTCCACACACGAGGTGAGAGACAATGAAGAGGGAAAGGATGAATATCTCACAAAATTGTGAGGAAAATTGGTGACCCCAGAATTTGAACCCGAAGTGTAAGCATCCATGATGAAATCCTTAACCAACAGGCCACCACCCCTGTTGGCACCCCGCAACGTTATCCTTTACTCTTAATGTATAATATATCCATATTCCTTCTCAAACACCTCATCATCCTTTTTATTAAGTCATTTTCGACAGAGATCACATGGTTGATTAAGCAATTAAGCACGGTGTAACTCTACGGTGATCGAACTATGCAGATATATCAATTTATTTTTTATTTTACTCCTGATTAAAAATGTTAATAATTTAAACTGTTATTTGAAAAGAGATGATAGTAGACCTGAAGGATGAATATACATTTCCTTAAAAAAGAAATCATTTTTGAAGTAAAAAGGATCATATAAGAAGTGACAAAAATGGTGAGAAATTTTAAATATTCACAAGATCGAATGACTTTTATTTTTTGGAATCTTATGTATGTGAATATCTATTTAATACGGTAGTAAGGGTCTTTATATCACTAGTGTTAAATCGGATCCTGTAACTTCGTAACGAATGATCGATCAATTTACGAAATTCGTAACAGTTACGAACTTTACAAATAATTAACAATCACTGATGATCAAAAGTCGTAACAGTCACGAATTTAAAAGACTAGATTACGAATATTATACATAAGCTTGTGTGGAACAGTTTACATTACGAATTTTATTCTTTAAGTTTTACGATTTTTACATTATGAATTTTGTTCTTTGAGTTTTACGAATTTTGATTTTTTAATCATTAGAGTTGACAGTGTTTCTGAATCCCATCTAGAATCTGATTCGTATCTCTGTAAGCCGAAATCGACATCGGATCACAATAATTAATCTTCTCCAAATCTCTATATGCAACCCATTCCAAAGTTTTCGCACAATTAAACTACGCAGCTATCATCCATGTCCAACCCAATCAATGTTGAAACCCTAATTCCAAATTTGAAAGTATGAAGCGGCGTATAGACAACGTGATGACGCATGGGTAAAGGCAATCGATTAGTGCTTGAACGATGACTACGACATGAAGGCGCACGTAATGAGTGAATACAGCAAAAGATAAATCATCCGATCAACCGGGTCTGGGATTTAGGGGTTACAATTAAATTTTATTAGACGAAAGCACCCTTATCACGTAATTAGTCGGATTAAATAACGAATTATTTTTTGTCATAAAGTACCTCGAAAGGAGCCATCTGAATGTTTGAGTGAGAGTAAATTTACTTGGATCAGATTTGATATGAGACGCTACAGACAAGGACCCTTTGATCGAAGATGAATTGTTAGCAGCTTAAGGTTGACAAAAGTCTTATGATGATCTCAAACATAGAGAATTGAAGTTTCAGATTGATGATCATGAGTCCTTACGAGTCTCGCTGAGAAAAGGAGTTATGAGATTTGGCAAGAAAGGCAAGCTCAGTCTGCGATACATTGATCCTTTTGGAATCTTGGAGCGAGTTGGTAATGTGGCTTATAAATTGACTTTACCACTAACGTTATTTAGCGTACATCCAGTATTTCACATCTCCAATCAGAATTTGTACAAAGAAATAAGGTAAATCATCACAAGGTGTGTGGTTGAGGATGTTAAATTGGCATGCCAGGTATTTTAATTAGGATTGGATATACTTAAGTCTAGATAAGAAGCTGTCAATTTTAGTGGGCCAATATGATGTGTACTGGTGGATTTGCAATTCAGGGAGTTTCTATATAATTATGAGTTATCAATGAGCATGACAAACATCAGATATATGCCCGTTTGGTGATGACACCCTTAAAAGATTAGGTTGGCAAGATTAGAACATAATTGTTCATGTTTCTGCATTTGTGGTTCATAAGAAAATGGCATTGTATCAGGGATAATGGTTAAGGATTCACTGCCTTCCTTTACAGCTCGTGGTAGGTTAAGGAAAACGTTCAATTGAAGTGAATCGGATTTTGGAACAAATCATCAGTATATGATTTTTGGTTATATGTGCTCATCAGTTTAGGTAGTAGATTTGTGAGTATATGTTGTGAATAGACTGTGGGTTTTTTTGTAATAGACTGTGGGTTTTTTTGTAAGTCTAAGAGTAATGGAGTTTTATGCATAGGTTTATTAGGCAATTCAGTACGGAGAGACAAGTAACCGAGCATCAAGATTTGCCTTAACGAAATTCGGTAAGTTTATAATATATTTTATTATCGTATCGATTAATTATATATTAAAGATTATACTCAGTTAATGACAAACACGAATCCCCCCTCGTCTTTACGAAGACGTTAGGTATTTGTGGACGTATATTTACTATAGACAGTGAATATGTACGAGATAACTGATGGAGAATATAGTGATATGGTTATGTGCATTATTGCATACACATCATTGTATACACGATATGCATCATCATGGACATGACATGTGATTTGGCGAGGCTCTGCCCGCCCTCTGATATGATGATCCGGACCGGCAGTGACGACTGCCCACCATGACTTATGATTTTGATATGATGTTATATAGCGAGGTTCGGCCCGCAGTTTGATAGGATGGTCCGGATCGGCAGCGACGACTGCCCACCATGGATAGTACAATCGATCGGGTACAGTGCATCATCGTGCATTCACGCATCCACGCATTTATATACGCATGTGATATATGGAGTTTAGATGTGACACGAGTATTTGAGCACATATGAAAAGTTGCATGAGATGTTTATGGATTCATATGTTTATGTGTGCACTAAATGATACAACGTATTAAAATAATATATGTTAAAGGAAAAAGATGTATGAAAAATCAAACTCACGGTAATAAAGTATGTTATTCCCTTACTGAGTCTCCCCCGACTCACCCCCTTATCTTCCCAAATTTTCAGAGAAGTGAACTGCTAGTTCGGGAGCTGATATTCTTCTTCGCGCAAGAGTTTACATGATCACCTATGGTGCCATCCAACTAGTTCCCTCATTGGAGTCCTTGCAGTTATTTCTTTCTTCCACTTTAGAATGTTGCTCCGTGGTACTTGAGCATGACTTAGATATTGTTATGTTGTTCCGCAAACTATTTTATTATTCAATTATATGTTACCATTTGTAAATTACTTATTAATATTTGTTAAGAAGGTATAGAGGCTTGCTTGGCATTTGACATAAGTGTCAAGCGCCGGTCTCGGCCTACTTTTATCGGATCGTGACAGAAGTATAGCTGGGAGTTAATTTGAACCGTAAATGTTTGGAATCAACTTACCCAATAAAATTCTCATTTCTCATAAAATTAGATTTTTCATGAGATCTCCAGTCTTGACCCCCTTTTAACCGTACCGTTTTAGTCGTTGTGAAGTAAAGTCTAAAAGGTGAAAATAAAATATTACAGTATCATCTTTGTTTTGGAATACTTATTTTCAAAATTTAAACACATGTTAATTATTTGTTTGAATACTTATTTACAAATTTAAACACATGTTAATTACTGTCACCGCGCCACTAGAGTAGGCGTGTGACTTTCTAATTTGACTTTGAGTTAAAGGACAAAAAGAATTACTATTTACCTTTAATATTTACAATTTGATTGTAGTGGTGCATCTAAATCCATAAGTTTGTGTGATAAGAATATTCAATAATTTGAGGCTATAAATTATAAGTACATAAGTCTTCGTAAGGCATTGCATCTCTACACAAAGAAAAGTGTTCACTTTAAGCGTTGTGCACCCACACATTGCCAACTGATACAAAAATGTCTGCCGGTAGAACTCTCCGAGCCACAATGAGCGCTGGCTCGGATTCGCACATCGATCAGCGGGGATGGGTGTCCTTCATCCGCAACAGTCTGGAAGAAGACCTAGAGGATCTAACCGAAATCCCGGTATCGATTTTCAGTGTCCCAAAGGCTCTGGTCCAAAGTGACCCGGAGTTGTACACACCTCAACAAGTTGCTATAGGGCCTTATCATTATTGGAGACAAGAGGTTTATGAGATGGAGAGGTACAAAGTTGCTGCTGCCAAAAAGACTCAAAAGCAGCTCAAGGACTTAACTATCCAAAGGCTCGTCGAGGAGTTGGTTGAGCTTGACTCAAAAGTTCGAGCTTGTTATCACAAGTACTTGAACATGAGCAGTGAGATGCTAGCATGGATGATGGTTGTGGACGCCTCGTTTTTGCTCGAGTATCTCTCGATTTACGCTGTGAAAGATGGGAAGTTGTTGAAGAGGATTTCGTCGCGGATGTCGCATTTGGTGGACATTGCTGGGAGGAAGTCAGCACACAATGCCATTTTGAGGGACATGGTTATGCTTGAGAATCAAATCCCACTTTTTGTGCTGAGGAAGTTGCTTGAGTTTCAATTTCAGTCATTGGAGCTAGCTGATGAGACACTGGGCTGTATGCTAGCCGGGTTGTGCAAGGAGTTTTCGCCTTTTAAGATGGAAGAAGGGATGGATGCACTGCAAGTTTCGCATCGGGCTCACTTGCTCGATGTCTTGTACTGCAAAATAGTTCTCAAAACGGAAGAAGAGGAGCATGCCGCGAGTGAAATAACCATCGAAATCGGTGAGAAAAAGGAAGAAGGCGGCTCTGATGAGAAGCCTTACATGAAAGGCAATGTTAGAGTCTGCCTAGGCCAAACTTGGACCCTTCTTTCGAAGCTCGATAAAGGGCCGATCCGATCTGTCCGGAAGATGATCATGTCCAAGCCAATGAAACTTGTAGTCAAGCTGCCTTGGAACATCCTCACAAAGCTACCCATCCTTTCTATGCTTAAAGAGCCTATAGAGCTACTATTCTCTGGCGCCAACGATGAAGGCTCGAAAAATGGGTCAAACAAAGTTGACCAACCGCCATTGATCGAAGAAATCACAATCCCTTCAGTGACCGAACTCGTTAACAGCGGTGTAAAGTTTGCCCCAGCAACAGGAAATCTGTCATCAATCAGCTTCGATCGCAAAAAGATCATACTTCATCTCCCAATCGTGGAACTAGATGTTAACACTGAGGTACTCATCAGAAACCTTGTGGCGTACGAAGCCTGTAAGGCCTCCGGGCCACTGGTCTTCACTCGTTACACCGAGTTCATGAACGGGATAGTAGATGGGGAAGAGGACGCCAAATTGCTGAGAGAAAAGGGGATCATTTTCAACCATCTCAAGTCGGATAAAGAGGTGGCGGAGATATGGAACGGCTCGACTAAGTCCCTCAGGCTGACTAAAGTTCCTTTTATCGACAAGGTGATTGAGGATGTAAACAAGTATCATAACAGTCGATTCAATGTCAAGGCCAAGAAGTTTATGAAGCGGTACGTCCTCGGTTCGTGGCAGTTCTTGACGTTCCTAGCAGCGATCATGATGCTTTTGCTTACGACTCTGCAGGCGTTTTGTTCAGTTTATTCTTGTAAGAATGTGTTCGGTAACCTTGGAAATGCTTGATGGGCTCTTCTTCATGTAGCAATGACTTGAATAGATCTGATAAAATAAAATGCATTTCCTTCTTTATAACTTTTAATTCCATTGTCTATGCTTTTGACTAAATGTTTGATACTAGGATTCCTCTCCCGATGTATCAATGTCGAAAAATATTAATTGAACCTGAAACATGAGTTATGTTTCCTTACACCTTAATTATCAGACAATACAATAATGTATAGCAAACATATTCGATGAGAATATATTTTATTAAAATTTAATTGAAATGGAAGCTAAAAAGCACTAACAGAGGGTCTGCGGCCGTTGCCCGTTGGGGATATCCAATAGTCAAACAGGTCTCAACCTTTTTCATCATACTACAGTAAATTTATTAATTAATTCAGGATTAGGAAGAAATTTGATTCAAGGCTACAAATTTCGTACCGCTGAAAATCTCGCTACGAGCAGACAACCGATTTCCTTCCTCCTCCTCGTCATCTCCAGTCCATTTCTGATCAGCGGATCTTCTCTTCATATACCTCTGTGCTGATTAGCGTGTGCTGAAATTGGAATCTCCGGAGAAAGGTAATCCAGAGATTTTGCTTGATCTCGATTTGCTTTCACCATTTTGTTGTTGTTGTTGTTGTGTGGAATTGACCAGATTGGTCGATGACGTGTTACGTGTGTATTAGGGTTTGGGTTTGTATTCAGGATAGCTTTCATTGTGTTTGAGGTTGGAATGGCTTGGTGATTGGATCAGATCTGGGTACTTCACCTGGTTTTTTTATTGTCTGACGTTGATGTGTTAGCTCATACTTTCTTGTGGTTGTTTGAGATTGTGAAATTTCCTATTAGGATTCAAATTAGTTTCATTTAAATCATGAGTGATCTGGTCTTGCAAAATTCAGTTTTTTATGTAGCTGAGAAACAAGGCTGTGGAGAAATGATGTTTTCACTTTAGCTTGTTGTCATTATGTTTGCACTTTGGAAGCGTAAGAGGGGCTTTGATCGTTAGATTTATTTACTACACGCTCAATTTTCATAGTTTGTTATTTATAGCATTGTAATGCAGGATCTGAATCTGATGTTCGGCCCCTCGAGTGTATGCAAGTTACATCTGCTTATAAAATTTGTGTGAATTATGCGCTTTTTTTTTGTAAATTGTGGCTTTAAAGGGTCTCGATTCTATAATTGCTGCTATTGGATCACAAGTTCTTATCCATGGTTTCATAGTGAACATTAGTAACTAGGAGCCTAGAAATGTGGGCGCCCCCCACATGGTACTCTCTAACTTATATTATATGTACACACATGCTGGATTTTCATTTGTCTTAGAAAATGGTTACTCAAATAGATGGAATCTCCCAATCAAAAAAAAAAGATGGAATCTCCATGCGGTGTTCATGATTGATGCACATTGTTACTCTTTGGTGGAAAATGATTGATGCATATTTCTCAGTTGAAAATGGTTATCCCTCCCCTCCAAATGATTAATTCGCCTTTTCCTGTGTAGCTGACAAAGTTCTGATGTATACTGTCTTTCATATTTAGTTTGGTATTGATTGAACTCTTTATCTCTGGCTTCACCATCTTTAAGTAAATTACTATAAACATCCTCGAGCGGCACTATTGACACCATGTCAATGATTGCATTCTGATGCTAGTCAGTATTTCCAATGCCACTCTCTTTCTTTTTTCTCTTTAGTTCGTAAAATTTTTCTTCAACCATTAATTCTATTGACCGTAACGAAACTGAACGACCGAACTTAAACTTAACATAAACATGATAATTGAGCTGAAGAACTGAAGTATTACCTTTTTTTGTTATAAGAAAAGTATTTACCCTCTTAATTCAAATTATCAGGCCATACGGTTTTATGAAATGTGGATCTGAACCACTGAAATTTACCTCGTCCCTTGTTGAATCAGATAAGATTTTGGCAGGGTATGTCTGCTGAGATTTCAGTATTGTGTTATTTGTTGTGCTTTGTTCACTTCAATGAAAGGGTCATGTTGCGCTATCAACTTTTACACGACATCAAATGTGTGTTTACAGCTGTTTTTTCTTGTGGTTGCAGGGTCCTTGGATACCAGCTTGGAGCAGCCCACCAGCTATGGTGCACGAGTCAATCTCATCCCCGCATAGGAAGACCGGTGCATTTTCTTCCCCAACATATAAGAGGCAGTTTCAAGCCCGAGATGAGTTGGGAAACTGCTCAACACTGCTAAAACGACATCGTTTTTTACTTACTGCTCTCTCCCTACTCGTAGTTCTATGCACAGTGTACCTTTACTTCGCTATCACCCTGGGCGCCTCGTGTGCTGGAATGAAAGGAAATGAGAAGGCTCTATGCCACTTGAAGCATTCAAAAACGTCCGTATCCCATGGAAAGCTGAAATTTCTTTAGTACTATTCAACAGCCACTTATGTAAGCTGTATAGTATTCTTCATTGGTATCACAGACAAAAAAGGAAGGAGGAACGAACTCGCCATCAACACAGGCAACAATGTACACTGAAAGTGGCCATAATGATGGGTAGAATTTGTAACAGTTGTACCAAAAACTACTAGAAAATTTCATGAACTAAATTCTGTGTGTGTAGAGGATTGTAGATTTCTTGTTATTGGCTGCTCTTCTCGGTCCTCGCCGGCCCTCCCTTCCAGCTTAGCTCATCCTTCTTGTATCCTATTGCTTTTGCTCCTCTGGCGTCTCGGCAGATCTCCTCCTGCCGGCATCGTCATTGGTGGGGCGTTTCTGCGGCTTCCCCTTGGTTTCGGTCAGTGGTCGAACGAGCGGGTGGCTCAGGCATTGCTGTCCGGTGGCGGTTGCTGTCCGGTGGCGGTTGCTCCAGCTGGAGGATGATGGGATGTTGGCGATGTTTTGGCGGGTGTGGTGGATGGTGGTGATGCTCAACCGAAGGGGTGGTGCTAGGTTTTTTTGATGGGTTCTCTTGGTAGGACCTTATGCACATATATACTGTTGTTAGGTTTTTTCTTTTTGGCACCGGTGTATTTCTTTGGGTTTACTCCGGTTAGTAACTTGGTCGGCTTTGTCCGGTTTTTGTCTGTACCTAGGATTAGGTATCCTCCTGCCTTTTATTTGCTATTGATGGACTAGGTCCAGCTGGAGTGGCGGGCTCCTTTCGTGCTGGATTTGTTTGAAGAAATGTGGTCGGCGTAAAACCGATGGTTTGAAGTTGGTTCCTGAACTATTTCTTCGGTTTGGCCACCTTGGCGTATGTTCAGACTTTGAAGCCTCTCTTGCGTGAAAATTTTCAACAGCTAAAGATTGTCCATGCTCTACACGGATTACTCTTTCATATCTTCTGTGTTTGTTAGCTACTTTTTTAACTTCATTGTTTGTTTTCTCCTCATGGAGGTTTTTCCTGGTTTTGTACGCCTTTGTTCATCAAAAAAAAACAATGTTGCTTCTCAATCATGAGGCAAACTTTGAAATATTAATGATTAAATCAATTATCATAAATTAATTATATCTGAAAGCATCTCTTTAGCATAAAGAATGATATTGGTGATACCAAAGAGAAAGAACAACTACAACCAAAAAAAAATAGAGTGACATCTTTTCTAGGGTTTGGTCTGCGTCTCAGTTTCTGCATCCATTTTTGGTTTCAGTGAGGGAGACAGAGACTGCTGAATTGGAGTAATGAAGCTTACTGTAAAGACACTGAAAGGCAGCCATTTCGAAATCAAGGTCCAGCCATCAGACACTCTGAGTCCTGCTCCTGTTTTGAGTTCGCATTGTTTTTTTGTTGTTGTTGAAATTTTCTTCCTTTTTGTTAATTATTGAGAAATTTGAAGGTTCTGGTAGCTAGGGATGTGTCTGTGTGGGATCTTGTGCTGAGTTTTTGTAGTAGATGCATAAATGCATTTAGCTGGTTGAGGCTTGATGGTTAATGCAAAAATGGGAAATCGGGGATTTCAGTTGCAATATCCGTTTTCTTTTATATCAATTGAAAATGAAATATACTGCATGCTTTACTGTTTTAGGTGTCAACAATCTTTTGCCTGAATGGTAGTAATGGTACTTGTGTTTTTATTTAATGGTACTTCAGATAATGGCCGTGAAGAAAAATATCAAAGATGTGCAAGGAAAAGACAACTATCCATGTAGGCAGCAGTTGCTGATTCACAATGGGAAGGTCTTGAAGGATGAGACGACACTTCGAGATTGCAATGTCTCAGAAGACGGTTTCCTTGTTGTCATGCTCAGCAAGGTAATTTTTGTAGGCCTGTTTTGTTCTCTATGGCTTGAAATAGTCTTGTAAAGGTCTTGTATTATACAAGATGTATGAATAGATGAAAGATGACATAACATAATTATGATTAAAGAAGGAAACCTTAATTTGTGTACACCTGAGGTACACCTTTACAAGATTGATATGAGTTTTGCTAGACAATTTTCTCTGAGAGTTGTTCACTTACTGTTTAGCCTATTTACACAGAGCAAACCATCACAACTGGCTGGGACCTCTTCATCATCGGTACTATTTGTTGAATTTGGATGTGTTATTTATGCTTCTACCGTATCATCTGCTATTTATAGCAGAAAGTGAGTGCTTTCAAAATTTAAATATTCATATGTAGCAAAAGTACCTTACCTTCAGGTTTATTTATGCCACTGAGTAGGCATTGCAATCATAGCCATAGGAAACAACACTAGTGTACGAACTTAGCTTCTACTCCCATGCCAGTGTACCTCTTGGTTACTGGAATGACAAATTACTTTCACTCATTAGAAACCTTTCATTTACAGACTGCACCTGCTCTGACACCCGCACCTGTACCAAGTTCCATCACTCCCGTGCAAACACAGTAGGTTTAGCTTGGTCCCTCTTCTATTTGAATTTTCTAATAATATGCAAACTCAATGGCTGAATTGTTTTCATTAAGGGCATTGGCTGAGTCTCCAACATCAGATGCTGCAGCCACTAAGTATGTCCAATGTGGTTGGATTTTACCGTATTTAGCATGTTTTAAAATTTAAACCATGCAATTTATCTTTATAATGTTTTTTGTCAATTTGTAGCTCTCCGACAGGTACACGTACAAATGATCAAGCAGCCTCTAACATAGTTGCAAGTGATAATCGCGAGCAGACTATCCAGCACATTTTGGATATAGGGGGTGGTAACTGGGATAGAGAAACTATTATCGGTGCACTTAGAGCTGCATATAACAATCCGGAACGAGCTGTTGATTACCTATATTCAGTATGTTTGAATTTATACAAATATGTTTTCACATATTTTCTATTGGGTGCATGTTGCGCACTTTTCTGATCTGAAACTCTTCAGACCTAAATTTACTTTCAGGGAATTCCTCATACAGAAGAACTTGCAGTCCCAGTTTCTCAGGTTGGATCAAATGCTGCTGCCCCATGAGCATTTAACTCGTCTCCCTTGAACATATTTCCCCAGGTTAAACACTTACTCAAATTGTAGGTTAGTTTGTAGTCGTATCAATTTAATTTAATTTAATTGTTTAGATCTTTTGATTTTATCTTCTAGGAGTCTCTTTCTGGTGGTGGCAGTGGCGGGGAAGGAGGATTAGGGTCACTTGATTTTCTTAGAAACAATCAACAGGTACAGATTTGTTGTGTTACTCCGTTTCTCACCCATTCATAACTAGCATCTAATCTCTGATAGTAGAAAACTAATTTTATTTACATCGTCAACCACAATTTGGTAAATTTGTCAATGAAAATTTTGTGCAATTTTCTATTGGAAATTGCTAGAGCGAGATCGTATATCATCTTTCTATTGAAGTATAATTTTAGGTGTACAGATCTTCCCAGTAGTTGCCTAAAGTTTTTTGTGCTTCACTGTGTCTAATCGACAGTTCCAGGCACTCCGTTCAATGGTTCAGTCAAACCCTCAAATTATACATGTGTATATACATTTTTCAGTTGACAAGTTTTATTCACTTTGTTTATGTAAGTTGATGATTGTTCCCATTTTGAAACTTAAGTTGTCAAATTCTGTGAAAAATTACGATCGTTTATTGATATGTGTCTGAGTATTGTAGATCTCTTGATTATATGTTCTGTTTCAGCCCGTCCTCCAGGAGGTAGGAAAGCAAAATCCACAGCTCCTTAGGGCCTTAGGCTGATACAAGACCATCATACCGAGTTCCTTCAGCTAATTAATGAGCATCCTGAAGGGTAAGTATGAAGGTACATGTTTTTTAAGAAAGGTCATGTCATTTGGTGGAGCATTCCTCATGTTAAAAGCCAGTACCATCGTGGAACATTGTTTATTGTTTACAGGGACGATTTATTTGATGAGCCTGACCATGAAATGCCGCATGCGATTAGTGTCACTCCTGCTGAACAAGAGGCTGTTGAAAGATTATGAGCGATCAGTTCCATATAAATTTGTACATTGACTTGTCTGTCGAAAAAGCATTTACAGTGTGCAGATTTATTAAACAGCACAACAATGAATCAGCTTCCAAAGAAGTAGTTTGCCTCACTTGCTTGTTACTTGTGAATTCTGTATTTATTGAACCCTTTCATGGCCGAAAGGCATTTTCAATGAAAGTTGGAAGGTTTAACCGTTTCCTGCAGCTGATACTGGTCTGTTGTTCTTGCACATTTCATTCTAGCTAAATCAGTATCAAATTCAAACGCGCATTTCATACAGGGGACAATTGATATGCTTTATAAAAATTAAGGAAATTGGTAACCGCCTATAGGCAACCTCCAAGCAGACAAGTTTGTAGGCAGAATTGAAGTGAATACTTAACTTGCATACAAAGTCTACGATACTAGTTTCAACTGTGTCACCTTACTAAATTCTGGAACTGAGTAATTCTTTTCCATTTCCCATGCAAGTTGCGACATGCAGTTAAATGAAGACTTTGCGCCTTTCTCATCTATTACTTCTCTAGTGAATGGAATACGTACTTCATATACTTCTTTCTGAGAAGATAGTCGCAGATCGAATCCTAACCGATCCAGCCATATTACCTTTGCATCCAGAACCTGCAATAAGTCAGGCACGTATAACTTACTAGCTAGATAAATCGGGAAGGGGGTTGGCTAGTGGCTACATGTAACGATTTATGTTTATCTGCACGGGACTTGCTATAGATTTAAAAAGTGTTTTTGTTTTCTAGTAATGGTATAGACTCGAAAATGATGCTTGTAGCAAACCTGAAAATCCAGATCAGCGTACACATTGCAAAAACGGATAACATCCTCCACATTTTTAGAGTTTATCTCATTAACAATCTTTTCTGCTATGTCTCTTAGCGGATCAGGCATTGCATTTTTATAATCTGTCGGAGTAACCCACACGCCAGCCTGTAAAAAGATCAGAACTCCCTGTCAGATCTTATGTATGAACAAGTTACCAAGTAGGGAAACAAATTGCAGTAAGGAAAAGGATGAAAGTATACACTACTGGATTACAAGTATTAAATCCGAGTAGGCAGACGCTAAATAGAGGTATAAATTGCAAGGATAAACACTAATTGATTACGTGACTGTAGGTTTCTAACCATACCTCTTTGAAATTTTCCACCTGAAGCACCCGATCAATATTAACAACATATAATAGGTCTGCATTTACTTTCCCAAATCGCTTTTCCCACGCTGAATGAAATTTCTGTCAAAATCAAATACATGGAGCATTGATACTTTTCTCTTAATAGCTTCAAAAAGATTGAAATTCATATACCAAATTTTTTTAGCAAGAGTTTTGAAGCAATAAAAAGTCAATGTAATCATAAACTGCCCACCAAAATAAATGAAAGAAAAAATAGAACTCCATTAACCAACTCAACTGACTGTCAAGATAAAGCTCCATAACTATCGGTGTCATAATGTTTGGTGCAAGAGGACCAGGATATCATCAACATTCAACATCATAAGTCCCTCGTCAACCATTGACGACCAATCCTATCTTTCCATTGCATGTAAAGAGAAACTACAATTACCTTCAAAAGCATCATATCTTCAGGCTTACTGAGGCTTCCTTGAATCGTACACTGGGGTGTTCGAATTTTGCACTGGTCTAACTGAAAATTTTCAGGAACATGAAACTGATATCACACACTGTCTCCTTGAAAGTTTATTCAATAAACGAAGTCAAGGCATCCTCAGTTTCCAAGCACATGCCTAATGAAATTTACAATATCTCGCCCACCTCAAAGATGAAAAACAAATATTAACGCCAATGCCAAGCTTTACACATCACTTTATATCACCTTAGTTTACACAGACGATCTTTACTCAAAGTTTAACACTATAAGTTGCAATTATTGAGCTCAAACCAGTCAATGATAAAGTAAAGCTAAATACCAAGCTCATTTTCATCACATTTTGAACTACAATATTGCTAAATGTTCAAGTCCTCAACTCTTCTGGAATCTTCAAACTTCCAAGTTTCGAAAAAAAAAAACATTATCTTTCCAGATTCATAAACCCCAATGCAGTATATAAAAAATCCAACAAAACCAGTACCTGAACATGAAAGCTAGCTCTCATATCATCACCAAAAAATCTAGTATAAGAATCATTCAAGCACAAAACAGGCGTCCCCTGTGAATCAACCGCGAATTGAACTCCAAGCCCTAATGGCCACCCACCATTTGAAATTGTCGAGAGAGTCCCGACAGATGACAGCTCCATGATCGTCCTGGAATTCTCCGCTGGCAGCGGTCTGTGGCTGTCGGATAACGATGCTTCTAGATCGGTCGGCTCTGCGATCACCGAAAGGGAGCATCTTGGAAGTTTCCCGAACTGGGTCCGGTGCGGTAGGGTTAAAGTTGGCGTCTTTGGCGACTTTGGATGCGCGAGGAAGCTCAGTCGAAGCGATGACATTGAGACAGAGAGAGAGAGAGATGAGGTTTATCGCTTTCCTCGAAATTTCAGAATATTTATTTTTTTAATTAATTATCTGTGCGGAAAATGTTTTTGTTTATTTTTTGAGAAGAAAAAAAAACTCGCTTAAATTAAATAAATAAAATATTAAAGTGGAGAAGAAAGACTTGTTATTCACAATCGAACGAGTCAGCTGCTCTCCTCCAAAACAACTAAAAAATCCCAATCGAAATCCAACCGATCGGAAAAATCAACGATGAGAGCTCCGCCGCCATCCGCCGCCCTAACGGTAGCACCCGGCCGATCGCGCCGCCGTCCTGACCTCAGCCTCCCGCTCCCCCAACGCGACACATCCCTCGCAGTCCCCCTCCCTCTCCCTCCAACCAACATCAACGCCAACAGCGGAGCCAGTGGCGGTGCGAATCCGATTCCTGTGCAGCAACTCAGCTTCTCGGAGCTGGAGAGAGCGAATCGGATAGGGAGCGGAGCTGGCGGGACGGTGTACAGGGTTATTCACCGACCGACGAACACGCAGTACGCGTTAAAAGTCATCTACGGAAACCACGAGGAGAGCGTGCGTCGGCAGATCTACCGAGAAATCGAGATCTTGAGGGACGTGAACAACCCTAACGTTGTTAAATGTCACGATATGTTCGATCACAGTGGCGAGATCCAGGTTTTGCTGGAATACATGGACGGTGGATCTCTGGAAGGCGCGCATATTCCGAACGAGGCGGCTTTGGCTGATCTGACGAGTCAGATTTTGAGCGGGTTGGCTTATCTTCACCGCCGGCATATCGTCCATCGCGACATCAAGCCGTCGAATCTTCTGATCAACGGACGGAGGCAGGTGAAGATAGCTGATTTTGGGGTGAGTAGGATTTTGGAGCAGACAATGGATCCATGCAATTCCTCGGTTGGGACGATCGCGTACATGAGCCCTGAACGGATCAACACCGATCTAAACCACGGAAAATATGATGGTTATGCTGGAGATATCTGGAGTGTAGGAGTGAGCGTCTTAGAGTTTTATCTTGGGAGATTTCCGTTTGCGGTTGGGAGGCAAGGAGATTGGGCGAGCTTGATGTGTGCCATTTGTATGTCGCAGCCGCCGGAGGCGCCAGCCACAGCCTCCAGGGAGTTTAGGGATTTTGTTGCTTGTTGTCTACAGAGGGAACCAGCTAGGAGATGGTCTGCTCAGCAGCTGTTGCGCCATCCATTTATTTTGCAGAGTTCCAGCCAGGGTCAGAACCAGGTTCATCAGCATCAGTTGCCAAATCGTCATCAGCTGCTTCCTCCTCGTCCTATTCTGCCTGCTTCTGCTCCTCCGTCTTCATCACCTGGTTCCTGATTCTTCCTGGTGTGTTTCTTATTTTCCTTATAGTGTAATTCAGATAATGATGCTATAAGAACGGTGATAATGTTGATGATGGGTTCTGGTGGGCGAAGGGGAGAATTTGAACAATGGATATTTGTGGAGGCTTCTTCTTCTGTTGAAAGTAAATTTTATGTGGTTTAGCAATCAATCTGAATCTGGGTTTTCATTCAATAACTAGATAAATATGTTGCATTTCTACGATCATCCTGTTTCTGATTGTTATAGCAATGGTCACTTGTGTCTCATCTCTCTTTTTGATTCTGGATTACTAAATCTATTGTAGATTAGGATTTCAAAGCTAGTTAGTAGCATAACTGTTGCTTAAAGAAGGTACTAGGTATAAATCCATGTTGTGTTTCCTGGTTGTTATATGACTATGATTAAGTTTTTGTAAGTTTAGTTGGGGTTTGACTTGTATCACACTTCTGTAAGCATGTGAATAATTGAACGGAGATGAGTTTGAAATTTTGCAATCATTTTTTAGCTTCTCTTTTCTTGAACATCACTTTCAGTTGACTTGGGTATATTATGAAATGTCAAATTGGGCTTCTCTTTCCCTGTTGGGATTCTAATGGAGGAATTTGTTTGGTGGCAGTAGGAAGGTAACTGGAAATAGACATGGATGGTGGATGCCTTTAGCAGTTGGTGTTATGTTGTTAAAAAAAACAACTACGAAGAGTTTTTTGTAGGCTGCGTGGCGTTTCAGGATTCATGTGCATTTTAAGTATCTAACTGGCAATTTTACATGTAAAGAACTTTGTGGCGCTGTGATGGTCAAGTTATTTCAAGTTTTCTGTTTAACGGAAACTGTCTTTGGAAGAAATTAAGCCTCTTGATTCTGATTTAGTAAAATGAAAGTTTTCATGAATACAGATGAATATCACGGCTCTTGGAGTATCCATCTTTCAGGATCCTTTGAAGTGTGAACCGTTTCAACGGAATGTTTCGTTATATCAGTTAGGAAGTCGGTAATAACTTTGTTATCACTTGATTCGGTGGACAGTCCAAAATGTAACGCCAAGATTCGTTCGGTAGGCATGAGTGGATTGATATACCTCCGAGCACTAGTGTTGATATTTTGAACTTGAAGTTTGAACAGATGAAGGATGTTGTGTTGATCTTTCCCTAATATCTAATGGCTTCAAGCCTTAGGATTCTGTTGATGCAGCCAGGCTATCTCGACTTTGTTGAATCTTCTACCTTTTTCTGGCATTGATTTTCACCTTTATCCATATGAATACGTCACATATGATTAGTATAGTATAGCCGAGTGCTCAATTAAGAAATCGGCTATCATAACTTGATATTCTAAATTTCACTATGTATTTCATTTGACTTATTTAATTGCAAACTGTCATGGATTAAAGTTTAAAATTACATTATAAGAAAATGAGGTTAGTGAGACACATGACAGCTCTAGAACAGTGATGCAGTTTGATCCGGTTATCAAGTTTGGATTATAATGTTCTCGAATTATGAAATTTTGACCGAAATAATAAAAATAGTAACAAATACGTATCTTCACTTGATTTCCTGTCTTTCAGTAATTTTGCATTAGCCGGTTCAGGTGTAAGCTGCTGCGTTCGTTCCCAATTTCCTCGTTATACAATGTAAATAAAAACTTTGTTTTAAAAAATATTTTCTATTTTTCACTTTTCAGTTCAAATGACAAAAAATTCCTAATATAGCGGCTAGCGCCAGTCAAAGAGTTTTTTTTAATATATATGTTTTAAAAAGAGAACTGCAGTAAGTTGTTCTTTGAGTGTGCACTCGAAATTGAATTTAAATACACGACTAAAACACACGAGTGGATAATTGAGAAGAAAAACAAGCAAGCATATTTACAACGAAATTGACCAGGAAATAGTTGAAATAAAAATAAAAAAAAGTGAAAGGTAAAAGTTATCCACAAGTGTAGTTTGTATTAATTTGAAATATGAGGATAAGATACAAACTATACTACTAGGAAATATCAAGTAAAGAATCATAACATAAAAATATAGAAATAAAGTCAAACAAATCAAATCTCATGCTGTTAATTTGTTGCAAAAGATAATTATACCCTATCGTAAATGATTATAATTAATAAGAAATATATATATATATATATATATATATATATATAATTACCAGATTATTTCAGAGGCGATCCGATTACATCTCTCCCGCTCTAACTGTCTCCCTCTTCTCCTGCGTGCTTTGCTTCCCTCTTTCTCTCTCTCTCTACCTTTCTGGATTTTCACGAGAAATAAGGGAACGCTCTCTCCTCCTCCTCGTCATAATCAATATCTCATTAAATGCTGCTTCCGATCCTCCGTTCTAAAATTCCGTCCGCCTTCTGATTCATTGAACCGCCACGCGCCGCCGCCGCAGCACCGCCACTTGTTCGCTCAATCCAATTTCGTACACTCCGATTTCCTGATCTTTTTTATTTCTGACAATTATTTATGAATTTTCAGCTGATCGATCGACCGTGCATGAATTTTGATTTTAATTAATTTCCTTTTCGGTGTATAGGCGCGATCGAGGATGGAGAAGAAGGAGAACACGAAGTTTCCGATAGGTCCGGAGCATTATACTTTGTATGAGGAGGTAGGGCATGGTGTGAGTGCTTCCGTCCATCGAGCTCTCTGTATTCCACTCAATGAGGTTGTTGCTATTAAGATACTCGATTTCGAGCGCGAAAACTGCGACCTGGTTTGTCTCCTTCACTTTTCCTTTCTACCATATAAATTTGTCTGTTTTGATTTTTTTGAAAATAGGTATTTTATATTATTTGTGTTGAGTGTGAAGAAAGAGGAGCTGTGAGGATAGTTGGAGACTGAATTTTGGTTGTTTGAGGGAAAAAAGAAGATAATTTTAGCTGTTTTTTTTTTGGCTTATGATAGGGTGAAATTTGGCTGACAAATTTCTTTCTAGAAGTTGATTAGGCCTTACCTTTATGGGGTAAGATTGGGACCGTTATTAGCTCGACTAGCTGTCACTAATTGCTGTTTGTAAGAAACATTGTATTTTGGTGAGCAACTTCAGTCTGTTTTTTTTTTCTTTTCTGGAGGAGAAGACTTTATCATAGAAGTTCTGGCAGCTGAAAACTGAATCACATCTGGTGGTCTGCTTTTGGGAAAGGCTCTGGTTGGGGGTTGCCAGCGGCTTGATAAATACAAATATTTAAATGTTTACTGCTATTTTGTTACCTGATTTGTGATTGTACCTTACACTTTGAGGCATATTGGTTCCGGAATTTGCCAATTGATATCTGTTTAGTTTGCTGTTGGGCCAGTACTCCGTACTGCTTGGTTTAAGTGTATCTATGTGCCTTGAGATTGCTTGGGTTTTCTCTATCCAGACTTTTCTGCCATCAAACTGCCAAAAACAATCAAGAAGACACGTTGATCTAAACATTATGCTATTTTATTACATTACTTCATGGAACATAAAGCTCATACATATAATTGTGTTTCACAGAAGAACGTCTCGCGTGAAGCACAAACTATGCTATTGGTAGATCACCCTAATGTTCTTAAAGCCCACTGCTCTTTCGTTAACGACCATAATCTGTGGGTTGTCATGCCATACATGGCTGGAGGGTCTTGTCTTCATATATTAAAAGCTGCATACCCTGATGGATTTGAAGAGGTAGTTATAGCGACCATATTGCGAGAGGTTTTGAAGGGTTTGGAGTATCTTCATCATCATGGGCATATACACAGAGATGTCAAAGTGAGTATATCTAAGACGTTTATTTTCTCAGATCTTTTAAGACTCGAAACTCATGAACACGCCGATACAAATTCGTTTATCCTGTTACTATATCGTACTTATCATTTAATATCACCCTAATGATACGCCTTATTCTGTCTATTGTCAATAGGCTGGAAACATATTAATCAGTTCGCGTGGTGCGACAAAGCTTGGCGACTTTGGTGTTTCCGCATGTCTTTTTGATTCAGGTGATCGGCAGCGCATGAGGAATACATTTGTGGGGACACCTTGCTGGTATGACTCAGTAAATACGCTAAACTGTTAAAAAGGATACCACAAATTCTCTGTTTTGAATGAATTTGACAATACTTTATTAGTTAACTCAATATCATAGGTGCAGCAAATAGTTTGATGAGAAAAGTTTGCATATTAATAAACAAATACTATAAGTTGATTATAGTTTTACCTATGCCTCAATTGTTTGTTTTTGTGCACTCTGTAGGATGGCTCCAGAGGTCATGGAACAACTGCATGGCTATGACTTCAAGTTCATGATCCATTTCTCCCTAGTACTTTTCATGATATTTTCCAGTTGGCATCATAATCAATCTTTATCATCTGTTTGTAGGGCTGATATTTGGTCATTCGGCATTACTGCTTTAGAGCTTGCCCATGGCCATGCCCCTTTCTCTAAATATCCTCCCATGAAGGTATGACGGATAAACTGACAAGCTGTGTTATGGTAACATATAACTCAAACACAGCTAATGGATTCTGACTTCTGCTAGGTGTTGCTCATGACATTACAAAATGCACCACCAAGCCTTGATTATGAACGGGATAGGAAATTTTCAAGGGTATTATCTTAATGTTGTTTGGTCAAATTTTATTTTCATTTTTCTCGTGTTTTTGTAGCATGCTTCTCACTATTTTGATTTCATCTGTGTCATCAGTCGTTCAAACAAATGACAGCTAGCTGTCTGGTAAAAGATCCTTCAAAGCGGCCCACTGCTAAAAAGTTGTTAAAGCATTCTTTTTTCAAGCAAGCTAGGTCGAATGATTATATTGCCCGCACTCTATTGGAAGGGCTACCAGCTCTTGGTGATCGCCTGAAGGAGTTGAAGGTGAGCTGGATTCAATTATGTTTCATTTTCCAATTAATAGTACTGTATTTGACAATGTGTTCTCACAGAGAAAAGAAGAAGATATGCTAGCACTCAAGAAAATGCCAGATGGAGAAAAGGAAGAATTATCACAGGTTTGGCTGTTTTCTTAGTTTGAGATTGTATTGGAAAACTAGTAGAGAAAAGTCCAGTGTCCAGTGTTAATGTATTTTCATTAAGTTTATCTGATGTGTTGGGATCTGATGGCAAGAAGATTCTAAAAATGAAAAATAATGAAGTAAGTTTTCTTGAATTTCTGAACAGCAACCAAAACATACTTTAAGTCGACGATAACTCATGCTCTTCCCCTGACAGTATTAGTATATATATATGCCCCTATAAGTCATATTCATTTTGATTGTCCCAAAAATTTGAAATACATTACCAATTTACCATGTAGTTGAAACACATTAACTTTTTCCCTTCACAATTGATGTTTGTGTAGAATGAATACAAACGAGGGATAAGTGGATGGAATTTCAACATCGAAGACGTGAAAGCTCAAGCTTCGTTGGTAGGCTTCTGTTTGATCTTAGCTCAAAATAATTAATCTTATCCTGTTAAACGCATGATGATTGTTATGATCATCATTTTCGACTTCTTCAGATCCAGGATATTGATGACCTTGTCTCAGATGACACGCCACTTGATGCAAACGAGAAGCCTTCAATATTTTCGACTCATGATCATCTTCCACAAGTCGATGAAATGGTATACTTTTTCTTTGTGTGTTACCATGGTTCCCAACAATGTTATTCTCGCTCACTTTGACCTTTACATATGCTTCCGTAGAAACTGAATGATAGAATTGTAAATCCAATTACCATACCAGGCTACCAGCCAGCATTATATGGTGATGGAGAGAAAAATATTATGTCCTATTGAAGTTCCTTCTTTATGACAATTTCACATTTTTTTCATACAGGATGATAATGATTTGATGCGAGATCCTCCCTCCCCTCTCCCAGCATGCAACACGGCAACTAATGGCCAAAAGTATGTGACTAAAGATGATTTGTTGCTACTAATTACTGTCTTTCGTTGCTCACGAAGTCCATCTTTATCAATAATCTATTTGAATTTCTTAATATTATTCTCAGAGTGAAAAATGATAAATCTGATGATGAGCCAAGTGTTTCATCTTCAATTCGTGAAGAAAACCATGAAAGCAATGGTGCAATTCTGGATATTAAACGAGATCAGGATAATGGTGGATCACCATATGACAAAGGAACTGTCTATGCTAGGAGAGGAGGTTCTACAGAGTTGAACTCTTTACCTGACATCATTATTCCATCATTGACTGCAGATAGGTATACCGCGATCTCTTCACTTTTATCTTTAAGAACCATGTCTTGTTTAATGTTATGTAGTTCTCAAAATAACATCCATCTGGTTGAATTGGCGACAAATGCTCGGTCATTGATTTGGCCATTTCTCCCACAACTTCACGACCTGTAATTGCATAATGATATCACCTCAAAAGATGGTGTTATCTTTGGTATATTCTATGATATTTTCTCGAATGACTCCTCTCAAGTGACACAAATATCAAGGTATCATAGAGACTATAGTGATCTAATTAACTAATAGGTAAGGTGGACTGCTGTTATTATGGATAAAATGAGGGATATTTGTAAATGAAGTTTTCGGTGTTTTTCTATCACTGCACCAGCCAGAGTTGCATGCATATATTTTGTGATGTTTTCACTTTTCAGTCTCTTTGTGTGATGAATAACTAATAGTGTAAACATATAGTGGTAAACTGGCACAAATTATGGCTGATAACATACCCAATTCAAATGGAGGAGCAACTCCGCAACCAGGTGATGGTCCACTCAAAGAAGTAATAGTACAGCAACCCAAATCAGGTATGCTGTATTTTTCAATCCGAGTTTAGTTTTCCATAAACTTCAACTGCTTAAGTTGCTGAAGTGTACAGATTGATCTACTAAACCTTTTGGGTGTTTGTCTCCTTTTTCTGCAGCAGGCAGTGATGAACCTGACGAAAAGGCAAGGGGACCTGTGGTTCAGCAAAGAGGACGTTTCAAAGTTACATCTGAGAATCTTGATATGGAGAAGGTGGCCTTCTGATTCTGTCATGTTTCTTAGCAATCCCCTTCTAGATTTTGACAATTCTGTATATTTACTACAGGTTGCCCCTTCTCCTATGCTGCAAAAGAGCCACAGCATGCAGGTTGGTATTTGTTATGGTGCATCTCAATATTTGTAATTACCGGTTTTCTGAGCTAATGTTAACCCAGATGTCGTCAGCTAATAATTGCCATGGTATACATAACTAAACTAAGCAAACCATATAAACATAAGAGAGGACTCCAAAAACTTCGATTGCTTACAAAAATATTTAAGTAAATCCGTATGTTGTAGGTGATTACCCAACATCAGGGGGTACCTCTGGCACCACCATCTATTGACGTCGCACTACCACCAACTCAGCATGGCAATTCCACTTTTCCAATGATGTTATCCATACTGCACACAAACATAATTCAAAGGGTATGAAGTTCAGGGAGATTTTCCAAATAAATAAATAAAATCGTTGAAAGCATTTTGATTGTTTTGATTCATGTTGGTAGGATTTTATACTGAGCCTAATGAAGCAAATCTCTGGTGGTGACGCTGCAGGTAGCAGCACTAAATATACTCATAGTAATTTCTTTAGATTAACCCTCTCTATGTTTCATAACTTTGTTTCAAAATTCAGGGAATTATGATGGCGGGAATACACCAGTACCAACAAACATGACAGAAAAATCTCTGGTGAGTGATGCGTACGTGTTGTCCTTACAAGGCTAGTGAATCTTGTAATACAACTATCATTATTTTGTCCTAATATTTTCCTCATAGTAGCATTCAACCAGTTAAACATGATCAGGGAAAAGAAGAAAAACAGTTAAACATGATCCAGGCCGCTGCAAACAACTATAAATAAACAGAAAACAGCCATCATATTTGCACCCATTCAAATTAAAATAATTTATTTTCGAAGGGCTTAGCTGACATTAGCATTATATCGATTGACTAAATCAAGTAACTAAAAAGAGTTCTTCTATGTTTCTTGCAGCTGGAGGCTGCACACGACAGAGAAAAGGAGTTATTACGTGAAGTAACTGAGCTACAGTGGAGGTAGCTTATCTGTTGTAGTTTCATATTGAACATAAGTAGGATAGCTTGTGCAAGTGACTGATACCTTGGCTGCTGCTTGCAGGCTCATTTGTGCTCAGGAGGAACTCAACAAATATAAAACAGACCATGCCCAGGTTAACAACTCATAGTTTCCGTGCTGGGGATTTTCTACTTAAGATTCTAACATTTAACTTTCAGGTCTGATTGGCTTCTGGGAGTAGTAGAACATGATCTGTAAGGTCAAAAAAGAAAAGAAAAAAAAAATAAGTAGGGATGGCGGAGCTGTACACAATTTGACTATTTATTTTTGGGGTCAAATTGTGTTAGCTTCTGTTAGTATTTGTGGGTGTATCAGATTGGAATCGACATCTTGTGCACATCCATTAAGTATTTGTTAACATTCTCTTAGCAAACCTTCAGTCCTTTTTCTGATGTAGTAGTTGTTTATTCTCTTGTTTATTTGCCAGCCTTATCAGGTTTACTTGTTCCATGGTTTCTGTCTGAAAACGTATGCCACTGATCACAACTCTATAGACTTTTTTTTGCTCACTGTGCCAACTATAAAAAAGAATGATGGCAGATTGAATATCCAGTCACTTTCCATTTCAAATCAAAATCTATTGATTACCCAGCACATTTGCCTTCCGTTTGGATCTTAGGAAAATGAAGGAATAAATGTGAAAGTCTTATTCCCTTCGAAATTTGTTAGGAAAGGTTAATAATGTTGTTTCACTTTTGATTTTTCATGTCAGACAAAACATAAAACTACAATTTCCTCCAAATTTTCTTCCTATCCCTCCTCCCACTTTCCACGCCTTAACCTCCTCTGTGTTTTTCAGTTGCAAGTCACAGAAACAGACTGAATTCAAAAAAAAAAACTGGTGATGAAGGTTTCACAGCTGTAATTCCAGTCTGAAGTTGGTACAACCTGCAATAAGCTTGCGACTCCATTTTTAGAGGTGAAAAAGAAAAATATTGTATCTTCATGGGAATTCCTTACAAAAAACTGATCAGACTAAAGGTACCGTTCCCAGATAAAACTGTATCCATTTAATGTACATAATACATTGAAGATTGCTATATAATATTTTCCTATATCGGTTTAAGCGAGTAACAACACTTCTTCTTCAACCACACTGCCATGGAGGACTGTTAGACGAGCATTCCTATGTCGATCAGGAGAGTGCTAATTATGAATATACCAAAGCCACCTCCAAGTCGGCCACCATCAGAGCTGTCAGCTGTCGTTTCAGCTGCTGGACCATCCGCAGCTATAGGTCCATCAGCCAAAGGTGACCCTACTGGTGCATCTGACGGAGCGCTTGCAGGAGATGACACTGTAGGTGCATCAGCTGAGGTAGGTGGCGTCGAGCCGTCATCACTTGCGGAAGGAGCTGAGCTCGGTGTTGGAGTTTTTGACTTCTGCGGCGGGGCACTCGTGGAAGGCGAAGGTGTAGTAGATGTTGGTGGAGGAGCTCCTGTTGGAGGAGTACTTAATTGTGCAGTGCCAGCAGATTTAGAACTCCCTTCTATACCTGGTGGCAAAATAGGACTACTTATCTGCAAAACAGAAATATTATAAGGCTGCGATACAACAGATTTAACCAGATTCGCGTTCAGCGACGAGCCAGCAACCGCAGAGCCAAATGCCACCGTCCCTGACTCAGTATCGGTCACGTTAACAAACCCTTGTTGCCCATTGGCCTGCCCACTCGCTTGGAAAAGCGTAGTGAGCAATGCCGTCTTATTAGACAATTTCTGCAGCTTCTGCACATCATAGTAATCAAGAATCACATGCACTTCCAGTATCTTTTTCAGCACATCCCTCGGTTTCCCTGATATCTGCGACACAGCGCTGTTGTCCAGGGCTAGAACGGTTATGGTCTGTCGTGAGTTGATCTGGCTAGCGACTTGGGTTTGGGTCAGGAGGTTGCTGAAGGATGAGAAGTCCTGTTGCTGACTCAACATTTTGGTAATGTCAAAGGATGTTGCATGGTTGATGAGGATGAAAATTGAGAGGAGGAAGAATAAGATCCCAAAGCCAAAAGTGTTCCTCTGGATAAAAGCCATGTTGGAAAAAAAAAATCAATGCAAGTTTTTGTGCTCAATGGCCAAACAGGCCAGCGTTTTAAATGAGGAAATTAGTGGATTTGCAGACGTCTGAATTTTGCTATTTTTTCTGTGGATTGTGTCCCTCCAGGGTACAAAATTTAGGCAATTTTTTCTTCTAAGACCATGCACAATGGTTTTTCATTTCAATACCCTCTTTTTCTTTTACAAACACTCCACATCATCTTCTCTCTCCTCCACCTAACAATTCAATACACATTCAACTTTTACACACTCCAATAATTTTATTTAAACCATTTCAATACCCTACCCCACCACTTTTCAATTACTATTCTTATTTACTTTTATATTTTTAGTTTTATGATTATATAAAATAACAATTATGAAATTGGTCTCTATTTATAGATAAAAAAAATGATGAATTTTGATAAAAAAATATTTAAAAAAAATTCATTTACAATGAATTAATTGAGGTCAAATAATTAGGAGGGGGTAGAATTAAAAAAAACCAACAAGCCAATCAGAGCATACCGCGTGGCACTCATTGTCAACTTTTCTGATTTCAACACTTATTGAATGGTTTCAATAAGCAACTTGCCACATAGGTTTCAATAATTACTATCAATACCCCATTGGACTACTTAATTAGTTTAAAGCTCCTTTCAATACCTCCATTGTGGATGGTCTAATTAGATTAGCCATGTGGAAAAAATATTCTAAAAAAAAAGAACACCCTCTAATTTCGACAAATTCTCGAATTTCCACGCATATTCAATTCAATGATATTTACTTATCAGGCGGATTTTACGGTCAAAACATACAAAGAGCATATAAAAGTTCTCTTTGTTGTAAAATGACTTCAAAAATCTCAATAAAGTTGATGTAAAGTAACTTCGAAACTCTAACAAAATACTAATACAAGATTGTTTGTGAGAGAGATAAGGGAGAGCCTTTAGGATGAGTAAGAATGAAAGCTTAAGTTGTATTTTTCTCATTGCATTTGTACCCTTTTATAGCAAAAAGGGAGGAGGCAAGATCCATAAAATGTGAATTTAACTCCTCTAATGTCAATACATTAACTTCATATATTGATTAAGTTACTCTAACGTAAAATAATGGCCAAACTTATGTTGACCCTAATGAGTATACCACATTATTCATAGCACTCCCCCTTGTGATACACATTACGTGTTTACGCTGCCTCGTTAAAAACCTTTCTTGGAAAAACCAAGTGTGATAAAAACCAAGATAAGGGAAAAAGAGTGCAGCCACGTAAAACTCCCCCTGATGTTGGCAAGAGTGATCTCTTCATAAGTTTTGTAGCTTTCGCATGCCGATGTCATGAACATGTCTCCTGAATACTGAGGTGGGAAGGGCCTTTGTGAGAAGATCCGCCGAGTTCTCGCATGAACGGACATATTGGATGTTGGTGACATTATTCTTTTTCAACTCTTGAGTAAATAAAAAGAATTTTGGAGGAATATGTTTTGTTCTGTCGCTCTTTACAAATCCTTCCTTCATTTGAGCAACACATGCAGCATTATCCTCATAGACTGTGATGGGATCGTTTATGGGTTGAAGATCGCTAGTGGTTCTAATGTGTTCTGTTGTAGACCTCAGCCACACGCACTCACGACTTGCTTCATGTAATGCAATGACTTCAGCATGATTTGATGACGTTGCAACAAGTATTTGTTTCGTGGAGCGCCAAGATATCGCAGTTCATCCACAAGTAAATACATATCCTGTTTGTGACCTACCTTTGTGTGGATCTGACAAGTAACCTGCATCTGCCTAACCAATCAAAACTGGTTTCGTATTGTTAGGATAAAATAAGCCTAAATCGATCGTTCCCTGGAGGTAACGAAATATATGTTTAACTCCATCCCGATGTCTTTTCGTTGGAGTTGAGCTGAATCTTGCTAATAAATTCACAACAAAAGCAATATCAGGTTGAGTACAATTAGCAAGGTACATAAGAGCTCCAATTGCACTGAAATATGGTACTTCTGGATCAAGAATCTGTTCAGATTCCTCACATGGACGAAATGGATCCTTGTTCACATCAAGGGATCTTACGACCATTGGGGGGTACTTAATGGATTTGATTTATCCATATTAAAACGTTTTATTATCTTCTTCGTATAATTCGATTGATGCACAAGTATCCCATTCTGGAGGTGCTCAATCTGTAATCCAAGATAATATTTTGTTTTCCCCAAATCTTTCATTTCGAACTCTTTCTTCAAATAAGAGATTACTTCCAGAATTTCTTTATTGGTTCCAATGATATTCAAATCATCAACATAAACGGCAATTATTACACAATCGGATGTTGTTTACTTAATGAAAACGCAAGGGCAAAGGAGATCATTGACATAACCCTTTTGAAATAAATATTCGCTTAATCGATTGTACCACATGCGTCCGGATTGCTTTAACCCATATAAAGATCTTTCTAATTTGATCGAATATCTTTCCCTAGGTTTGGAACTTAATGCCTCATGCATTTTAAAACCTTCAGGGATTTTCATGTCAATTTCAGTATCAAGTGATCCGTATAGGTAAGCGGTAACAACATCCATGAGGTGCATATTCAATTTCTCATGAACTGCTAGACTTATCAAGTATCTAAATGTAATTCCATCCATGACAGGAGAATATGTTTCCTCAAAATCGATTCCAGGCCTTTGAGAAAAACCTTGTGCAACAAGTCGAGCCTTGTATCTCGCAATTTCATTTTTCTCATTTCTTTTTCGTACGAAAACCCATTTGTATCCAACAGGTTTCACATCCTTAGGTGTGAGTACTATAGGCCCAAAGACTTTGCGTTTATTGAGCGAGTCTAGTTCAGTTTCAATTACCTTTTTCCACTCAAACCAATCGTGTCTATTTTTACACTCAGTCATAGACCGTGGTTCGGGATCACCATTATTTTCATTCATAATATCACATGCCAAATTATAAGAGAACGCATCATCAATGTTCTCTTTTCGGTTCCATAGTATGCCTGTATTAGCATAATTAATCAAAATTTCTAGATCCTTTTCATTTTGTATTTCTACAGGAATACTTTCCTCCACCATAGGATCGCCTTGCTTTTCTTCCCCTTTTCTTTTTCGAGGATTTTTATTTTTGGAACCGGGTGGCCTTCCACGCTTTAACCATGTTGTGATTTCATGAGTGACTTTATTTTCCGGCTTCCCTTTTGGAATTGCAATTTGTACGGGAGCATTCTCAGCCGGTATGTGAGATTTAGTCACTCTTTTTATGTCTGTAAATGCATCGGGAAGTTGATTTGCCATTTCTTGCAAATGTAAAATCCTTTGTACTCTACCTTCACAATCCTTTGTGTAAGGATCAAGATGCAATAATGTTGGTACAGACCAAGTAATTTCTTTTTCAAACTGTTTTCTTTCTCCCCTTAATGGTGGGAAATTTTCCTCATCAAAGTGGCAATCAGCAAAACGTGCTGTGCAAATATTTCCAGTTTGAGGTTCAAGATATTTAACAATAAATGGACTTTCAAAGCCTACATATATCCCAAGACTACTTTCTGGTCCCATCTTTGTTCTTTGAGGAGGTGCAATAGGCACATAAATAGCGCAACCAAAAATTCTTAAGTGAGATATATTTGGTTCTTGACCAAATGCAAGTTGTAGTGGAGAACTTTTATGATATGCACTTGGTCTGATGCGAATTAATTCCAAGGCATATAATATTGCATGACCCCCCCCCCCCATACTGAGGTAGGAAGCGTTGTTCTCATTATCAATGGCTTAGCAATAAGTTGGAGGCGTTTGATCAATGATTCAGCCAAACCATTTTGTGTGTGGACATGAGCAACAGGATGCTCGACCACAATCCCAACTGAAATATAATATTCATCAAATGTTTGGGATGTGAATTCACCGGCATTATCAAGTCTAATTTTCTTGATTGTATGATCAGGAAATTGAGCTCGCAATTTTATTATTTGGGCAAGTAATTTAGCGAATGCCATATTGCGAGTTGATAACAAATATACATGTGACCATTTGCTAGATGCATCTATTAATACCATAAAGCATCGAAATGGTCCACATGGTGGGTGAATAGGCCCACAAATATCACCTTGAATACGCTCAAGAAACATAGGTGATTCTGTTTCAACCTTTCCCGGTGATGGTCTTGATAAGCTTTCCAAGAGAACAAGCTTTACATGGAAAAATATTTCCTTGAGGGATTTTATGACCCTTCAATGGGTGTCCATGCATATTTTGGATAATTCTTCGCATCATACTTGAACCTAGATGACCCAATCGGTCATGCCACATGGTTAATATTGAAGATTTCATAACTACCGCATTTGACTCAATCTCATTTATATGTATGTAATGCAATCCAGTGGGAAGCATTGGTAGTTTTTCAACTATGTATTTCTTTCCAGATCTATACATAGTGAGTAACATGAATTTCATGTTACCTTCATTCATAGACTGAGTCTCGAATCCATGAGAATAAATATCATTGAAACTCAATAAGTTTCGTTTGGATTTTGGCAAAAATAAGGCATTATATATCGTAAACTTTGTTCCATTTGGCAATACAAAGTTTGCCTTGCCAATTCCTTCAATCAGATCTACAGGACCTGATATTGTATTCACAATGGTTCGTGTTGGTTTTATCATCAAGAAAAACCTTTTATCCTTCAGTATTGTGTGCGTTGTTCCACTATCAAGTATGCACATTTCTTCAATATTAATCCTTTGGTTGACTTTGGCTTTGTCCATTTCAAAGCTTTAAGTAAACAAGAAAATGATAAGATAGATGAAAAGGTAGACATATTTTATTACATGTGAGAAAACATAGTCATGCTTAAAGGAAAACATACATATAACATAAGAAAATCAAATTAAGACATCAGACCGTTTGGCTTCATTCCCATGGGTTTACACAACTTCCCCTTTCAGTTCCCACCAGTCATTTTTCCAGTTATATCACCAAGGAAGTCATCACTAAAATCATTGTTCCCCAAGATGAGTGAACTCGTTTATGGGATCATGGTCAATAAAATTTATCTCCTTTGCATTTGTAAAATCCCTAACTGTATCAATGATGGACCATAATTATACGAATCAAAAACACAGTAAAACCCACCAAATTAGACTGTTGGTCTATTTAACTTCTGCTTGTTAGTCCCCATTTATTTCTACAGGGTATTTTGGCGCTTAGAGAGAAAACACGCTAAGGAGAGGATTTTACGCTGAAAAGATATTACGAGCCAGTCCAAGGTCACGATCAGACGCTGAATGAAGAATCTAAAGATCCTGACGTAGGAATTAGTGAATTACTCAAATCAAATCCAACCGAGGAACAATCAAAGTCAGACGGAGTGAAATTGGACTGATAGTTTTGTGAAAAGACTGCACAAAATTGTCAAAACACACCCATGGACCAAGGTGACCGGCCACCTTGCTTGGAGGTGGCCAAGGGAGGAAGCCTCCCCCATGTTGACCGGCCACCGGCGGCTTTTCACACCCCCCCATGTGTCACCTCCTCCTTCCTCCTCCATTCTCCTCCCTTGGATCAAAAACACATGCCACCCATCTCCACCACCCATCTCCTCCCCTTGTGGCTATAAAAGGAGGCTTCTCCTCCTCATTTGTATCATCCAAAAATCAAAAAACACTTCTCTCTCTAAGTTTGTTACTTTGTAAGTTTGGTTTATGAAATAATACTCCTGTTTGTTCTTGAGTATTATACTGATTGGAAATAATACTCCTGTTTGTTCTTGAGTATTATACTTTAGAGAATACTCCTGTTGGTTCTTGAGTATTCAGTAGGAAATTGGGAATACTCCTGTTGGTTCTTGAGTATTCCACCCCTTTCCCTCTTACTGTTTTCAAAAACCCCCGAGTATTTAGTTATGATGTCATTTTCCATGGATATTCGTAGCTAAACTCCTCATTCGGTCGAAGGTATTTTCTTGTATTATATAATGTTTTAATTTCTTTTAATTTCATTTCTTTGTATTCAAAACTTGTTCCATGTGCCATTTATAGTCAGAGTTTCCAAGGTTGAGTGGAAGCTGTAACAAGCAAAGCTCTTCCGTGGGGATTCGTGATCATACTCGGTAAGTGGAAGTTGTAACAAGCAAAACTTATCGAGGAGTTCGACTTATCTAAAACACCACTTGGTCGATCGTAACTGAGAGATCAGGTGGATGCACAAAAGGCTAAGATACTTCGAAAGGAGGAATTAGTCTGAAGTAGAATAAGTGTTGCTTTAAACGATGTTGCAAGTCTTGCGCTGCGAAAGGGTCTCGATTCATCTTTGAATACTTAGAAAAGTTACTAACGGTTATTAATAAACATGTTATAATACAAGGTACCTGAAACCGAATACTTTTCCTTAAATTACAAAAAACCCCCCTGTATTTACTTTTGTAAACTGCTCGATCAACTCAACCATCAACCGCTCATCTACCGGAGGATTCGCAAATCACGCATCACCCACTGTAAGTCTTCTTCCCTTAACTCCTTTATTTTCAGTATTTATTTTCTGTAATTTACTTTTCCGCACTCAAAACAAAAAAAAAACCAAAAACAGTAGCTTAGTTAATCGCGCTAAAATCTCAATCAACCTAAAACACGTTCCCCGCCAGTATAAAGAACAACGTATCCCTCTAATTCCCTTGGGTTCGACCCCTACTTACCACTTACTACCCAGTAGTGTAGTCGCGAGTAGCGGAAAATATAAATTTATTTATACAGAGAACATTGCACCTTAACGACAGTGCAGTGCGCTCCGTCAATCAACATGCTCATTGTTGAAATCAGATTCTTCAAGTCGAGTAAACTCATTCATAGGAGTTTGGTCAATAAAGTTGACCTCCTTTCCTTTTCCCTTCACGGACTCTTGATAGAGTTTGCATAAGTGTTTAGGGGTTCGACATGTTTTAAACCAATACCCTTCACAACCGCATCTAAAACAAGTGGTCTCAGGGATCTTTAATGAACTTGGACCACCTCCCATTTTGTGGGAGTTCTCATGGTTCCAATCATTTTGTTGTCTCCTTTGGGGATAATTGGCGATCTTATGAGGTGGATTAATAGAATAACAACCTCGATTGCGCCCCTGGCCAAAACTACGACCTAGACCTCGTCCTCGTCCTCGTCCACGTCCACGACCTCGGCCTTGTCCTCGACCCTGAAAATAGTTCATGGGTCTACTCTCATTAGAGTTGATAAAATGTACCTCAGAAAATGTTCTGGAGCCCGTTGGACGAGATTGGTGGTTCTTTATCAACAGTTCATTGTTTCTTTCTGCCACTAGGAGAGTACTAATCAGCTCATGGTATTTTTGAAAACCACGTACACGATACTGGTGCTGCAAGGTTACATTTGATGCATGGAAAGTAGACAAAGTCGTTTCCATCATTTCAGCATCAGTTATTTTATCTCCACAAAATTTCAAATGGCTCACTATTTTTATCATCTCAGAGTTATACTCACTCACTTTCACAAAATCTTGGAACCGTAAAGCGGCCCATTAATCCCGATATAAGGGAAGCAACACATCCCTTTGGTGATCAAATCTGTCTTTCAGATTTTTCCATAAATCACTCGGATCTTTCACAGTGAGATATTCATTTTTGAGATTCTCGTCAAGATGACGACGAAGAAAAATCAAAGATTTTGCCTTATCCATTTTCGATGAGGTATTCCCTTCAATGATTATTTCGGGAAGATCCATTGAATCCAAATGTGTCTCAATGTCTATTGTCCAAGGCATGTAATTTCTTCCTGAGATGTCAAGTGGACTGAACTCAATTTTTGCGAGGTTTGACATTGTCGTAACTAAAAAAAGAGGACAAAGTAGAAAAAGTTTATTAGATTAGTTTAAAATATAAAATTCTACAAATATTGTAAATAAGAAAAAGACAAACATTATTACAAGCATTTCTAAACAATGATGCAATTCATCTGCCGGAACATCTCCGGTGAATAGACAAACAGTAAGTACAAAAATAATTATGAAAACAAAAACTAGTATTAGACGAGACATTTTATGGCAAGGTTTTTCTTGAGAAGATTATGTAGTAGAAGAGAGAATGAATGTGATTTTGTGTGGTGAATGAAATCGAATTTATAGAGAGAAAAATAGCCGTTATGTTACCGTTGGGCACTCATTAGTTACCGTTGTTATGGTTAAATGTTAAGAGTAAATTAACAATATAATATCATCAAATAAATTATGGAAATATAGTTCAAAGAAAATGAAGTATTTAAAGTAAAGATAATTACTTTGTAGATTACAACACTTTACTATGGGGCGGTAATCCGCACTGCATAATAATATGTTGTTATACATTAAGAAAGTAAAACAAGTTGTAAGAAGTATTTAAAGTAAAGATAATTACTTTGTAGATTACAACACTTTACTATGGGAGGTAATCCGCACTGCATAATAATATGTTGTTATACATTAAGAAAGTAAAACAAGTTGTAAGAAGTATTTAAAGTAAAGATAATTATTTGTAGATCACAACACTTTACTATGGGGCGGTAATCCGCACTGCATAATAATATGTTGTTATACATTAAGAAAGTAAAACAAGTTGTAAATCACATCATTTTTGTTATACGGTAGCGTAGCCCCGTTGTATAACAAAATGACGTTATACAATAATATCGAAGAGAGAAAGTTTCGTTATGTACCTTTGTTCGAAACTTACGGTATGGAAGTGGAGAGCGTTTGTGCTGATAACGTGTTGTAAAATCACTTCAAAAACCTCAACAAAGGTGATGTAAAGTAACTTCGAAACTCTAACAAAACACTAATACAAGATTGTTTGTGAGAGGGATAAGGGAGATCCTTTAGGATGAGTAAGAATGGAAGCTAAAGTTGTGTTTTTTTCATTGCATTTGCACCCTTTTTATAGCATAAGGAAGGAGGCAAAATCCATAAAATGTGAATTTAACTCCTCTAATGTAAAGGTGGCAAATAAACCCTAAACCCTTCAACCCGCCCTTTAAAATCCGCCCGTTAGCCCGCCTTTTTAATAAAAGGGTTGGCAAACCCTTGTCCATTAAGAACCCTTTTATAAACGGGTTTAAGGGTTTTTATCCGGATAACCCTCCAACCCTTTAAGAACCCTTTTAACTAATATTAATAATAAATATAAAAAATGAAAAATTTCAAAAACATCGCTTGTACTACCGGTCTATTTCAAATCAAGTACCGAACTTTCTTAATATTCAATTGACATATTTTTGGGCTAAAATGTAAATATAAAAAAATAAAAAAATCTCAATTTACATATTTCAATTTCTTAATTTCAAATCGAATCTGTCAGATTTTTCAAAAATAAAAAAATCAACTTTTAATCCATTCATTTCACACATTCGGTCTCCACAGATTCAATTTTAATCTCTTTTTTTTTCTAATTTGAATCGTTTGAATCAACTAAAAGTAGGCTAGCCCGCAATTTTTTCCATGTGTGTGGACATATGTGCTTAAAATTTACAAACAAACAAATAAAAGATATAGAACATATCGGATTTTAAATTTATTTAATTTTCCATTTAATGAGTTAAAAGGATTAAAGTTAAAAGCGATATGCGGGTTTAAAATGTCTAAAATGGTTAAAAGAGTCCAAAGGATTAAAAGGGCTCTTAAAGGGTTGGAAGGGTTTAACCCTTTAACCCTCTACCCATTAAAAACATGTCCATTTAACCCTTTAAGCTAAAAGGGTTTTAAAGGGTTCAACCCTATTAACCCTTATCCATTAAGAACTCGTTCATTAACCCGTCCACCCGCCCTATTTGCCACCTCTACTCTAATGTCAATACATTGATATCATATATTGACTAAATTACTTTAATATAAAATAATGGCCAAACTTATATTGATCCTGATGAGTATACAACATTATTCATAACACTTTTCTATTTATTTCGTAATTTATTTAAGCTCTCTACTCTAACACAGTCATATTCAACCGAGGTTGGTCGAGTCCATTTTCATCCCGACCTTTATTCTCTTCTATTTTATTTATTTTAAAGTAAATTAAATTACACGATGATGATGAGCAAAGGCCGTAAGTGATCAGAGCTTGCTGGAGATGTGAATGGTCCGAACTCGGTTCTGCTTCTTCGACTGATCTTTCGGAGCTACAATCGTCAGCAAACCGTTCTCCACCGACGCTTTTATCTGCTCCACTTTCACATTCTCCGGCAGCTCAATCACCCGCCCAAATCTCCCACTTCCTCCTCTCTCCTCCACGTGCCAAACGACGTCGTCCCCTTGTCCCTGCTTCCCACGCTCTACCTCCTCCTTCGCCGCCTCTGCTCTTATCTCCAGCACGTTCCCATCCTTCACCTCCACCTTAATCTCCTCCTTGCTCACACCTACACGCAATCATAATTGGTGAGTTTTTGGAGACTTAAAAGTTTAAGGTATGAAGATCTTTGGCGTGATTTTGTACCTGGGACGTTGATTTTGAAGATGTGGGAATTGGGGGTTTCGTACCAGTCGAGGAGACCTGGGGAGCCTGTGTAGTTACTGTAAAACAGTCGCCTAAACGGATCGAATAGAAAGCTGGTGTTCGTAGTCGCCATCGCCATTGATGATGAAATTTGAGCTCCATTGATCGACGAAAGCTTCGGTTTTTATACACGCCTCAGCTGCTGAACTGATCTCGGCTTGTGTAGAACTTTCCATAAACAGCGACGATATAATCTCAACAGCGACGAGGAACAACTGTGGCAAACGGCGTCGTATACGAGCATCGTTCCTATCCAAAGCTGATACATTTGTGTGCTCGAGGCTCGAAGACGATCGATCACGCCAATGGCTCTCCGACTGCATCAGCTTTTTGTGGCTACTTCGAGCTCCGGCGCTTCGTTCCGATCGAATTGTGGAAAGTGTTGTGTTTCGATTCGGTCGAGTAGGTTTGTCGGGGTGAGGAGTGAGAAGTCGGAGGATGCTGTTAAAAGAGGGGATCAGCAGAGGAAGCTGTCGGAGCAGTCTTCGTGGGAAGCTAAGGATGCTGAGGGTAATGATTACTTGTACAGGCTCGGGAAGGAAGCTGACAATATGAACATTGCGGTTGGGGCTAGGGCTGGAGTGATTGATGATCTTTTCACTGGCCAGTTTCTCGGAAGAGATTGTGAGTTGCTTAGTTTTTTTTTTGTTGAAACTGTTACTCGTTGAAGGATTGAATGTTCTAAATGGTTTGGATTAAAAAGTTTGATGTGTTTGCAGCGGATATTGTGTTTGATTATCGCCAAAAGGTGACAAGATCGTTTGAGTATCTGCAAGGGGACTACTACATTGCTCCACTATTCATGGTATGAGTCACTAGTTTCTTTTCATTTGCACCTCGGTTTCATCTTCATCCTATCATCATTTATATTTAATTGAGTAGTTCTTGAGTTCAGCGTTTGTGTACTGATGGAGATGTCAGCTATACACTGCCAGAGGGTACAATTTGCTAATTGACGTAGAATAGTCCGCTACTTGTTTCCACCCAGAAACATCTACGTATTAGCTCTAGCCATATTTGTATATGCTGATATAGGTTCCATGTCCTTGTTTCCGCAGGATAAAGTTGGTAAGTGCTGTTTCAAGGTGAAGACTTAGTGACTTGCCTTGTGGAACAAGGGAGTTGTAAATTGTAGTTGCCACACTACTTATTCACATAGTACACTTTTTGTGTGTGGAAGAAACTACATCTGACAAAGTTGATATGATACGAAAGATTGTCATTCTCAGACTGTAGGAGCCTGTAGTGTTGATTTTTGCTAGAAACATATTATCCTCCTCATCAATGGCTACTAGTTACTTGTTTCTATTAATGTGTATATTGTTAATGTCAATCTGCCACATTAACGTCATACTGAAACCTAACGTTGTGATGCAGTTTATTTTTTAGCTCACTTATTGTTTATGATGCCTTGCAGTATGTCACATAGTAAAGAATTATCTTTCCGATGTTCTCAATACCAGAGTACCTCTAATTCTAGGTAAGGTGAGGTTTCTCTTGCTTAAATATTTATTCAAATACTATTAAGGGCAAGTATTGACGTTACTGGGACACATGAATTTGTGCCATATTTGTCTTTGTTATTTACTAGATAAAGGATGACCACTTACATCTTATATGTGTGATTTTGTTAAGTACGCCAAATATTTGTTTAAAGGTTCAAAATTCATAATATTAACCTTTCTACATATTAAATGGAAAGAAACTGAGAAAATCCAACATTTGATTAATACGTTGATTCCTGCCGACTGCCTTTGTTTGCCCCTCATTGACGAGACTGTTAGTAGTTCATTTTTTGCTCATTTATTATTTCAGAATTTTATTATGGACAGTTTTTCTTTGATATTATTTGCTCAAAACTACACAAACAAGTTGTTTAGCGCCTCATGTGCTCTAGGTATTTGGGGAGGAAAAGGGCAAGGGAAATCATTTCAGACTGAACTTATTTTCCAAGCCATGGGAGTTGAACCTGTAATAATGTCTGCCGGTGAACTGGAATCAGAAAGAGCTGGTAAGATATGATTCCTTGCTTATGTTTGTTTTTATGTATGTGGGTTTTTTTATTCTTTATGTTTCATTATCTGCAGGAGAACCAGGGAAACTGATACGCGAGCGATATAGAACAGCTTCTCAAGTTGTCCAGAATCAGGTAGGAATCTATTTATTACGTCACGTTTGTCTGTATTTGCGTAGAATCGTTAATGGAGACTATAAGGACCTTTAAGGCTTCCCTTGGTAACTACGATACGTGATTCTGGAAAAAAAAAGGGGACTTTTCCCTGTTTTGTTTAGAGTCTCACACCTGCGAGAACACTCATTGTGATATCTGTTACTTGTGCGGTCTTTAGTAGTTTCTTGTTGATCTTTAACGTACAGGGAAAGATGAGCTGTTTGATGATAAATGATATCGATGCTGGCTTAGGGAGATTCGGTGAGTTTCAAATCTTCATAGTTGGTCCTTTGGAAGTTTGGATTGATTTTTCTCTCGACTCCAACTGGTTTATTGTCATCCAGGCAACACCCAAATGACCGTCAACAATCAAATAGTTGTTGGGACTTTGATGAACTTGTCAGATAATCCCACAAGAGTAAGTGTTGGACAGGATTGGCGAGCATCAGATATAACACATCGGATTCCAATCATTTTTACTGGAAATGACTTCTCAACTCTCTACGCTCCCCTGATCCGGGATGGGCGGATGGAGAAGTTCTACTGGTAACTGATATGTGTCCTACGTTACAAACAGAAGTCGAGTTGTTTTGACAATAGTGTTTTGATGCAGGCAACCAAACCAGGAAGACATTGTAAATATTGTGTACAGAATGTATGAGAAAGATGGTATATCTAGAGATGAGGTTATCAACATCGTGAAAACATTTCCTAATCAAGGTTAACACTTTTCACTTATTACTTGAGATGGAGATTTACTAAAAAAACACTTTGCCCTCTCTTAAATTCTTATATCGACACTTGTTTATGTGCAAAGAAAATCACTAAGTTTAATTTCCTTTTGGTAGCTTTGGATTTCTACGGGGCTCTAAGATCACGTACATATGACCGTTCGATTTTGAAGGTAATCAGAAATCTGTAGTTTATCGTAATAGCTTGATAATATGCAAGTTGAGTGTAGACATTTCCAATCTCAATCGGGTCTAGTTTCTCACTGTATAAAACCCAAGAGAGCAACTGAAAACGATATGATTGGTCTGACTGTCTGAGCTACCCACGTTCATTCTGTTAGTGGGTTGAAGAAAATGGTGGCATGAAAACTCTGGGAGGTAAACTTATCAAGCGCAAGAAAGATGAACAGCTTCCTGTATATATTCCACCCAAGGTAACTTTCTCTTCACTGACTCGATCATTTAGCCTATTTTCCCTTCATCTCTTTGATAATGTCATTTATGATCAACGTGTTATTGAAGCAAATTTATCACGGCCTCTCAACCCTTAACTCTGACAAACGATTGAGTTTAGCCCTTCTTGCTAGTTCTGTCATTCGCATAGTTTTTATCAACACAGCAGTTGGATAGTTTCTCATTTCGACTCTCATGGCTGGCCGCACCTTCATAGTAATATCATGATTTCTTGTAGCCTATGTGTTTACGAAATGTTTTACATTTTTTATCTTTATTGCCAACAGCAAACCATTGAGGCTCTACTTGAGTCTGGTAATTCGCTTATTGAAGAACAGAGACTGATCATGGAGACTAAACTCTCGAAAGAATATATGAAGAACATGGATGACTAAGAGACATGCTACTTACCTTTGGAGCAAAAATCTGCCTCCTATAAGCCTTCTCTGTTGTATCACATTAAGCTTCCGGCATCTTATATGCAGTGCAGCCCAGAATGTAGCATCTTCCGGCCTGCTTGTTTTTTGTTTTTTTTGGAATGTATGGGTGCTTTCTTTTAAAACAGTGACACAAAACAAAACACAGGCTTCAAAAAAGGCCAGGCAACCACAAATGTGAAATGACCAACCCCTTATACAACATCCTGAGAACCTACTAGACATGCAATGCAACAATGGATCTCAGAACTCAGAAGGTCCTGTTATCATTGGTCAATCAAAACTCATATCTTTTTGAATAAATATATCCAATCAATAGTACAATGAGCTGACTGGAAGTTAAGACCAGTGACTAGATCATGTAATATATGGTAAATGGCACTCTCTTGTAAAAGGCAAATTTACACTCAAGTTCCTTTCAAAGCAGGCCTTATTATTCTTCTTCTTCATCCGACTCGAGCCCTGGAATGTATAGCAAGTTCACGTCAAAGATAACAGGACTATTTGGAGCAACCCTTGGCCTTCCAGGCGCAGAAGTCAGGCCTTTGGGAAATGCAAGCTGATCACAGACAGTAAACAAGACAAGATCAGCACAAAAGGTGTGAGATACGTTCATCTATTCATCTCAACCTATGCGTTCAAATATATGCAAAACGAGGAAACCATGCCTTCATCCCTTAGTTATCATGTGTGCCCTAATGAAGGACATTAGGTGATAGCTGACCCGACTTTTTATACTTGAGTTAATGTTCGAGATGATATTTATGACCAGACTTTTTTTTTTTTTTTTGATACATAAGTGGTCTTAAGCCACCGAAAAGACAAGAAGACCCCACAGACTTACAAACGACTCAACTGGCTGCTCAAAAACGCCACTAAACAAAGCTTCACGACTCTAACAATAACACAGATTTCCTAAAAACATATGACACTATCTGGCTATAAATCATCTCCTCTTCCCTTCTCGCTTTGGCATCTCTAACTTCTGTGGATGTCACGCCTGGACAGTTACCAATTTTTCTTCACCTCTTCTATGTTATGCTTTATAACTGATGTGGAATAAGGACAATTGGTGCTTCTGAATTTCGCCCACCATGCAACACGGGATTTCACGAGCTCCCCTATCTCTTCAACTCTTCTCTTACAGTTCTGAAAACATCTCTTATTCCTCTCCTCCCATATAGACCATAGTACAGCATAACATAGTATTCTCCCTGATCTCTTGGATGATTTAGAAGGCCCTCCAAGATCCCAGCTTACCAACAGGGTTTTTGCTGTTTGTGGGGCTACCCAACTAGATCCCCACCAAGTAAGACAGTCCGTCCACAGTCTCCAGCTCCATTCGCAATGAATCAGAAGATGATCAGACGTCTCAACTTCCCCTCCGCATAGCACACAAAATAGATCCTCCTCTCTGAGAAGAACTCTTCTTTTGCTTAGAAGGACTTTGGAAGGGAGACTATCAATGAAGATTCTCCATATTAGCATCTCCACCTTGGGTGGAGCTATCCCCAGCCATAGCTGAGATGGCAAGGCTTCCCAGCCCTTCTTCTTACATTTGATGGACGTTGCTGCTTTCAATAATGAATTAGAGCTAAACCTTCCATCCGACGTAAACGCCCACACCACTCTATCATCCTCCTCTTCTTTTAGCTGTAGGTGACGAAGCCCTTCAAGGAGTTCAGATCTAAGCATTTCTTCCCATTGATACAGATTTCTTCTAAACCTCAGATTCCACTGCCACCCTCCATCTACCCAAAACCCCGACTCGCCCACCTTAGCCTTGCCGTCCTCAGCTAGTAAAAAAAGTTTTGGGTATAGCTCTCTAAAGGACTTATCCCCAGCCCAAGCATCTTCCCAGAAAGAAAGTTCATTTCCTCTCCCGAGTTTCAGGATCACTCCTTCCCGAAAGGCGGTGCCAATCTCGTCATTTCCTTTTACTACTGCCATAATATTTTTCCAGCTATTTGACAATCGCCTTGGATAAACAGACCCTCTGCTATGATCCAACAGCCCTTTAAAGCCATATTTTTCGATGATCATACGACGCCACAAGCCTCCTCTCCCAGAGATCAACTGCCACCACCACTTGGCCAACAAAACCATGTTCTTCTCCACCAAGGATTGAATTCCCAGCCCTCCAAATTTCTTCGGTTTTGAGACAATCTCCCAGTTAACATAATGCAATTTCCTGCGAACCTCCGAGCCTCCCCACAGAAACTGCCTCTGAATCTTTTCCATCTCTTTAACAACCGATAATGGGATCTTGTAGAGGGAAGCATAGTATAAAGGGAGGCTGCACAAAGCCGATTTAATCAAAACCAATCTCCCTGCCATTGATAAACTAGCTCCTCTCCACGAAGCTAACTTATCTTTGAATTTCTGGATGATTGGCTCCCAAGTGCTGAATTTTGCCGGATTAACTCCAACCTGCATCCCCAGATATTTCATTGGGAATCCTCCCACTGGACACTGGAAGATCTTCGCAAGCTCGCGAACTTCCTCCTCTTTGAGGCCAATCCCAAAACACATGCTTTTGTCGAAATTGATCTTTAAGCCCGAACACCCTCCAAAAGCAATAAGAGTCGACTTCAAACTCTCAACTTCCACTGCTTCTGCTTTGCAAAATAGCACTGTGTCATCTGCAAATTGCAGATGAGACAGTTTCTCCCCATTGTTCAACCAAACCACTCCTTCTATCACTCCCTCCTCAACTGCCTTGTCTAATATCCTAGAGAGACCTTCCACCGCCACAAGGAATAGAAAAGGGGAAAGGGGGTCCCCTTGACGCAGGCCCCTTTCCATCGCGAATTCCTTTGATGGGGAACCATTGATCAACACTGCTAGCTTTGCTGAAGAATAGCACTCTTTCATCCAACTCATCCATTTGCCACTAAAGCCCATCCTTCTTTGTATCATTTCCAGAAATTCCCATGATAAAGAATCATAAGCTTTTCTGAAATCAAGCTTAATAACCAGTGCCTTCCTCTTCTCAACCTTCATGGCATGAATCAATTCATTAGTCACCATTATACCATCGAGGATGTTCCTGTTGGCTAGGAAAGCCGATTGGTTGTAACTGATCAGGTGAGGGAGGACCACACTCAATCTTTTGGCTAGGCACTTTGACAAAATTTTGTACATTGAGTTCACCAGACTTATTGGTCGGAAATCATCAAACTGTTGCGGACTGGCTGTTTTTGGAATAAGCGCTATGAACGTCTTATTAATCCCCTTCGAAAGTCTTCCATTTTCACAAAATTCTGTAATGAAGCCTCTAACCTCCTCACCGACAATATGCCAATACTTCTTATAAAAATGCATATTAAAGCCGTCTGGACCAGGCGCCTTATTTCCCTCACACTCCCTTAATGCCTGCTGGATTTCTTCCTCTCCAATGCTTCTATCCAAACCTTCTATCTGACTATCATTCAATGTGGCGAAATGCATATCTTCCAGGTCCCAGCGACATGTAGCAGTCTTCCTGAAGATTGCACTAAAATGGTCCACAGCTGCTTGTTTAATAAGCCTCGGCTCCTCTAAGCAATTTCCATCTACCAGAATACTTGAGATTTTATTCTTGCTAGCTCTCCATGAAGCACTTTTGTGGAAGAATTTAGTATTTTGATCGCCCTCCTTCAGCCACGATATTCTAGACTTTTGGCTCCAAATCCTTTCTTCTTGAAGTTCCAAGTGCCATATTCTTTTTTGAAGCGCCGTCTTCTTCAGGGACTCCTCCTCTAACAGACCCAGGAGATCCTGCTTCGAGCTTAATCTCTCCCATTCATTTCTGGCCTCTTTCAATTTGTGACTGATATCACCGAAGCCTCTCCTGTTCCAAAGGGCTAGTTTTACTCTAACCCTTGACAGCTTCCTCTGTAAAGTGTACCCTTTCCACCCTGGCTTCTCAAGAGCTTCCCAGGCTTCTCTTATTAACTCCTTCGCCTTGGGATGGTCCAACCATACATTCAGTACCCGGAACGGCTTGACTCCCCAATTTTTCTCCTCTTCCATTAAAGCTACTGCAGCATGGTCGGATGGGCCTTTATCTAATCCTCTCTGAACCAGATTCGGCCAGAGTGAAAGAATTCCTGGAGATAGCACAAATCTGTCCAGCCTACTTGCACCAAATTTATTACCCCATGTGAAATTCTTTCCCTTAAGCGGGATGTCCACAACACCCATCGCCCGGATAAAGTCTTGGAATAAGATTGCGTCCTTCTCGCTGAACCTTAATCCTCTTCTTTCTTCCTCCATCAAGACTGAGTTGAAGTCTCCCCCTACTATCCAATCACCTTAGCCTTCATGGCGACATAGTTGGCAGCCACCTATTAGCGAGAGAAAAAATGGTAGCAACCCACTTTTAGTATAAGCACAATCATCAAATGAATTTTTCTCAGAAAGACAGAAACTAACTGTTGTGAATAGTGAGTACCTGAAAACCAACTGGCGGACTAGGGCCAACTCCGACCTTAATATCTTTATATTGCAAGCCAGACTCTGTAGTCACCATAGGTACCTTGAATGCCCAATAAACTTCGAGTCAGAAACTAACTTTATTAAAACATAAACAAACAAACAAGAAAAATTTCATACATTATAAGGGGGGGGGGATATGTAACCTCACCATACATTTTCAAGCTCTTTCTCGCAAGTGTCATCACACAATCTCGGCTTCTCTTCTGGCGGCAAGCCAGCCCCTTTTGCATACCTGGAACGTAAGAAAACATTTGAAATTCCAAAGACCGAAGCCCCAATCACATTCCTACGCTTGAGTAATGCAGAGCTCTCCCAACATTCCATGCCACTCTCGATTCCTAGTGTAGAACAAGTACACCGCAGCGCAGAGGTCTGGGACATATCCCCATAAGCATTACGAGGAGACCTCACAATTGCAGAACCTTAAACATAAAAACCAACTTCAATGTAGTGAAAGACCAAACACATACTAATTTGGTACAACATAGTAAATACCTTATACATGAAAAGCTGAGGTAATGGTTAAGAGATGAGAACAAGAAAACACATTGCAGAAACACCACAAGAACTCCAATCAAAAACAACAACAACAACAACAACAGCAAAAATTCCAACAATAAAAAAATGCAACTATTTGTGAAGTGAGGGAAAAAAGAAGTAGAAGCAGGGAAGAAGATGAAATGTGTTTAGGTCATATTATAATACCAAGACCAACTGGAAACAGCAGAGAAGAAGCAGCCATGAATCCAGCCCAGCGTGCTATTTTGTGATCCTAATCGACCAACAGAGAGATGGGGGGATTGGCTCTGAATATGATTTGGGAAGAGTTTGAGAACTGGATAAGCCAATCTAGAATTTATGAAAACGACCCCTCAACTCCAAGTTCAAGCTACTTTGAAACGACGCCGTTTGCATCTCACGCGAAGAAGAAGTCTCCAGAATTCTTCTACACAGAGAAAAAGAAAAACTTTTACTTTATTATGACACCATCATCATCTTCTTCTCAATTTCACCATAACATTCCAGAACACTCTCCACCATTCCTTCATCCCTCAAATCCTATAAATACCTTCACCACCTTCCTCCTTATCTAACCAGATCCAGATCAAAAAACCAGTCATCATCAATCTATTCTACAACACACCTGCAATTTCTGATCAATTTTCCAAGCTCTTTGTTTTGAGCAGCAGCTATTTGTGCATCATTCGCTTTATGGCGGCTTTCGCTTTATTTTTCATCCTCATTGCGTCGTCAACAAGCGTCGAGTCGGCTCTTCTGCCATTCACCAACCGTCCAGCAACGTCGTCTCTCCTTTCAGACATATGGCCTGATCATCAGGACCCATTCGCCATTCTCGAGCGCATTCCTTTCTCATTCGGCGAAAACGACGTCGTTTCCCTGTCGCCAACTAAGGTGGACTGGAAAGAGACGCCGGAGAGCCATGTGATAATGCTGGACGTTCCCGGGCTGAACAAGGAGGAGCTGAAGATTGAAGTGGAGGAGAATCGGGTTTTACGGATCAGCGGAGAGAGGAAAAAGGAGGAGGAGGAGAAGAAGAAGGGTGATCAGTGGCACAGAGTGGAGCGATCTTATGGAAAGTTCTGGAGGCAGTTTCGGATGCCGGAGAATGTGGACATGGAGAGCGTGAAAGCCAAACTGGAGAATGGTGTTCTGACGGTCAGTCTGGCTAAATTACCTGCGGATAAATTAAAGGGTCCGGTGAAGGTGGTGAGCATTGAGCAGGAAAGTTGAAAGGAGTTTTATAATGTAAATGGGTGAGCGTTCAATAAATCTATATAAGTCTTGAGTCTCTGTGCTCTGTTTGCATTTCTAGTAATGAAAATATCCAAAAATTTAGAGAAAATGTCCAACATTCACAGTACCAGGTCAACAGATACAGCATATTTGCAAAAATATATTCATCTGTCAGCTCTTTACACAACTTTATCTCAATATCAATATGAGAGAGCATTCCGGATGACCAGACTTAAACGACATTCGCATCGCATCAATGCTACAAAACAATTCTTCTTCCTTTTTTTTAATCGATTGGAAAAACAAACCAAAAACGCCAACAACAAAGACCAGTAAAACACCAAGAAGAGTACACCTGAGATATACATACATACACTAATTAATAAGAAGACCTTCTTCTCTGACCTTGTAACACACAAAGGGTCATGCCAAACTCCTCTTTTCGCTAACTAGTCTGCGGAATGATTGGCCTCCCTCAAAACATGAGTGATTCTCAAGCAATTCCACGCCAACCAAGAAATCCTGGGGTACATAGAAGGACCAAATAGCTTCTGTGCTATCAGATAAGATTAAAGCCCAACTCCATCCGCCAACTTCAACCCATCCAGAATCGCTAAGCATTCTCTACTTAATTCCTCCAGGTGGTTTTACAAGCCATTATTACATTCTCCATCACTGCCACTGTCGCAATGCCCCCCCCCCCCCCTCCCTAACTTCCACATAGGTGACCCAAGAACCGTCACAGAAATTTTGCACACTATCCTGTTGGACGTCCCTCATATCCGCCCCAGCAAAGCCTATCAACAGACTAATTAACTCTACCAAAACACCAGTCCAAGTTTGCGCCCCGCTTACCATGGGTTATTTGATTCCTGTTATACCAGAGTACCACTACCCATATTCCCACCATTACTTTTTTCAAATCAGCCAGGCTACACTCCGTCAGTCATATAGAACCATAACCAGTCCGCTCCATTTCCACAATTTTCCACCTCTAGTTTATTCCACATCCATTTTGCCCACCACCAGTCACCAAACAAATGTTTTGCAGTTTCCCACTCAAAACCACAGTAGCAGCATACAAACTCAGCATTGCATCCCCTCCTTTGTAGTTTCTCCGTTACTGGGAGGGAGTCATGGAATGCCCTCCATACCATGATTTTTATCCTCTCCGGAACATTGATTTTCCAAATATTTCCTCCACACTGATTTGGATGTTCCTCCCACTGCCCTGTTTTTTTTTTTTTGCATCTAACCAGTTCTTGGCGACAAAATATCCATTTTTTACTGAATACTCACCAGCTCGTGACTGCATCAAATCCAACCCATGATCTTGTTGACCCCTGCCAAACCCACTTTTTAAAATTTCTTTTGCGCTGCATAGACATTTCCACACAGAGGAATCATATGGTATAGGCTTGGCATTCATCATATCCCCATCTTTGAAATATTTGTTCTTATAGACGATGCTTACTAGTTTAGTTGATCAGGGCAAGCCACGAGCCTCGATAGTTGCTTCATTAACATTGCCATATTCATCGCCTCAAAACACCTCAGCCCTAGTCCACCTTTTGCTTTCTCCGTCTGTAATAAATCTGTGTGTAACCAGTGAATTCCTTTATCTTTTGAGCTTCCTGACCACCAATAGTTGACAGCCAACTTTGACAACTTATCACATAAAGTTCTAGGCATTTTATAGCAACTCATTGCATATAAAGGTGTGGATTGGAGACAAGATTTTACAAAACAATTATTTAACAACAAAATTCTTTACATCGCAGACATTGTTTCTATCCCGCATAAGCCTACATCCTTCAACAAACAGCATTTCACTTACAAATCATGCACGTACAGAAGCAACAGCCAAATGTATTATTAATGAGTAGCTCTACGTCTCAGCCGCTCTCTCAGCATCTTCAATCCAACATACCTGTCCCCGGAAAGAAGCAACTTTAGATCATTTCAAAAGTTAATGTAAACAATCCCAAGTTGTTTGATAATATAATATGATACAGATACTAAGTTGGGATTATATATTACCTCCCGAGCATCATCATTGTTGCTTGAGGATTAGTACCAGGTGATACATTAAAAGCTGAACCATCAACTACTCGCAATGCATCAACGCCAATGACACGCAAGTTGTTGTCCACCACTCTACCAATGATGCAGCCACCATGGTAGTGCCAAATAGTGCTCACAGTGCGGCGGCAGAAGTCAGACATAAGCGCACTATTTGACTGATTAATGGGCAATGATGGCCCGAGAAATCTGAAGTCTCTACCACCATACCACTCCATAAACTTGAAGTCATCCATAGAGCGACTTCTCAATACATCCCCAATTTTACGCATGCCATTCACACAGTGCTCCAAGTCTAAAGGGTTGGCAAAATAGTTGAACCTAACAATTGGATTAACTCTGACATCAGTTGATGCTAAACGCAGTGACCCTGATGACAGCGGGCCAATTACTTTTTCCATCAGAGTTGCAACAGTGAGGTACAGAGGAGCTGATGTTCTCAAGAAGGCAGAACGAACTGGTGAAATGAATGGAATCACATTGGATGCTGCTTCTAAGTATGCCCCTGATTCAGTTATCCCCACAACTTGAATCAATGAGTGTTCCAGCGGGACTGGTGGCACAATTGTGATTCCATTACGTGGATTATCGTAAAGAAACTGCCCAACAAAAGGCGAGTGATGCGCCACTGGAATACCCCAAGACGAGAGGTAAGGTCTTGGTCCAATTCCACTCAACAACAGAAGCTGCGGGCTTCCAATAGCACCAGCAGAAATTATAATTTCACCCCTATCGCGTACCATAGCATGGTGAAAATGCCCAATTCGATCTCGATACACTACTCCAACAGCTGATTGCCTAGCGCCAGGACCAAACCGAGTATAGGCTAAGAGTATCCTCTCCACAGTGGCCTGCACAGCCACTCTAATGTTCGAAGGCCTGGCATAGTTGAGGAGATCAGCAGCGCTGTGTCTTCTACCAGAATTATCGAAGGTAGACCCGCCAATTTTAGTTCCCAGCACATGACTGAGACTAAATCCGTTATAAGGACTAACCCCAGCTTCCAACAGTCCATCCCGAAATGCAGATTGCCAATTCTTCAGCTCTGGCCTAAAAACAATAGCTTTCTCAACCCAATCGAAGGACTGATTCACAGCTTGCAAATTCCAATGAATCCCTGACATTTTATAAAACTCCGGATCTGCCCTACTATAGAACCCAGCATTTATTGCACTACTTCCTCCTAGCACCCGCCCTCTGGCATTGTGGACTCCTTCTTCAGATATAAAAGCCTGGGCCGGTGACTCAAAAGCATCGACCTCTAAAAGTGTGGAGAGAAACCCATCTTGAGTCATTACATTGGGGCTGTCTTGAGGAAGTCCTCCACGTTCCAGTAAAAGCACCCTGTAACTGGTTGACAGCGTTGCTGCCAATGGACAACCCGATGTCCCTCCTCCAACTATTATGTAATCATAGTAATCCTCAGAAGGAAAATCAGTAGCATTGAATACAAAATTCATGTAATTTGGAGCTGCAGAACACAAGAAAATAAACAAGTTAAGGATTCCATATCGAAGCATCAACAACCAGTACTTATAATGCAAAGATGCAAAAAGAAAATCCAAAAAAGGAATAGCTTTTAAAGAAACCATTCACAGCATACTACAAGCAATTCAAGCAGTTAATCACAAAACGATCAAATAGAAAACTACAGAAGTATCCAAACAGACGAGCCAGTCATCAAGAAATCTACTGGCAAATATGGTAAAGAATTAGCAGCCATCCAGAACCCTAACTCACATTCAACCAGAAATCATCAGTCATGGCATTGCAACAATTAAAGAAATGATCATTGAAACGACAGATTATCGTCACTTTTCTCAACCAATTTCAAATTCCAAAACCCTAGGTTTTCAAAATCGCGATAACTTTTTCCATTTTCGCGCTAATTTCGGCAGCAGTTATCAGAAAGAGAGGGAGAGAGTACCCCGCTGAGACTGCGCGGAGTAAATGTGTACGAGGAAGACAGCGAGAATGGCGAGACGGTGTAGAGAGACGGGGGAGGACTTCGCCGCCATTGTTGCTAAGAATCGTCGAGCTTCGCGGCGCTGCTGATCTTTTGAGGGAGTAAGAAGCATTCGTTCGTTGCGAATTCAGTTGAGCGCCGTTTTAGTTAAGTAATTCGGAATTCGCGTTTAGTCCTGATAGTTAGTTAAAATTACGCTTGACACCCCCCCATGTACATTGGGGTCCCTATTCTGTACAAGGAAAACCAACTGATAAGAGCGCAGGAGGGCATTCTCTAATATTCTTTCATACCTACTGACATTCGGAGGCCATCTTAGCCAAGCATTTTTCATTTACAGTGACTTAGGATCAAGATGATAGGTTTTCCAGGCTTCAGGATTTGCTTGCTTTTTCCAAGTAGATTAGTAGATGCTGCAGCACTCTCTAGTGCACATGGTCTCCTGGGTTGCCTCATCCCTTTATGACTGGAGGGCTCCATTAAGGGCAACCCAGATCGAGAACAAACTATGGCCAAGCAGCAGTACTAGCAAAAGGTTGTAGAAGAAGAAGAAGAAAGAATTTGAGGTACAAGAGTAATCAACATGCCTAATAACATACTCTGAGAAACAAAACTGAATATTGAGTTATTAATATTTAATTTAGGCGATGCCAATACAATTCGATTATAATTGGATTTGAAGAAAGTGTGCAACCGTCACTTATGGTAATTACTTCATCATGCTCCTCCCTTCTGCTTTAGAGTAATTTTGTCGCCGAGGCTGAGGGCGATTCCTTGGGTTTTACTCCTAATTCTGATGTAGCCACTGAGCTTGTTATCAGCCTGTTTCTCAATGCTGACATTCACCAACGCATCTTCTCCGAATATGCTCTTGGCATAAAGATTGGCAGCAAGGTATCCACACTCACCTTCAAGAGCAGATCTGATTGAACAGAACAAAAGAAAAGCATTGAACAGCAACAATTGAATTGATAACCAGGTGCACATTTGGTGGATGAAAAATAAACAACTCACATACCCTATAAGTTTATATATAGTCTCAATAGTTCCCAAATCCCAACATAGTAAAGATACATACATGACAGCTATTAAAAGTTTAAACATGATTCAAGCTCTTTAATAAGGAGTATGATTCCTACGAATCAGTCTTTGGGTATTTTGTAAATCAGGTTGTAATATTGATGCACGGGGATAAGGGTAGCATTGCATTTACCCGTAAAGTAATTATTCAAAGATACAATCAAACGGGTTATATGCGTCATGCATATAGCTTAAAATCAAACAAAAGGAAAGACATGAGTAAAATACTGAAAAAACACTTACTGAGGAGTGAGACATTTCATGTTCGTTGACTTGATAATGTGGTGCAAAAATTCATTCTCATCCTGAATGACAGTGTTTATAGCAACCTGGGGCATGAATCTTAATGTAAGTATCATAAAACTTAGAGCAAATGCAAATAACGAAAACCTTTGGAGAAAAATATACCTTGTTTTCCCACTCAAATTCAGCCCACATGGTTCTAAATGCTACATCAGCACAGCTTGCTGGAGAAATGTAGTCCATGATGTCAATATGTATATCATTAAGCACAACAACTGTTCTCTCTTGCACTTTTGACGTCTCGTACACTATATTTCCAAATATGACTCCAGTTTCAGTTGAAGAAACCTTGATATTCGCTTTAATTTGCTTAGTTGACTCAGGAGCAAGTGTATAATTCTGGGGACGCTCCACAAGTTTGAGATCACCCATAGTTGCAAGTTCCAAGCACAAATTTTGAAGAGTCTCCTTAGTCCTGTTAATGACTGTCACATCTAAGACAATGTCATAATGATGAACAGTGACATATGCTTCAGCATAAACAGGGTCACTAAATCCTGTGAGTTGGAGAATGCGGTTGAGTTTATTAGCATCATCTCCCTCCTTTGTGAACTCTCCAGTGGCTCGCTTTAAATCATCTTGAACCTCATCTTCCAACTCAAGCTGACTCATGCCCTGAAGAAACCCAAATTTAAGGAAATCTTTCACATGAGTTTTAAGCCCACAAAAAATCCAAGTAAAACAAGGCACTTCATTGTCCTTAGTAAGCCATAAACCTAAATTTCAAAATTATGAGAACTGATGGATGACATAAAATCCCGACCCTGAAAGCTATTCTCAACAGGCACATGTTCACATGTTCATTGAGAACCGGAAATATATAGTTATAAAAGTCGAGCACATATAAAAAGAAGAATTATAATTACAAAAGAAAATTAGGAGGAATCAATAAGAACCACACAATTAAATTAGTCATCCAATCTATTCACAGTTAATATAAGACTAAAACTAAAAAAACAATCAACTGACCTTCCTGCTCTTCAAATGATAAAAGTCAATGAGGTCATCCGGCTGTGCTTGAGAAATCAGAGCCTCTGAACGGATTTCCTCAGACTTGCGGAGTTGCTTATCGGAAAGCATTTTCACAAAACTTTCTCTGCACTTCTCTAGCCAAATCTTCCTCATTGCATCACTAGTATTACACAGCAATCTTATACATAGAAGGATCCTACCGTACGAATCATTGTCAATTGGATGAGGCAGAAAAGAAGACTGGCCTAGTTGCAGCATAGACACCATGATCAATAAGGCATTCGAAGTTGCTGCATTAACCTCAACTTTGGATGGTTGAAGTCCTTCCATTCTCAAAACAAGCTTAGTTAAGGTGCATGCTACAACTGCACCAAGGAAGAAGTCACCTGAAAGAATTAAAGATCTTAAGTTTCCAATAGAGCGCAATGATCCTTGAGCTAGTGTTGGTGGAGACATGGCAGTCTCCAAGGCAGCACTCTGTGTTGCATAAGTTCCATCAGCAAGAATTGCAGGCCTCTTGGAGGATACAGTGATTGAGTTCACCTGCTGAGATTTCTTCGAATCATCTTGAGAATCTCCCTCCTCTTTTATAGTGTAAAACGGAAGGTCTCCAAGACACTGATTAATTGTTGCAAGCCCACTCTCAACTTCAGATAGCGAGAGGCAATACTCACCAATAATCCACAATGCATAAGAACATACCCTTGCAGCACGGATCTGATAGAAAGTATCCAGAAGCCTCGTAATGATAGAAACCCGGAGTTTGGGGTTGGATTCGATTATCTCACGAACAAAGATAACTACATCTGTGGCTGAGGCAACATTGCTGTCACCTAGGAAATCCATCAACAAATGAACCACGGTGCCTGCCACATCTGGGAACTTGATAGCACATGAATGAATTGCCTGAACCAACATTTGACGATACTCCCCATCCTTTTCAAGCTCACCACTTTGGGTCTTCATGACTTCTTTCTTTAGGGTCATCACAACTTCATCGATATTTCTTGGCGTAATCAAATCCAGCACAATGTCCAAAGTTTTCCTCCTGATGTCAAGATTCGGGCTAGATAGTGCTCTAAGAACATCCATTATCATCTCAACCATAATCTCTTTATGTGAAGCCTTAAGCTCATTCAACCTATCCAACACGATGAGCTTCACATTATTATCGCTCTGAGAGAGCAAAAGCTGTGAGTACGTATTAGCAGCAGCTCTAATAGCCGTAGGTGCCGATGAAAGTGAAACCAAAGTATTGGCGCACTCATAAACAACAGCAGTAGACTGAGCATTCAACAATGAAATTATTATCTTAATATACTTCCCCTTCTCAGACTTATTGGTTCTGCAAACTTTTCTAATCAATTCCAGCACCACCATCTGAAGCTGATCTCCCCAATCCGAGATCCTATCAATATTACTAAACAGATAACAAATAGCCCTCTCCTGATCACAATTGAACAACATCAAAAATGCATTTCTCTTTGCAGAAGCATCCTGTTCAGTAGACAACACTTTCTCAATCAACTCCGGAGCATGATCCAGCAACTGCTCCCCTTGAGGCAACTTATAAATCGCCATGATGGCTAAAATCGCATTCTTCCTCACATAAGGATGCCGATGCTCCAAATTCTCAAGCACCGACGGGATCAAGGGCTCGATGATCTCAGCATTATTTATCCGACACAAAAACCTAAGGGTAACTCCACGCAAATACTCATTCGGACTCTGTAAGTTATTCCTCAAATTCTGACAAATCAAAATCATTTCCGGCAACAGCTTACCTTGCGAATTCGTCTTCTCAATGATCTCAAGGTACAAAAGGAGTAGCTTCTGGACGATGTGGTCCTCAGTACGGAGCACGTATCGGACGATGGTGATGAAGAGATGCGGAATCGTTTCTCCATTGAGTAACAAGAGTATGGCTTTCTTCATTGCATCGATCTTCGCCTCGACATCGTTGGATTCCAATGCTTCCTTGATTTCATTGGCGAGCGCTGGCGTCGCCTTGTCGAAGTGGATCAAGAGCGTGCAGGACTTCTCCATTGTGTCCGAATTCAGATCTGGCGCAGATCAGTGATGTCGCTCGCCTGCGTCGTCGTCGTCGTTGAATTCAATGGCGTTTTTGGATCCGATCCAGATGACAAGAAGAGGAAGATGTGCAGCTCCTGCGGAATCGGGTAACGACTGTGAATATAAACCGAATCGACAACGTAGACCCTAAGTATTAATTAGTTCGGTTTGTTTCTCAGTTTGAACTTTGAAGTGTAGATTTTTCACTTTATCTCTCTTGCTGAATATTTAACTTTGAAGATTTATTTTTTTTGATAGTGACTATGTGTATGTGCATTCCCATCATGATCTCATAAAAAAGTGTCATGAGAGATGACAAAAAAAAATATGCATCTTCACCATAATATTTTTGATCATTTCATGATCAAAAAAAAAAGATTTGATCATGAATCGTGAACCAATCGCAACGCGACACGTGTCATGTGTAGGAAGCTTTTCAGTTTTTATTTCGATCTTGTAACAAATATATCTTCTAAATTACAAAGTAAAAAAATTTAAAATAAATACATATATTCATAATTTTTTGAACTCTATAAAACTAGATACACTTTGATATATTTTTATTAATCTTAAAATTTATGAGTTATAATTTATGTAGTGATGAGAGAGAATGATGATGAATTTTTGATTTGATCATAAGTGGGGTGCACTTGATTAAAATAGTCATGAGGTATGACAAGATGAGAGAAAAAATGAATAAGAGAGAATGATGATATTTTTTTGTCATGGTGGGGATGCTCTATAAAGTTTTGCATATCAATATTTTTGAAAAATACTAGGTCCATTTTTTTTGAAGAGAAATTTAGTTGAACTTAATTTAATTTAGCTTAATTGAGTTTGATGGGGGCGATGATGATCCTTTTCCCGAATAATGTTAGTATCATCAACCTACCAGCAGGCAGCAAAATACATTTTAAAATTGAATCGATAACAACACCATAACTCCATGAAGTCAAACGGATAAAAAATTTTGAAGTCTTGGTGACGACTGACGATGGTGATGGCCATACTTTTCCAAACAACAACTTTACTTTTCCAATCAACAACTTTCATCAATGAATGAATACAGCATATATCCAGATAAAACAAACATTAGAGTCATAAGAAAGTTACAGCACTTTAATTGTATGGGTTGAGATCTCGTAAGAACGGTCTATTTTGTTAGAATTTAACATTTTTTACTTCGTTGATCTCATATAATTTGCGGTTCAAATTACTCCTCGATTAATACAAATAATTTATTAGATTAATGACGTAATAAGGTATTATCAACTAAATGAAATATTTGATTAAACCAAAATCTCAACTAAATCGCACATGTATCCACGATCTAATACCAGAAATGTCTTTTACAAACTGTATGCAACCACTTCCAAATCATATACGCTCGACGAAATGAAGAACTACAATGACAGACAATAGCTCAGCAGTAGGCAATGGCTCATGATTTTAATGCTAAAATTCGTGATAATTAAGTAAGAAATTATGCACTGTGGTTTACGGACTATATATAATTTGTGTTTTGATTGGTAAGTTTGTGAAATAAGTCACGAATTATGCAATGTAATTTAGGAAATATACAAAATGCGAATGTGATTGTTGTTTTGGCATGCTACAAAAATAAATTAAGAGTTCGGATCAAATACAAACCAAAGTTATAAATAAAAATAAAAATTCATAAAAATATTGTCACGTGTAAATATCGACCAATCAGAATTCACCTCGTTCGGGGTTCTTTTTGTAAATAAAAAAACACACACAGACTTATTTAAAAAATACAGTACATAAAAGAAAGGAGATGTATACTCGTCCTAAAATTTGCTACAGTAATGATCAGACTTAAAACTTGGAAATGATCAAACTTAACAAACAACAATGACCAGACTTAAAAAAACAATGATCAGACTTAAAAAATAATGATCGGACTTAAACCAGTAATGATCAGACTTAAACAGAAAATGATCAAACTTAAATCAGTAATGATCAGACTTAAAAAACAATGATCAGACTTAAACCAGTAATGATCAGAATTAAAAAACAATGATCAGACTTAAAAAAACAATGATCAGACTTAAAAAAACAATAATCATACTTGAAAAATAATGATCAGACTTAAACCAGTAATGATCAGACTGAAACAGACGATGATCAGACTTAAATCAGTAATGATCAGACTTAAAAAAACAATGATCAGACTTAAACCAGTAATGATCAGACTTAAACAGACAATGATCAAACTTAAATCAGTAATGATCAGACTTAAAAAACAATGATCAGACTTAAACCAATAATGATCAGACTTAAAAAACAATGATCAGACTTAAAAAAATAATGATCAGACTTAAAAAAACAATAATCATACTTAAAAAATAATGATCAGACTTAAACCAGTAATGATCAGACTGAAACAGACGATGATCAGACTTAAATCAGTAATGATCAGACTTAAAAAAACAATGATCAGACTTAAACCAGTAATGATCAGACTTAAAAAAAACAATGATCAGACTTAACAAACAGCAATGATCAGACTTATAAAAACAATGATCAGACTTAAACCAGTAATGATCAGATTTAAACAGACAATGATCAGACTTAAATCAGTAATAATCAGACTTAAAAAATAATGATCAGACTTAAACCAGTAATGATCAGACTTAAAAAAACAATGATCAGACTTAAAAAACAATGATCAGACTTAAAAAATAATGATCAGATTTAAACAGTAATGATCATACTTAAACAGACAATGATTAGACTTAAATCAGTAATGATCAGACTTAAATCAGTAATGATCAGACTTAAAAAACAATGATCAGACTTAAACCAGTAATGATCAGACTTAAAAAAACAATGATCAGACTTAAAAAATAATGATCAGACTTAAAAAATAATGATCAGACTTAAAAAATAATGATCAGACTTAAAAAATAATGATCAGACTTAAACCAGTAATGTTCAGACTTAAACAGACAATGATCAGACTTAAATCAGTAATGATCATACTTAAAAAACAATGATCAGACTTAAATCAGTAATGATCAGACTTTAAAAAAATAATGATCAGACTTAAAAAAACAATGATCAAACTTAAAAAACAATGATCAGACTTAAATCAGTAATGATCAGACTCAAACAGACAATGATCAGACTTAAAAACAATGATCAGACTTAAACCAGTAATGATCAGACTTAAAAACAATGATCAGACTTAAAAAAATAATGATCAGACTTATAAAAACAATGATCAGACTTAAAAAAATAATGATCAGACTTAAACCAGTAATGATCAGACTTAAATAGATAATGATCAGACTTAAACAGTTAATGATCAGACTTAAATCAGTAATGATCAGACTTAAAAAATAATGATTAGACTTAAACAGACAATGATCAGACTTAAACAATAATGATCAGACTTAAACCAATAATGATCAGAAGAGTAAGACGCGAATTTGACCCTCTAGATGAAGGAATTGGCCTTAAAAATGCCGAGCGCATGACATAGCTATGAGTTTTGCTCAGAATGTCGTTTCCACCCAAAAAACACTAGGCGTTCATCAAATTCTGACACAGACGCATAAACTTCAAATTTAAGTCCGATCATTTACTGATTTAAGTCTGATCATTATCTGTTTAAGACTGATCATTGTTTTTTGATCATTGTTGTTTTAAGTCTGATCATTATTGGTATAAGTCTGATCATTACTGGTCTAAGTCTGATCATTAACTGTTTAAGTCTGATCATTGTTTTTTAAGTCTGATCATTACTGTTTTAAGTCTGATCATTAACTGTTTAAGTCTGATCATTGTTTTTTAAGTCTGATCAGTAACTGTTTAAGTCTGATCATTATTTTTTAAGTCTGATCATTAACTTTTTAAGTCTGATCATTAACTATTTAAGTCTGATCATTGTTTTTAAGTCTGATCATTAACAGTTTAAGTATGATCATTAACTGTTTAAGTCTGATCATTATTTTTTTAAGTCTGATCATTAACTGTTTAAGTCTGATCATTGTTTTTTAAGTCTGATCATTAACTGTTTAAGTATGATCATTGTTGTTTTAAGTCTGATCATTACTGGTTTAAGTCTGATCATTACTGGTTTAAGTCTGATAATTAACAGTTAAGTCTGATCATTAACTGTTTAAGTCTGATCATTGTTTTTTAAGTCTGATCATTACTGTTTTATGTCTGATCATTAACTGTTTAAGTCTGATCATTGTTTTTTTTATGTCTGATCATTAACTGTTTAAGTCTGATCATTGTTTTTTTAAGTCTGATCATTAACTATTTAAGTCTGATCATTAACTGTTTAAGTCTGATCATTGTTTTTTTAAGTCTGATCATTGTTTTTTTAAGTCTGATCATTAACTGTTTAAGTCTGATCATTGTTTTTTTTAAGTCTGATCATTATTTTTTAAGTCTGATCATTACTGTTTTAAGTCTGATCATTAATTGTTTAAGTCTGATCATTGTTTTTTTAACTCTGATCATTAACTGTTTAAGTTTGATCAATATTTTTTTTAACTCTGATCATTAACTGTTTAAGTCTGATCATTGTTTTTTGAGTCTGATCATTGCTGTTTTTTAAGTCTGATCATTTCCAAGTTTAAGTCTGATCATTAACTATTCGAGGACTAAATTGAAATGACATTGTTAGTTTTATACCTCTCCATGTGGAATGACTATAATACCCCTCCGTGTGTTTATTAGGGATTTCGACTAAATGAAACACGTATCAGTTTGAAATTCAATAAATAAAACCAGTAAGAAAGTTGAGTGATAAATCGATGTATTTATGAATGTTAATGTTAATAAGTCAAAGAAGCGTACAACGTGGTCTTTTTTCTAAGAGTGAGGGGTCTGCATATTTTGGCTTCTTGTTCTCTCAACACTGCAATAATTGCATCAACTGCTTTTTTGTATGATTCATGTTCTAATTTGTAAAATCCGTGAGATAAGTCACGAATTATGCAATGTGATTTACGAACTATATAAAATATGAATATCGTTCATTTTTTTAACCTTGGATATAGTATACAAAATGAGAGTGTTGTGTATTAAACTTTTGAAACACATTACGCCAATTGTCAATGCGATCAAACAATGTTTGATAAAACAAAATTTACTTGCATTAATGTCGTCAATGTAAATTTTGTTTTATCAAACCATTTGATATTTTTATGGCCCGATCATAAACACTAATGCAGATCCATTAAAGCAATTCAATAATTAATTTTATACTTTGACGATATGATTTAATAGTTTCAGTTAAATTTTAGGGAAAATGACAAAGAAGGTATATGAATTATCACCTATTGATAAATCAGGATCCAAATTATGAAAATTGATAATTAAATACAATTTCAAATTATTTTAATTCTCAATTTCACAATTAAGGGGAAGAAGGTTTTTTCAATTCATTCATCTGGATTTCTGCTATCAGATCAATCTATCTTTCTGTTTCGTCTTGAACTTCATTTTAATAAGTTAAGAGTTTCATCTATCGATTCCTTTCCATTATCATCACTCTGTTATATTTTCTGATCAAATACAACATCAAAATCTGGTAAATTTCAGAGAAAAAAAAATAGTTAACTTTGTCAACTGACAGAGTGATATTCCGTCAGTTAAGTATTTTACGGGGATTAAAATATTTTGAAATTGCCCATAATTGTTAATTTTCATAGTTGAGATCGTGATTTATCAATGAGTAATTGTTTATACACCATCTTTCTCATTTTTTCTAAATTTTATGAGTATATTTAAATAAATGGACATTAATGTACCGTTAATCAAGGATATTTTTATAATTCACAAGATATTTTTCAATTAGAATTTTTTTATCATTAAAAACCAGGCAAGGAGGAGGACCATAGTTGTCTGCGTTCTGTGTTGGAGAAAGCGTCGGTGGTAGAAAAATAATCTTCCTTGTCTGACCTTCTCCTTCCTCTGCTCTCTCTATTTCAGTAGCTTCTTCCCCTTTGCAATCTACTCCCCAAATCCCCATTTCTCATTCCCCAAGGCCAAGAACCACACCCTTTTTTATACGTTTGGTTTGGTTGGTTTTTTTATATCACAAAAACAAGCTCTGAAGAAAATAAAGAAGACACAGAGAGATCTGGGAATCACAATCAGCTCACCCCCCAACTTGGCTGCTGCTTGAGGAGTGCCTTGAGATTTAAAGATTGAACAATTGATGGAGGGTGCTTATTGAAGTGGTTGGTGAAATGGGGTTTGATTGTAGGCAGGTGGTGGCTGGGTTTTTGACCATTACAATGTTTGTGATGTTGGGGCACATGATTAAAAGAGATCACTTTGATTCAATTCATGTATGTCTCTCACAAAGCTCCTATCTTTAGATTTGATTTTTTGTGGGGGGTTTGGTTTAAAGGTTTTAGCAGGCTTAATCTGATTTGGTTTGGGAGTGTGATCTGGATTGACTTTTTGTGCTTGTTGTTAAATTGGATTGATCTAGTTGAGTGTTGTTTGCTGGTGATGCTTCTTGTTTAATTGCTTGTGAGAAATTTCAATCTGGAGTTTGGCTTAGATTAAGCCTAGATGCCTCTATGGCCTTCTCTCAATTGGATCTGTGCTACGTATTGGGTTTTTTTGTGATTCAAACTATAGTCTTGACTCTTGAGTATTGTGATTCAAACTCATAGCATATTTTCAGTTTCTCAAAGCCTGACTAGGTGGCATAATTTGTGCAGGTGAGACTTTCTGAGACATCTGATCCTGATGGCTTCACCGATAGTAGTAAGAGTTTGGATAAGAGCATCTCTAAGTACGAAGGAGCTTGGAAGGAGGAAACTGAAGAGCTTAAACCCTGTTGGTCCAAACCAGATTTGGGTACGTCTTACTACTTTTCTGGCAGTTTATTTGCTCCTCTTGTATATATACTGTTTACAGGCCTGTAGCCAATCGCAGGATCAGCTACTTCTGATTGAATATGATTTTTGTTCAGCAAATTTTGCATGGTTTAGCTAATTTTAGAAATCTACATTTGCAGATGACGTGGAAGAATCAAAGGGATATGTTGCCTTCTCCTTGACGAATGGTCCAGAATACCACGTCTCGCAGGTAGATATGCTCCCTGGCTCAGTTGCTTTCTTGTTTAATGTTTTGGATAGCTTTGCTTAAGAATTCCATGTGAGGTCACATACATCGAAGTGTTGTAGATGTTCCTTCTGTCGTCCCACTGTTGTGCTACTTTTTTGACAATTAATCTCGGTCTAGCTACCTATATATCCCACGTGAGACATGACTCCCTGTTTGTCAAATTTCCAGTTTGTAGTTGTTGGTTTCTTTTATAGTTTTTCCCTTGACCATAATTCAGTATATGCTATGTTATGCTCGTCGCTTATACTGAAATTTGTTTGTTTAATGTCAGAGTCTGTATTTATAATCGGACATGCCTGGTTACTGTTATTTGTGTGATTTCAGATTGCGGATGCTGTTGTCGTTGCAAGATCCCTCGGAGCGACTCTCGTACTTCCTGACATTAGGGGTTCCAAGCTGGGTCAAAGGAGGTCAATATGCATTTCCCTTCTATCACTTATTGTTTCATTTCGCTGTCTAGTTTTAGCCAATAAAGAAATGTGGCAACTTTTAAATAGTTGCCGGGATAGTCTTTTTCACATTTTCACTTGACCTATATCATGAAAATCATGTTCGGTTACATGATTAGAAATAATACTTATATTTGTCAGTAGTGCATAGTTCTTAACTAATTTGAAACATTTTGGTTGCGAGCAGGACCTTTGGGGAGATATATGATGTTAAGAAGTTCATCCGTAGTCTCAACGGTGTTGTGAGAGTTGCAAAATCACTTCCAGATAACGTACAAAAGTTTGCTGCTGTTGCAGTCCCCAATCGAGTCACTGAGGATTACATTGCAGAACACATAGAGCCAGTTTATAGAAAGAAAGGAAACATCAAGCTTTCGATACACTTCCATTCTGTAAATATGAAGAAGAGCGACACAAAGGGTAACTTGGACTCTATTGCGTGCTTGGGAATGTTTGGTACGTTAGAGCTGCAACCCGCGATTCAAGAAGTTGTTGACTCCATGGTTGAGCGGCTAAGAACATTGAGTAGGAAATCAGATGGCCATTTTGTCGCAATTGACCTAAGAGTTGACATTTTGGAGAGCAAAGGCTGCCAAGAAAATGAAGCTAGTGAAGCAAAAAGTTGTTATGATGCGATGGAGATTGCGGACTTCCTGCAGAAGACAGGGTTCGATAAAAGCACCACGATATATTTGACACAAACTGTTTGGCACAGCAGCCTCGACCCTCTGAAGGAATTCTTCCCCAAAACATACACGAAGGTGATAATCTCTTTTCAAATATTCTCTATACTTATTATACACGCGATAAAAGGGACAGCGTAGTTTTTAAATTGTCTGTCACTGAGATCTGCCGTCTGTCCCTGCAGGAAGGCATAATGCCAGCAGACAAAAAACTGAAGTTCCTCAACGAAGACTCTGCAGAGTTTCAAGAGGCCATCGACTTCTACATTTGTTCCGAGAGTGACGTTTTCGTGCCAGCCATATCGGGCCTCTTTTATGCGAACGTAGCTGGAAAAAGAATTGCTGCTGGAAAAACTCAAATACTCGTACCTGCCACCATTCCGGAAAAATCTGCTCAAGCTTCCGAATTCCTGTCTCATTACATTACCAAGAAAAACCATTTCGCGTATTCCTGTTTCTGCTGAAATCCAGAGAAAGTGGAACTTCAGATTATCTTTGCAAGAAAACAAGCGGCAAAGAAATCGGCCAGGCTGCTTATGTTATCTGAACATGAATTTGGATACTACATTATTTTCTTCAATGGAATTTTTTTTTTTGATGCATTCTATGAGCTGCAAAAAAGCTCGAGTGTTTATATACTCATATTGAAGTGCATGTAGAAACATAAACCTCTTGGCACTTGTTGATTTTTTTTTTCTTAAACACTCCAGTAGTGGCTCTAGGAGACTCGAACGCGTAAGGATTTATAATTATATCTAACTTGTTGGTAGAATTGGTAAAACACTTGCGTTGTATGAGATGTTGTAACTCACAATAAAAAAATTGAAATTTTTTTTTTTGTCAATCGAAGGATATATTGTAAATAATAGAAACGTAGGGGACCTAAATGGAATTTCGAAAAACCTGAACCTCGTATAAATAGGGATAGGTTGCCCGAATTACGGAATCGAATCAATCATGGCGTCTTCAGTTAATGCGTTGTCTTCGACGCCGGTGACGGAGGAAGAGATAACCCTGATCGTGAAGTGGAGTGGCAAGGAGTACGCTATCCGGGTCTGTGGCGACGACTCGATTTCCGAACTGAAGCGTCGGATTTGCGAGGTCACGAGTGTTTTGCCCAAGCGGCAGAAGCTGCTGTATCCGAAAATGGGCAACAAACTGGCTGATGATTCGCTGCTTCTCTCTCAGATTCCGATCAAGTCGTCTCTCAAGATGACTATGATTGGGTATGTGACTTTTGATCGCTGCTTTTTAATGACTAGGGTTGGAATTGGGGGTTTCTGTTTAGGGCTCCAATTCGGAACTTTGGAGGTGGGAGTTGGTGAGTGATTGGAGGTTGATGAAGGGTGTCGTGTCATGTGTGTGAGAGATTGTTCTTCTTTTCTGTTGTGTATATGGTGTTAGTGGATTAATTTTATGATCAGGGTGGAGTTTCAAAAAAGGGTAGGGCTTGAGAAATTGGAACATTTTGGTGTTTGAAAGTTGTTGTGGTTGATGCGATTGTGGTGTGTTTGTGTCAGGACTGTTGAGGATGAGATTATTATGGATCAAGTTGATGCGCCGGAGATCATTGATGACTTCGAGATTGGCCAAGATGAATTGGTTGATGTGAAGGATAAGGATGTTAATAAACAGAAATTGAGGAGAAGAGCTGAGCAGTACAAGGTACGTGCTTTGTTTTGTTTGTTGATTGGTTTTGTTTTTGTCTGCCAAGTTTTGGATTTTAGTTTGATGCAGCCGTGGGGGCTTAATCTGAAATGGAATTTTATACAAAGCTGGCCGTGCAGTGTGAAGTGCATGTGTTATGTTATGACAGACAAGTGGCAGTGCTTAACTTACTACTTTAAGCAACAGATGGATATGATAATACGGTCTAACAGAATCTAAAAATGTGACTGCTTGAGTACATTTGTCGATGGTGTACTGCCTTAGTCTGTGTGTTTGGTGTTTGATTTGCAGATCAACCTTCTAAACCCATGCCGCGCAGGAAAAAAGTTGCTTGTTTTGGACATTGATTATACTTTGTTTGACCATCGGTCTACTGCTGAGAACCCTCTTCAACTAATGCGGCCATGTGAGTGGTCTTTTTAAATTTGAACTATTGCTTTTAGCCTCTTATTCGTTTGTCTGCATTGGTAAGCCAAAGGTTTTTGTTTGCAGATCTCCATGAGTTTCTTTCGGCAGCCTATGCAGAATATGATATCATGATATGGTCTGCGACAAAGTAAGTTCACACTCATTATTTTATAATGCACTCCTTAAAGATCCGCGAATAATGAATATACGTGCCTATTGTGCTTATTTATTTTACTGTAGAATGAAAGAAATTTTGGCTGCCGCATTACTTCAAAATTGATATTTTGATTCCCTTTATGTAGCTTGAAGTGGGTTCAGTTGAAAATGGAGCAACTTGGGGTGCTCAATAATCCTAACTATAAAATCACCGCTCTTATGGATCATATGGCAATGATTACCATACATTCAGAGTCCCGCGGTGTATTTGATTGCAAGCCACTGGGTTTGATATGGGCTCAATTTCCTGAGGTCTGTGTGCATCATGATAATATAAATCATTTCTTGTTGGCTTTTTTATAGATATATTTCATAGCTGTTTAAGCCCAGTCTTTCCTAATTCCTAGTATAAGTTGCTGCCGTGAACTTTATTTTTCGGTTAGTTTAGAAGTCAAAACTTTCTCTCAGCAATCAGCATTGTTCGAACTCTTGATGTATATCTGGTTGACATATTACCGGATTAATGACTAAAATAAAATTCAAAAGCAAGTATAAGATGTATATGGACCAGGTGTGGTGGCTTAATCTCATTATTTGTTCTTTCCGACAGTACTACAGCGCGAAGAACACTATCATGTTCGACGATCTGCGAAGGAACTTTGTGATGAATCCACAAAACGGTTTGACTATCAGACCGTTCAAGAAGGCTCATGCTAATAGAGAGACTGACCAGGAACTGCTCAAACTCACTCAGTACTTGCTCGCCATAGCTGACCTTGAAGACTTGAGTGTATTAAATCATAAGAATTGGGAGTTCTATAATGAGGACCATGCTAAGAGACGCAGCCGACATCATTAACTAAGCACTACTGAGTCCAACTTTCTGCCTGCAGGATGTGTTTCTGGACGTGAGCACACAAGCACAAGTGAAGGCTTTTCCTGATTAAGAGTCTAGACAAAAAGTGCCAAAAGCTACAGTTCCTGACCATTAGCAGTCAGTTTTGAAATTGTGCATCATGTTGAACTGCAAGTATTTATTTTCTCAATAACCATTTCTAGTATACACTTTTTCCTCAAAAAATAAACACAATCCTTCATGAAAGGTGCACACATAAAACATAGCAATTGCTAAGAAGCTATCATATTTGGTGATGAGGACTCTAATATTTGAGCTGTTCATGGTAAGCTGAAGTCTCATAAGTAAGATAAGTGAGAATCAAGTCTGAATATTATGCCTCCCTCACGGCGCCTCACCCCACCCCAAAAAAAAAGGTCTGAATATTATGCTATTATATAAAATCTAACAATCCCTTGAGATAAAATCCGATCAGAGGAACATCACTATGACTCCTTTTTGCTATTTCATGACACTTTCTGGAGCTTGGTCATGAAGAATCACTACCATTTTCTACACGAAGAACCATTCGATCTGTCTCAAATTGTCCATTCTGCAGGGAGGATAAGCATATGTTGGCTGAACATAGCATCAGATGCACCAGATGTACATGCGAGTTCCTGACTGATTACAGTACCTCTCCATTGTGATTCACGGTAAGATTCTGTTTGGCCTGGGGAGGGGTCCCCTTTGAGAGGTCCTTCAAAGTTCCCTGCCAAATCATTGCAACTTATATGTGTCAAATGTGATAGAGACCAAAGTATGCGTGAGCTTGATTTAAACAAAATGATTTATAGGTAAGCAAAGTGAACTGACAACTTAGACGCGCTTTGAAATGAAAGTTCCATACATGAATTGCATTTATGCCCCCATACAAAGTAGTGTGCAAGATCTACCACTACAGTGTCAGTAACACAAATCCACATTAAGCAGCACTCCCATGCTACATTAAATGGAATACACAGAAACTCTACAACAAACCTTATTAGCCCACATAAGTCCACAAGCATTGCAAAGGGTTCTTGGACCTTCAGGACCTCGCCGCATCATTGGAGTGTCTTTCTCGCTGATTCCACAGTGTCTACAGCTGCAATGGATTCACGTCCCAAACGAAATGTTCAGACATGTAACAAGACCAAAGTCCTGAAAGTGTATCCATTAGGTGGATCATTTTTACCATCTATAAACACGGTCTATTCTGCCTATATTTGTATCATGGGCTACACGCTAGAAAAGAAACAAAGTCCTAGTGTATCATGATTGCTGTTATCTAGATCGCAAGGGACACTATTCAGCCGAGATATCAAGGAAGTAGTAAAATGAGAGGTACATATAGAATACAAGTTAACTTCTAAAATTATTTTGCTTCTCATGCCATCCAGACACCAAAACCGACAAACCTGTGACTAACAGACTGACTGTGTAGGACTTATAATTATTAACTAAACGCTAACACCATAATAAGCATTTTTACTATTTTCCACCAATGATCAAGGGAAGTATGCGTACGCAGCTGCTTGCTGAGTTCCACTTCCATCTGAACCCCAGTTCTGACTCGAACCCCAACTAGTCACCGCTGAAGCAGAATCGTCTAGATTTGGTTTTGAAGATGTGAATTGACCCTTGTTCCGATTCATCCTGCAGATTATCAGCCACAAGGACTATTTATCAACTAACTGAAATTGCTGAAAGTTGGATATATTTGATAGTAAGCCATCTGAAGTGACAAGAAACAACAAATGCCCGTCCCCAAAGGGTTATAATGTTTAACTATTACTTGGCATTTATTTTTCATCAGGTAACATTTTGATAATGATAGCGAAACTGGAAGAGACGAACCTTCCTACACTATTGAAATTATTACGAAACCGGCTTAAATGATCGACCATGTGTATTAAAATGATCATAGGGATTTGACTTAAAACACCAAGACTTGCATATTTATGAGTATGGTAACAATAAACACCAGCTATTCTGCATTAATTCATGTGTGTGTGGACAAAGTGTCATACCTGAGAGCTACCTCTTTCCTGACAGTATAGCGGATTTTCTTCTCAAAGTTCCTTTCTTTCCTTTTTTCTTTAAACCTATTCAAAGAGGCTAATCTTTGTGGCACACTCAACCGTTGTGGCAAACCAGACATTCCCTGATTCAGGCATTGGTATTAACTGATGTTTGAAAAAACCTGGCTTCATAAAGTATACATATTCACTACGATCAGCAAAGAGATACCCTAGGACCCTGAGGATTAAGTACATGGGAAGCAGACATGGTAGAAGGTAACTCTTGTCCTCCCAGTAGCAGAAGCACGGCTTGAACCTGCACATGCCATGAAAAATACAAAAGATGGAAAATGAGACGATGCACGGTCCATCTATAGGGATTCAAGACCAGGTATAAGATTTGAGCATAGGCATAAATAAGTCACCCAGAAGCATGTATCACAAAGGAAACGTATCAAGCTATATTGTTATTATATTGACAGTTCACATAGAGAACATTTTAGTTAACTGATTGAGAGGGAAGATTTAGGTGTAAAATGCCAAGCGGTTCAGATGAGTTATATAATGTCACAGGCTCATCGCAGGACGCAGGCAAACCAGCCAAATTTTTACATGTTTTAATAAATGCAAGATGCTGAAAGAACAGTCAATGGCAAGAGAATCAGCAGCATTATACAAAACCTTGTTTCATCCATCCAAGAAACTACACTCCTTTTCGTTTATTTTTGTCAAGCATTGATCAACAGCTCACAAATTTGTTTCATCAAATGATATTTTTATTTTCAGCTTACCTTGTCGGGAGAGACAGAATCAAACACATAAACCTGACCCTGGAAAGAAAGAGTGAGCTGGTTTGCAGTCTCAGCCCCTTGAGCAACAATTGCATAGCGTTCATCTGAAATATTCTCTACAACACGTCCCATATGCCCATCCAAGCCCTCGTTTCCAACCACGCCATCATTGGTATCATCCTCCATCCCATTGACATCACTCATCTGGTGCACCCTATGATCATGCTCCTGCATATAATGCATATGTATCGCCCCGTGCGCATCAGTGACACTCAAATGACCATCTTCTTCATGCATATCATCCATCTCACTTCCTGCATTATGTTTCACCAAACCAGGCACCACTTCTGATCATCAAAATTCCATAAATTTGAAATCACATACAACCACAGTGGCTCAGTCAGTAAAGCAATCCAACCTAGCCAGCCCCAACATCATAACAAACAGATTCATGTGGCACAAAAACAACCTGGGAGTGAAATTTCCTAAACAAGATTAAAACCCCACTTAAGAATCTTGATAAAGATTCCAAATTTATGCTTTCTTTATCTCCAATCGATAATCGGCGAAACGAATACAAACACACATGATGTAAAAATATATTTGTATTTATAAAAAGTCAACAAACTGATACCTGTTGGATGCGAATAGGGGTTGATCTATTATCGTTAACCAGATGTGGAGGGATATCGCGATGGACGGATTAGGATTTGCGGATCACCTGAGAGATCGAAAGCACCGAACGAAGTTGAAAATCAACGGAAGAGATCGAGCCAGATCGGATTTATCCACTACTAGATAGAGACTTGATAACGATGGAAGAGATTTAACCTCAAATTTATTTTATTTTTTACTTTTTTACTTATGTTTTCAATTAGGGTTTCCCTCTTTCTTCACTACTTTTTTTTAAATATAATCTTCACAACTTAAATTTTTAAAAATTACATTTTATTATATACAAAAATTAAAAATTACATTTATATAATTGAGAGCGGTTCAGGTAAAAACCACTATTATATATGAAAACTAAAAACCTGATTTCTAGCTGACACGTGTCCAATTTTGTCGAAATCTCGGATATAACACGAAGGGGCATTATGGTCATTTCACATATCTCGGAATGATCAGACTTAAAACTGCAATGATCAGACTTAAAACAGCAATGATCAAACTTAAACATCAATGATCAGACTTAAACAACAATGATCAGACTTAAACAACAATGATCAGACTTAAACAACAATGATCAGACTTTAATCAGACTTTTTTTATTGGAGACTTAATAATCATACTTAAAACAGCAATTTCCAGACTTAAACATCAATTATCAGACTTAAAACAACAATGATCAGACTTAATAATCAGGCTTAAATAGCAATGATCAGACTTAACTTGGAATGATCAGACTTAAAACAGCAATATCCAGACTTAAACAACAATGATCGGACTTAAACATCAATGATCAGACTTAACTTGGAATGATCAGACTTAAAATAGCAATATCCAGAGTTAAACATCAATGATCAGACTTAAAACAACAATGATCAGACTTAAACAACAATGATCAGACATAACTTGAAATGATCAGACTTAAAACAGAAATATCCAACTTAAACAGCACTGATCAGACTTAAACAGCAATGATCAGACTTAACTTGGAATGATCAGACTTATTAATCAGACTTAAGACAGCAATATCCAGACTTAAACATCAATGATCAGACTTAAAACAGCAATGATCGGACTCGCAATATCCAGACTTAAAATAACAAATATTCAGACTTAAAACAACAATATCCAGACTTAAACAGTAATGATCAGACCTAAAACAACAATAATCATACTTAAACAGCAATGATCAGACTTAAGTTAAGTCTGGATATTACTGTAGCAATTTTTAGGACGATTATACCCTCGCATCTGTTATGTATTTTTAAATAAGTCCGTTTTAGTTTTTTTTATTTACAAAAAGCACCCTGAATTACGATTGGTCGAAATATACACGTGGCAATATTTTATTGGGTTTTTAGTTTTTATTTATAACTGTGGTTTGTATTTGATCCGTTTCCTATATAATTATTGATAGAGTTAGGGTGTTGACGTAAAAATTAGTTTCTATATGAAAATTATATAGCAATTTGATTCATCTGATTTTTTTTATAATGGGTACAACAGCTCATAACATTACAATGCATTTGATCATATCCGAAATTGTGAGGAAAATTGGTGACCCCAGGATTCGAACCTGGATGTAAGAATCCATAACAGACTCTTTAACCAATAAACCACCACCGCTATTGATTAATATTAATTCACTAATTGTAATAATGAGGGTGAAGTAATTGATCACATTTACAAATCTCTGCTAACATATTGAATTGTAATTTTTTTTGGGAAAGAGTATTGAATTGTAAATTATGGGTTGAATGATAGATTGGTTTGGATGGCCAAAGTAGGGCTTACTTGTATTCTACTTGATCAGTACATTACAAGCACAAATCATTAGGTTTAGATAGAGCTTAAGCAAGCATGAAGAAAGCAGTAGAGGCCCTGGTGTAGCAGCGAATGTCACGGGTCGTAACAGCCGTAACGACCGAGTGTCACGGGCAGTAACAGCCGTGACAACCCAGTGTCATGGACTGTCACATCATCAGAAGGCGAGAGATATTTTCAAATGGGACGGCGCGGTATTGACTCGGCACGAGAATCAGTTAGAAGTCATTAAAGCCAAATGCTGGCGTTTTGGGCGAGACGGAGACTTCGGCTTTAGTAGAACGACGTAGCTTCATTTGGGCGCGGAGTTGACTGATTTGACCGAGAAATAAAACGTCTGCGTTTTGAAGTAGGACAAAGTTGAGTTATTAGACATCTGGGATTTGGGAAATTAGGGTTCCTGATTTCAAAATCCCCAATTTGAGCGATGGAGCGATTCTCCAAGAACATCTACGAGTTCGTGTTCGAGTAGAGCGATTCAAGTTGCCGAAGCATTGGGTGTGGTTCGATTAATCACTGAAGGCTCGATTGAAGCTTGGCTGAAGCTTGGAGCTGCTGATAGTCGTTAGACGAGACTGGTCGGAGCGTCGTCGGTCTTCGTTTCACAGGGGCTTTCAGAGGGGCTGAAATCCTTCCACTCTTGTCTCGACTATTGTCGATTGATTGCTTGCTTGAGTATTTATGTATAGGACTAATTGATGGGTTTGTGTTTGATAAACATTGGAGAGTTACTCCTATGCTTGTATCTTTTGATTTAATCAATACAAATCCTAATTCCCTTATACATATCGTAACATTATGGTATTAGAGCCAGTAAGCATCCATCATTGTTGATTGTGGTGCTTATAGGTGTGATCCTTGATCAAGAACTTGAGTTTGGTGTCATTGTCAGCCCCGCCTATAGCAGTAGTAGCCCGGACTGACACTAGACCTCATTTTGTATACTGTCTTGCATTACTGTGATCTTGGATTGTGTTCTTGTGACCTGTGATGTTGTGCCTGAGAACTTACTTCTTGAATATTGATATTGAGTGCTTATTCTTGCTGTTTCTGTCCTTCTTCATGATGACTGATATTAGGCTTAAGCCCTTTGATGGGCAGATGGATTTTGCTATGTGGAATATGAGAATGAAGGGTATTTTGATGAAGGATAAATGTTGGAGGGCTGTTAGTGAGGAATGGGTGTGTCCAACCTCAGACCAAATGAAGAAAGACATTAAGGAAGTATCCTTAGCTGAGATCATGATGAGATTAACAGATGATGTAGTTAGACCCCTGATGAAAATCACAGATCCTAAGGTTTTATGGGATGCCCTTAAAACCACCTATCAAACTAAGTCCCTACCCAAATAGGATATTTCTTCTTAAGAAACTCTTTACCTTTAAGATGGACCTATCCCTTAGCATCCAAGAAAATCTAGATATTTTTCTTAGGATGACCCAAGACTTAGAGAGGTGTGAGGATGCTATTAAAGAGGAACACCAAGCAGTGATTCTCCTTAGTTCCTTGCCCCATCAGTTTGATACCCTTATTGATGTAATTCAGTTTGGAAGAGAGGATTTGACCCTAGCTAAGATCACAGAGATTATTACTCAGAAGAATGAATCCTTGAGAGTCTTTAAGCAGAAAATGGCACTAAACAGAAGGTTAAAAGTGAGGTGATGTTTGCTAAAACAAAGCCTAAGTTTAATCTCAAATCCAACAAATCCAATAAGTCTAAAACCCATAGCAAAGAATCTGAGAAAAAGCTTGAGAATGTCAAATGTTTTCACTGTGGTGAGATAGGTCATTACATGAATGGCTGCTCTAAGAGAAATCTAAGGATCATAAGAAGAAGGAACAAACTAGGACAGATAACACTAATGTGTGTGAGACTCAATATCAACCTGAAATTCTTGTTGTTGCAAACTCTAAAAGCATGAATGCTTGGATTCTTGAGTCTAGTTGTACTATGCATGCTTCTCCTCATAAATCTGTGTTTGATGATATTAAACTCTGTGATGGTGGTGAGGTTAAGTTAGGGGATACTACTACACTGAAAATCATATATAGGTATTGGGACTGTTCCATTGAAAATATTTGATGGTAGAATAAAAATTTTGTAGAATGTTGCTTGGGTGCCAAATCTGAGAAGAAACTTGATTTCTGAATCTGCATTAGAAGATCATAAAGGCTGTCTAATAATTTCTAAGAATGGAACTAGGGATGTCTTAAGAGATGATCATGTTGTGATTACAAGCACGAGGCTAGGTGGCTTGTACCTTGTTTCCTTGTCGCCTGAACTGAATGTTGTGCATGCTAGTGATAAGAATCTTGATGAAACTAAGTTATGGCATGCTAGGCTTGGACACATTGGTAATAAAGGCTTGTTTCATCTGTTTAAGAAAGGACTGATTAAGAAAAAGCCTTGTGACATTGAATTTTGTGAAATCTGTATACTTGGGAAGAAAACTTTACATGCTTTTGGTAATCTAAGATGACAGATAATGAAAAGCTTAAATATGTGCATAGTGATCTTTGGGGCCCTACCCAAGTATCAACCACTGGTGGTAGAAGTTATTTTGTCTCATTTGTTGATCATTACTCTAGAAGGGTGTGGATTTATTTGATGAAATCAAAAACTGTGGTGCTTGATTGCTTTAAATCCTGGAAATTATCTGTTGAGAGTGAATTTGACTTGAAAGTTAAATGCTTGAGAACTGATAATGGCCTTGAGTTTTGTAACAAACTATTTGATGATTTCTGTGCTAAAAATGGCATTAAAAGGCATTTAACTGTTCCTTATACACCACAACAGAATGGAGTAGCTGAAAGAATGAATAGAACACTTTTAAAGAAGGCTAGATGTATGCTATTCAGCTCTGGCCTTAAGAGTTCTATGTGGGGTGAAGCTGTGATGACTGCTGCATATTTGATTAATAGATCACCCTGTTCTGATATTGATTTTAAAGTGCCCCTAGAGATGTGGTTGAATAAGAAAATTCACTTATATCATTTGAAACCATTTGGGTGTACTGCTCATACTAAAGTATCATATGGAAAATTAGAACCTAGGGACATAAAAAATGTCATGTTAGGCTATCCTAATGGGTGTAAGGATTATAAGTTGCTTGTTATACAACATGGTGGATATAAATTTATTAGAGTCATATCTGTTACCTTCAATGAGAAGGACTTTCATTTTAAAAATCTGATAACTTCTGCTCCACTTGTTTTAGGCACTATCCAAGACACCACTGACTTCATCCCATCAGGTTATTTTCTGGGAAACCAGGGAAGACCAAATGGTGATGTTGCAGGGGAGGGCTAAAGACTTGTATTCTACTTGATCAGTATATTACAAGCACAAATCATTAGGTTTAGATAGGGATTAAGCAAGAATGAAGAAAGCGGTAGAGGTCCTGATGCAGCAGCGAATGTCACGGGCCGTAACAGCCGTAACGACCGAGTGTCACGGGGCGTAATAGCCGTGACAACCCAGTGTCACGGACTGGAACGACATCAGAAGGCGAGAGCTATTTTCAAATGGGACGGCACAGTATTGACTTAGCGCAAGAATCAGTTGGAAGCCGTTGAAGCCAAACGCTGGCATTTTGGGTGAGACGGAGACTTCGGCTTTAGTAGAACAACATAGCTTCATTTGGGCGCAGAGTTGACTAGTTTGACCGAGAGGTAAAACGTCTGCATTTTCAAGCAGGACAAAGCCGAGCTATAAGACATCTAGGATTTGGGAAATTACGGTTCCTAATTTCAAAATCCCCAATTGGAGCGATAGCCCGATTCTCCAAGAACATCTACGAGTTCGTGTTCGAGTAGAGTGATTCAAGTTACCGAAGCATTGGGCGTGGTTCGATTAATCACTGAAGGCTCGATTGAAGCTTCACTAAAGCTTGGAGCTGCTGATAGTCATTGGACAAGACTGGTCGGAGCGTCCTCGATCTTCGGTTCACAGGGGCTATCGGAGGGGGCTAAAATCCCTCCACTCTCGTCCCTGCTGTTGTCGATTGATTATTGCTTGCTTGAGTGTATATGTACATGACTAATTGATTGGTTTGTGCTTGATAAACATTGGAGAGTTACTCCTATGCTTGTATCTTTTGATTCAATCAATACAAATTCTAATTCCCTTATACATTATCGTAACACTTTCGAAAGCGTTCGAGATCGCAATTTGTGTAATTGGATGATTTTGGTGATTCATTGTTGTGAGATTTACGATTGAGTTTGTAAATTTTATAGGTTTTTTTGATGAAGAGGTACAATACAATGATTCATAACATTTTAATTCATAGTATATATATATATATAAATCTTTGAAGTTCTCTCTCGATAGGATCCCGCAGTCATTCTTACATATATCGGTATTTTGAAGCACTGGCCAGAACCGGCACTTTTACCATGGATCCGCACATATCTACTCGCAAATCATTTGTACATTCTTCAACATGTGGAGCACAGGCCACATCATTGGGCACTTGATAGAAATTTACCTATCGGCTTGCCCAAAATATGGAGTTTTGTAGCGGAAGATTAGATATAAGGGCAAGTGCTGGAAAATGGGTAACATGCGATGGAAAATGGCTAAAACTATGGAAACAATGGATGAGTATGGATGAATGTAAATGGTTGAAAGGTTGTATTGAAAGGACATGGAAGAAAAGTATAAATGGTGGAACGCTACAGTAAGGACACAATGCACTAAGTTATCCCTTGTAGGGAAAGATAACTTAGGCCCCAAAGGTTGCCAACCTCGACATAGGCGATAAGTGACCAAAGAGAGGACTCTTGTATATTCTTCTTTGATGTCCAAATGATGCTGGTCGAGCTCCCTTTTATAGCTGCAGCCTTGGTGGGGAGTCAAATAGTAACCGTCGAGCATTAAATGGTCTTTATGCCCCTTTGACCCATCTCCAACGGCTCTCTTGGACGTGCATCTCTCCCCAATGGCTCTATGGAGATCTTGGTCATTCAATGATAAGATATTATGACCGTTGCTCTTGAAAGCCGGACTCCCAAGTGTCCCTTGGGCATTCTTGCGTTGGACCTTGTCTAGGGCACTCGTTTGGGCCCCAGGATGGCTTTGCCTTGGCCCGATGATATTATTCACTCTTCCAAGGTTATTGCCCATTCTAAGACTATTTGTCGAGCCATAATTCCTAGACGATGACTTGTGTCTGAGGATCCTCGCATCGTCCAGAATCTGTGCGCCCAGGGCCCTGTCGGGGCCCTGGCCATTTCTTCCCAGCGCTGTCTTGACTCGGGGCCTTCCTGGTGCCTTCGGATGATCTGCTGGAAGGCCAAGGTAATCTTCCCAAGGTCTTCTTCTACTTGGCCAGGTCATGTCGCTCGGGAACCTTGGGGTCATCGGGGCCTTTAGAACCCCAAAGTCCTCGTGTCGGGGCCTCTGTTAGGTCACTTCAGGGCTTCCATTTAGGCAACCGCGCAACTCCTCGGCGGGGCCTTCCTCGGCTCGGGTCCAGATTTTGAATTCCCATCATTACCCCACCCTCGAAGATCGACCTTGTCCTCATGGTCGATGTTAGGTCCTTCTTGATCGAGCTCCACTTCACACGTTTCCTTATTGCTCAACTTTTATTGATTGCTGATGCTAGGCGCAAGTCGTTCTGGCCTCCTTTGTTTATGTGTCCATGCCTCTTCTTGCCTGGGTCAAAGGGAAAAGTGCCCCGTTGATCTTGGGGACGGTTTTGGTCAAAGAGGCCTTGTGGCTGCCCTCCTTGGCCAGAGTAAATCCACGCTTGTATCCTCGAGTCGAATGGAATGAGGCCCAAGTTGCCTTGCTGAATAGTTGGGTTAGGATGTCTTTCGAGTACAATCTGGCCATGTTGTGCAAAGTGGCATATGCTCTGGCCTTGCTGGTCTTGCCACGCCTGCAAAGACATCACCCCTGCTTGCTGCCACAATTTGGCCAAGCCCTCGCCCCGGGGTCCGTCGAGCCGTAGGTGATGAGTTGCGGTGATGTGCACTAGAGGTCTTCCAAACTCGACCGGCTCACCGAGGAAAGGATCAACGTACGAAGGCCTCTCAATTATGGGGGCCTTCTCCAAGATTCCTTGGTGATCGTTGCTCCTGTGGCCACCTTTGCGAGGGAACCCTGCGCTGATTGGGTCGTCATTGTGCGCCAGATGATCCTTATGTGCAAGTGGCTACGTGAGGCTTGCATCCTCTTCCTTGGCTCCGGATCTGCCCTTCGAGGATTTCTCACCTTTGTCCAAAGTGCTCATGGCATTGTTAGGTAATTTAGAATTGATTAACTTGGATGGTTTTACCTTGCCTTTTTGCTCCAACTTTTCCTCCGAGCAAAGTTGCTTTGCCTCGCCTTGGTGTCCACCACTTGTGGCCATGTTCACGCCCAAGTAGAGGCTGCTTAGACGATCTACTTCGTGCCCATCAAATTGTTGCACAATCTTTGGTCCCGGATCCCATAGGGTGTAGGGACCTTCTCGCCTTTCTCCCTTGTCGCGCTCCTCCATCGTGGGCTCTCCAACATTCATTCTGGGATTATAGATTCATTCTCCATTGACTTTGAGCATTGATTGACCATCACCGTGTCCCAGCACAAAAGATCCTTTGGGTTCAACGTAGGCCTTCGGCTCTTCGGGACATAATTGGTCTTGTCGGCAATTCTGCTCCTTTTGAGCTCGTGGTTGATCTGGGCAGTGAGGAATCTCCTCTTCTGGCCCATCGATGCTCCCAAAAGACGCCTCAAAGATCTCAGCACCCTTGCCCCATGCTGTCCTTGATATTGTTAGACAATTCAGAGATTGGAGAATCTAGAAGTTCTACCTCATTATCGCAAGTTGGGACTTCTTCGGGGGGGGGGGGGGGGGGGGCTCCATGATTTCCTCCCCTGTGTTCAGGGCCTCTCTGGTCTTTGCCAGCATTGAGTCAATCATATCCCATGCTGAGTCCGAGATGACGCATTGGCAAGTGGCCTCCCATTTGGAGAGCGTTGCTCCTTGATGAGTTGTATTTATACGACTCGTCGAGTCAGTTAATCCCATTTATTTCGACACTGTTATATGTGAACAGTTACTTTTTAGTATGGTTTTGCATCTCAGGTGTTTTGGAAGCTCTAGGAGGAAATACGCAATAAAGATAGCATTTTATGCCGAAAACACCACAATTGCAGATCAGACCTCTGGACGTTCGATGGAGCGCTGGAAATGGACCGATGATCAGAAAAATATGAACCATATACCGTTGCGTAGGTGACTCGATTCCCTACAACTCTCTAGTTCACACCGAGAGCATCCGAGGTCATATAGAAGGTCAAATCCAGAGTCGAAGTCATAATTGGCGTGCAGAAGGAGAATCAGACTCAGTGTGGATCGCATTCGAAGGAGACATTAGCAATACCGATAACGTCTCTATCGAACGCGGCCGATAACGTCTCTATCGAACGCGACCGATAACGTCTCTATCGAATGCGCCGATGACGTCATCAACACGTTTTGATGACGTCAGCAAGGCCGAAACTTGGAAATTGAGCCCAAAACAGACTTGGAAACCCTATTTTTTTGCTATAAATAAGATCTTTGGGTTAGGGTTCAACATCTCATCAAACAATCATTCGAGACGGCTCTGGAGAGAAGACGCAAGCTTTCGACGAAGAGAAGAATTTTCTACTTACTTTCATCAAAAATATATGTGTTTATTTTCCATGATCATGTGTAGCTAAACGTTTAATTCGGTTTAGGGTTTCGTGCATTGTGACAATTGTTTTGAGACTTTGTACTTTATGCAATTTCTTGTTTCTCTAGTTCTTGTGCTTAGTATTAAGGGCTGAATTGTGAAGCTAAGCTGAGACTTACCCGTAAAGCTTAGCTGAATAATTCAGTTCTTATCGTTAATACTTGTTTGAGACTTTCCCGTAAAAATGAGTAAGAACACCTAGATTAAATAATGCCTATCCCGGATTATTGAATTTAGGAGAACTAGAAGTCTAATGCCTTACCCGGATTAGGTTGTGGTGTATTGCCTGAAACGGAATACTTTGTGTTATTGCCTAAACCGGAATAACCCCACTTAGAAACTTGAAATTCGATTATTAGCAGTCAATGATAAACATGTCACAATAGAAACCATAAACTGAATGGTTTCTCTGATTGAATCCTTCGCGTTATTTTCTCCCGTGCTTTTATAACACTTGCTCACAAAACCACTTCTTTTAATTGTTTACAGTTACAACTTTACAAACCAGCTCTCTTGGGTTCGACCCCTACTTGCCGCTTTACTAGTTTCTTGCAGGAGAACATAAATATTAAATTTGACGCGTCAGACGACGCGCGGCACTCCTTCCCTTCTCACCATCATTGTATTACTGTTTGGGAGGTGCTGCCTTGGCTCGTATTGATGCTTCCACTGACCAATATCACTTCCATTCGAGTAACGTGGTCTTGGATGATCCCTTTTGTGCATATCAGTGCTTGCCCAACCCTTATCATGCACATGATCAGAATAATGATCAAAGTAATCATTATTTATCTCATCCCGGCGGTAGTGGGTTGGACTTCGTCGATCTACCTCCGTCGCGCACCTAGGTCTGCAAACGAGCCGAGTCAAGTCGAGTATTAAGCTGCTCAAACTCGACTCGAGTGAATATATATCGAACTCGAACTCGACGAGCTTCAAAAAAATTTGTTTGAACTCGACTCGAAATGTTTTCATGATACTCGAGCTCGACTCAAGTATTAAAACTCAAATTACACTTCCTCAATGACAAACCTCAATTTCAAAGCTTGTTTACAAAGGAAAATATTAAGCTTTTTACACAAAAATTCAAAGGGCAACTCAAGGACCCCAAGACCCAAGATTAGTCTAGCCCAAAAGTTAGGATTTTGGTGTTGTAGATGGATTGGGTTTTACTCTCCCTTTTATAATCACATGTGAATCAAACTCTTTGACATCAAGCAATGTAGGATATTAGGACCTTCACTTGCTTTTTGATTTCTTGAATGCTTCTTTATAATGTTTACTTTTGTCCCACATTGGATGTTTATTACAAAACAAATAAGATGAGAATATATATAGATGAACACTCTATCCAAATTCTAATCTACTCATTCCACCAAATCTAGTTGAAATTACAATTGTAATTTCCAAGATAAATGTGGAATAATCGAGTATTTATTCGAGTATTATTCGAGTACTTAATCGAGTTGTTCACGAGTTTAAACGAGTCGAGTATAACTTTGTTCGTGATCGACTCGTTTAATAATCCAGCCTAAATATTATGATCGTGCTCGACTCATTTATAATTGAGTTGAGCTTTGACCGAGTTTTGACCGAGTAGTCTCACGAGTTGTTCACGAGTACATCGTCTCATTTGTAGCCCTACGGGCGCCTATGACTTTGGTAGTCATCGTAAATGGGGGATCTTGCTAGAGGGTCCCAAGCGTCTGTATAGCCGATGGGGAATCTGGATTCCTGGCACCAAGCGTCCATTTTGAGGGTAGAGATCTCCATTGCGGGCATCAAGCATTCGTATAGCTGTTGGACCATAATTGTATGAATCATAAACACAGTTAAACCCACCAAATTAGACTCTTTGTCTATTTAACTTTTGCTTGTTAGTTTCGATATTTATCTACAGGGTATTTTGGAGTCTAGAGAGAATACAGGCTAAGGAGGAGTTTTTAAGCTGAAAATATATTACGAGTCATTCCAAGGTCACGACCAGATGCCGATTGTACAAAACTTATGATCCTGACGTGGAATCACTTAAAACAAGTCCAACCAGAGTCAGTCCGGAGCTGAAATGGACCGATGGCTTTTGTGGATGAGATCACAAAACTCACAAAACCACTTCTCCCTTGCCATGTGACCGGCGGCTTTTGGTTCCTTCTCCTCCCTTCTCCACAAGCTTCTTCTCCATGGTGACTCATGGGGGGCGGCTAAAGGAAGGGGTGAGTCATCCGATGGCTTTTCCTCCCCTCCATGGATTCATGCCATGTGTTTCTCATCAAAACCACATCCTCCTCCTCCCTTTAGCTATAAATAGAGCTCTCCTCTTCACTTGTAAAAACATGCCACAATCCACAAGTTAGTGAGAGAAGCTCTCACTTCTCTCTAGAGTTTGGGCACTAATCATGTAACCACTTTACTTTGGAATCAAAGCACTCTTCACGGTTTTTGTAAGTACTCTTTTTTACTTTACTGTCTTTACTTTCAAAAACCTTTACTTTTCAATGCACTTAGCTATGATGTCCTGTTCCATGAATAGTCGTAGCTAAACCCTTCATTCGGTTGAAGGGGTGTACTTGTATCATACAATGTTTTAGACCCTGCACCTAGTGCCTCTCTGTGTTCAAAATTTGTTGTATGTGCCACATATAAGGTTAGAACTTCCAAGGTTGAGTGGATGCTTTAACGGGCAAAGCTCTTCCGTGGGGTTCGTGAACATACTCGGGTAAGTGGATGCTTTAACGGGCAAAGCTTATCTGAGGAGTTTGACCTCTTTTAAAAACCATTTGGTTGATCGTAACTGAAGATCAAATGGATGCACATAAGGCTAAGATACTTCGAAAGGAGGAATTAGTCTAAATAGAAAAAGTGTTCTAAACGATGTTGCAAGTCTTGTGCTAGAAATAGCCTCGATTCATCTTTGAACACTTAGTATGATCATTAGAGGTCAATGATAAATAGACCATGATACAAGGCCCCTGAAACCGAATCCTTTCCTTCCATTAAAACATCAACTGTTTACTTTCTGTATAAACCACTCAAACCCAACCCCAATCGCACTTTAATTTATGTGTAAGCTTCATTAAAGAACAACTAATCCACACTGACTCTCTTGGGTTCGACCCCTACTTACCACTTGCTACCCAGTAGTGAAGTCGCGAGTAGCGGACTTATAAATTTATTTGTACATTTGCTCTGACGACAAGCATCTATCAATAGCCGATGGGGAATCTCGGTCTCTCTCGCTGATGGAAGTCACTTGGTAGATTATCTTTGTAGCGCCATCTCATAGTTGATGCATAGGCATAATCCGTGGAATCGTAACTGCTATGCATACCAAATGATAGGAATTTACATATCGGCTTGCCCAAAATATGGAGTTTCGCAGCGGAAGATTAGAAATAAGGGCAAGTGCTGGAAAATGGGTAAAATGCGATGGAAAATGGTTAAAACTAGGGAAACAATGGATGAGTATGGATGAATGGAAATGGTCAAAATGTTGTATTGAAAGGATGTGGAAGGAAAGTACAAATGGTGGAATGCTGAAATAAGGACACAATGCACTAAGTTATCCCTTGTAGGGAAAGATAACTTAGGCCCCAAATGTTGCCTACCTCGACATAGGCGATAAGTGACCAAAGAGAGGACTCTTGTCTATTCTTCTTTGATGTCCAAATGCTGCTAGTCGAGCTTCCTTTTATAGCTGCATCCTTGGTGGGGAGTCAAATAGTAATCGCCGAGCATTAAATGGTCTTTATGCCCCTTTGACCCATCTCCAACGGCTCTCTTGGATGTGCATCTCTCCCCAACGGCTCTATGGATATCTTGGCCATTCAATGATAAGATATTATGACCGTTGGTCTTCGAAGGCAGACTCCCAATTGTCCCTTGGGCATTCTTGCGTTGGACCTCGTCTAGGGCACCACTATAAATTTTTGCTCAAGTTTACGACAGCTAAATTTCAACGTAAACCAGTTGTAAAAGAGTCGTAATGCGTTAGGTATGTGACGCATTAGCACTGCGTCGCACAAACTGCGTAGCACAAAAACGTATAACAGCCTTGCGTTACAAATATGCGAGAGATATACGACGATTTTGCGTCAAATCGCACAAGTCGTCACACAACTGTCACTTGTCCGTTGTATACTCTCTACGACACCTTTACATTAAATGTACGTGACAAATACCAGTTCATTGCAGGTCTGTCGTAAATAAGTGTTCAACGACTTAGAGACACACATGCGACATAAATTATAATCTTTTAAACCAATTTATTTACAATTATATTTATTCATTAATTGTTCTAATATATAAATTAATAAATTCTGCAAATAATATTATTCGAAAATAAATTCACAGAATATAAGAAAATAAAATACTATATACTATTGGTTTGAAATTTTACAACATGTTCCTGATAAACTTTACAACCATTGAACATCAATGATAACATGGGAAGGAAATTTTACAACATGTTCCTGCTGAACTTTACAACCATTGAACATCAATGGTAACATGAGAAGTAGTTCGAAACACCACCAAAAAAGAAATTCCACAAAGTTCCTGTTGAACTTTTTGTTTTGGTCACACATGACCATCTATGAATAGTCAAGTTGCGTCAAACGCTGTCAAGTTTCTGCTAGCCCTGGACCTCTCCGACGATGACACCATCTCAAGCTAGCAATACATGTTAGTGTATATCAGAAATTCTAGTGGTCCGTTGTGAAGGATTTTTCATTTGCCGAGACACTTTATGCACAATTGTGAAAAGATTACTTACCCATGTCAATTCTTCCATTGTATTCACATCCCGTTTGGTGAAGAAGACCAACTGTAACATGAGTCAGAAGATAATCAGCTGCCACCAAGCACCCAATTCAACAATCCATAAATCCAAAACAACTCCATATAAATTGTACTGACTTCTACTCATTTTCCTAAGAAATGTAACCTGAATAGCAAAACAACTCCATTAATAGTGTAGAAACTTGGCCTCAGATGATCAGTAGACACAACTTGTGCCCATAATAAAGCTATGTTAAATAAGAGGTTGCCGTCACAAAAGAGCATAAAATGGTAAGCAGTACATTTACAAGTGCCATGATGCCTTACATTACTAATTAAACCAGAAAACAAGTACTAATGCCTTAAATGAAATATGAATCAAATGTAAACCAAGTACTTGGCCAGAGTTTTGTATCTTTTCCTTCGAATTATCTCCCTTCATTTCACATACTTCTAAACGAAAAAATTACAAACAGAAAACAATGAAAAAACAACCCAAATGATTTTATCACTCAACCACATACATGACTTGAATACCAAACTTATGAAATGCTCACATAAATACTTCTAAATGTATAACACATATGTGTAGAGATAGTAACACAGTACAAACTAATTTACGGCCACCATGCACATAAAAATTCAGCAACCTTTCAAGGTACGAAAAAATGCAACGTCCTGAAAAAATCAATTTCCGCTTCCAAAATCAGTTTCCCATCACTGCCCTATCTCCTCATCTCAATAACCAACCAATTTCTAATCCCTTACAATAATCAAACAAATCAACTTCATTTGTCTCCTAAACCACATCATCAAAAATCACCTCAATTCAGCCAAACCTAATTATCACACCATAATCAAACACCTACATCCTCAAAATAGCAGAAAACAAGCCGAATAGACACATACACAACCATCAAACCCACATCCTCGAAACATCAGAAAACAAGCCAAATAGACACATACAAAACCCTAAAAACTACATTCCACAGTGCTCAAAAGTCACAAATCACCACTTGTGCACAAAACCGAATCAAAGTTAAACTCTTAGACAAGCATTGGACCAATTCATTATCACATTAACAGGTTGAATCAACTTCTAGCTAAAATCGGATTTCAAATACAAGCCCTAAGTTTGTGAAACATATCTCATAGGGGCTGCGACGATGAACAGAAATGGTACTGCAGGCTGTGGAGCGGCTGGCGACGGATGGCGGCAGACTACGATGATGGAGGGTTGAAGTATCGGGCGGAGAAATGAGAATGAGAAGGAATTCAATTCGGTAGGGGAAAAGGGATTTCTCAGGGGGGAAACGCAAATGAGAGAAGGAAGGGGTTTGTGCGTTTTTGGTTTAATGAGATTGGAAATTTTGGATGGGTGTTGCCGACAATTTGGTAGGTTACTGTGTGTGCAAGAGGTAAAGCCACCATACATGTGTCATACATGTGTCGTAGCATTTTTAATGTTGTATGACGCATATGAGACATATACTTTTAGTGCGACGTAACGGCGTCATATATTTGTTGTTAATGCGTCGTACAGAAAGAGACAAAACTTATAAAGTGTCGTATGACCGTGCCAAATATGTCGCACATTTCGTATGATGGCTTGCATCATCGTACATAAATGTGTTGTAAAGTTGAGCCAAAATTTGTAGTGCACTCGTTTGGGCCCCCGGATGGCTATGCCTTGGCCCGATGATATTATTCGCCCTTCCAAGGTTATTGTCCTTTCTAAGACTATTTTTCGAGCCATAATGCCCAGACAATGATTGTGTCTGAGGATCCTCGCATCGCCCAGAATCTGTGCGCCCAGGGCCCTGTCGGGGCACTGGCCATTTCCGCCCAGTGCTGTCTTGACTTGGGGCCTTTCTGGTGCCTTCGGGTGATCTACTGGGTGGCCAAGGTAATCTTCCCAAGGTTCTCGTCTACTTAGCCAGGTCATGTCGCTCTGGGCCCTTGGGGTCATTGGGGCCTTCGGAACCCCAGAGTCCTCATGTCGGGGCCTCCGTTGGGTCACTTTGGGGCTTCCATCTGGGGCATCCGTCGGGGCCTTCCTCAACTCGGGTCCAGATTCTGAATTCCCATCAGCACCTTTACCATTGTGACGCGCAACAAACTTAAATTTATAAATCTCTTGCGACTACTAGTAAGCGGTAAGCAAGATCGAACCCAAGAGAGCTGGTTTATGAAGCTGTAACTGTAAACAAATAAAAGGGGGTTTTTGTGAGCAATTATTGTAAAGCACAGGAGAAAAGATTAACGAAGACAATCAGAGAAAACATTCAGCTTAGGGTTTCTATTGTGACACGTTTATCATAGATATCTAATGATCAATTTTATATTTTCAAGTGTGCATGTTCTGACAAAGGTAACAACCCAAGTATCCCGACAAAGGTGATACGCTACAATCTAACCCGACAAAGGTGTTAGACTTCTAGTTCTTCCCTAAACTAAATAATCCGACAAAGGTATTATTTAGCTTAGGTGTTACTATCTACCTTTACGACAAAGTATCCAGTAGACATTAGCGGTAAGAATTAGTTGCTCGACTAAGCTTTGCGACAAAGCTTCCACTTAGTCTAACAAGTTAATTCATAAGAATGAGCACAAGAACTAGTAAAATATAAAATAGCATTAAGAACAAAAATATCAAAACGTGTTCACAATGTACGAAACCCTAAATTGAAATAGAAATTTAGCTACTCATTGTCATGGAAATAAGCACAAATATTTTAGATGAAAAGGAAGTAGAAAATCTCTGTATCGCCGAAAGCTTCGGGTTCTTCGTCTTCTCCAGAGTTGTCTCAGTCTGATGGGATTATGAGATGAGCTCTGAAAATCCTAACCCAAGCCTCTTATTTATAATAAACTGGGTTTCCAAATCTATTTTTGGGCTAGAATTATCAAATTTCGGCTAGCTGACATCATCAAATGCGTTGCTGATGTCAGCATCTCATGGCTCACCGCGTCTCGCTTCTACATTACCACCGCGTTTTAATGCTAATATCTCTACAAGATGCGGTCATCTCGGAGCCTGATTCCTCCTTTCTGCGCGCAACTCTGACTTCGACTCTGGATTTGACCATCTATATGACTTCGGCTGCTCTCGGTGTGAACTAGATAGTTGTAGGGAATCGAGTCAGCTACGCAATGACGGGTGGCTCATATTTTTATGATCAGCGGTCCGTTGCCTGCACTTTGTCGAATGCCCAAAGGTCTGATCTGCCATTGTGAAGTTTTCGGCATGAAATGCCGTCTTTTATGCACGTTTCCTCCTAGAGCTTCCCAAACACCTGAAATGCAAAACAACACTAAAAAGTAACTGCTTGCATAATAAAGTGTCGAAATAAATAGGATTAGTTGATTCAACGATTTGTATAAATACGACTCATCAAACCACCCCACACTTAAACTTGTTAGTCCCGAACAAGAACTAGGTCATAGAAGGAAAACAAATATAACACCACAATTTTCCTCGACGTCCTGGATAATACTTCATAAACATGAGTTGCTAGTCTAAATTCCTCCTTTCCATGCAAAGCTCAATCGTTACTGAAATCATCATGCTCAACACAGAATTCTCTTGATCCATGTTACCTTTTGAGCTGAAATTGAAATCATTTCGGATGAATGGGAGATAGTCCTCTTTAGACCCATGATCTGCATTCGTTGTCCCGAGTTCTAGTTATATGTTTACACTTCATTGCTTTTTCTTGCACGTGATTCATTCGAGCTTCAAGGTTTTGGAGTTTTTTTTTCTTCTTTTCTTGGACAGCTTTTGTAATGACTTTCTTTGGCCTTTAGCTCTTGATGTAAGAATGTTGTACTTCACTTTTCTTTTGTATAAACCTTCACAAGTGGCTGATTTTTTCTTGAGCTTTGCTCCTTTGATGTGAATAGCTTGTCCTCTCTTCTTTTCTTTTGAGGGAGGTCCAATCATCGCCCGCAAGCATATGGAAATACCTCCCCGCTCTTTCTCATCCTCGCCCTTTTTTGACGCGAGTCAAGATGAGGGTCACCCACCTTTTTTCCCGGTTACTTTGGACTAGAGATAGGTGATAGCACTAAAATATATGCATTTTAGGCAACCTCTATGCTTGTTGTTTCGTTCATTTTATCACGATTTCACTTGCTATTTGATGCCTTGTGGTTCATTTCAGGCGAATTACAGAGTTTAAGCTGAGAACACAAGTGGACATTGATTTTGGAGCAAAACCGAGCATTTCGAAGCAAAAACATGGATTTTTGGACAATTGGGACAAACCGACCTCTCCGGAGTATTCTGGACCTATAGATCTCATTTGGTGCCCGATTTGGTCGATTCAAAGCTTGTTGGAAAGCTAACTCAAAGGGCTACAACTCTCTAGTTGACGCCGAGACCAAATTCGGAGGTTAAAGTTGCCAAAAAAGCCTTGTGCGTTCGCACAGTCCATTCCATGCGAGCGCACAACCCAGAGCCGACGCATGGAAATCTCATGCGTTCGCACGCGAGGCCTAACCTTGCCGGAGTATTTTGGACGTCCAGGTCGTTTCCGATGTCCGATTTAGCTGATTTTTGGCTTGTTGGAAAGGTAATTGGAAGGGCTACAACTCTCTAGTTGACGCCGAGACCAAATTCGGAGGTTAAAGTTGCCAAAAAAGCCTTGTGCGTTCGCACAGTCCATTCCATGCGAGCGCACGCTGTCGTAAAAATCAGATTTTTACTGCTGGGGTATAAATAGAAACTTAGGGTTTCTAAACAAAGTGGGGTCGATTTGCTGGGTTTGTGGAGCAGTTTTTGGAGGAAATCTGGGATTTTAAAGAGAAGAAAGAACCTCAACAACATCTTGAATCTCCATATTGGTTTTGAAGTTCTAAACTCTACTTCCATATTGTTGTTTGCATTTCTACTATTGATTTTGTTTGTAAACTCACCATGAGTGAGTAGTGACTTTGATTGGGGATTATGGATCCCCTTGACATGTTATGACATTGTGAACACTATATGCCATTGATGAATGAGTTTGCACATGAATTTTCTTCATTTGAACTTAATGTTTCAAGTTGCCTATAAGGTGTTTGTGAAATATCCTCAATGGGAACTTTGCTTGATCTTATGTTTGATGTAGCTCACGTTGATCAACATGACTTCAATGGACAAAATGAAGAAACATTAGGACTTTTGAGTTAGTTGGATAACTCATTTACCTAATGAGAATTGCTTGGAGTTAATAAGAACATGTTTATTTAGCCAATAGAGCGCAAGTGTGAGGCTAGAAATTCATGTTCTATAGTACCAATAGAGCGCGAGTGTGAGGTGCTATGCGAGATGTAACCTCTTGATAATAGGTTGTAGCGCGAGTTGAACCTAGTGTTAATGTTGCATGAGCTTAATTCTATCCGTGTGCATGTGATTTCATCATTGGTTTATCATTCCATTGTCACAACAATTGTCTTGGTGGTGAAGTAATCCCTAGTCATCTTTTAATTGGAAGTTAACCCCTTTGCAAGTTTCAATCTCTCTTTGGATTGAAAAATAGACCTCCCCCACAATAGACATCCTAATCATATTGTTAGCACTATTAGTTTAAGCACCTATCCTTTGGGTTCGACCTCGGTTCACCCGAGTCAATATAAATGTTTTGATTGACGTGACTTAGCAATAGTGTTTGAATCTCATTCGAATATTTTACCCTATATCACGACCGATCAAATGGCGCCGTTGCCGGGGATAGGTTAATTAACTAGGTGCTATTAGATTAGTTTAGTTTGTCTTGTAAATATTTTTCTTTTTCTTATGCTTGTATATTCTTCTCTTTCTCTCATATCCCTTACTAACTTCGTTAATCTTGTTTTGCGAGGATGGACCACTATAACCAACAAGCCATGCACGATGAAGATTATTATGAAGAGGATGACTCCTCGAATTATGCAATTGAAGATCAATTGGCTGATTTGACAAAGATTGTGGATAGCATGATGAGTTTGGTTGACAAAAGGAAGTATGAAGACAATGAAGATTATTATGAAGATGATCAACCAAATGCCCATTGTGAAGACTATTGGATGAACAATCAAAGCCAACAAGTCTATTCTAATGAGGGATATTATCAAGAGGGGGAGCAACCATATTGGAATTACCAAGAGCATGACTATCAAACTAATCGTTATAATTTGGATGGGGATGACCAAGAAGAGGAGCAACCAAATGGCTATTGGGAAAACTCTTGGAATCCATCACATACTTACACTCAAAATTGGAATGATAGTCAATGTTTCGAAATTGAAGACTCCTACCCTCCATACCCTCAACCTCCTCAGCCTTCAAATGAGCCTTCCGATTGTGAAGCCATGTTTGCCACTCTCCTTGAAAACCAAGAGAGGATGAACGCTAAGTTGAAAATATTGGAGGCTCGAAACCATGAGTTAAAAGCGAATGGGCTCAATTGAGGGAGATGGGTGCTCAACACCAAGTTTTGGGAAGCGAATGGTCACAACAAACAATGGAATGTGAAGACATGGATGTTGAGGAGGAGGTACCCGAAGAAGAAGTTATTGAACCTAATGCCTCAAGGGAAGAAAGGGATCAAGAAGGGGAGGATGAGTTCATGAGAGCCGTTCGCCAAGCCGTTCATGAGGAGATGGAGAGTAAATATTGTGACGAAGAGGAGGTGGAATGCAAGAGTGAAGCATCCTTCACTACTAGTACACATCAAGATCGTTTGGACGAGAACACACAAGAGCTCACCATTCCATCAAAGCCTTGGCTCTCCGATGAGGAATTCTTCAACGATGACGACTCATGCATTGAAGATATATCTCTTTTGGATGAAGAAGACCTCCCTCCCGCTATTAGTAAGCTCGATAGTGAACCCGATTCTCTTGTTGATGATGGAATCGAGGAAGAGGATATTGAGCCACAAGAACTTCATGGGTATAGAGACGTTGTTGAGACTTTCATGGAAGAGACTAAAGAGCCACCTCGCATGCAAGTAAATGGAAGTTTAATGAGGAAGATTAAGGAATGGGCACCCAACGACATCATCGAAAAATTGAAGGAAGGTGTGCCCATCACGCTAGAGGCTAGCATTGAAGATCCTTTCTTTATCGCAAAGCCTCGAGACAAGTTTTGGAGCTTCCTACCATACTTCACGAGATTATTCAAAAGAAGTTCCCATGACCCCTTAGCTATAAAGGGATCTTCATGTTTGAAGGGGTCAAACTTGCAATTGGAAGTCCATCGTAGGCTTGGTGGGAAGAAATTCAAATGGGATTTAAAGGTGGTTTGACACGATCAAGTACAAGGCCCCGCTTGAGGAGGGATCTTAGCAAAAGACTCCTCAAGTGTGCTTCCTATCTCTTAAGAGGAGAATCGGCTCCGTCTTAGCCAAGACGTTAAACTAGGCTTGTGAGTGTTTTCTCTCCCGATCTTCAAAGTAAATCTGTTTTGATTGGATTCCTATTGCTTTGTGCAAGAATTGAGGATATGAACTATGCATGCGTGAATGCTTATGTTTGATGATCTATGTGCAATTGAAATGCTTTTAGCACGATGTCTTCTTAGCTTATGCTTGGTGAATTTGATGCATTGATAGGATACAAGTGTGGGGTGTTGAAATTTTGTGCAAGGGTGTTGATGTACGATTTGATTTTGGCTTAGAAACCTTGATTCCAATTCCATGCGTTTGCACAGTCTCTTTGTGCGCTCGCATAGCAAGCCTCTGTCCTCATTTTGTTGAGCTCGCATAGTCTCGTGCGCTCGCACTCGGTTTTTATGCTTCGGCACCCATTCGTGCGTTCGCATTATAAGCAAAATTTTCGTTCAAATTCTAAGTGTTGAGCTCGCATGATCTCATGCGCTCGCACACAAAATCAATGCCTCGGCCCAGCACATTGCGTTCACACAATATCGTTCATGCGTTCGCATAGCCATTGAAAATCAGTCATTCTCAGTTGTCCGCACACCTGTGCGTTCGCACAACAGAATTCATGCGTTCGCACAAATATATTCATGCGCGCGCATACTCGAGTCCGGCACCATACTAACTTGTTTTGGTGCGCTTTTGAAAGATTTGGGCATTTGGCGGCCTATGATGCGTTCTTTTGATGAATTATAAGATTGGCTTGCATGATCATGACATGTTTACAATGATGATTTCTTTGCCTCGTGTGCTTAACATTCTCACTTCTAGTTTTGTATCTTATAGTGAACAAAGGGGAATCATTAATCGAATCTTTTGTGCAAGACCAATCGCCCAAGAACTAGGCGCGCGAAACAACATCTCGTATTTTGAAATGGCTACCTCCAAACGAGAGAAGTTTTTCTTGACTCTCTCTTTGCTTTCCATTATATCCATTGCTTAGGGACTAAGCAATTGCCAAGTGTGGGGTGGCCTATGTTTTGACATGTTTTGACTACATGAGATGTGTTTGCTTGCTTGACGTGTTTTAATGTGTGGAATCCAATCAACTCGCATGTTTCATGGAAAACACTTACATTACTACACAATTCATCCAAAAATTTCAAATTATTAACGAAAACAAAAAGTCTAGGCAAGGCTACATTTTTGAAAAATTTCATCTCTAAATTCAACTAGTCGTGCATGATTTCACTTGATTGATCCTTTAGATGACTAATGGAGCGGATTGTTGACTTTCATTCTTGAGGATCAAAGCATCTACTAGCACTTCTTTATCTTTTATTCTAAGCTTTTTCTCGTTGAGACTAAAGAGTTGATCTTTGAAAGCATAAAGTCAAAACGATTTATAACTCCAAAACCCTTGCATGTCATGATTGCCTTTAGGTGACCTTAGTGACCTTGCTTATCTTGTGGATTTGTCTTGTTGGTTTGTCATGCTCCATTTTTAACACTTAGCCCTTTGTCAAAGTTCTAAGTGTGGGGTCAAAAGAGGGCAAGAAAAAAAGAAAAAAAATATGTGAAATAAGCCCCAAATCCCTTCCTTATGATTGATCACCATTAGGAAGAACTTTAAAGACGTATGTGCTAAGTGCCGAGGGTTAGGAAGGTAAGTTCCCCCTCGAAAGTGCTTAGTGCGGCTTCTACCCCCTTTAATGTTTCAATTAGACTTGACAATCGGCTATTCCGCCATTCTCTAGCATAAAAACCAATGAGACAATTGATGCTTCCTAGTAAGAATTCATTAAGGGACGAACCTCGTACTCTTTTGTACTTAGGCATGAAATGACTTGCAAGAATATACAAAAAAACTGTGATATTGGAACTCCTCTTCTCTTATGACTAAGTGACCTTTGCGTCCTAGGCTTGAGAATGAGTTCAAAGCCCACAAGCCAATGGACTAGCCTCCTTGCTAGCATTTGTGAGTGAGCCAACAAGATTTCTTTGCAACTAGAAGATTGTTTTCTTGAAGTCACTAACATAGAAAAAGACTAGAATCCTTGATTAAAGATTTATTAGTCTTTGCTTTGATTTGCTTGAATGTCCTAATGCATGAATTTTCACAAGGATTCGAAGAGGTTTCATGTAGTGATTGAAATGCACGTATCTAGTTGAATACATTATGAACTTAATGAAAAACACCTTGCCTAGTACTTTGACAATTGTGAGTTTAAAATGCCTATTTGGATGGTTGTTCTTTTTGGTGGGATTTGTGAGTATTCCCGTGTCTGAAAACTCTCAGGAGACTACAACTCCTCCACTAGGGTAGCTTAGGGGTTTAAAGGCTTGGTGCATTCGCTAAATGCACTCGTGTCACCTACGAAAGTGGTTTATCAAAAGTAGTATTTGTTTCATAGTATTTTAGTTAGTTTTCGTAACCATATGGAGTTTTCTTCGAACCAAGGATGAGTGAGCAAAATGCATTGTTGTTGTTGATCTATATGATTAGTTTGCTCGGGACGATCAAACGATAAGTGTGGGGTGATTTGATAGCACTAAAATATATGCATTTTAGGCAACCTCTATGCTTGTTGTTTCGTTCATTTTATCACGATTTCACTTGCTATTTGATGCCTTGTGGTTCATTTCAGGCGAATTACAGAGTTTAAGCTGAGAACGCAAGTGGACATTGATTTTGGAGCAAAACCGAGCATTTCGAAGCAAAAACATGGATTTTTGGACAATCGGGACAAACCGACCTCTCCGGAGTATTCTGGACCTATAGATCTCATTTGGTGCCCGATTTGGTCGATTCAAAGCTTGTTGGAAAGCTAACTCAAAGGGCTACAACTCTCTAGTTAACGCCGAGACCAAATTCGGAGGTTAGAGTTGCCAAAAAAGCCTTGTGCGTTCGCACAGTCCATTCCATGCGAGCGCACAACCCAGAGCCGACGCATGGAAATCTCATGCGTTCGCACGCGAGGCCCAACCTTGCCGGAGTATTTTGGACGTCCAGGTCGTTTCCGATGTCCGATTTAGCTGATTTTTGGCTTGTTGGAAAGGTAATTGGAAGGGCTACAACTCTCTAGTTGACACCGAGACCAAATTCGGAGGTTAAAGTTGCCAAAAAAGCCTTGTGCATTCGCACAGTCCATTCCATGCGAGCGCACGCTGTCGTAAAAATCAGATTTTTACTGCTGGGGTATAAATAGAAACTTAGGGTTTCTAAACAAAGTGGGGTCGATTTGCTGGGTTTGTGGAGCAGTTTTTGGAGGAAATCTGGGATTTTAAAGAGAAGAAAGAACCTCAACAACATCTTGAATCTCCATATTGGTTTTGAAGTTCTAAACTCTACTTCCATATTGTTGTTTGCATTTCTACTATTGATTTTGTTTGTAAACTCACCATGAGTGAGTAGTGACTTTGATTGGGGATTATGGATCCCCTTGACATGTTATGACATTGTGAACACTATATGCCATTGATGAATGAGTTTGCACATGAATTTTCTTCATTTGAACTTAATGTTTCAAGTTGCCTATAAGGTGTTTGTGAAATATCCTCAATGGGAACTTTGCTTGATCTTATGTTTGATGTAGCTCACGTTGATCAACATGACTTCAATGGACAAAATGAAGAAACATTAGGACTTTTGAGTTAGTTGGATAACTCATTTACCTAATGAGAATTGCTTGGATTTAATAAGAACATGTTTATTTAGCCAATAGAGCGCAAGTGTGAGGCTAGAAATTCATGTTCTATAGTACCAATAGAGCGCGAGTGTGAGGTGCTATGCGAGATGTAACCTCTTGATAATAGGTTGTAGCGCGAGTTGAACCTAGTGTTAATGTTGCATGAGCTTAATTCTATCCGTGTGCATGTGATTTCATCATTGGTTTATCATTCCATTGTCACAACAATTGTCTTGGTGGTGAAGTAATCCCTAGTCATCTTTTAATTGGAAGTTAACCCCTTTGAAAGTTTCAATCTCTCTTTGGATTGAAAAATAGACCTCCCCCACAATAGACATCCTAATCATATTGTTAGCACTATTAGTTTAAGCACCTATCCTTTGGGTTCGACCTCGGTTCACCCGAGTCAATATAAATGTTTTGATTGACGTGACTTAGCAATAGTGTTTGAATCTCATTCGAATATTTTACCCTATATCACGACCGATCAATAGGACGGTCTATTTTCCCATCCTATAAATGATGCGGCGGCGGCGGAGCTAACTCTGAACCATATCGTCTCGAAGTGCTAGCCTCCACAAAGTCCATATAACCATATAACTTGAATTTCGGTCCTTTGAATGCTTCGTCAAGCCTCTCAAGGACATTTCTATCAACTCCACATCCCTGTTTATCTCAACTCAAAAGGACACGTAGTGGCTTAAATTCACATGTAGTCACATAATTCAAATTTCACGAGAAAAATACATGTAATCGGCATCATAAATTTCACATACTTATAATTCAATTCTGCATATCCAAGAAACAGAGAAATTTCATACTTCATTTTGTTTTGTTTTTTTCCAAAGAAAACATGCAGACACTATGCAGGTGCAAGAAAAAAATAAATATGCTAACACAACAGACTGACTCTCCCACCCCACACTTTTGAACCAAGCCGTGTCCTCACGGTACGACTTAAATTCAAAGACACAACAATGCAAGACACACAAGTATGTGGAAAATAGAAGTAAAAGTGAACAGGTACTCCCCTCGTCACGTTGTATGATGGTGTAAATTTGGGTCAAACGAGTCGGTCATAGCTGGTCAACGGTTGACCGCACCCACTTCAAACCTTACGCTGCCACGTCCACTGTAGACGTTAACCAATGTCAAGGCAGGGCGCGACCAGCTAATGTCAATGTTGGACGCGATACCCACTGAGTCGCACCTGTTTTAACCTGCAAAACAACTTCTTTTCCCAAAAAACAATGTACAAAACATGACTCAAGACTCAAACAAACATAAAGTGAAATAAAAAATGAAAACTCAAAAATTTGACGGGCTGCCTCCATGTGAGCGCCTTTGTTTTACGTCGTTGGCTCGACGATATCTCCTTAAGGATCACAAGTTAGGATCCCATGGACGTGTGAGGTCAAATTTTGCCTCAGCTATTCCTTCAGTCTGCCCAAAATCATCGTGTAATGGTGTGCTCGTGTCTCCTCTCCATCGATCAGGCGGGTTCGCCTTCACATTCTCCCTAGTTTGTGAGGACATTCCGCTCATAGCTAACTCTTTTGTCGCATGTCTAGCCTCATCTGGTAGGTTAGGAACTAGGGCACCAAGATATGATGTGTTCACTATGTCCGGTGGTTTCTTCATGCTCGGGTGGTCTCCATCCTCATAGATATAGAAATTCGATGTCTGGCTACCAAACGCAAGTGACAACAAGCCTGTGTCCATGTCAATCTTGGTTTTGGTGGTGAAGAGGAATGGACGTCCCAAGATAAGTGTCGGAGGATCATCATCTCTAGCATCTCCCATCTGCAAAACATAGAAGTCTGCAGGAACAGCAAGATCTCCAACACGGAGGGTTAGGTTTTCAAGCAAACCAACAGGCCGAACACGAGATTTATCCCCTAACTCTACTAACAGCTTAGGCAGTTTCAAAGAACAATATAATGAGTAAGGCATAGCATTAATAGCAGTACCCAAATCGATTAAGCAATGATGTATTAGAGTCTCACCAACACCACAGGTGACTGTGAATGCACCTGGGTCCTTACACTTTTGAGGCGGTGCCTCATGCTCGTAGCTAGTGGGTGCTCCCTTGTCGGCTCTTTAAGCTAATCTCTTACCTCCAGCTCATTTCATAGCTCATTCTTATCGATCATATGCTCTTTCGGAGCTCTTACCTACATAGAAAACGAAGGCAAAGGGTCATGTTTTGAATTTTCAGCAGTGGGGACCGCGTCCGCATCAGACGTTATGGGCGTGTTACGTGTAGACATTATAACCGCGTCATCTTCGGACATTAGCGTCGAGATAATGTCTATTGGAGATGTGGTGCCCTCTGCTGCAGGCTCCTTTTTGCTATTTTTCGCCTTAATGTGCTCGTTGAGTGCGAGTAACTTGTTTACTGCATCCGCGGACTCCTTAAGTGCTGCGTCCACATCTACCACTACCATTGTGTTGATATTCCCTCTCGAATTAGGCACTATCTGTGACAGTAGCTTTCCTGGATCTCTCTTCAGCTCAGAAATAGTCTGTGCTAAGTTGGACATCTGCTTAACCAGCTCCGCTAAAGTTTCATCATTTTTCGCCTGATTTTGTTGCATGGTAATTGCCAGCTCCTTCACCACATCTTCCAGAGACTTGCTGGAACTCTGATTGCTTGGGCCTGCGTGATTGTAGTGCCCTCTCTGTTGATACTGGTTCTGATTATTGTAGCCTCCCTGCTGTTGACGGTATGGTGGGAGGTAGAACTGTTGTTGCTGAGATTGCTGGGGTGCATGATTATTGTAGTTTTGAAATTCACCCACTGCATTGACATTGGCCTATGTATCCTCCTGTAGAGTCGGGCAAGCATCTGTCTTATGATTGGCCGCACCACAAAACTCACAGGGCTTCACCTGAGTCGGCTGCTTCATTATGAGCTTCTGCATCATCTCTCTCATCTGCTTCAGCTCCTCGGTTACCTGGTTTGACGGTATCTCAGCCTTTGCAACGCTTCTGGTTCTGCTGAACTCCTCCTACCTGCTGGCCTCTTCTCTGAACCTTGCGTTCTCAGCCACTTCTGCGATCAAGTTTCTCACTCTCGCTGAGGATAAATTCATGATCGTGCCTCCAGCTGAGGCATCAAGCAGCATCCTATCGAGCGCTCTCAACCCATCCAGCAAGTACTCGATTATCAGCTTCTCAGGCACTCCCAGGTTGCAGCAGCTCTGTTCTAGGCCGTTGAATTTCTCCAAATAGTCATACATTGACTCATTAGGCCCCTGCTTGATATCCTGTAGTTGCTTGCGAACCTGCATTGCCTTGGCAGCTGGATAGTACTTGGTGAGGAACTTCTTCTGCATCTTATCCCATGTCCTGATGCTACATGGGGGAAGAGACAAAAGCCAAGCATTAGCTGCGTCAGTTAAAGAAAAGTGAAAAGCTTTTAATTTAAAGTCCTCCACTGAGACTCCAAATGGTCGGAGAGTCTGGCAGATGCCATGAAAGCTCTGCAGATGTTTGGTGGCTGACTCTCCTTGTCGTCTTGAGAACTTTGGCAGATGGTGCACTACTGCAGTCTTGATTTCTATTTTAGCTACTTCTGGCCCTTCGTCGATACACCAAGGCTGATTCTGAAAGTCAGGAGCAGACAGCTCCTTCACGATAGGCTCATAGTAATATTCTTCATCATCTTCCGGCCTCTTGTGAAGTGGTGGTGGCGGTGGAAGCGGCTGCCTCACGCCAGCACCATTCCCAATATTATGTGCAGCTGGTGCCCTCTGATTCAGCTGTCGGGCCAGCCTTGCTGCGTTCTTTTCCCTGTTGCGAGCACGTATCTCTCGTTTCAGCTCATCATAGAATGGAGGTGTTACTTCGTTTTCATTAATTGGAGCAATCTCATTGTTGTTGTCATCATCGCCAACCTGACTACCTACGTGAGACATAGTGAAACAAATAGCAAGCACAAAAATAGCTAAATAGGATAAATAAATAAAACAAAAAACAAAAAAAACAACTTCGCCAAAGCGCAGCTCCCCGGCAACGGCGCCAAAATTTGACGCGCGTCGTCTGACGCGTCAAATTTAATATTTGTAAATCTCCTGCGACTACTAGCAAGCGGTAAGCAGGGTCGAACCCAAAAGAGCTGGTTTGTGAAGTTGTAACTGTAAACAAATAAAAGGGGGGGGTTGTGAGCAATTATTATAAAGCACAGGAGAAAAGATTAACGAAGACAATCAGAGAAAACATTCAGCTTAGGATTTCTATTGTGACACGTTTATCATAGATATCTAATGATCAATTTTATATTTTAAAATGTGGTTGTTCCGAGAAAGGTGACAATCCAAGTATCCCGACAAAGGTGATACGCCACAATCTAACCCGACAAAGGTGTTAGACTTTTAGTTCTTCCCTAAACTAAATAATCCGACAAAGGTATTATTTAGCTTAGGTTTTACTATCTATCTTTACGACAAAGTATCCAGTAGACATTAGCGGTAAGAATTAGTTGCTCGACTAAGCTTTGCGACAAAGCTTCCACTTAGTCTAACAATTTAATTCATAAGAATGAGCACAAGAACTAGTAGAATATAAAATAGCATTAAGAACGAAAATCTCAAAACGTGTTCACTCTGAAACACAAATTTAGCTATTCATTGTCATGGAAATAAGCACAAATATTTTTGATGAAAAGGAAGTAGAAAATCTCTGTATCGCCGAAAGCTTCACGTTCTTCGTCTTCTCCAGAGCTGTCTCAGTCTGATGGGATTATGAGATGAGCTCTGACAACCCTAACCCAAGCCTCTTATTTATAATAAACTGGGTTTCCAAATCTGTTTTTGGGTTAGAATTATCAAATTTCGGCTCGATGACATCATCAAATGCATTGCTGACATCAGCATCTCGTGGCTCACTGCGTCTCGCTTCTACATTACCACCGCGTTTTGTGTTGACATTAGCGTTAACGCTAATGTCTCTACAAGATGCGGTCCTCTCGGAGCCTGATTCCTCCTTTTTGCGCGCAACTCTGACTTCGACTCTAGATTTGGCCTTCTATATGACTTCGGTTGCTCTCTGTGTGAACTAGAGAGTTGTAGGGAATCGAGTCAGCTACGCAATGACGTGTGGCTCATATTTTTCTGATCAGCGGTCCATTCCTAGCACTCCGTCGAATGCCCAAAGGTCTGGTCTGCCATTGTGATGTAATCGGCATGAAATGCCGTCTTTTATGCACATTTCCTCCTAGAGCTTCCGAAACACCTGAAATGAAAAACAACACTAAAAATTAACTGCTCGCATAATAAAGTATCGAAATAACGAGATTAGTTGATTCGACGAGTCGTATAAATACGACTCATCACATTGCAAGACATAATACTTAGGAAGCATTCACGCGCGAGGTGGGACGAGGAAAGCATCCACGAGGGATGTAGGAAGCATCGACGCGCGAGCGGGACGAGGAAAAGGGAGAGAAAAATTTTACGGTTAAATATGTACTTTTTTTTAATCGTGGAACGTGTGAATTTTACTTGAGCATGTAAATGTGACTTTTTTTAATATTGTGGGTTTACATCGAACATTACAAGAAATACATCACATTTCACACATATATTTTTAGTCCATTTGAAGCGCAGGCCGCACCACCCCGGATTTGAATTTGAGCTTGAATCATTCGTTGAAGTACAGACCAACTGGCACCTCGAACTTTGAACCCACGAGTTGACATACCTTCATGGTAAAGGCATAGTAGCGAAGCACGCCAGCACACATCCACGAGTGGATTGGACGTAACATCTGCAAGCATCCACAAGGACGAGGAAGAGGAAATGAAAGAGTAAAATATAAGAAAACATCCGCAAGGATGGAGAAGAGGGTTCACATCATAAGATGAAACTAGAAAAACCCACACAAAATTTTGAGAGGAAAATGTCATAAGTGAGGCTTAAACCCTCCATCTTGTAGATGCAATGTAAACGTAACTTTTGAGCATATAAATTTTAGTGTTGAACCTCTGAACTTAACCTTAGAACCTCTAAACACAGTTGATCGTGATTCGTGTGAATGCAGAGCCGACCATGACGATCAAAGCGTCCACTTTTAATATCATTCGCAATGAACACTTAATGATTCACAATATTAAGTCACATGTGAAAATTAGGGAATAGGTTCTGAATCATACCGGAGAATAGGGTCAAGATCAGGTACAAAGTCAAATTATGGTACAAAATACAAAATTCGTCAAAATTATTTTATAATTCGTCAGTTTATTTTATAGTTCGTCAAAATTATTTTATAGTTCATCACTTTCAGAGCCGAAAAATAAAAAAGACGAGCTGAAAAATAAAAAGACGAGCCGAAAAAAAAAGACGACATAATTCGTCAGTTTCATATTATAATCCGTCACCAAGAAAAACACCAAAAAATCAATATTTAATATCATCCATTCAAATCACAAGATCAAGGGCTATGATTAGTTTGTAGTTTGTACCAAAAATTTAACTTTGCACCGGATCCTTTTCCTCGGAGAACAAAATAAGATGTAAGAATGGTAACTAACCCTGGTAAATGACCGGCATGTTCCTAATCAATATTAATATTTTTAATAATTTAATTATAAATTTAAGTGAGTCTAATGATTAAATTGAAAGGTTGGGGTTAGTTTACAATTTTGAATAAAGATCAGGTACAAAATATATTTTTGGTGTAAATAAAATTCGTCAAAACTGGATTATAATTCGTTGTCGTGAAATCAAAAATAACGAATCATTTATAATTCATCATCGAGAAATTGATCATAAATGAGATTTGATACGGGATTTAATCTCATCCGTTCAAATGACCAAATCAATAGTTATGATTGACTTTTATTTTCCACACACATAAAAATATATCATTTGCACCGATTCCATTAAGTGTAATTTTTATATAAAAATGAGTTTTTATCTGATCCGAATATATATTTTTATTTTCCAATATATTCTTACTGATAAATTAGATTCAAAAGGAAATTATAAACTGCCTAAAATAACAAAACCTATAATTTACAGCAAAATAGAACACGCCCACTCCTTTCCGCAACTCAAATTCTCATTCCAAAAGCTCCCAACTTTACATCCTCAACGCCTTCTCGCACTCACGCGAATCCTCTCCGCCACCAACACCTCCTTTCACTTCAAATTATTCTTCGCTAATCCAGGCTTTGAGGGTTTCGATTCATCTCAAGAAGCTACCTTTCTCTCTCGCTCACACACGCATCTGTCGGCTATGGAAGCTGTTAGTGGCACCGTGCTCAAACCCCATTCGCTTCTGCAGACACCTAGCTCGCACAAGTTGTCTGCTAAAATCCCAATTCGTCGACCAGTCAATGTTAGGAGATTTTGTGGAAGTAATGGCGTGGATCAGGTTAAGAGGATTTGTGTTGTCGGTTTAGCCCGGGAGGTTTCTGATAATGGAGATGATAAGGATAAGCAAAACGGATTTGCTTTTTTGTCCCAGGACGGCTTGTCAATGTTCCAGGTTTGCGAAAGTTTCTGTTTTGCTGGCTGTTGACTGGCTTTGGTATTTAGGAGAGATGATTTCTGGTGTGATATAACTGGTTTGATTTTATTTTGCTTCGTTTTAGTTTTCAAGTGGACTTATTTTAGGTTGAATTTGTGCCAAGAGATGGATGGTTTTCAGAGTTGTGTAACAGGTTTGAATTGATTTATTTCCATTGTAGTTTTAGGATGTGGACTTTAGGTTGAATTTGTGCGAAGAGATGCCTATGAATTATTGCAAAGTGAATCTTCTCACAGGGATTTTTATTTTATGTCCTATGATATAGTTGGTAAATGAATGTTGCAAAAGGCTACATTCTCTTACGTGTGATTTTCTCGCTCATATTGTCAAGGATAATATGGTTCACCCGAACAATCAGTTATATATGGGAGAGTCTTCAGATATTGAGACTTCAATTACAACTATCCCACCTAGTATGGGGTCAAGTGGTGGAACAAGGGCCGGGCTCTTTAGAACTCCGATTTCTGGTGGAGTCCAGAGCGCAACATCTGCACATGGTTTACCGAGACCAGCATTAGCAGTGCGCAATCTAATGGAGCAGGTATGTGTCAGTTACAGTATTTTTCAATGTATGTGTCCTTACCTTGTCACTTTAGTTACTGATTTGTGAAATTTATGTTGGCAGGCTAGGTTTGCTCATCTTTGCACTGTTATGTCTCGCATGCACCACCGGAGAGAAGGATATCCATTCGGATCACTAGTTGATTTTGCTCCAGATCCATTGGGCCGTAAGTTTATGTTATCGATCTTCAGATCTGAACTGTACTAATCAAAGAAAGATAGATACCTGGGAGACAGTCGCCAGGATAAATGAATGAAAATACAAATTTCTTAAGTGATTTAATTTTCAGTTTATTTAATTTATTATTATTTTGCTTAGCTTCACTGCTGAAATGTACTTTTTTGGAGTAGAAATTAAGGTTCACCATCCATTAGTGGGAAAGCTCGACATAGGCTGTACAGCGTATACTGAGTCTGTGAATTTTGACGGTCTGAAAATGATAGAAAAAACTTGAGCCTGTATGTGGACTCCAGTATAAGAGCCGTGTATTATTTTCACGAGCGCTGAATGAATCTTGGAATCTTACACCTAAAGATATTATTATGTATTGTTCTCATGGGCTGAATAGATTCCAATACTTACCACTGGCTTGTTGAAAAGTTATTTCATTCCTAGGAATAAACATAACTGTACCCAATGGTCAGTTCTAATGTGGCTTTCAGTTAGGTCTTGTTGCAGTTAAGATGCTTAGTTTGACGCATCTCTTCTGTGTACATTCTGTGACTTATAATGTTGGAAGTAATATCCTCTCTCCTTTTCTTTCTTCCAGATCCAATATTCTCATTTTCACCTTTGGCAATCCACACACGGAACTTGCTTGCTGACCCGAGATGCACTCTTGTCGTGCAAGTAAATTGTTTCTTGTATTCTATATTATTTCCCTTTTTCCTGTATTATATTCTTCCGCTAATTCTCTTAGGTTATATGGTTTGCAGATTCCTGGCTGGAGTGGGTTGTCAAATGCTCGGGTAACAATATTCGGTGACGTGTATCCTCTTCCTGACGATCAACAGGTATTTGTCTTCTGTATATCATGCTTTTTGATTCTTGCTGTTTTGAAGTTCTCTCTTTTGCTATAGTCAAAATTGATGTGTACTTAACGTCTTAACAGGAATGGGCTCATAAGCTGTACATATCCAAGCATCAACAGGGGCCTTCCCAACAATGGGGGAACTTCTATTATTTCAGAATGGAAAATATCAGGTATCTCATTATATCCATATCAACGGGTTTAAGTCATCGCTGTTAAATTGCTGGAGATGTGAATCACAGTTCAGAATATTCAGATTCAGGTTTTAGGGCACATATCCTGTCATTGAATGTTTCCTTGTATGTCCCTGTGACTTTTGATACGTTAATTCTATCACAAGTAGGATCAATGTTAGAACTTTATGTATCAATTGATTCATCCAGCAGCGACATATATTTTATCGGAGGATTTGGAACCGTGGCCTGGGTTGATGTAAAGGAATATGAGAGTGTCAAGCCAGATAAAATTGCAGTCGACGGGGGCGAACAAAACCTGAAGGTCAGCAAATTTTAAATAATTCATATCATGTGTTCCAGCGCCGCTCAGCATTTTTTAAGCATCTATGACTTTAAGAAGTCAGATTGTATCTGAATTTTCCTTCATTATTTCCAGGCACTGAATGTTATTTTCTCAAAGCCCCTCAAGAAGCTTTTATCTACTGAATCAGAGATTGACGATGCTGCTATTATATCAATAGACAGCAAGGGAATTGACATCCGTGTACGCGAAGGTGCCCAGGTAATGCAAATCCGACATATACCCCCTTTTATCATAAAATTGATCAGCACTCTGCTAATTAACTTTGACGTTTTTCACTCTTTGGTCAGTTCAATATCCAGAGGTTATCATTTGAGTATGGCTGTGGCGTTGAAACTCTGGAGGAAGCCAAAGATGCACTCTGGAAACTAATAAACAAGGGCCAAGTTAACATGCAGAAATGACGTATGTATCCCAAAGCGGTCGCGTTATGCACTTGAGGTAGTAGCATATTTAGCGGCCCGATAATAAAAATCCTTTTTATAAGCATTATAACTTTCATGTTAGACTTTTGTTTGAGAATTAGGAGTCGCTCTCGATTTGCACCTTTGCTGTGTATCTGTGTATTTTAAGCAAGATATTTTGTCTGACAGCAAAAGGTTTACAATAACAGTTGCCCAAGATATTTTTTCTGACAGCAAAAGGTTTACAATAACAGTTGCCCATTCGTTGTCTAATGTGTACTGCGCATCTGATGAGCTAATTTCCAACACCTGCAGAGATTTCAATGTCATAATGATGCTGGAGTGTCACGTGGGTAAAGAAGATAAAAATAAAACCCATCTCAGATTTCTCAGTGTCTACTTGCTGGTGGGGTTCAATTTCAATCCTCGTAGATTTTAATCTGATTTTCCCGTAAAAAATCCTTCTCATGAATTCGCTTCTCATTTCTTGCAACTCATGCTATCAACAAATTTTCGAGAAAAGAACAAAAAAACCCCCTTTTTCGTATACCCTTCATTTCTTTTTCTTAAAAAAATTTATACATATTCTATCCCTCTACCTTTATTTGTCAGAAGAAATTTACTCTAATTTCATCAGGATTTGACCCATCAAAATTTGAACTTGTAACTTTAGCAATGGTGATCAATGTTATTATCACTTGCATACGCCCATGTTACCCTAGTGAAAAAAAAATTTTAAATGAAAAACTTATGGGAAAGTCTTTTTCGAGAAAAGGTTTGTATTGAGTCTTTTTATTTTGGTTGAACTTTATGTGGATAATGAAATTTGAGGTAATATTTTCTTCCAAATTTTCTTTTCATCCGACGAATTTTTCATGATCCAAACGTAACGTAGACGAACTCAAATAGAATTGCAACACTAAATTCTTTTTTTATAAAGTTTACACGCCATACAGGCTACATAAGAGGACCACTCGCGAACTGGAAGACACAACGTAAAACTGGCCAACTAACAAAACCGACACTAAACAACTGCTGAAAAGCCCTCATACCTAACAGTCCTTGGAGATGGAAAATAAGTTCAGCATAAGCTGACAATCGATCACCAACACTAAATTCAATTGATACTGAAATGCGATGAAAAGTAGTCATCGTTACTAAAACATATGTCAAGGAAGATTATAAAAATGTCTCAATTTATCAAAAAAAGAAAAAAAGAAAAATGTCTCAATTTGGTGCAATTCAATCTACAGCAGAAAAATCCAAGACTTCAATAATTGTAAAAATTAGTAATTATATATTTCAAAAACACTAAAAAAAGAAAACGAAATAAATAAAAACAAAAAGAGAAGCAAAGAAGCAGAACGCCACCACACTCCCCCCCCCCCCCCCCCCCCCCATGGCAGATTCGAGCAGCACGAGCTCCGTCGCGTCGTACGGCGGAGCATCAATCATCTACCTGTCTCAAGACCAGCTCTTCTCGATCCTTCTCCTCCTTCCGGTCGACTCGATTCTCTCATTCGCTTTGACTTGCAAGCGATTCAAGTCGTTGGCGTGTTCCGATTCCCTATGGGAGCCTGTATGCCGCCGAGACTGGGGCCAGGCCTGCGTCGATGCCATGAAGTCCAGTTTCAAGCCGGGGAACGGTTGGCGGAGTGAGATTTCCTGGCTGCAGGTGTACAAGCAGGTCAAGCAGCTTGATTCGGTTTGCTGTCGGAGATTGGATAATTTTGGATCCGAACCGAGCCCTAGGGCTTCTCATTCGTTGAATTTTGTTTCGGATTGCTTGGTTTTGTTTGGAGGTGGATGCGAGGGAGGTCAGTCTCAGTTAGCTGCTTTCTCTCTCTCTCTCTCTCTCTCAACATTTCCAAACTCTTTTATCCTCAAGAAAATTTGATTTCTGTTAAGTTCAAGTTGCTATAGTTAGTGATCCGGATATGAATATTTTTGATGCGGATTTGTTATGTTATGTTTCTGCTGCTTGATTTAGCGATTATGGTGAGTTGCTGGAGCTGATGTTATTGTTGATATATGTTGGTGTCTGCTGTTTATGGAAACCTACCTTAATCCTAGTCTTTATGAAGTGCTTTGAAGTAGATTATATATTGAACTCAGATGGTTGCATACACTTTCAACATTAGGTCTGCAACTTGAGTTGTTTTTAAGGCTCCAGCATTACTTGTGAAGCCAAGATATTTGGTGAAAGTTTGAAGTTCATGTGTTATGCTTGATAGTTGAAGTGAAAGGACATGATTGGTTTTCTTTATTCTGATGCTTTAGGATTAAAGTAGGATGATAACTGTATATAGGTTGGATGCACCTCTGGCAAGTAAAATGTTTTTTAATGTGCTGGTACCAAAACAAAAACACAAATAGATTAATTGGTAGGTAGTCACATTCATTCTGTGGAGATGCAATTGAAATGGATTGTAAATTTTGTTTTTTTTTTGTGTTGGTTACATAATATAACTATGCTTCATATTCTTTTTATTAGGTCGTCATCTGGATGATACATGGGTGGCTTACGTTGGAAACAATTTTCAGTATAACTTGCAGTGGCAGAAGATCGATTCAAGAATCCCAACTGGTCGTTTTGGTCATACTTGTGTTGTACTAAATGATTATTTGGTCCTTTTCGGAGGAATTAATGACAATGGGCTTCGTCAAAATGATACATGGATCGGAAAAATAGAATGCAATGAGATGCCCAGTATCACTTTGACATGGAAATTGCTCAATGTTGGTCCTTGTATGCCGCCACCACGTGGAGCACATGCCGCATGTGGCATTGGAAATAGTATGATTGTTCATGGTGGGATTGGGTTATCTGGAGTTAGACTGGGTGATACGTGGGTGTTGGATCTCTCTACGAGTAATTGCTGTGGAAGATGGCGAGAAATTCTGACTCATTCAGGACCCCCAGCCCGTTCTGGTCACTCCTTGACAAGTTTTGGAGGAACCCAAGCTGTTCTTTTTGGAGGTAGAGGATTGGGCTATGAGGTTCTCAGTGATGTCTGGCTCTTTGACCTGAACGAGAATTATTTGAATTGGGTACAAGTGTTCTACGAACGAAAGGATGCACCACCAGGAGTTTCTTCTCTCTCAAGAGTGGGACACTCTGCAACACTCATCTTAGGTGGCCGAGTTCTGATTCATGGTGGGGAAGATTCATTCAGACACAGGAAAGGTGATTTCTGGTTATTAGATATCAAGCCAAACCCTTCAGTTAAAACAAGCCCTATTGAATTGAACTCGAAGTTGTTAAATTCTAAAAGGGGTACTTGGAAGATGCTAAAAGCAAATGGATACAGCCCTAATTCACGATCTTTTCATCGTGCTTGCACTGATCCCTCCGGACGTCACATGTATGTTTTTGGTGGAATGGTTGACGGACCACTTCAACCTGGCGAAGACTCTGCACTGAGATTTGACAAGGAAATCTTTGTTGTGGAACTCATGTTGTAATTCCAATGACAGGTAATCAGAAGCAACATTATTGTGAAAATAGTAATTTCTCAAGATGTTTTCAACTCCCCACCTTCCTATATATCATTCCTGGCTTTGGCACTGTACCAAGAACAAGAAGGTATCGTTTCTGAGAAAGCGTGGTTGGTCCTTGTTTTATATGGATTATAATTTGTTTCTGAGAAAGCGTGGTTGGTCCTTGTTTTATATGGATTATAATTAGAAGCTGTAAATTATTTAGGATTTCCTTGAAGTGTATATTTCTTCACCAATAGACTTTTTGTTTCACAATTCTGCTGTTTTTGGTCCATTAACCTTAAATGCATTTGGGGTTCTGTCCTTGCGCCCAGTAGGCAGAGCATCTGGAACAATTAAGGTCATTACATGGAACAATCTCAAGTTTTCAACAAAAAAGGATTTTTCCTGTTTTTTGTATTACAAATATAAAAAAAATTATGATAAGGTATTACAAATAATTGACATCGGTAGAACTGGAACTGGGTACTGGACACTACCTTTCCTATTGTTACTCCTTCCTTCACAAGAGCAGATAGCCCTCTAGGAACATCCACAATAGAATTCTAGGTCCAAAGCATTTTCTTCGCCTTACTACATACATGACCTTACTCAGGAAGCAACTGCTTCAAGATATTACATTGACAAGAGTTACAAGTGAAGATCTGGTATCAGAATTCAGTGAATATCGGAAAGAATAAAGGAACATGCAGACTAGAAGTATAATCACAAGTGTAATTTAGTTCTCCACATGTCACCAAGGACTTTCTTTGGTGATGGATCTTCAGGGCCTCGATCTCTCTGCCCAGATGTGAAGTATAAGTATCCATCCCAAAATCCCACAAGAGTAGTTTTTACACGGTAAGGGAGTTTTCCGATCACAGACCATTTCTGCCAAAAGAAAAAAAAACCAGTTTGTATAATCAGACATCATATACTTCCAGGACGTGCAATGTTAGTCATAAAGTGGAACAATTACTTTTTTCGGAGGGTTGCTTGAAATAAGACAAGTTAGTTGTTTAAGACAGAGGATGATGATACCATTGATGCAACATGAAATCGGAAGATTTCTCCTACTAGAATCATCTTTTTTGTATTTGGGTGCTTATCTGTTGTGCCTCCAACAATAACTATTGAACCGTTCACAATGGCCCACGCGAATTCTATATGTGAATCCGGCTTTGGCATGGGCGGTAATGTCTTCCATGTCATCTCATCATCCAGCATGTAGACGTTACTGTAAACCACCTGAAAATAAAACACATTTAACATGCAAGTGGCTACGGGATCGGATCATTAGATGGATGAGTGCGTATTCTGCAAACCAAAACTACAGTTCAGATAGCCGGAACCCAGGTATCATTTTTTTTATCAATTAGGCTCAATCGTAAAGGGTGCCAGGTTTTCCAAGTTTATAATGAATATAAATTCTAAATGCATGGAACAAACCAAAGAAATATTCAGAGAGTGGCTTAATGTGGCATTCACAGATCACAGGAAGACCTGTGGCCGCTTATAACGAGTCCTCTTGCTTCAAAAAATTTACATGGGAAGGAGGAGTAATCAATAATTTAAATCAATGTGTAAGTTACCTCATTCCGGCGGGAGCATTTGAAGATGGGCGATCCAGGTTTAGCCATGAAGTCACCTTCTTGACCACCAATGACGAGCATCCGATCATCAATTACAACACATGCCCTATATCCAAAGTCAAAATCAGATAACGTCAGCAAAGCCTATGATCCACGGCATTGACCTATTTTTTTGATAAAGAGACTCTCATCAGATCTAGAGATCCACATACTTCGTAAATCATATGAAGATGGCTACATCAGAACATGTGTTCAGCGATGACAATATAACAGACCTATGTGGTCCTCCACGAGGAATTGGAATCTCCGTCCTCCATTCTTTCTCCAAGGCTTTGCCATCTTTCACGGCAATACTCCAATGTTCTAGTCCAGGTGTATGCCTGTTTTCTTTGCTTCCACCCATTACATGCAGCCGGCCTCTCCAAAGTTGGGTTGCTGGTGCATACCTGTAATTGCAAATGGCAATCACAGACAATATGAGACCCAAAAACGTGTAACCTGAAGTTCGCGTCCGGACACTAGTGAGCCACATCGCGCTATCAGTTCATATTGACATATATACAAGTAAAAAGAAGCTTTCCCAAGGAAATTACAGGGCTAAATTGCATACTAAAGAGCGAGAATCATCTATCATTTATTTAGTATACCTCTCACGCATTCGAGTAGCGTACCTGGGGACAGGCAATGAAAGAAAATCCTCCCATGTGTTTGTTTGAGTATCCAACACAAATGTACGAGCTGTCGGGGCTCTGCATTGCGGGCCATATTGGCCAGTGACAACATAAATGTATCTACCGTCTATCACCATTCCTAAATGCGAGTGAGCCATTTCTTTAGGCATGTCAAATCTCCCTTCCCACGTGTTATCCGTAAAGTTATATATGTCAACATGTGAATGCACCTGACACAGGAAGAAATCAACACTGACTATCTCGCAAAATACACATCATTTTTCTCCACGAAGGCACACACTCAAATTGTTGGACAAGTAAGTTAAACACAAGGATTCGTAAAACGACTCACATAATCAATGGTACCATAACCAGCAAACACATACAGCAGATTCTTGATTTGTAATGCAGCTCCATCCAGCCGCGGAACAGGCGCACTTGCCATCTTCTCCCATTCCAACTCCGGCGCAGGCAAATCCGCAAAGGTTGCAGATAAAATTCTTCCACTGTCCTTATCTTTAATACCTTCACCCTATCAAACACAAGGCATCCACAAACACTACATTTAAGACAAAACAACAACTCAATACTGACACAAACACAGATGACAACATCAACAATGACGAAATAAATCATCACCTTTTGGGAATTGTTATGTGCAATTTCAGGCAGAATCGCCGAAGGTGTTGGTGTCTTCTGAACAGCCCAACTGTAAGCAGGCGAGGAGTATGAACTGGACGCCCACAGAAGATCCAAAATGAAAGCAGCTCCCAACAACCCTACACACGCCAACAAGATCGAAAACCTCGCCACGGGCGCGTGTTTGCCCGTTGGCCTACCCATCGTTACAAAACTACAACGAAAACCCTAATCCCCAAATCAATGCGTATGCGATCGGATCTTTGTTCAATTCCGAGACTCAAAAGCTGCCGTCTTTGCTTGGAAATTCACAACATGAAGCACAGTGTGATTTCGGTGTCCATGCCAATAACAATCACCACAGCCAGCCCGCCAATCAGACTCCCTCTCACACTGTTTCTCTCTAGCACAACCTATCTCGTCTATCCTCAGACGTGGATTTTTATTTTCATTTTTATTTTTATTTGGATAAAATTGAATACAAAATTGCCTCACTATTGCTAGGTCAAGGTTCAAACCTCACATTCCACAGTTTGGTGGATTTTCCTAGTCTCATCTATAGTGTGATTATTTCATTATTCGCGTATGTTTTCATCATCTTTTTCCTCTTTTACTTCCTCGTCTCTTTATTGACGCTTACATGTACGTGATACAGGTGTTATTCATTGTTGACGTTTACACGTACGTGATACAGGTGTTATTCATTGTTGACGTTTACAAGTACGTGATACAGGTGTTATTCATGTGTATCCTCTCGTGGAAGCGTACTTAGACAAATCTAAGGTCTTTCTGTAGAGATGCATGTCTAATCGAGTCTTTCAAAGTTCAAATCCGGATAATCATTTTTGTGTGGTTGTGCTTCAAATGCTCTAAATATATATATGTATATAAGATTTTTTTTTTATGAGAAAAATATATATGTATAAGATTTATTCCTTGATATGTGTAATGTATCATTAAAAAAATACAACGTTTTATTTATCATGTTCAAATCTGAATTATCCATTGGTGTTTTGATATCTAAACCAATGTAAGCAGATTGTGATTATGCCTCGCGAGTCGCGACTCTTGTTCCTGATCCGATCAGGTAAGTCTCTGATTTGGGTGCCTAAAAATCTCGCCTAATTTTCAATTTAGTCTAAATCTAAATTTGATTTTTTCGTGTGCCAAATTTCAAATTAGGTTTTTCAAATTGGTCACATTCCCTTAGGCGCCGTTGACAACATCGCTTTAATTCTAATGTCATTTTACTCGATATAATACTGAGTCAGAGCTTATGTGATAACTTTTTTATGCGTTGTTTAGAGATATTTTCTCTTCGATTTCTCTCTCTCACAATTACTTGAAGAAAAAAATTTTTCAACTTAGTAACAATGTCTAAAAAAAATTGACACAGAAGCCCATGACTCAGCATTAAATTGAATAAAGCATTGTTGGTAATGACACTTTATTTCATAAGCGTTGTTGGCAATAACTCTTAAGAGAATATGATCAATTTGAAAAATCAATTTGAAAATTAACCACATAAGGAAATCAAATTTGGATTTAGCCTAAATTATAAATTTTTTCGATTTGTGGTGGGGTAGAAATTGGGTTCCATAATCGGTTGGTTGGATTTATATAGGGAATTCGCCGCATTGGGTTCTTGTTCTAGAAGCTAAAGAAGGGAACTTTTCTGACATTTTCATGCCTTTTGAATTTGGCCCATTTGACTATTTTTTTGACCAGAAATGTTGAAATTTTTTTCTAATATATCAAATTCATTCTTGATTTATTCGATCCCTAAAATTCATTTCCAATTTGAGCGTTATTAGGAACGACGATTTACTCAGTTACCACTTTTTCTTATAAATTGGCTGGAACAATTACAGAGACGGAGGACTTACCGCTAGAGAAATTCTAGCTGGGAACATATCCAACAACATAAACATGCGTAATAAATAAGTGGAAACATGCGCCACTTCGCTTTACGCCTCAAAGTGAGCCCTCCAGCAACATAAAGAAAGAACAAAAACACTACAACATATATACAACAAAAAAAGAGACTGATCAGCAGCACAAACACCAGAACCCAAAAAATAGCCTCGACGCAAGCCCAAAAAACACTCTCCATCTTCCTCGCCCGCTCCAAACACCCGCAACCGCATCACCGAACAATCTCAATCACAAATCTACCGCCAGAAATCCCGTTAGACCCTCCTGCCACCATATCTGAGCCCCAAAACCACCAGAGACAAACCGAAGATAACATCCCACAGTCAGGGCAGCCACGGCTTCGTAAAAGGTGTAAAAAGTCGGACAGGATGGCGCGGATGGAGAGGAAGTCGGTGAAGAGAAAGGGAAAAGGAGTTGGGGGAGAGGAAAGAAAGAAGGGAAAGTGGCTGAGAAGCGCGGTGGTTGAGAAGGGGTGAAGGCTGTGGGAGAAGAGCGACGGAGTGCTTTCCTCACATAACACATAAGCACTAAGCTTCGCTTGAACTTCAAATGGATAATTTTTCAAATGGATAATTTAACCTAGGAAATGCATCAGGTCAGAATCATAAGTTTTCGTCACAAGTTAGAACTTTTAATATCCGTTAGATTAAATCATCTACGGTCCTTAAATTTAGCAAATACAATAGTTTTTAAATTACAATATATATGATTCGAGGACATATTAGTCAATAGGAAAATAAATGATACAATCATATATCACTAAATCCCACGATTTTAGAACAAAATTATTCACCTCGTAACTTCAACTGTATCGCAATCGACGATAATCTTTTGTGCTGTGAGTCTGCGTTTCATTCTGACGGACAATTATGATCAAATATGAATCACTAGAGCGATACCAATGCATGTAAAATCCATGTTCAACTATATGTCGTTTTTCTGGATTTTATCTAAGTATACACCGAATTGGCTTTCTATAGGACGACACATATTGTTGAATTTCATTTTCGGAATACACATCAGATTGGATTTATGTAGGACAGACAAATACTCTTGTGTCTCTATGTTCATAGGTCGTGTGTCTTTTAGTCGTTAAAATTGTATGCCCAAACTCGATTATTGTTCGTGCATCAGCGCCTGATGTTCGTGGTTTTTGAGCAGACCGATTTTGATCTCTACCCCTTCTTTATGGTAACACGAGTACATAATTCGTGTATAAAGTCATAATGTTCATGTTTTTGAGCTCAAATGCTTTGATATCATTGTTAGTTGTTCATGATGTTTGTGGTTTTGCCATATACGTTCGTGATTTTGATAATGTCCAAGTACTTTGTTCTAAAAATGTTTTGGAACAGATGAAAGGGAATCGTGGAGAGGAAAGAAGATTGTTGAAGAGTTCGTGATTTTGTCTTTCGAAAATCTTGGGGTCGAAATTGACGCAACATATATATGACTCGATATTCGTGGGATTATAATATTAAAATATATATTATTATGTACTAATATACCCTTATTAGCCATTAAAACGATTAAAATATTATTTATTTCAAATTAATCCTGATTAATTAAACCTTTTAGATTATTAGATCAATAGATATTAAACGTTATATGTTCTGACAAAAACTAATGATTCTGACCAGAACTCAACCCTTTAACCTAAATTAGAATACTCAAATTGAATTCGAGAAAATAATAATTCTATCTTTTTTTATAGTGAGGGGATACAACAACTAGGAATATTACAATGCATATGACCTTTTATCATCTATTACATATATATTGATCTCTGTAGCTCTTAGCAAGTCATCTTGATCGGATCCACAAGCATCGGGTACATCTCTCCAGTAATGAAGCGCATGCCTACGTTCGACACCTTTACCATGAAACAAATCATCGGTACATCTTTGCCACTTGTCGCTCAGGCCACATGTGCACCTTTACCACTCCACGAGGAAGGAAGAACACATCACGCGCGAGGCGTGAAGAGGAAGGCATTCACGAGGAATGTAGGAAATATCCACGCGCGAGGCGGACGAAGGAAGAGGAAAAGAAAAGAAAAAAATTGGTGACCCTAGGATCCGAACACATGACATAAGGATTCAACTATCTTAAGGTAAACTCTTTAACCAACATGCCACCACTCCTGTTATCAACCATAATGGATAATTCTATCTTGGAATGATAATTTTCGTATGTAAATTTAGTGTTTGTTTATCTAGTATATTTTAGTTGATTAGACGTAATTAAACTGTGAATATAAATAGTGAAAGAATTAAAAATTGAAGTTACCTAATTGCAATTTGCAATTATGCACACTACTAAATGTCAAAAATAAAAGTGGATTAGGGTTGGTACATTTATTACATTCTACTTACCACGAAATCCAAAGGGCACTTGTGTCAAATGAAATGACAAAAAGTAAGAATTTAGCTACTACATATATAAATTAAATTTAAAAAAAATGGGAATATTAAATATGAAGTATTATGTAGGAAGCTTGCAACGTTGCCAACACTCTGGTGGTCTTCACAAGCGACATTTGTATCCATCATCATCCTCATCAACAACAACAACATCATCCAGCATCGTTTTCCGTCTACCCACAAACCCTTTTCATCTGTCGCTTCTCAGCTCCTCCAATTCGTCAAACCTCTCCACCCCCTGTCAGCTAGGGTTCTTCTTGTTACTGTAGCAGGTCAGAGCTGCCTTAAAAATCCCTGCTTTTTCTGATCAGCTTGTTTTTATTCGTTTTTGGGTGTTGGTTTAGGGCATAAAGCTGGATGGGAGTGTTTGATTTCTTGATTTTTTTTTTGAAGTTCTTTGGTGTTTCTTCCTTGAGTTGGAAGTGTTGGGACTTGGATGGGCTTGTAAATAATTGTATCTTGAGATGATCTGTATGCTCGTTGACTTGTTGATTTGCTGCTGTGGAATCTTATATCTATCAATAGAGCCGCTACAACATGATCAAACATGTGAAATTTGGTAGTGTTTGTTTTCAAGTGGTCGTCTAATCTAAATATTGACAGCTTGATCGAGTTGATTTTAAAGGTCCGTGCTTTGATTTTGATGTGCATTCTTTCAGCTGAGCTTACAACTAGGAATTAGTTGTTTTGATGAACCTTTTGTTTTTTTTTTCATTTGGTTTTGCTTGAAATAGTTGTGTGCCTGTTTATAGAAACTAGTTGGTATATGATTAGGGAGGTTGTTTTTACTCACTTTTTTTTTAGATGTTGGTAGTCTAGTCGTAGATGTTTTCCTAATATGGTGGTGGCCTTGAGGGCCCCTTTCGTAGCAAGAAGTAGTCTAATGAAACTTTTTACTGTAAATTTTTATGAAACTTCAGTGTATTCCGTTGAGTGTCATTAATTTAACTCGTTGTAATGTGTCTAAGAATTCTTTGTTTTTGAACAGGTTTCTACCCTAGTGAAGGTCATGATCATGACATTGGGGCCAGCTCTGCACCCCAGATATGTAAATTACAAAATATAATTAATCAAAGAAGCAATGGCGACTGAGAGCCTCGTCAGAATGATGGAAAGCAGAGGAACTGGAGAGGGGCAATCCTCTATGAATGTTGCTAATTTTCCTTATCCTCTTGATAATTTGGCATCCGAGGAGTTGGGGATACTTCTTCAAACTTCTAAATACAATGGAATTCAGAGGAACAAGGGACCACATCGGAGTGGCAGTGCACCTCCTAGTATGGAGGGTTCTTTCGCAGCCATCGAAAATCTTTTGGCTCAAAATGAGTCCAGCCTTAACATAAGCAATGCTATTGAGAATTGCGAAACTGAAGAACAGTTACGAAGTGACCCAGCTTACCTTGCGTATTATATTGCAAATGTGAACATGAATCCTAGGCTCCCTCCACCTCTCATGTCCCGAGAAAACAGACGTCTTGTGCGACACGTTGGTGCTTTAGGAAACAACCTAAAATCGATATACCATGCTGATGATTCCTTGGAGCCACGAGGTTTTCTTTCTACTCATACGGAAGAGCCTGAAGAAGAGAGAACATCTCAGCAAGATTCAAATGATGGGTCTGGAAGTGGCATTGACATCTTCATGCCGAGGCATAACTCTTCCTCTTTGTCTGGTCGTCACAAGAGTTTGGTTGATCTAATCCAGGTTATATGCATTTATATCTCAGGCTTTATCTTACATTAAATGTTTCTGTACTATATAAATGTTACTTGGTAGTCCTCGTCTCTTTCTATGATTTATCAGATATATTGACCCTCAATATGCGGGTTAGAGGATAGGCGCACTGCAATATTGTTCAGTTAGTTATACTTGCACCTTATCAGCTTCAATTATCAACGGTTTTGACTCTGAAGTTCATTTAGGGCGTATGGTATTTAAGATGATATGATGATATACAGGCATACAGCATGCTTGGCTGGTTGACCATCTACTTTTGAATAATATTAAGCTGATTACTTTTTTAGTGATAACTGTTGCCTTCTCTGATCCTGATTTCTGGTTAGTTTTTCTTTGTGAAATGGGCTCTAAATTTGTAATAAAAATAATCCATGTTTAAAAATGTAAGGAGCTTCTAAGTTCTAAAATATTTGTTTATATGCTGGACTTTGCAGGAAGACTTCCCTCGCACCCCATCTCCTGTGTATAGCCAATCTCGTGTATCGAACCATGTTGCAACGGAGGAACAAATTGAACATGACCTGAGTTCCCTGACATTGAACGATCCTTCTAGTCATATTGCGTGGTCACATGAATCAAATAAAGCTGTAAAAGAGTGTCTAAATGCATATTCCCCGAATAAGGGTGATCCATCCCAGCCATCGGTTTCCAAGATGTCTGATGTCGTTGGACATCTTTCGCCTGCTCTAATTAATGAATCCAGAGATGAAGGTTCCAACTTTAACTTTTTGTGGAATTATATAGCTTAGTTATTTCCAGACTTTAAAATCTAATCCAGGCAGCATTCATATCCCTCCTGTTACAGGTTACAGTAGAAATAGAGACCAGTTTTATACGCATGGAAGTACAAATCCGCAACAACAGTCAGGCCATCAGCATAATGATATGTGCAGACTCCAAGGATTTCAAGTCCCTCGCTTGCCAGATCAACTCAAGTTCTCTTCGGTTGATGTACAGCCGGTGCAGCATCCTCCTGGATTAGTACCTCCACTGTACGCTTCAGCAGCTGCATATCTGAGTACAACAAACCCATACTACCAGAGTCAACAACAACCAGGGTTATTTCCATCTCAATATGGCGTTGGAGGATATGCTCTTAGTCCTCCTATTTATCCATATATGGCTGGATATCCTACCGCAAACACAATATCACCATTCAATCTGGGCTCCGGTCCAAGCTTCAATACGCACGGTGAAGGTATTCCGCTGCTGGGAGAGATGCAACACCTAAGTAAGTATTATGCGCATCAGTCATCATTGCCACAACCCCATCTTGTGGACCCTATGCACTTGCCGTATTTTCAGCCCCCTTTTGACGGCCCTTATGTTGGTGGAGGACAGTATGGTCGCGTTGCATCAAGTAGTGTTAATAGGAGTGATGTAGATGCTCTTGGCTCTCATAAAATGCCAATGCGCGCATCATTTGTAGGTGATCAGAGGCTCCATATACAAACAGATGTAAATCTAAGCAGTCCTGGGTCAAGGAGAGGGGGAGTATCTGGTCATAACCTCTATGGGATGCCACCAAACATGTGTTACGTTACACAATATCAGGGCTCGCCTCTCAACAGTCCTGGCGTACCTGGATCCCCAATGGGTGGGTTTAGTTCCCCTGGAAGAAGGAATGATGTGAGATATGCACAAGGTTCTTCTCGGGGCTCTGGAGGATTTTCTACATGGCAAGGAATGAGAGGAGGAACTAACTTTGATGATTCGCCGAGAAAATCCTTTCTAGAAGAGCTCAAGTCCAACAACTCCAGGAAGTTTGAGCTGTCTGACATTGCTGGGCGCATTATTGAATTCAGGCAATGTATCTTTGTGATGATTTTTTTGATAATGCATAATCATTAGTTTGTAAATTGTTACCTACCATTCCTCATTTTAAACATGTTGCGTGAACTTCTAAATTCAGCGCCGATCAGCATGGGAGCCGATTTATTCAGCAGAAACTGGAAACCTGCAGCGATGATGAAAAGGCTGCAGTTTTCTCTGAAGTTATTCCACATGCTTCAAAGTTGATGACCGATGTGTTTGGGAACTATGTCATTCAAAAGGTATGAACACAACTATGATATACCAGGAATCCAAAATTTCATGAGTTTCTGATTACGAACATTGTCGATTCTGAATGTTTTGAGACAGTTTTTTGAATATGGAAGTCCCGAACAGAAGAAGGATTTAGCAGATCAACTTTCTGGACAGATCTTACCCTTGAGCCTTCAAATGTACGGCTGCCGTGTGATCCAAAAGGTGTGTTGCTGATAGTATCAGGCATAGTTTCTGTGAATTGCTCTCTTTACCATGAGTAGCAACGAGATGATCATCTGCATATGTTTGAACGAAAAGAGGATAGAAATATGAACATCTGGTCCTTGCGTTGTTGTTCTTTGGTTAACATGATCTTGCTAACGTTTAGTCTTGTGTTGGGTATTTTATAGGCTCTAGAAGTCATTGAGATGGACCAGAAGACACAACTGATGCATGAGCTTGACGGCCATGTCATGAGATGTGTGCGTGACCAAAATGGGAATCATGTTATTCAGAAATGTATTGAGTGCATACCTGCAGAGAAAATTGGATTTATCATTCATGCTTTTCAAGGTCAAGTTTCTTCGCTTTCCACCCATCCATATGGCTGCCGGGTTATTCAGGTATCCTTCAGGACTTTTGGTGCAAACAATGCCACCTACTTCAAGAAGAAAATTTTAAGCTTTTTTTATATTCTGTGTTAAACATGCATTTTCTATTTATGATAGAGGGTGTTGGAGCAATGCTCTGATGAGCTGCAAAGCCAGTGTATAGTGGATGAGATTTTGGACTCCGCTTTAGATCTTGCACAAGACCAATATGGCAATTATGTTACTCAGGTCCGTTCCTTGTCACCTCTCACTATTAATGATGACATGACTTCTACATTAGTCATGTGCATGGCCTTCTAATGACCGTGATCCACAATGGTGGCTTATACCAAAACTATCCGGTGGTTTTTTTGTCAACTGTTATAAACATCCTTTACTTTTCGTTGCTCATTCTCATGTTATATTTCCCCTGCACAAATCGGTAACAGCAACACCCTTGTCAAGAATTAAGTTTGTCTTTCTATATTTGGCTTTCACTTTTCCGCATTGTGGTTAAGCATGTGATGCCACATTTTATGCTCGCAGCATGTTTTAGAGAGAGGGAAACCTCAAGAAAGAAGTCAGATCATTAGTCTATTGACTGGAAAAATTGTACAAATGAGTCAGCATAAATATGCATCGAATGTTGTTGAAAAGTGTTTGGAGCATGGTACTGCAGCTGATCGGGAACGTTTGATTGAAGAGATCATAATGCAACCCGGGGAGACGGACAGTTTATTGGTTAGTGTTGACATCCCTTTTTCGTCATTCCGAAGAATATGTTCATTTAGGTCATGAAAATGAATCTTAGACGATGGTGAAGGATGTCAGTAGCTTGAGCTTCATTTTGTGTATCAGGTAATGATGAAGGACCAGTTTGCCAACTACGTAGTTCAGAAAATACTGGAAGTAAGCACTGACAGACACCGCGATGTATTGCTCAGTCGTATAAGAGCTCATTTAACTGGACTGAAGAAGTATACCTATGGGAAACATATAGTTGCTAGATTCGAACTACTATGCGACGTGGAAGGTAACTTAGTGTAACCTCTCCTAGCCTTCTTGTTATATAAACTGGTGCATCTTAATTCAATAAATCCTCATGTAACATCATTGATTCACATTGCATTTACATCATATATATTTCAGTTTCATTGCGAGTCTTATTCATTGCAAGTTCAATTCGCGTGATAAAAGCGAGAAATAAAGGATATATCTTAATCTATCTTGGCAGTCTATTGTTGTGGCAAACCATGGACTGGTGCTAACTAAGGCATATTCTGCCATTGCAGATAAGCAAACTTCAGAACAGGGAGAAGCTTAGTAGCAGAGCAGCCAGCTGATGTGCTCAGTGCGCGCCTCCATCGACATGGAGCATGTAGTAGCTGCCTAGCTGGAAGCTTTTGCAGTGCAGCTAGATGCATTATTTAGGTTCACATCTGATAATAGTCTGGAATGGGAAACTTGTGTATTATCTAACATATACAACAGCTGAAACTTGTGAATATGTACTAAATAAAGTAAGCTTGAAATGAAATGATATGTTCTTGTTACTGCCCCAAATGAATTTTACTGAGTAGCTTCCACTGATCCATGTAAAAGTTGGTACCCAACAGTAAGACTATCCACAATGATTTAAACATTCAATACCTTACTTTTTAATTTCTCAACACTCCGCATCATTTTTTTCTCACTTACACCTAATAATTCAACAATCATTCAACTTTTACACTCTACAATAGTTTTGTTTAATAAAATTCAACACCCTTTTAATTATTGAAAACAGTCTCTATTTATAAAGTACAAAAAGAAACGTTTTTTTTGTATGTCCAAATCAAATGAAACTAGTCTCTAATTATAAAGTACAAAAAATGATGACTTTTGGTATTTAAAAAATTAAAAAAAAATTTACTATGCAATAATTGACCACAAATAATTAGAATGAGGATAAAAAGCAAAAAATCACAACAACCAATCAAAAGACGCTATGTGTCAGATTCAACTAGTTGAATTCTTTCAACACCCAATTAATCCAAGTGCATTCAACACCCATTTTCAACTCATCATTGCAACAATTCAACAGTTGAATTTTTGTTTCAACACCCCCATTGTAAGTAGTCTAACATAGGAGGTTTCATTTGACATCCTTTAGAAATAAACAAGGTTTTATTTTTCGTAAAGTACAGGTAGTCTTACAGGTGAAGCCTGATATGGAATCAAGCAGCAAAAGCGAGCTTTTACGTTCGGCAGGCATGCAAGAGAGATGGAAGGAAACTCTAATGATACAGCTCTGCTTCTCTGCTAGAGATGAGAAGACGGATATCACGAAGGATCTTTGCTGCCTGTTTCTGAAACCTCTATAAAAACAGTACTTGGTAACTGTCAAATGGAAAACTCGGGCTTGCATAGTAAATTAAATCTGCCTGAAGAATATTTGTCATGCAGCTTGTACGGTAGGGATATTTATATTTGCCAAAATTGTGTCATGCAGCTCGTCTCTCAGCTAGGAGTATGTCTTTCCATGCTTCATAAAACATCCAGGTGATCCCGGAGGAGGGCATGACTTTTAAACAGCTTGCACCCCAACCTCTGTAGAGTCCTGCCAAGCCCTCGTTGCGGATGACTTCTGAAAGCGCCGCCACCATGTGTGGAGGGCACTTGCCTTCAAGAGCTCCCACCATCAGTCTTTTTCTGGCTACCTCTAATGGGAAACTGATTGTGCTTGCCGTAAAACCTAGCAATGTCATGTAATTAACAATGAGTTTTGTAATACCCTCATACCGTGACAAATAATTTGTATCCACAAAATTTCACCAATATAATTAAAGGATGATAAATCAATCCATTAGCAGTACGGACTAGGGACATGATCACCTACCTTCCAAAACAAAAACAAATGATCAATCTTCACATAGAAATCAACTACTCATTAGCAGGGACTAAAGAAGGTTCATTGGTTACTCTTTTGAGCTAGGATATGCCCCAAGTCAGAAGAGTAGATCGGAGTGCATTTCGATCATGCCTGACTTGTCTAGTATCCTGCTAGTAGTAATTGTTGTTAGTTTTTCAATTATTTTCAGTGGTAGTCAGTCTGTAGAAGCTCCAAGCCCCAAGGTGCTTAGCATATTGTAAGAGTGGATGTTAGCACTGGTGGGCAAGTGTATTTTTTGTGTGGTGTTAACCACTATGAATCGGAAAAAAAAAACTACTCATTTAGCATTTCTGTTGCAGACAACTCTAGAGACGCCAAAGAATTAAGAAAAATGCATAACCTCAGATTGATATGAAGGAGCTCCTAATAATTAAAAGGGGACCATTGCAACTCTTTACTAATTCTAGCATGGACCTTCATTTTTTTGCAAAATGTCTAGCTTAGAAATGTATGTCTATTGAGGACAGGGCTCATTTTGCAGTGCCGACATGTCCTATATCAAAAGGTGATACAAATTAACGTTATTACCATAGAAGGCATATACGGGTAGCCTAACCTGATAAGGCTCCAATGAAAAGCATCTCCATACGGCTTAGAGACTTTTTCTTTTGTGTTGTGCAGTAAGATTTCTTCATTGTCTCATACATAAAATAGTAGCATGTGCTATACGGTAGCATCCCGACCAATGTAGGAAAGAGGCCAGCATAAAATCCACCAACCCCGCTGTCCTTGTAAATTCTTCCAATAGACACAGTTAAATTAGGGTATGATACTGGACTAACAGTTAATCGGTCCTGCAGAAGGAAAGAAGACAAAGATCATGACTCTCTATCTCTAATTCATCATCCTTTTAGAAGACATGACATTCCACGAAAAGAGAAGAAGAAACTGGATCAAATTTGGCAATGTGCATACCTTTAAGACTTCAAGAGGGTGGCATATGAGTGTACTAACTACCCCAGCAGCAGCACCGGCCACGGCAACAGGAGAAATCCATGAGAGAGAAAAACTCAAAGTGACATCGCCAATTTGCACATGAGGGCTTTCTTCTTGCTTCCACCTCTCTTGCAGCGATGTCATTGACCGTTTGACACATTCAAATGTTGCAAGCTCAATTGCTTGCGTAGGGACTATGCGAATCATGTTGACGGCATTACCAGCCCACAGTCCCTTCCAACCTTGCTTTTCAACGACTTCTATAAAGCTACCAGCTATGTTCTTTGATCCAATGCCAACAACCATTCTCGTCCTACATTAAATAGTGGCCATCAGAAACTGAAGTAGAACACCAAAAGACAAAAAAGAAAGTGAACCAGTTTTCATTCACAGAATGCAGTTGACACACCTGATAGTTTCAAGAGGTGCAAGAACAGCTTTGGTCATGGCACCCGCTAAAGCGCCGCTAAAAAATTCACCAACCTCTCTAGTGTTAAAGAAGTCCTGAAACCGACAAATCAAACACCTCAATCAAAACATAAAATCATCAACGCTTCTTGATTTACACATAAGCTCAAATGCAGTAACTATTTTTCAATAGTATTCACAAAAAGAAACAACTTTTGTCCATCAAGGCGAATGAGAAATTCAAATAATGACACATCAATTTACTTTGTATGTATCTGAATAAAGTACAATGCTACAAATGACCTAACCAGTAAGTGTCAAAAACTTGTTCAGTTTGACTATAAATGTCAATAGGCTTACTTTAACTGGCTGTCTGAGATCAGGGAGCTGCAACCGGAGCTGGACAGGAGGACACTTCTCCGTCTTAAGCTCCTTAGCCAGCATCATAACTCCACACACATCACCGAACACCGACTGCTTCATCTTGTGCGAATCAGCAGCTTCCAGTGTCATCACCTATATAATCCCAAACAACACCCAAATCAAACAAACCATAAAATAAAAATAAAAAATCTCAACGAAAATCAGAAGGAAAATTAAAAAGGAGCAAACTTTAGTGACAAGAGATTGACTCACCTGAGAATGAGACTTGGGAGACATCGCCGCTAGATAGTTTTTAAGCGGCGGGAAAGGAGAGTAAAAGGTCGGAAGATATTTTTGTCTTGGGTCAAGTCGAGGAAGACCTCCGCAGGTGTCGCCTAGCTATGAAAATTAGGGTTTCCTTTTTGATGAAAATTGGATTGAAAAATTGACACGAATGTTGTTGTTGTTGTTGTCGTTGTCGTCGTCGTTGAGGATTTTTTCAAATTTTGGGACCGACCGAGGATTTTTCAAATTTGGTAAGATCGCTCAATGAGGTGTCTCCGACACTTCAAGCCAATATGCTTTTTCGTGCCTTTTTTTCTGTTGATATACACCAGTAAATTACAAAAACATTGTGTGGGCTATTTCAAATTAGGTATCGGAATTTTTCAATTTTTAATGTATTGATTTTTGTATTAATTCACTCATGTTTCAATCCTATTGATCATATCTTCAACCATGATAAAAATAGAGTTGACCAAATTTGTTAACCAAAAAACCAAATTCATAAGTTTTCGACTTTAATTCCTCAAAAACACATGAATTCGCAAACAAAATGTATGCAAGTTGATATAAAAATCACTAAATTAAAAATTAAAAAAATCTGGTACTAATTTAAAATCAGTCGGTAGTCCAGGCTATATTTTTGTAATTAATCCTAGATTTTATACTAAATTTCAGATTTTCATACTTTATTAGGCATCATATAAAATAAGTAAAGAATTATTTTTATTTAAAAAAATAGAAAGGGATCGAATATAAAATTCGAACCCATAACTATAGTTAATAATCATTACAAATATTAATTCCTGTAACATGTTTTTTCAATTCCAATATCAAATATAAATATGTTCTTATCTTATTACAAAAAGAAGAAAAAAATAAATAAAGACACGGTAATCCTTAATTATTATACCTAATTTTAGATGAAATTTAGAAGTGCAATCAAGCCAAGGTTGAAGACATTTTTATTAAATTTCGTAAGCATATATTATACGATTCATAGAGAAATTCTATTTTTATGTTATGGATTGGATTTATGTCTTACAAATATCTCGTAAATATCTTACAGTAATATATTATGCATACATGTATTTGTCTAAAAGACTCCGCCAGAAAGGGGAAAAGGTGCCGAGGCTCAAAAACCAACTAAAGCTATTTATTACCCCTTTGACAAATTAACTATTGAAATGAAATTTCATTACTTGGATTGAGGACTCACATGTCATATTTATTACTCTAATTTTGTACGTTGTTATTAGGTATTTAAGAAACTGATGATAATGATAAGTTTGATACTTAATTTGAAAATTTTATTTGAATAAAAATGTGTCCTGATCTTTTGAGCTAACTTTGATTCTAAATTCTGATAAGATTTCAGTAAGACATCTGTGATCCTAAACCATGTTGAATACAAAAACTAAAGGCCACGTACATTTTGTTTTGACCCACCTGTCGAAAAAAAAGAAAAAAGGCAGTGATACTCAGGAATATGTTCTATACTAAATAAGAGGACATGAGGTTCCAGCTTATCTTCATGTGGGAGGGCATAGATGCCACGAATCGTAGAAGGTCTGGTTTTACCGAACGGTGGGTACACTCGGAGAGTTGGGATGATTTGTCCAGAGCTGGAAGGAACTTAGCGATGTTTGGGAGTACGAGTTCTCTGCTGTGTAGATGTAGCAAGGGTACTTTAGAGAGGACACTGCCCTTTTGAATGTGGATGCCTTCAGGTCTACGTAGCTTGTAAGGCTTCCCTGTGGTGGGTTCTATGTCAGTTTGGGGCGTCTGCTTCCACTTTTTATGGACAAACCAGCCGTATTTGTAGTCGCCTACTATTGGGGTGCCAAGAGCTTTGGCACAATGCACACGGAGCTGAAAGGAAAAGGAAGAGAGATCAAAAGTTGATTTTATTTATTTATTTCAGAAATGCTTTTAGTTTTGACATACGTAAGCCTTGAAAAACTTGTAGACTAGAAAGTGTGATTATATAAAGAAAGGAAATGGAACGGGGGTGCTACCTGATGTTTTCTGCAAGTACGCGGACGAAGTTCAATCCAAGAGCATCCATTTATAGTTGGACCAAGAACACGATATTCAGTTATAGCGTTCTGAGATAACTCTACTCCAGAGGGATGAGCCAAAATTATTCTCTCAGTTTTTCCGTCATCAAGGAACACCTGAATGCCATTGGAATACTGGTATGATCTCTGAAAGCACACAAATTTGAAGAGAAAGTAATATGAGAGATTACGAACCTTGGAAAGAGGGGCATTAATAAGTCCCTCTTTTTCCTTAGGAGTGCCGATGACCAGTGCCCAATATCTTTGACACATTCCTTTGCATGCATCACTCCAAGCCTACAATTTGTTGGTCAAAACTTATAACTAATAAGTGAATTTGTTTTTTAATTAGGTATTCACATATTTTCAGTCAAGTTATCTTGTCATAGATTGAAGCACGCAAAAAAAAATGCAATTTATGGAAGAAGAAAGAGGCTGTGTAGGAGTACCTTGACCCGAGATTCTGATTGACCCATATCTCTGAACAGCATTTGAAGATGACTTGCGTGATCTTTTGTTCTACCCATCAAGATGATGCCGCTGCTCTCTTTGTCCAGACGATGCACCTTTGTAAGACACCATAAAAGATATAAAAAATAGTCTCATTAAACAGGAGTTGTGTTGTGAAAGATGTAAGTCGATAAGACTATAAGGCCATAACCATTTGACTTTGACTTGTACATACATTCCAATAAATCGTATTGGCTTTCAGTAACAAATTGTGACATCTACTGAAAAAATAAAAGATTACCATCTGTGGGCCTTCTTCATAATCATAAGAAAGTGCTGCTGCCGCCAGTGCATCCATACTATTATGAACGGGAAGATTCCCCTAAAAACAAACACCGTACCATTTTACAAAAATGGCACGTACAGTAAGAACCAGATAATACAAACAAAAGTCGTATGTACCTTTACAGGCAATTTTGGAGGTTTATTAAGCACAATTATTGCTTGATCCTGAAACCATTAAACGTATACTCATTTGAATGTGAACACTGAACATAATGCTTACAAATTGAAATAGGATTAGCTAGCATACCTTGTACATGACTAGCCTTTGCAAATATGCTATCTCGTCAGCATTTGGATACAAAGTCCCACTTGGTATACAGTCAAATCTTTTCGGAATTCTACTTTCAGCTACTGATACAAGAACGAAAACTCTTGCCCCAACCTCCATTACGTCATTAGGTTTTATCTGTACAGGAGCTGTAGAACTGTTAAGCAATCAAAGCAAATTGAAACTAAAAAGCTTCACAAGGTAAGTGTGAGATCAGGAAACAGATTGTTTCATAGAGATGACTTCCGAATGATATCAAGGGGGAATGCTACTATGCTGCAAGAGAGATTTTAGCATCGTCACCTTTCTCATGGGTACACTATGTGCTTTCTTTTCTGATGAAACCTTGTCAGGACATGCTGATTCCATCTGGACCTGAAAAATGAACACGAAAATTCTAAACAGTGCTAGTCGTATTTAGTAAAAAGGTATGAAAGCTTACAGTGATAATCTTTGAATGTTAGAAAACATGCAGCATATCAAATAAATTTTTATCAGAAGGTGAACCGCTTATACAAGTCCAAACTGCATATTTTCGATTCTCAATAAAGCACCATATACACACAGGATAACCATATATCAATCTAACACAAATTTTCTTTTACTAATTACAATTTCAGATGAACAACGTCCCTTTTCGATCAAAGACCCATTATTTTGGTTCATCCTAGGCTAGAAATTAAATTACAACACGTACTCGTACACAAGATTAAAATATAGAATTACAAGTCTATATCTTTTTGAAACATGATACATAAAATGTAAGACATCACAGTGTCACACACAAGCTTTAAACATAAAAAAATAATTAAATTAAATTAAACTAAAATGAAGAAAAAGAGTGATAGGAAAGCTTACAAGTCCTTTGTTGAAATGGGACTGAATGACAGACCCTGGAATCTCATCAAAGTAAAACTTAATCCAACTAATGGCAGTCACGTGATCTGACGGTGTTTTTCCCGGCAATGGCTGTCCTGGGAAGGGCGGCAGTGACATCAGCTGTCTCGGCTTCGGTCCCTCTTTCTGCCTACTCAGCCGCGCAACGTTGTTCGAAACCCTAATCACCGGTTCCACAACAGCTACCGGCCTCGGAGGTTGAATCTTGGAGTAACTCCTGACTCCATAACCAATCAACTTCCTCATCAATCAACGCGGTTTGACTTTCTGGGGGGCGTTAAGCTGATGGGCGGAACCAATTCGGGTTAAAAGTGGGGTCTCTTTTTTACTCGAACGGGTCTGATAATATAAATTTTGCAATAGGTCACAAGTCACAACTTAGCCATGTTTCTGGTAATACTACTAGGCATTTTGAGTTGGGGATCTTTGTTAGCTTAAGTTTTTTTTTGATCGTGGGTTTAATCGAATACTCACATTTTTCATATTTTTAGTACGTTTTGAAGCACAGTAATCACAAAGGCATCACCTCGGATTTTAACTTGTACTTGAATCATTCGTTGAAGCGCAGGTTATCTGACACCTCTAACTTTGAACCAATGGAAAATGTCCCTTGCAAAGTAGAGACTCAACCACTGAGCCACACTCTTATTGACTTTGTTAACCAAATTTTGAGTCTGTAAATTAGAGTGTCTAGAGTCCTTAAGGCCATATGCATCTGTTGGAGCATATTATCCCCTTGAGAACTTCCTCACGGATCAATTTTTATTACTATTCAGTGAACAGTAACAGCATTTCTGCATATTCTGTGCAGCAATGTCATCATGCGGAGAACTTCCTATTACTATTACTGAATAAAAAATTATTATTTTTGAAATTTTTTAAAATTCAAAAAATTGGCTCCTGTTCTATAAAAATAAGATTTGGATCCTCATTGAATCACACACACACTTCCTTCACTCATCTCAATTTCCCAACCATTCTTGCTTATTCGTATCATGAATTTTTTCATTTTCAATGAGGGTTTTATGAAGTACCGACAAAGAAGGAGACAAATGATTGAGAAGGCTAACTCGTTCGTTATGGATGCCGTTGTTGTTGCAATGGCGGGTGATGAAGATGATGCGTCAAGCAGTCGCTAACCAAATCGACAAAGGCAAAGGGGATCGAGGGGGTAGAATATGTTGGAAGACTACTTCATCGATCGTCCAATTTTCTCCGAAGTTGACTTCCGACAAAGGTACCGAATGAGCAACAACCTATTTAATCGTATCATGACCAAGCTTTGCAATCATGATGAATACTGGCATCAGCGTCGTGATGCGGCTGGAGTACTTGGTCTCCTTCCAGAGCAGAAGATGACTGCCGGTATACGGATGTTGGCATACGGTTCATGTGCGGATCAGTGTGCCGAGCTCACAAGGATGGGAGAATCAACGACCCTAGAGTGCCTGAAGAAGTGGTGTGCTCAAGTAGTTGAACATTACAAAGACCGTTATCTACGCTCTCCGAATGCAGCTGACTGAGTCGATTGTTACAAAGAGCAGAGCAACGAGGATTCCCTGGTATGATTGGAAGTATCGATTGTATGCACTGGGAGTGGAAGAACTGCCCAACATCTTAGCAAGGGGCGTACTCAGGTCGTAAAGGTCGCCCAACCATTATCTTGGAGGCAGTAGCATCGTACGACACATGGATATGACAGAGTTTCATTGGTGTACCCAGAGCACAAAACGATATCAATGTTTTACATCAATCAGACATTTTTGATCCGCTCCTCGCCGGAATCTGCCCTTAAGTGACATACAAAGTTAACGGGAACACATACGACGCCGGTTATTATTTAGCTGATGGGATTTATCTAAGGTACTCCTCCTTCGTGAAAACAATTTTGAATCCACAAGGTGATCCTGAGAAATTGTTTGCAAAGAAACAAGAGTCGTACCGCAAAGATGTCGAGAGGTGCTTTGGGATCTTGCAATCTCGTTGGGCGATAGTCCGTCATGCAGGTATGTGTCATAGGAAAAGTGTTTTGAAAACAATTATGTTGGCTTGCATCATAATGCATAACATGATTGTTGAGGAAGAATTCATAGACGATGAATTTATGAAAGTTGACGAGGAAGATCCACCTAATCCTCGTAGTGCTTTCACAGTGTATGATGTCCCGACAGATCAGAATGGTAATCGATATCTTCATGATCCAGTTGGAAGAGCCCAACAGTCAGAAGCATTTGGTAATCACTTGACAACTCTTCAATCTGCATATCTCCACACGCAGTTGCAGAATGATCTCGTGAAGCATAATTGGTTTATGAAAACCGGTGAACAATTATGAACTATGTTACCAACATGGAAGTATCTGTTTAAGTTTAAGGTTGTATTTGAATTTGTGTGTTGTATTTGAATTTGTGTGTTGTAATTTCAATTCACGATGCCTTTTTGAATTAGTTTTTCATGACATCAATTTAAAAGGAATTGAAATTACATTAATGCAAAATACATAACTAAATGGAAATAACATTTTAAGGAATTGAAAAATACATGAACTAAAAGCTCGGACGGTAACAGTCTGAATAATCTCCAGGAGCATCTTGGTCATTGTTAGGTTCGTCTTCCTCGTACTGTCGAAGGATGTCAGCCTTCCTCTTCGAAAAATATCTTTTAGATTTTGGAGTCATCACATCTATATTCATTTGCATGATCTTCGTTTCTTCCTCCATTTTTATAAGGTTTAAAGCTTTTTCTTGCAATTTGAAGTCATTCTCCATTTGCTTTTGGCTCAAATCTAAAAATTTCTTTTGATTTTCTGCAATGGTCATCAAAGCCTCATTTGATGAAGGATTTGCTACTTGCTTACCTTTTCTTCTAGCTTCCTTGGCCGCTTTCACTACAGGCGACCTAATTGGACTTGTGGAACTTCCAGGATTGCTTTCGGGTGTAGAATATTCTGAAACTTTAGTTGACGGAGTTGGAGGTATGTCAAGTGTATGCTCTTCTTCGACTACCAGACTTGATTGATATGTGTAAGAAGGGGAGTAGTTGCTTCAATAATTGTAAATGTTGGATGGTTTTTTACTTGTTCCCAACAATAAAAATGTATGAATGTTTTCTTATTTTTGGCCACATAGCGTACTTGTGCTTTCCTTATCTATCAATTAAATATTCAAAATTTAAAATCATAATCAATATATTGTAAAGTAAAAATTGCATTTAACAATTTACGCGAATAATTTACCTCATATTGTAAATTGCATCCTGATTCCGGATTTCTTCTAGCGTATGCAATACAAGAGCTCCAATAAACCAAATTTGGCTTCAGCTTAGCGAAACGTGATTGAAGAGCAGAATGAGACCTAGGATCGGTCGTAATTATTTCATCCTCTCCCATGACCCAATTTGCTTGAAAATCGGTGTGCACTTTTTCTCACAACTTATCAACTTTTTGTTTGGCGCCGGTAATTGGATCAACCGATTGACGGCAATAAGATATGCAAAGTTGCACATCTTCGGACATAGACCAATTGCTAGACATGTTATGAGAGAAATGAAAAAGAAATATTGTTGTGAGAAATTTTGGTGTGAATTGTTGTTGAAATGAATGATATATTTATAGGGAATTGTTGATGAGATTTTTGAGAAATGTTGCCGTTGGTGAGATGTTGCCGTTGAAATGTAGCCGTTGTTGAAATGTTGCCACGTCCGGCTTCAACGTTACTGTCGCGTCTACTTCAGACATTAGTTCATAATGTCAATGTGAAACGCGGTGATTCTAATGTTGAAATTGGACGCGCGGCGTCTCCGCGTCTGGTGTACACATTAACATTCATCGCGTTCGGTGTATACATTATGGGTTAATGTCTAAGTGGAACGCGACGTAATGTTAAAGCCGGACGCGGTGAATTAAGGAAGTACTGTTCATCATCATCTTCGATTGTGGGTATCAAATAAGTTACTGGAAGGCATGGAAAGCACAACAGAAAGCATTGGTCTACTTGTTTGGCAAATGGGACGAATCATTCAATAGACTGCCACATTTGATGCATGCTTTACAGGATTCCAGCAACAATAGTAATTTTGTTAAGTGGGATGTCACACCACTCGATGATGGTACCATGCAGGTAAATCGGATTTTTTTGGGCTTTTTCCGAATGCATGCATGCATTCAAGCACTGTCCTCCCATATAATCTATACACGGCATGCACATGTACGTGAAGTACAATGCGAAATTGTTGGTTGCAATCGGGTTAGACGCGAACAACCACATACTGCCGTTATCCTTTGTGCTTGTGGAGAGCGAGAACACTTCCAGTTGGAAGTGGTTTATGTCTTGTATCCGGGAAGGAGTGACCCAAAGGGAGGGGGCTGTGCGTTGTTTCTGACAGGCACACTGGAATATTGGATGTCATGCGTGAACCTAACTGATCGTGTATTTTTTAGCATACGTGTCAAAAAAAATTTTGTAATTCAACCGGTAAGACCGGTGTCGAACCCAAGGGAGCAAACGGATTACACGCTAGTTCTATCAAATTTTCTTACTCGGCTAATTCCTAAAATTTAGGTGTGATTGAGTCATCAATGATTCAAAACAAGAATGAAATTGTTTTTAAGGGATTAAATTCAATTAAAAGCGAGTTTCGAGGGAATAATCCCCTCCTTGGCAATTTCCCAATGATCATGCAAACTAGAGTTCAATTAATTATGAGTTGATAGGTTTGGAACCTAGCTTAGACTTGTGAATTAGGCAAACCATGCATGTCTAATCCTAGTAAAGCCATTTTAGATAGGATCTCACTACTTAAAGGATATTGATCCCCTATATGCATTTACCCTCATAAATGCACATGCACAAAGTTCTAGTTCACCTCTCACCATGCATTTACTCTCATAAATGTAGGTTAAGTCCATTTTTACTACATCAAAACTATCCTTAAGCTCTCTCAAGACTTAGATCAAAGTTCTAACATAAACATGTCACTTGGGCATTTTATCAAACACTTAGAGACATGTCTAACATGAAGAGCATAGTAAAATGAAATCAACTTCAATAAATCCATTCAAATGTGTATACAATGACCATTGAGTACCAAGGAGGTTCATAGAACCCTCAAAACACAAGGGGGACTACTCACACATCATGTAAGATAACATGATGTGTAGGTTTTTACAAACAAATCTAAGAGAAGTAAGAGGGAATAGAGTAGGATGATTAGTCCTAATGAACGCCCTTGATCTTGATTCCTCCTTGATTTGATGATGATGAAACCTTTGATTTGGATCACTTTTCCTTGTCTTCTCTCCAGAAAATTCCAAGATATTAGGTCAACTTTGCCTCTTTCTATTTATAGCCTCGGAAAAGATTCGGTACTGTAGGAGGTCCAGTCGATCGACTGGCATTGGGTTGTTGGCCCAGTCGATCGACTGGAGCGAGATTAGGCGCTTGGGAAGCAGGTTCTCAGTCGACCGACTGGCACAGGGTGGGCTCCCAGTCGATCGACTGAGGAAACTCAATTTGTAGCTCCTCCTGAAAGTCCATTAAGTCGATCGACTGAGTTCCAGTCGATCGACTGATGGTCACGTGATCTACATGCTCAGGGCAGGGAACTCTTCAGTCGATCGACTGAATGGGTCAGTCGATCGACTGGCGCTGATCGATTTGCAACACCTCCTGTTAGTCTGTTAAGTCGATCGACTGGAGCAGGGGAGCTTCCCAGTCGATCGACTGAGGACCAAATACTGCCAATTTTTACTCTAAAACACCGATTTTCCCCGAGTTTTATTCCAATGGCTCTTGACACTATGACATCTTGCTTTGTACCTGAAACGCACGAGAAGAGGATCAAATGACATCAAATAGTAGTCGGAATCGAACTAAAGCTATAGTGAAAATGGACATTAATGAGTCAAAAACTCGACTCATCAACACTCCACACTTAAGCTTTGCTCGTCCCGAACAAAGTATGTAAATATGCCAAGGAAGTGCAAATGGCGAAATGCTAGTGGTGCTATGGTTTTCGTGCATTTGCCTCACTAGATTTCACAAGGTCTCGATCCTTATTTCTAAACATGTTATTGAAAAGAAAATGGCGAGTATGCACAATCTACCTAGCTCCTTTTCGTAGGCGTTACGAATGCATTTAGCGTATGCATTAAGCCTTAAACCCCTAGGCTACCCTAGCGGACGAGTTATAGTCTCGTGAGAGTTTTCAGAAAGGGAATACTCACAAATCCCAAATGCACATATCCCATAAGAGTGAATGCAAGAGTGCTCAACCAAGACTACGATTTTTCAAAACCAATCCCACACCCCAAGCTAGAACTATGATCACAATATCATTAAAAGAACTTTTTCAACCCCTTGGGTACCTTTGAGGACATGCATTCAAGGTTATCAACACTAGGGCTATGAAAAGTCTCATCCAAAATTCTACTCATTTTCAAGGCAACACAATAGAGGCAAGGTTGTAGCTCGCACAATAGAGTGTCAACCACTCACCTTTGCTAGCTAGGGCTAGTCCAAGGGCTCGCGATAAGGAACTCATTCCCAAGTTTTAGGCGCTTAAGCCGTAATCCATAAGGGAAGTGGAGTTCGACACTAGAGTTCTTTAACAAACAAGTCATAAACCAAATGAATATTCCCGTGCAAGCACATGGGTCGTCCAAGAGTTATTCCAACTAGCACACAACGCAAATGTTGAATCCCACACGAATGAAGAATGATGGAAGAACATAGAGTCAAGTTTTAAGTGCTTCTTATTTTCTTTTTGAACCTTCCTGCTCTCACTCATCATTGTCCTTTTGACGCGAGTCAAGCCGAGGGTCGCTCGTCTATTTTCCCGGCTATTAGGACTAGAGATTGGACGATGCGTGCCACCATCCCACCTAACCGCATAAGTACCGCAGTGGCAGAGCAGATTTTTTTTTTGTTGATCGACTCCACACTTAAAACTTGACAATATGTTCAAAAAGTGTATGGAATGTGCGGGGAACAAACATAAGCAAGGCACCGTGTTAGAGAACTCAAGTCACCAAGGAATATTCGAGGGGTCTAAGTTTTTCATGAAGATTTTTAAAAGTGTTTGCTAGCTTGATCCAAGGTGTTGCAACGAAAATACTTAGAAAGTCGGATAGACAAGGCGTAGCAATGATATTGATTCTCAAGAATGCATGTTCAAAGGACTAGGTCGCTAGATGTGGTAAATAGGCTAGATGTGATTTATAGGGATTTAGAATCGAAAATCATAAGCCTTTGAGGTTAAAACACTCTTATGTTGGGATAATGTGCAAGTGTGCAAGCGTCCATCTAAAATGATATGCATGGCATGCAAACATGTGAACTATGCGCATCAAACCACTCCACACTTAATTCAAGCTTAGTCCCTAAGCGCAAAGAATGATAAAATAAAGGCAAAGGCGCATAGGAACTCCCCTCGTTTGTAGTGCCGGTGATATAATCCATAAGAGTGAGATAGCCTTTTGGTTGCAAGTGTAGATATAAGAGGGTGTTTTAGACATGATAGGAATATGTGAATGTATATCCTGTAGAGTGAACAATATAAATGGTAAACACCTCCAATATCATCATAAGAATATAGCATACAACCAATAGGCAAGAAAGGATAGATATCACCAAAATAGCATACATCATCAAAAATGCCAAAAGGCGACTTATCATCCAAATCAACATCCAATGCAACAAGTCAAATAAGGAAAATACACATGTGGAAATAGAAATGAAGCATGGACTAAGATGTAGCCTCGTCGTCTCCCGGAGGGGTCCTCCTAGCTGAATCAACGACTCCATCATCCTCAAGCGGCTGCGTGGAGCCTGGGAATAGCGGGCTACCCTCGCGAAAGGAATGATCTGGCGAACCGGTGTCTCCTGTGAGACGCGATCCCACCTCCCCGACTCTGGAAGCTAGAGTGGTGGGCAAAGGGGAGGCGCCACGTGGAGCTGAGAACTCTGGAGCGAGTGGAGGGGCAACTGGAGTGCTGGGGCCTCCGGTGAAGGACTGAACTGCAGATCTGAGCCACTCCCACTCCCGACGCGCTCTAGTATCAGACTCTCTAACAAGGTCCTCTAACCGGGACAATCCGCTCCTCAAGTCTGCCACATCGGTGGATAAACTAGCAATATCTGACGTGACTCTCTGCCTCCACTCCGCTGAGTCATCAACGACTGGAGGGGGAATATCGACCGCGGGCTCTGCTGGGGGAAACTCCTCATCAGCTGCAGGGAGGCCCTCATCTTCCTCGAGAATGTCTGCCGGAGGGGGAGGAGGAGGTGAACCGGGAGGAGAGGGAGAGGGAGAGAGGTGGGTAAGGCAATAGAGCGGATTCTGCTGCTTGAAGGCTCTCCTCCACGCAGCAGCGGCAGTCACAAGATCCTCCACATGGGGCGACGGGTCACTGCTCCACGTCTTACCGTCCCGCTTAACCATATGCATATTCTTCATCAAATCCATGTCAAGCCTGCTCCTAGTAAGGGCCTCACAACCCTCGTGGCCAAAGGTGAAGTTACACCTTCGGGCTATCAATGTAATCAAGGAGCCACCTCCCATGCTCTTGTTCCTCGTACTCGGCTTCACAACGGTCTCAAACCGGTTTGCAAGTACCACTAGCCAATCAATGGCCTCCCCGTGATCCATGGCAACCATGAGGTCCATATCTGGGAAGGTAACCTTCCTACCCCTCTCTTTCCTCGTATTAAAATCAATAGCAATGACGTGGTGCATAATCTTCCAAACCGGGTCAATGATCGCAGATGAGTTATATGAAGACACGAACCACTCATTCCTACCGGAAATCCTCTTCCAAAGCCTGGACTGGTCGTGCTCAGTGAATACCCGGGGCGAAGCCGCAGGCTGTGGAAAGCCAAGCCACTCTCGGATCGTACTCTCCCTGATCCGGAAATCCCTACCTCCCATCATAAACTTCCAATAATAAATAGAGGCACCATCCTCCCCCACTCTCTCCTTATCCGACTCAAACGAGCACAAGAACTCCTCAACTAATCTCTGGTAGGAGCCCGGATCATCAGAAAATAAAAAAGACAAGCCATGAGTAGTGAGCCGAGATTGTACCTCAGTTGCTACCACTTCGTCGATGCCACGAAGCAAATCCATGTCGAGGTACAATGTCGGGATGGCCTTCTTCCTCTTCGAGGTGATAGTAGCATGATGAGCCCGGTGCTTCTCGTCCCTAAACACCAACGGAACCGAGAATGGATAGGGGACCGGGATGGGCATCGGTCCTTCATAAGGTCCTTCTTGAGGCTCAATTGGCACTAAGGCCATGGAGGTAGGCGCAGCAGCAGGGCGCGGGAGTGCACTAGGTCTAGCGGGCACTGGCGCCTTCTTCTTCGGCGCCGGTTTCCTCGGTGGAGGCTTTTTCTTCTTTGGGGGTGGTGCGGAAACCGGCGCGGCCTCAACCTCCTCGTCTGACCCCGAACTCTGGTCAGCAAGAGAATCCCTCAACAATCTCCTCTTGCGCGAAACAAGGGGGGCATCATCCTCTTCGGACTCGTGGTACTCATCAATTTGTTCATCGAGCGAGGGCTCATGAGCGACTTCCTTCCCCTTCGATTTTGAACTGGACGAGGTACCGGCACGACCCATGATGCACTGAGAATGAAGAGCCAAGTCAAACTGAGCAAAAACTCAAAAACAGCACTGAACTGTGATCGAGTCGATCGACTGACTGGTTGCGGATGTCCCAGTCGATCGACTGAGGACTGGAATCCGACGGGGTTAGGGCACGATTTGGGGGTTTTCCGGCGAGGCTTTTTCGAATCAAATTGATCGGTGGGGTTGGTAGGCGGGTGGATTGGGAGTTGAATGGTGGTGGAATTGGGAGGAACGGACGGCTAAAGGCGGAGATCGGACGGGGTGGGAGTTTCCGATCGGAAATCCGATTTTTGGCGGTTTGAGGCGGCGATTTGATGGCAGTCCGATGGCGGAGGGGTGGCGAGGCTAAGGCGGGGCTATGGCGAGGTGAGCGGCGTGGATTGGTGGTGGTCAGAGGTTTGGATTTTGGAAATTAGGGTTTTGGGGTTTCGGTCGAATGAAGAAATGAGGAAGGGAGCTGATGATGGATAAGCACTTCCCAGTCGATCGACTGAGAATGCAGGAATTGCAGGACCCTCTGAAACATCATTTAGTCGATCGACTGGGAGATAGCTTGCTTCCAGTCGATCGACTGAACCCGAATTTCTGCTTGAAAAATATTTTCTTTTTCCAACGAATCCCGACTCCACACTCAGAATTTTTACTCAAAATCAAGAATATGCACCATTCAGAATATCACATATAATCAAGGTACGCCCTCCTAATCAATCGCTAGCAGATAAACATACGATTTTCAAACAACACAAGCTAGGATCACCACTCCACACTTAAAATCTCACCATCATCAAGAAAATTCATGCAAGCTCTATATCACATCACACACACCCCTAATCATGCATAGGAAATTATCCAAATCGCCAAGCCACATTACAAGTTTTCAAAAGCATGCTACACATATATGGAAGTTACTTGTGCATAGATAGACAACTCACAAACCGTGGTACCTCCCGTGAGGGCCTAGTTTAACGTCTTGGCAAAGACCGAGCCGATCCTTTTCTCACTAAGAAGCACACTTGAGGAGTCCGTAGCTAGGATCCCTCCTCAAGCGGAATAAGGCACTCTATGGGTCGGTCAAGGGGAATGTGACATTTTGCTCGTCACGAAATCCTTCCCTATAGTGCTTTAGCCTTTGCCCATTCGCCGTGAAAGTAGTTCCATCATTATTTAGCAATTCAACATGGCCATCTTCGTAGGGCTTGTGAACAATAAATGGGCCACTCCATCGGCTCCTCAATTTTCCCGGGAATAATTTGAGCCTAGAGTTAAAGAGCAAGACCTTGTCTCCCTTTTTGAATTCACGACGAAAGATCCTTCTATCGTGCCATTTCTTGGTCTTCTCCTTATATATCCTAGCACTTTCGTAGGCCTCATTTCTTATCTCCTCCAACTCATGGAGTTGAAGCACCCTATGGTCTCTCGCCGTTTGCAAGTCCATGTTCAACGTTTTAATTGCCCACATCGCCTTGTACTCCAATTCTACCGGTAAGTGGCACAGTTTCCCATAAATGAGGCGATAGGGAGACATTCCAATAGGGGTCTTGAACGCCGTACGATAGGCCCATAGCGCGTCATCTAGCTTCGATGACCAATCCTTCCTCGAGCTCCCTATGGTTTTCTCCAAGATTGCCTTGATCTCTCGGTTTGAAATTTCCACTTGCCCACTAGTTTGTGGGTGGTATGGCGTGGCGACCTTGTGACTAACTCCATATTTCCGAAGCAAGGCCTCGAAATGCCTCTCCTTGAAATGTGAACCACCATCACTTATGACGGTCCTTTGCACCCCAAACCTTGGAAAGATGATTTTCTTGAATAGCTTCGTGACCACCTTGGCATCACAAGTAGGGGAAGCGACGGCCTCAACCCATTTTGAAACGTAATCAACCGCCACCAATATGTATTGGTTCCCATATGAAGAAGGGAAAGGACCCATATAATCAACGCCCCATACATCAAATATCTCGACCGGGAGGATGCTTTGTTGGGGCATTTCATGCCTTTTAGAAATATTACCGGTCCTTTGGCATTGATCACAAGCCGTCACGAATTCGTAAGCATCGCCAAAGAGAGTTGGCCAATAAAAGCCGCATTGTAGTACCTTTGACGCGGTTTTTGCTCCACTACCATGTCCTCCATATTGAGAAGAGTGACAATGGTAAAGAATTTCTCTCATCTCTTCTTCGGCCACGCAAGTTCTATAAAGCCCATCTGCGCAAAGCCTATAAAGGTAGGGCTCATCCCAATAGTACCTCTTGGTCTCGGAAAGGAACTTCCTCCTTTGATGGTGGTTCATATCGTGGGGGATAATCCCACAAACCACGAAATTAACGAAGTCCGTGTACCAAGGAAGGGCCTCCGCCTCAACTCTCATGAGTTGCTCTCCAATAAATGAATCATTCACCGGTCTAGTATCCACTTCAATCTCTTCATTTTCCTCTAGCCTCGATAGGTGGTCAGCTACCACATTCTCTACTCCCTTCTTATCTTTGATCTCTATATCAAATTCTTGGAGCAATAGAATCCACCTTATCAATCTTGGCTTAGAGTCCTTCTTTGCTAAGAGATATTTGATAGCCGCGTGATCCGTGAACACTATAACTTTGGAAGCCACTAGGTATGGGCGAAACTTGTCAAAAGCATACACAATAGCGAGGAGCTCCTTCTCGGTGGTAGAATAGTTCAATTGAGCTCCATTTCGAACCTTGCTCGTGTAGTGGATGGCATGAAGCTTCTTATCTATCCTTTGCCCAAGAACCGCCCCAATGGCATAGTCACTAGCATCGCACATAAGCTCGAAGGGCAAATCCCACCTCGGGGGTTGAATAATAGGAGCCGAAATCAATGCCTCTTTCAATTTTTTGAAGGCTACTAGGCAATCTTCATCAAAATGGAATTTGGTATCATTGCATAGAAGATTTGTCAATGGTTTTGCAATTTTCGAGAAGTCTTTGATAAACCTTCTATAAAATCCGGCATGACCAAGAAAACTCCTTATTCCTTTCACATCCCTCGGAGGGGGCAATTTTTCCATAACTTCAATTTTGGCTTTATCCACCTCAATTCCTCTCCTTGAGACCAAGTGACCGAGAACTATCCCCTCCTGCACCATAAAATGACATTTTTCCCAATTTAGTACAAGGTTCGTCTCAATACATCTTTTCAACACTTTTGCCAAATTGGCTAAGCAATCATCAAAAGAAGAACCGTAAACGGAAAAGTCATCCATGAACACTTCCATGATTTTCTCAATAAATTCTGAAAAGATAGCCATCATGCATCTTTGAAAGGTACCCGGCGCATTACAAAGCCCAAAGGGCATTCGCCGATAGGCAAATGTTCCATAGGGACATGTAAAGGTGGTTTTTTCTTGGTCTTGCGGATGTATAGGGATTTGGAAAAATCCGCTATATCCGTCAAGGTAGCAAAAATAGTCATGCTTAGCTAGTCTTTCCAACATTTGGTCAATAAATGGAAGGGGAAAGTGATCTTTTCTAGTGGCTTGGTTAAGCTTCCTATAATCCACACACATACGCCACCCGGTTACCGTTCTTGTGGGGATTAGTTCATTCTTCTCATTTTTAATAACGGTCATTCCCCCCTTTTTCGGCACTACATGAATGGGGCTCACCCATTTAGAGTCCGCAACGGGGAAAATAATTCCCGCATCAAGCAATTTAAGCACTTCCTTTTTCACAACTTCCCCCACAATAGGATTCAACCTCCTAGCTCTCTCCCTAGATGGCATACTATCACTCTCTAAGTTGATTTCATGCATGCATAAATTAGGGCTTATTCCCTTTAAATCATCAATAGAGTAGCCAATAGCATCCTTATGTTTCCTAACCACATCAAGCAATTTTGAGGTTTCAATATCATTCAAAGAAGCATTCACAATGATAGGCAAGCTAGAATTTGGGCCTCAGAACTCATAACTTAGGCTTGTTGGTAGAGCTTTAAGCTCTACCGAACAAGACTCCTTACCTTTGTCGCTTAGAGTCCCCTCTTCATTTTCTTCCTCCAAGATAGCCCAACAATCGGCAATGTCGGGAAGCTCATTGTCAAGGTCAATCCCACTCATGTAAAGGTTAGGCACATCATACAATTCATATGTATCAACTAGGTCAAGATAATTGCAAGTCATTGTAGAATTAGGACCTTTTTGTGCCTTTTCTAAGTTAAACTCAACCTCTTCATCTCCTACCCTCATGGTAATTGAACCCTTAGTTGTATCAAAAATAGCCCCCGCGGTGTAGAGGAAGGGCCTTCCCAATAGAATGGGAATTTCTTTGTCCTCCTCCATCTCTAACACCACGAAATCCCCCGGAATATAGAAATTCCCTACTCTAACCGGGACATCCTTAAGAACTCCCTTAGGGAATCTTGAGGAGCGGTCCGCGAGCCTTAGAATCATGCTAGTTGGTTTTGGCTCACCCATAATTAGCTTTTTACACAAAGAATAAGGCATCAACGATATGCTTGCACCTAAATCACACATTGCACGTTCAATCTTAATATCATTAATAAAGCATGAAATGGAAAAGCTACCGGGATCCTCAAGCTTTGGGGGCATGCGAGGTTGGAGTATGGCACTACATTCCCCATTGAGGGACATCGTATCGACATCCTCGATTGTTCTCCTGCAAGTAATAACATCCTTTAGAAATCTAGCATAAGAAGGAGCTTGAGTTATTACCTCGGTGAAGGGCATTGTGACATAGAGCTTCCTCATCATCTCGGCGAACTTGGAGAATTGCTTGTCATTGCTCTTCTTCTTTAACCTTTGAGGAAATGGAATAGGAGGAGTGTATATTCTAGGTTCGTCTTTCTACTTTTCCACTTCACTTTCTTTCTCAAATTGAGGGTTAGGAACCTCTTCATCCAATTCTTCTATTTCGGCACTAGCTTGGCCTCCAAGATCAAAAGAAACCTTCTTTCTCTTTGGTAGTTCGCTCTCAAGGTCTTTACCACTTCTCAAGGTTACCGCATTGCAATGCTCTCTATTCCCTTGTTCGGGTCTAGCCGGTAATTTGCCCGGTGCCCTTGTAGATGCCTCGGCTTGTTGGGCAATTTGACTTTCTAGCATTTTGTTATGAGTTTCCATCCTCTCGATTTGTGCTTGCATCTGTCTTGGTTTGCAAGGAGCTTGGCAAACATTGCCTCAACACCAGAAAGTTCACTAGAAGGTTGTGGGGGAGCTTCAACTTGTTGATAGGGCCTTTGAGCTTGAGCTTGATATTGTTGCCCTTGGTTTCTTTGAAGCAAAGTCGGTCCTTGACTTTGATATTGGTTCCTAGGTTGGAACCCTTGATTGGATTGAGTAGGCTTAGGACCGAATCCGGGAGGTGTGGATCCAAAATCGAGGCGAGTGGGATTAGTGGTTTTGTAGGAGAAATTGGGGTGATTTCTCCATCCCGAAGAGAACTTGGGTGTGGTATAGTTGGCTTGAGAGCTTTGCCCTTGATTGGCACTATTTCCATAGTCTCTTCCTTGATTTCCTCCCACGAAATTCACTTCTCCATAGCTTTGCCCTTGCACATCCCTTTGAACCAAAGGGCAAGAAACGGTCTCATGCTCATAGACCTCACAAATATCACATCCTTGCCTTGTTGAAGCTTCCTTTTCTGGATGTTTTAGCTTAAACACCTCATCCGAGAGGCTCTCAAAGTCTTTCCTCAAAGCATCATAATCACTAGAGCTCACGGCTTTTACCTCGTGCCTTTCATGCCTTCTTCTCGGGTTTCCTCTTTCGCTCCCCCACATGAAGTAGTTTTTGGTAATCTTCTCTATTATCGCATATCCTTCATGCGGTTCTAGATCCATAATAGCGCCACTCGAGGTGGTATCAAGAGCAAGACGAGAATTCCTATCAACCCCGTGGTAGAAAGTATGGAAAACTTGAAGATCATCAAGGTTGTGGTGAGGATAAAGCCTTTGATATTCCTTGTATCGCTCCCAAGCCTCATATAGATTTTCCCCATCCATTTGCGAGAAGTTGGTGATTTGGTTCCGATAGTAAGCCGTCTTGGAAGGGGGGAAATACTTGTTCAAGAAAGCCATGGCTAATTCTTCCCATGTAGTGAAGCTATCGGGAGTTTGACTCCTCAACCAATCCTTAGCCTTTCCCGTGTGTGAGAAGGGAAAGAACCTCAATAACTTTGCATCTTCCGAGACTCCATTTATTTTAAATTTAGCACATATCTCTAGAAACGTAGTCAAATGAGAATTGGGGTCCTCGTTATCTCTACCCGAGAATTGGTTCGCTTGAACCATTTGAATGTGCGCCGTCTTCAAATCGAAGTCTCGATTGTCAACCGCGGGAAGTTGGATGGGAGAACGGTAACCATACGCCGTAGGAACGGCATAGTCCTTTAATGCCCTTCTAGCTAGGGGCAATTGTTGAGGAGGAGGATCTTGGTTCCTTCGATTATAAGGAGGGGGCGGAGGAGGTAAATTGTTGTTTTCTCTATCGGCCATGACTCCTTGAGTATTGGAAGTTGATCCTTTGTCCTTGGTAGTTTTACTTCTTGTAATAGGAGGATTAACTAGCTCTCTAATTGGTTGATTCAAGACTCTATCCACGATTTGAGCAACTTTCTTGGTTTTCGGTGGCATAAAAGAAGTGAACCTACAAGAGAAGCCAATTAAAACAAGTAAGCGTAGTGAAGTAGTTCAAGAATTGCAAGTAACAAGCAAAATAAAGTAAAACATGGAATAGTCGGAGTACTAAATGATTTTCCTAGGGGTAATCTAGCTATTGCTCCCCGGCAACGGTGCCATTTTGATCGTGTAGTTTTTAGCATACGTGTCAAAAACAATTTTGTAATTCAACCGGTAAGACCGGTGTCGAACCCAAGGGAGCAAACAGATTACACGCTAGTTCTATCAAATTTTCTTACTCGGCTAATTCCTAAAATTTAGGTGTGATTGAGTCATCAATGATTCAAAACAAGAATGAAATGGTTTTTAAGGGATTAAATTCAATTAAAAGCGAGTTTCAAGGGAATAATCCCCTCCTTGGCAATTTCCCAATGATCATGCAAACTAGAGTTCAATTAATTATGAGTTGATAGGTTTGGAACCTAGCTTAGACTTATGAATTAGGCAAACCATGCATGTCTAATCCTAGTAAAGCCATCTTAGATAGGATCTCACTACTTAAAGGATATTGATCCCCTATATGCATTTACCCTCATAAATGCACATGCACAAAGTTCTAGTTCACCTCTCACCATGCATTTACTCTCATAAATGTAGGTTAAGTCCATTTTTACTACATCAAAACTATCCTTAAGCTCTCTCAAGACTTAGATCAAAGTTCTAACATAAACATGTCACTTGGGCATTTTATCAAACACTTAGAGACATGTCTAACATGAAGAGCATAGTAAAATGAAATCAACTTCAATAAATCCATTCAAATGTGTATACAATGACCATTGAGTACCAAGGAGGTTCATAGAACCCTCAAAACACAAGGGGGACTACTCACACATCATGTAAAACAACATGATGTGTAGGTTTTTACAAACAAATCTAAGAGAAGTAAGAGGGAATAGAGTAGGATGATTAGTCCTAATGAACTCCCTTGATCTTGATTCCTCCTTGATTTGATGATGATGAAACCTTTGATTTGGATCACTTTTCCTTGTCTTCTCTCCAGAAAATTCCAAGATATTAGGTCAACTTTGCCTCTTTCTATTTATAGCCTCGGAAAAGATTCGGTACTGTAGCAGGTCCAGTCGATCGACTGGCGTTGGGTTGTTGGCCCAGTCGATCGACTGGAGCGAGATTAGGCGCTTGGGAAGCAGGTTCTTAGTCGACCGACTGGCACAGGGTGGGCTCCCAGTCGATCGACTGAGGAAACTCAATTTGCAGCTCCTCCTGAAAGTCCATTAAGTCGATCGACTGAGTTCCAGTCGATCGACTGATGGTCACGTGATCTGCATGCTCAGGGCAGGGAACTCTTCAGTCGATCGACTGAATGGGTCAGTCGGTCGACTGGCGCTGATCGATTTGCAGCACCTCCTGTTAGTCCATTAAGTCGATCGATTGGAGCAGGGGAGCTTCCCAGTCGATCGACTGAGGACCAAATACTGCCAATTTTTGCTCTAAAACACCGATTTTCTCTGAGTTTTCTTCCAATGGCTCTTGACACTGAGACATCTTGCTTTGTACCTGAAACGCACGAGAAGAGGATCAAATGACATCAAATAGTAGTCGGAATCGAACTAAAGCTATAGTGAAAACGGGCATTAATGAGTCGAAAACTCGACTCATCACTAACGCATACCATCGTGTATGTGATGAGTCGAGTTTTCGACTCATTAATGCCCGTTTTCACTATAGCTTTAGTTCGATTCCGACTATTATTTGATGTCATTTGATACTCTTTCCATGCGTTTCAGGTGCAAGGCAAGATGTCTTAGTGTCAAGAGCCATTGGAAGAAAACTCGGGGAAAATTGGGGTTTAGAGCAAAAGTTGGCAGTATTTGGTCTTCAGTCGATCGACTGGGAAGCTTCTCTGCTTCAGTCGATCGACTTAATGGACTAACAGGAGGTGCTGCAAATCGACCATCGCCAGTCGATCGACTGACCCCTTCAGTCGATCGACTGAAGAGTCCCCTGCCCAGAGCATGCAGATCGCGTGACCACCAGTCGATCGACTGGAACTCAGTCGATCGACTTAATGGACTAACAGGAGGTGCTGCAAATTGAGTTCCCTCAGTCGATCGACTGGGAGCCTACCCTGTCTCAGTCGATCGACTGAGAACCTGCTAGCCAAACGATTTTTCTTCCTCCAGTCGATCGACTGGGCCATCAGCCCAATGCCAGTCGATCGACTGGACCTGCTACAGTACCGAATCTTTTCCGAGGCTATAAATAGAAAGAGGCAAAGTTGACCTAATATCTTGGAATTTTCTGGAGAGAAGACAAGGAAAAGTGATCCAAATCAAGGGTTTCATCATCATCAAATCAAGGAGGAATCAAGATCAAGGGAGTTCATTAGGACTAATCATCCTACTCTATTCCCTCTTTTTTCTCTTAGATTTGTTTGTAAAAACCTACACATCATGTTGTCTTACATGATGTGTGAGTAGTCCCCCTTGTGTTTTGAGGGTTCTATGAACCTCCTTGGTACTCAATGATCATTGTAAACACATCTATTGTATTTATTATAGTTGATTTCATTTTTACTATGATCTTCATGTTAGACATGCCTCTAAGTGTTTGATAAAATGCCTAAGTGACATGTTTATGTTAGAACTTTGATCTAAGTCTTGAGAGAGCTTAGGGATGGTTTTGATGTAGTAAAAATGGACTTAACCTACATTTATGAGAGTAAATGCATGGTGAGAGGTGAACTAGAACTTTGTGCATGTGCATTTATGAGGGTAAATGCATATAGGGGGTCAATATCCTTTAAGTAGTGAGATCCTATCTAAGATGGCTTTACTAGGATTGGACATGCATGGTTTGCGTAATTCATAGTCTAAGCTAGGTGCAAAACCTATCAACTCATAATTAATTGAACTCTAGTTTGCATGATCATTGGGAAATTACCAAGGATGGGATTATTCCCTCGAAACTCGCTTTAAATTGAATTCAATCCTTTAAATACCATTTCATTGTTGCTTTGAATCATTGATAACTCAACCAAATGGAATTGTAGGAATTGCCGAGTAAGAAAACTTGATTGACTTAGCTTGTAATCCGTTTGCTCCCTTGGGTTCGACACCGGTCTTACCGGTTCACTTATAAATTGTTTTTGACAAAGTGTATCTCAAAAATACTCGACGTCAAAATGGCGCCGTTGCCGGGGAGCAATAGCTAGATTACCCCTAGGAAAATCATTTAGTGCTCCGACTATCCCATGTTTTACTTTATTTTACTTGTTACTTGCATTTCTTGAACTTATTCACTACGCTTACTTGTTTTAATTGGCTTCTCTTGTAGGTTCACTTCTTTTATGCCACCGAAGACCAAGAAACTTACTCAAATCGTGGATAGAGACTTGAACCAACCTATTAGAGAGCTAGTTAATCCTCATATCACAAGGACTAAGACCAACAAAGACAAAGGGCAAACCTCCAATACTCAAGGAGTCATGGCCGAAAACAACAACAATAGACCTCCTCCCCCGCCCCCTCCTCACCATAGAAACCAAGACAACCTTCCTCCGCAATTGCCCCTAGCTAGAAGGGCCCTCAAGGACTATGCCATCCCTACGGCATATGGCTACCGTTCTCCCATCCAATTGCCTACCGTGGATAATCGGGATTTTGATTTGAAGACGTCCACCATTCAAATGGTTCAATCTAACCAATTCTCGGGGAGGGACAATGAAGATCCAAATTCCCATTTGACGTCATTTCTTGAAGTTTGTGCTACATTCAAGATCAATGGAATTTCGGAAGATGCTAAGCTACTTAGGCTTTTCCCTTTCTCCCTCACGGCAAGAGCAAGAGATTGGTTGAGGAGTCAAACTCCCGATAGCTTCACTACTTGTGAGGAGCTAGCCGTGGCCTTTCTAAATAAATACTTTCCTCCTTCCAAGACGGCGCATTATAGGAGCCAAATTACAAATTTTGTGCAAATGGATGGAGAGACGCTCTATGAAGCTTGGGAGCGGTACAAAGAATATCAAAGGCTATGTCCTCACCACAATTTGGATGATCTTCTTCTATTCCACACCTTCTATCAAGGTGTGGACGGTAATTCTCGTCTTGCACTTGACACCGCTTCGGGCGGAGCTATAATGGACCTTGCACCACATGAAGCCTTTACGGTTATTGAGAAAATAACGAAGAATTATTTCATGTGGGGAAGCGAGAGAGGGAATCCTAGAAGAAGAAATGAGAGACACGAAGTGAAAGCGGTGAGCTCTAGCGATTACGATGCTTTGAGAAAGGACTTTGATAATCTCTCGGACGAAGTCTTCAAGCTAAAACACCCCGAGAAAGAAACTTCGACAAGGGAAGGGTGTGACATTTGTGAGGTGTACGAGCATGAAACTACTTCTTGCCCATTGGTTCAAAGGGACGTGCAAGGGCAAAGTTATGGAGAAGTCAATTTTGTGGGAGGAAACCAAAGTAGAGACTATGGAAGTAGTGCCAATCAAGGGCAAAGCTCTCAAGCCAACTATACTACACCAAAGTTCTCTTCGGGATGGAGAAATCACCCCAATTTCTCCTACAAGACCACTAATCCCACTCGCCCCGACTTTGGATCCACACCTCCTGGATTCGGTCCTAAACCTACTCAATCCAATGAAGGGTTCCAACCTAGGAACCAATATCAAAGTTAAGGACCGACTTTGCTTCAAAGAAACCAAGGGCAACAATATCAATCTCAAGCTCAAAGACCCTATCAACAAGTGGAAGCTCCTCCACAACCTTCAAACGAACCATCCGGTGTGGAAGCTATGCTAGCCAAAATCCTTGCACAACAAGAGAGGGCAAGTAGGGGCGTTCAAGCTAAATTTGAAGACATGCAAACTCAGTTTGAGAGATTGGAGACCCACAACAAAATGCTTGAAAGTCAAATTGCTCAACAAGCCGAGGCATCTACAAGGGCACCGGGCAAGCTACCGGCTAGACCCGACCAAATAAATAGCATTGTAATACGGTGACTTTGAGAAACGGGAAGGAGTTAGAGGTAGAGCTACCTAAGAAGAAGAGAGTCACTTTTGATCTTGGAGGCCAAGCTAGTGCCAAAATCGAAGAGTTGGATGAGGAGGTTCCTAACCCTCAAGTTGAGAAAGAGAGCGAGGTGGAAAAGGAGAAAGACGAACCTAGAATATACACTCCTCCTATTCCATTTCCTCAAAGGTTAAAGAAGAAGAGCAATGATAAGCAATTCTCCAAGTTCGCCGAGATGATGAGGAAGCTCTATGTCACAATGCCCTTCACCGAGGTAATAACTCAAGCTCCTTCTTATGCTAGATTTCTAAAGGATGTTATTACTTGCAGGAGAACAATCGAGGATGTCGATACGGTGTCCCTCAATGGCGAATGTAGTGCCATACTCCAACCTCGCATGCCCCCAAAGCTTGAGGATCCCGGTAGCTTTTCCATTTCATGCTTTATTAATGATATTAAGATTGAACGAGCAATGTGTGATTTGGGTGCAAGCATATCGTTGATGCCTTATTCTTTGTGTAAAAAGCTAAATATGGGTGAGCCTAAACCAACTAGCATGATTTTGAGGCTCGCGGACCGCTCCTCGAGATTTCCTAAGGGAGTTCTTAAGGATGTCCCGGTTAGAGTAGGGAATTTCTATATTCCGGGGGATTTCGTGGTGTTAGAGATGGAGGAGGACAATGAAATTCCCATTCTATTGGGAAGGCCCTTCCTCTACACCGCGGGGGCTATTTTTGATACAACTAAGGGTTCAATTACCATGAGGGTAGGAGATGAGGAGATTGAGTTTAATCTTGAAAAAGCACAACGTGGTCCTAGTTCTACAATGACTTGTAATTATCTAGACCTAGTTGATACTTATGAATTGTGTGATGTGCCTAACCTTCTCATGAGTGCTATTGACCTTGATAATGAGCTTCCCGACATTGCCAATTGTTGGGCTATCTTGGAGGAAGAAAATGAAGAAGGAACTCTAAGCGACAAAGGTAAGGAGCCTTGTTCGGTAGAGCTTAAAGCTCTACCAACAAGCCTAAGGTATGAGTTCTTAGGCCCAAATTCTAGCTTGCCTATCATTGTGAACTCTTCCTTGAATGATGTCGAAACTTCGAAATTGCTTGATGTGGTTAGAGAACATAAGGATGTTATTGGCTACTCTATTGATGATTTAAAGGGGATAAGTCCCAATCTATGCATGCATGAAATCAATTTAGAGAGCGATAGTATGCCATCTAGGGAGAGAGCTGGGAGACTAAATCCTATTGTTGGTGAGGTAGTGAAAAAGGAGGTTCTTAAATTGCTTGATGCGGGAATCATTTTCCCCGTTGCGGACTCTAAATGGGTGAGCCCCATTCATGTAGTGACAAAAAAGGGGGAATGACCGTAATTAAAAATGAGAAGAACGAATTGATTCCCACGAGAACCGTGACCGGGTGGCGTATGTGTGTGGACTATAGAAAACTCAACCAAGCCACTAAGAAAGATCACTTCCCACTTCCTTTTATTGATTAAATGTTCGAAAGATTAGCTAAGCATGACTATTTTTGCTATCTTGACGGATATAGTGGATTCTTCCAAATCCCTATTCATCCCCAAGATCAAGAGAAAACGACCTTTACTTGTCCCTATGGAACATTTGCCTATCGGCGGATGCCCTTTGGACTTTGTAATGCGCCCGGTACTTTTCAACGATGCATGATGGCTATTTTTCGGAATTTATTGAAAAGATTATGGAAGTGTTTATGTATGACTTTTCCGTTTATGGTTCCTCTTTTGATGATTGTTTAGCCAATTTGGCTAAAGTGTTGAAAAGATGTATTGAGACGAACCTTGTACTAAATTGGGAAAAATGTCATTTTATGGTGCAGGAAGGGATAGTGCTCGGTCACTTAGTCTCAAGGAGAGGAATTGAGGTGGATAAAGCCAAAATTGAAGTTATGGAAAAATTGCCCCCTCCGAGGGATGTGAAAGGAATAAGGAGTTTTCTTGGTCATGCCGGGTTTTATAGGAGGTTTATCAAGGATTTCTCGAAGATTGCAAAGCCTCTAACGAACCTACTATGCAATGACACCAAGTTTCGGTTTGATGACGAGTGCTTGGTGGCCTTCAAGAAATTAAAAGAGGCATTGATTTCGGCTCCTATTATTCAACCCCCTAGGTGAGATTTGCCCTTCGAGCTTATGTGCGACGCTAGTGACTATGCAATTGGGGCGGTTCTTGGGCAAAGGATAGATAAGAAACTTCATGCCATCCACTACACAAGCAAGGTTCTAAATGGAGCTCAATTGAACTATTCTACCACCGAGAAGGAGCTTCTCGCTATTGTGTATGCTTTTGACAAGTTTCGCCCATACCTAGTGGCTTCTAAGGTTATAGTGTTCACGGATCATGCGGCTATCAAATATCTCTTAGCAAAGAAGGACTCTAAGCCAAGATTGGTAAGATGGATTCTATTGCTCCAAGAATTCGATATAGAGATCAAAGATAAGAAGGGAGTAGAGAATGTGGTAGCCGACCACCTATCAAGGCTAGAGGAAAATGAAGAGATTGGGGTGGATACTAGACCGGTGAATGATTCGTTTATTGGAGAACAACTCATGAGAGTTGAGGCGGAGGCCCTTCCTTGGTATGCGGACTTCGTTAACTTCGTGGTTTGTGGGATTATTCCCACGATATGAACCACCATCAAAGAAGAAAGTTCCTTTTCGAGACCAAGAGGTACTATTGGGATGAGCCCTACCTTTATAGGCTTTGCGCGGATGGGCTTTATAGAACTTGCGTGGCCGAAGAAGAGATGAGAGAAATTCTTTACCATTGTCACTCTTCTCAATATGGAGGACATGGTAGTGGAGCAAAAACCGCGTCAAAGGTACTACAATGCGGCTTTTATTGGCCAACTCTCTTTGGCAATGCTTACGAATTCGTGAAGGCTTGTGATCAATGCCAAAGGACCGGTAATATCTCCAAGAGGCATGAAATGCCCCAACAAAGCATCCTCCCGGTCGAGATATTTGATGTATGGGGCATCGATTATATGGGTCCTTTCCCTTCTCATATGGGAACCAATATATATTGGTGGCGGTTGATTACGTTTCGAAATGGGTTGAGGCCGTCGCTTCCCCTACTTGTGATGCCAAGGTAGTCACAAAACTATTCAAGAAAATCATCTTTCCAAGATTTGGGGTGCCAAGGACCGTCATAAGTGATGGTGGTTCGCATTTCAAGGAAAGGCATTTTGAGGCCTTGCTTCGCAAGTATGGAGTTAGTCACAAGGTTGCCACGCCATACCATCCACAAACTAGTGGGCAAGTGGAAATTTCAAACCGAGAGATCAAGGCAATCTTGGAGAAAACCGTAGGGAGCTCGAGGAAGGATTGGTCATCGAAGCTAGATGACGCGCTATGGGCCTATCGTACGGTGTTCAAGACCCCTATTGGAATGTCTCCCTATCACCTCATTTATGGGAAACCGTGCCACTTGCCGGTAGAATTGGAGTACAAGGCGATGTGGGCAATTAAAATGTTGAATATGGACTTGCAAACGGCGGGAGACCGTAGGGTCCTTCAACTCCATGAGTTGGAAGAGATAAGAAATGAAGCCTACGAGAGCGCTAGGATATACAAAGAGAAGACCAAGAAATGGCACGATAGGAAGATCTTTCGTCGTGAATTTAGGAAAGGAGACAAGGTCTTGCTCTTTAACTCTAGGCTCAAACTATTTCCGGGGAAGTTGAGAAGCCGGTGGAGTGGCCCATTCATTGTCCACAAGCCCCACGAGGATGGTCACGTAGAGTTGCTCAACAATGATGGAACCACTTTTTCTGCGAATGGGCAAAGGCTAAAGCATTATAGAGAGGGATTTCGTGATGAGCAAAATGTCACATTCCCCTTAACCGACCCATAGAGTGCCTTATTCCGCTTGAGGAGGGATCCTAGCTATGGACTCCTCAAGTGTGCTTCTTAGAAAGAAAAGGATCGGCTCGGTCTTTGCCAAGACGTTAAACTAGGCCCTCACGGGAGGTAGCCCGGTTTGTGAGTTGTCTATCTATGCACAAGTAACTTCCATATATGTGTAGCATGCTTTTGTGAACTTGTAATGTGGCTTGGTGATTTGTATGATTTTATATGCATGATTAGGTGTGTGTGTGTGATGTGATGTAGGGCTTGCATGAATTTTCTTGATGATGGTGAATTTTAAGTGTGGAGTGGTAATCCTAGCTTGTGATGTTTGAAAATCGTATGTTTATGTGCTAGCGATTGATTAGGAGGGCGTACCTTGATTATACGTGATATTTTGAGTGGTACCCATTCTTGGTTATGAGTGAAAATTCTGAGTGTGGAGTCGGGATTCGTTGGAAAAAGGAAATTTTTTTCAAGCAGAAATTCGGGTTCAGTCGATCGACTGGAAGCAAGCTATCACCCAGTCGATCGACTAAATGATGTTTCAGGGGGTCTTGCAATTCATGCATTCTCAGTCGATCGACTGAGAATTGCTTATCCAACATCAGCACCCTTCCTCATTTCTTCATTCGACCGAAACCCCAAAACCCTAAATTTCCAATTCGAACTCCGACTTCCTCCAATCTTCGGCGGTCAACTCCCAATAGCCTCGCCATCATCCCGCCGTTCCTCCGCCGCAAGCCACTCGCCGATTGAGCCAGCAACGACCATCGAAAGCCAGTTTCCGATCGGAAACGCATTCCTCAGCCGATCTCCTCCGTCCGCCGGTGTTTTCGCCCAATCCAACCACCAATCGACTCCCCACTGCCCCGCCTACAAATCCTGGTCATCAATTTCACCTCCGAAAGCCTCCCCGGAAAACCCCCAAATTCGACATAATCCGATCGGATTTCAGCCCTCAATCGATCGACTGGGACTTCAGTTCCCAGCCAGTCGATCGACTCGATCAGAGAACAGTGCCTATTGTGAGTTTTTGCTCAGATTGACTTGGTCTTCCATTTCCAGTGCACTATGGGTCGTGCCGATGCATCGTCCAGTTCGAAAGCAAAGGGAAAGGGGATCGCTCACGAGCCCTCGCTCGATGAGCAAATTGACGACTTCACACTAGAGGGCGAGGACGATAGACCTCTTGTTTCGCGCAAGAGGAGATTATTGAGGGGCTCACTTGCCGATGTTAGTTCGGGATCAGAAGAGGAGGATGAGATCGTGCCGGTTTCCCCACCACCTCCAAAGAAGAAAAAGCCTCAACCGAGGAAACCGGCGTCGAAGAGGAAAGCGCCCGTGCCTCCTACCCCTAGAGCTCCTTCGCCCCCGCGCCCTGCTGCTGCGCCTACCTCCATGGCCATAGTGCCAATTGAGCCTCATGAGGGGCCTAATGAGGGACCGATGCCCATACCGGTCCCGTACCCATTCTCGGCTCCCTTGGTCTTCAGGGACGAGAAGCTCCGGACTCGTCACACCACTGTCGCTACGAAGAAGAAGAAGGCCATCCCAACATTGTACCTAGACATGGGCTTGCTTCGTGGCATCGACGAAGTGGTAGCTACTGAGGTACAATCTCGTCTCACACAACATGGTTTATCTTTTCTATTTTGTGATGATCCGGGCTCCTACCAGAGAGTAGTTGAGGAGTTCATGTGCTCGTTTGAGTCGGTTAAGGAGAGAGTGGGGGAGGATGGTACCTCAGTTTTCTATTGGAAGTTTGTTTTGGGGGGTAGAGATTTTCGGATCAGGGAGAGTACGATCCGAGAGTGGCTTGGCTTTCCATAGCCTTCGTCATCGCCCCGGGTATTCACTGAGCACGACCAGTCCAGGCTTTGGAAGAGGATTTCCAGTAGGAATGAGTGGTTCGTGTCTTCATATAACTCTTCTGCGATCGTTGACCCGGTTTGGAAGATTATGCACCACGTCATTGCTATTGATTTTAATACGAGGACAGAGAGGGGTAGGAAGGTTACTTTCCTAGATATGGACCTCATGGTTGCCATGGATCACGGGGAGGCCATTGATTGACTAGTGGTTCTTGCCAACCGGTTTGAGACCGTTGTGAAGCCGAGTACGAGGAACAAGGGCATGGGAGGTGGCTCCTTGATTACATTGATAGCCCGAAGGTGTAACTTCACCTTTGGCCACGAGGGTTGTGAGGCCCCTACTAGGAGCAAGCTTGACATGGATTTGATGAAGAATATGCATATGGTCAAGCGGGACGGTAAGACGTGGAGCAGTGACCCGTCGCCTCATGTGGAGGATCTTGTGACCGCCGCTGCTGCGCGGAGGAGAGCCTTCAAGCAGCAGAACCCGCTCTACTGTCTCTCCCACCTCTCTCCCTCTCCCTCTCCTCCCGGTTCACCTCCTCCTCCCCCTCCGGTAGACATTCCTGAGGTAGATGAGGGACTCCCTGCAGCTGATGATGAGCTACACCCTGCAGAGCCCGCGGTCGTTATTCCCCCTCCAATCATTGACGACTCCGCGGAGTGGAGACAGAGAGTCACCTCAGATATTGCTAGTTTATCGACCGCCGTGGCAGACATAAGGAGCGGATTGACTCGCCTCGAGGACTTTGTCCGAGAGTCTGATGCTAGAGCACGTCGGGAGTGGGAGTGGCTTAGATCCATAGTCTTATCATTCGCTGGAGGCCCCAGCACGCCCGTCGTCCCTCCTTTAGCCCCAGAGTTCTCAGCTCCCCGAGGCGCCTCCCCTTTGCCTACCACACCAGCTTCTTTTATAGGGGAGGCGGGCACACCGCGTCTCTCAGGAGGAACCCTGGAGCCAGTTCGCTCTTTTAGGGAGGATAGTCCTTTGATGACAGGGCCCACGGCGCCGCCGGATGATGATGGTGTGGTCGACTCAGCTAGACCCGAAGACGATGAGGCTACATCATAGTCCATGCTTCATTTCACTTTCCACATGTGTATTCTCTTTATTGACTTGTTGCATTGGATGTTATTTTGGATATTAAGTCGCCTTTTGGCGCAATTTTGATGATGTATGCTATTTTGGTTATGTTTACCCTCACTTGCCTATTGGTTGCATACTACATTCTTATGATGATAATTGGAGGTGTTTACCGTTTATATTGTTCACTCTACAAGATATACATTCACATATTCTTATCATGTCTAAAACACCCTCTTATATCTACATTTGCAACCAAAAGGCTATTTCTCACTCTTATGGATTATATCACCGGCACTACAAACGAGGGGAGTTCCTATGCGCCTTTGCCTTTATTTTATCATTCTTTGCGCTTAGGGACTAAGCTTGAATTAAGTGTGGAGTGGTTTGATGCGCATAGTTCACATGTTTGCATGCCATGCATATCATTTTAGATGGACGCTTGCACACTTGCACATTATCCCAACATGAGAGTGTTTTAACCTCAAAGGCTTATGATTTTTGATTCTAAATCCCTATAAATCACATCTAGCCTATTTACCACATTTAGCGACCTAGTCCTTTGAACATGCATTCTTGAGAATCAATATCATTGCTACGCCTTGTCTATCCAACTTTCTAAGTATTTTCGTTGCAACACCTTGGATCAAGCTAGCAAACACTTTTAAAAATCTTCATGAAAAACTTAGACCCCTTGAATATTCCTTGGTGACTTGAGTTCTCTAACGCGGTGCCTTGCTTATGTTTGTTCCCCGCACATTCCATACACTTTTTGAACATATTGTCATGTTTTAAGTGTGGAGTCAATCAAAAAATAAATAAATAAATATCTGCTCCGCCACCGCGGTACTTATGCGGTTAGGTGGGATGGTGGCACGCATCGTCCAATCTCTAGTCCAAATAGCCGGAAAAATAGACGAGCGACCCTCGGCTTGACTCGCGTCAAAAGGACAATGATGAGTGAGAGCAGGAAGGTTCAAAAAGAAAATAAGAAGCACTTAAAACTTGACTCTATGTTCTTCCATCATTCTTCATTTGTGCGGGATTCAACATTTGCATTGTGTGCTAGTTGGAATAACTCTTGGACGACCCATGTGCTTGCACGGGAGTTTTCATTTGGTTTACGACTTGTTTGTTAAAGAACTCTAGTGTCGAACTCCACTTCCCTTACGGATTACGGCTTAAGCGCCTAAAACTTGGGAATGAGTTCCTTATCGCGAGCCCTTGGACTAGCCCTAGCTAGCATAGGTGAGCGGTTGACACTCTATTGTGCGAGCTACAAGCCTTGCCTCTGTTGTGTTGCCTTGAAAATGAGTAGAATTTTGGATGAGACGTTTCATAGCCCTAGTATTGATAACCTTGAATGCATGTCCTCAAAGGTACCCAAGGGGTTGAAAAAGTTCTTTTAATGATATTGTGATCATAGTTCTAGCTTGGGGTGTGGGATTGGATTTGAAAAATCGTAGCCTTGGTTGAGCACTCTTGCATTCACTCTTATGGGATATGTGCATTTGGGATTTGTGAGTATTCCCTTTCTGAAAACTCTCACGAGACTATAACTCGTTCCCTAGGGTAGCCTAGGGGTTTAAAGGCTTAATTCATTCGCTAAATGCATTCGTAGCGCCTACGAAAAGGAGCTAGGTAGATTGTACATACTTGCCATTTACTTTCCAATAACATGTTTAGAAATAAGGATCGAGACCTTGTGAAATCTAGTGAGGCAAATGCACGAAAAACATAGCACCACTAGCATTTCGACATTTCCACTTCCTTGGCATATTTGCATACTTTGTTCGGGACGAGCAAAGCTTAAGTGTGGAGTGTTGATGAGTCGAGTTTTCGACTCATTAATGCCCATTTTCACTATAGCTTTAGTTCGATTCCGACTATTATTTGATGTCATTTGATACTCTTTCCGTGCGTTTCAGGTGCAAGGCAAGATGTCTTAGTGTCAAGAGCCATTGGAAAAAAACTCGGGGAAAATCGGGGTTTAGAGCAAAAGTTGGCAGTATTTGGTCTTCAGTCGATCGACTGGGAAGCTTCTCTGCTTCAGTCGATCGACTTAATGGACTAACAGGAGGTGCTGCAAATCGACCATCGCCAGTCGATCGACTGACCCCTTCAGTCGATCGACTGAAGAGTCCCCTGTCCAGAGCATGCAGATCGCGTGACCACCAGTCGATCGACTGGAATTCAGTCGATCGACTTAATGGACTAACAGGAGGTGCTGCAAATTGAGTTCCCTCAGTCGATCGACTGGGAGCCTACCCTGTCTCAGTCGATCGACTGAGAACCTGCTAGCCAAACGACTTTTCTTCCTCCAGTCGATCGACTGGGCCATCAGCCCAACGCCAGTCGATCGACTGGACCTGCTACAGTACCGAATCTTTTCCGAGGCTATAAATAGAAAGAGGCAAAGTTGACCTAATATCTTGGAATTTTCTGGAGAGAAGACAAGGAAAAGTGATCCAAATCAAGGGTTTCATCATCATCAAATCAAGGAGGAATCAAGATCAAGGGAGTTCATTAGGACTAATCATCCTACTCTATTCCCTCTTATTTCTCTTAGATTTGTTTGTAAAAACCTACACATCATGTTGTCTTACATGATGTGTGAGTAGTCCCCCTTGTGTTTTGAGGGTTCTATGAACCTCCTTGGTACTCAATGATCATTGTAAACACATCTATTGTATTTATTATAGTTGATTTCATTTTTACTATGATCTTCATGTTAGACATGCCTCTAAGTGTTTGATAAAATGCCTAAGTGACATGTTTATGTTAGAACTTTGATCTAAGTCTTGAGAGAGCTTAGGGATGGTTTTGATGTAGTAAAAATGGACTTAACCTACATTTATGAGAGTAAATGCATGGTGAGAGGTGAACTAGAACTTTGTGCATGTGCATTTATGAGGGTAAATGCATATAGGGGGTCAATATTCTTTAAGTAGTGAGATCCTATCTAAGATGGCTTTACTAGGATTAGACATGCATGGTTTGCCTAATTCATAGTCTAAGCTAGGTGCAAAACCTATCAACTCATAATTAATTGAACTCTAGTTTGCATGATCATTGGGAAATTACCAAGGAGGGGATTATTCCCTCGAAACTCGCTTTAAATTGAATTCAATCCTTTAAATACCATTTCATTGTTGCTTTGAATCATTGATAACTCAACCAAATTGAATAGTAGGAATTGCCGAGTAAGAAAACTTGATTGACTTAGCTTGTAATCCATTTGCTCCCTTGGGTTCGACACCGGTCTTACCGGTTCACTTATAAATTGTTTTTGACAAAGTGTATCTCAAAAATACTCAACGTCAGTATGCGTTCGTCACTTGCAAAACAATTTTATGACGAAGGTAAAAGATGAGGTTTTGAAAGCTAAACTTGGCGATGTGGCGTATGTGAAGAAGGAGTTGAAGTTCAAGAAGAAGTTTGCAGAGCTCTTACAACTATTGCATGATAAGCCACTTGCTCGCAAATGGTTGGAAGATATGGATGTAGAACTATGGACACAGACGTTCGACCACGGTGGATTTCACTGGGGCAACATGACTACGAATGCATCAGAGTGTTTAAACAAAATTCTGAAGAATGGTTATGATTTGCCAGTGTCTTCACTGGTTATGTACACGTTTAAGCAGACAGCTGCTTATTTCGTCAAGCGTTCCCAGAGCTCGTACAACAACGAAGGAGACTGTTTCCTCCCAAAATTCGCGAAAGATTGGCAGAACTACGGGCTATGGCTGAGTTCCACATAGTGACGCTATACAATCCAGTAAGACGTGTTTTTGATGTACTGACCAGAAAGAACCATATCATGTACAAGGTTTGTTTGAATTTATGAACATGTTCGTGTGCGAAGTGGACATTGTTCAAGTACCCTTATTCTCATGTCATGGCAGCTTGCAAAGCCGCCTGGGTTGAATACTCAGATTATGTCCCCACAGAATATACGCTCAAAGCGTACTACCGGACCTGGAGTTATTTTTTCAACCCCTTATATCATGAGGATTTTTGGCGTGATTATGATGGATGTGTTCATGTTCCGAATTTACGATTCAAACGTAACAAAGCTGGCAGACCCCCAACCAGACGAAGGCGTAACGAGATGGACCAGCGACATTGACATTTATGGGAATCCAGCAGCCAAGCAGCATCTTCATCAACTCCGAACCCACGAATTCAGAGATGCACAAACTGCCACTTAGTGGGTCACAACAAGCGTGCTTGTTCGACTCGCCACCAGAATTAAGCCAACAATGTTGTTTGTAAGTCGTGATTTCATTAACGTCATGTGTTCAAGTTGAAGTCGTTATGCAAAAAACTATGAAAACTTCAGTATCAACCATGAAGAAATTTGATAAAAATTCAGTACAAACCAATATTCAACTACCATCAAATGACAAAATAAGGTAATCAACAAAACATGGTCCTCATTCTTCGGCTCCCTATCCATCTCGCCCACCCCGTCCACCTCGCACTCTCCGTGGTCTCTTCCCTAAAATGCGCATGTAAGACCATCTAGACGTGGATGTTCGTGCTCGCTTTTGCGCACTTCTTGCTGTGAAGAGCTAGAAGGTTGGTACTGATCATCGGTCGCGTCCTCAACATGTGTATCAAAATCCTCCTCTCCTCCGATATCAAGATCAGCTGCATCACGTGAATCATCTTATTAAATTACCGTGTATAGTTGATAAAAATAATTGAAGTGTGTATATAAAGTACCCATATCGAGAGTAATAGTCTGTGGATCAACACCCACAATAGCAGGATCCGTAAGCTTCCCCACTTCCGTATACAAATCGTGGAATAGATTATGAAATCCCATACACGAATAATCATCCGTGCTGTTGAGGAAGTATGAACCGGCATCACGTGCACCAATGACGTAACCACGTATCTGTAAAATGTAAAATAATTGTAAGTATGTAAACCAAATACTCACTACTATTGCAAAAAACTTCAGAAAATAAATTGAACATACATGCTCAGGTATCATATGTGAATCTGGGTGATACGATTGACGAGTTTCATGCGCATCATCGTCTCGAACATCCTCCACATCATCGTTTATACTCGGCTGATATAAACGACGAGTGTGTCTCGCATACCAAGTGAAGTAGTGTGGAGTCGGTTCGTCGATATTTGCATACTGGTGCACATATCTCCGTCTATCAATATCTCATGGCGACTAAACCACAAGGCAATGTAACTGGCGTGGAAGACAACCCAATCCCTATTCTTCTTCCTATCCATTCCGTGGAATTGGTCAGAACTTCCAATTGGGTTTGGCGGAACACCTTGTCGAAAACCAAACTATCTTGCAACACGTGCTGGATGATGCCACTAAATTATGTTGTAACAGATAAGGGGCACATCAGCTCTCCAAGTGTTTTGTTGACCCTCTAGACAAATCGGGTCCAATAACTCAAACAATGTGTTTTCATACGGTCTCCGTATGAAATCGTCTGTGTGCATCTTTTGTATAGCATCGCGATACAGCAATGAACTCCCGTAAGGTACTCCTACCCAACGTTTTGGCCCAACCCATTTCCTGTACATAATAGTTAAAGATCAGTTAAATATAAATATATGTAAAATGCTTTAAATACAAAATTTCTAAACATAAATACTTACAAGTAGGACCACGATCCATGCAAAGCTGGTTCAAACTCTGCATCTGCCGGCGGCATCACGACAGGAACTGTTATCTTTGGCACACCTTTACGGGATAGTTTGTCCCAGGACAAAAACTGGATAATCAAAGGCACATCGGCAAGCTGGCTGTGTCTGATCGTACATGCGCCACACATGTTTCTATACAAACACGCTAACACAGCACTTCCTCAACTATAGTTTCTAACCCTATCCAAGTCCTCTAATAAGGGTAGAAAGTAAAGCGGAATCGTCTTACCGCTCTTGTCACTGAATAATGTCGATCCTATAAGAATGAGTAGATATACCCTTGCATATTTCTTCAATGTCTCTTCATCTGCATCAACAAGAATCTGGGCCAAATGGTTCGTAAATCAACTTCTCTTCGCCATACCAGGTGATTTGTCATAACACTCTGGGTATACTCCCAGCAATCTTACATAAACCTCGTTGAAATTTAGCTGCGACTTTCCCGTCACAGGCTCTCCTTCTACAGGGAGTCCAGTAAGTAATGACACGTCCTGCAACGTGATTGTCGCCTCACCCTCATTGAAATGAAAGGTGTGAGTCTCTGGCCTCCACCTCTCTATCATGGCTGTCAATAGTGATGGATCAGCCTTCACATCGCAGACCTGAGTCCATGTATAAAATTCAGCAGCAACCACATAATGCCGTATTCAATGAACAAGGGGCAATGCACCCCCTTTGTAAATCTTAAGGGGTATGTTGGCCTTCCCTTTTGTATCCAACTGTCAAGAAAAAATGTCATTCAATATTAGTAATATATTAAATTATGAATGATAATTAACTTAAATTAACATACTAACCTCTGGGTTCCAAATTGCCTCGGTACGATGAGTACTCTGCTGACGGAGGATCGAGTTGTCAATCGGACCAGGATAAATTATGTCATCCGCATCCATATTCGGATGCAAAATAGCTTGCAACGGTCTTTGTGAAGATGATGGTATATGTGAGTCCATATCTGCATGACCAATTTCATAAAAAAACCAAATTCAACGATTAACAATCAAAATCAACTTAACAAATCATAAATTCAATCAAATGCTTCAATTCAAAACAACAATTAACAATTGAGATCAACAATTAACTAACAAAATCAACATTAACAATATCCTATTCTTCAAATTCAACAATTAACCAAATCTAACAATTACACAATCTAAATGGACAATTATCATCCACAGTTTAAATTACACAATGTAAAAAACTAACAATTAACCTTCGAATTAACAACTAACAAATCATTTGAACTCATTACCGGTTTAGGGAGAACTGAGGTCGGCGGAATTGGTCGGAGATGGCCGAATTTCGGCCGGGGTCGGCGGAGGCAGCTGGGAGGGGTGGATGAGGAGCTTCGGCGGAATGAATCCGAAGAAGAAACCCTCAAGTTTTGATTCAGATAATATCGGTTTCCCTCAAACTGGTATCATAATGATTCCGGTTCGCGTTGCATCGGTATTGACGTGTTTCAAAACTAAACACCACTTGGTCCACGTAGGCCCAATATCGTGCCACATCAGCCCTTTCCCTAATGCCGATTCCCTTAAACCGGGAATGTAAAAAATGAGGTAGATTGGTGATTTGAGTTTCAGTTGGTGTATATTGGTGATTCGAGTTTCAAACTGGATTAGATTGGTTAATTTTCCTCTAGGCTACATATATATCCCAACAACAACTCAACAAAATCTTCCCAAATGTATGGGAGTGGTTAAATAATTAAGATACCCATTTCAATCATTGGTGACTGCAAATAATGATTTTCATTAATTATACAAATAGGAAGCATGCAGTACTACTAAAACAAAATAATTGACAAACTCCATTATTGTTTTTGAATTTACTCTCACACAGCCTTAGGTGCATGCAATCTGTATCATTCATAGCTGCTAGTTATTTCACTATGAAATATGGGCTTCCTTTTTTTAATTAAAAACAAGTGATGTGGTTTTCGGAGCTGCTAACTCATCAACCAAGATCTCTCGGAATTGAATAATTGAGCTGTCATAAATTTCTTCTAACGATTTTTGTTTGGATTATAGGAAAATATTGTGGAAATAAAATCAAATGGAAAATGTATTTTGTTCATAAAAATGATAAAAATGTTTGTATTGAATCATTTTATTTTGATTGGATTCTCGATGTGAAACCAAAGAAAATATTTGTAATTAAACATGAAACTATATTTTTAATTTCTCCAAAAGTTAACGTTCCCAGAACCAAATTAAAGCTAAGATATGAAGATTTGTGCACTTATTTATTGAGATGAATATCTTTGTGGGACATTTGTGTTGTGTATTATCTGCTAGTTCTTCCAACCATGATGATTTTTGGAGTGATTTTTAATTTTACCTTGGTTGGAGTTCGAAGTTTTGAAAATACAGTACTTGAGTTTGGATTTTCAATTTTGCTCTATTGAGAATTTGAGAAGAAAAAAAATACGCGCGCTCCATATGATCGGTCTCTTCGATTTCCTTAAGAGACTGTTATGTGTGTATGCGGTCTCTTACCAAAATGTTCTCGTGGCCCGGTGTTGCACTTCATTTGATGTCCGTGATATGATCGGTATTGGTGTCCTTGTAAAATCGAAGAGACTAGTAAAACGTATATACCAGTCTATTCGAAAAATCAAAGAGCTAGGCAGGTATAACACATATCAACCTCAGGACAATTAAACCTAGCTAAAAGTTGAAACTGAAGTATCGTATTTTAGAAACTTAGAAATCAAAACAAGAGGCAAAATTGAAAATGCTCTCTGTTTTTTCATCAATAATTAAAATAAACAGAGCCAACTAACAGGAGGAGAGAGTTTTAGAATTGAAGAGGGAAGGTTTGACAAGTATTCCAATGTATATGAAGAAACTGTGTCAGTAACCATGTGAAAGAAATCTCAGAGAGCAATTAATAATATGTAAACAATTCTTCTTTATGGGGCTTTGATTTTTGATTTAACAACAGCTACTGGGATCACATTTTATATAAAATAAATAAGTATGGTATATATAGAGGACAGTTTCATATTGTGCTCTAAAGACACACTTGTTTCAGCTTAACTTGCTAATAGATCGTCTCATATTAATTAGTTGATGATATGGATTCAAAGAAATGCAGCATGATCAGAGACATTGTGAGGCTGAAACAAGTTGTTAAAAAATGGCGCAAGCAAGCAGCCAGCAGCAATGTCGACGACGACAACAAGCACGAAACAATTTCGACTCCCAGAGGACGCTTGGCTGTGTGTGTGGGGAAGGAGGAGAAGCGGTTTGTGATCCCGATGCACTACTTGAGACGCCGCCTGTTCGTGATGCTGCTGAGAGATGCCGAGGAGGAATTCGGGTTTCAGAATGAAGGTGTGCTTAGGATGCCTTGTACTGTTTTGGTATTCGAGAAGGTCTTGCAGTTGTTGGAACATGAAAAAGAGACGATGATCGATTCGGTTAAATGTAAGAATTGGTTGGAGAATGAGTTGAGTCATGATCAGCAATATTTTTGTTCTCAGATGTGTAGATGATATATAGCATGCATAACTGTGTAACTATGTCCTTATAATTATATCATTCTATTTCTATCATCATCATAATCCAAGGAATATTGATTTTGAGGACCAATTATTTCTATGAACGAAAAAAGCAATAGGGTGTCGAATTTTATATTCAATACTTCTTCTAATTAATTGAATCAAATTATAAAACATATTTTGATTATTTATTATCTATTGCTTAGTGGAACATGTGACTAAATAATTTTTTAAATCCGTCTCATCATAAATATAGAACATGGAGGGATATGATATGGGCCGACTGTGTCTTTGTACACTCTACGCCTCATCAATAGTCATATTTGCGAAGGTTTTTTTGTGTGGTTTTTTAGGTGTTAGAGGGTTCGACGGAATCAATCGTGAAAAAAATATTGGGATTGAAACAGGTTTGGATTCATTTTGTTTGTTCGTAATTGGGCCCGAAATAATTATCAAATTATTTCTTGAATTCTAATCCGATCCTAAAAACATGATTAATTATGTGAATTCAAACCCGACACTAGTACTAAAATTCAAAATAACCTTTAAAGTGCATAAAACATTTAACATCGTCTATCAGGAGAGCGCTCGGTTGAGAATCCCTAAAAGTTCGAGAACCTGAGACCCAAATCTCACCATTGAATCAAGTTGCATCTTTGAATGTGGAGGTGACATGTGTCCCACAAACTTTTTTCCTTCATTATGCAGTTTCGAGCATGCATTTTGCCTAGATGCATTTTAAGCTTTCGGAAACTGTACGTAGACAAAATCGGATACATTTTCAAAAGTGCATAACGAAGACGAAACTGAATAACGAAAGGATTCTCAAACTTTTGAAATTAGAGATCATAATATTAGAATAACGTAGATACTCTTTTATCTAAACTACGTTATTTTTTATAAAAAAATCATTTTTTTCTCTTCACGCCTCGCGTGTGATGTGTTCTTCCTCCCTCGTGGAGGTGTTATTCGGTAAAAGGTGCCCAAATATAGCCTGAGCTCAAAGTGTCAAAGATGTACCGATGATTTGTGTGGATGTGTGCGGATTCAAGGTAAAGGTGTCGAACGTGGCATGCGCTTCAGAAGTAGAAAGATGTACTAGATGCTTGCGGATCCGATCAAGATGTCTTGCTAAGAGCTCTGGAGAACAATATATATGTACTAGATGATAAAGCTCATATGCATTGTAATGTTCCTAATTATTGTATCCAACCACTATTAAAAAAATCATATGTTAGCTACATAACACCATATGTGAATAATAAAAAACCACCCTATATGAATCCCAAAAAATCACCCTGTATGAATCCCCCAAAAAGAAACCCCAAACCTAAATGCATTTTACAAATTAGCTATTTTGGGGTATTTTTCTTTTATTTTACCAATTTATTTGCGATAAATAATGAATATAGAAAAATGTTGAACTCAACCTAAAAGCCAATCATTTCTAGCTAAGCTACCACCAAAATATCCCACTTTTAATGTATAATATTTTCTACGTGTGAAGTAAAAACACAATTACATCTAAAATAGTCACATGTCAATACGGAATGAGAAAAATACGTTTCTGTTATAGGTAGGTGATGTGTAAGGCTCTGTTTGATAGAGCTGAAAAAAATTTTATTTAACTTTATTTAATTTAATTTAACTTTACTGAACTTTATTTAACTTTATTTAACTTTACTTAACTTTATTTAACTTTACTGAACTTAAAAATAATAATTTTTTTTGAATAAAGGTGTTTAATTTAAGTTTGTAATCATATTGAACTACAAAATTAAAATTTGAAAAATTTTATTTAATTTTATTTAATTTAACTTAACTTTATTTAACTTTATTTAACTTAACTTAACTTTATTTAACTTTATTTAACTTAAAAACATGAAATTTAAGCTCTACAGAACTGGGCCTAACTGTGTTAATAAAAACGTAAACGAAAAAAAAAACAATATTTATATGTCCAATGGTAATATAAAAAAATAGAATGGGTCTGGCAGGCCCAACAAGTTAGACTACCGACCAAACAACGGCCCTATAAAGCGTGAGTTGCAGAGGGAGAGGAGAGTAACAATGGCGCCTAGGGCTTCGTCGCAATCGAAGGGGAAGATAAGCAAGGGAAGATCAGCAGACGAGGAGTCGATGGCGAAGCGGTTTAAGGATCTGACAAACAAGACGGTGAAGGTGGTGAAAGTTGTGGCGCACTACGGGTTCATCCCGATGGTTATATACATAGGGATGCAGTCGGAGCCTAAGCCGACGTGTTTCCAGCTCCTCAGCCCGGTCTGATTTGTAATGGTTCGATCTTTTCATCCGACGGTTCTGGTGATAGATTGATTTTGTGTTTTGTTGGCGTTGGTGGAGGTTGAGGTGTTTAGGGTTTATGGAGTTGTTGGAGTAATTTATGAAATTGAGTTTTTACTTATTTAGTAATTACTCTTCGTGCTCAATTATGAATTTTTTGTTCTGTTTATTTATTGAAATTCAAAGATTTTGTAGCAACTGCTGGTTGAGTTGTTTTTGTCTCGGAGTTGGATTGCCTGCATGTAATTTTATTTGATAAATTTGTTTGGCAAGCTATCCTTGATAGGTGTTTGAATGACAATTTTGGTTAGCTACATTTTAGAGAACCTAACACTTTGTTCATGTATGATATCAGAACTTTGACCTCGGTAGCATGCATTTCTGACTAATCTGTGGGTGATGAACTGTTTTGGCATTCCGATAAATTTGTTTGGCTCAGTGGTGCCAAGATATTGTCGATTATGTGTCTGAAAGTTGTCATTTTTGTTTGGTGCAACTCACAGAACCTGCTCCTAAGGTACTGCGTGTAGTAGATTTATGTTATTTGCTATCCTAAGGCTCCTTTTGGGTCGCGGCAAGTTTGTGGGATGTAAAGAAAATTTAGATGAACATGTTATTTTATGTATCGTATACGAAGGAAAATCTGAACAAAATTATACGATTCAGTACAAAAATTTTCATGTCATCATTGAAAATGACTCTCTCTCATATTTTTTATTTCATTGTCTTTCCATTGTGTTTTCTATGATCGAAAGGATAAATATATTAGTCTATCCACGTTAAGGGTTAGGTGCTTCATTTAAACATTTATGGCTGATGTGCCATTCTATATGGGAGGCGTCAGCCATGGTAGAGGAGAGGAGAGTTCTATACTTGGTGCATGTTTATCAACTCAAAGTTGCATTAGTATACGTAAAACATCCTTCCTGAATGTAAATTGTTTATATAAAAACAACTTCAAAGGTTAATCGCTTTAAATCTGACTTTATCCATCATGTGATGTTCCTAGATTTTGTCTTTCCATGAATTCAATAGGAAATTGAGAGTAGCTTGAACAAGCATCGGAGACATGTGTTGTATATTCATATTGCTCGTCTACTCATATTTAGTCCATCAATAAGCATTTTATCCGGGCTCGTGTGTCACTCTCAAGAACTTCCACATTTGCTCAGGAAGGCATGGATCATTACTCCCTTTAAGAAGGGAAAGTTGGCCTTTGCCGCTTGATAGCCATCAGCGTGTTGTGTTGTGTTGTGTTTGTGTTTCGACATTGATTGAGACATACAACAACAACCAAATAACGGGACAGGTGAGATGTGAGGTCCGGCTTAATTTTGGAGTTTCCCACCTCGTATTTGACTAACACAGAAAATCTAAAACAAGTATTTACACAGAGTCTCAACACACAAATGAAAATATGCACAAAGTTGTTCACCACTCAAAATAATCTGATTTGAAATTTTGGAGGCTGCATGTGAACTAAAAAGCTTTAGATCTAAGATTTCGACAAGAAATAGATGGCATTTAGGACTAGGTTTGAATATGAAGATTGAGATATTGAAGATTTTATATATAAGGGTTGGGCTGGGGTTTGTTTCGGTGGGGAGGTAGCAAAGTGTGAAGTGGTATATCTCAATGGCTCTTAAATTTTCAATCATGGTGGACCGTGGAGGCTAGAGTCGTGGAGGAGAAGAGGGCAAAGACTTAACGCGTGCAGAATAGGATTATCATATGAAAAAAATGTTTGTATGGTAATAAACAACGCTGCTGAGGGAATGGGGATGGGGTGATTATAAATATTTAGAATTGGGCTCATCTAGTATAAATGCATTAAATTTTTTTTTTGAAGTGGATTTTTATATCTCATATATATCATTAATCACCATACGAGTACATTTTGCATGAGAATTTTTTATCAGGTACATGTGAATATTAGATTCTTGAACGCCACACACGACATCATCCGAATTTGATGTTTGACTTGTGCTCATTGAAGCACAGACCATAAGAAACCTCTGACTTTGAAATCCACTCGTATAAACTTGAACTCACTACTTTCAAGCGCGCATGAAAGGAATAGACGAGACATCAGCGCCTACCTACATGATACAATATGACAACACGTCCACAAGGGACGAATAACACCACAATAAGAGAGGAACAATACTCCACGCCGACGTGGGACGAAAACATATCAATAAGGGATGAATAACACTCCTCACAAAATTGAGGAGAAAAATGTTACTCAAGGGAGTCGAACTCTTGAGCCCCTTCGAGGCCCAATGTAATTTATTTGTAAAACTTATGTATTAATATTAATCAAGTGGCTTGTATGAGGCCAAGGGTTCAACTCATATGAGTATCATAATTTTCTCCACTTTTATGGTGTAGTGCTTTTCGTCTCGCCTTGGCGTGTACGCTTTGTTCCTCCCTGTCCCTCGCGGAGGTGTTGTTCGTCCCGTCTCGGCGTGGACGTGTTATTCCTCCCTGGACCCTGACTGAAGTATTGTTCGTCCCTTGTGGACGTGTTGCGGATGTGTTGCTGGTGCTGCTTCGTCTGAGTTTCAAGTTGATACTCGTGTGTTCAAGTGAAAAGGTGCCTTATGTCATGTGCTTCAGTGGACGCAATTCAAGTATCAAATCCGAATTGGTGCCTAGAGTGGCATGTGCTCAAAGAATCTAAATATTCATATGTACCTGATAAAGTTCTCATGCAATGTTTGAAAGATGCATCTGAATAATGTTTGATATGTGTGAGACGTAAAAAAAAACCCACAATCAAAAAAATATTAATATTAATTTTCATATAAATGCATTAAAATTAATAATAAATTACATCGGGCCTCGAAGGGTCAAGCAAGAGGGCAAGGTAAGGTAAGTGGTAAGATTTTAATTTGGTAAGCCTTGCCCTGAATTTTACTCTAATTTTGCATACATCGTACCACCATTTGGCTTTTTAGGCGTTAAATGTTGAAGCCAGAATGAAAAATATCCACTCAATTTTTGAAAAATTGAAAAACCCCAGTCTACATAATGCATTTCCCTCCAATGGATGCCGCTTGATTTTCACCAGCATCTATTACTCTCATCTCAGTTCGCTTCCGCCACCGCTTCTCTCCTGGTCTCCATTTCCAATTCGAGTCTTCCTGTGAGGAGCAGTCAGTCCGGGCTTTGCTGAAGTATTTTCCCTTCATCTCTCCTATTTAATTCTCCCCCAAACCCTAGCCTCCGCTAGGTTTGTATCAGGTTTGTTGTTTGTTGCTCAATTAATTTTGCAGCACGTATGTTAGGTTATTTGACAAGTTGATTTGTTTAATGTCATGCAGTTTTATCAGAAGTGTCTGAAGGTGCTTGCCTGTTGATTGATGATTTTGAATCATCATGAGGCAAGTGAATTCCCTTTTTCTTGCTGATCATTACCTTTTGGGAGTTTGTTTTATCTAAGAGTGTTGCTAATTTTTTGCAGGAATGTCAAATCTAGTGAACGCTCTACTGATAATGAGTGTCCAAAAGTCAACTGGGAGCAACATGCTGCTGCTCATGATAATTTCTCTGACCAGCCTACGTTTCTGAGTTCCAGTTTTCTGTTTTCATTGCCAACACAAAAACCATGCTCAGTGGAGACGGTGTCAACAAGGTTTATTCTTGTAGTTAGCGACCTACTAACCAGATCATTGTGCTATAGCACATGCATGACTAAATTATTTTCAGTTTTTGCGCGGGATTATTCTGATTCTTGTTATCTCTAAATTAATCTTAGGTTGGTGGCTTTTCCGATTCAGAATATTCAGAATCCACAACTTACTAAGGTAGCACGCTTTCAGATCATGAATGTGATTTATGATTCTCATCTGAGCAATTAAGTTTTATCTAATGTGTTGAAGTTCGGCTCTTAGGATAATCGCCAATGGTTACATACATAATGATAAATACTTTTGTTAGACATTTTGCATGGGCAGACTCCTTCTTTGTTAAGGTTGTTACTCTCTTTTGTATTATTGTGCTTCATTTGAATCAATGTTTGCTAATTCCAATGGACATTCTTTGTAGGCATGGAAGGCTCTTTCCCAGCTTCAGATATCTGACAGAACTTACACAAAGCCTGGTAAAATTGTATCATCAGTCAAACAGATCAGTAACAAATACTCTAAGGATAGAAAAACTACTTCGAGTAGTTCAAATGTAGTGGCCTCTGAGTCTGCGAGTACATCTGGTGATTACAATCAGTGTGTAAACATCCGTGCTCTAGGAGGTGGAATAAATGCGGAGAACGAACTTAGAGGTGGAGCATCTAAGATGAACATTCCTGAAGCACAAGTTGTGAATGGATCCATATTCCCTCCAGATGAATTGTGTGAAGATCTTGCTAATGACATCGATGAAGATGACATATTCAAGGTGATTATAATTTATACTACTATTTTGGAGCTTGAGCTATGTGATAGTTTATTTCTCACTATTGTGAATGCTATGCAGTTCTAATGAGTGCACGAAAACATAATGTGATTATATTAGATTAGTTATTTATACAAATTTGCCTTCTGTTGGTAAACATCCTTGGATAGTGGCTAAGCCGATGAGTTCAAATTTAGATGTTTCATTTCTATAACTTGTTCAAAGAATGATTTTCATATACTTTATAGGGGATTCAATTTTATTTCTTTGTATAATCTTGTGAAAATTATATCCTGTGCACTTCTGCTTGAAGATAATATTTGCTTTTGGTTACCAGAATATTGATGTAGACCAGATAGTTATGGATCACTACCAAGCGATTTCCACACCTCAAACATCCAATGTAAAAGTGTACCCTGAGATGCCTACATGTAGTGATAATATTACATCGAGGCATGAGGCAAGCTTACCTCCTGAACTTTGCTCTTTCTGCAGCCATGGCTGCAAGGTATGTCTGCCTTTGGAATATACATCATCGGCAGTTCCAATACTTTGTTCTTGCTATTCAGTATTCACGCATGGTATCATCCTATTTCTGTAGATAGGTAACTGTCCAGAAGCCTCTATTCATCTTCAAGAAATGAAGGATGAGCTGATCGACATCTCAAATCAGCTCCTAGACAATATGGGAGATCTTAGTCCAGAGCTAATTGAGAAGCTTCGGCAGGAAAGGTCTTCTGGCCACCTGTCACCATTCAACTGTTACATTATTTTATTTGGAGGCAAATTTTGAAAATACTGATGTGCCCAAGTGATTAAAAGATGAAAATAAATACATATATAAAGAATTGATGATAGTGTTCCCCTTCCTATCCTACAATTACATGATCTCAGTTGTTTTGTTCTCATGCAGCTTTTGTTAAATTGAGATTTTATACCTCTTCCGTAAAAAAACATTTTATTCTCCTAACATTGTGCTTTTACATCAGGGGACAACTCAATAAGGGAATTCAGGAGTTAGAGAAACATCTGAACTTAATACAAAAAGAAGAGCGACATAGTGCTTTTGCAACTACACCCATGCCATTTCAGTATCAAACTCCTCCCATGTCCATGTCCAAAAGCCATCCTGTGGGATTTGGTTCTCAGGTCCATACAACTAATGAGTCGGGAGCCAATGGCAACTGGAATTCTCCAGTAGGCAGTTATTGTTCTTCTTCAATACCATTAGAGAGAGATCCCAGGGAACCATACATCCCTAAGGTGATTGAAATCAATTACACAGAAGGATCAAATGCTGACACTTGGAGTAGCGGGAGTTTTCCCTGGACAAAGAAACTTGAGGTGTGTTACAATATTTAACAATATGGTGTTTTTCCTGGACAAAGAATCCAGCTGGTCATAATGGTTCCCTCAATTCGCTTTCAGTCAAATAACAAAATGGTGTTTGGAAATAATTCGTTTCGTCCCAACCAAAGAGAAGTCATAAATGCTACAATGAGTGGGTATGACGTCTTCGTATTGATGCCAACAGGAGGTGGGAAAAGCCTCACTTATCAGGTATGTATTTGGTTTTCACAATGCTTTATTTTTAGTTTTTTTATTATGAAAAGCGTTCTTTCATTCAAAAGGGCCAAAACAGGCAATGACATCAAAAACACTACTACTAACAGCCTGACCTACACTGATAGACTGATAGAAAAATCAGACCAATAAAAACACTGCTACCAAGGGACAAAACCGGCCTGGACAACAAACAACCAAACTGGAAAGACAAAAAAAACACCAGAACAACAAACCCCAGCTACCAAGGGACAAAAAGTGGCCCTGCACAACAGATAAATACAGCCTCAACCACACAATTAAGCTGCACAAAAACCAGACCCTAAAACACCAAAACGAAACTATACATGTCTAACTAAAATTTATCATTGAACCAATCTGAAATTATAATCCCTGTTTTGCTGCTTTTGATCAATTCAATCCTGAGTTTTAGCATCCTCCTTATATGCTCCTTTATCGTATTCAAGTAAGTGTTGTCTCCTTCAAAAATGTGCTTGTTTCGGGCTCTCCAAACTTCATAGATGGCAGCCGTAATAATAAAGAGAGCCAACACCTTCTGTGCTCTGCAACTCCATCTCTTCTTTGTCTTTATTTTTAGTTAAATGATGACATCCAGTTATATCTTTTCATTGGTTGAGAAAATAAATTCATATTTTAGCTTTTATTGCCACTAGAAGGCAGACGAGCTTCTTGATCACAATTGTACTTGTGGTCAGTGTGTATATACTCCACAACTCATCTGGGTTTATATAACTCAAAATCTACTTTTTCTAATTCAGCTCCCTGCTCTTGTAAGTCCTGGAGTAACTTTGGTCATATCACCACTGGTTTCATTAATCCAAGATCAAATAATGCATTTGTTGCAGGTAAATCTCGTGATTGTCTAGGCAACTAACAGAATTTTGTTCTTCTAATGTGTCTATTTTGAGTATTTTTTACAACATCTGGTTCATTTTCTAGGCAAACATACCGGCTACTTACTTAAGTTCCAACATGGAGTGGCCTGAACAACAAGATATTCTGAGAGAACTGAATTCTGATCATTGCAGATACAAGCTTTTATACGTCACGCCAGAGAAAATTGCAAAGTGAGTTTCACTGTTTTTAACCTTACTCTTAGCCACAGCTTCCAGTATGATATTATAGTTATGTCTTTTTAAGACATGAGTTTTATGTCAGATTTTCATGAATATTTTACATGTTTGACCTCCCATGGATTTTGTGCATTTAATGCCTCTACCGATGATTATTTTGTAATGGGCGGGTCGCAGGAGTGACATTTTGTTGCGGCATTTAGAGAGTTTGCATGTCAGAGCACTACTTGCAAGGATAGTGATAGATGAAGCTCACTGTGTAAGCCAGTGGGGCCATGATTTCAGACCAGACTATCAGGTTAAGATTATATCTCAATTAGCTCCCTAAATGCAAGTACTTTTTAGTCTCCAATGCCAACTCCATGGAATCAATTTTGTAGGGTCTTGGTATTTTGAAACAGAAGTTCCCAAATACTCCTGTTCTAGCTTTAACTGCAACTGCCACTGCCAGTGTCAAAGAAGATGTTGTTCAAGCTCTAGGTCTCAAGAACTGTGTAGTTTTCCGTCAGAGCTTTAACAGGCCTAATTTATGGTACGTGCATGAATGTTATAGCTCAAAGCATATGCTGATTGATTGTAATGCCATTTTACCAAATGGGGAATGCTACAGGTACTCCGTTATTCCAAAGACAAAAAAGTGTCTTGAGGATATTGACAAGTTCATCAAAGGAAACCATCTTGATGAGTGTGGCATCATATACTGTCTCTCAAGAATGGACTGTGAAAAAGTTGCTGAAAAGTTGCAGGTTTGGTTAAGCTGCATAAATATTATTGCATACATTTATCAGTCAATGGCTCAATGCTGAACTTAGGTTGGCCACTTCCACTTGGCCTTATATGTAATATCCATTTTGGCACAAAAACCAAGACCAACCTTAGATCTATAACTCGGAATAAAATAATAACATAGTAAGGGAATATATGGAATTCATAATCATCAGGCAAGCGGTCAGAGACGGGTTTGATTTGTTCAGGAATATGGACATAAAGCAGCTTTTTATCACGGGAGCATGGAATCGTCTCAACGTGCCTTCGTTCAAACACAGTGGAGCAAAGATGAGATAAACATAATTTGTGCAACAGTTGCTTTTGGGATGGGTAAGATTGATTATCCATTGGTAATACTGGATGCCTCGTAACATGATATAAATAATTTCAATATACTCATTTGCAGGCATTAATAAACCTGATGTCCGCTTTGTTATTCATCATTCAATTCCGAAGTCAATTGAAGGCTATCATCAGGCAATAGTTTTTCTCTTTTTATACACTAACCTGTTTCTTACATATTTTATGCACTGAAATTCCATCCAAGGAAAATTTTGATATTTATTTTGTATTCCTAATATCTGCTGTCTTCAACCTTAGGAGTGTGGTCGTGCTGGACGAGATGGTCAACGTGCGTCTTGTGTCCTTTATTACAATTACGGTGACTATGTAAGAAACTTCACTTCTTGTACGATTGTGATCCATTAACCGCCGTCGCTATCGAATTTTGCCGATCCTTATATAAATCTGGAAGTCGATAAAGGGGTTTCAGGCCCCACTAATCTGCCTGATACTGCCTGAATTATGTCAGTCAAGTGATGATTTGTGTACATACAGGTCGAATATATGGTCATTCTAATGACATGCCTATAGCATAACATGTCATGCCACTGGTTTGATGTTCCTATGACGGGGGATATGTTAAGCAAATAACTTAGGTTTAGTGTAGGATTAATTGATCTCTTAGTTCTCATCAAAAAAATTCAGAGTGCTTATCTGAATTTCTACAATGTTGGGTGCCATTTTTGCTTTGATGTTTTACAGTGTCAGCATGATCCTTCATATTTACCTTCAGCTATTCACTTGATCTTGTTTAGGTTTTCCCTCTTCTGATTTATCTAATCCTCCAGATTAGGGTGAAGCATATGATCACCCAAGGATCATTTGAGCAAACCCCAGTAGCATCTGCATATAACAGTAACAGTAAAGTCGTTTCAGGAAGAATTCTGGAAACAAATACGGAAAATCTTCTTCGAATGGTACCTTTCAGAATATTTCAAATAATATTTATCGTAACTGAATTTAGGGCATTCTTGTGAACTTGCATAATTCTTCAACAGGTCAGTTATTGTGAAAACGATGTTGATTGTCGGCGGCTACTACAGCTTGTTCATTTTGGTGAGAAGTTCGATTCTAAAACCTGCAAAAGCACATGTGACAACTGTCTGAAGATTAAAACATTTGTTGAAAAGGATGTCACGGGAACTGCAAAGGGAATGGTTTGCTTACAATACTCTGTCTCAGCCTATAAAGTCTTGCCAGGCTTTGCTTTGTTCCTCCCTCTTATTATCTGTCTATATGAGCTGCATTCTGCTTTGTTCCCTCCCCTCCCTAAGCTTGTCATCTGACTATTTAAAGCTGCATTCTGCTAGGTTGAACTGGTCAAATCAACTGGGCAGAAGTTCTCGTCATCTCATATTTTAGAAGTGTATCGTGGATCCTTAAGTCAACTTGTATGTTGAACAAAAGTTCAGTTTCCTTCCATTTTCTTGTGTTAGTGACATAGGCATTTCTTTATTATTTATTCCTGATTGTATGTAGGTCAAGAAACACAGGCATGATGCTCAGAGGCTTCATGGAGCTGGGAAAAATCTAGCTAAAGGGGAAGCTTCACGAGTACTGCGGCATCTTGTCACTGAGGAGATTCTGAGAGAAGAAGTTAAGAAAAGTGATCTATATGGATCTGTTTCTTCTGTGCTGAAGGTACGAGTGATGTTTCTCTCTGGTATTCATGTAAATGATTATTCTATTTCATATGAAGCATAATTCACAAACAAAACTGGATCCTACTAAACGGTGTATAATTTTTCATTTGAATTGAGAAGTTCAAGTTGTGAAACTGCTTTGAGTGTAGCAGGTCAATGATTCTAAAGCTTACAACCTTTGCTCCGGTGTGATGAAGATTATATTAAGGTTAGTTAAAGATGGGCTTTGAAAAATTGAAATCCTCCCACCGGAATTTGCTATGTGCCAATATGACAAGTTGGGTATAGTCAGCTCTTGGCCTCATCTTTTACAGTTTTGAGAGCCATTCTTCTATGCCAACTTTCATATAAATTACCATTTCTCTTCATTGTATATCTGTATGTGGCATATGGGTGGAATTCATAAAAAGGCACAATGCACAAGCACTTGCAAAATGTCAAATTCTTGATAAATAATTTGTTTCAGATTTCCTTCCTCTGAAAAAAAGTCAAGACTGAAAATATCTGAAGTAACCCAAGCAAAGGGATCAAGTACTCCACAGCAATCTGGCCAAGATTCGGTAATGACTTTTTTTCATTTCATTTTACACTACTCTGCTGATAGTTGATAGATTCATATGTCAAAAGCCTACTACAACCTGTATTCCAGGGCCTCTCAGCCAGAATATACAAAGCACTGAGAGAGCTTCGACAAGCTATTATAAAAGAATCTGGGGACTGCTGCAATCCATACCACTTAATTGGGTATATGAAAACACTATATTCATATTATTTTTATATTATTTCAAATAGTTTGTTCCTCTGCATCTAACTCGTTCCTTTTGGTGTTTAGCACTGATTCACTGCTGACTGTGAGTAAAAAGATTCCCAGAACTATAGAAGAACTTCAGGATATTGATGGAGTTGGCAAGTATGACGATAATAGATAGTGCTTTCACTGTTCATCTCTGAGTTAAATATATCCTCATGTACTCCCCTTTCAGGGTAAGGGCTAACAAGCATGGCGACAGAATTCTTGAAACAATCGAATCAACCGTAAGAGATTTTTACAAAAACAGTAGCAGCAGCAGCAATGACAGCATGGATTCGGCCAAGAAGAGAAGAGCACCTGGTCATATGCCACCTGCAAACTTAGATGCAGACCAAAGATTGAAAAGACGTGCAACCAGAGATCCTGATGGTTTTGACGTCAGGGATGGCTTGGAGCTTATAGAGGATGCAGACCTTCTAGACTTTGCGGATAACATTGACAACGTGGAAAGCAGCACCCCAAACCGGAAGCAACCTCCACCAAATGTTGGTGGGCGAGTGTTACCATCTTGGTAATCAATTTCCTAAAGAGCGTTGCATGGTTCAAATTTGTTAGAACAAACGGCTCAGATTCCGTACGTAATTATTTATCCATCTACTAACCAGTTGTTAGGCTGCATGTAATACCTTTTTTTGTTGAGAAAACATGTAATGCCTTGTTTTTATATTGGATAATGCCTTATTGAAACTTTTCAGTATTTTCCTCGCTACCAAATAATTTAACAATATTATCAGTGCCTACATCTTCAAAAAAAAACATTTCATTGTAATAAAATAAATATATAGGGGTGCGGTTCAGGTACAAACCAAATTATAAATAAAAATTACAAACCAATTTATAAGCTGACACGTGTTCCATTTTAGCCGAAATCCCGAACAAAAGGGATATTATAGTCATTCCACACGGAGGGGTATAAACCTAATAATATTATTTTCAATTTAGTCCAAGAGTTGTTAATGATCAGACTTAACCTAGGAAATGACCAGACTTAAAAAGCAGCAACGATCAGACTTAAAAGACTTAATGATCAGACTTAAAAATAGACAATGATCAGACTTAAAAGACTTAATGATCAGACTTAATAATAGATAATGAACAGACTTAAAAATAGACAATGATAAGACTTAAAAGAGTTAAAGATAAGACTTAAAAATGGAAATGATCAGATTTAAAAAGAAGCAATGATAAGACTTAAAAGACTTAATGATCAGACTTAAAAATAGACAATGATCAGACTTAAAATAGATAATGATCAGACTTAAAAATAGACAATGATCAGACCTAAAAGACTTAATGATCAGACCTAAAATAGATAATGATCAGACTTAAAAGACTTAATGATCAGACTTAAAATAGATAATGATCAGACTTAAAAACCAAAAATGATCAGACTTAAAAACCAAAAATGATCAGACTTAAAAGACTTAATGATTAGACTTAAAATAGATAATGATCAGACTTAAAAGACTTAATGATCAGACTTAAAAATAGATAATGATCAGACTTAAAAATAGATAATTATCAGACTTAAAAGACTTAATGATTAGACTTAAGAGACTAAATGATCAGACTTAAAAGACTTAATGATCAGACTTAAAATAGATAATGATCAGACTTAAAAGACTTAATGATTAGACTTAAAATAGATAATGAACAGACTTAAAAATAGACAATGATCAGACTTAAAAGACTTAATGATCAAACTTAAAATAGATAATGAACACACTTAAAAGACTTAATGATTAGATTTAAAAGACTCAACGATCAGATTGAAAATAGATAATAATCAGACTTAAAAATAGACAATGATCAGACTTAAAGATGGTGGTGATCTGACTTAAAATTGGTAATGATCAGACTTAAAGAGAGAATGATCAGACATAAAATTGGTAACTAAAAGACTACAAATTGAGAATGATCAGACTTAAATAGAGAATGATCAGACTTAAAAATTGGTAATAATCAGACTTAAAATTAAGAATGATCAGACTTAAAGAGAGAATGATCAGACTTACAAATTGTTAATGATCAGACTTAAAATTGAGAATGATCATACTTAAAGAGAGAATGATCAGACTTAAAAATTAATAATCATCTATTTAAGTCTGATTATTTATTTATTTTAAGTCTGATCATCATCTATTTTAAGTATCATCATCTATTTTAAGTCTGATCATCATCCATTTTAAATATGATCATCATCTATTTTAAGTCTGATATTTATTTATTTTAAGTCTGATCATCATCTATTTTAAGTAAATTTTACTGTAGCAAAAGTCAAATTTTTATTCAAAATGATCAGACTTAACGCATGCTGATCAGACTTAAAAACGTACTGTAGCGACGGTCAAAATTTATTCTAAATGATCAGACTTAAAAATGTAGTGTAGCGAAAGTCAAATTTTACTGTAGCAAATTTTAGGACGATTATACCCCTCCTATCTTTTATGTATTTTTAAATAACTCCGCATGTATTTTTTATTTACAAAAAGAACCCCGGTCGAAATTAATTCTGATTGGTCGATTTTGACACGTGTCAATTTTTTTATGGGTTTGTAGTTTTTATTTATAATGTTGGTTTGCATTTGATCCAAAGAAAGTTATAAAAATATTATAATAAAATTTAGAGTGCGGTTCAGGTACAAACCAAATTATAAATAAAAACTACAAACCAATTTGTAAGCTGACACGTGTCCCATTTTAGCCGAAATCCCGAACAACACACGGAGGGGTATTATATTCATTCCACACGGAGGGGTATAAACCTAATAATATTATTTTCAATTTAGTCCAAGAGTTGTTAATGATCAGACTTAAACTTGGAAATGATCTGACTTAAAAAGCAGCAACGATCAGACTTAAACGACTTAATGATCAGACTTAAAGATAGACAATAATCAGACTTAAAAATAGACAATGATCAGACTTAAAAGACTTAATGATCAGACTTAAAAATAGATAATGATCAGACTTAAAAATAGATAATGATCAGACTTAAAAGACTTAAAGATAAGACTTAAAAATGGAAATGATCAGACTTAAAAAGAAGCAATTATAAGACTTAAAAGACTTAATGATCAGACTTAAAATAGATAATGATCAGACTTATAAGACTAAATGATCAGACTTAAAAATAGACAATGATCAGACTTAAAAATAGACAATGATCAGACTTAAAAGACTTTATAATCAGACCTAAAATAGATAATGATCAGACTTAAAGACTTAATTATCAGACTTAAAATAGATAATGATCAGACTTAAAAACCAGAAATGATCAGACTTAAAAGACTTAATGATCATACATAAAAGACTTAATGATCAGACTTAAAAAGCAGCAATGATCAGACTTAATTATCAGACTATTTTAAGTTTGATGATCATCTATTTTAAGTCTGATCATCATCTATTTTAAGTTTGATGATCATCTATTTTAAGTCTGATCGTCATCTATTTTAAGTCTGATCATCATCTATTTTAAGTCTGATCGTCATCTATTTTAAGTCTGATTATTTATTTATTTGAAGTGTCTGATCATCATCTATTTTAAGTGTGATCGTCATCTATTTTAAGTCTGATTATTTATTTATTTTAAGTCCGATCATCATCTATTTTAAGTCCGATCATCATCTATTTTAAGTCTGATCATCATCTATTTTAAATCTGATCATCATCTATTTTAAGTCTGATATTTATTTATTTATTTTTAGTCTGATCATCATCTATTTTAAGACTGATCATCATCTATTTTAAGTCTGATCATCATCTATTTTAAGTAAATTTTATTGTGGAAAAAGTCAAATTTTTATTCAAAATGATCAGACTTAACGCATGCTGAACAGACTTAAAAACGTACTGTAGGGACAGTCAGAATTTGCTACAGTAAAAGTCAATTTTATTCTAAATGATCAGACTTAAAAATGTACTGTAGCGACAGTCGAATTTTACTGTAGCGAATTTTAGGACGATTATACCCCTCCTATCTTTTATGTATTTTTAAATAAGTCCGCGTGTGTTTTTTTTATTTACAAAAAGAACCCCGGTTGAAATTAATTCTGATTGGTTGATTTTGACACGTGTCAATTTTTTTATGGATTTATAGTTTTTATTTATAATATTGGTTTGTATTTGATTGACAGCCTAAAATTTAATATAAATCATAAGTGATATATAGATTAAATTAAGAAAAAACATATAATTATACTTTGATTAATGGAGCCAACTTCATCTGTTAATTTTATTAAATTTTTTAATTTTACCCCTTAATTGGAAAATATGATAGTTTGCACCTCATTTTGGAAAAGAATGGCATTTCGGGATCTCTTTTGTACGTTTCTTTTAAAAAGTACAAGTAAGATTATTTATAAAATAAGTATAAATAAGAGTAATCTAAAAAGAATTTGGATCAAATATAAACTACTATTATAAATAAAAACTACAAAATCATAAAAAATTTGACACGTGTCAAAATTAACCAATCAAAATTCATCCGAACTTTCATCCCGTCGGGGTTCTTTTTGTAAATAAAAAAAATACACGTGGACTTATTTAAAAATATATTAAAGATAGGAGGGGTATAATTGTCCTAAAATTTGCTACAGTAAAATTCGACTTCGCTATAGTACGTTTTTAAGTCTGATCATTTAGAATAGATTTTGACTTTTACTGTAGCAATTTTGACTGTCGCTACAGTAAAGATCAGACTTAAAAAAATAATGATCAGACTTAAAAAAACAATGATCAGACTTAAAAAAAATAATGATGAGACTTAAACTAGTAATGATCAGACTTAAAAATAATGATCAGACTTAAACCATTAATGACCAGACTTAAAAAAAATAATGATCAGACTTAAAAAAATAATGATCAGACTTTAAAAAAATAATGATGAGACTTAAACCAGTAATGATCAGACTTAAAAATAATGATCAGACTTAAACCATTAATGACCAGACTTAAAAAAATAATGATCAGCTTAAAAAAATAATGAACAGACTAAAAATAATTATGAGCAGACTTAAACCATTAATGATCAGACTTAAACCATTAATGATCAGACTTACAAAGCAATGATCAGACTTAAAAAACAATGATCAGACTTAAAAAAACAATGATCATTAAGTCTGATCATTAAGTCTTTTAAGTCTGATCATTGCTGCTTTTTAAGTCTGATCATTTCCAAATTTAAGTCTGATCATTAAGTCTTTTAAGTCTGATCATTGCTGCTTTTTAAGTCTGATCATTACGTTTTTTAAGTCTGATAATTAAGTCTTTTAAGTCTGATCATTAAGCTTTTAAGTCTGCTCATTAAGTCTTTTAAGTCTGGTCATTGCTGCTTTTTATGTCTGATCATTACCATTTTTAAGTCTGGTCATTAAGTCTTTTAAGTCTGATAATTAAGTCTTTTAAGTCTGATCATTAAGTTTTTTAAGTCTGATCATTAAGTCTTTTAAGAATGATTATATTCTATTTTTAAGTCTGATCATTAAGTCTTTTAAGTCTGATCATTGCTGCTTTTTAAGTCTGATCATTTCCAAGTTTGAGTCTTTTAAGTCTGATCATTAAGTCTTTTAAGTCTGATCATTGCTGCTTTTTTAAGTCTGAGCATTAAGTTTTTTAAGGCTGATAATTAAGTCTTTTAAGTCTGATCATTACGTCTTTTAAGTCTGATCATTAAGTCTTTTAAGTCTGATCATTAAGTCTTTTAAGTCTGATGATTGTCTATTTTTAAGTCTGATCATTAAGTCTTTTAAGTCTGATCATTGCTGCTTTTTAAGTCTGATCATTACCATTTTAAGTCTGGTCATTAAGTCTTTTATGTCTGATCATTGTCTATTTTTAAGTCTGATCATTGTCTATTTTTAAGTCTGATCATTAAGTCTTTTAAGTCTGACCATTAAGTTTTTTAAGTCTGATAATTAAGTCTATTAAGTCTGATCATTGCTACTTTTTAAGTCTGATCATTTAGTTTTTTAAGTATGATCATTAAGTCTTTTAAGTCTGATCATTAATTCTTTTAAGTCTGATTATTGTCTATTTTTAAGTCTGATCATTAAGTCTTTTAAGTCTGATCATTGCTGCTTTTTAAGTCTGATCATTATCATTTTTAAGTCTGATCAATAAGTCTTTTAAGTCTGATCATTGTCTATTTTTAAGTCTGATCATTAAGTCTTTTAAGTCTGATCATTAACAACTTTTGGACTAAATTGAAAATAACATTATTAGGTTTATACCCCTCCGTGTGGAATGACTATTATACCCCTCCGTGTTTTGTCCGGTATTTCGACTAAAATGGGACACGTGTCAGCTTAAGAATCGATTTATAATTTTTATTTATAATTTGGTTTGTATCCGAACCGCACCCATCTAAAAAAATACAAATAATTTCCACTTCATACCTGATTGTTATGAATCTGTTATAGGACCTTTAGATCCTGGGATCGACAAGTTGGTATGCCATACGTTAAAAAATGATTTGATTTGACAAATTACTCGTGAATGCTAAACAGTTTGATTTGTATCGTGTAGTAGTTCTTATCTCGATATGATTTCACATAAATATAGTTTATCTTAAATAGGTCATTGCCGAGTAAATTTTCTAAGATGTATAAGTAGATCGAAGATGTAGAATCAGTAATAGCCTAGTTTGTGTTGAATTTGTACTAGCTTGTACAATTGTTGTTGAGTTACGAACAACCGGCTGCTATGGAAGCATCTTCCAAACTCAAATTCTAAAGTATTTATCATCAACAAGCACTAAAACAATTTTTTAAATCTTCCGATGCACTTGAAGATTCTTACAATAACCTTTACGAATAGTTAATGTCACACAATATCTTATGTGATTCCAAAAGAGTGTTTAGGCATACTATTCGAATTAGACAGATATAAATAGCTAGACGATTTTCAAAATCATAGATTTTCAAATATAATAATAAAATATGTCATCTAATGTGGACATTAATTATACACATCATATTACTTTCTTCTCAAAAATGTTGCATGTACATATAATTAAAGTAGCATTTATCGAACTTATGAGAATTTTATTAATGTGTACTTGGGTTGGATTAATTCTTGTCGTATGTGTTTAGAACTTTCTTATCGTATGGGTGGAGACATCCCTATACTGAACTATTCATCTGAGTATTTATTATTGACTCAAAAGTCAAAGCTTACCTCTCAGTTTTCTGGTAATTTCCTAATCACACATATTCCAATCCCTACTCGTATCAAATTCGAATTTAATTAGTTTACCTTTAGTCACGTAGTAAAGTTCCTGAAAATTAGTAGTTGATTAATGCACAAAACTGTTGGAAAAATGTGTCTTTAAAGGTTTGAAGAAAATGGTGGTGCGCCACATTTGAGACCTAAAATTGAGCGTGGAGGACACCTCGAATCGTGTTGATAAAATTAGATAAAAATACCTTGAGTTGAGAGGTATGAAATCGAATGTTGAATTGCCAAAAATGAAGCTATATCGAATGAGAAATCGATGGCCAAAGTTGGACCAAAACTCATCTAACTTGACCTTGGTAGGGATTGATATGAGGTTGGATTTCACTTAAATGAAATGCTTATATCCCACATTAGAAACTAAAGGGGAACAAATGATGTTCTTATATAATATCAAGTTCATGGTTATTAAATTGTTTAAGCCAAGGTCTTCCAAAATACCTACGCGCCCCCCGGGGTGCAAATCATCGGCTTGAATCCGCCACTTCAGAAAACACACAGAAGTCCAAAATTTCCTTTATCTGTTTTGTGACGCTGCTTCAATTTGATATTACTTACTGTTTTATTTACGGATCACCTTAGTTCTTAATTTACTTGCTGTTAGTATATGCTCTGTTTCATTTTATTTAAGTTGCATGAGTTTATGCATGTGTTCTGTTACTCAGTTTATCAAACAATGCTCTCTGTTTCATTATCATTTGAATTACAATTATATTCAGATATACATACCCAACAAAAACTACAGAAAAAGAAGTTGAATTTTAAACCTTTGAATTGTTGATAAGAGAGGATGAAGTTTTCTTGGCTGCTATTTATTGCGGTTTCTGTAGTTCCAATCCTTTTTTATCTTGTAAATGCCCATGATGAGATTGAGAGCAATATATACGACTCACGTTTATTTAGGCGCGACACGAGCAATAGCATTTATCGGACAAATCTGAACACTTTGCTTTCTTTTGTGTCCTCCAATAAAGATATAAGCTATGACTTTCACAATATCTTGGAGGGCGAAGGTATTGAAAGAGTTAATTCCATTGCGCTACGCAAAGGGGATATTACTCAGACTGCATGTCGTAGATGTAGATGTGTTAATTTTTCTAACACTAATCTCTCTCAGAGGTGACCGAAACGGGCCATAAATTGGCATGATAATTGCATGTTTAGAGATTCCAACAAATCCATCTTTTACTCCGTGGAAGATGGTGGTGGTTTTTATATGTGAAATGCAAATAATGTCTCGAATGTGAGCATGTTCACTCAAACACTTATCGGTCTGTTATCCAGTCTACGAAAAATGCCTCATCTGACGATTCTCGTAAGAAATTTGCTATTGGGAATACAAAATCACACACACTTTTTTTTAAATATTTGTTTCGTATATAAACCGCATATGTTTTGCATATGAAATGCATATAAACCACATAAACATATGAAATGCAAACAAGTCACTGGAAGTTATTTGGCAAGGGATACACACCTGCCCCAGCCAATGATGTCTAGCGCAATCGTTTCGTTCGAGATCGAAGACGCTGCAATAGCAGAACTGGCGGCCGAGATGCTCAATGCTCCCGAATCGAGGCTCTGTGTGTATACACGGAGGTGCGTGTGTGGCATTGCTGCGTTACTCTTTGTGGTTCTTATAATCGCACTTTCGATTATAACCAAATCAAAACCATACGCAACGCTGAAATAGGAAGGTACTTCAACGCCGCCAGACACCCCAGACTACCGGATAGAGAATGCCACTCTATCCGGTCTGTGGCTCAAAATTCAACGGTAGAGGATGTCGTATATTATTCTCGGCCAAAAGTCGCAGAATAATATTTCGATAACTATTGGAATTCAGGGCGTCAAGCCCTTTTTTGTGTTTACCAAGTACTTGCCTAGCCGCTGCATGTAGAAATGGCATGATTTGCCTGACAATTGATTTCAATTTAAAGCAACAGAATACGCTGGCTTCAGTGTTAAAAATTGGGATAGTAAGGACTGATATTTATATTAGTGCAGCAAGTGATGGCTGGATATGTTCGGTAGAGTTTGTTCTACCAAAAAACATCACAAACATATTTCAATGTAAAAAAAAATTGAGCTGCCTCTGAAATTTGAATGATATAATTTAGCATCGGTGTTCAAAAATTACTCCTTATCAAAATGATATTATCACACATCTCATAGAAAATCAATTAGAGTTCTTCTCTCCAAACATCACTAGCCTTCCCCATCATGATTTTTTTGAACATAAAATTGATCATGGGATGATCAAACACAAAAAATGTTACAAGATGACCAAATTTTTTTTGGGGTCATGAGACATGTCCTGTTTTAAAACTTTTTCAGATTAAATTCGTAACTTGTAACTCATTTATCTCGAAAATTAAAGAGTCAAAAATAAAATAGAAAATATCAACATTCGTAATTTTATGAGCTCTACAAATAGACATCCTTATTGTCATATTTTGATGTATGTTTAACTAATTTTATTTTTCTATTGATAAGATTATATGGGTACAGGAGAGGGATGATGAATTTTTTTTGGTTGGTTATGAGTGGGGTGTAAATGACTAAATTGGTCAAGAGCCATGACTAGATGAGAGATAAAGTGAATGAGGGAGTTGGATGACATGTTAATTTTAGTTATAGCGAGAGATGCTCTAAGTGACTTGTCGCATGTGAATCCAGTATCCCCATGAATGAAGAATTTGGCTAGGCAAAGTTGCGAAGGGATGGATGGTGATGCATATATAGAGGCGACGAAATGAACGACGTACACGGGCGATGGGACAAGATTATGGCTGAGAACGGCCTGACTCTGAGATTGAATTCGACTTAGGAGGGAATTTGAGAGAAAAGAACAAATGAAGAGAAAATAGAGCTCGAACATATAATTACTCTTAAGTAGGGGTGGCAAAATGGGCGGGCGGGCGGGTGTCGGGCGGGTTGTAAACGGTTAGCGGGTTAAGCGGGTCAAACCCGTTAAAACCCGTTTAGCTTAGCGGGTTTAACGGGGCGGGTTCTTAACGGATAGCGGGTTAAGCGGGTTTACCCGGTTAACCCGTTTAGCCCATTTAACCCGTTTAGCCCGTTTAACCCGGTTAACCCGTTTAATCCGCTTAACCCGTTTAACCCGTTTAGCCCGTTTAACCTCTTTAGTCTAAAAAGATTATACTTGTTTCATTGTCAAATAATAAAATTATAATGTGAGAGGATATTATCCAGTTTAGCGAGTTAAAATATTGAATAAGATATGTTTCAAAATAAAATATTTAATTCAGATTAGAGCTTAACTCTCGTTTAATTTAAAACATGATTATATATGTTTCATGTGTCTCATCCTCGAGTTTAACCCTAAAAATCCGTATATGTTTTTTATATTGGTTAAAAGAATTGTAATGTATCACTATTTAATATTTCAAAAAATCATTATAAAAAACTCCAAAAAATCAGTTATCAACATTTTCTAAATATTTATTTAAAATATTTTACTAACTTAAAATAATACAATATATTTGATAATTTATATATTTATTATATAATTTTTTTAATTTTTTAAATAAAAATATATAATAAGGTAAACGGGTTTAAACGGGTTAAGCAGGTTTACCCGGATAACCCGTTTAGTAAACGGGTTAAACGGGTTTCGGGTTTATTCAACCCGTTAAGTAAACGGGCGGTTAACGGACGGATTATTCACGGGCGGTTAACGGACGGGTAGCGGGTAACGTGTTGAATTGCCACCTCTACTCTTAAGCGTTGATAAAATAGTCATGTCTAAGACACTCTAATCAACAGCACCTTGAGAAAAGTGAATAAATTAAAAAATAATTCGAAAGACTAAGTTAAAAAATTTCTGGGCATACTGTTACTGGACGAACCAAATTCAAACCAATACAAAAACTTTAAACCGTTTGTTAACGGTTCAATGTCGTTTCTGCAGCACACATCAGTGATCAGTTCTTGCCTTGGTCAATATCATTTCTTAATTTTTATAATAATATTGACGTTCGTCTTCTTCTTCGTCATCATCACACCGATCCAAATCAGCATCATATTTCTATTTCTCCAATCTGATCGACATTCCTCTCAGATCCGCTCGCGCCTCATCATCTCCGATCTACACTCTATCCGATCCTATCTAATGCGCCGAGACACCTTCCTAAGATCATCATCTTCCCAACGTTTCTTGATCTCACGAGTGTCCGGCGGCGACATCGTTCTCAGATGGTAGATCTTCACTGAAACGTATGGTCTGATTTAATTTTCTTACAATTGAGCTTTTTGAGCTCCGTGTATTTGTAGTAGACGGTAATCGGTTATTGATTTGTTGCGGCAGACCTGTGATTGGAGGTATCTGTTTGGAGCTGAGCGTCGGGATGAATTCAGACGAGAAGAATGATGAACTGAATTCCAAGAAGGATCAGGTTTAAAAAGTGTATTTTTGTGGTTTCTTCACTTTCTTGAGAGTAGTGTGTTGAAGTGTTTGGATGGATCTTGGTGGATAAATATTTTGAAATTTGTGGTTGTAGCAGGTTAAGAACGAGCAGGCGGCTGTAATGGCTCCGGCTGATGCTTCTGAGGATGCGGGTGATATTGGTGGTATTGGGTATGGCGCTGAGCACACAGGATTGATTGGTTCAGGCGGAGATACATCAGTGAACCCATCTAATGTCAACGCACAGGCACATACATTTTACTACAGTGGTTAGTGTATGTTTGGTTGCTTAGTGCCACTGAGTTGAGATTTACAGATTTTTATAAAATAACTCCACTTGTTTACACTCTCACACAAGTTTTGTCTCTTTATTTCTGGATATATGTGTTTGTTGATGATCAAAGAGTCCGTGAGATTTGCAGCCTCAGTATTTATTCTAATGGAATGTGTTGCGGTGGAAGTAAAATAGGTGATCTTGATAACTAGCAGAGTGATGCCTTTCGCATGTAAAATTTTCTTTTTTTTTTGCGCAAGGGCTTCACCATTTGGTATTGGAATGCTCTGCGGAACATTCATGGGTAGAGGAGTTGTTTTTCAGCCTTACTGCTACCCTGATCTGTGATTTCACTCTCTTATGGTAGTTACCTCTTGAATATTTAGGATATGAACAGGCTGCTGATGAATGGGAAGAATATCCACAGTTTGTGACTCCTGAAGGACTGGATATTGGATCTCCTGTACGTAATATTTACAGTTTATGCATTTATCCTTATTCCTTACTTAAATCAGCAAACTAGATTTATCTTTATGTTTCTGTATTCTCTTTGGTGTAGGCTATGTTCAATGAAAATCCTACCCTTGTATATCACACTGGCTACGGCTACAGTCCACATATGCCATATGGGCCATACTCCCCAGTTACCACTCCATTACCCTCGGTCCATGCAGATGGTCAGCTGTACTCTCCTCACCATTTTCCTTTCTCAGGGCCACCGTTCTACCAGCAGATTGTTCAGTCCATGCCTTTCGTAACTACGCCAACTCCTGTTTCACAGTCCGATGTCACCTCACTGGTGACTCCAAGTCAGCAAAATGATGGGACGCCATTTGGCCCAAATTCTGGTTACCCCCCTTTTTTGGGTACTGTTGGCCGAGGTAGTTTCCCGGGAAATGCAGAATCTTCCGGTTTTCATGCACTGTCACCGGGTTATGAAGGGTTTAGTCCTGGTGCTTTCTGGTCCGATTGGTCAACACCTGTTGACAGACAGAGATCACCAAGCCCTTTCTCACCCGTATTACCACAGCAGTTCAGTGCTCCACAACCGTCTTATGGGCAAAACACCGGAATGGTATGTGCAGACAGTTCGTTTGATCCCTATTTTCTTTTTTTCTTTTTGATAACGAGTCCTTATCCATGTGGTATTTTTTGCTGGTGTTTATCTGTTAGATCTAATTAAAGGCTTGCTAGCACTGTAGTAACTGTCTTGGCTAGCGGGACAGAAGATGGCCAATGACATTTTCATGCCAAATAGCATGCGTGATAGGATGATTTTTTAGACTTTTCAAGACCACATTTAAGGCTTCATTGAAAATCTTCTTTTTCTAGTATATTATTTTTCCTCTTGTCAGTATGTTGATTTAGCTGTATAGTTTAACTCGTTTCTTTCAGGAAATTCATACTGTTATGCACATACATTTGGATTTTCCTTATGGTAAATGTCAGAGGGATTCATATTGACACATGCCTTTTATTAGAAGTCACTTGCTCTAAGAAGCTCATTAATGCTAATGTAATATTTGGAAGTTTGTGGTAATCTGGCAGGCACTGACTTTTCACTACTATTTGTATTTCCTGTTCGTATATCCACTTTGCCATGTGCAATTTTTTGTGAATTGATGTTTACATTTTCCTTTTGTCATAATATTCTTAACAGCAGAGTTTATCGTATGGCTTCAGACCCAATTCATATCAAAGAGGCAACATTCATAGCGGTTACAATCAAGGTTCTAACTATAGAACTGGATCATTTGCTGGGTCAGGAGCAAATAGCCAAAGATGGCAAGCAAGTGACAACATCAGACATCATGGAAGGACACCAAGCTCTGTCTCTGGTTATGACGGTTCTATCGACCTTCTCGGTGAACAAAATCGTGGACCTAGAGCCTCAAAACCAAAGAGCCAGGCTGCTCCTGATCAAAGTTTTCCTTCAGGTAACAGCAAATCAAGCACGCCTACCCCCAAGGTCGACCATAATGAGACATACAACCAGCCAGACTTTGTCACTGATTATGACGCTGCAAAGTTCTTCATCATCAAATCATATAGCGAAGATAATGTTCACAAGAGTATCAAATATGGAGTGTGGGCCAGCACACCGAATGGGAATAGAAAATTAGATGCTGCTTATCGTGAAGCAAAGGAGATGCAAGGGGCCTGCCCTGTATTTCTTTTATTTTCAGTAAGTAACCTAGTTTTCGATGACTGTTTATGTACATTCTTGTTTGTGTAGATCATATTCATGCTAGGATTGATAGCATGGTTTTTTGGCTGTATCATCATTGTGATGAAAAGGTTCTGATTTTCATGAAAAACTTGGAATTTAGCAACACGAGTAAAACCTTCATCCACTGATCAACTGCACACATGTATGTAAGAATTATATTCATGATGTATGTATTTCACATTCTAATTATTTCCGGCATGCCAAACTCTGATGTGTTTGGATAGGTGAATGCTAGTGCTCAGTTCTGTGGCGTGGCAGAAATGACTGGACCTGTAGATTTTGAAAAAAGTGTCGACTATTGGCAGCAAGATAAATGGAGTGGGCAATTCCCTGTGAAGTGGCACATGATTAAAGATGTCCCCAACAGTCAGTTTCGGCACATAGTACTCGAGTATAATGACAACAAGCCTGTTACCAACAGTCGTGATACTCAAGAGGTATGATTTCATTGGTTCCTGAAACCAAATATTTGAGTGTTGATCTTCTTACCAGCAAGGCATTTAAGTTCCTAATGAGAAGCATTCAAAATTTATTTAGATTGTCATTGTCCTAGTGTTCAACTTTATTCAACAATGTAAGTCGCATACATACTCAACTCGTTGTCTGGTATATGCGTGTTTCCTGCCTTTAAGTATGCTATAGGTTTTCCATTATGGGTTATGAGTTTTCTCCTTAGGAACATGTCTCCGTTAGCTATAGCTTTATTACACTATGAAACAGATGTCAGAAATGTGGGTTGAGTTTGAAAGTAACGCACTCTTGTCATAATTTTTCCCCTTAATTACCCAGTTTAACTTAAATAATTCTTTTTGACATTTTTCCTCCTTTCCAAGTGTAAGCTCTTTCCAAGTAGTAGGTATGAGAAATTATAAGAGACATCAGTGCAGATGAAGAAGTAATTAGTGGAAGTATTATATGGGGTCTTAAAATTAAAAAGAGTGCTATACAACAAACAAATCACTCATCTGAAGACATTACATGGATGAAGAAGATGAAAATTATAGACTGATGTAGCTTGGTGTTAAATCTTTTGAGTTGCTTTGGCATGGGTTGCTGGTGTTGTAGACTTGTAGGTGATTCTGCTTTTGTGGCTTAGCAACGTTTTCGTCTGTTTGTTTTGGTAGTGTAGTTTCTGATAATTTTGGGCAGTTGTAACTTGTAAGTAGGCCTTAGTTGTGTATATTTCCCCTCTTTTGAATGAAAAATATATTCATTCAAAAAAAGTAGTGTAAGCTCGACAGTAAGATACAATTTTATGTAATCATTGTGGCCCGCTGCATGATGATTATAGGTTTCTATGCCATAATGTCAGTCGTCAAGTGTATAGTATTGATATCCTGTATATTTTTTGCAGGTAAAACTTGAGCAAGGTATTGAGATATTGAAGATCTTCAAGAGCTATGAAACAGAAATGTCAATCCTAGATGATTTTGACTTCTATGAAGAGAGAGAAAAAGTCATGAATGAAAGGAAGGCAAGACAACAAGCAAGCACACCGACCTTAAGTGTAGCTGGAGAAAATGATATACGGAACTCTGTTACATTACCAAGTGGTTTGATTAAAACTTTCGCTCAAGTTGTCCGTTTAGATGAGAAAAACAAAGACCCCCCGTCTGTTGAAAAAACTAGTCCTGTTGCAGCTGCAGATACCCCTCAGATCTCATCTGGTTCACCAGCTCATACTAGCTAGCTGTCCTCCCAACAGATGTTGCCACAGGACATGTTGAGCACAATTTCCACCCTTGAAGGGAGCAACAGGCAACCTGCTTTGATGATATGCTAGAATCAACAATGTGAGTTATCCTTTGGTATAACACGACTTTCTGTGGTGCCCTGCTCATCTGTCTGTTTTCGATTCCCACTTCAGTCGTAGGCTCTTTGAATCTGTGTCAGGTGTCTTCCATTTCTTTTCTTCTTTCATGCTGTTTGTTAGAGTTGTGTGGCCATCGAGTAGCTAAAGATTGATAAGACTCTTGAATAATGCCCACCCATAACCAAGGGTGTGGAAGGCTTGTTAGTCCATGTACTCCCAAACAATAATTTTTTTAATAGGGAAATTTTATTTGGTTGGCCTCAGTTCCCCCAAACTTACACTGACCTGCATGCATGCATATATGCTCCTAAAGAAGAAGTGCGACAGTGATCCAATGACGACAGCCAATCGGACAATGATTTCCCACTCTCTAGCTTATCTATATGTTGTTAGTGATTTTAGGGTTTTAGGACCTATAATCAAGTTACTAGATGTTAGGGTAGCATTCCCTAATAAAATGACGCGCGAGAGCCATGCGTGCGAACGCACAAGGTGAACTGTGCGAACGCACAAGGTTGTGCGACCGATTGCGACAGCGTGCGAACGCACGAGATTTTCGTGCGTCGGGTCTGGGTTGTGCGAACGCACAAAGTAAACTGTGCGAACGCACAAGGCTGCGACTGCTCAGTCTGCAGTCGCATCTCCTGCTCATACCCGATTGCTTGGCTATATATACATGATGTATTTTCGAGTTTCAGAGATAGAAAAGTGCTGTGCAATTACCAGAAACATCTCAATCCATTTTCTTGATTCCAAAACACCCAAACCCTAATTTTGCATTGTTTTCTTGCCGAAAAACAAAGTGTTTTCTCTTTTGGATTTAATCCCATATTCAAGTTTCCTGTAACTCTAGGCACAGTGTGAGGGTGGAAATATTGAATTCGGACAGTGATTTTACGTGGTCCAATTAGATATCCAAGGTACTACTTCATCACACGAAGAAAGTTACATTCCGACAACATCGTTACTGCCATTGAAGATCCTGACGAAACCTTGTTGCTGCGAAGTGCAAGAAGAAGACGACCCAGCAACTACAAACGAATTCAATAACTTTCTGCAATTTAATGGCGAGCGTGAGAGACATGATGCACCAATTCTAGAAATTGGACAAGTTTGAAGGAACCGATTTCCGGCGTTGGAGGAGGAAGATGCACTTTCTATTGACGAATCTGAAAGTGGTACACGTGCTGTCCACACCATGCCCAGAAGTAGGAGATAACGCACCAGTGGGGGCATTCCGCGAACGAAACAAATGGGAGAACGACGACTACATCGCAAGAGGACATATCCTCAACGGTATGTCCGATCCTCTTTTCGATTTATATCAAAACGTAGAGTCTGCGAAAGAGTTATGGGACACTCTTGAAGCCAAGTATATGGCTGAGGACGCCTCGAGCGTGAAATTTCTTGTTAGTAATTTCAATAACTACAAGATGGTGGACTCTCGTCCTGTAATGGAACAATTCCATGAGATACAACGTATCTTGGGGCAATATGCTCAAAGAAATCTGAAGATGGATGAAGCCATCTCGGTGTCAAGTATCATTGACAAATTACCACCGGCATGGAAAGACTTCCGCCGTACTTTGAAGCACAAGAAGGAAGAAATTTCTCTTGTGGAACTCGCAAAGGAATTGCGAATGGAGGAGGAACTTCGTGTGCGGGAAAATGACGCGATGGAAGTGAATACAACCTTGCCTAAGGTAAATGTATTGAAGACAAGCTCTCAAAAGATGAACAAGAACAAAGGCAGGAAGAGGCCTAATGAGTATGTTAGCAAAGGTCCTAACAAAAAGAAGCATCCGTCTAAAGAAAACGTGTACTGGACTTGCGGGAAAGCGGGGCACTTTAAGCATGACTGCCGCATAGAAAAGGGGAAAAGCGAGAAGGCTCAAGACAAGGCTTTTGGTAATAAAAACCAAGAGCAGAAATCTCAAGGTCAGAATTTGTTAGTTTCAGATTTGGAAACTAATGTAGATGCACATTCTAATGTAGATTATGTTTCTAACTTTTTTGAAATCTTTGCTATGCAGGATGATGAAACTTCATGGTGGGTTGACTCCGGTGCTACGACACATATGTGTAGAGACAAAAGGATCATTCAAGTCATTTGCCGCTACAAATGAAGGAAGAGTTCTTCACATGGGAGACGAGTCAACTGCCCCTATCCTTGGACTAGGCCGAGTAGAACTAGAATTCTCAAGTGGAAAAATAGTTGTTCTTTGTAATGTTCTGTTTGTACCAAATATTAGAAAAAATATTGTGTCGGGTACTGTTTTAAATAAACAAGGTTATCGGCAAGTGTATGAAGCCGATAACTATGTGTTGTCAAAGGGTGGTATATTTGTTGGCAAAGGATATTTGTGTAATGGAATGTTCAAGTTGAGTCTTAATAAAAGTGTTTGTTCTATTTACATGAATTGTGAGCATGAAAGTCCTACCCAATCTACAAGTTCACATGTTGACATATCTACACTATGGCATGCACGTTTAGGACACGTTCATTACAAGAGATTACTTAAAATGTCAAAGCATGATCTAATTCCCTCATTTGATATGAACATTGATAAATGTAGAACTTGCATGCTTACTAAAATTACTAGACAACCATTTTATAAGGTTACTAGAGAAAGCAATATACTAGACTTGATACATAGCGATTTATGTGATTTTCATTCATCACCATCTTTAGGGAACGAGAAATATGTAGTCACATACATTGATGATTGTTCTAGATTTTGCTATGTTTACTTATTACATTCCAAGGATGAAGCTCTTGATAAATTTCAAATGTATAAGAGTGAAGTTGAACTTCAAAAGGGAACTTCTATTAAGAAGTTGCGCACCGATAGAGGTGGGGAATACTTTAATCCTAATTATTTCCAAAGTGTTGGTATCATTCATGAAACCACAGCTCCTTACACACCTCAACAAAATGGTGTATCGGAAAGGAAAAATAGAGTTTTGAAAGAAATGGTTAATGCCATGCTTTCTTACTCGGGTCTAAACGACGAATTTTGGGGTGAAGCCATGTTAACAGCTTGCTACTTACTGAATAGGGTTCCTATTAATATTAGCAACCTTACTCCTTATGAAATTTGGCATGGGAAGAAGCCAAGCTTGGCACATGTTAGAGTTTGGGGATGTAGGGCAGTGGTAAGACTACCTCTACCTAAGATAAAAACTTTAGGAGAAAATGGAGTTGAATGCATATTCATAGGATATGCCCAACACTCTTTGGCTTATAGATTCTATGTTATAGAACCTAATAAGCAAGTTCCGGTTCATACTATCATTGAATCAAGAGATGCCATATTTGATGAAAAGAGATTCTCATCAATTAGCATGCCTAGAGATTCGGTTCTTGCACCTTGTATAGTTCAAGAATCAAGTGAACCTCAAATTTCAGAAAATAGAAGGAGTAAGAGGGCTAGGAAAGAAAAATCATTTGGTAATGATTTTCATATGTACCTAGTGGAAGGAACTCGGGAAGACATTGGCTTGCAATATTTATATTGCCATATCATTGAGGATGATCCTAAGACTTTTGATGAAGCCATGAAATCCCAAGATGTATCATTTTGGAAAGAAGCCATTAATGATGAAATGGACTCAATAGTAGGAAATAACACTTGGATTTTGGTAGATTTACCACAAGGTCATAAAGCATTGGGAATTAAATGGATCTTCAGAAGAAGATGAAAGTGGATAGAACCATTGATAAATTTAAAGCAAGATTGGTCATTCAAGGCTTTAGACAAAAATTTGGTTTGGACTACTTAGATACCTATGCACCGGTTGCAAGAATATCAATAATAAGATTGTTGATTGCTTTAGCATCTATACATAAGTTGATAGTACATCAAATGGATGTAAAGACTGCTTTCCTAAACGGCAGGGGCGGAACCAGCATATGCTAGGGGTGACAAATGTCACCCCCGGGTTGGGTGGAATTTTTTTAATATATAATATTATATATATGTTTTGAAAATTTTGATCAAACATGTATCTTCGGTCACTATTTTTGTGAGCTTAACCTCCGAATTTCATCTTGGAGTAAACATAAAAGTTACAGAACATTCAATTAGCTTTCTATCCATATAAAGAACATCTTAAACGGACACCGGATGACGCATCTATGAGCTTTCGAAGGTTGGCTCGGACCCCCTCGATTTTGGCTAATTTCGATCAATCATCCATCTTTGGTGATTATTTTTATCAGATTCACAGTCAAATTTCATCTTTAAGTAAACATGAAAGTTGTAGAGCATTCAATTAAATTTCTATACATATATGGATCATCTTCAACGGATACCGGATGACGCCTCTATGAACTTTAGAAGATTGGCTCGGACCCCTCAATTTCGGCAAATTTCAATTAATCATATATCTTTGGTCGCTATTTTTATCGGCTTAACCTCTGAATTTCATCTTGAGTTAAACATGAAAGTTATAGAACATTCAACTAGCTTTCGATCCATATGTAAGATCATCTTCAATGGACATCGGATGACATCTTTATGAGCTTCAGAAGGTTGGTTGATCATTAGCGGACCTTGTTATTCGAAACAAAATCGTCGGATCATTAGCGGACCTTTTTTTTGCTGGATCCGACCTATATCATTGTTGTTCGAAAAATAAATTTTGGAACCCCCTCGGACGAAGCTCTGGATCCGCCACTGATCCCGCTCGTCCGAGCACACGCCTCTCAACAAAGTCAGTCAAAAATTCGTTCGACCGAGCGATGATGAGCTCGCCCTTGCATACGATTTTTTTTTCTGTCACCCCCAACCTCAAATGCTGGGTCCGCCCCTGCTAAACGGAAATTTAGAGGAAGAAATATATATGAAGCAACCGGAAGGCTTCGTTGTAACGGGACAAGAGCATAAGGTATGCAAACTTGTTAAGTCATTATATGGACTTAAACAAGCACCCATGCAATGGCATCAAAAAATTGATGAAGTGGTGCTTTCCGATGGATTTATCTTAAATCAATCGGATAAATGCGTATATAGCAAGTTTGATGATTCTGGAAATGAGGTTATCATTTGTCTATATGTAGATGATATGTTGATTTTTGGCACTAACATAAAGTGCATGAATCAAACAAAGGAATTTTTATCATCTAAGTTTTCCATGAAGGACATGGGGAGGCGGAAGTTATTCTTGGTATAAGAATAGAAAGAGTAAAAGAGGGTCTAGCTTTGACGCAATCTCATTATATTAAGAAAGTGTTAAAGAAGTACAAGTACTTGGACTGTCGTCCAATGAGCACTCCTTTTGAATCTTCCAAACACCTTTTTCCAAATAAAGGGGCCCCAGTGTCGCAGCTTGAATATTCAAGGGTCATCGGAAGTTTGATGTATGCGATGACAAGTGCAAGACCGGAGTTAGCTTTTGCGGTGGGCAAGCTAAGTCGATATACAAGTAATCCTAGCGAGGATCACTAGAAAGGGGTTCATAGGGTACTTCGGTATCTTAAGGGAACAATGAACCTAGGTCTTGTATACTCTGAATTTCCTTCGGTCATTGAAGGATATTCAGATGCAAGTTGGATCTCTAACAAAGAGGATCATTCCTCCACAAGTGGATGTGTATTTCTACTTGGGAGAGGTGCGATCTCGTGGGCATCCAAGAAACAAACTTGCATCAGTAGTTCAACAATGGAATCTGAATTTGTTGCTCTAGCCGCAGCTTCGAAAGAAGCGGAATGGCTAAAGAACATGATTCATGTAATACCATTGTGGGAGAGACCGATATCACCCATATTAATTCATTGTGATAGCGCTGCAGCGTTGGCTAAGGTGTATAGCCATGTATACAATGAGAAGTCTAGACACTTGGGTGTTAGACATAGTGCGGTAAGAGAGCTCATTACGCATGGGGTAATATCTGTGGATTTTGTTAAGTCACAACAGAATTAGCCGATCATTTGACAAAGGGATTGGTTAGAGAATTGATCACTAAGTCTGTGAAGGGGATGGGATTAAAACCCATATAATCATCTAGTCGTGGGACACCCAATTCACATCTAACTAGCGTTAGAGCTGAATTCAATGCGGAAAGCCCATTCCTAGAAGATTGATGAACACAAATATGCATCCCCAAGTGTGTGTTTAGTACCTACAAAGGTTTAGGTTGAAGATGAACTCTTCTTAATAGATTCTTTGAAAAAGTGCTAGGTGTAGGAGCACAATTGGGAGGTGTGACCCACAAAGGAATCTACCTATATAAACGTGAAGTTTCTGGTCGCTTCATGAGATATTGGGTTTAATCTCTAATACGTTTATGAAAGGATTGGGACTCACGGACCATTAAGAGTCAAGTTAAAATTAACGGTTTGTGAAGTAACACATGTGTGTGTCGCCGTCAAGTACCCAAATGAATTGATTGGTTCAACCGTTTACGAGCACCATTTCTTTTCGGGTATATTGTATGCGTGATTACACTATGCGGAAACTCAATCCTTAGCGACATTTCTGTTTATGCGTGTTTTACTTAAAAACAAGGTATTTTGTGAATAAAAAGAAAACCCAAAAATAGGGGAGGATTATTAGTGATTTTAGGGTTTTAGGACCTATAATCATGTTACTAGATGTTAGGGTAGCATACCCTAATAAAATGAACGCGCGAGAGCCATGCGTGCGAACGCACGAGAGGCATGCGAACGCACAAGGTGAAATGTGCGAACGCACAAGGTTGTGCGACCGATTGCGACAGCGTGCGAACGCACAAGATTTTCGTGCGTCGGGTCTGGGTTGTGCGAACGCACAAGGCTGCGACAAGATGCGACTGCTCAGTCTGCAGTCGCATCTCCTGCTCGTACCCGATTGCTTGGCTATATATACATGATGTATTTTTGAGTTTCAGCGATAGAAAAGTGCTGTGCAATTACCAGAAACATCTCAATCCATTTTCTTGATTCCAAAACACCCAAACCCTAATTTTGCTTTGTTTTATTGCCGAAAAACAAAGTGTTTTCTCTTTTGGATTTAATCCCATATTCAAGTTTCCTGTAACTCTAGGCATAGTGTGAGGGTGGAAATATTGAATTCGGACAGCGATTTTACGTGGTCCAATTAGATATCCGAGGTACTACTTCATCACACAAGAAGAAAGCTACATTCCGACAACATCGTTGCTGCCATTGAAGATCCTGACGAAACCTTGTTACTGCGAAGTGCAAGAAGAAGACGACCCAGCAACTACATATGACCCATCCGAGAGGTCAGAAACAAGGAAGCCATTAGTTACATGGACAGCAGCAAGTGGGCTAAGTATTAAGAACATGAATATGAAAACGTCGTGGAAGTTTGCTTTACTGAAAGAAAATGATAGATGAGGCAAAAGAGTACGAAAACAATGCTAGAAGAAGCTTGTATCAAAGGTTGAACTTGACCATGGCACGACCGAATGGACGAATGGCAATGGAGTAATGGGACATGTGGTAGTCGCTCATTGCTTTAAAGGCCTGCCGCGTGTCGACCTGTTATTAGCTCTAAAATTTATATTTCAAAACCTATAGACTTTGGATCAAATAAAAACCCTATTTAAATATAAAAATTATAAATCAACGAAGAATTCGACACAATTTGAGATGCTTTTTGTAAATAAAAAAATTAAAACGGACTTATTTAATAATACATAACAGATGAGAGGGTATAAACGTCCTAAAAATTATCCAGACTTAACAGATGCATAAAATAAGTCTGATCATTACTATTTTAAGTCCGGACATTATCAATTTAAGTCTGATCATTTTAAGTCTAATCATTCCAAGTTAAGTGTGATCATTATGTCTGATTATTCTAAGTTAAGTATGATCATTCCAAGTTAAGTCTGATCATTATGTGCAATGACTATAATGCCCCTCCGTATTTTATCAATGATTTCGGCGAAATTGGACGTGTCAACTTGAAATTGAGCTTTTAATTTTCATATATAAAGCTGGTTTTTACATGAGCCGCGCGCGCCTAAACTTATAAAGCGAAAACCTAATAAGTAACTGTTTATAAAATAAAAAGTAGCCGAGCTCTACAAATTGAGACCCATATTGTTATAATTTTGCTCGAGCTAAAAAATAAGAGATAATACATGAACATGTAAAATAGAGAATGTGTTAAACTTTATTTTATGTTCATTTTGACGTGTAGATTTTAGCATGTAGTCAAAAAATAGTTTGTATTTTAATCGGTAAGACCGGTGTCGTGCCCAAGGGAGCAAACAGATTATACGCTAAGTCTATCAATTTCTAACTCGGCTATTCCTTCAATTCAAGTATGATTATGATTATCAATGATGAAAACAAGTAATGAAATGGTTTTAGGGGAATTAATTCAATTAAAGCGAGTTTCGAGGGATTAATCCCCTCCTTGGCAATTTTCCAATGATCATGCATACAAGAGTTTTAATTATTTAAGAGTTGATAGGTTTAAAACCTAACTTAGGCTAAAATTAGACAAACTATCATGCAAGTCTAATCCTAGTCAAGCCATCATAGATAGAATCTCACTATTTAAAGGTATTGGTCCACTATATAGCATTTATTGTCATAAATGCTATATGCATGAAGTTCTAGTTAGCCTCTCACCATGCATTTACTCTCATAAATGTTGGATAAGTTCATTTTTACAACATCCAAACCATCACTAAGCTCTCTCAATACTTAGATCATGATTCTAACACAAACATGTCACTTAGGCATTTTATCAAACACTTAGCAACATGTCTCAAATGAAGAGCATAGTAAAATGAAATCAACTTCATAAAATCCATGTTAATGTGTATACAATGATCATTGAGTACCAAGGAGGATCATAAACCCCTCAAAACACAAGGGGGACTACTCACACATCATGTAGGACAACATGATGTGAGTAGGGTTTCTAACAAAATCTAAGAGAAAAGAAGGGGAATAGAGTAGGACGATTAGTCCTAATGAACTCCCTTGATCTTCAATCCTCCTTGATTAGATGATGATGGATCCCTTGATTGAGCTCACTTTTCCTTGTCTTTTTCCCCAAAGAAGCCAAGATGCTAGGTCAAACTTACCACTTTCTATTTATAGCCTCGCTGAATTTCCGGACTGTAGCAGTCCCAGTCGATCGACTGGCGTTGTGCTTGTGGCCCAGTCGATCGACTGGAGTAGAAAAGACTGTTTGATAAGCAGTTTCCCAGTCGACCGACAGGGGGTCCAGTCGACCGACTATGGAAACATAGATTTCGACCCCTCCTGAAGCCTTCACCAGTCGACCGACTGGCACAGGATGTCTTCCCAGTCGACGGACTGAGATCACGTGGCCTGCATGCTCTTGATGGAGTACTCTCTAGCCGATCGACTGGGAGGTCCAGTCGACCGACTGTGGAAACATGATTTGCAGGGCCTCATGGAGCACTTGCCAGTCGATCAACTGGAGCAGGGGAGCTTCCCAGTCGATCGACTGGGGACCAATTCTGCTCACTTTTTGCTCTAGTCTTCGATTTTCACCGAGTTTCCTTCTATTGGCTTTTGACACTGAGACATCTTGTTTTGTACCTGAAACGCACGAAAAGGGGATCAAATGGCATCGAATTATTGTCGGAAGCGAACTAAATCTATAGTGAAAATGTGTATTAACGAGTCGAAAACTCGACTCATCAACACTCCACACTTAAGCTTTGCTCGTCCCGAACAAAGTATGCAAATATGCCAAGGAAGTGCAAATGGCGAAATGCTAGTGGTGCTATGTTTTTCGTGCATTTGCCTCACTAGATTTCACAAGGTCTCGATCATTATTTCTAAACGTGTTATTGAAAGGAAAAATGACAAGTATGTACAATCTAACTAGCTCCTTTTCGTAGGCGCTACGAATGCATTTAGCGTATGCATTAAGCCTTTAAACCCCTAGGCTACCCTATTGGACGAGTTATAGTCTCGTGAGAGTTTTCAGAAAAGGGAATACTCACAAATCCCAAATGCACATATCCCATAAGAGTGAATGCAAGAGTGTTCAACCGAAGCTATGATTTCTCAAAACAAATTCCTCACCCCACGCTAGGTCCATTATCACAATATCATCAAAAGAACTTTTGAACCACTTTGATTACCCTCGAGGTTGTGCATTCAAGGTCATTAATACTAGAGCTATCAATCGTCTCATCCAAAAGTCTATTCATTTTCAAGGTTATACAATAGATGTGAAGTTTTTAGTTTGCACAAAAATTGTCAATCGCTCATCTATGCTAGCTGGGGCTAGTCCATGGGTTTGCGACGTGGAACTCATTCCCAAGTTTTAGGCGCTTAAGCCGTAATCCATAAGGGAAGAGGAGTTCGACACTAGAGTTCTCAATAAACATGCATAGACTAAATGATAACTCCCGTGCAAGCACATGGGTCGTTTAAAAGTTAGTCCAACAAGCACACAATGCAAATGATGAATCCCGCACAAATGATGAATGGAGGAAAACATAGAGTCAAGTTTTAAGTGCTTCTTATTTTCTTTTTGAAACGGCCTTTGGCCTACAAATGCTTTCGAGGGGGGACTTACCTCCCTAACCCCCGACATTTGTTTATTTTGGAACAAAACTTCTCGTGATCATTGAGAAAGTTTTTAGTCGGGGCTTTGCCCTCTTTGACCGCAAACATTTTTTTTGAATGGGGCCTATTTTTCGCCCTCTTTTGACTCCACACTTAAAACTTGACAATATGTTCAAAAAGTGTATGGAATGTGCGGGAATCAATCATGAACAAGGCACCGTGTTAGAGAACTCAAGTCACCAAGGAGCTATCAAATGGTCTAAGTTTTTCACGAAGATTTTTAAAAGGAGCTTGCTATAACTTGATCTAAGGTATTTCAACGAAAATATTTAGAGAATTGGATAGACGAAAGATAGCAATGATATTGGCTTTCAAGAATACACATTCAATGGACTAGGTCGGTTTCAAGTTCAAGATCCAATAAATGTGACAAATAGGCTAGATGTGATTTATAGTAATTAAGAATCGATAGTCACAAGCCTATATGGTTAAAAACGCTCTCATGTAGGGATAAGGTGCAAAAGATGCAAGTGCCCATCTAAAAATGATATGCATGGCATGCAAACGTGTGAACTATGCGCATCAAACCACTCCACACTTAATTCAAGCTTAGTCCCTAAGCGCAAAGAATGATAAAATAGAGGCAAAGGCGCATAGGAACTCCCCTCGTTTGTAGACCCGGCATATAACTCTTGGGAGCGAGAAATAACCATTTGGCTGCAATTGTAGATAAAGTAGGTGTTTTTGGACATGAAAAGAATATGTAAATGAATATCCTGTAGAGTGAACAACATAAATGGTAAACACCTTCAATATCATAAGAGTAATAATCATCCAACCAAAGGAAAGTCAAGAGTATAAGCATCAAAAAGGCATACATCATCAAAATTGCGCCAAAAGGCGACTTAACATCCAAGACAATCATCCAATGCAACAAGCAAAATAAAAGATACACATGTGTAGAACTAAATGAAGCATTGAATCATGATGTAGCCTCGTCATCTCCGGGCCTAACTGAATCAACGACACCATCATCCTCCGGCGGCATCGTGGGACCCGTCATCAGTGGGCTATCCTCGCGAGCAGAACTCACATATGGGAGCGTCCCTCCAGGAAGTGGTGTGCCCGCCTCCCCTACCATAGAAGCTGGCGTGGTAGGCAATGGGGAGGCGCCATGGGGAGCAGAGAACTCCGGAGCAGCAGAAGGGATGAAAGGAGCGCTGGGGCCACTGATGAAGGACTGGACCGTAGATCTGAGCCACTCCCACTCCCGGCGGGCTCTCGCATCAGACTCTCGGACGAAGTCCTCAAGGCGTGTTAAATCGGTCCGCAAGTCAGCAACATCAGAGGTGATCCTCTGTCTCCACTCGATTGAGTCATCTATGACCGGGGGAGGGATCTCAACGGCAGACTCTACTGGTGGAAGCTCCTCATCTGCTGGTGGAAACTCCTCGTCTGCTGGAGGGGGAGGAGGAGGTGAGGCAAGAGGCGATGGAGTGAGGTTGGCAAGGCAATAGAGACGGTTCAGCTGCTTGAACATACTCTTCTTCGCGGCGGTACTGGTCACAAGCCCTTCCAGATGAGGCTTCGTGTCTTTCTCCCAAGTCTTACCGTCCCTCTTGATGATGTGCATGTGTTTCATGAGGTCCATGTCAAGCACGCTCCTGGATGGCGCCTCACATCCCTCGTAGCCAAAGGTGAAGTTACACCTTAGGGCTATCATAGTGATCAAGGAGCCTCCTCCTAAGCCCCGGTTCCTCGTGCCCCACTTCACGATAGTCTCGAACCGGTCGGCAATGATGGCTAGCCAATCAACGGCCTCCCCATGATCCATAGCGAGCATGAGCTCCATATCTGGGAGGGTAAACGACCTAGCCTTTGCCGTCCTCGTGTTAATCCCAATGGCGATGACGTGGTGTATAATATTCCAAATCAGAGCAGTGATGGCCGAAGAATTATACGATGATATGAACCACTCATCCCTCCCGGAAATCATTTTCCAAAATCGGGTCTGTTGGTGCTCATTGAATTTCCGGGGCGTCGCCTCAGGCTGTGGGAATCCCAACCACTCTCTAATCATACTCTCCCTGATTCTGAAATCCCGTCCTCCCAACACAAATTTCCAATAAAACACATGCTCGCCCCCCTTCTCCTCCTTCACCCACTCAAAAGATCATACAAACTCTTCAACTACCCTCTGGTAGGAACTCGGATCATCCATAAATAGAAAAGACAGACCACACTGAGTGAGGCGAGAATGTACCTCATCTGTAACTGCTTCGTCGATGCTACGAAGCAATCCCATGTCCAGGTAGAGTGTGGGGATGGCCGTCTTCTTCTTCGATGTGATGGTAGCGTGATGAGTCCGGTGCTTCTCGTCCCTAAATACCAGGGGAGCCGAGAATGGGTACGGGATCGGTACGGGCATAGGTCCCACGTAAGGTCCCTCGTGAGGCTCAACCGAGACAATAGCCATAGAGGACGGTGCTGCAGCAGGAGAAGGCTCTCTGGGCACCGAGGGTGAAGGATCTCTGGGGGAAGGAGGCACGGGCGCTCTCCTCTTCGGCGCCGGTTTCCTCGGTTGAGGCTTTTTCTTCTTGGGAGGCACGGGGGAAACCGGCAAGGCATCAACCTTTGCGTCCGAGTCTGAGCTAAGGTCAGCTAACGAACCCCTGAGCAACTTCCTCTTGCGGGAAACAAGGGGTCTATCATCCTCGTCCGACTCGTGATACTCATCAATTTGATCATCGAGCAAGGGCTCATGAGCAACCCCCTTGCCCTTGGATTTGGAACTGGATGAGGCACCGGCACGAGGCATGAATGCACTGGAAATAGAGGGCAAAAACCAAATGGAGCAAAAACTCTCTAAACTGCACTGAAGTGTTGCTCAGTCGATCGACTGGGAGGAAGCTGATGTCTCAGTCGGTCGACTAGGAAGGGAAATTCAGTCGGGGCTAGGGCAATTTTGAGGGATTTCTCTGGGAGGCTTGGGGATTGAAATTGGAGGCTGGGGCTTGGTGGCGGGATGATGGGGAGTAGAACGATGGTTGCATCGGGTCGATTGGACGGCTGACGGCGGCTTGATGGCGATGGCAAGGCGGACTGATGGCGAGCTGAGCGGCAGTCGAGTGGTGAGGGTCGGAGGAGATTGGATTTGGAGCGTTTAGGGTTTGGACGAGAAGAAGTGAAGAATCGAAGGGAGAAGTGTGATTTTGGTTAAGGAATACCCAGTCGATCGACTGGGAGGTGAGTCGATCGACTGTGGAAGTGAGGAAATGAGGCGCTCCTGAGACTCTCCCCAGTCGATCGACTGGAGTGTTGTCTATCTCCCAGCCGATCGACTAGAGCCCAATTTCCTGCTTCAAAAATTTTCTACTTTTCATCGAATCCCCAACTCCACACTCAGAATTTTTTACTTCTCATCAAGAATAATTACCACTCAAAATATCACATAAACTCAAGGCACGCTCTCCCAAGAAATCACTAGCTCTCAAATATACGATTTCCAAACAAGGCAAGCTAGTATTATTGACTCCACACTTAAGACGCCAACATCATCAAGAAAATTCGTGCAAGCCTCATATCACACCAAACACACCAAATCATGCATTTAAGATCATCCCAATCACCAAGCCACATGACAAGTTCACAAAATGCATGCTACACATATATGGAAGTTACTTGAGCATAAATGGACCACTCACAAACCGGGGTACCTCCCGTGAGGGCCTAGTTTAACGTTTTGGCAAAGACCGAGCCGATCCTTTTCTCAGTTAAGAAACACACTTGAGAAGTCCTTCGCTAGGATCCCTCCTCAAGTGGATTATAGCTCCTCTATGGGTCGGTCAAAGTGTAGGTCACGTTTTGCTCATCCCGAACTTCCTCTCTATAATGCTTGAGCCTTTGTCCATTTGCCGTGAAGATGGCTCCGTCATTGTTGAGCAACTCTACATGGCCATCTTCGTGAGGCTTGTGGACAATGAAAGGACCACTCCATCGGCTTCTTAATTTCCCCGGGAATAATTTGAGCCTAGAGTTGAAGAGCAAGACCTTTTCTCCCTTTTTGAATTCACGACGAAATATTCTCTTGTCGTGCCATTTCTTAGTCTTCTCCTTATAGATCCTAGCACTCTCGTAGGCTTCATTCCTTATTTCCTCCAACTCATGGAGTTGTAGGACCCTATTGTCTCCCGCCGTTTGTATGTCCATATTCAAAAGTTTAATTGCCCACATCGCCTTGTATTCCAATTCTACCGGCAAATGGAACGGTTTCCCATATATAAGACGAAAGGGAGACATCCCAATAAGGGTTTTGAACGCCGTACGATAGGCCCATAGAGCGTCATCTAGCTTTGATGACCAATCTTTCCTTGAGCTCCCCACGGTTTTCTCCAAGATTGCCTTAATTTCTCGGTTTGAAATCTCCACTTGCCCACTAGTTTGTGGGTGGTAAGGCGTGGCAACCTTGTGACTTACTCCATACTTGCGAAGCAAGGCCTCAAAATGTTTTTCCTTGAAATGTGAACCGCCATCACTAATGACGGTCCTTGGGACTCCAAACCTCGGGAAAATGATCTTCTTGAATAGCTTGGTGACCACCTTGGCGTCACAAGTAGGGGAAGCGACGGCCTCAACCCATTTAGAGACGTAGTCGACCGCGACCAATATATATTGATTCCCATATGAGGACGGGAAGGGGCCCATGTAATCTATGCCCCAAACATCAAATATTTCCACCGGTAGGATGCTTTGTTGGGGCATTTCATGCCTCTTGGAGATATTTCTCGTCCTTTGGCATTGATCGCAAGCCTTGACGAATTCATATGCATCACAAAAGAGAGTAGGCCAATAGAAACCGCTTTGTAGAACTTTCGACGCCGTTTTTGCTCCACTACCATGTCCTCCATATTGTGATGAATGACAATGGTATAGAATATCTCTCATTTCTTCTTCGGCGACATAAGTTCTATATAGTCCATCCGCGCATAGCCTATATAAGTAAGGCTCATCCCAATAATATCTCTTTGTTTCGGATAGGAACTTCCTTTTTTGATGGTGGTTCATGTCGTGAGGAATAATCCCACAAACCACGAAGTTCACTAAGTCCGCATACCATGGGAGGGCCTCCGCCTCAACTCTCATAAGTTGCTCTCCAATGAATGAGTCATCCACGGGCCTAGTATCTTTTTCAAGCTCTTCATTTCCTTCAAGCCTCGATAGGTGATCGTCTACCACATTTTCCACCCCCTTTTTATCTTTGATCTCGATCTCAAATTCTTGGAGTAATAGAATCCACCTTATCAATCTCAGCTTGGAGTCTTTCTTTGCCAAGAGGTACTTGATCGCCGCGTGATCGGTGAACACAATAGTCTTTGATCCCACTAGGTATGAACGAAACTTGTCAAAGGCATACATAATAGCAAGAAGCTCTTTTTCGGTTGTAGTGTAGTTCAATTGAGTTCCATTAAGAACCTTGCTTGTGTAGTGAATGGCATGAAGTTTCTTGTCAACCCTTTGTCCAAGAACCGCCCCAATAGCATAATCGCTTGCGTCACACATGAGCTCAAAGGGCAAATCCCATTTTGGAGGTTGGATAATTGGAGCCGATACCAATGCCTTTTTCAACTTCTCGAAGGCCACCAAGCACTCTTCATCAAACCGAAACTTGGTGTCATTGCATAATAGGTTTGTTAAAGGCTTTGCAATCTTCGAGAAATCCTTAATAAATCTCCTAAAGAAGCCGGCATGGCCTAGAAAACTCCTTATCCCTTTGACATCCCTCGGAGGTGGCAATTTTTCCATAAACTCAATTTTAGCTTTGTCCACCTCAATTCCCCTCTTTGAGATCAAGTGATCAAGCACTATCCCTTCCTGCACCATGAACTGACATTTTTCCCAATTAAGCACAAGGTTCGTTTCAATGCATCTTTTCAACACTTTCGCCAAATTGGCCAAGCAATCATCAAAAGAGGAACCATAAACAGAAAAGTCATCCATGAATACTTCCATAATTTTCTCAATAAATTCTGAAAATATAGCCATCATGCATCTTTGAAAGGTACCCGGCGCATTACAAAGTTTGAAGGGCATTCGCCGATAGGCAAATGTTCCATAGGGACATGTAAAGGTGGTTTTTTCTTGATCTTGTGGATGAATAGGGATTTGGAAAAATCCGCTATATCCATCAAGATAGCAAAAGTAGTCATGCTTAGCTAGTCTTTCCAACATTTGATCAATAAAAGGAAGTGGAAAGTGGTCTTTTTGTGTGGCTTGGTTAAGTTTCCTATAATCCACACACATACGCCAACCGGTTACGGTCCTCGTGGGAATCAATTCATTTTTAGCATTTTTAACCACCATCATTCCCCCCTTTTTTGGTACTACATGAATGGGGCTCACCCATTTGGAATCCGCAACGGGGAAAATGATTCCCGCATCTAGCAATTTTAAAACCTCCTTTTTTACCACCTCTCCCACAATAGGGTTTAATCTCCTAGCTCTCTCCCTAGATGGCAAACTATCACTCTCTAGATTGATTTCATGCATGCACAAATTGGGACTTATCCCCTTCAAATCATCAATAGAGTAGCCAATATCATCTTTATGTTCTCTAACCACATCAAGCAACTTCAAGGTTTCATTGGCATTCAACGAAGCATTCACAATGATAGGCAAGGTAGAATTAAGGCCTAAGAACTCATACCTTAGGCTTGTTGGTAGAGCTTTTAACTCTACCGAACAAGACTCCTTACCTTTGTCGCTTTGAGTTCCCTCTTCACTTTCTCCCTCCAAGATAGCCCAACAATCGGCAAGCTCGGGTAGCTCATTATCAAGGTCAATCGCACTCATGAGCAAGTTAGGCACATCATACATTTCATAAGTATCAACAAGGTCTAGATAATTACAAGTCATGGTAGAACTAGGACCTTTTTGTGCCTTTTCTAGATTAAATTCAACTTCCTCATCACCTACCCTCATGGTAATTGACCCCTTAGTAGTATCAAATATAGCCCCCGCGGTGTAGAGGAAGGGCCTTCCCAATAGAATGGGAATTTCATTGTCCTCTTCCATCTCTAACACCACAAAATCCCCCGGAATGTAGAAATTCCCTACTCTAACTGGGACATCCTTAAGAATTCCCCTAGGGAATCTTGAGGAGCGGTCCGCGAGTCTTAAAACCATTTGAGTCGGTTTAGGCTCACCCATGTTCAATTTCTTGCACAAAGAATTAGGCATCAACAATATGCTAGCACCCAAATCACACATAGCACGTTCAATTTTAATGTCATTTATATAGCATGAAATGGAGAAGCTACCGGGATCCTCAAGTTTTGGTGGCATGCGCGGTTGGAATATGGCACTACACTCGCCATTGAGGGACACCGTGTCGACATCCTCGATTGTTCTCCTGCAAGTAATAACATCCTTTAGAAATCTTGCATAAGAGGGAGCTTGAGTGATTACCTCGGTGAAGGGCATTGTGACATAGAGCTTCTTCATCATCTCGGCAAACTTGGAGAATTGCTTGGTTGCTCTTCTTCTATAGCCTTTGGGGAAAAGGAATAGGAGGAGTGTATACTCTTGGTTCGTCTTTCTCCTTTTCTACCTCACTTTCCTTTTGGGCTTGAGGGTTAGGGACATCTTCATCCAACTCTTCAATTTCGGCACTAGCTTGGCCTCCAAGATCGAAAGAAACCCTCTTCTTCTTTGGTAGTTCGCTCTCTAGCTCCTTCCCACTTCTCAAAGTCACCGCATTGCAATGCTCTCTATTTACTTGGTCGGGTCTAGCTGGTAACTTCCCCGGTGCCCTTGTAGATGCTTCGTCTTGTTGAGCAATTTGGGTTTCAAGCATCTTGTTATGGATTTCCAACCTTTGATTTGATTGCTTAACTTCATTCAATTCTTGCCTCATCTCATTTTGGATTGCTAGGAGCTTTGCAAACATTGCCTCAACGCCGGAGAGTTCATTAGAAGGTTGTGGAGGAGGGTCAACTTGTTGGTATGGTTTTTGAGCTTGAGTTTGGTATTGTTGCCCTTGGTTTTGATTCCTCTGAAAGCAAAGTCGGTCCTTGACTTTGATATTGGTTCATAGGTTGGAACGCTTGATTGGATTGAGTAGGTTTAGGACCAAATCCGGGAGGTGTAGATCCAAAGTTGGGACGAGTGGGATTTGTGGTTTTATAGGTGAAATTGGGGTGATTTCTCCATCCCGAGGAGAACCTTGGTGTAGTGTAATTAGTTTGAGAGCTTTGCCCTTGAGTAGCACTAGCTTGGCCCACGTACTATCTTCCTTGGTTTCCTCCCACAAAATTCACGTCTTCATAACCTTGTCTATGCACATCTCTTTGGACCAAGGGGCAAGAATTTGTCTCATGCTCATAGACCTCACAAATATCACAACCTTGATTTGTTGAAGGTTCCTTCTCCGGGTGTTTCAACTTGAAGACTTCATCCGAGAGGTTATCAAAGTCCTTCTTCAAAGCATCGTAGTCACTTGTGCTAACCGCTTTCACCTCATGCCTTTCATGTCTCCTTCTTGGGTTCCCCCTCTCACTTCCCCACATGAAGTAGTTCTTCGTGATTTTCTCTATCACCGCAAACCCATCATGTGGTTCTAGATCCATTATAGCTCCACCCGAGGCGGTGTCAAGTGCAAGTCGAGAGTTACCATCCACGCCTTGATAGAAAGTGTGGAATAGAAGAAGGTCATCCAAGTTGTGGTGTGGGCAAAGCCTTTGATACTCTTTATACCTTTCCCAAGCTTCATAGAGTGTTTCCCCATCCATTTGCGCGAAATTTGTGATTTGACTTCTATAGTGCGCCGTCTTGGAAGGAGGGAAGTATTTGTTTAGAAATGCCACGGCGAGCTCCTCCCAAGTCGTGAAACTATCGGGAGTTTGACTCCTCAACCAATCCTTTGCTCTTCCCGCGAGGGAGAAAGGGAAAAGCCTTAGAAGCTTAACATCTTCAGAGAACCCATTGATCTTGAAGGTGGCACACACTTTGAGAAATGTAGTCAAGTGAGAATTAGGGTCCTCATTGTCCCTTCCCGAGAATTGGTTGGAATGGACCATTTGGATTGTCGAGGTCTTCAAATCAAAGTCCCGGTTGTCAACCGTCGGTATAAGGATGGGAGAACGGTATCCATAAGCCGTGGGAATGGCGTAATCCTTTAGAACCCTTCTAGCTTGAGGGCCTTGTGGAAGGTTATCTTGGTTTCTTTGATGAGGAGGGGCGGAGGAGGAAGTCTATTATCTCTATCTCCCATGACTTGATGATCGATTTCTTGAACGTTTGAGGTTGATCCTTTTTCCTTAGTTGTTTTACTCCTTGTAAGGTGAGGATTCACGAATTCTTTTATGGGTTGATTCAAATCTCTATCCACAATTTTGGTAAGCTTTTTTGTCTTTGGTGGTATAAACGAGATGCACCTACAAGGGGAAAACAATTAAGACAAGTGAGAATGGTGAATAAGCTCAAGAATCAAGAGTAACAAAGCAAATAAAGGAAAACATGGAATAGTCGGAGTACTAAATGATTTTCCTAGGGATAATCTAGCTATTGCTCCCCGGCAACGGCGCCATTTTGACGTGTAGATTTTAGCATGTAGTCAAAAAACAATTTGTATTTTAACCGGTAAGACCGGTGTCGTACCCAAGGGAGCAAACAGATTATACGCTAAGTCTATCAATTTCTAACTCGGCTATTACTTCAATTCAAGTATGATTATGATTATCAATGATGAAAACAAGTAATGAAATGGTTTTAGGGCAATTAATTCAATTAAAGCGAGTTTCGAGGGATTAATCCCCTCCTTGGCAATTTTCCAATGATCATGCATACAAGAGTTTTAATATTTAAGAGTTGATAGGTTTAAAATCTAGCTTAGGCTAAAATTAGACAAACTATCATGCAAGTCTAATCCTAGTAAAGCCATCATATGTAGAATCTCACTAATTAAAGGTATTGATCCACTATATAGCATTTATTGTCATAAATGCTATATGCATGAAGTTCTAGTTAGTCTCTCACCATGCATTTACTCTCATAAATGTTGGATAAGTTCATTTTTACAACATCCAAACCATCACTAAGCTCTCTCAATACTTAGATCATGATTCTAACACAAACATGTCACTTAGGCATTTTATCAAATACTTAGCAACATGTCTCAAATGAAGAGCATAGTAAAATGAAATCAACTTCATAAAATCCATGTTAATGTGTATACAATGATCATTGAGTACCAAGGAGGATCATAAAACCCTCAAAACACAAGGGAGACTACTCACACATCATGTAAGACAACATGATGTGAGTAGGGTTTCTAACAAAATCTAAGAGAAAAGAAGGGGAATAGAGTAGGATGATTAGTCCTAATGAACTCCCTTGATCTTCAATCCTCCTTGATTAGATGATGTCGGATCCCTTGATTGAGCTCACTTTTCCTTGTCTTTTTCCCCAAAGAAGCCAAGATGCTAGGTCAAACTTACCACTTTCTATTTATAGCCTCGCTGAATTTCCGGAACTGTAGCAGTCCCAGTCGATCGACTGGCGTTGTGCTTGTGGCCCAGTCGATCGACTGGAGTAGAAAAGAGTGTTTGATAAGTAGTTTCCCAGTCGACCGACTGGGGGTCCAGTCGACCGACTATGGAAACATAGATTTTGACCCTTCCTGAAGCCTTCACCAGTCGACCGACTGGCACAGGATGGCTTCCCAGTCGATCGACTGAGATCACGTGGCCTGCATGCTCTTGATGGAGTACTCTCCAGTCGATCGACTAGGAGGTCCAGTCGACCGACTGTGGAAACATGATTTGCAGGGCCTTCTGGAGCACTTGCCAGTCGATCGATTGGAGCAGGGGAGCTTCCCAGTCGATCGACTGGGGACCAATTCTGCTCACTTTTTGCTCTAGTCTTCGATTTTCACCGAGTTTCCTTCTATTGGCTTTTGACACTGAGACATCTTGTTTTATACCTGAAACGCACGAAAAGAGGATCAAACGGCATCGAATTATCGTCGGAAGCGAACTAAAGCTATAGTGAAAATGGGTATTAACGAGTCAAAAACTCGACTCATCACGCCCCAAAATCTGTAACCTTTAAAACGGCGTCACATCGGTCGTGCATTCCCTAAAACCATCTTTGGAACGCACGAAGCCTCTAAAATAATGTTACTAAAATGAATTTTAAATAAAAATAATTCAAATCATCTGAAAATCTTTAAATGACTAAATAAAACTAAGTAGCGGAAACGTTGCTAATAATTAACAGATATAGACTTCAGTTTTATGTTTGAGTGAACAAATCTACTAAGATCCCCCAGGCAAGCTGATCATTCATACCTGAAATAAGGATGTGGACGGGGGGTGAGTTCCACGGCTCAATAAGCAATATAGACCCAAACTAGTCAAATCATAAGTAAAAGAAGGACATAAAGAATAAACGAAGATTACCTTCCAGAGTACATATAAAGGAATTAACTCATGACAGAACAAACAGAGACCATTTTCAGAAATATATGCAAAAAGGGATACATCCGATAACAGAATATAACAGACTTCAGAAATAACAACATAGATGACAGAACAGAACAGACTTCAGAAATGCTACACAGATATCAAAACAAAATAGACTTCAGAAATGGCTACACAAATAACAGAACATGGACTTCAAAAATGCTACACAGATCAAGGAACAGAACGGACTTCAAAATGTTACACAGATAACGGAATAGAACAGTCGGAATTTCATAGTACAGAATTGGCTTCACAGTCCAATCATATCGGTCCTTTAAATAACAGTTCTTTGCCGCGCTTGATCCCGCGGTGGGCTCGGTCCTTTGCCGCGCTTGATCCTGCGGTGGGCTCGGTCCTTTGCCGCGCTTGACCCCGCGGTGGGCTCGGTCCTTTGCTGCGCTTAACCCCGCGATGGGCTCGGTCCTTTGCCGCGCTTGACCTCGCGGTGGGCAACAAAAATGCTGACGAACTATGGGCCTTCGGATCGGACAGAAAAAAGATAAGACAAGTATACTGACATGACACATGATTTCAAATGACAAAGCTGCAAAAGCACACATGACTCAAAAGAGAAGAATACCACAAACCATGACTAAAGGAATAACCAGAACGGGTATACATTACTTACCTCAAATCCGCATCACGTAACCTTCAATACAATTTATAGCATGCTGAAATCAAGTAAGAGTCACCTAGAAATCATAAACAACATACTTAAACTATCAAACTTATTAAAACTCACTATCGATTATCAAGCTACATAATATTCCAGTCCATTTTGCCAATACAAAATCATTAACATTAGAGAATTCAGATTCGAACCTAAGCATTCACACAAAAAACAACTCCATAAATCCTATTTTGTTCAATCAATCAAATCTGCCATTTGTTCGTAAAATTCAGATTGCATGCCTGAACTTGAAAACTATTTTTCTCACATAATACTCAGAGTTAGAATACGAAACTAATATTTTCAGAAAGATTATTTTGATTACTATAATTTAGGATTTTGAATCACTCAATTCAGACATCTGAGCCTAAAGATAATAAATGTTGAAGTTTAACCGTCTAAAATTTCAGATATCAAATTCTGCAGTTTTCAGATTACAGGTCATAACTTGTAACTCGTTTTTTTTTCTAACAATCCAGGAAGAACTAAAATATGCTCGGCATGTTGTTGAAAAGATCTTTTGAATTACAATAGAATAGGCTCTTGCAACACACAATTCGGACAATAGAAACAGGACTTATATTCACTTGAAAATCGCTCAGCAAACCTGTCTAGATTTACTGGACAGATTTCAGCATCAACTTCAAAATTAGATTACTCTCACATCCGATTGAATTAGAAAACCATCTACACATCGTTGAAAAGCTCTTTTCGAGTACTACAACATAGCATCAAGAATTAACAAATTCCAGTAACAGAAACAGAAGTTATTCCTAGTTTAACGTAACACGGCAGATCTGATTTTCACCTTATCAACCCAGAAACTTAAGAACTTAGAGCAAAAGCTTCCCAACACTTGAAGCTTCCCAAACAATAATCAAGTGATGTCGCTTGGACCTATCCAGAATAGTTCAATCTATTTTTTTCTTAAATCGTTGAGTATGGGTTTGAAAGCTATGGACGTCATGTTTGTTTTGTAAACTCGGCTAATGAAAAAAAAAAAGAAGAAAGTAACGCTAGGGTTTTTACTCTCTTTAATTAGAAATTTATTATATTCAATTTAATTACATCATATTGTCTGTTTTATTTTCATTTCATATCAAATTATATTAAATTTCTTTATTTTTATTTTGGCTATTACAATAGATGACTAAAAAAAGATTGTCTCATCAACAATGACATGTGGCACTCTTTGACTGGATCACAATAAATGTTTAAGGGGGGTTTGATAGTTAAAACAATAATGTATCATTTATTAGAGAAAGGATCAGGTGCAAACCCCAAATTATTGTAAAAAATACAAACTCATCTCAGCCTTCCAAATTAATATATGTGCGGTTGAGATTAGGAAAAAAAAATCTTATAACAATTTAATTTTTTTATTAGATTAAGGGCATGTTTGTCCCCAATAACACAAATTTTATTCTCTCTCCATACAGATCCAGATCCAGATCCAGATCTGCATTCATGGTGGACGTGGCTCCGATCAGCCATCATGGTGGACGACTTTCGTATACGAGCCCCCCTCCCCTAAGCTCCGATCTGCATCATCGTTTTCACCAAAGTCGTCAATCGCCATGGCCATGGCCGCCATGTCCGATCAGCGAGTATAAGATCCGATCTGTACATCATTTTGACGAATTCTTAACGAAAAACATGGATGAAATCTATTCGGAAAACAGCCATGTCCGATCTGCGGTTTTGTATGATAAACAAAATTCACTAGGAAAATTTTGAGACGTGTTTCAAGCAGCAGTATTCAATGATAGAGAGCTCTGCCCTTCAAGAATTTTATAATTCGTCAAGGCCTAATTATAGTTCGTTATGTCATGGTTCGTCCAAATTGGACTATATTCGCCAAGATTTCGACGAATTTATAGTGCAATTTTGATGAATTATGACATAATTCATCACATTTGGACTATAATTCGTCAACAATTCGGCAGTATCATCGATAGTTAGGCATGATAATTTATAGTTCGTCATCTGCAATTTATAGTTCGTTAGACGAATTATGTTATAGTTCGTCCAAATTGGACTATATTCGTCAAGATTTCGACGAATTATAGTGCAATTTTGATGAATTATGACATAATTCATCACATTTGGACTATAATTCGTCAACAATTCGGCAGTATCATCGATAGTTAGGCATGATAATTTATAGTTCGTCATCTGCAATTTATAGTTCGTTAGACGAATTATGTTATAGTTCGTCCAAATTGGACTATATTCGTCAAGATTTCGACGAATTATAGTGCACTTTTGATGAATTATGACATAATTCATCACATTTGGACTATAATTCGTCAACAATTCGGCAGTATCATCGATAGTTAGGCATGATAATTTATAGTTCGTCATCTGCAATTTATAGTTCGTTAGACGAATTATGTTATAGTTCGTCCAAATTGGACTATATTCGTCAAGATTTCGACAAACTATAGTGCACTTTTGATGAATTATGACATAATTCATCACATTTGGACTATAATTCGTCAACAATTCGGCAGTATCATCGATAGTTAGGCATGATAATTTATAGTTCGTCATCTGCAATTTATAGTTCGTTATGACCATTCGTTCGGAATCATTTTCGATTTCTTCTGCGTTTCTCTTTGTCGATTTTCTCTGCGTTTTGATTTCTGCGTTGCTTCTGCGTTTTCGATTTCGATTTTGATTTCGATTAGTTCGTTTTCGATCGATTTCGATTAGTTCGTTTTCGATCGGGATTTCGATTTCGTTTTATATCGCTATTTCGATTTCGATTCGATTTCGCTTTCGATCGACTGCGATTTCGACTAACCCTAATTCGGTTTCGCAATCGTCGGATTTCGTTTACGGAGGAGAGATTCTGGCGAATTTTTTTATTTTTTCTGGTCAATTTTACCCTTTTTGCAAGTTAAATTCAATTTCCTTTTTTCTAATTCTAATTATATTAGCCTTTGGATTGTTTAATTGAATGGATAGGATGTGTTTGTATTTTGCACCAGATCTGGGCTTTGCACCAGATCTGGCCTCTCATTTATTATTGTAAAAATCGTTATTAATGGGTTACAAAGAAACAAAGAATATTAATAAATCCTACCTTTGATGAAAATGAGATTCATTTTGTGGAAAGGGATCCGGTACAAAGTTAATTACAAAATACAAATTAATCATAGTCATTGATCTTGTGATTTGAATGGAAGAGATTAAATCTTGATTTTTTTGATATTTTTATTGGTGACGAATTATAAAATGAAACTAACGAATTATATTATCTTTTCATTTTTCAACTCAAAAAGTAATGAACTATATTATATATAAAATTGTGAAAAGTATATACAAATAGTAAGTGTTTGACTGGAGAGAGAGAGATATGGTTATTGGTTAGAATATGGGGGGCGGGCATGTCTGCAAATTCCTCAACCCAAAAATATCTGTCAGCCACCCAATTCCCCATTCCCCAATTAAAATATTTCCATCCTTTGATTTCCGGCTCCTTGCATGATTGACCTCTCTACTATACTCTCTCTCGGTTACAATTTCGCGTCTACATCAAACAAAGTCCGCTCTTTTTTGTGTGTGAAAGAATGCGCTTCGTCAAATGCGGCTTGTTTGGGATTATTTCTGCTTGTCTCATTGCGACATGCGTTCATTCAAAAACGGATCCTCCTGATGGTAATTACGTATAACTTTATTTGTTGTTGGCAGTTTTTGATATTATCAATTTGTGTGATTTTGTTCCTCTGTTTGCATTTGAGCCTTGTAGATATACCCTTCTAGATTTAAGCTCTTTTTTTTTTGAACTCTGCGCTTTGGGGCATTAAATTTACAGGTCAAGGTTTCCAAAAAAAAAAATGTGATCTTGAATATGATGATCATGCTTAGTTTTAATTACAAGTTGGTTGCTTATACAACTTTCAGCATGAATGGTGGTGGTTTGATTTTATGTTTGACAAAAAACATAGATACTTTTTACAATGATTTTGTGTTTGCATTTGACCTTTTATTATCCTTGCAGTTTCTGCACTCTCGGTTTTGTACACGAGCTTAAATTCTCCTTCGAAATTGGATGGATGGCAAACGAATGGAGGTGATCCGTGTGGTGATGGGTGGGATGGGATTGATTGCTCTGGTTCATCTGTAACGAAAATGTAGTGATATACATTTTATTCAATTTATCCAGTTGTTTCAATGTGGTTAATTGACATCAATTTGCTAAACAATGCCAGTATTGTTGCAGAGACTTATCCAGTCTCAAGCTAAGTGGATCACTGGGTTATCAAATGTCAAATCTTGCACATGTTACCTACCTGTGAGGATGATGTTCTTGTACTTGTTACCTTTCTGTTTTGTCTTGGACTGAAAATTATGTGAAGCTGATACTTCCTTTTTTCTCATAGTACAGTGATGTAAGCAACAACAATCTCAAGGGTGATATTCCATATCAGCTGCCACCCAATGTGAAGTATCTGTAAGTAAGGATATGCCAATGTTGATTTTTCTTGTTATGATGATAAAGCATATAGAATGGATGCTAGTAACTTGAGCATTTTTACACACTTGTGATTATGTATAAATTGAAGCTTAAGGTGATGCTGCATACTATTCAATACCATTAAATGTCCGTGCTCTGTAATTTACCTAAGGCCAAACAATGTTGTTACTAGATTCATTTCCGAATTGTGGAATTAGTTCAACAAACTCGGTGTGCAGGGATCTTTCTGGAAACGACTTCACTGGTGTTGTGCCTTACTCAATTTCACAAATGACTGATCTCGAGTACTTGTAAGAAAGTTGTTTCATCTGTTCACTTTTTAAAATTATATGGCAGTGCATCTCCTTTACATTATTCCTCTGTTGTGTTTGCTGCAGAAACCTTGCGCACAACAAGCTCAACGGACAACTGAATGATATGTTTGGACGGCTATCTAAATTGACCGAAATGTATGTATCTATTTTGCTACAAATGTTATGTTTGGACGTGATTATATCCACCGTGCTTCATTTGATTTTGTTATTCAGAATATATTTTTCTTGGGAAAGTTGCTTCTGCTCACTTTTGACAGATGACATAAATTATATTGTCCGTCTTCAGCATCTAAATAGTTTATGACGACGACAAAATAAAAATGAGAAATGATGTTTCCTATCATTTTATTTTTGACTCGATCAATGAGACTATTTACAGGGATCTCTCATATAACTCACTGTCAGGTGACTTGCCACAAAGTTTTGGATTGCTTTCAAGCCTCACCACGCTGTAAGAGGCCATCCGGCTACAACTATGTGTCTTATACTCAGATTTACCTAATGCATTCTAGTGACTGCATTTAATCTCAGATTGGCCCTTATGGGACATGTTTGTCCATAGGTCTTTGCAAAACAATAAACTCACTGGTTCGATAAATATTCTGGCCAACATCTCCCTTAACGAATTGTAAGTACATCCTTGCCTTTTGATAAAAATTATGAAAAACAGTTGGTCTTTTCTAGTGCCATTAAGAGACTTGAGTCTATGTGGATTTGTTTTCGTTTTCTTTTTTGCTTTGGATTTCCCTTGAGGGCCAAGTAACTATTATTACTACGTCAAATTTTTGTTATATTTCCAGAAATGTGAAGAACAACAAGTTTACTGGCTGGATTCCTAACGAGTTAAAGGGTATTGATAAGCTTGAGTAAGAGGACTCTTTATGAACCCATTAGAAGTTTTTGAACTTCTCTTGTTGTATCGACTAATATCTCAAAACTTGTTTTTTGCAGAACTGGAGGAAATTCTTGGTCATCTGGACCTGCACCGCCTCCTCCACCAGGTGTACGTTCCCATGCAACGTCACAGAAAGAATCAGACGGTGGCCATTCCAAAATGATATGGGTTATCATAGGGGTCACAATCTTTGGTGTGTTGGTGATTATTGCAATTATACTAATCATATCTGTAAGACGATCGTCTTCTCCATCTATAATTTATCTTGATGATGAAGAGAGAGTTAGTGCGCAGCGGCAGTTCACCTCACTTTCTTCTCAAGAGTTATCCCCTGACTCACGTGCTGACATTGTTAAGGACTTCAAAGGTGATGATTGCAAAACAGCTTTTGTATGTGATTTCTTTGGATGGATACTGAAACTAAACATGGCTCTCTTCCCTTGTGTTCACTTTCCATCAGTATATTTTTGTTCATGCTGTTTATCTAAGGAACTCTTGATAATGCAATTTACTTATTGTATTCTGATGTCTTGAGACTTAAAATACCTGTTTATTTCAACTGATATAATTCATTATTTCTTTCAGATGTCAAGAAAACAGATTCATCCAATTCGCTTGATGTAAATCCTTTGCAATCATCTTTGTCAGGGCACTCGAAGCCTTCCCTATCGCATCATCGCATCCAATCATTTAGTGACAATGAATTTGAAGCCCGTTTAAATCTTCAACGGAGTGCGTCCATCCAACCTTCATGTTACAGTTTTGCAGATTTGCAAACTGCAACTGGTAACTTTGCAACTGGCCGGCTTCTTGGTAAAGGAACCATTGGGAGTGTATACAGAGCAAAATATCCAGACGGGAAGGTATAATTACTTAATTACATATGAAGTAGATTGCAACCTATGACGTCTGTTACACACCTTGACATCTTTTAAGTTGGAACTTTAATCTGTTCAAAATTACTAACCAACGTTTCTGAAGTCTCTAGCATTGAAGCTCATTAACCTGTGTCAACTATAATAGTTAAGGACTGACAGGACCCTGATTTCTTATAATTGTGATTTCGTCTTTGTGTGTGAGGTGTATGGTCTTGATCCTCAAACCAGATGTGCCGTCTTACATACATCCATTATGGTCTTATTGTTTTACTTGCCACTTTTGTTTTATCATCAGGTTTTCGCAGTCAAGAAGATAGACTCGTCATTGTTCCATAACAGCAATGTGCAAGATTTCAATGATATTATTGTTGCCAACATCTCAAAGTGCAGCCATCCAAGTATTGCAAGGCTTGTTGGTTATTGTTCGGAAGCAGGTCATCATTTGTTGGTTTATGAATATTTCAGAAATGGGTCGCTCTATGATTTTCTCCACCAATCAGATGGATTCAGCAACCCCCTTACCTGGAACACTAGGGTTCGAATTGCTCTGGGCGCTGCTCGTGCTATTGAGTAAGTCAGTTTACAATAAACAAGCCATATTCTTCATACTCTTGTTTTGGATTTTTTTCTTTCTGAGGACATCCGTATGAGGTATCACTAGACAGTAGACTTAATACTGAATGAACCAACCAAATGTGTTGGTCATAGCAGTATGCGCCCTCACAACAGTAAAAACGGCAGCATATGGTTAAGTTATATGCCTTAGAACTTAGATAGATAGATAGTTCTAGGTCTGAACTTGGATTGCAGGCTTCACCTTAAGTCATAAGTCTAGTTCTTATGAACTTGTTTGTGTTCGTTCATGTCTCTTAAATCCAGTTATATACGATTATGCCGTGGCA